>OY728122.1:192616541-195116541 GCA_963277665.1 Viscum album
TTATAACAAAACAAAAGATAAATAAAAATATAAAAAAAAAAAGAAAACTCACAAGCAGGGGGGGAGACGGGTCGGCGATGGGAGGAGCAGGCGGCGCGGGGTCGGCGCGGCGAGCTCGGGACGGCGAGCAGGAGGGAAGCGGGGCGGAGAGGCGAGCGGCGGAGCAGGGAGGCCGGGACGGCCAGCAGGGGGCTGCTGGGTGCGGGGCGCGGCGGAGTGCGCAGGGGGAGAACAGGGGAAGCCGACGGGAAACGGGGAGCCGGAGCCGGGGGGGGGGGGGGTTGGCGAAGGAGGCAGGGGAAAAGCGGTGCAGCGGGGGAAGCCGGGACGAGGTCGGGGCGCTGGGGTGAGCGGGAGCCGGCGAGGCGGAGGATGGCCGAGACGCCGGGAAGGTGCGGCGAGGGGGCGAGCTAGGCTAGAGCGGGAGGGTGCATGGGAGATCCGCCGGACGGGAGTCGGGGCGGTGGTGCGGCGCTGCAGGAGAGGGCCGTCGGGGGGGTGGCCAGCGGGCTGGAGGGGAGAAAGAGCCGGGACGAGGGGGGCTGGACGACGGCACAGGGAGGAGGCCGGCGTGCGTCGGAGCGGAACGGCGGACTCGCCGGATGGAGGTCGGCGATCCGGTGGATGGAGGGGAGGCCAGAACGGCCAAGGGAGCCGGACGGAGCTCGTGACAGGGAGCGGTGCCGGAGGAAGGGGGAGAAGGAGAGGGAGAGAAAGAGAGGGGAGAGGAGAGTGGCGGCTACGGGAGGTTAGGGTTAGCTTTAGGTTTATATATATATGTATATAATAAAAATAATAATAATAAAATTTATAATAATAATAAAACTTATAATAATAATAAATAATAAATTAGTTAATTCAAATAATAATCATTTTGATCAAATATTTAAAATAATAATTATAAAAATAATTTAAAGATGTTACACACACATATATATATTTATACATATATAGATATATATATATACAAACATTATTATACACATATATATATATAAAAACATATATAAACATATATGCAATGATAATAACACGAATAAAAAAAAAGTATTAATAATAAAATACCAACATAAAAATTATAAAATTTAAAACACCGGGTGAACACACTGTCACCCGGGCTGAACGCACGGTCACCGCTGACAATGCGGTGACCGCGCACCGGCGCGGAACCGCCAATGCAATTAATCTCCGAAAAATTTAAATCGGGACCAAGAAAGGAGAACAAATATGGACATCCGCGGTCGGGGTGTGACAATTCTCCCCACCACAGACACTTTCTGCCCCCAGAAAGTCACCAGGTCACTAGTCAGCCAAAAACCAAGTCTATGCCCAAACAGAACTAAAGGAACTGAAGAAACTGAGGTTCTCGGGGATGACCTTACTCTACACAGGTCACACCCGACCGATTCAAGAGAAAACTGGGGTCCGAGATTGAGGGGAGAACACGAAGGGGTTCTCCCCACCACAAGAACTTAACTAGTGCAGAAAAGAGACCATTTAAATAGAAACCCCTAGGAAAGGGGGGGGGGTCGACGCGGGAACTCCCAACCAACTCAAACCAACTCTTATAGCACGATTAAAACAACACTTCCGTCAAGACATTAAATCCTCGACCAGAGTCAACAACCTTCAACACCAGGGAAAAACCATAGAAAAACATTTAACCAACATCAAACTGGAGACATGATCCACCGAATTCCACAAAACATAACCACATCGACAACATTACTAAACGAGGTCAACCCACACGAGAGTCGAACACACTTTTAGGAAGGACACCCGATTTAGAATATTACATTCCCATGACAAGTCCGCTTAGATTTATCATCGAACAAGTCCATCGTCACTTTATAGAAAAACAACACATTTACAACGCTGTTGAAACTTCAGCAGCAGGAAAACAAGTACTAAAATATCTTGATTGTCCCACTGCTAACACGGAAGACAAAACCTGGACCAAGGCTTCACAACCCTGGGGACTCCTGACTGTGCGCGAGCTTCACCCCGAGACTTGTGGCTGGGGCTCTGATGGCTGAAGCATCTTCTGCCTCACAGTCAGGTACTGTCATTCTCCCATCACAGCTTCCTCTTCAAGCGACGCTTCTTGCAAAACTTCTCCAGATGACCCAGACAACCACAACGATGACACGTCTTCGGAGGGTTGCGACAAGACGACTTTTAATGCCCGAAACGACCACACTGAAAGCATACCATCGAACGATCTGATGAACTGGAAGCTGGGACCAAAGGGGATAACTCATTGGGGACAGGTATCTCTGGCGCCTTTTCCTCACCAGAGGGGGAACTCTTACGAACGACAGGGGACGCTGAAGGATTAACCACCTGCACACCGGAAACCAACTCAGCCAAGAAAGCTTCCTCTACGAGCTTCTCGAAACAAGGTTCTTTAGAAGGGAGGACGTGCTCCTTGATCTCTGGACGCAGACCCCCAGTGAAAAGAGAGATCTTCATGAGCTCATGCGACACTACATCTGGAGAAAAGGAAATTAGTTCCTTGAAATGGTCAACATATGCCTTCACCGTCCGTTGGCCTTGTTGAATATGCACTAGCTCCCTCTTTTCTCCAGCTTCACTTCCTCAGGTACAAACCATTGGATGAAAACAGTTTTAAAGACATCCCACGTCATTTCACCTTGCGTTGACGGTGGGGTAACCATCCTCCACTGGTCCAGAGCTGGACCCTCAAACAACTCCATAATTGCACGGACCTTAACACTATCGGAAGTTCCCAATATTCTAAAGACACGTTCCACTTCCTCGAGCCGTTTCACTGCTTCTAACGGACCCTGATCACCATGGAGAATAGGCGGAGTCTGAGGAGGACTAAAAACTGGGCATGACATATCCGAATCCTTAGACACCTTTCTGGGCGGCATTTCCCGAGCAATATATAAAACACAAAGCCAAAACCAACATCAAACCGAAGCGACATCAATAAAAGTGTCTTCATCAAAAACAGTCAGCACAAGGACCAATCAAATACAACACAACCCAAAATAAAATCTCCTCTTTAAAATTCTCTTTTTCATTTTTGATTTCAGAACCACCCTTTTTCAAGATCACTTTCCAAAAACCAATCCACTTTCAAACCAGAACTTTCCAAAACCGTTTCCCATTTAAAACCAATTTAGAAAACAAAGTCAATCCTTTAACTTCAAATACACACCCAGGTACTCCCATGACCCGTTGCACATGTCTTTATTCACATTCCATTCATACGTGCATCAACACACACTTTCCATGCATTCTCACACATGTGCAAACGTTCATAAAGAGGAACCAAGGTTTCACCCCAAATCATTCTAAACCAACTCCAAGCAAACAACGGATTTTCAAATCAAGAGATTTCAGTTTCTAAAACCCATTTCATACATTCAAAGTCTTTTAAAAGAAACCAGTCCAATCTTTCAAAAACCTTTTTCATTTCCAACAACGCACTCACACAAACCAAAACGAAAGCAGCAACCAAATTTGCATCAACCACTGAAATGAGGGACTAGTAGTCACGCTCAACCTGGGGATATGGTAGTGAGCCATGTCCCAAGTCAGCGTCGACCACTAGGAGGAATTCAAACCACGTACTCGGACTCCACATGGGTCACTACTCCATGTGAAATCACGACGTAACGTCGGCTTGCCTCCGTTGTCATCTCTCAATCCAAGACAAACCAGAAAAGACAAGGACACAATTCCCGAACTACCCCTGGTAACTCGAGGATCAGTGCGAGCAAGAGTTCGCGACGCTCTTCCCGTACCTACCCCTCGAGTTCCGACAGTCCTAATCTCCTTCTACCGGACAACCCAAATAACAAGAACCAGCTCTGATACCATTTTGTCACGAACCAGCCCGGGTCGACCCTGAACCGGTCACCCGAGCCGGTCCGCGGCAAGGCCCGAGGGGCGTTCCCGATCCCCACGAGCTGGCAACAAGTGCCGGGCATTAAAATTTGAATCGTTGGGAACGATTTCAGCCCAAAAAAAAAAAACAGGATCAAAAGAACGAATACAACTTAAACCAACAAACAAACACTAAAGACATAAACAAACTATACCACGACATACCTCCACGTGACCTCGCGGTCACCACCCAACTACAACCAACGTCGCTCCCACACTGAGCGACTCAAGCCAGGAAAACCTGAACACAAGGAACCTGCAACTGAAAAGGTAAAAGATAGGCGTGAGCACAAAAGTACTCAGTAGGTGAGCCCAACAACAAATCCCAAAGCACTGCCAGTAAATAAAGAATGTACATAATCCAGGTTTGAACTTTAATGTATAAAAGTAAGTTTTCATAATGCTTTACTTGAAAATCAAACACGAGGCATTTCCCTTATTCCTTTTTGAAAGTTAATTCCCTTTCATTAGTTTTGAACTCATTCTGAAAAGCAAAGTGTTACATTTTCAAATCTCAACCAAAGAGAATTAAGCATTTTCATTTGAAAACCCATTTTTCCCAAAGTCTAACAGTATAGGCTGTGAAAGATGACTGAAAGTAAACAAGCAGGGAAAACAAGTGCAAGTAAAGGTAAACAGGCAAGGAAAACCAAGTGCAAGTAAAAATAAAACCCAGAAGTTATCAGCAATAACCATGGCCACACACACACACTCACACACTCACACACACACACATACTCACACACGCACACACTCACACTCAAGTGGTCCCCCGTATGCCGACGGAAGGCACCACGCCAGAGATGGTAGAGCACTATGGGTAAATCCCCTAAGGTTCATCTAGCTCGCGTGGGACCCTAGAACCTCGTGTCTCGGTGAAACGTGGCTTAGAAGGCCACGACCCTCAGAAAACGTGGCTTAGAAGGCCACGACCCTCAGAACACGTGGCTTAGAAGGCCACGACCCTCAGATATCATATGTTTAGTTAGTGTTGCAATCGTCAATCCAGCTAAGTGAAACAGGGACGACACCCATCCGGCTCACTAGCACACTAGTTCTAGTCCGCCCACCTAGATACCCAGGGTTTCCCCGTGTGCTCAAACAAGTTTCACATTCATATAGTATATTACTTCCTCATATCGCAGGCCAAACCAGATATCGCACACAAAAGTCACCATTTCCACATCCAAACAATATTTCAAAACTCACGCACGTCAAAAATACCTTTCTGAAAATATAAATGTCATTACCCAATCTTTTCGCAAAAACCCCTTTTTGGAAACACTCAAACAAGAACATAAACAACTTTCACAACCCAGAAAGCATTATTTTTAATAACACAACAAGGGAAAACATCTTTCGTCAACCAAGAACCACACGTAAAGTTTCCAAAAACAATTTCAAAAGGTCACACGACGTTTTCTCTGATCAAGGTTATAAGAAAACACCATTTTCCATAAACAGTACATTTTCTAATTTACACATGCCAAAAACATTTCAAAACCCAATTCAACATGTCTTTCGTTACTCAGAAAGAACCATTTAGCGACATTACTATGAAATCCCACAATTGAAAACCAAGAAAACACTTTTAATGAAATGCTGGAATTAAACAGTTTGCATTATCAGCAAATCACCACACTATAAAAACTACTTAATATTATTTTCTTAAATTTGCTGAAATTTAGTAAAAGGACAAGGAATAAATAAATTCTTAATTTAGAGGCAAGTGCATAGGGAGACCTACCTCAAGACGCAGCTCGGAACGAAACGACACGGCGCAAGACTCCCGTTGCGTGATGGTCGCACCGTACCGCACCGTCAACCCAATCCTAAAACAATAGGCCGTTAAGCAGGCTCATTAATGACAACATACTAATAATAATAATAATTATAATAACGTAATAATAACCAAAATGTAGTAATAGTAATGTCATAATAATAATAATAATTATTATTATTATGACATAATAATAATATAATAATAATAAGAGTAACAATAATATCATAACAATAATATTAACATATTAATTATAATGACATAATACTAATAACAACAATAATAAATATAATAGCGCAATAATAATAATAATAATAACAACAATAATATGATAATAATAATAAAGTAATAATTTAATAATAATTATAACAATAATAATATATTAATAATATAATAATATTAACATAATAAGCATAAAAATAATATAATTATGATAATAATAAAAATAGTAATAACAACATAATATAATAATAAAAATAACAACATAATATAATAATAATTAAAAACAATAATAAATATATTCATAATAATAATAATAATAATAATATAGTATTAATAGTAATAACATAATAATAATCATAATAATGATGTAATGAGATTAATAATATTATTAAAATAGTAATAACAATAATAAATGTAATAATAATAATAATAATAATAATAATGTAATAATTATAATTATAACAAAACAAAAGATAAATAAAAATATAAAAAAAAAGAAAACTCACGAGCAGGGGGGGGGAGACGGGTCGGCGATGGGAGGAGCAGGCGGCGCGGGGTCGGCGCGACGAGCTCGGGACGGCGAGCAGGAGGGAAGCGGGGTGGAGAGGCGAGCGGCGGAGCAGGGAGGCCGGGACGGCCAGCAGGGGGCTGCTGGGTGCGGGGCGCGGCGGAGTGCGCAGGGGGAGAACAGGGGAGGCCGACGGGAAACGGGGAGCCGGAGCCGGGGGGGGGTTGGCGAAGGAGGCAGGGGAAAAGCGGTGCAGCGGGGGAAGCCGGGACGAGGTCGGGGCGCTGGGGTGAGCGGGAGCCGGCGAGGCGGAGGATGGCCGAGACGCCGGGAAGGTGCGGCGAGGGGGCGAGCTAGGCCAGAGCGGGAGGGTGCATGGGAGATCCGCCGGACGGGAGTCGGGGCGGTGGTGCGGCGCTGCAGGAGAGGGCCGCCGGGGGGGTGGCCAGCGGGCTGGAGGGGAGAAAGAGCCGGGACGAGGGGGGCTGGACGACGGCACAGGGAGGAGGCCGGCGTGCGTCGGAGCGGAACGGCGGACTCGCCGGATGGAGGTCGGCGATCCGGTGGATGGAGGGGAGGCCAGAACGGCCAAGGGAGCCGGACGGAGCTCGTGACAGGGAGCGGTGCCGGAGGAAGGGGGAGAAGGAGAGGGAGAGAAAGAGAGGGGAGAGGAGAGTGGCGGCTACGGGAGGTTAGGGTTAGCTTTAGGTTTATATATATATGTATATAATAAAAATAATAATAATAAAATTTATAATAATAATAAAACTTATAATAATAATAAATAATAAATTAGTTAATTCAAATAATAATCATTTTGATCAAATATTTAAAATAATAATTATAAAAATAATTTAAAGATGTTACACACACATATATATATTTATACATATATAGATATATATATATACAAACATTATTATACACATATATATATATAAAAACATATATAAACATATATGCAATGATAATAACACGAATAAAAAAAAGTATTAATAATAAAATACCAACATAAAAATTATAAAATTTAAAACACCGGGTGAACACACTGTCACCCGGGCTGAACGCACGGTCACCGCTGACAATGCGGTGACCGCGCACCGGCGCGGAACCGCCAATGCAATTAATCTCCGAAAAATTTAAATCGGGACCAAGAAAGGAGAACAAATATGGACATCCGCGGTCGGGGTGTGACAATCAAGTACTTTATAAAACCTCCTCGAATCACGATCTGCACCAGAGCGAAGATTTATCTCACCGGTCTCAAGATTCTGGATGTCAATGCCTTCAGGATCAAACCCACGTACCATTTCAGTAAGCATTTCATGCATTGGATCAGTCATCCTTGCATCAACATCCATCTGAGCTGCATCTGTATTTTGACAACGAACATATTCTTCTCCATGACGAGTCCAACTCTTATAATTTTTCAGAAATCCATTAAAGAAAAGGTTCTCCCTCACAGTATCTCGTGTGAATTGATATCTGTTAGCACATTTTCTACATGGACAACTAATATAGTCACTTTCAAATCCTCTCGTGAAGTCAATAAACTGCATAATGCCATTGAAATATTCTCTAGACGTTCGATTTGGAAGATCAATCCAACTCTTATCCATAATAATATCTGTATAACAAACATTTACACAATACTTATTACATTTACATTTTTCAAATCAACTATATTCAAAATAAATATTAACCATTTGTTTATGAACCATTGATAAAATAATAATGTAACTGAAAGCTCATGTTACCTGATTGAGCTACAAACCTGAAAGGGAGGGGAGCCGAAGGCGGTGCTGCGAGGGAGAGGAGGCAGCGAAGGGGAGCCGGAGCCAAAGGCGGTGCGGCAAGGGAGGGGACGGGCGGCGGCGGCGGCGGGGAGCTGGAGGAGAGGAGGCGGTGAGGGGACGGGGGACGGGCAGCGAGGGGGGGGGGGGGTGTCCGGGGTCGGGGGGGGGGGGGGGGGGGGGCTGTCCGAGGTGCGGGGAGGGGTGTCCGGGGTGTCGGGGGCCTGTCAGGGGTGCGGGCAGGGGTGTTCGGGGTGCGGGGGTGTCCGGGGTGCGAGGGGGGGGGCTGTCTGGGGTGCAGGGGGGCTGTCGGGGGTGCGGGGTGGGGTGTTCGGGGTGCGGGGGGCCTGTCCGGGGTGCGGGGGGGCTGTCCGGGTTCGGAGGGGGGGTGTCCGAGTGCGGGGGGGGGGGGGGGGGTGTCCGGGGTGCGGGGGGGCTGTCCGGGTTCGGAGGGGGGTGTCCGAGTGCAGGGGGGGCTGCCCGGGGTGCGGGGAGGCGTCCGGGGTGCGGGGGGCGGTCCGGAGTGCGCGCGGGGGGGGGGGGGGGGGGGGGGGGCTGTCCGGGGTGCGGGGAGGCGTCCGGGGTACGGGGGGCAGTCCGGAGTGCGCGGGGGGGGGGGGGGCTGTCCGGGGTGCGGGGAGGCGTCCGGGGTGCGGTCCGGAGTGCGCGGCGGGGGCTGTTCGGGGTGCGGGTGTCGTCCGGGGTGGGGGGGGAGGGCCGAGAGGCCGGAGGGCGGCGGCCGGAGGGCAGGCGGCGAGGGAGGGCGGGCGGCGGGGGAGGGCGGGCGGCGGGGGAGGGCGGGCGGCGGGGGAGGCCGGGGCAGCGGGGGAGGGCGGGCGGCGGGGGAGGCCGGGCGGCGGGGGAGGTCGGGCGGCGGGGGAGGGGAGGGCGGCGAGGGAGGGAGGGGGTTAGGGCGGCGATCGGGGGATCGGGGTCGAGGGGGCGCGGGGGGGGGGGGGGGGGGGGGCGCAGAAGCCCCCCGTTTTTTTTTATGTAGGTTAGCGACCGCCATTGACGGTCGCTATTGGTTAGCTATAGCGACCGCCAATGGCGGTCGCCCGAGTCTGGGGGGCTTCAATGCCCCCTTTTCTAGTAGTGATTATTCTCTCCTCACCACTTATGTCCAAATGATCATTAAAATCTAGTAACATTTATATACATTAATTATATCATGTTGATGAAAGAACCATCATCAATCTCCTTACTCCCACTCTTTTATTTTAAAAACAAAATCATCCCCTAAGAGGTACTGATTTACAACCTTCGTGGACGAAGAAATTTAATTCTTTAATTTCTCCTTCAAGGCTGGTCATGAAACCATTTTTATGATTGAACCAAATTATAAAATATACATTATGTCTTATTAAATGTTCTGAAACTAGTATATATACGTAATATTAATTCATATGACAAAATTAGTTCCTGGGGATCGAAATATTGTCGTAATAATCTAAACGATTATCACTAAATGTCTTATCCAATGATTCATCCTCATAACATATATCCATATGATATAAATAACCATTTACACTTCTAGATTCTCATTAACAACATATAATTCCAAATCTGGATAATTATACTCATTTACATGAACTTCATTACTTATAAACAAGTGAGCTAATCATGAAAACCAAGAAAACGAATGCTCTCAAATGATGAAATTAAACTCTATAACTCATCAACAAGTCCATAAATGAACTTAATAAAACTATAATAAATAAAATACCTATAGAAAATGTTCTAAAATAATTAATTAATGGATTTAATTTTATTATCCAGGGTGTTAAGGTCAAGTGAAAAACTCATTCGAACATAAGTTGAGGGTTTCCTTCCTGAACCTTCAATTTCATTCAGGTTGTGATTTGTTCCTCTATAAACCAATGTAATGATTCATTTCTTTTATATAATTCTTCTAAATTTTGGGTATATGTTCCAAAATCATTTATTCTGATTAGTTCATCTTTTTCTTGTGGAAAATACATGTTTTAAAAGGCTTCTCTTCTCAATTCTTTACGATAAGCAAGTCAGATTAAAGGGAACTTCCTGATTTCTTACCAGTTTTCAAGTGCACTCTATAATATATTCAAAGACATGATTATTTTTCTAAAACCAATTATTTATTTATGGAAAAACTACCTTAGTTTATTTCTGGTTTTATGCAAATATTTTTCCAAAAGAACTCTTCTTTTCAAAGTAAAAGTGTGCTTCTCTCAAAAATTCCTTGACGATTTTATTAGAATATTTTTGTCTATTTCAACACCTCTATTGAATTTTATGTATTATTGAGGTTAATATCTTATATTTATCATCCACCACATTTTATTAAATGGTTTGTGATCAGTTTGACTATGGATGTGTTGTCTTGATATAATTCACCATACTACTCAGAATGGTTAGTAATTGTGTTTACAGATTGGGGAAGGTTATTTACATAGCATATGTAGATGATGTTTATGTTTAACCTCATTCATATGAAGAATGCATTGGAAATAGAAAGTAATGGGTGGGGCCTTCTATATCCCCTCGATGCATCGTTAGATCTCATGAGACAAAACAGAATTGGGTTTTGGCTGAGGGTTTACCCTAGTATTTTCATACAACTTGGCCAAGGCCTTGACTACATGTTTCAGATGTCCAGCATTATGCATTCCCGAATTATAAAACTAGTAATTGATAAACCATGTGATTATTAGATTAATATAATATACATAGTTAAGTTCCATTCTCTTATGATAATTTATATGGATTTATGTAATCAGCTTTCATTCATGTCATATTATGCTCAAGTTTATTTTTAAAGGCATGTGTTTTTAGTTATTCACTATGTATAATGTTTTTGTTTATGATAAATTCTTTTGTATTACTTACCCTTACTATAAGCATATGAGCTCACCCCTTTATTATGTTTTATTTTTCACCAAGATGCGAAGATGAATATTATCATGAATGACTTGCATGAATAATCTAATAGTTTATGGGTGTTTCCAATGGATTTGTAATGTTGTTTTTACTTTCAAGTTTTAATGTAAAACTTAAGTTTCTATCTTGTTTTCCAAAACTACTAAACTATTCAGTCCTTCGGGATGTGACATCCTTGTAAACATATCAATGTATTTATATAATGCACGGACTCAGAACAACTGGGGTTAGGGTCCTTATAGTTAGTAGCAGAGAAAGTTTAGTAGAATCCTTAGAAACTAGATTTAGAAACTATAGATTAGGGAACAAAACTCTAATATAGACTTTGAGGATAAACATACAAGAACATCCTAGAATTTTGGTAAGTTATTGATTATTTGGATCTTTCTATAAAATACATCTATGTCTGGATACTACAAGTGGACATGGTTCTGGCATAGATGTACCTAGGAGTAACAACTCCGACAAGGTGTTTCGAGCCTGACTCGGGGTAATCTGGTACATGATAATAGGCCTTACTGCGCACCAGGTTTGACACTCCTGGAAGATATGCTTAGGATAATTCACATTTTCTTTACAAATCATTATGAAGGATTTAAATGTAAATATGTCCTCAAAGAAACCATGCTTATGATTATGAAATTATACATGCATAAAATTTCAATTTATGTTAAGTATTTTTCTAGTTCGACATTATAGATTATGATTCATATCCTAATTTAGTGTATGTCATTATTTAGAAATAGAGCCTAGAGGAAGGAATGGAAACCGCAAGAACACACGTATCCCATGTAGGGATTGCCCTCTTATGAAAAATAATGATTTTGGTTCTGAAGTTGTGACTGGTACTGAGCAACTTATAACTATACTGGGACAACATGCTCAGGTTATGAACAATAACCTTACCTATATGAATCATCACAATCCACAAAGTGGAGGAGCAATGTTAGACCGCTTTATGCAACAACAATCCTCATTATTCAATGGGATTACAAACTCATTCATAGCGGAGTAGTAGATAAGTTCCTTAAAGAAGATATTTCTCGTTTTGGGATGTAACGAAAGGGAGAAGGTTATCATGGCAGTTTAACATCTATCAGGAGATGTAGATCAATGGTGGTCGTTAATTCAAAACACGAAGGAGGAGGAAGAAATAGAAGAAATGGAAGGGAAGGAATTTAAGGAAATATTCTTAGAAAAATATTTTCCTCGAGAATAGCGAGAAAATATGGAGAGGAAATTCTTGAGATTGCAACAAAAAGAGGATGAAAACATTGCAAAGTATGAAGTCAATTTTACAAGGCTAACAAGGCATATCACTAACTACATACGTAATTCAAGGAGCAAGATTTATCGATTCTTTGATGGTTTAAAGCCATTCCTCCGAAGGGAACTAGTTTCTCAAAATTTCTCATCATACAAAGATGTAGTCTCATGTGCAATCAAGACAGAGAAATAATTTTCTAAGTCTTACGAGTTTAAAGGAAAGTAAGAGAAGAAGAGGGTGGTGGAGGAAAGAATGGATAAAGGGAAGAATAAAAAGGGTAGTTTTCCAACATGTGAAACTTGTGGAAAGAAACACCTCGTAGCCTTCTTAAAAGGAAAAGAAGTATGTTACAAATGTGGAGAAAGAGTCCATCAATCTCATGATTTTAAGGGAAAGAAATAAGTTATCAATGTTCAATGCTACAAATGTAAAGAGATGGGACATTATGTCAATGATTATCCTAAGCATCAGGAATATATTACCTAGAGAAGGCAAAGGGAGCAAGATCAAGCTTATGTGATCACAACTACTGAGTCTGAAGTTCCTAATGATGTGGTGGAAGATACATTAATCATTTCCTCAAACTTAGACAATGCTTTATTTGACTCTGTATCATCACATTATTTTATATCTTCTCAGTTTTCCAAGAAAAATAGACATTTAAAATTTGATTTAATAAAGGAGTTTTCAATCAAAACTCCTAAGGGAAGTATCATTGCAATAATGATGTGTCGATCAGTCCCCCTTATGACATGTAAACGTGCTTTAGTTGCTGACCTTATCATCATACCCATGACTGAATTTGGTATAATTCATAGTATGAATTGGCATTCAAGTTATGATGCGAAAATCTATTGCAAGAATAAGGAAGCTACAATTTTTGAGAATGATGTAGAATCCCTTGTCTTTAGAGAAGAAACCTCATCATTTGATTCTAATCTAAATCCACCCCCAGTAGCTCTACTGAATGAAATTCTTGGGGAGGAAGAAAAAATAATATATATGGGTGAAGAAAGAAATATTCAAATTGAGGATGTACCTATTGTGAAAGAATACATTGATGTATTTCGAGAGGATTTACCTGGACATCCTCTAGAGTGGGAAATTGAGTTTTATATTGATTTAATTACTAGTGCAATGCCTGTATCAAAGACTCCTTATAGAATGGGCACAGTGGAATTAGTAGAACTGAAGAAACAACTAAAGAAATTGAGTGATAAAGGATTTATTCGCCCTAGTGTTTCTCCATGGGGAGCCTCTGTTCTCTTTGTCAGGAAGAAAGATGGATCTATAAAGTTGTGCATTGACTATAGAGAAATCAATGCTATTACAATAAAGAACAAGTATCATCTTCCTCAGATTGATGATTTATTTGATCAACTTCAAAGAGCCTAATATTTTTTAAAGATTGACCTTCGATCTAGATATCATCAGTTGCGTGTAAGGAAAGAAGATATTCCAAAGATAGCATTTCGAACCAGGTATAGGCATTACGAGTTTACAGTAATATCTTTTAGACTAACTAATGCACCCTCTATTTTCATGGATCTAATGAATAGAGTTTTCAAGGGATATCTTGATGACTTTTTTGTGGTATTTGTTGATGATATCTTGGTATACTCCAAAATCTATGAAGATCATGAGAATCACTTGCGCATTATTCTGAAGACTCTTAGAAGAAACGAGTTATATAGGAAGTTTAGAAAGTGTAAATTTTGGATTCAAATAGTTTCTTTTCTTGGTCATATTGTCTCTCAAGATAGAATCTTAGTTGATCCTGTAAAGAAAAAGATAGTTCAGGAATGGCCTACTCCAACGAATATAACTGAGGTACATATTTTTATTGGTTTAGTAGGTTATTATCGGCGTTTCGTTCAGAACTTCACCCGATTAGCTAACCCGTTAACCAAGCTTACTTGTAAAGGGGTTAAGTTCGTATGGAAAAAAAGAATGTGAAGAATGTTTTGAAGAATTGAAAAAGATGTTAGTGAATGCTCCAATCTTAACTCTACCATCGGGAAATGGTGGATTTGTGATTTATAGTGATGCATCAAAGAAATGACTTGGTTGTGTCCTTATGTAGAATGATAGAGTTATTTCTTATGCATCAAGGCAGTTAAAAATTGATGAACAGAACTATCCAACTCATTATCTTGAGTTAGCAGATGTAATCTTTTCTCTGAAGATATGGAGACATTATTTATATGGTGAAAGATGTGAGATATATATTGATCACAAGAGCTTGAAATATATCTTCTCATAAAAATAACTCAACATGGGGCAAAAGTAATGGCTTGAGCTACTCAAGGATTATGATTCTTCCATACACTACCATCTAGGGAAGGAAAATAAGGTGGAAGATGCATTGAGTAGGAAGGATCATGGTGTTCTGAACAAAATGAGGATTGACAAGATTCCTATGTACATGGATCTAACAAGGATGGATATAATAATTATCAAAAAAGGTGAAGCATCATTGCTTTTTCAGTTGGTTTCTCAACCATCTTTATTGGAAAGAATTAAAATTTCTCAATCTGATGATGAGAATATTCAAAATAAAATTAAAGATGTGAATGATGGGAAGTTTCCAGACTTCGTGTGTGAGGATAGAATTCTGAAATTTGGGAGAAGGCTATGTGTTTCATCGATACCCGAGCTAAAAAGGGAGTTATTGTATGATGACCATAGTTTGAATATCTCTATACACCCTAGTAGAACTAAGATGTGTAGAGATTTGAAGGAACATTTCTGGTGGGACAACATGAAGCATGAAATTGTTGATTATGTATCAAAATGTTTAGTCTACCAACAGGTAAAGGTTGAAAGACAACATCCTATAGGATTCATGTAACCTCTACCTATTCCTATATGAAAATGGGATGACATTACCATGGATTTTTTCATTGGATTACCAAAAACTCCAAGAATGAATTATGCAATATGGGTAATTATTGATCGACTCACCAAATGTGCACATTTCCTCACTATAAGGGGAGATTTTCCACTGGAGTGCCTCACAAGACTTTATATCAATGAAGTTGTAAGACTTCATGGAACACCTCTCTCAATTGTGTCTAATCATGATCCATGATTTACATCAATATTCTGGAAAAATCTTCAGAAATCTTTGGATATTAAACTTCATTTGAGTACTGCTAATCACCCTCAAACTGACAGGCGGTCAAAAAGGACGATCCAAACTTTAGAAGATATGTTGAAATTGTGCTCACTTGATTTTCAAGGTACGTGGGATTAGTATTTACCTTTGGTAGAGTTTTCCTGCAATAATAGTTTATGTTCAAGTATTCAAATGGTACCATATGAAACATTATAATGAAAGAGATGTCGTACACCAACTTGTTGGGATAAAGTTGTTGAAAGGAAGTTTGTGGGCCCAGAGCTTGTGGAAGAAACAACATCGAAAGTAAAGACTATACAAACCCATATCAAAGCAGCTCAAAGTAGGAAAAAGAGCTATGTTGATAATCGAAGGAAGGATTTGGAATTTCAAGTGGGAGATCATGTTATCTTAAAAGTATCTTCATGGAAGGGTGTTATAAGATTTGAGAAGAAATGAAAATCGAGCCCTAAATACATTGGTCCTTTTGAAATTATGGAGAGAATTGGAGTTGTGGTTTATCATTTGGCAATGTCTCCTAACCTTTCTAAGGTACAGAATGTGTTCCATGTCTTTTTGTTAAGGAAGTACATGTCAGAACCAACACATGTACTCACTTCTGGAGGAATAGAATTGGAACCAAACTTATCTTACTGTGAAGAGCCTATCCGAATTTTGGACACTAAAGAACGGGTGTTGAGGAATCAAACGACTCGGCCGGTAAAGGTACTATGGAAAAATCATAAAATTGAAGAGGTGATATGGGAACCTGGAGAACTTATGATGAAGACCTACCCAAATCTTTTTATAAGGTAACATTCTAGAAACTTCAAGGATGACGTTTTTGTAAGGGGGAAGAATGTAACACCCCAAGGATTTACAAATAAATTTAATATAGAATGTGATGAATGCAACACTAA
This sequence comes from Viscum album, assembly GCA_963277665.1. Classification (NCBI taxonomy): domain Eukaryota; kingdom Viridiplantae; phylum Streptophyta; class Magnoliopsida; order Santalales; family Viscaceae; genus Viscum; species Viscum album. The sequence goes on from OY728122.1 coordinate 192,632,987, forward strand.
GTCTCTTCAAAACAACACTGTGTTTTTGTAACCTAACTGTTAAACATAATTTCGTCGCCTCTGTGATTTGAATTTTGAAAAATAGACATACACAGTTACAGTCAATAAGATATTTAGGGTCTGATAGGACCAAATTACATTTTTGTGAATAGTATCTGGGAATAGTAATATGAGCCTTATAATAGTAAATCAACCCAATGAATAGTAATCACACCCCTGAAACTATAAAGAAAAATTAGACACCTTATAAATGAAACAATAATATAATTATATCATGATATAAGTAAGTGAATATTTAAAATTAAGTGTTGGTATTTTTGTGAATAATAAATATTTAATTGCAATTTTATAATTAATAAATTGATTTAAAAAAAATCATTTTCATAGAATGTATTCATAAATTCATATTTTTTTGTACTTTGATTTTAAGATAATTTAATAAGACCTTAGTTAATTTTTAAGGGTGTTATAAAATCAGTATTAATTTTAAAAAATGCATTTTTCGAGTAAATGATGATTTTAATTAAAAAATAAATTTCTCATATTTAGAAAATTATTTTCATAAAATGGAATTCATTTTTGAATTCTACACGTCGAAAATGGTTAGGTTGAAATTTTGGTATTTTTCTAAAATACTTGGATTTTTAGTGAATAGTAAAATACAGTAATTTACAGTATAAATACATTATGAGCTAAATATACTATTTCTTGAGTCGTTGATGATGTAAACACTCTTGGATCAAACTCGCATGCACTTATTACTGTATTTAGTCACAAGAATCAACATTATTTGTTGTCTTGAGCAAAATAATAAAATAATGAATAAAATAATGAGAAATTACCTCTCATTCACTATAAAAACCAGCTCTCACTCCCTCTTCTCCTCACACCTTTCAAGATTTGACCCTTGTCAAATTTCTGCCCAATCCTATTCCCAAGATCCTCCCCCACGTCCAGAAGCTCTTGGTCTTATCAAAAGACCAAAATCAACTTAAGGAGATTTCCAAGGATGCGTATTCAAGAGGTTAAATCATCTTTATTTTATTTTTCTTTTCAAGTTTTCCTTTTATTATTCTCTCCTCACCTCCTCTTTCCAAATGATCATGATAAATATAATATCATTTATATACTAGAATTATATCATGTTAATGGAAGAACCATCATCAATCTCCTTACTCCCTCTTTTATTTTAAAAACAAAATCATCGTCCGGGATGTACCGATTTACAACTTTCATGGATGACGGACTTTTGTTTTTAATTTCTCATTTAAAGCTGGCCATGAAACCATTTTCATGATTGAACTAGATTATAAAATATGTATTATGTCTTATGTAATGTTTTGGAACCGGTATATATACATAATACTAATTCATACAACAAAACTAGTTTGTGGTGATCGAAATATCGTCGTAATAATCTAAACGATTATCACTAAATGTATTATCTAATGATTCATCCCCATACCATATAAACATATGATATATATAACCATTTGCACTTATTGATGCTCATTAATAACATGTAATTCCAAATTTGGAGAATTATACTCATTTACATGAACTTCATTACTTATAAACAAGTGAATCAATCATAAAAACCAAGAAAACGAATGCTCCCAAACGATGAAATTAAACTCTACAACTCGTCAACAATGTCATAAATGAACTTAATAAAATTATAATAAATCAAATACCTATATAAAAGGTTCTGAATTAATTAATTAATGGATTTAATTTGATTATCCAAGATGTTAAGCTCAAGTGCAGAACTCATTCAGACATAAGGTAAGGGTTTCCTTTCCGAACCTTCATTTTCATTCGGGTTGTGCTTTCTTCCCTTATAAACCAATGTAATTCTTCATTTATTTTATATACTTCTTCTAAATTCTGGTTATATGTTCCAAAATCATGTATTCTGATCAGTTCATCATTTTTTTGTAGAAAATACATGTTTTAAAAGGGTTCCCTTCTCAATTCTTCATGATAAGCAAGCCCGATTAAAGGGAACTTCCTGATTTCTTATATATTTTCAAGTGCACTCTATAATCTATTTTAAGACAATTATTTTTCTAAAACCACTCATTTCATCATGGAAAAATTACCTTAGTTCATTTCTGGTTTTATGCAATGATTTTTCCAAAAGAATTATTCTTTTCAAAGTAAAAGTGTATTTCTCTCAGAAATTCCTCGATGATTTTATTAAAATATTTTTGTCTATTTCAACACCTCTATTGAATTTTATGTATTATTGAGGTTAATATATTATTTTTATTATCCACCATATTTTATTAAGTGGTTTATTATCAGTTTGACGGTGGATGTGCTATTTTGATATCATTCACCATACTATTCAGAATGGTTAGGAATTATGTTTACGGATTGAGGAATGTTATTTACATTGAATATGTAGATGATGTTTATGTTTAACCTCATTAATATGAGAAATTCATTGGACTTAGAAAGTGGCGGGTGGGCCTCGTTATAGCCCCCCGATGCATTGGTAGGTCTCATGAGACAAAACAGAATTGGGTTTTGGCTGAGGCCTTACCCTATTATTTTAAGACGTCTTGGTCGAGGTCTTGACAACATGTTTCAGATGTCTGGAAGTATGTATTCCCTCATTATGAAACTAGTAATTGATAAACCATGTGACTATTCGACTAGTAGAATATTCATGGTTATGTTTTATTCTCTTATGATAATTTATACAATTTTATGTAATCAGTTTTTATTCCTTCCATATTATGCTCAAGTTTATTTTTAAAGCCATGTGTTTTTAGTTATTCATTGTGCCTAATGTTTATGTTTATGATAACTTCTATTGTATTACTTACCCTTACAGATCATCTAAGTTAACCAATTTCTTATGTTTTATTTCTCCCCATGATGTAAAGATGAATATTATTATGAATGACTTGTATGAATAATCTAAGAGTTTATGGGTGTTTCTAATGGAGTTGCAATGTTGTTTTTACATTCAAGTTGTAATGTAAAACTTATATTTGTATCTGGTTTTTTAAAACTACTAAACTATTTGGTCCTTCAGGATGAGACATCCTTGTAAACATACCAATGTATTAATATAAGGTATCGGCTCTAGGAAACTGGGGTCGGGGTCCTTACAGTGAAGGTTTCATAGGTGCATGTGAATATTGTTTCACTATAGTCATCTGGAGCCACTGGAATTTGATTATAACAAAAATATCCATCTAAGAAATAGTTCCACCATCTTAAATCCTTCTTCTTGATCCAACTCCTCACTTATATCCTCCATGATAGAATCATTTCCTTCTTTACCTCCACTCACATCTCTATATTTCTGTATCCTTATTCAGTGGTGATAATAGCATGAAAATACTCAGGTTAATCTTCCTATTTCATTGCCTTTATCAAATCAAATTACACTTGCTCCTCTCTAACTTAAAATATCAATTGTCCTTGATTTAAATTGAAAAGTGATTTCCTCGTGGCTAAGAATGATCAGAACGTCTCCCTCTTCTTCCATCTCTGGGATAATAAAATCTATGGGGAAGACAAATTTTCACACTTTCACCAAGACATCCTCTAGAAGTCCATTCGAGTACATGATGGATTAGTCTACTAATTGAAGATCAACTCTTGTAGGCTTCGGATTACTTATCCTCTGCTTCTTTGATATGTTCAGTGGAATAAGGTTGAATCTTTTCCTTAAATAAAAAATAGTTTTCCCAACTGTATGATAACCAATAGTATATGGAATAGAGAAACTACCTGGATCACCAAGTTTCAGTGGAGGATTTATTTGAACAACATATAAGCATTTCGCTTAGAGATATCACACCCAAGTTCTCCAATTTCTTTTATTGGAAAGGAGTTTCTTGAGGAACTTTGCATGCACTATTTTTTTTTGAAATTTCATGAAGGGAATATTTATGTTCATCTTCCAAAATATCTCCTTGAACTATTTAAATTATGCTTCCACCTTTGGTGAATCCTCTCTAGAAAAGGAAGAGGTGGTCGGTATGGTAGTACCATGAGTTGCTTTTATGTGTCTTTACCTATCCTTGCTCCTTTTCTTTGGATTCCTTTCCAGACCCCTTTGTTAGATACTTGTCTCTTTCTTCCTTCTCCTATCCTATTTTTCTCTCATTTTTTAGCCTCTTTCTCTTTATGTGTATCCATCTCCATCAATTCCCTTCCATTCCTTAATGTCACAGCCTTTTCCTCCTCTTTCAAAACTTTTATGTTACCCAATAGAGTACTGAGCGGTCCATTGAACAACTTTTGAGAAAGTGGTTCCAATTGATGTCTGATATTCTTGAGCAAGGATTTGTGGTTTGTGAACTAATTTTCATGCTTTTAAAGGTTTGTATATACTTTACAAATATGTTAATCATTTTTACAAAAGTATTTGGTCACTAATTCCCCGAAATAAAGTTTTTCACCTTGAACTTACAGCTAGAATTAGTGTTGTTGTTGTGATATTGTACAAGCTATTCCCTCGGGGATTAGAATTATTATACGAGTGGTCATGGTGTTTTCTGTCCTTAGGGAAAACTTGGAGGACAATGGGTATGAATTGTATTTTGATTTCTTGTTGTTTTCATCCCTACTTTTGAGTTTTCAGCCGCATTTGTTGTCCAAACTAACTTTGAAAATAAGGTTTTTGGCTGGTTATACACCATAAAGCTCACTTCTCCCATCATATTCTCCTCAATCTCAGCTTGGTAGTCATGAAATAGATATCGTTCTCCATATATATCACATGAAGGAATTTATTACGGCTCAAGTTGTGCTCCTAGATTGTGAATGGCTAATAGTGCTTCCATTTGCTTTGACAATAAATCCATTTAGGCTTCTATCTTAGTAGTTTCCTCCACTTAATGAAAGCCTCTTAGGTGGGTCTCTATATTTTTTTTCCAATTCAACCAAAATTTATTGTGCCTCAGACCATGTCTTCCTCATGAGTCCTCCACCAAATCTACCACCACTCGAGAATTAGGTTGAAAACTGAAGTAAAAGGTTTACCGATGCATCCAAAGTGGCACTTCATGGTTTATGCATCTCTTTAATAGTTGTTGGATTGGTGTATCCCGATCCACTTTGGGTGATGTTGGGTCGAATGTTTGTGGCTCATACTACGCATCAAGTCGCAACTCTGCGAGTCGAGCTCCGCGGTGAGCTTGTTGGGGGTTGTTGGGGGCAACGCGCCCCTGCTCCAAGTGTATGGGAGCCAAATGCCCCTGATCCAAAATTGGGGGCACCATAGCATCTCTGACCAACTATAGCAGAGCTGAATGACCGACACCGACATGACATTGTAGCAGTGCAGATTTTGGCACGACTATTGTAGCGTTGTGGACTTCCAGCCACCGGTAACTATAGCACCTTGGACTTGGGTGGTCGCGGCCTTATAACTCCGTATACTTCCAGCCACCGACCACTGTAGCACCTTGGACTTAGGTGGTCGCGGCACTGTAGCACAACGGACTTTCTATGTTGTTGGTGGAATAGTGTTTCATCATCTTTATTAGTCTATTTTGGGATAGGGTTTCTGTGTGTGAAGCTCTGATACTCCCTGTACTTTGTGCTCCCGAAACTGATGATATTTCTGCATCTCCGTAGACATAGGGATCATTTCCAAAACCACATAAATCTCGGTGTCCTGTGTGATTCTTTCCTCTATCTTTTCTTCATCTACAAACTTATTCTGTCATTGTGTCTCTCGACGTTTCCGCAACAATTGGTATCATAGATTGAGTTTGGATTACTCGTTTTGAACGATGACTACGGACGAAGGCAAGGTGAATATTGATTGCTTCGATGGAACTGACTTCAATTACTAGATGATGCAGATTGAAGACTATATTTACCAGAAGAAAATGCATTTGTTGCTTATGGGTTTAAAGCCAACGGACATCGAGCAATCGAAGTGGGAACTGCTGGATCAAAAGGTTCTGGGTGTTTTGCACCTTACGTTGGCAAAAAACATGGCGTTCAACATCAAAGAGGAGAAGATGACGATTCAACTGATGAAAGCTCTCACAAATATGTACAAGAAGCCTTCTACGGCAAACAAATCACACTTGATGCGATGATTGTTCAATCAGAAAATAGTTGAAGGGAGAATTGTTGTAGATCACATCAGTGAATTCAACATCATCATAAGTCGGGTTGACACCGGTGAAAATTACGCTTGGTGATGAGGTATGTGCATTGGTTTTACAGTCATCATTACCTGACAATTGGGAAGCGACTGTAACAGCTGTGAGCAGTTTTTCAGGGAATACCAAGCTGGTTCTGAAGGATTTACGAGACCTGACCCTCATTGAGGATGTCCGAAGAAGAGAATCAGGCAGATTCTCTGATTCTGCTCTAAACATTGAACGAATAGGGAGATATGCACAACAAGACAATCACAGAGGATGATCAAAGTCAATATCAAAGAGCACATACACAAAAAGGGGGACTGGTCCTACTAGCTAGATTTGCGGGAAGAAAGGACACGTCAAGAAAGAGTGTAGAGAAAAACAGAAGGGGCCTGAAACTAGTGGAGCAAACACGGTGGCTGAAGGAACTAATGACGTGTTGCTGCTGAGGGTGGATAGGCCTATGGAGTCTTGGATTTTAGACTCCGGGGCGTCATTCCATTCCACGCCAGAAAAGAGTTTCCTGAACAATTTTGTTTCTAGAAATTTTGAAAAGGTACATATTGTTGATGATGAACCCTTACATATTGTGGGGAAAGGAGATGCACGGATTAAGACCAACAATGGGAGTCTGCTGGTTTTGGAAAACATGAGATATATCCCTGGCTTAAGAAGAAATCTTATTTCTGTCGGGAAACATGATGATGCAAGCTTCATTACCATGTTTAATGGTGGTGTCTGGATGATTACCAAAGGGGTTATGGTCATAGCTCGGGGAGCAAAGAACGGTACCTTGTACGGCATGACATAAACAAGGATGGATATGCTTGCATCAGTAAATATTGTCGGGGATTCAAAATCATGGCACTACAGGCTAGGCCATATAAGTGAGAAGAGGATGAAGGTTGTGGTAACAAAAGGACTGCTACCAAAGCTAAAGTCAGTGGATGTTGGCCTTTGTGAAGACTGTATCTTAGAAAAACAGAAGGTGTCTTTTGCAAAAGGAGGCAGAACACCGAAGGCTGAAAAGCTGGACCGGGATCACATAGATGTTTGGGGTCTGCACCAGTACATTCGCTTGGAGTGTCATAATATTATGTGACATTTATTGACGACTCAAAAAGGAAGGTATGAGTTTACTTTCTAAAAAGAAAATATGATGTGTTTAAGATGTTTCAGAAGTGGAAGATCATAGTGGAGAATGAGTCAGCATCAAAGTTGAAATGTTTGAGGTCTGACAACAGTGGAGAGTATAGCAGTAAGGAGTTCAAAAAATTTTGTTCCAATAATGGAATTTTGTGGGAAAATACTATCACAGGAACACCACAGCAGAATGGTGCAACTGAAAGGATGAATAAGAAACTGAATGAATATATCGAGAGCATGAGGCTGCACTCGGGTTTACCCAAGACCTTCTGGGTTGAGGCGGTGAAAATGGTAGCATATCTCATTAACAAGAGTCCATATGTACCAATGGGAGAATGTCTACTCGAGGAGCTATGGTCTAGTAAGGAGGTAAGACTCTCACACTTACGAGTCATTGACAATTTGGCATATGTACGTATTGATGTTAATGCAAGGGATAAGCTTGATACTAAGTCCAACCCATGCTTCTTTATTGGCTACGGTACTGATGAGTTTGGTTACTGCTTTTAGGATGATCTCAACAAGATGATCATCAGGAGCCAGAACATGGTATTTAATGAAGGTGTCACATATAAGGATTTTCATGCAACTAAAGATGAAAATAGGAACAAAGAATCAGAATGAAAAGAGAAAGTGGAGCTTGAAGGTGTACTTGACCATGAGACATCAGAACCAGTGGAGCCTACTCCTCAAGTGGAGTTGAGAAGATCAACAAGGGTTAGAATGCCTAATGTAGAGATATTCACCGTCATTACACTATTTGTTATTGACTGATGGTGGAGAACTAGAATGTTTAGAAGAGGCATTGCAGTTGAAGGAGTTGAGCAAGTGGGAGTTGGCCATGAAGGAAGAAATTTTTTCACTACATGAGAACAATTCTTGGGAGTTGACACATCTTCCACAAGGGAAGAAAGTATTGAAGAACAAATGGGTATATCGGGTCAACAAAGAACATGATGGAAAGAGGGTGTTCAAGGCAAGGATGTTGGTGAAAGACTTTCAACAGGAAGGAGTGGATTTCACTAAAATTTTCTCACCTGTAGTGAAGCTTACTACCATCCGGGTGGTTCCCAGCATTGTGGCATCAGAAGACCTGTATCTTGAGCAGCTTGATGTGGAGACAGTTTTCCTTCATGGAGATCTGGAGGAGGACATCTATATGCAGTAGCCAGAGGGATACATTGATTCTGGGAAGGAAGACCTGGTGTGCAGACTCTAGAAGAGCTTGTATGGGTTGAAGCAGGCACTCAGGCAGTGGAACAAAAAGTTTAATGCATTCATGACTAAAAATGCATACAAACGATGTGGCATGGATCAATGTTGTTACATCGAGTATTTTGATGATAAATATATTATATTGCTTCTATATGTGGATGACATGCTCATTGCAGCATCATATATACAAAAGATTGATGAGATGAAATGGCAGTTGGCTGAGGATTTTGAAATGAAGGATCTTGGAGAAGCTTGCAAGATTTTGGGGGTGAAGATCAAGAGAGATCGTACAACTTGAACCATAATGTTATCACGGGCTGAATACATTGGGAATGTTCTGAGAATATTCAGTATGCTAGAAGCAAAGTCAGTCTTTATTCCCCTGGCAAACCATTTCAAACAATCAAAGGAGAAATCACTAAACACAACAGAAGAGGTTGAGTACATGACAAAGGTTTCATACGCATCAACAGTTAGAAGTCTGAGGTATGTTATGGTCTGCACTCGACCTAACATTGCTCATGTAGTGGAAGTTGTGAGCAGGCACATGGTTAACCTTGAAAAGCAACATTGGGAGTCTGTGAAGTAGATACTAAGGCATTTGAAGGGCGGCAATGAGGTATCTCTGTGCTTTGGGAAATTAAATTCATTACAAGGGTATGTGGATGCTGACTTCAGAGGTGACATCGACAACAGGAGGAGTACCACAGGTTATGTATTTACCTATGGAGGAACAGCAGTAAGCTGGATATCACAATTACAGAAAGTGGTGACTTTATCCACCACATAAGTAGAATACATTGTTGTAACAAAAGCTGAGAAGGAGATGATTTGGCTGAAGAAATTCTTGGATGAGCTGAAAAGAAAGTGATACGATAATGTATTGCACTGTGATAGTCAGAGTGTTATACATCTTGTAAAGAACTCAGTGTTTCATGCTTGGACAAAGCACATTTAGTTGAAGTGTCATTTCATCAGAGGTTTGAGACAGGATGGGTTGCTGACATTGTAGAAGATTTGTGGAACAAACAATCCAGCAGATATGTTGACAAAGCTGATGGTAATAGAGAAGTTGAGGCACTGTTGTGCCTCTGTTGGTCTCCACTGATGAATGGAGGATGAGAGGCAGAATATGGAAGGACACCATGGGAGCACAAAAGGAAAAGAGGTGGTATTTCATGAATTGTCAGCTTGAAATTGAAGTTGTGAATGGAAAGCACGTCACCGGTGAGTAAAGAAGAGGAGCTATGATTAAGTAAGTTGTCTTAGTCAGTGGCATCGAAGCAGGTCAGCGCAGCGAATCAGGCTCTAAGCGGGAGATTGTTGGATTGGTGTAGCTCGATCCTCTTTGGATGATGTTGGGTCGAATGCTTTCATCTCATACTGCGCATCAGGTCGCAACTACGCGGTTTGAGCTCCATAGTGAGTTCGTTGGGGGTTACAGGGGGCAACACGCCCCTGCTCCAATTGTCTAGGGGTCGAAGGCCCCCGACCCAAATTTCGAGGCACTGTAGCATTTCTGACCATCTGTAGTTGAGTTGACCGACCAACACCAACAGGGCACTGTAGCAGTAAGGACTTTGGCACGATTATTGTAGTTATGCGGGCTTCCAACCGTCAACCACTGTAGCACTTTGGACTTGGGGGGTTGCGCCACTGTAACACAGCAGACATTCTGTGTTGGTATAATAGTGTTTCATCTTCTTTATTAGCTCATTTCGGGTTAGGGTTTCTGTGTGTGAAGCTTTGATACTCCCTGTAATTTTTTATCCTAAAACTAGTGATATTTCTACCTCTTTGTGGACGTAGGGATCATTTCCCGAACCACGTAAATCATTGTGTCCAGTGTGATTCTCTCTTTTGTCTTTTCTTCATCTGCAAACCTATTTTGTCATTACAACTCCCGACATTTCCGCAACAATAGTTCCCTTAAAACACTCACATTCCTCAAAAGTGTATTCTCTGTCTTACCGAGTAAAATTTTGAATATCACTTTGTTGTGTCGTTATTTTACTGATGGGAAGTACCTCTCCAGGAATCTCCAGGGAAGATTATCCCATGTGATCAAACTGGATAGTAGGGGCTTCATCCATTGTTTAGAATGATCCTTCAATGAGAAAGGAAAATAACTCAACCTCATTACATCATCAAAAACCCTGTTGTTTTTGAAGGTATCACAAAACACCATAAAATTGGAGAGGTGTATGTGAAGGTCATCATTTTGTAATCCTCTGAATTGACCTATGTTTTGGAACATCTACAACACACATGGATTCAGCTCAAAATTATTAGCCAGGATTGGTGGCCTCAGAATTGGGCACGTTGGGTTCCATCAATGAGATTTTCCAACTCTGAATTCACCGCACAGGGTACTCAATCTATCATCACTAATCTATGGTGCCAAAAAAGGTAGCGCTCAATCTCAGTATTGAAATATAATATCTCAGTACTATCAAAATTCCTTGATCAAGTGTGTGGGGTATGGCTCATGCACATAAAAACAATTGTGACAAAAAAAAGAACACCTACACATGTCAAATGGAAAAATAAAACAAAAACATAAAGATGATAGAAAGTTCCTTAACAACGTAACTAATCATAAACTGTTTAGCTAGTTGTATTGCTCTCATCCCTAGGGATCCAAAATAGTGATGTACCCCCAAGCATCGTCACATCCCAGGAGCGATCAGTCAAAGTTTATAAGATGAAGTTAAAGTCCTTTCTACAACCCACACTACTAAAATGTTGTATATTAATGGAGAGTCGGAGGTCAATCCACACGAAATAGATCACAAAGCCTGGCCTAGTGAGTCTCTTAATTGTTGGTCCACAAGTTCAGAATGGAAACATAACAAAAGAAAACTGAATCCAATAGTGAAAAACAAATAACTTTTATAGTGAACACTTTCAATCAAAAATAGGGACAGTATATTAATTTCATGGAAGGGGTTTTTAAAAAAATATATGATTTCATTAACCTGTGTACTAGAATGGCCAACTAGAAAGAGATTCTTTAAGGGTGTCCAATCTTTATTTGTTCAAAATTAATTAACACTGCTCTAATTCTTTCAAATAATTATGGATAAAGGAACCTAATCAAACTAAGCTACATTACGAACCATTCTCAATGGAAAAAAGAAAAAAATTAAAGACTACTCTCACAGCCCCATCCTTACCACATTGGAGATCCTCCATCAATTGTTCGTCACTCAAAATGCAATCAAGGAATGAAATAAAAAATCAATCTCAATGTGATATTAAATAAATACATTCAATCCATAAGAAATATACATCAATTAACAATCAGTCACCATTCTCCTACACCTTTTGTCCACCATCCCTTCAGAGACTACTCACTCATGAAAGAATGAATATTCATCATGAATTAATGACTAGAATTCAAAAACATAGCATGCATATATATATATATATATATATTCATCAGGTGGTGGTCATCATGGTGCAAAGGTATGGATTGCAGCGTGAAGTGTTTATTTCCATCTCTTCAAACTTTATATCCCTGAATATCATAGTGAAATACCTAAATATTTTGTCAATGACTTGAATTTCAAGAACTATATCCCAGGATGGATGCGGCATGAAAGGGGTACCTGGCTGAAACATGGAATCTTGGTGCTTTGCTGGATAATTATACAGGCATCACGGCATGGTTCTCCCAGTCATGATGCAAGGGCTCTTTCAACATTTCCAAGTTATTCATATGCGCCTCTCATGCGATGTGGGGTATATGGTTGCACTATGAAAACTAATTGGTTATCCAAACGTTACTCCAATTGAACTTAATCACAAGGTAATATCAATGGTTCTTACATGATTTCTTCTGCAATTCCTTGAATTTCTCCAAAACTTCTTCTAAGTAATCCAGTGTCTCCTTTCTGCCAAGTCATTTCAAACAGAAACAATTACACAGTATTTGATCCATTGAGTACTAAAATCAAAGGAATATTTTATGCATAATTTTGAGCTATCAGTGTCCCTTTCATGCATGTAGGCCTAAAAGAGAATGAAGCTCATTAAATACCCATAACCTTACAGCTTGTCTTCCGTGTTTCCATTGACTATAAATGTTATAATCATTAATCATATTGCTTATGATAAACATTGTTCCCATAGACCATTTCATGTGACATATATTTTGTTACAGATAGAACCCATCAGAATAATTGGCATCAAAGCTAACATTTTTCTTATAATGGATTCTGCAAAATTAAAAATTAAAAAAATAATAATGGAGAGAATGATTTAAATTTATGGTGTATTAAAATTCATGCTTTGTAAGTCCAACAGGGAAATGAAGATGGTCCCAAAAAAAAGATCCCTTCTTTGTTCATAAATGGATAGAGTTTGTAGTGGGTGAATTCCCCTTACCTCAATGTGAGGTGAGGACATCCTTTTATAGATTAGGAAACAAATAAACAAGACGGGTAAGTCCGATGTGGGACTCACCCATTTACACTTCAATGGGTTCCAACACTCCCCCTCAAGCTGGACATGCCCAGATTGGATAGAGTCCCACACAAAAAGAATAACAGGACAATCTCAAACTCCCCCTCAAGCTGGGCCCGGGAGGCTCTGAATACCCAGCCTGGAAGTGAGAGACTCAAGACGAGCTCCGGGAAGACCTTTGGTGAAGAGATCGGCAAGCTGATCGGCCGTCGGGATATGGCCGAAACCGATATGGTGCTGCTCCAGATGGTGGCGGAGAAAGTGACAATCCACCTCGATATGCTTCGTCCGTTCATGAAAGACGGGATTCGAGGCAATCTTCGTAGCGGCCTGATTGTCACACCAGATATGAGCAGGAGTCGATGCCGGGAAACCGAGCTCCTGGAGAAGATGACGAAGCCAGAGGATCTCAGTAGTGACAGTGGCCATGGCGCGATACTCTGCCTCGGCACTAGAACGGGAGACCACAGTCTGCTTCTTGCTGCGCCAAGAGATGAGATTACCGGCGAAGAATACGGCGAATCCCGAAGTAGACTTGCGGGTAGCGAGGCAACTGGCATAGTCCGCATCACAAAAAGCCTCAACATCCATGTGAGCATGATGTGAGTACCGAAGGCCGCGGGCAGGATCTTTCTTGATGTACTTGGCAATGCGGAGGACAGCATCCCACTGAGAGCAGGTGGGATGCTCCATGAACTGGCTGACTTTGCCAACGGCACATGCAATGTCGGGACGCGTCATGGTGAGGTAGTTTAGTTTACCGACCAAGCGCCGATAGCTCTCAGGATGAGAAAAGAGTTCCGAGTCGGAATGAAGGGAACGTTCCCCAGGCTCAAGGGGAGTGTCAACTGTGGTGGCGGTGCTCAACCCGGCATCCTGCAATAGATCAAGAGCATACTTGCGCTGGCAGAGAGAGATAGCGTCCGCAGTTCGGGAGACCTCGATGCCAAGAAAGTACGTGAGGGGTCCAAGATCCTTGGTGTGAAAGTGATGGTGCAGATGCGTCTTGAGGCTGGCGATGCCTCTGGAGTCGCTCCCTGTGATGATGATGTCATCAACATAAACGACAAGCAAGATACAGCCGTGTGCCGTCGTACGGAAGAAGACGGTGTGATCCTTCATACTCCGAGAGAGGCCAAAGGCGGTGACGACAGTGCTGAAGCGGCCAAACCAGGCGCGAGGAGACTGTTTGAGGCCGTAGAGGGAGCGACGGAGACGGCAGACATGGGAGGCGGCACCAGAGGCAGAGAAACCAGGGGGCTGCTGCAGGTAGACCTCCTCGTCAAGAAAGCCATGGAGAAAAGCATTCTTAACGTCGAGTTGATGAAGGGGCCAGTGATGATGAGCAGCCAGAGAGATGAAGAGGCGGACCGAGGCCATCTTGGCGACGGGAGAGAAGGTCTCAAAGTAGTCGACGCCATACGTCTGAGCAAATCCCTTGGCGACAAGCCGGGCTTTGAGGCGGCAGAGAGAGCCATCGGGATTGAGACGGATCGTGAAGATCCATTTGCAGCCGACCGCCTGTTTGTTTGCCGGAAGGGGAACAAGATCCCAAGTATGGTTGGCATCCAGAGCCTGCAATTCATCTCTCATTGCGGCTAGCCACCCGGGGTGAGATTTGGCCTCACCGACCGTTCGAGGAAGCGACACGGTCTCCAGAGCTGACAAGCCCCTGTAAGAAGATACAAAGAGAGGAGTATTCTGACACGAGCGAGTACCTTTCCGGAGTGCAATCGGCACATCCTCGGGAGTTGTGTCAGGAACATCAGGCGAAGCGGGAACAATGGTTTCCTCGGCCGAGACGGGAGGTACAGTGGAAGGACGACGAGAGTAGGTCTGTCCAAAGAGATGACCGGTCGGAGGAGACACCAGAGGCGGGTGAACCATGAGCGGAAGGCAGTCATCGATAGTAGTGTCAGGAGAAGGAGAGGGGAGAGTGAAAGGAGAGCTCTCGACAAATGAAACGTCGGCAGAGGTGATATACCGGCGGAGGTCTGGAGAGAAGCATCGGTACCCGCGCTGAGTGCGGGAATACCCGAGAAAAATACAGCGAAGGGATTTGGGGGATAGTTTGGAGAGATTTGGGCGAGTGTCCCGGACATAACAGAGACAGCCGAAGATACGGAGTGGAAGGGAGTGAGGAGGGAGAGAGGGAAACAGGGTATGAAAAGGAGTCTCCCCCTGAAGGATGGAGGAGGGAAGACGATTGAGAAGGTAAGTAGCAGTGAGGATGGCATCCCCCCAGAAAAGAAGAGGGACCTGGCGGTGGAAGAGGAGGGCACGAGCGGTCTCCAAGATATGTCTGTGTTTCCGCTCGGCCACCCCATTTTGCTGAGGAGTATCAGGACAGGAGGTCTGATGGATGATGCCGTGGGCCCTCATAAACTGCTGAAAATGAGTGGATAAGTATTCTCGCCCATTGTCAGATCGGAGACATTTCACAGGGAGAGAAAACTGTGTCTGGATTTCCTGAAAAAATGTCTGAAAGGTTGAGAGAACCTCCGTTCGATCTCGAAGAAGATAAAGCCAGGTCATGCGGGAGTAATCATCGATAAAGGTGATATAATAACGGTACCCTGACTGGCTAGGAACCCGGCAAGGACCCCATACATCGGAATGAACAAGAGCGAACGGAGTCGCGGCCCGTGGTTCCGGGCGAGGAGCATACGTCGTCCGATGATGTTTGGCAAACTTGCAGGATTCACAATGGAAGGAGAGGTGAGAACCGAATTGGGGGCAAAGTTTATGGAGGGTGGAAGACGGTGGATGACCAAGGCGGTAATGGAGGTCAAGGGCTCGAGCTGAGGTGGATGAGCAAGCAAGGGATGATGGGGTATCAAACAGGTAAACCCCATCCCGAAGATAACCTCGACCAATTTCCCGATTCGTCTTCCGCTCCTGAAAAACAACACCAGAGGAGCTAAAAATAGCAACACAATTTAATTCGGTGGTGAGTTTGTTGATAGAGATAAGATTAAAGGGGCTTTGAGGAACATGAGCGACCGACGTCAAGGGAAGAGACGGGGTCAAGGAACATGTGCCAAAGCCGGTAATAGGGATGGTTGAGCCATTAGCAACAGTAATGGTAGAGGCACCGGTGTACGGATGATAGGTAGTGAACATACCAGAGTCCCCGGTGAGATGTTCTGACGCACCAGAGTCAAACATCCAAGCTGTCTGGCGATGCGAAACACAGGCGGTGGAGTCGCCAGTCTGAGCAAGTGGAGCTAGAGAAGAAGATGGTGGCGCAGTCGCACGATAAGTTTTTACCAAAGCAAGCTCCGCCGGCGAGAGTGTGGTCCTGTAACGGGTACTGGATGAAGGAGGACCGCTGCGCGGTAGAGCCGATGATGGAGGATGGGAGAGCCGCTCGGCTGAGTGCATAGGTGCGTGGGAAGGCCGCCAATGGAAGGGAGGGTGCGGCCGGGCCGGAATGCTGGCGTCCGGAGGTGATGCCGGAGGGCCGCGGGCGGACACGCCCGCCATGAACGCAGGGAGCGTGGCCGACGGCGCAGGAAGGCCGCAGGGCAGCTGCTGGTAGACGGGCTGGGGAGCGCCGGACCGGGCGGGAGCCGCTGCCGGGAAGGGAGCTGCTGCGGAGGGCGGTTGCAGGAGGAGGGCCGCCGGAGGAGGAGTCGGGGCGGGAAGAAGCGGGAGGCGCCGGGAGGCGCTGGAGCAGCGGGAGGCGCCGGAAGCGCTGGAGCCGCGGGAGGCGCCGGGAGCAGCGGGAGTCGGGAGCCGCGCCGTCGGGGCGAGCCGGGGACGCCGGGATGAGGGCCGCCGGGATGAGGGCCGCCGGGATGAGAGGGCCTCCGTGAGGGGAGCGCCGGAGAAGGGGCGCCTGGGCGGGGCGCCGGGGCGATGGCGGCTGAAGCCGCGGGGAGCCGCGGGGAGGGAGCGCCGTCGGGGAGGAAGTCCGCAGGGAGGAACCGGCGCGGGCCGCATCGGGGAGAGAGGGGGCCGTCGGGCGAGGGCGAGGGAGCCGGGAGGAGGTGCGCCGGGACGGCGGGGCGAGCCGGGAGCCGGGGAGCCGGGAGCCGGGAGCGGCCGCGGGAGCAGAGGGAGGCGCGGGAGGCGCGGGAGGAGCGGGAGGCGCCGGGAGCAGCGCGAGGCCGTCGGGAGGGAGCGCGCAGGGAGCAGCGGGAGGCCGCCGGTGGTGCGCGGGTGATGGTGTCGGGAGCCGCGGGAGCCGGAAGCAGCGCAGGGCAGCGGGAGCGCCGTCGGGGAGGGAGGGCCGTCGGGGAGGGAGGGCCGGCCGGGAGAGGGAGGGCCTGCTGGGAGGGAGGGCCGGCCGGGAGAGGGAGGGCCTGCCGGGGGAGGGAGGGCCCGTCGGGGAGGGAGGTCCGGCCGGGAGAGGGAGGGCCTGCCGGGAGAGGGAGGGCCTGCCGGGAGAGGCTTAGGGCAGGAGTGAGAGAGGCGGGGCCGGGAGAACGCCGGGAATCCGCAAGGGAGGGAGGGTTCGGGATAAAAATCCCTCTGATACCATGTAGTGGGTGAATTCCCCTTACCTCAATGTGAGGTGAGGACATCCTTTTATAGATTAGGAAACAAATAAACAAGACGGGTAAGTCCGATGTGGGACTCACCCATTTACACTTCAATGGGTTCCAACAGAGTTAAATTTATTATATTTATTTCCCCTCAGATGGCATGGAGAAAGCATATAACTTGCTCCTTTTGACCTTGGGTTATAATTTCTTATGTGAAGTTTCTAATGAGTACCGTTGATTCTATGCGGTTGAAACTGTAAAATCATTACATGACAAAATAATTAGTTGGTAGGTTTTATAAAAAGTTGAGACTATATTTAAAAAACAATTTGGAATTGTAGTTCGAGCTCACATAAAAAAAATCTAATAAAATATTACATGATTCGTGAAATACTAATGTTAATTAAGAGATGAAGATTGGGATATAATCTTGTTGGATTCTTAGAATAATCAATATACTAGTTTTAATGGATACTATGATGTATCGTAAGGAGTCATTAACTCTAGTAGTGAAATCCACATTACCTCCAATTAAAATTTTGTATTATCAAAGAAAACCACTGTAAGGGGTTTAATGCGAACCCTCACAAAATCACCGGACACAAATCGCCATTACAAACAGAAAACCTTCCCAACTTCAAAATGCAGCAACAATCATATGACTTACCAGATCATCAACACATAAAAAACATACCAGATTCAACTGAGTATATGAAACATTCAAGCAGCACTCAGACCCAAACCGCAGACTGATCCATAGATGCACACCCACACAAGGCACATCCATGACACCTGTCACATCCCGACCTGAACCATCGGGTCCGAGTCGGAATGTCACGTGACCTCATGCGTGTCTCGTTGTACGCAAGAGGATGTCGACTAGCCCGACCTGAACCATCGGGTCCGAGTTGGAATGTCACGTGACCTCATACGTGTCTCGTTGTACGCAAGAGGATGTCGACTAGCAATGGGGATCTAAGTCTATCAATGGAGAGACTATACCTCCAGTATCATGTCATATAGCTAATAATAATAATTATAAACAATATAATAAACAATCCGAGTAATCATGCGGAAACTAGATAATCAAGAGTACACATAGCATATCATGAGTGGGAACAAAGCCAAACACACACACATGTTATCAAACTCATTATAGTCTAAGCACATCAGCACGCATCATCATATAATGCAAACAATCATAAACATGACCTCCACATGGTAAGGAACTTCCAACCTCAAGGTTGTTGATGTCAACGCTAAGGATAAACCACCATGTGTGGTTCGAAAGCTAGAGTGGAAACCTTCGTTGGCTCAAACCGCACGCCAATGATTCCTAGAACCAATTCAATCGTTTTATTTCAGAAAAAAAATAAAAACTTATATGCGATAATATCATTCTCTCTTCACAGGATAATCCAAAGTAATCATGACAATTCCATATTATCCTTCTTGATAGTTTGATATTATTTTTTAGAGAATAATTAAAATTCCACATGTGATAATAATCTCTCTCTAGAATAATTCAGGACAAACTTCCAAATTATTATCATTCTTCGATAATCCCGGATAACAATTCTTTTATCATTCTTTAATAATCCAAGAAGACAATTCTTTCATCATTCTTTGATAATTTCCAGATTCTTATTATTTAAGGAAGCTTTATTCAATTTTCGAAAAGCAAAGAATTAGATTTAAAGTCGCTCATGAATGAAGGAAAAAGAATATAAATTCCTACCTGAGTATTCTTCCTCTTCTTTAAAACACCGCACCAAACAGAGGGGAAGAAAACAATAGGCTTTGACACGCCTGGAATTTTCATTTTCGGGTGTTCAGACACAAAATATCAACCAAAAACAAAGGCCGCAAGGGTTCGACTATTTTAGAAATAATAATACCACATACAGAGTCGTAGAATTAAACCTGAATTGCCCAAAAGCCTTCATTTTTTTATTCGTTTTTTATAATCCAACTTTTTAAGGGTTAAAGGGGAATCCGTACATGGACCGTAGGCTTCGTGACATTACAGGACATGAAGGTCTTAAAAAAATCATCTCAAACAATGACTACTTGAAACTGCCCCTCCCTAGCGTCTGCATCGTGATCAGCACTCCATCTTCGCATGGTTGGTCGGCTAGTTGTCCTATGCAAGGATGCACAGGTCTGGTACCGATGGCAAAGTCATACCCTCTCATTCTTCAAAGTCCGATTAGCTCTACTCTGGTGAATGCGCCTACTCTGAATCCCCATCTAGGGCCTTGTTCCTCGTAAGTAAGTCTGGTACATCTGCAATTCATATGGTCTGAAGGCCTTAAGGTGGCCCGATGGCCTTGAGGTGGTCCGAAGGCCTTACTAACCTGAAGGCCTTAGTTGGTCCGAAGGTCTTAAAGGACCCGAGGACCAAACCGGTGGCCCGAAGGCTCAAACGAGTGAATAGTTTCAACTGCTACAGTACCGAACTGTACCTGCAAAAGTACATGCTACAGTACAGTGACCCGAAAAAAATGTCTCTGCATGGATTTGATCTCGGGTCTCTTGGATGCACTTAAGGAGTACCGTAACATTAAAGCCACATATTAAATTAACAGTTTAATTTGTCTTTCAACTATTTCTTAATAACGGAACGTTTAGTCTTCATAAACATTTGACTTGGGGGAAAACGAATCAAAAGAATTTAATTCCATGATTTTTGACATTTAAAATCGTTGAAAGGCGTTGCATGTGTGATATGGGAAGGAGCATAAAAGAATGTTTTTAAAATATTCCTCCCGAAAAGGGCGTTGTGTGAGGGTAACATGGTTTATCATTACACAGCTCCTAAGTGTGGCATAAGGGTAAGGACTTGCCCTTGCACACCCTGTGTAAATTCTGGGTTACCCTTACATAACCCTTAGAATTTAGGTGTTACCCTTACGCGGCGTGGGGCCTATCCTTACACGACTCCTCTTTACCCTTAATCATCCTTTAGAAAATTGAGGTTACCCTTACGCGGCGTCTGAGGCACCCTTACGCAGCCTTTAGAAATCATGGCATACCCTTACGCAGCTCTCTGGGTACCCTTACGCAGCGCAATACTACCCTTACGCAGTGCAATACTACCCTTACACAGCGAATATAATCAGGGTTTTTCCCTTAAAAGACGCGTATAATTAAACAGTTACCCTTACGCAACCTAGGGAAAAATGGTTGTATCCTTACACAACTCAGGGAAACGTCACTTTACCCTTACACAGAGGCTTGGACAACCCACTTACCCTTGCGCAAGTCTTAAAAAGTCACCTTACCCTTACGTAGCCCTTGAAAAACAAGGGTTACCTTTACGTAACACCATAAAACCATAAATAGGGGTGATTTTTATTGAAAAGTTAAATGTTCACATAAAAATACTTATAAATTATAAACAAGAGGGTTTAAAGATCAATTAAAAATTGAGAATATTACAATTCCCCCCTTTAACAACTTCTCGTCATCGAGACTCGTGGGGTCAGATGACTGGGTCCATGGCCCATGGAAGTTATCACAAATGTTATCAGAGTCAATACTCAGCTAGAAGTGCAGTGGCACTACCTGGGTTTGAGGTGTGGGGTTCACAACAAGGGTGTTGTGCATTAAAGGGGTGGAGAGTGTAACACCCCTGAAAAAATGAGACTTAATGGACTAAATGTTAGTACTCATGTTAACAAGATGCAGCTTTCTTTTCGAGAGTCTAGCTGACTAGAACTCCACAATTAAAAAGGTTGGGCCTACAATAGTGATCATGATGGGGGGCCTTCAGGGAAGTTTCACAGGGTGTCAGTGAGGACAAAACACACTGGAAAGAACATGTGTTGGCTTGTGGGGACAGTTATTAGTCTGATTGGTCGTTCGGGCACGTGGAAGGGCCCCAGGGAGGGGACGACACGTGTATGCGGGGCAACTGGGATGCCTGTAGGGCCCCGCTGTAACACCCCTGCATCGATTGTAACACACAGACCAAATGATCAAAAACTCAATTGTAGAAGCAAAAGTGGCAAAAATCATTGAAAACCATATTCCAAAAACACAGTAGGAGCCCATCATCACGAAAATCCTTCCACAAATGTTACGATAGGAAAAATGAATAGCAACAAAGAGAAACATAAATGTGCCAAACCTTAAACACCCAGAATAGCTCAAACTCCCCCTCGCGGGGGGAAAGGGAATTATAGCTATTGGGGTTGAGATCACAAAATGGAGGTGGGACCTCTTTTCTAGAGCCTGGATTCTTGAGAGTAGAACCCCTGCCTTGATCAAAATGGTCGAGGCTTAATCCCACACTCGAATCCACCAAAAGGTTATCAAACTGCAAATCTCTCCTAGCCAGAGACATTGGTCGACCTGCCTGGGATATGGAAAATCCTTAATAAATCAAGACTTATTGCCTTGGTAGAGAGTAAAACCATCATCATCCGCCAGAGGTTTACCCTTCTTAACCATGGAGGAGCTCTAGGGAACCTTTGCAGTTGAAGCCAAGCCGCCACCTCTGTAACCTGCGAAGGGATAATAGGACTAGCCACCACCCATCAACTGACCTACAGGCACCTCAGGAAGGTGACTTCCACACTTCTTATGTGGGAAGGAAACACTACACTTCAAAATCACCCACCACATATCATCCCACAAGGCCTGGAAGAGCTTCTAGGCAGCGAGGGAGGCTACGGATAGTCGTAGAGCTCCTCCTAATTCTCTTTACCAGTTCAGGCATCAGGCGGGACCAAAGCAATATTCTGAGATGAACACGGCGTGATGCCAAGGGACTCCGAAAATGGATCATGGATAGGGGAGGGAGCCGGCGCTTGACCATCTAAGGGGCAGAAGCGGTGTGAAGCCAGGCTATTCCCGACCCCCGCAAAATTTATTAGAGAAAAAAGACACAGCAGACAAGGGAGGGGAGGGATCAAACAACCCACACCCAAAAATCCTTTACAACCCCAAACCCAAAGACCCCAAAAAAAGAAAGACCAAAAAAGACACAAAACAAGTCCAAAAGAAAAGACACACAAAAAGGCAAGTCAGTCAATATCACCACCAAAGTCATCCAGCTCCACACCGCGGTAACCGAAGCTCGCACCAAGGCCAACGCCCACACCAATAAAGCAGTAGTCTGATTCAGCACCCGTATCCATAGAGTCTCAGCCCGACTCATAGTCCTCCTGCATTCTGAGCATCGACAAAAGCTTCTCTCTGGCCCTCTCTTGCTCGGCATTTTGTGAAGGCCGCTCCCGCTTATTGACTTTGAGATTCAACTTGACCGCCCTCGAGGTGGCCCAGGTTGCCATAGGTCGTGGGAGGGCAAAGTAATCCTTCTACAGCCTTCGCTTCGGGGGGGCGGAGGTGGAACCATCTTCATGTACTGCTTTCTCACGAATGACTCCATCACTGGCCGCACTTGAGGCCTTATTGTTCCCTTTCTTGCTTCCTGACCCAAGAGTTTCGGCACCTCTTTTTTGTAGCTTATTCTTTTCTTCCTTGGACCTGGCCATAACAGCATTTATCCTGCGGTTATCCTCAGCAAACCTCTCCCCAAGTCTCTTAGCCTCACCCTCAAGGGGAAACCTTTCTCATTCTACCATCATCATATCATGTAGCAGCACACAATGATCTTCAGCAGATGGAACACCATAGACAACCATGGCCCTCTGAAGGTTCGGGGCCAGTTCGCCTGTTTCAACGATGGGCCCCGGTGGAGGGAACCTAATCGAGTCCACTACAGGAGCACTAGGCAGGTCCTCCACACCGCTAGCGCCTTCCGCAAGAGGAGCTGATCCAGCCTCCATGACAGGTCTCCCCACGTCGTCACACCCAGTAAGCACCAGGGGGGCATCTCGCCAATCAGTGCATCGCACCCTAGGACTCCAGGACTGCTCTTCTATCACAATCCTCTCCTTCTCAGCCGAGGACATTAGCCACTCATCCCCAGCCCTCATACCTTGCTCATCCACATCCCCCTGCGCAAGCTCTCCCGCCAACATATCCGCATTCGCCGGCTCAGCCGAGGCTAAGTCCTGAAACCTGTTATGTAGAGTCACAGCTTTCTCATCCGATATTCTGTTACTACTAGCACCCCCACTACTCTTCTTGCAATCCATATCCTCCCCTCCCAGTGTCAGCACTAGGGGAGCCTCCAACTGGTCATTCTCGTGCCAATTTTCCATCACACCAGTCATCCCCTTGTCCAAGTGTCTCCCTGAAATTTCACCACATCCACAAACATCTTCAGCACAAGACTTATTTTCCCCTTCAGCCATTAGCACTGCCTCAGCAACTGCATCTCCTAATTCACAAACATCTCCGGCCAAACTTATACTAAAACCACCTGAATCCATCAATGCAACTTCCAGATCGCACCCAGGCATCTTGTCTGTCATGCGGGGAACTTCAGCAACCAGAGGTTGGGAGGACAAGGGCTCGGTCACCCCCTTGGCCCCCTTCGCCTCCACCAGAGCGTGGATGTTCTCACCAGAACTCATATGAACCAGATTTAAATCATTCCTACCAGGGGTAACACATCCGCTAGACTGAGCATTATGCCCAAAGCTCCCACAGTTAGAACAGAAAACCGGCCATGACTCAAAGATAACTGGTTTCCTCCACCGGAGTTCCTCCCCCACAACAATCCAGACAGCATCCACCGAATCCTTTGAAGCATCAACCTCAACAAAGGCCCTTGGAGCAACCGGGTGGCAAAGGGCCCTAGTCCTACTATCCACACAGAGGAACCTCCCCACCAGATTCCCAAGCATCGAAATAATAGAGAAATTTTGGAAGGGAAGGGGGAGTTCAGGAAATCTAACCCAGGTCGCAACCATCGGGGAGTTCCGCTTCAGGTGAAAGTCAAAGCTCCACCGAAAGAGGGAGAAGCGAGCGCCATTGCAGATCCGGGGTGCCGCCGACCAGGCCAGGATCAGATCCTCCTCAGACGCGAAACGAATCATGATGTGGGAGCTATCGACCAGACCCACCGTCGCACGATCCTGAAGATTCCAGAGATCAGAGACAAACCTGTTGAAAGTGTCCACCGGGGGACGCCACATCGGGAACCTTGCAACCAGAGTCAAGCGGTGCAGATCCGAAGCTTCGTTGAACTCCCAAATCGAGAGGGGAAGCTGCAGTCGGCCTTCAAAGATCTTCGAAACCTTCGGACAAAGCACCGTTTGCGGAAAGGGGGCAACAAATCAGGGGAAGAGAAAGGCGAGAAAGGGCGGTCCTCAGAGGGAGGACTCTCCCCCGCAGAGGGGGGAGGCGCTTTAGGCACCATCGTCTTCAACCTGGAAGGGAGGGAAAGTCGCCATCGTGAGAGAGCCGATTCGCCGGAGCCGCCATCTCTAAACGTGTTGTTGGATTACGAGGTATTGGGCTGGCTTGCCCACCTGCGCGCCGCACGTCTCCAGCGAGGCCCAAGGTGGCCAACCCTTGGGCTTAGGCTAGTTCCCAACGGGGTAGAGGGGTCCACGAGTGGTTTTCTAGCATATAGTGTGCGTTGCCTTGCGAGGACTCGAACCCGAAACCTCGGGGTCAAGACGCCACCGCCTTTAACCAACTCACCCGTACCCCGCGGGCAAAAACGTGTTGTTGGGTTACGAGGTATTGAGCTGGCCTGCCCACCTGCACGCCGCACGTCCCCAGCGAGGCCCAAGGTGGCCAACCCTTGGGCTTAGGCCAGTTCCCAACGGGGTAGAGGGGCCCACGAGTGGTTTGCTAACATATAGTGCGCGTTGCCTTGCGAGGACTCGAACCCGGAACCTCGAGGTCAGGACGCCACCGCCTTTAACCAACTCACCCGTGCCCCGCGGGTGCGCTTGACCATCTAAGGGAGCCTAAACTAGACCACCATCCATATTGGGAGACATGTCAGTTGTTGCATCCCATTCTTGATGTCAAACTTGTTAGAGTCGACCTCCATGCCGAGGATATCTAGATTTCCAATGTCCTTATTGATGGTAATTAGAACAAAAACTGACAACTTCCTCATAGCAGATCCATTTCCAAAAGCCATCCTCGCCACCCACCGACAACCAGAGGTGATGAGGAAGAGCCCTGGACAAATTCATTTCAATGCAAAAACGGGCAACCAGGGGTGTAACATACACACGGTAAATTCGTCAGAATGCAAGAAACAACCAATCCCGTCGCTGGTCCCCTTAAGAACGGCAGGGTTTTAAAAAGGAAGCAGAAGGCCAGGAAGCCAGAGCCACAGGGTCGAACTCTTGCAATCCCAAACCCTGTTGAAATCCACAGTCCACCGGAATAAGAGAAAGGGGTTACTGTCGCACATCCGTGACTCGTACGACTAGGCATGGGAAAAATACTCGTCAGAATGAACATGGATACTGAAATGGAAATGGTCGAGAACCCCAATCACTACTGCTTTCTGCAACCCCCAAAAAGAGTTAACATACCTTCGAAGAAATCCACCAGTGGCCGGTAGGCGCCAAACTTCACCACCAGCATTCTGGAATGGATAGCGGCAGCCTCATGGAACTCAGAATACGACATGGAGAAAGCCGGTGATCACTTAGAGATTTCGACACCTTCGAAGAGATCTGAATAGAAGGCTCCTCCAAGAGGAGTGAGATTGGGAACAAAGGAAGTCCTAAATACCTTAGAAACTCCGACGAATATGATCCAGGAGGAACCGTCGGCCCCGCCTTAGCAGGGAGACCAACCTCTAGAAGAGGCTTCGACACCGCCAAAGGCGGCACGAGGGTTCGTCCGCCCATCCTCGACTTCGAAACTGAAATTCACATTACTGTCCAGGGAATTGAATCCAAAAATTAGGTAAAGTCTGAGTTAGTGGGACTCAATGTAAGGGTAGGTCCTTGCAAAAAAAAAAAAAAAAAAAATGTAAGGGTAGGTGTGAGAAAACAAGAACAGGAAGATTGGATATATCCCTTGAGGTAAGGGGGAATGCGAAGTAAGGAAGAAATCTACCACATCTATAAGTATTTGGAGAGATTCGAACTTGAAACATCTCACGATACCCCTCAAAGACGTAACTCACAAGGCTACCCCCAAAGGCAAAAGGAAGAGCAAATATACAAAACAAAATAAGTCATTTCATGTCTGCAAACAAAGTTAAAAAATGATATCATTGTAAACAACTTTATATTAAGAACCATTACCCAAATAGAAAAATATTAGTCGTTATAAGTAGGTGAAAGATCGTTCTTTATAGGTCTATAGGTTATGATAGTACAAAGGTTTTAATAGGAAATGAATATGCTTTGGATTATGTTTGTTCATTCCATATGTGTACTAGAAAGGAGCACTTCTCAAATTTTATAGAATGTGGGTACGGTGATGTCATTTTAGGCAAGAAAAATAGTTTTGGAGTCATATGAAACAACTTTTTTTCTTTGACTTCTTGATAATAATATAAAAAATCATCAAAAAATGAGTTGGGTACCCAAGCTAAAAAGAAACCTTAAATCATTAGGTGGTGTTGATTAAAAAGGTGCTTCATTTATATAACATCTCAACCCAGACCAGCTACTCAAACCCAAACCCATCCAAACCAGTATGTTATTCAGCCCACAACACCTTTCACCGACCTCTAAATGCTCAGCTATAAAAGACCATTGACAATATATATGTTGCAGTGAATGGTGTATCAACTCACACATGCCACATATACATAATTTTACAACATAAATAGTGGAATCATGAATGAATAAAAAGGAAAACCATAATACATAAATACAAAAACAATACAGGAAACTCCATGATATAAATAACACCCTCTATGAAGCACAAGAGCCTCAGTCTAGTTGGTGAGGACTCGACAAGTGCATCCAAGAGACCCGAGTTCAAAACCAGGTGAAGACATATTTTCGGGGGGTATTGTAGCATTACTATAGCAGTACTATAGCAGGCACTGCAACAAGTATTGTTCGGTACTGTAGCAGCTAGAACTATTCATCTGTTTGGGCATTCGGGCCACCGGTTTGGTCCTCGGGTCCTTCAAGCCCTCGGGCCACCCAAGGCCTTCGGGCCAGTAAGGCTTTCGGACCACCTCAAGGCCTTCGGGCCACCTCAAGGCCTTCAGGCCACCTCGAGACTTTCGGGCCACCTGAAATTGTGCTTAATGGACCAGGCAGACTCAATAAGGAGCATACTTCAGATGAGGATTCGTAGTAAGCATATTCACCAGAGCAGAAGCTAACGAATGTGGAAGAAAGAGAGGGTATGACATTGCCATCGGGACCAGCTTGTGCATGCACGAGAAGTCTATCCGAACAACCATGCGAAGGTGGAGTGCTAATATCACGAAGCAGATGCTAGGAAGGATCAGTTCCTTGTAGTTACAGTCCGGATATTTCCTATAAGACCTACGAGTCATGTAATCTCTAAAGCCTACAGGGCTTGTAAGGGTCCCCCTCATCCCTTGAAAGGGGGGTTATCAAAAATCAATAAAAAAGAAGGCCTCCGGGCCATTCAGACAATAACACCCTCTATGGAACTAAAGAACCATCAACGACACAACCTCCACCAGTCTTCGCTATCCAACCTCCATTACTCCATCCCTTCGAATGAAGCCACAATCCTCATAACCTGTAACTCAAGAAAACATCATCTCCATATGCACCAAGATGTATACGTAGGGGATGAGTGGGACAACTCAATAGGATATCTCTGATGACTTTACAGTATTCATCCATCGAAACCCAGAACATTTATTTGAACTACCTATCAAAATTGCTTTATTCAGAGGATAATATTGATAGTTACCACCCAAAACTCCTTCATGAATTTTGTAAGACTTCAAACCACTACACCAAGACATGATTCAAGAACTGAATGAATCTTTAGTGAATTGTTGGAATCATGAAAAAAGCCTATACCTCCAGATCTAGATACTTATCAAAATTGACTGAGCATTCCTTGAAACAAAAAACTACTTACATAAATAATATAAAAAACATCCAAAAATAGTGTAAACATTAAAACAGAATTCTAATTCATAATATAAGTGAATTAGTGTACCCAAAACTCACAATTTAACACGTATTGACCAAGACTCCCAAAACCAAGGGTCACAACTATGTTGATGTTCATTACATCCTAAATGATTAACTGCAATTCATAAATCCTTTGATTAATTACAAAAATAACAAGAGATAATTCATCCCTAGGTTATTTTAGAAAAATCCTCACAATACCCACATGTCTCTATACCAATAATGAATATCAATATTTTCCATACCCACACTAATCATTAATAATGATATGAAAACTAATATACCCCCTCAATGAATACTATTTTTATTTAAACATCCTCATACTATAATAACCACACATAATTTGAATATTAATTAAAACCTTTCTAGTATGTATCAACATATGTACAACAAATCCACTCCCCCCTCCAAAGCCATTTTTTCTAATTTTCTAAAAATCCAGTTTAAGGATTACTAATAAACGTACAAATAAAATACCCAAAATTCAAACATAGTATATCCACAGCAGCGGTACCCGTACAGTCCAGAATTCATTCAAATTTTCAAATTTCAAATATCGAGCGGAATCATGACCAAATCATATCAATGATTTAACAAAAAAATATTCCACATCCATGACATAAAAATAAAGTTAAGAAATCAACATGTTCCACATTAAAACACACAATGAGGGATAATAAAAGCCAAACAACTTCAAAGACACATCCTGTTTATTCAAGGATGTGCTTATACAAGAAAGTTATCCCTTTTTCATGTAGTCATCTAGGAAAGGACTCATAAGCAAGCAACTGATACATCCAAACCCATGCCAACCTAAGGAAAGACACGTGTAATATAAATAAAGTCACTCTATTTCTTTCAATTTCAAAATAATACATTACACTTATCCATTTTGCAATTTCCTTCCTCAAAGAACAAACAAATAATCAACCACATCCCCCAACCATTGTCTAATAGGTTTTACCACAAAATCTATAAATCAAGCCCAAGTCATCTACCTTTGTCACCTATGAAACAATCCCTCCATATCCCACAGAGTATCTGCACTCAAGTAGTAGGTCATGTCAATATCCTATCCAATTCCCATAGATTCCCTATATTATCAAAGAGGATTAATCAAATCATGTATATTCCCCTAGTAAATCCCTTTCTCAATGAGTAAAATGACACACTAAATCCAAACCATGGAAACCATGGTTATCATGATCCTCGGGTTCAATTGATTTCCTATCGTGATTCTATAATAAAATAATTCCCACAAACCATTCTAAGGATTAAACACGCATTGAATTAGGAAAACCTACATGATACTGAAGAATATCACTATTCTAAACAAGGAATTACATCCAAACCCATATTCCTACCATTTACCCATGGATTTAATCAAACATGAAAATAGTCGCTGTAATACAAATTTTTCACAAAAACATATTTTTCCAAATAATGATTTTCAAAAAACTATTTTCACATTATTTTCAAATCATCTCATTATATATAAAAAACTAAAATTGAACTATATTTTTCCATTTAAACCACACAAATTGTATTAAAACACTCAAAGACTCCCATTATTGAAAATTAGTTCAAAGAAAAAGTAGTTTACCATGTGGGTTTCACCAAAATTATTTAATAAGAAAATTTATTTCAAAAACATGTTCCACCACACCAAAATTTTAAAAATCCACTATAAAACACTTTTTATAGTTACAAAATCATTCCCCCACCAAAATATATTCAATTAGACCACCTATTTATTTTAAACCAATTTTTTTTCATGACCCTTTTGGAAAACAAGAAACACATACCAAATGGAAAATTCTCCATGTCCCTAAAAATGAAAAACTGAACTAAAATTTAGAAAATTCATTCCTACTCTAAAAAACCATAGAACACATAAATTCATTAAATCATCCATTATTAATTTTTTTTTGTTAAAACCAACAATTTTTCATTGGGAAAGAAAAAAAATACCATACATTCAACAAGGTTCCATTTTCTCACACAAAAATCTCAACCAAAATCAAAACTCATTTAAAAATACATTTTGTTCATTTGAAAAATAAATATTATAGAAATAATTTTGATATCATGTTTCCTTTTCTACCAAAAGACCAATTGAACTTAATAACACCATTTGTCAAAAACATCATTTTGTCAAATGATTCATTTAGTGTTGTTAAAAGTATAAAATGTTTTACATCTATAGAAGAAAACATAAAAATCATTATATAGAAATTTAAAAAACTAAAGTATACTAATCCTGTAAAGTAGACTCATGACATTAACCCAATTAGGTTTTCATCAAACAAAAAAATTAACCTAATATTTTTTTAGTTAAGAGTCATGTACTTAGAATGGTGTCTAAGTATAGTTTGAAATTTTATTAAAGCCCTCATTTATAGTTGAGGGTAAGGGTACTAAAAAAACCTGACTCAATGGGACCTAGCTTAATCCAGTAGTAAGGCAAGTTTTCCATCCTAAACACACATCCAATTGGTCAGGGGCTAGTGACTTGCACCAATGAGGAATAACATATATGGAAGGCCTTATCCATTAACAACCTACAAAAAAAAAATATGAAAATACAAAACATGATATATGAAAAAACTAATAACTATATAAATAAATAAGCAACTATATAATATATGAATGAATGAGATATTAACCATCTAGAATAAAGACACATAGGTAACTATTAATGGATAAACAAATATATAAGACATTATATGTAAAGACCCCAACCCTAGTAGCCCGGAGTTGATGCCTCACTTTATTACATTGGAATAGATATAAGATTCGAATCCCAAAGGACTGATTAGTTTAGCAGTTTTTGAAACCAAATTACATACATGAATCATAAATTACAATTTAAATTATAAAATACAACATAGATAATCCCTTGAGAACACCATTATTCTCCTAGCTTAACCCTTAATTTCAGTCATAATAAATTTATTGGCATCCTGGAGAAAAATAAAACATAATAAAGGAGTTATCTAAGATGCTCAATAAGGGTATACATGCAGAAAAAACTATCATAAATAAGAATAAATGATTATTACAAGGTAAATAACTGAAACACATTCCATTTAAACATAATATTGAGCATAATATGAAAATAATAAATGATAATCAAATAATTCCATATAAATAATCACATGGATATTCTAATAATAGGATAATCATATGGAATGTCAATAACTATTCTCATAACGAGGGAATTCATAATGTCTAACAAAATAAACATACCATTAAGGCTTTGGCCAAGACACCATACAAAAACGGGTAAGGAATCGACTAATACCCAAACTAGTTTGTCTCATGAGAACTACTGATGAATCAAGGGGATATAGTGGGATCCTCCCATCACTTACCAAGTATACTATATTCCATGTATGAAAATAGTGAAACATAAACAACATAAACACTCATATTGAAAAAATAGCATATGAAATGTGAATACTTTAACCATAAACTATGAATGGTATCAAAATAGCACATCCAAAGTCAAAATTATCATAAAACCTTCAATAAAATATGTTATATGGTATCATAAGAGTTTAAACTCAATCAATAATAAGATACAACAAAGGATGTTGACATAGATGAAAAAACTCTAATAAAATCATTAAAAAAATCTTGTGAGAAATTCCCTTTTTTACTTTGAAATCATTTATTTAAAAGCCATGAAATTATAAAATAAAACATTTTATTTGAAAAGAACCTTGAAAAATTGTAAAATAAGCTTCAAAACTTTAAGGAATAATGACTACAGAAAAATATGTTCATGTCACATAAGTTTAAAAAAAATTCTTTCGTATTTTTGTCGAAAAAGTCATAAAGTACCTCGTTTGGAAAACAAAGAAAATATTCCTTTCAAACCATTTTATAAAAAGTTAGACATGGGTAAAAAGACATTAAAAATTAATAGGATAGTAAAATTATTTTTGATTTTTTTTTATAAAACACTAATATGAAATAGAAATATTCCTCAGTGGAGACTTAAATAGAAACAATATTGATTAATGATGAGATTGTGAATTAAACCCTTACTATTTTTGTAATCCGTTGAATTATGTGCCTTGTAAATTCAAATGAAACTTTAAATAACATGAATATATAGAGATTAATGGTATTATATTAAAGGGTAAGTATATACATCACACAAATTAACTAAGTGGTGAATAAGTCATGTATCCCACATAAATAAAAGTGTGATGAGAATCCCTTACCTTAGGCCTGATTTCCTCCGTACATGTCTGAAAATTATGTATAGTGCTTTTAAACATATTATTAACTTATAAAAAAAATCATATTAATATTTATGATATCATATAAAATTCTATTATAACATTTTACCACACGTTTATTATTAATATTTTATTCATTTTATTGTTTCAGGTGTTAATTTCCATGTTTTCTCATGCTTGTTTTGTCTTGAAAGTCCCAGTTATCTTGAATAGGATATATATATATACAACATTTAAAGAATAATATTAATGTAATAAATATAATATTTAATAATTAAATAAAATATTTGGAACCACTATTGAATTTTGAACATCGATAATGAATTGCATCGCTTCGTGGAGATGATAAACCGTACGTACGCACGGGCGACAATATAATTCCCTTATTGGTGAAAGGGTAAGAAATTTTATTTTATATTAATTATAAAGAATCAATATAATTTAATAATCACTACACATATCTATTATTTCTATCATTATACACATCCAAGTAAAGTGGTAATGAAAAAAAAATTACACCACGGCGTGGAGACTATAAGTCGTACGTGCACACGCATGATGCTTTCATTTTTTATAGGATGGATAAATCAAGAAATATGACTGTCCAATAATCATAATAAAATATAAGTATATATATGATACTGTATTTATTAATTTATCATGGAAAAAACTCATGAATAGTAAGTAGAAGATAAATTAACTTGGATGAGTTGGTAAAAATGATTACCTCTTCTTTAGCGGACTCCCTTTAGATCACTTATTAAGGGATCTCGGGTTGGTCTTTTTAGAAGACCAGGATATCAAGAACTTGAATAATGATGTTGGTAAGGTAAATGGTAAAGGGTTTATTAATATATAATGTTCAAAGTGGTGTAAATAAGTGAAGGCAGAGGCGACCTTTTATAATTGAGGTGAGTGACACTTTTGGAAACTCTCTAAATATTAAATTAATATAAATTAATTTTCAATTACAAATTGTACAAAAGTGATTTATTTATAATTTAATATGATTATGGGTTGAAATAATCTCAAAAAATAATTTTTAGACAATTTTAGGTCACATTATTACCGTTATCTTTTGGTTGTAATCCTTATTTAATCCCTTTAACTCTTACTGTGACAACATGTGTTTTTACTCCTTAAGGGTTAATATAGTTACAATTAAATGAAAAAAGAACCATAAATGAATAATTTATGACATTTTAAACCTTATAAAAATCATTTGATTTTTTTTTAAATTTTTATGAATTTTATACCATTTAATAAAATATTATTTATTTTAAAATATAATTAATGTCAATTTTGACATTATTCATTACTTTGACTTTTAAAAAATATCAATACACAAGATAAATTATAATAAAAACCTTTAATACATCCCTAATATTTATAGTTAATCTAGAAAAATTGTGTATGACATTAATTATCTCAAATTTTATTTATTTTAATATTTTTAATATCATTTACTTGATATTTTAATTAATTAAACAATTATTGTATCATCACTGTGTAAGCCTTTAAGGTAATTATTTATTTCCTAAAAATTAAAAATAAATTATCATGATAAAGACAAAAATTTTATATTTTAAATCATAATTTATAGTTGAAGATATATTCTGAATAACCACATATTAAAAATGTAATACTTATTAAAAACATGAGTATGCCATATTTGACTATTCTTAAAATAAAATACTATAAAAGGCTTAAAGTCATACAAGTGGATCCAAATGGCCATAAAATCAGTTCAAGGATGATATTGGTCAACAAAACTCATCCAATAAAATTATAACAAGTTTTAGAGTAATTTTATAATATTTATAATATTATTTTTATCCTTAATTACCTGATTTACCCTTAACCGTGGTAATTAAAATTACTAACTTTACTATTCATATTGTTCAAAAATAAAAGGGAACTATTTACTAAATTTGGTAGTACTAATTCAAAATATTGAATCTATTTTTTAAAATTGAAACACAGAATTGGATAAAATTAATTTAAAATTAATCATGTTGAGAGAGTGGGAAAATGAGTTATTAAAGTGAAATGTTCAAAATATTGAAATGTTTTTATATCCAAATTAAATATGAAATTGATTCCAAGGACCTATATATAGACCCGTTTTGTACCTAATAAGACTTTTTAATATTTCTAAATATTATTTCAGAGCTAGGCGATGAGATGGCGTACAATTCTGAGGCCCGGTGTGCCCAGAATTAATTTTATAAAAATATTAAGTATTTTTTATACTACACACGTGTCAAAAACATGATATCTCTTAAAAGGTTGATTGGTTCAGAAATATGAGGTCACACTTGGGTCCAAAACGCGGTGTTTACCCTAGGCGTGACATAAAATGCGTCGGCACGAGACGTTCAGACCCCTCGCTCATTGACAGTATGTTAAATGGATGAATTAAATTATTAATTTATTCATTTAATAGATAAAAACCAAATAACTCACGAACAAGTGATCATATGAGAAATTTGAGACCACCGTTGAGTTCAGAATGTAGGTTTTTACCTATGTAGGATATAACCTTTGTCGGCATCGGGAGGTTGGATTATGTACCATCATGGATGATTAATTAAATAATTAAATAACTGTTTATTTAATTATTTGGTTAATTTATTTTAACCTAATGAGAGCTTATGAATTATTTGTTTAGAGGGTTTGGCCTCATAATTCAGTTTTCCAAATGATGAAAAAAACCCCTTCCTCTCCTCTTCTTCCCGTTAACGAACGAAGAAAACAACAACGAAACTTTGGATCCAAGAGGATCGAGGCGTGATGAATCAACGAGTCTCCTCCTATATTGGAAAGAATTTTCTTCATTAGAAAAAGATTCAAGATTGAGTTAGGACTCATCTTTGGTGTTTTTACGCCTCTGATTAAATTTTGAGCATATTGATTTCATGTTCATCAATATGCGCCCTTGTACAATCCAAGAAATTTAAATAAACTGCTTTTATTAGTTTATATATTTATTGTCATTATTATTCATTCATCATTCTAATGACGATGAATTAAGGCTAACCCAAACAATACCCAAGGATATTCGTCAAATTTGTTAACCATGCTTTTGTTCTTCATACTTCACCTGCTCATCGTTGGTTGCCTTTTTGGCCAGAGGTTCGAAAAATACCCAATAATTAACTATCATGCAATTGGTTTAGAAAAACAACCGGATAATTGACCTTTTCACACTCGATTTTTGGTACAACAAATTGAAAACATAGATCGGGATTCGAATCGGTGATAAGATCAAGTAACAAGAAATATGTTATTGAAATGAGATTGAATCTGGACGTTTGTGGTGGATCTCCGTGGTTAGGGTTTACCACGGTGGGGTGTGAGTAGGTAGCGGGGATGGTTGAGGCGCGATGATCATCAGCAGAGGCTAAGCGGGTGACTGGCACGACAGTGCGTGACTTAGGTGAAGCAGGTCGAGTTGGTATGGATGGCTTCCGAGTAGATGGCTGAGGAGGAAGGTGACCAGCGGCTTCCGAGCGAGGTGGCTTTGGCCAATGATTTGAGGCGGTGTGAGATGAGCTCATTAGAGTGGAGGATGCTACAGAGGTGGTCCAGTAGAGGCACATGCGGTGGCCGGTGTACGGCGGTCCAGGCAGGTGGCCCGAGCGAGGGTGGCCAGCGAAGGAGGCCGGAGGTTGCACAAGGGCGGCAGCCACGTGAGAAACGGGGGAATGGGGGAACCCTAAGGGGTGAAAAAAAAGAAGAAATAAATAATTTAAAGTAATAATAATAATAATAATAATAATAATAATAATAATAATAATAATAATAATGAGAATATTATTATTATTTATTTAAACTCTTGTAACTCCCCTGTGCGGCGTCCAATTGACGTGATGTTGGCGATGATGTGACCCCATTTATGATATGGTCATTTTAAGACCGTTTTGGATAAATTTCTCTCACTCATAGCCTGGGCCCATGAAACACCCAAGAAATAATATATTTGATATTATTATTAAATCATTGACCTGCTATAAATTTAGCGCGTGACATCCGTTTGATTTTTCATCAACAGCGATGTAACCCTATCTTTAATACAGTTGATTCAAGGCTAGTGTTGAATATTAAATTTGGTTTTGTGGCTCTGGTGAATGAAACGCCCAATGATAATAATAATATTATTGTTGCAGAATCTTGCATCTATAGTAACTCTTCCATATTACATCAGATTGGTGAGCTGTTAGCAGCATTGTGACCCTGACATTGAGGTAGACTTTTCAAGACCAATTTTAAGTGATTAAACCAAAGATGAGGCGTGGGCCCCACTTAGCCCGGTTTTCACATGTTGCGGTGAAATGCATCTTTTTCACCGGGTATCCGTTTTGGACAAATGGGTAGTCCATATCGTGCATTTTTACATGAGTATTGCAATGGTGTGATTCGTATAATTTGTTTCAGGACCAAGGCGTGGGAACCACGTGATGCCATTCAAGTGCAATGTTGTGATATACGACTTTTCCATCAGATGCCCATTTAGGGCGAACGAATAGTCAATATTGGGTGTTTTTCTCTAAGGATCACAATAGAGTGATTCGTTTGGTTATTTGGTGCCATTTGAGGAGGCTTTCTAGTAAATGTACATTTTCACCCTTTGGTTTAACAACGACCAATGCACGCTTGTCAGCTTTTTGGCTAGAGATATCATGTGTTATGGGAGTACACTAGCACGCCTAGGGGTACTTGATTTACAATTTAGTACCCGAGTATGGAAAGGTACACAGGCAGATGAAGAGGTGGGGCCACAAAACGTGTGGGCCCCACACACATTTTGTACCACTTTAAAAATATTATATCTCTTGTATCTCCATTTTTTGGAATTGGAATTTGGCATATGAGTAGCCTATCCTGAGTGTTTTTCTGTGTAGAATGTGACAGTTCCCTCCATAGTGTATTTTGATATATGATGCTAGATGTTCAGGGTGCGATGCCTATCTGGGGTGACACTCGATGACTGCAGTAGTGTTTTTCCAAGAGGTACCATCTAGTAGGGATGATTAGAGTTCCTCGATACTTTTATGAGAGGCACCACCCATTAGGGATGTCCAGAGAAGATCTGGGCTTACCCTCCAGCTGGGATGGGAAGTGACATTCCCCAATGATAGTTCTAGGCTTACCCTCCAGCGAGGATGGGAAGTGGTGTTCCCCGATGACAGTTCTGGGATTTCCCTCCAGTGAGGTAGGGAAGTGACATTCCCCAATGATCTTTATGAGTTACCCTCCATCAGGGTTGGGAAGTGGTGTTCCTCGGTGACTACCAGAGTAGAACCCTCAACTATGTGGCACAATGACGAGGTGCAGTTTGACTTACCTTAGGACTCATGAAAAGGAGGGGCACTTTCCCCACCAAGACGCGTCCTTGTGATAAAACCTAAAACTGTGTGAGTGATTCAATGCCTCCTAAAGCAGATAGTATCAAGGTGTGGTGATTTGATCCCCTTTGACTTGTGCCTCCTAGGTAGTTATGATGAGATATGGGACATCGTAGATGGTTTTTATCTTGGAACAGATGGATAATCACTTTTTTGGGTTGAGATATGGAATGGAGATCCCCTCAATCTATCATTTGTGTTTATTTGACTGAGCACATATATATTATTTTCTAGTTCCAAATCCTTGGGTTTTGTCTACTCTCCTTCTAGGAGCGGCGAATATGTGCAGGGTATGCGACGTGATTTCTGTGTCTAGATTCTCGTGGTTGGATGAGTCTACTATTCTATTATAAGTAGTGAAGACTCTATGAGAAGTTTATCTTCTCACCACTTCCATCTCCTTGAGTTTGAATGAGCTAGTTTCACTCTCTTGTTGGGTTGAGCTGCACTCCTTTTACCGTACCTTGTCCTATATACTGCTTTCTTTTTTAGAGTATCTATTATGGATCCCCCTTCGCCTTTTTAGGGCATCCTACTGAGTATTTTTATACTCACCCTACACGGGATTTGCCTACATGTGTCATGCCTTATGTAGACGACGGACATGTTGATCGTGACTTTAGAGGAGCATAGGGATATAGGTGCTTGGACCACGTATAGTGGTCGTAGGTTGGGTTCCATGAGTAGGGCTCTCTCAGCTATTTACTTTTTAGTTACTTCCAGGTTGTGTCACTTTTCTAGTTGGGTGTGTATTTTTTCCCTTTTCCCCTTTTAGGTTACTCTACTATAACTGTACCATTTAGTGGTCCATACATGTTTGGTTTATTTGTAGAAGTCTTTCATCTTTTGTTCCTTTCCCTATATAATTTTGCATTGAGTTGGATACGTGTGTGTGTACAGGTTCATAGGAAAAGTACTCCTTGAGTTTTTTGTGCCTTTGGTGCTAGTCCCCAGCCCCTAGTATGTAGAGGCGAGCTTGGGGTAGTTACAGATCGAGCCCTAATATGGGTCGGGTCATGACAAAGTGGTATCATAGGGAGGTTAGACCCTTGTGAAGTAGTTCAAACATTTTTCTAAAAAGTTATTGGTTGGGTTTAGGGAAACAATGTTGAAGTTTCCTGAGAGAGGCTCTCAGGCTTGGTAGTCCAATGATGGTACGGACGACCGATGTATCCATTCACGAGGACTCTAATTACCTACTTGTCGAATCAGCACCCTGAGACTCCTATTACAGGGAACAATGGTACATAAATCATATAGGACTGAGTCTTTGAATTTACTTCTTGAGTCAGCTCCCCATCATAGTTGATATATATATATATATATATATATATGCTAATCTGACCATGATACTCCTTGATAACATTCAGGATGTATCCACGATGGTAAATAGCCAGGATACCAGTTCTGGTTCATGACGATGAACCTGTGAGTGACAGGGAATCAGTTAAGGACCCATCATGTGATCCCCTTTATCTAGGTGGGTAGGTAGCAAAACCCTCACCTATTGAACAATAGACAGTACCAGCAAAGCTGGATGAGGATGTGCACAGACTGAGCACACTTCGCAAGTTCCAATGATAGACACCATTGAGGTTCTATGCTAAGTCATACCCTCAGGCAGTAAAGGTTTTTCTAGGGTTGGTAGTCCTACTCTTTATGTTTACGTGGACACCGACATATCAGATGGTGGATTTGGTAGCGATCCTTTTCCACTAAGCTATTGGGCGATGGTGGGGCCTAGTTACTCAGATACTCGACGAGTCGGTACTCTCATGGGATGACTTCCAGTAGCTATTTCGCAAGGAGTACTACCCCTCATGTTTGCGCTCCATTAAACTTCAAGTGCTCTTTTAGTTTCAACAGGGAGGTATGATGGTGACTGAGTACGCGATTAGGTTCACAGACCTTGCATGTTACTATCTGGACATGATCCATGATGGCTATTTCCAAGAACAGAAGTTCAAGTAGGGACTTTGTAGAGAGATTTGTTCTATCATAGTGCCCTTGTACATCCCCACCTATAATGAGGTGCTGGAGTAGGCACTGGTGGAAGAGAGATTCTTTTCATTCTATATAGTTGGTTGTGATAGTGATCGCAACGGAGTTGAGACGTCTATCATAGCTAGCATATGTCAGTAAAAAAGATATTGACATAGGGGACCTTCTCATGATCTATCTCAGGCATGTAGTCCTATGGGGATGAGGTAGTGCGGAGTGTAGAGACCACCTGAAGAGGGCCAATGCTATTATTATGACGGGTGATGTCACATGGCATGAGAATGCCTGACCAGACGCACTGATAATATGAGGCTGGAAATAGGTGGATCACCACGACATAGAAAACACCGTGATCATGGTGGTCTTTAGGGAGGTGTGGTGGAAGAGTCCCTTTTAATTGTGCACTCAAGGTGCGATTGTGTATCATCTGCCCTTAGCGGGAAGTGCGGGAAGTACCAGGCTCACCTAGTGTGGGAAGTTTTAGATAAGTTAACTTCCTTGTAGTTGACCCAGGTGGAGTAGTAGGGTACAACTTTTCTTCAGTCGACAGTGTTGAGTCCTTCACTTCTCGAGCGCGTAATAGAGTCTTGGTTGTGATGCATCGACTGTGAAATCCTATGTAACCAGATATCTTTGGGTGTTTCACCATATAGATATTCTAAAGGAGGGAATCACGAGACCCTGTTCCTGAAGAAAACCTTATGAGGGTGGACCATCACTTTGGTCCACGTGCTTTGGTATCACGAAAATGTACAAGTTTCCCTGGAAGCAGGAGAGACAGGTGAAAGCTCAATTTTTCAAGTTTTTTTTAGTTTTTCTTTTCGGTGATGAAAATCTTAAAGGATGGAATAATGTAGAGACCCATTTTTTTCCTAATAAGACTTTAAAATATTTCTAAATATTATTTTAGAGCTAGGATTTGAGACGACATGCAAGTATGAGGCCCGATGTCCCCATAATTAATTTTATAAAAATATTAAGTGTGTTTTTATACTATACACATGTCAGAAATGTGATATCTCTTAAATGGTTGATCGGATCAGAAATGAAAGGTCACAGATGGGTCTAAAATGCAGTGTTTACCCTAGGCGTGATATAAAATGAGTCAACGTGGGACATTCAGACCCCTCACTCGTTGACAGTATGTTAAATGGATGAATTAAATTAATAATTTATTCTTTTAATAGCTCAAACCCAAATAACTCACGGATGGGGGCTCAGATGAGAAATATGAGACCACCATTGAGTTCAGAATGTTGGTTTTACCCTAGGCAAGGTATAACCTTTTTCAGCGACGGGAGGTTGGATTATGTGCCATCATTGACTATTAATTAAATAATTAAATAGTTGTTTATTTAATTATTTGATTAATTTCTTTTAACAAAATGAGAAGTTATAAATTCCTTGTTTAGAGGGGTTGGCTTCATAATCCAGTTTTCCAATGAAGACAAACCCTTTCTTCCTCTCCTCACCTTCCCGTTGATGAATGACGAAAACAATGACGAAAATTTGGATCCAAGTAGATCGAATCACGATGAATCAACGAGTCTCAACCTTTGTTGGAAAGCACGTTCTTCATCAAAAAAAGATTCAATCTTGATGTAGGACTCATATTTGGTGTTTTTATGCCTTTGATTAAACTTTGAGCATATTGATTTCATGTTCTTCAATCTGCGCTCTTGTACGATCCCATAAATTGAAATAAACTTCTTTTATCAGTTTATATATTTATTATCGTTGTTCTTCATTCATCATTCTGACAATTATGAATCAAGGCTAACCCCAAAAATATACAAGAATATTCATCAAATTTTTTAACCATTCTTTTTTTCTTCACACTTCACCTATTCATCATCGGTTACCTTTTTGACCGACGGTTCGAAAAATACCCAATAATTAATTATCGTGCAATTGGTTTCGACAAACAACTAGATAATCAACCTTTGCACACTCGATTTTTGGTGCAACAAATTTACAACATAGATCGGGATTTGTATCAGTGATGATATCAAGTAAAAAGCGATATGTTATTGAAATGAGATTGAATCTGGACGTTTGTAGTGGATCTTCGTGTTTAGGGTTTATTGCGGTGGTGCACGAGCAGGAAGCAGGGCCGATTGAGGTGTGGCGATCATTGACAGAGGTTGAGTGGGTGACTGGCACGGTAGCATGCGGCTTAGGTGAAGATGGTCGAGGCGGCATGGATGGCTTCTGAGAAGATGGCCGAGGAGGAAGTTGACTGACGACTTTTGGGTGAGGCAGCTTTGGCCGGTGGTTTGAGGCAGCACGAGCTGGGCTCGGTTGAGTGGAGGCGGCTGTTGAGGTGGTCCATCAGAGGCACAGGTGGTGGTCGGTGTGTGGCGGTCCAGGAAGGTGGCTCGAGTAGGGGTGGCCGATGAAGGAGGTCGGAGGCTACGCAGGGGCGGTAGCCGTGCGAGAAATGGGGGAAATGGGGGACCCTAAGGGGTG
The DNA here is from genome assembly GCA_963277665.1 of Viscum album. Classification (NCBI taxonomy): domain Eukaryota; kingdom Viridiplantae; phylum Streptophyta; class Magnoliopsida; order Santalales; family Viscaceae; genus Viscum; species Viscum album. The sequence continues at coordinate 192,675,537 of OY728122.1, forward strand.
AAAAAAGAATAAATACATAATTAATAATAATAATAATAATAATAATAAGGATATTATTTTTATTTATTTAAACTCCCGTAACTCCCCCATGTGGTGTCCAATTGATGTGCCATCAGTGACGACGTGACACTATTTACGATACCTTCATTTTAAGACTGTTTCAGATAACTTTCTCTGACCCACAACCTGGGCCCATGAAACACCCAAGAAATAATAGATTTAATAATATTATTAAATACTCAACCTACCATAACTCCTGTGCGCGACGTCCATTTGACTTGTCATCATTAGCGATGTAACTCTGTCTTTAATATAGTTGATTCAAGGCCAATGTTTAATATTAAATTTGGTTTTGTGGATTGGGTGCATGAAACACCCAACGATAATAATATTATTATTGTTGCTGAATCTTGCATCTGTCATAACTCTTCCATACGACATCAGATTGGAGATCTGTCAGTGGTGTTTTGAACCTAACATTCAGGTGGAATTTTCAAGACCAATTTTAGGTGTTTAAACTAAATATGAGGTGTGGGCCCTACTTAGCCCGACTCGTGCGTATTGCAGTGAAATGCATCTTTTTCACCAGGTATCCATTTTGGACAAATGGGTAGTCCATATAATACATTTTCTCTTGAGGATCACAATGTCTTGATCTATATAATTTGTTTTAGGGACATAGGAGTGGGCCCCACGTAACGTTATTCAAGCATAATGTGGTGATATACAACTTTTTCAGCAGATGTCCATTTAGGGCGAATGAATAGTCGATCTTAGGAATTTTTCTCCAAGGATTTCAATGGTGTGATCCGTCTAGTTATCCGGTGACATTTGAGGAGGCCTACCAGTAAAAGTATGTTTTCACCCTTTGGTTTAACAAGATAAATGCAAGCTCATCATCTTTTTGGCTAGAGATATCATGTACTCTAGGAGTACACTTGCGCGCCTAGGGGTACTTGATTTGCAGTTTAGTACCTGAGTATGGAAAGTTACATAGCCAGGCAAAGAGGTATGGATACACAACGTGTGGGCCCCCACACACACCGTGTACCACTTTATGAATCTTATATCTCTCATATCTCTTTTTTTGGGATCAGACTTTGGCATATGAGTAACCTATCCTGAGTGTTTTTTTCATGTAGAATGTGATGGTGCCCTCCATAGTGGCTTCTGAGATACGATGTGAGATGTTTAGGGTGTTATGCCTATCTGGGGTGACACCCGATGACTGCATTGGAATTTTTATGGGAGGTACCATCTAGTAGTAATGATCAGAGTTCCTCAATGATTTTTCGACATGAACCATCCAGTAGGGATGGAAAAATAAGATCTGAGCTTACCCTCTAGTTGTGTTGGGATGTGGAATTCCTCAATGACAGTTCTGGGTTTACCCTCTAGCTAGACTGGGAAGTGGCATTCCCCGATGCTCCTTTCAGGCTTACCCTCCAGTTGGGCTGGGAAGTGGTGTTCCCCAATGGAAGTTTCGGTCTTACCCTCCAGCGTGGCTGGGAAGTGGCGTTCCCTGTTGACAGTTCTGGTCTTACCCTCCAGTAAGGTTGGGAAGTGTCATTCCCTGACGATCTTTCTAAGTTACCCTCCAATAGAGCTAGGAAGTTGTGTTCCTCAGTGACTACCTGAGCAGGACCCTCGATTGTGCAGTACTGTGATGAGGTATATTTTGACTTACCTTAGGACTCACAAGAAGAAGGGGTGATTTCCCCACCAAGAAACATCCTTGTGACGTGACCTAAAACTGGAGGGTGAGTCAGTGCTGCCCAAAGTGGATAATATCGAGGTGTGGTGATTTGATCCTCTTTGACTTGTGCCTCCTAGGTAGTTACGATGAGATGAGGGACATCGTAGATGGTTTTTATCTTAGAACTGATGGCTACTCACTTTCTTGGTCTGAGCTATGGAATGGATATCCCATTACTCTCTCATTTGGGTTTCTTTGACTGAGCACATATATATTCTTTTTCAGTTCCCACTCCTTGGGTTTTGGATACTCTCCTTCCAAGAGAGGCGAAGACGCATGAGGTATACCAAGTGCTTTCCATGTCTAGATTCTCATGGTTGGATGAGTCTACTCTCCTAATATATATAGCGAAGACTCAACGAGAAGTTCATCTTCTCACCACTTCTAGCTCCTTGAGTTTGGATGAGCTTGATTCACTCTCTTGTTGGGTTGAGTTGCACTCCTTTTACTGTACCTTGTCTAATCTAATGCTTTTCTTTTTAGAGTATCACTTACGGATCCCACTTCACCTTTTTTGGGCATCCTACTGAGTATTTTTATACTCACCCCTACATGGTCTTTGCCCGCACGTATCATGCCTTATGCAGATAAAGAATAGGTTGATCGTGAATTCAGAGGAGTATAGGGATACGGGTGCTTGGAATGAGTATGGTGGTCATAGTTTTGGTTCTAAGAGTAGGTATATCTCAGCTATTTACTTTTCAGTTACTTCCCTATTGTGGCATTTTTCTGGTTGGGTGTGTATTTTCCCCTTTTCCCCTTTCAGGTTACTCTATTGTACTTGTACTGTTTAGTGGTTCAAGCATGTTTGGTTTACTTATAGTAGTGTTGCAACTTTTTTTCTTTCCCTCTGCACTTTTGTGTTGAGTTTTCTATGTGTTTGTGTATAGGTTCTTAGGAAAAGGCCTCCTTGAGTTTGTTGTGCCTTCGGTGCAAGTCGCCATCCCCTGGCCTATGGAGATGGGCTTGGGGTAGTTGCAGCTCGAGCCACAACATGTGTCAGGTTGTGACAATCTAAATAGGAATAAATTATATAAAATTGATCTAATTATACTTTAACACAAATTAAAAGTACAATTTAACACTATAAATTATTTAGAAGAAAAATCTATTTTCAATTAAAATTTATTATTTTTTACCGTTCATCAAAGCATGAAACTTACTTGAAAAATACCAAAAATTAAACCAAAGTAAATTTTTATATTACAATTAAAAAAATGATTTTTATTTTTTCAAATAGAATTTATAAAACTTTAAAAATTTATTTTTAAAACAAGTGCACCATTAAAATTCAACAAAACTGTCTTTAGATAAAAATATAACTTTTATACATAACATTGGATTTATACTTATCTTATTCCTATAAAATATATTGGATGAATGTAAATTTTTTTTAATATATATATATATATATCATAATATGGTTAAAAATAATAATTCCCATCAATGTAACAACTAGGTTATAATAATATTTCATTGTTCGTTTAAGCTGGGTGTTGCTTGCAACGTAAGACTTCAAAGAGATTAAATTTAAAAAGAGACATACCATTAAATCTTATGGTGTTACATTATACCCTCATTCAATAAATTTTTTCCTCTCAAATTGAAATTGTACTTAAAAAATCAAATGTTGATGCTTGAAAATTCTTTTATGGGAAACCCACATCGGAAAATAGGGTTAATAAAACATCCTCTTAATAAGAGGGAAAAGGGAAATGTGATGGTCACCAAAAAATTAAGACTTTGAATTGGAAATAATTAGTGGAAATAGAAAACATGGAAATAGAATAAAAATATAACTATCTAGCTATGATGTAGAGTGATATAGAACATGGTCATTATGATTTTAACTATCACAAAAACGAAAATCTTATGATTGGTTAAAGGAACATTGATTTCATAGTAAGAAAAGTAAATGAATAACGTTTTTGTTACAAAATCCTTTTCATAGATTTGAGGGATTATTTTACTATCCATATTGGAACTTGAGAAAATAAAATTACTTGATTTCTTTCTATGTCATAAGCATAATCTCATCTTTTGGTTGGGATTTGATCTATTTTCACTTCATTTCATACACTTAGAGATGAATATTCAAGATGAATTTTTATGCCTGAAGAACTTTTAATGAATCCTAATGTACAAAAGTATTTCCTTAATCCTATAAATGTTTAATAATATAAAAAATGTTAGCACATAGTTTCCAATAAATCATACTTTAACCTCAAATAATAATATCCAATGTCTAACATAATCAATTCCAACATTAAGACTCATCCAAAATATATAAGTAAGGTCAATAAATTTAAAAAATCAACTTAAGATCATATTTTCCCCAAAAAACATAATTCAAATCATTTTTTCATATACCAAATATATGAATACCTTGATCATGTTAAAACATTAATGAAAACATACGTGCTTACAAATCCGTAAAGAAGAATTAATGTAGTAAAATCCTTATATATATAATGATTCATATAACCAGAATATCATAACATAATCCTTGAATTAAAAAACACAAATAAATTAATTATACCACATTGACTATAGTAACAACATAAGATTGACCTTGATCTATTTTTTTATGAGCAATATTTCCTTGATGCTTAGGGAATTCATTTGCATAGTGTATCATCTTCTTACAATTTAAACATTACAAATTTATAGATTCTTTATTTCCCTTATAATCATGATCATGGTGACCTTTCTCTACATATTTATAACAAACTCCCATTCCCTTCAGGCAAGTACCATGGTGTTTCTTCCCACAATTATCACATAAGGGAAAATCCTTCTTTCAACTTTTCCCTTTTTCCATCTCTTTATCCACCACTCTCTTCTTCTATTTATTTCCCTTAAAGTAATAAGATTTAGAAAATTCTTTCTCTTTATTGATATCATATGAGACTATATCTTCATATGATAAGAAATTTTGGGATACCAATGACTTTCAGATGAATGTATTTAACCCATCAAATAAATGATCAATATTACAACTTAGTTTATGTATGTAGTCCGTAGAATGTATTTATAGCCTTGTAAAGTTGTATTTATATTTAGAAAGATTATTGTATTCATTTTTCCTCAGACTCAGAAATTCCATCTCCATATCCTCTTGCTGTTCGTGAGAAAAATATTTTTATAATAAAAGTTCCTCAAAATCATTCCATTCTATGTTTTCTATTTCCTCACCCTACTTAGTGTTTTGAATCAATGAACACCATTGACCAGTATCTATAGAAGGATTATAAACTACTATGATAAACTTATCTATTTTTTTAATTCCCAAAGTGAGAAATGTCTTTTTTAATGAACTTATCCATTACTTAGCTATAAATGGATTTGTAGTCCTATTGAATGATGAATGTTGTTGTCTCATAAATTGGTCTAACATTTTTCCTCCACATTGTGAATCATGATACTCTATACGGGTAAGTTTATTACTCATAACCTGATTCAAATATCCCAATATAGTTATATGTATTTCAGAACTATTTGCAGCTCTAGTTTCAATATCCTTATCTTTTATAGGAGGGAAATACCTACATGGATTACGTGCATTGATACAGTTTCGATTCCTTCCGCTAGGTGCCATTTCTAAACAATGATATACACTATATTAGATCATAACATTATGAAACATAATGTATAATCTCAAAAATAGTGAATCACATAACCTAAATTGAAAATTTAGGTATAACTAATCTATAAATCATAATCTTAGTTTATTTGGATATACTTGTAAATTTTTTATAGGGTTTCATTATCTAATCAATATTTTACTAAAATCTAGTTCTCAAGGTTTCTACTAAACTTTCTCTGATAAAAACTATAAAGACCCCAAACCCAATAACCTAGATTTGATGACTCACTTTATTACATTGTAATAGATACAAGATTCTAATCCCAAAGGACCCTCAGTTTATCAGTTTTGGAAACTAGATTACAAACACGAATCTTACTTTACAATATAAAATATAAAATAAAACATAGAGAATACTTTGAGAACTCTATTATTCTACTAGATTAACCCTGTATATCAATCATAATAAAATTATTAGTATCCTGGAGAAAAATAAAACATAAGAAAGGGGTGATCTCAAATTACCAACAAGAGTATACATACAACGAAAACTATCATAAATAATCATAAACAATTATGGAAATGTAAATAACCGAAACACATACCATTTAAACATAATCTTGAGCATAATATGGAAATAATAAATGATAATCAAATAATTCCATATAAATAATCACATGGATATTCTACTAATCAAACAATCACATGGAATATCAATAATTATTCTCATAATGAGGGAATGCATAATTCCAGACACCATAAACATACCATCAAGACTTCGGACAAGAAACCATACATAAATGGGTAAGGACGCAACCAATACCCAAATTAGTTTATCTCATGAGATCAGCTGATGCATTGAGAGGTTATAGTGGGTCTTACCCATCACTTACTAAGTCCAATGCATTCCTCATATGAAAACGGTGAAACATAAATAACATAAACACTCGTATTGAAAACTAGCATATGAAATGTTTATACTTTAACCATAAACCATGAATGGTATCAAAATAGCACATCCACAATAAAAAAGATAATAAAACCTTAAATAATACATGTAAAATGTTATAATAAGAGATCAAACTCAATCAATCATAAGATCCAACAAATGATGTTGACAAAGATGAAAATACTCTAATAAATGATTAAAAATTTATTGAGAGAAATACCCTTTATTACTTTGAATTTTTTTTAAATTCATGAAATTATAAAAGAAAAAAAATTATTTGAAAATAAACTTGTAAACTTGTAAAGTAATATTAAAAACATTAAGGCATTATGACTGCAGAAAAAAAATCAATCATTTCATAAAAGTTAAAACAAACATTCCTTCCATATTTTTTTAAAAAAGTCATAAAGTACCTCATTTGGAAAATGAAAAAAAGATTCATTTCAAACAATTTTATAAAAAGTAAAACATGGGTAAAAATATGTTAAACATATTTAGGATAGTAAAAATATTTTTGAAAACATTTTTAGAAAACAATGACATTGAAGATAAATATTCCCCAGTGGAGTCTTAAATAAAAACTATCTTGATTAATGATGAGATAGAGAATTAATCCCTTACCATTTTGTAATTAGTCAAATCGTATGCCCCATAACTTAAAATGAAACTTTAAATACCATGAATATAGTTATATTTATTCTATTACATTAAAGAGGAAGATATACACCACACAAAATAAACAAGTGGTGAATAAGGCATGTATCCCACAAAAATAAAAGTGAGACAAAAATCCATTACCTTAGGTCTGATTTCCTCTATACATGTCTAAAAATCCTATATAGTGTTTTTAAACACATTATTAACTTATAATAGAATAATAATAATATTTATGATATCATATATGATTCCATTATAACATTTTACCACTCTTTTATTAATAATATTTTATTTATTTCATTATTTTAGGTATTAATTGCCATCTTTTCCCATGCTTGTTTTGTCTTGAATGTCCTAGTTATCTTGCATAGGATATATATAAATATCTAAAAAATAATATTAATTTCATAAATATCATATTTAATCAATAAATATATTTTTAACCACCCTTGAATGTTTAACATAGATAATGAATTGCATCACTTCGTGGAGATGGTAAGTTGTACGTGTGCATGGGCGATGATATCATTCCCTTAATGGTAAAAGTGTAAGGAATTGTATGGTATATTAATTATATATAATAAATATCATATAATAAGTACTATATATATATATATATTTATTATTTCCATAATTATACCCATCCAATTAAAGTTGTGATGAAAAAACAAATTACACCACGACGTGAAGACGATAAGCCATACATACGCACGCGCGGTGCTTTCATTTTTCATAGGTTGGATAAATCATGGAATATGGTTGTCTCATAATTATAATAACATCATATAATATATATGATACATGATTTATTACGTTTTCAATTAAAAAAATCATATAGAGGAAGTAGAAGAAGAAATAAACTTGGATGAGTTGGTAAAAACGATTACATCTTCTTTGGATAACTCCCTTTAGATATCTTCTTAAGGGATCTAGGGTTGGAAATTTTAGAAGAAAAGGATATCTATATTTTAGATAAGGATTTTAGGAAGATAAATGGGTAGGATTTTGTTGATATATAAGGATAAAAGTGGTGTGAATAAGTGAGGGAGGAGGTTCCCTTTTATAATTGAGGCGAGGGGAACTTTTGGAAACTCTCAAAATATTAAATTAATATAAATTTAGTTTCAATTAAAAATGGATAAAAAGAGATTTATTTAGAATATAATATGAGTATGGGTATATATCTAATCAACCAATAATTTTTTAATAAGTTTATGTCACATTCTTACCCTTATCTTTTGGCATTAACCGATATACAATCCCTTTAACTATTATCATGGCAACATGTGTTTTTTACTTCTTAAGGTTTAATATGGTTTCTATAAAATGAAAAACGAACCATAAATGGATCATTGATGAAATTTTAAATATTATCACAATCATTTGGATGAATTTTATATTTTTATGAATTTTATATCATTTAATAAAGTATTATTTTTTTTAAAATATCATTAATGTCAATTTTGATACTATTCATTACTTTGACTTTTAAAAAATATCAATACACAAGATTACATAAAAATAAAACCTTTAATACACCCCTAATATTTCTATATCATATATAAATTTTTTTATGACATTAATTATCATAAATTTTATTTATTTTAATATTTTTAATATCATTTATTTGATATTTACACTAATTAAAAAATTACTGCATCATCATTATATAAGTCTTTAAGGTGATTATTTATTTCCTAAAAATTAAAAATAAATTATCACAATGAAGATAAAAAATTTATATTTCAAATTAATATTTATAGTCTAATATATATTTTGAATAATCACATATTAAAAATGTAATACTTATTAAAAACACGAGTATGAAATATTCGACTTTTCTTAAAATAAAATACTATAAAAGGATTAAAGTCATCCAAGTAGCTTCAAGAGGCCATAAAATCGTACCAAGGATGATTTTGGTCAGAAAAAACTCATAAAATAAAATTAGTACATGTTTTAGGGTAATTTTATAATATTTATAATACTATTTTTACCCTTAATTACCCGATTTACCCTTAACTTTGGTAATTAAAATCACTAAGTTTACTATTAACATTGTACAAAAATAAAAGGTACATATTTAATAAATTTGGACCTTTAAATTCCAAATATTAAATCCATTTTTCAAAATTAAAAACATATAATTGGATAAAATTTATTTAAAATTAATCTCGTTGATGGGGTGGGAAAACAAGTTATTAAAGTAAAAACGTTCAAAAGATTGAAATGTATTTGTATCCAAATTCAATGTGAAATTGATTAAAATGAAATAAATTGGATAAAATGATATAAATTTTATATAATTATAATTTAAAATAAATTGAAAATATAATTTAAGATAATAAATTATTTAGATGAAAATTTTGTTTTCAATTAAAATTCAGTATTTGTCATTATTCATCAAAACATGAAACTTACCAGATAAATACAAAAAATTAAACCAAAATAAATTTTTATATTTTGATTTAAAAAATTATGTTTATTTTTTCATATATAATTTATAAACGTGTCAAAATTTAATTTTAAAATAAGTGCACCATTAAAAAACAACAAAACTGTTTTTAGATAAAAATATAGCTTTTATGTGTAACATTGGATTTTTTCTTATATTATAACTATAAAATATATTGGATAAATTTAAAAACATTTTAATATATATAAATTTTATAATTTGGTTAATACTATTCATCCCCTCTAATTTAACGGCTAAGTTATAATAATATTTCATTGTTCATTTAAGCTGGGTGTTGCGTGAAATGTATGCTTTAAAAGTGATTAAATCTAAAAAGAGACATAAAATAAAATCTTGGGGTGTTATATTATCTCTAATTTATACAAACATAAATAATGGGAAAACACCTCCTCATAGTAAGGACATTGGGAAAAAAACTCTGACAGAATGTTTCTCTATCACACACCATTGTGTTTTATAAACCACTAGCTCAACCAACTCTACCAACTCCCCATCCACCAAGGTAACCACTAAACTATTAATCATTTATACAAACACAACATGTGTGGTAACAAATCACAAACAAGTGTGAGTGTAAAAATTCCTAGTAGGATGCCCCAAAAACATAATGTAAATATAGATAAGTTTTTGTTCCCTTGGTTGATTGGTGTATTATTTGTTACCAATAAGCATTCATGTTAATATCTATTGAGAAGAGTTACTTGGATGGAGTTTAAATTAACCAAAAATATGTGAATAGAATATTGGAAGAATAATGTAGTTCCTAAGAATGGTTTTCATAAATATATATTAAGTTAATATAGATTGAATAATTCTATGAAGATTGAAGAATAAGGGGGAAGAAGTAATTTATTTTCTACCACTAGAGAAGTATTTAGAGATCCATTAACATTTGGAAAAGGTTTAATAAGTTTATAATAAGTAAAAATGATGGAGGTTGAAGAGGTTAATTGATTTACTTCCCTAGGATAAGTCATTATTAATACTAAATTTTGAGTTATCACATGCAACAAGTACTTTGGAATTTGATATAAATAGTTTCATGAAGAGTTAATAATTTTATAAACTCATTTGAAATGTTTTAAGATGATTAAAAATGGGTTAATAAGGCTATAGTTGAATAATGGAATTTTGGAGTTTCATGTTTTTTAATAAATTAAGTTATACATTCCAGATAAGGTTAAATAATTTTTTTAAATGTGGTGTAATATCAACTCCTTATTTCTTAAGCTATATAAGGTCAATATAGTGAAATAAGGGGTTGTATAAGAATAAAAGGCATAAAATATGGATTAGAAAATATTAAATAGGTGAAAACTAAATTTATTCTATGTAAAATTAACTTTAAGGGTGAATAGACTACATTATATTCATGTTGAAGATCTATCATATTAATTCCAAATTCCCAAAGATCGCATATGATTAAATTGTGATTTTATGAAGCTACATCATAATGGATTTTCACTATAGAAGATTAATCTCAGGTTTTTGAAGGCTAAGTAAGAATTAATGGGAGTTAATATGGGTTTCATATAAATCATCCAAATACTACATTAGGTTAGATTGATAGTTTTTAATGTTGCATAATAGTTTTATGTTTGACATGTAATCCTATATTCACTTCCCAATATAATTATATTCTACTCTAAATATGGTGATTCATATTTCAATATTCAATAAATCAAATATCATAATATATAATATAGATCATGATACTAGATGAGAATATATAAAAATTAGTTTTGCTATGGAGAAGAAGGAAATACCACAAATCTATGATGAACATGAGATTGTTCTAGAAAAATGTGGATAGGCACATCACAATGATTGAGATGCACCACAATGCATAATGAATAAGTATTTTTGACATGAATTTTTTTGTTCAATGTCATAATATTTTCATGTGATAATAAAGTGAGTTTGATGTTTGAGGCACACTGTAGAAGAATATGTCACATAAAAGAATTATTTTATGCATAAGAAGGAATCAAAAGCTTGTATAATGAAGTGGATTATTGCATCACAAAGATCTATACATAAAAACCTGGATTAAGTGCATGCAATTTTTATAGATAATTAAATGAGAGTGTAATCCATGTGAATTATGGAAATCATGAGGGGAATAAAGTCCAATACTTTATGAGAATTAAAAGTGAATATGCGTGGCTAATTTGAATGTGTTTAATGAAGACCAAAGATCATGGAAGATATGACTTAGATTACTATTGTGATATTCATTGAGTTATTTGACCAATGTAGAAAAATAAGGATAATTGAAGAAGGATATCACAAGGATAATATTAAAGTGTTTTTATATTTTAAATATTAAAATTAATATCCTCATGAATATTATGAGAATATAAAGTAGGAGAATAGTTGAATAGAATAAAGAGGGATATTTTTAGGGAGAGTTAACAACATTGTGCTTCATGATATTCATTATCATTGAGGAAAAATAGATATATATGACCTAATATGATCTTAAATATTTAGTGATTAGAATAAAGAAGTAGAGATTCAATGATAATACTATTGATAGATCATCCTTATACATTACAATAAGAAGAAGATGATGGTGATTATAAAAGAAAGACCTGACCAATGATTATTGATATCATAAGGTCTAGAGAAGTGTGCGATAACAAATAATGATTTATAAATAATAATAATATAATAGGAATCCACTTGATGATTTCTATAACAATAATAAATAAGTGGGATAACCTGTATGATTTCTGTATATAATGGACAACCCTTTAGATTAATGTATATTTAAAGAAAGAGATCGTATTAATTTTTTATAGAATAGACACAAGTATTCCCATTGACCACTATTCAACAGGAGATATCTAAATCTAGTATTTGGATAGGAATACCTGGTTGGTGATAGAGTTCAAAGAACTGAAAGTTGGTGCTTGCATGGAACCTGGTTGGTGCTAGGATAATAGGTTCAAGGATATACCCTTTCCTGATATTTATCATGATATTAAAAGAGAATCTATGTGTATGAGGGATAAAAACCTCTATACATTGAAGAATAGCTCACATATTGTGAGTGAACCTCATAAATCCATGCGTGTATTGTTATTGGGATTCTTATTTATCATTTCATGCATGAAATTCAAGTGATAGAAATGGAGAGTGAGATCATTTCATACTAACCGACATAGAGGTAAAAATAGAAAATGATTAAATTATTAAAAGTCACCCATACCGATTCACCCCTCCTATCAATGTTTTTTCACCGATCCCAGTTGAACAAAAATTGATCTCAGAGTTTCATATCAAACTTTGATTATATTCCCAACAATTTTAAGATTTTATGATTTTAATGTTTTGAGTTTACTTCCTAATGATTCATGAAGTGAAAACTTAGAGGAGATAAATATATTATTGTTCAAAATTTCATCTATTACAAGTCTTTGAATAATATATAGAAGAAGGATATGAAGAAATTAGATATGAAATCCCTCAAGGTAAATGAATAATATATTATTTATTCTACGTGATATAATCAAGATGAAATCATACCATGCATGGATTGAGAATATCTTTTGGTTAAATCCACTGACCAAGAGATATATCACACTTTTACCTTAGGGTTTTCAAATTATTTACATAAATAAGAGGTAATTTTTATTTCTTGTAATGTTTATCCCTTTTATGAATCAATCATAAGTGGGGAAGATCATATTTATAGAGAATTATATGATAAATCATATGATGTGTCATGTGGTCATTTGGAGGAAACCCTTCAAAAATATCCCAATGATATTTTCACTTTTATTTTGGGATCCCTTAGAGTCTTGTAGGAGGATACAACCCAAAATAAAGAATATAACAAATGTATAGATCATGAACTTGATGAAAATGCATTAACATTTATACAACTCTTTAATAAGGTTATGTCTAATAGTTCTAGGAATTTGATATTTGTAGATTTATGCCTCAAAACTGAGATGGTGTTTCTCAAAACAACTCAAGAGAAATATTAATCCCTAAAATATATTTAGTAAAAGTTCTATTTATTAAAAGGAAAATAAAATTCCATTATAGAAGTCAATAATTCTAAATTAAAGATTAAAGAAAAGGGAATAAAATATAAATTCATTGTAATAGAATATCAAAATACATGAATATTTTGAGAAGTATATTGATAAGATAAAAAATAAGTATGGATATAGATTGAATTTATTATAGGATGAGAAAAATATCCTCAATATGAAGTGTCTTTAATTGGAAGTTAAATTAAGAAATCAATAATTTGATTAAGGTGAATCTTTGCATAAATATGAGAGAAAGGTAGTTTCCATACTTCTAATGAGGATCCTTGTCCTAAAAGACCACTATCTTATGTAAACATGAACTTGGGATCATTTAATGATAAATATATCACATTATCAAACCAAAACATACCATTTTTTTCAAAAATTATCATTTTTACTAAATATGTTCTCATTCAAATTATATTCCATAAGCAAAAATCTTGACCAAAATGGTTGGATAAAAATAATGAAAAACCTACCATTACATCATCAGTGGATGAGTGAAAGTGTAATAAATTATGTTTCCCAAAAGGTTCTTAGGAAAAGGGACATTTTAAACAAAAACATCAAGGATAAAAATCTAGATAGACTACTTTTCAAAGGAAAATAATAAGGTCAATTGGTTATGGCTAGTGATGTGGAAGGTTTGAGCACAAATCACTTGACTATTGGCATAATATGTCAACCTATAGAAATTAAATAAATCCTAGTATATATCAATATATATACAATTAATCCACTAGGCTTCCACATATTATTATTTAGGACTAAAACCAAACCATATCAATGATTCAAAAAAACTATACAACATCCATGCCACAGAAAAAAGACAGGAAATCAATATATTCCACATAAGGACACAAAATGAGGGATAAACAAAACCAAACAACTTCAAAGACACATCATGTTCATTTAAGGATATAATTATACCTAAAGGTTAACCCTTTTTTATATAGTCATCCATAAAATGACTCACAAGTAAGAAATTGATATATCCAAACCCAGGAAAACCTAAGTAAAGACACATGTAATAACAAGAAAGACACTCTATTTATTTAAAACTCTAAACATTACACTTATATGTTTTGAAATGTCCTTCCTCAATGAACACACAAACAATATAACACATTCAACCACCCATAATCCAATAGATTCTAACATAAAATCTAAAAATCAATACTATGTCATCTACCTTTGTCACATATGAAACAATCCCTCCATCTCTAACCACTTATCCAAAATTATGTATTAGATCATGTACATATCATATCAAATTACCATTGATTCATTATATTACCTCATTAGTATAATATAATCACGTATATTCCCCTATTAAATCCATCTCTTAATGAGTAAAATGAAACACTGAAGCTATACCATGGAATCCTCAGTTATCATGATTCTTAAGTTCTAATGATTTCATACTGTGATTCTATAATAGAATAAATCCTACAAGCCATTCCAAGTATTATACCCACACTAACTTGGGAAAACCTACTTGATACCAAGTAATATCACTTATAAACATGACATTACTTCTAAAACTATATTCCTACCATTTACCCATTCATTTAATCAAGCATGAAAAAAAATCATTGTAATAATTTTTTTCCCAAAACCACATTTTTTCAAAAAATAATTTGTCTCAAACTATTTT
This sequence comes from Viscum album, assembly GCA_963277665.1. Lineage (NCBI taxonomy): Eukaryota > Viridiplantae > Streptophyta > Magnoliopsida > Santalales > Viscaceae > Viscum > Viscum album. The sequence continues at coordinate 192,690,664 of OY728122.1, forward strand.
CACATAGTTTTCAAATATTATCATTATATATAAAATAATACTATTAAAATATCTTTTCAAATTTCAAACACACTAGTTTTATTAAAACACTCCAAAAAACCTATTTTTTAAAATCGTTTCAAAGAAAAAGAAATTTTCTAAGTGGGTTTCACAAAAATTATTTAATAATAAAATTTATTTCAAAAACATGTCACACCACACCAAATGTTTTAAAAATACAATATAAAACACTTTTTATAGTTCCAAAATCATTTCACCACCAGAATATAATTAGGTAAACCACTTATTTTTTTCTAAACCAAAACTTGTTTTCACGACCCTTTTAGAAAACAAGAAAAAAACATACCAAAATGTAAAATTATCCCTTTCCATAATAATGGTTAACATATATAAAATGATGAAAATTAATTTTCATTCTAAAAAAACCACTAAATACATAAATTCATTAAAACATCCATCATTAAAACAAATTTTGTTCAAACCACCCATTTTTATTTGGGAATGAAAAGAAATTCCATAAATTCACAAAGGTTCCATTTTCTCACACAAAAATACTAACCAAAATCAAAACTCATTTATAAATCGATTATGTTACTTTTGAAAAATAAATATTATGGAAATCATTTTTGACATTATGTTTCCTTAATCTACTAAAATACCAATCGAACACAAAAAAACCATTTGTAAAAAAACATATTTTCTTCAAATGATTCATTTAGTGTTGTTAAAAGTGAAATGTCCTAGAATTGGATGCCACTAAAAAGTGCGTCGAGTCCGGTTGTCCAAATGGAATCAAGCGCATCTCCACAAACACTAGAGGTTTCTGATTAGTAGTGAGTGCCTAGTTGTGTCTATGGGGAGACTATTCATTCATGACCAAAGTGTAGCACATTAGAAATAAAATATTATATAAGTATCATAAGTGGTAAATCAATCAGACAATAGACAACATCCAAGATAGATATAAACAAACAATATCAGGTGGAATCTCATATAAAAATAATGATGATACATGTTATATATCTAAAAAGTATCCAAAATAGGTATACATGGTAGATGTAATACATGGAACAAAAGTACAAAATACCAAAAAATATCCCATCTAGAATCATGAATATCTGACCAATCCTATTATTCCCTGCTCCTAAGCAGCAATCAAGAACCTATAGTAGGGTACTTGTCTATAACTACAATCATATAGTTTGTTTGGGTACCCATCGACGAACCGAATAGGGTGTGAGATACAATACTAATATAAAACCACCAAAAGGTCAAGTTCCATCCAGTCAGTGAATATATAACAACAATAGTGAGCAGACAGTAACAGGATATGTAAGGAAGTAGTGAAAGTAAACAATCCATAAAGGTCTGAGTTACCATTGACACCCATCATATGCGACCTTCTTAAACCTTAGCTGGAAGTCTTTGAATAAAAAATAAATCATGTGTCAATTTATAATAAAATTCATTTAATTAACTAGTTTCATTTAATAAATGTTTCTCAGGAATTGGAAGGTAGCCCAACGTCCCTCATAAAGAAGTGTGAAAAGAAGATACCTAATAGGCCATCAATAATGAGTAAGTTACTAACTGAATCCAAGATTGTTCTTTGGATTGATTGATGCATCATATAATTAATTTCATTAATTACTCAATTTAGAGCCTGATCCCATCCTTGGAATTCTTCATTTGGAATCTAGGTATCTCTCCAGGCGTAGCATGAACCAAGTAACTTACAAGCCAGTCCTAGGCATTCCTCATGGGAATCCTAGTATCACTCTGGGTGTGCTATAACATCATTTACACTTGATTCCATTCTTTTAGGTCCACTATGGGAGCCCAAGTATCACTCATTGAATATGTAATCAACTTAACTTTTGAGTCCATCATTGGCATTCCATAAGGATTCTAAGTATCACTCAATATATAATAGTAAACCCCCATGTGTCCATCCTTGGTAGTCCACTAAGGAGTCCAAGTGTCACTTGGGTGTAAGCAAGACAAACACCAAATGAGTCCATCCATGGTATTCGTATATGAACATATGTATCACCCAAGGCATTTATCAAACATGAATTGAATATCATTTAGTTATATTATGGGTCATCACAATGTTTAATTCATTTAAATATCACCTCAGAAGGTGGATCAAGGCATGGATAAGCTTAGAAGGCTATGCCTATTAATATGCTCATGTGGGCATTTCATTATAAAGGGAAAATCATGCTCAAACAATCCATTATATGGAAAGATCCTAGGGACATGGATGACATTCCCTTTCCTTGATCAATTCAATTCACAACTCAAATTACAACTCAATTTAATCTAAAATTTATATTTAAACATTCAACATCACATGGAAAGGGGTAAAGGGAACACCTAAAATGTATCCAAATTCAAATTCCACCAATGATGGTCTAATTCATAAACAAAACACCCAAGGGGTGGTTTTAATTCGAGGTCCTTAACCTTTAATCAATTATAAATGGGTCTTATTAATTATAGAGGTCATACTTATTAATTTAAATCAAGGATTAAACCCCATTTCAAGGGCATCACTCTGATAATTAGGCATGTGGAACAATGACTAGGTATGTGGAACAATGACACACACAGATATATATATATATATAAAAACCTTGACTTTATGGAAAAAGAACAAGACAATGTTGAGAAAAAATCCCTCAGGGTTCCATATTGGTGTTTTTAGGTTGATTGTGTTTCTTGACAAAATCAAATGATCATGAATCAGTTTGTTTTTTTGTTAAAGAAGGTTTTTAAGTTGGCGCAGTTTCCCAGTGATTTCCAAATTTTTGGGCCTTAAAATTATGAGTTTTTTATTTTATAAGAGGAAGGTTTTCAGAAAAGGAGTCCGTGGAATACTGTTTTCAGATTGCAAAGCACAATTCATGGATAAAAAAGGAGGTACATGGAACAATGAAGGAAAATCAACAAAAGAATGATTTTTTCATAGCAGTGCTATGCGGACTATGAAGGACGCTACATAGAACATGTACAAAAAACAATTTGTGGGAGGCATTGATTCCATAATAGGCTTTTAGTTTGCAGGATGGATCATTTTTTGCATAATGTGGTGGTGATTTCTTGATCCGAAAAGGGTTTTGTTCATGGAATACATCAGCCTCCACAAAGGATAACACACTATGAAGACTGCATAGTAGTACGTAGTGAAGACTGTACCACATCAAGGATTTGGGTGATTCAGATTAGTTAGATTTTTGGATCTATTTTCCTATATAAATACTCCTAATTAAATAATTAAGGAGATCTAATTTCATTAGAAAACATCATTTCTCTAGGAAGAATTCGGTGAAGTCCGAAAGAGTTCATAAGGAAGGATTTCGTGAAAGATAGAGTTCATGAGGAAGAAATTCCATGAAAGAGAAGAGTTCGTGAGGGAGGATTCTGTGAAGGGTGAAGTAGTTCAAAAGAATAGTTCATTAAGTGGTTTTTCAGGGATCTTCAACTTTCAAAGGAAAAGGGTCCACAGAATAAGAAGTAATTTGGGGAAGTGGAAGAAATTCACATAATGAAAGGTGGTCCACAGAAGAAGAGGCAGTCCATGAAGCACTCACACAATGTGGTGTAATACAATTCACAGAGGAAGAAAGAAAGTTCATGGAGGATTCAAGGTAGTGCACAAAGTCACTAAAACAATTTACGAAAGTAATTTCTATTAACTATTAGTATACATAAAAGTGGGACTTCAACATAACATCTACCTAAAATTGAGGATGCATTAATTCATGAAAATGAAGGGACCTAAAATTACATAAAATTTATATGGATCCCTTATAGAGTAGTGAGAAAAGGAAGTGGAATATGGTGATCCTTTCCACTGGTGGTGAGTCAGAGAAAGAGACATAGGGAGTGAAGCTTGTGAAAGTAGAGATCTAACCCAAAAAATTATAAATATAATGAGCTTGAGCATATAGGTGATCCTTAAATATATCTCAGTGAGGGTGAAAAAAGTAAAAATATGTGTGTCCATATTCTTGATTTCTGGCATTACATTCAAAGAATAATCACCAGATTAAAACAGAAAGAATAATACCAGCACTAAAACTTAAGTGAAAACAAAGTGTCCCTTATAATAAAGTGGTCAATATCCAGTGAGGAAAGAATAATTTTGAAAAGAATACACACACAGAGATTCACCCCTCCCTCTCAGGGTATCTAGACCCCTTTTAGAACTAACAATTGGTATCATAACATTGTTTTCTTTTATCATATTTATTTTCTCTAACATAGTTCAGTTGGTTATTGAAATTAAAGTTTCATTATTCTCTCATCACAGTCTACCATGGAAAAGGGAATAACTTCAAAGAATAAGGAGAGGATTGGTGGTATTCCTCAGCATGGAAGTGTCTATGGAAAGAGTGTGATTCAGTTTAAGGAAATAAATAGTGTAATGAAGAATGGTTTGGTCAAATTATATAGTGAAAATATTTATTCATTGAATGATTCCAAAGGAATGAGTGAATAAAATGATATTCCAAGTGATTTTGGTACTACTGATGATGAAGAAATTAAAAGAAGACCAAAAGTGGAAGTTGTACACAAAATAAAGTATTTGGATCAAATACTGGTTGAAGAAAAAAAATATAATGATATCCAGATCCAAGTTCAGGAAATTGAAGTCAATAAGTCGAAAGGATTAAATAAAAGACTTCTAGAAGTGGTCACAGATCTAAGGGAGAAGAATGATTCCCAAGTTGAAGAACTGCAAAAGATGTCTATAAAGATAGAAAAACTCAAAGAGGATAAAAAGGGAAATAATATGAAATCACATGGAATTTAGAATCTAAAATCCATAAATGATGATCTTGCTACACAACTATCAAAACTAGTTCAGGAGAACCAAAGACTACAATATGAAAATGTATGTTGTACTAATTCTATTTCTCAGAAAAAACATAAAATAAATGATAAATGTGACATATTGGATAAGCTCACATGAGAATTGAAAAATGAGATGAGAAGTGGTAATAATATCAAGGGAGAACTTAATTCTCAACTTGAATTAAGGTATATGAAGATTCAACAATTGGAAGAAGAGCTGGAACTAGTGAAGAAAGAAGTGGAGAAATATGATTCCAAAGGAAAGACAAAATTGAAGGATTCATTTCATTTATTATTTGATTATCCTTTAGCTAGTGACAATGAAATGAAGATCAAATATGCTACTTCTAAGGAAACACATGAAAGGATTGTCTCATCCCAAAGGCCATACAGTTTTGGAACAAATGGTATTGGATATGATGAATCATCTACCAAGAATCATAGGACTAGATCTATGAGAAGTTTGAGAAATAAGAAAAATCATAGAGATATTGGAAATAGACCTAAAAATGATTTTACAGGAAGTAATGATAGCATGTGATATTTATGTGGGATTCATGGTCATACATATATTTTTTAGAGGCTTTGAAATATATTTCATGTTATGAAGACATAAATATTTCAAAATCTAAGAATAAGAATAATCATCTTGAGAAATCTGAAAGAAGATTTATCTCAAAATAAATAATCCATGAAATTATACTATTGTGGAAGATTGGGACACAACAGGATTTTGTGTCAATAATCCCAAGATCTCAATGTTAAAAGAAAAACTCAAGTTGTATCAAAATCTCAACCAAGAAATTATGACATGAGGTATGTTTATAATGGGATATGTTTTATATGTTCTAATTTTGGTAATTTGTAAAGATATTGTAGCTATAAGAAAGAATGGAAGCAAAAGGAACTAAAAAGGAGATCCCCAATTCCAATGGTGTATAATGAAAATAATTATATTGAAAGACAACATGATAAGTTGAAAAATATGTTTACAACATTAGGGGAATCACAAGGAGATCAATGAAATACATATCAATCACCTCATCTATTACACTCACAGAAGATCTCATGGAAATAATGTCAACAAACTTGAAATAAAATGGAGGAGATACTCTAGTTAGGATTAAGAATAAAGCAAAATCAGTCAAAGACACAACCCCAACAAGAAAGGGTGACGTGACTTGGATAAATGATAAAATAAAAATGAATAAATAACACATCATCAAACCCACATGTCATGCCACAAGGTGATAAGTAAAGTCAAAATAAATATATCTCCAAGGATAAAGATCCAATAGAAGACGACAAGTGGAAAGATTCATACTCAAGGAAAGAGTCATTAAAATTGGCATATTGGTGGATCCTCAATGAAGGAAATTTATACTAGTGGGTATAAACCCCAAATTATGAAAAAGTCCAAGCTTATAGAACCTAAATATTATAATAAGACTCAGAATGTGGGTAAATAATGTTTAGTCATATTTCCAGAACAGTTGAAGTTGGTTGGGCAGTTGGAAAAGGCACAAAATAAGTACAATACTTTTCAAGAAATTATCAAAGGGTTTATCGATCAGGATAGACCACAATACTCTTCTTTAGGATTATATAGATACCACTTTCCATATGTTTATAAATTATATTACATGATGTATGTAATTTAGGTTTTTAAGGGATATAAAATCTAAGGGGAATTTGTATCAAAAGATGAAAATTAGTGATGTGATGTGATCCAGAATTTCAAATCATCGAATCAGTTAACAGAGTCGAAGAATAAATCTTGAAGAATTCATTGAAAATAGTTAATGGTCTATGGAATCTTGAGATTCATGGAAGTAATTGAGTACATTGTATAGTGATGATATTATTAAATTTATCTCTTGTTTCCTACACTGAGTTCTGACTCAGTAGGATTAGTGATGTTGTTGATGGATCATTACTAAGTGGTAAATTCACCCACTAAAAATCTATATCTTAAGGTTGTGTACTGTGGAAAAAGGAGATGATATGATAAAGATTCTGATTTGAAACTAAAGAGAATTCAAAGCTATACATTGATGATCTAATGGTTCCAAGTTGCATTGAATATATAATCATTGGTATTATGCCCCAGTTAAGGTGTTTGTTTCCCATCAAGAAAAGATATATTGTAGGGGAAGTATAAAAATTAAATAATTTCATTATTATGTATTTTTTATAATAATATAGTATCCACTGTCTATTTCCAGGATACTAAGAAGCTATGAGAGAAGATTAAAAGTGTTTCAAAAATAAGCTGGGAAGATTAGTTGAAATTAATGATCTCACTATTGTAGAGAATGAATAGAATCATAAAAAATATAGTGACCCATTTTTTGAAGAATGTAATGAGAAGGTATGAGACTCAAAGGGATTATAATTGGAAAATGATTATTAAAAAGAAGATACTAATGATTAACAAGAGGAGCATAATTCAGTATCCGCACAAAGACCTAAGAGAAGAGATGAAATTTATAGACAAAACACAATTAGTGATCAGACAACGCCAATATAGACAAGGAGGAAAAAGAATCTACCATAAGCATCATACTTATATTGAGTAGCCATATGGGTTTCTAATTCATGAAGATGAGAATAGAGTTTGTCAGCTGAAGAAGGTGCTATATGGGTTGACCCAAGCACCAAGAGCATGGTATTCAAGGCTAGAATAGTTTTTGATGAAGCTTGGTTTTCAACTTGGTGGAGTTGATTATAATATTTATGTCAAAAATGATAGTAATCAAAGGATGATGGTGCTGGTATACATCGATGACATAATATTTGGTGGATCAAATGAAGGAAATGAAATTAATGTCATAGAATACAGGAAAATCATTATCATTTTATTATACGTAACAATGATAAGACCTAATATTATTTTTTCCACATGTTAAGCAGTAAGATATCAAAGAAGTACTAAGTAAATCCACTTGATTTTAGTGAAAATAATAATTCGTTATATTAAGGGAAAAATGGATTTTGTTTTTCTGTATAGTGACAAATCTCAACAAGAGTTATTGGGCTATACAGATACAGATTAGGCCAGATCAACAGATGATATAAAATCAACATCAGGAGTTTAATTCTATATTAGAGGATTATGTATTTCTTTTCTAATCAATAAATAAGATTACATTTCATTGAGAGCCATAGAAGATAAATATATTATGACTACTCATTTGTGCATGCATTTAATATGGATGAAGCAACAAATTGATGATATGAGAGTTGAAGTAAAGTCTCTGATTGGAATCCATTACAATAATTCAAGTGCTATAAATCTTAGAAAAAATACAGTCTATCACCTGAGTACAAATAACATTGAAATAAAATATCATTTTATCAAGGAGAAGGAGGAGAAAAGGCTTGTGAAGTTAGATTATGTGCCTAAAAAACTATAGATTATAGACATTATAATAAAGGACTTACCTAAAGAAGAATTTGAAAGGGATCAACTAACTTTGGTAGTTTATTTTACTCCCCACAATTGAAAAAGTGTGTATGTGAGACCCCATCTCCTTGAGGTATGGTGTGTTTTTCTCTAATGTGTTAATATGTGTTCTTTACCCTATTGCAGACCAAAATGAAGTGGCCTTCAGGTTTGTTGAAAAAGGGGGAGAAACTGTGGATATGAAATGGGTGAAAATTTATTAATAAATATGGGGAGAAGATGATAGGGGCAGCGAAAAAGTAGTGGGAGCATTAAATCTAACAATTCTAAAGGTGATCGATAAAAGGTTTTATATCATGATAGTTGAGGTTCGTGAAGAAATCTGATGAATGGTTTGGGAATAAAGTGAAATGATTCATTGATGAACTTTAATTTATACTCTTTTTTATCATACCAAGTATGGATCATGTGTTCTTAGAGTGTGTGTTGTGTAAATCATTGATCACTATCTAAATCACAAGAAGAAAATGCTTGTAGATGGTAGAAGAAGCTTCAATGATGTATCAAAATGTTAAGAGTTATCAAAAAACCCAAAGGGGAAGATTTTTGGGAAAAAATACCTCAAGGTTCCATATCAGTTTTTTGGGTTGATTATGTTCGTTTAAAAATCTAGATGACCTAAAATTAGTTTGGTTGTTGTTGTTGAAGCAGGTTTTAAGGTGGCGCAGTTTCTCAGTGTTTGCCAAATTTTTTTGCCTCAAAATCAGGAGTTTTTTGTTTTGAAAAAGGAAGGTTTTTAGTAAATGAGTTCGAAAAATTTCGTTTTCGAACCATGAAGCACAATTATTGGATGGAAAAGGAGGTATGTGGAATGGTGAAGGAAAATAAGAAAAGGTAGGATTTCTGCATAGCAGTGCTATGCTGGCTGTGAAGGATGCTATGTGGACCATGTATGAAAAATAGTTTGCGGGATGTAACACCTCGACCCCAGCTACCCAGAGTCGGTGCATTATTACGTATCATTGGAATGATCACAAAAGATCAAGTCTCGAAATACCGATTAGTTTAGTAGCCTTAGAAACACTAGATATATTCATAAGTCTTACATTACATCATAATGTGAAAAAAAAATACAAAAACATCTTGTCTTCATATCCCCTTATACATTCCCTACAGGTCATTCATAAAATACTTCTTCACATCCTGGAAAAAATTAAAACATCGAAAGGGGTGAGCTCAGATGCTCAGTAAGGATAACAATATAGCAGAAACTTTCATAAATAAACATAAACATTTAAGGCAATGTATAAATAAAACAAAATCCTTTTAAACTTGAATATCAGCATAATATGGAAAAGATAAAATGAAATAATTCCATTTACTTATTCACATGGATATTCTACTAGTCGAATAATCACATGCAATATCAATAACCACTTTCATAATGTTGGAATACATAATTCCAGACAACCATAACCACATAGTCAAGGCCATGTACCAAGACTACAAATAAGATTTTGTCAAGGCCTTGTGCCAAGACACTAGTTTGTCTCATGAGACCTACCGATGCATCGAGGAGCTATAGAGGGTTCCACCCGTCACTTATTAAGTCCAATGCATTCTTTATATGAACAGGTTTAAACATAACATAAACATTCGTATTAAAACTAGCATACGAAATGTCAATAATTTATCTATAAAACATGAATGGTATAAAAATAACACATCCACAGTCAAAAATATCACAAAACCTTCAATACAATATGGAAGTTTTGTATCATAATAAATAAACTTCAAATAAGCTTAAAATCCATCAAAGGATGTTGACATAGATGAAATCAAAACTATTTGAGAGAAATATCTCTTTTTTGAAATCATTTAAAAGTCACATAATTATAAAATAAAACATTTACTTTGAAAATATTCTTATAATCTTGTAAGGGAAGCTTCGATGATTTTATAATGGCGGAAAATAGCTGCACCCTCCGTATAAGTTAAAAAAGACATTCTTACCTTAATTCTGTCGAAAAGGCTAAAAATGACCTTGTTTGGAAAATGACAGAAAGATTCATTTATAAAATTCTTATAAAAATTCAATAAGGTTTTAAATGAATTTAAACCATAGTCTGTAAAATAGTAAGAATGATTTGAAATACATTTTTAAGAAACATGGATGTGGATGATAAAGAGGTCCCAGTAGATAATTACGTATAATCAACCTAGGATAATGAAGAGATTGTGAAATAAACCCTCACCTTGTACTTTTACTTGGTTGAGGGTAGTTTAACATCCTGTATAATGGTGAAATAATTGTTATTAAATTATACAAGAATCATTTAAATTAATATGATATCATATATGATCTTTTAACATTGCTTTGTTAATAATATCTTAGTATTATCGTTGTTTCAGGTGTTAACTTACTCGTTTTCTTTTATATGTTTTGTTACGTAAGACATTTTTGTTATGGATAAGTTGTATATTATTAATATCCAGAATTATATAAAGTCCTTAAACATTATTTTTAATCATTAAATGATAATTAGACTTGAATGGATACGATGGGGAATGAATCTCATCGCGTTCGTGGAGACGGTAGTTCGTACGTACGCACAAGCAACAATATCATTATTTTGATATTAAAATAATATATAATTGGATGGTATATCATATATACAGAATCATTATCATGTTATATTTATTATTTATATCAATTACATATCATTATCATACCCATCCAAATAATAATGTTTTTGAATAACAATTACACCACGACGTGGAGACGGTAAGCCGTACGTACACATGTATGGTGACATGTCATTCAAAGGATGGATAGAAAACTGAATATAGTTGTACCATATTTATAATAACATCACAGTATATAGAAGATACTGGATTTATTATTTTATAAAGTAAATACCAAAGAAAGAAGAAGTTGAAGAAGAAAGGAACTTGAAAAGGGGTGGTGAAAACATTACCTCTTCTTCGGGTTCTTCCTTTTGATTTGATTAAAAGGGCTCCTTAGGATGACTATATGATCAAACTAAGACCTATAAGTCTAAGTGAGGGAAGTTGAGAGAATATTTGGGTAGGGGTTGGCCGAACCAAAAGGCTTTGAAGGTGTGAATAATTGGTTAGAAGTGGTGTCCTTTTATAAGGGGGAGGAGGGGCTCTTTAGGAAAAACTTAAAGTATTATAATAAATTCATATTCAGTTTATAATGGCTCAAAAGTGGATTATTTAAAGGTTAAGGTGGATATAGGTCTAAAACCACTCAACTAATAGGTTTTAGACAGGTTTGGGATACTTTATTAACCTTATCTTTTAGTTTTAACTCTTAGTTAATTAGTTTGACACTTACCATGTCTCTTTGTATTTTTATATTATATAGTCCATAAACTTACTATAAACTTTCAAGAGACCCCCAAGTGGTCCATTAATGATACACCTATCATTATATAAGTATCTTGGCCGAAACTTAGATTTTTAGGAATAGAATATGAATTAATAATATAATATTTTTTTTAAAAACTCTTTTATGTCAATTTTGACACTATTTGGTATTTTGTTTTTGATAAATTCATAACAGCATTATTACTTTAAAAAAAATTAATCTAACCATCCTTAATATGTTATATCAACCTAGAAAATTAGTGTAATTCATAAAAAGTCTCAAATTACATTTATTTTGATATTTATAATATAAATTATTTTAATATTTCATTAATTAGGTAATTACTGCATCACCATTGTGTCATAAATAAATTAAATTATTTAGTGTATAAAAATTATAAATAAAATACCATTATTTATGAAATATTTTTATATTTCTAATGAATATTTATAATCGAATTTATCTTATGTATAACCCTATATTAAAATTTTTTTAGTAATTAAACCTTGATTTTAACTCTTTTAACTCTTCTTTGAATTAAATAATAATAAATGTCCTAATCTAATCCAAGTGGACCTAAATGATAATATTTTATTCCTAAGGTTGTTTTTGGTCGAGATACACTTGTCCAATAGAATTAGGACATGTGTTAGGGTAATATTAATATCATTTTTACCCTTAATTACCCTATTTACTTTTAACCGTGGTAAATAAAAGTAAAAAGTTACTATTCACCAAAAATTATTTTTATCTTATTGAACTACATTTTACTCCTTGATGTTAACCATGTCTCTCTTATTTTCGAAATTCCACTCACAGAAGCGGTAAAATTAAGTTTTATGTGAATTTGTAAATTCTTCTAGGAGGTGGGTAAAAGACGGTGAAAAGTTCAATAAAATTTTTATATACCTAAAATTATTCTAAACTAACTCCAATGAATTACATTGAACTTATATAGGTATTATGTATCTATTTTGACCTTAATTAAATTTAAATAAAACAAATAATTATTTAAATAAAAATTCGGTTTTAAACTATAACTCAGTGTTTTTTCACTATTCATCAAAAATTGAATGTTTTCATAAAAATACCAAAAATTCACCATAAGCTAATTTTGATACTCCGAATACAAAAATGAAGTTCATTTTGAAAGATAAAATTTATAAAATTTCAAAAAGTGGGTATTACTATTCATAACGACTAGTTTGATTGGTTGTGGTGTGTGTTTGAACTCGAAGTTGCATACAACACACACTACTGTATTATTCAAAGGGAAGCATACTATGGAAGCTTGGGGTATTACATTCTCCCCTCATTCAAATAATTTAGTCCTCAAAATTTCTAGAATATTACTGCATAAAAAGACTCGGGTGGTTCTTCATTATAAGTTCTTCGGGTTCCCACGTTGCCTCTTCCATCTTATGGTTTCTCCATAGAACTTTTACTAGACGAGTCGCCCGGTTTCTCAACACTTGTTCTCTTGTATCAAGAATCCTGATGGGATATTTGCAATAAGATAGATCAGGTTGCAGTTCTAATTCCTCGTAAGTGAGTACATGCGTTAGGTCAGGCATGTATTTTCTCAACAGTGATACGTGGAACACATCGTGAAATTTGGAGAGATTTGGCGGCATTGCCAAACGGTAAGCTACAACCCTAATTTGTTCTAGAATTTAGAAAGGTCCTATGTACCTGAGATTCAATTTACCCTTCTTATCGAAACATATAACTCCCTTCCATGGAGATACCTTCAAGAAAACATGATCTCCTACCTGAAATTCCAAATCCTTCCTTCAGTTATCGGCATAGCTCTTCTACCTACTTTGAGCTATTTTGATGTGGTTTTGGATTACCTTTACCTTTTACATCGTTTCCTCTACCAGTTCTGGACCTACAAGTTTTCTTTCACCAATGTCATCCCAACAGGTTGGTGTGAGACATCTCTTTCCATATAACGCTTCATATGGTGCCATCTGAATACTCGAATGGAAGCTATTGTTATAGGAAAATTCCACTAGAGGTAAATATTGATCCCACATACCCTGAAAGTCAAGTGAGCATGATCTCAACATGTCTTCTAAGGTTTGAATATTCCGTTTTGATTGTCCATCTATTTGAGGGTGGCAGGCAGTGCTCAAACGAAGTTCAGTATCCAAGGAGTTCTGAATACTTTTCTATAATCTTGAAGTAAAATGGGGATAACGATCAGAAACAATCGATAGGGGTACTCCATGAAGTCTCACAACTTCATTAATATATAGACTTTCTAGACGTTCAAGTGGTAAATCTTCCCTTATAGTAAGAAAATGTACTGACTTGGTAAGACGATCAACAATGACCCATATTGCATCATTCATTCTAGGAGTCTTCGGTAGTTACATGACAAAGTCCATCATGATATTATCCCATTTCCACTCAGGTATGGGAAGAGGTTGCATGACTCCTCCAGGCTGTTGCCTTCCAGCTTTCACTTGTTGACAAACCATACATCTTGACACAAAATCAGCAATCACCCTCTTCATGTTGTCCCACCAAAAATGTTCCTTCAAATCTCTATACATTTTGGTGCTCCCAGGGTGTATAGAGAAATTGGAACTATGAGTACTGTCCAAAAATTCCCTTTTTAGATCAGGTATATTGGGAACACAAAGTCTCTTCTCAAATTTCAAAATTCCTTCTTCATACACAAAGTCTCTCAATCTCCCATCATTCACATCATTAATCTTCGTTTGAAATTCTTCATCATCGATCTGAGAACTCTTAATCCTTTCTAGTAAATATGGTTTGGAAACCATTTGAAAAGGCATTGATGTTTCACCTTCCATGGTGATTCCCATATCCATCTTTACTAAATCCATGAAAATAGGATCCCTTTCAACTCTCATCTTGTTCAAAACTCCATGATCCTTTCTGCTCAAAGAATCTTCCACCTTATTTTTCTTCCCCGGGTGGTAGTGTATCGTGCAATCATAATCCTTGAGTAGTTCAAGCCATCGCCTTTGCTTCATGTTGAGTTCTTTCTGTGAGAAAATGTACTTAAAACTCTTATGATCGGTATATATATTACATTTTTCACCATAGAGATAATGTCTCCATATATTCAAAGCAAAGATTACAACAACTAACTCAAGATCACAAGTAGGATAGTTTTTCTCATGAGTTTTTAGCTATCGTGATGCATAGGCAATAACCCTATCATTCTGCATAAGGACACAACCAAGTCCTTTCTTCGATGCATCACTATAAATAACGAACCCATCATTCCTCGATGGTAGAGTCAATATAGGATAATTGACTAATCTTCTTTTCAGTTCTTCAAAACATTCTTCACACTCTTTTGTCCAAAAAAATTTAACCCCTTTACGTGTGAGCTTCATTAATGGGTTAGCCAATCGGGCAAAGTTCTGGATGAAATGTCGATAATAACATGATAAACCAATAAAACTGCATACCTTAGTTATACTCGTTGGTTCAAGAAATTATTGGATTGCCTTGGTCTTATAAGGATCAACAAAGATTCCATCTTTGGAGACAATATGGCCAAGAAAAGAAATCTCTTGAATCTAGAATTCACACTTGCTAAACTTCCCATATAATTCATGTCTTCTAAGAGTCTTCAGGATAATGCACACGTGATTTTCATGATATTTGTAGATTTTGGAATATACCAAGATATCATTAATAAATACCACCACAAAATCATCTAGATATTACTTGAAAACTCTATTCATTAGATCCATGAATATAGAGGGTACATTAGTCAATCCAAAAGGCATTACTGTAAACTCGTAATGCCTGTACCTGGTTTGAAATGCTGTCTTCGGAATGTCTTCCTTCTTCACACACAACTGATGGTATCCAGATCGAAGGTCAATCTTTGAAAAGTATTGAGCTCCATGAAGTTGGTCAAATAAATCATCAATGCGAGGTAGGGGATACTTGTTCTTTATTGTTATAGCATTGGTCTCCCTGTAGTCGATACATAACCTCATAGATCCATCTTTCTTTTTAACAAAAAGAACAAGGGATCCCCATGGAGAAACACTAGGGAAAATAAATCCCTTATGACTCAATTCCTCTAGTTGTTTCTTTATTTCAACTAATTCCATAGTGGCCATTCTATAAGGGGTCTTCGATATAGGACTTGATCCAGGAATTAAATCAATGGAAAACTCAACTTCTTGTTCTGGAGGATGTCTAGGTAAATCTTCTGAAAACACATCTACATATTCTTTCACAATAGGTACATACTCTATTTGAACATTCCTTTCCTCACCCAAAATCATTTCATTCTCTTTCTCCCTAATAATTGAATTTAGTTGAGCTACTGGGGGTGTATCTTGATAAGAATTAGGTGGTGAAGATTCTACTCTAAAGATAAGGTGTTCCTTATCATCATCATCAAAAATCGTAACCTCCTTCTTCTTATAATAAATATTCACATCATGGTATGAAATCCAATCCATACTGAGGATTACATCAAACTCAATCATAGGTATGACGACGAGATCAATGGATAAAGAACATTTATGTGCTCTAATGGGGACTGATTCAAAAAACTTTGTTGCAATGATACTTCCCTTAGGAGTTTTAACTGACAACTCCCGTGTTAAATCAAATTGGAAATATCTAATTTTATTAGTAAACTGGGAAGATATGAAACAATGTGATGATTCAGAATCAAATAAAGCATTTGCTAAACTTGAGGAAACCATTAAATTACCTGCCACCACATCTTTCAAAGCTTCTACCTCAGCAGTAGTGACAACATAAGCTTGGCCTTGATCCCTTCTCCTTTTTTGAGGTAAGTTCCTCTGACGCTTAGGACATTCATTTTCATAACGTACCATCTCCCTGCAATTGTATCATTGCACATTGGTAGCTTCCTTCTTCCCCTTGAAATCACGATCTTGGTGGCCTTTTTCACCACACTTGTAATAGACTCCCATTCCTTTTAAGCAAGTACCAGGGTGTTTCTTCCCAAATTTACTATAGGATGGATATTAGACTTTTCCCTTCTTCCCTTTATTTCCATTCCCAGAGTGATCAACAGATCTATTCTTCTCCTGCTTTTCTTTAAAGTCATAAGACTTAGAGAATTCCTTTTCTGTCTTGATAGCACATGAGAAAATATCTTCATACAACAAGAAGGTTTGTGAGACTAATGATCGACGGAGAAACGGTTTAACCCATCAAATAAATGATCAATCTTACTTCTTGGGTTATGTATATAATCTGTAACATACCTTTCTAACCTTGTAAAGTTAGCCTCATACTTTGCGACATTCTCATCCTCCTTTTTCCCCAGGCTCAGAAATTTCCTTTCCATATCTGCTCGATGGTCATGAGGAAAGTATTTTTCTAAGAAAATCTCTTTGAACTCCCTCCATTCTATATTTGATACTTCATCATCTTCCTTTGTGTTTTGTATCAATGACCACCATTGATCAGCATCTCTAGTGAGGTGATAAACTACCATGATAACTTTTTACCTTTTACTACTCCCCAAAGCCTGAAATATTTTCTCTAGGGAATTTATCCATCGCTTAGCTACTAAGGTATTTTTACTCCCATTGAACATTGGTGGATGTTACCTCATAAAGCGATCTAACATTGATCCTCCACATTGTGAATCTGGGTGCTCCATACGGGTAAGGTTATTATTCATAACCTGAGTGAGTTGTCCCAGTATGGTGATTAGTTGATCAGCACCAGTTGCATCACCAGCTCCACTATAATTATCTTGAGTAGGAGGGAAATACCTACATGGAGTGCGTGCATTGATGCAGTTTCCATTTCTTCCACTAGGCGCCATTTCTAAACAATGTCATAAACTAGATCAGTTTATGAATCAAAATACATAATTCCATACTTGTAAAACACTTAACATAAATTGAACTATTTATAGATATAATTCATAATCATAAAAATGTTTTCTTTGAGGAATTATATACTCATAAACCCTTCATAATGGTTTGTAAAGTAAATGATAATTATCCTAAGCATATCCCCTGGGAGTGTTGTAACCAAGAGTGCAGCAAGGCCTGTTGTCGTGCACTAGTTCCCATTCGAGTTAGCTCAAAGTAGTGTTTTTGGGTTTTACCCTTAGGTACATTTGTGCCAGAGCTGCCTCTACCTGCTCATATCCAGACAGGGATGTATTGCTCAAAAAACTCACAAAATCTCTACAATACCAAAATTTTAGGAAGTTCTTCTATACTAATCCTCAAATTCTATCTTAGGGATATGTGCTCTAATCAGAGTTTATCTAAATCTAGCTTCCAAGGTTTGTACTAAACTTACTCTGATACCAACTGTAACGCTCCAACCCCAGCTACCCAGAGTCGGTGCATTATTACGTATCATTGGCATGATCACAAAAGATCAAGTCTCTAAAGACCGATTAGTTTAGTAGCCTAGGAAACACTAGATATATTCATAAGTCTTATATTACATCATAAAGTGAAAAAAACTACAAAAACATATTTTCTTCATATCCCCTCATAAATTCCCTATAGGTCATTAATAAAATACTTCTTCACATCCTGGGAAAAATTAAAACATTGAAAGGGGTGAGCTCAGATGCTCAGTAAGGATAACAATATAGCGGAAACTTTCATAAATAAATATAAACATTTAAGGAAATGTATAACTAAAAAAAAGCCTTTTAAACTTGAACTTCAGTATAATATGGAAAATATAAAATGAAATAATTCCATTTACTTATTCAAATGGATATTCTACTAGTCGAATAATCACATGTAATATCAATAACCACTTTCATAATGATGGAATGCATAATGCCAGACTATCATAACCACATAGTCAAGGCCTTGTGCCAATACTAAAAATAAGATTTTATCAAGGCCTTGTGCCAAGACACTATTTTGTCTCATGAGACCTACCGATGCATCGAGGATCTATAGCGGGCTCCAACCATCACTTATTAAGTCTAATTCATTCCTTATATGAACAGGTTTAAACATAACATAAACATTCGTATTAAAACTAGCATACGAAATGTCAATACTTTCTCCATAAACCATGAATGGTATAAAAATAAAACATCCACAGTCAAACATATCACAAAACCTTCAATACAATATGGAAGTTTTGAATCATAATAAATAAACTTCAAATAATCTTAAAATCCATCAAATGATGTTGACATAGATGAAATCAAAACTATTTGAGAGAAATATCTCTTTTTTGAAATCATATAAAAGTCAAATAATTATAAAAGAAAACATTTACTTTGAAAATATTCTTATAAGCTTGTAAGGGAATCTTTGAAAATTTTATAACGGTGGAAAATATCCGCACCTGCCGTATAAGTTAAAAAATACATTCTTACCTTAATTTTGTCGAAAAGGCTAAAAAGGACCTTGTTTGGAAAATGAAAGAAAGATTCCTTTATAAACTTCTTATAAAAAGTCAACAAGGGTATAAATTAATTTAACCCATAGTCTGTAAAATAGTAAGAATTATTTGAAATACATTTTTAAGAAACATGGATGTGGATGATAAAGAGGTCCCAGTAGATAATTACGTATAATCAACCTCAGATAATGAAGAGATTGTGAAATAAACCATTACCTTGTACTTTTCCTTGGTTGAGGGTAGGTTAACCTCCTTTATAATGGTGAAATAATTGTTATTAAATTATTCAAGAATCATTTAAATTAATATGACATCATATATGATCTTTTAACATTGCTTTGTTAATAATATCTTAATATTATCGTTGTTTCGGGTGTTAACTTACTCATTTTATTTTATATGTTTTGTTACCTAAGCCATTTTTGTTATGGATAGGTTGTATATTATTCATATACATAATTATATCAAGTCCTTAAACATTATTTTTAATCATTAAATGAGAATTATACTTGAATGGATACGATGAGGAATGAATCTCATCGCGTTCGTGGAGACGGTAGTCCGTACGTACGCACGAGCGACAATATCATTATTTTGATATTAAAATAATATATAATTAGATGTTATATCATATATAAAGAATAATTATCATGTTATGTTTATTATTTACATCAATTACATATCATTATCATACCCATCCAAAAAATAATGTTTTTGAATAACAATTACACCACGACGTGGAGACGGTAAGCCGTACGTACGCATGTATGGTGACATGTCATTCAAAGGATGGATAGAATACTGAATATGGTTGTACCATATTTATAATAACATCAAATTATATATAAGATACTGGAGTTATTATTTTATAAAGTAAATAACAAAGAAATAAGAAGTTGAAGAAGAAAGGAACTTGAAAAAGGGTGGTGAAAACATTACCTCTTCTTCAGGTTCTTCCTTTTGATTTGATCAAAATGGATCATTATGATGACTTTATGGTCAAACTAAGGCCTCTAAGTAGAAGTGATGGAATTTAAGATAATATTTGGGCAGGGTTTGGCCGAACCAAAAGGCTTTGAAGGTGTGAAGAATTGGTTAGAAGTGGTGTCCTTTTATAAGGGGGAGGAGGGACTCTTTAGGAAAAACTTAAAGTATTATAATAAATTAATATTCGGTTTTTAATGGCTCCAAAGTGGATTATTTAAAGTTTAAGGTGAGTATAGGTCAAAAACCACTCAACCAATAGGTTTTAGACAGGTTTGGGCTACTTTATCAACCTTATCTTTTAGTTTTAACTCTTATTTAATTAGTTTGACACTTACCATGTCTCTTTGTATTTTTATATTATATAGTCAATAAACTTACTATAAACTTCCAAGTGACCCCCAAGTGGTCCATTAATGATACAACTATCCTTATATAAGTATCTTATCCGAACCTTAGATTTTTAGGAATAGAATATGAATTAATAATATAATATTTGTTTTAAAAACTCTTTTATGTCAATTTTGACACTATTTGGTATTTTGTTTTTGATAAATTCATAACAACATTATTACTTCTAAAATAATTAATCTAACCAACCTTAATATGTTATATCAACCTATAAAATTAGTGGAATTCATAAAAAGTCTCAAATTACATTTATTTTGATATTTATAATATCAATTATTTTAATATTTCATTAATTAGTTAATTACTGCATCACCATTGTGTCATAAATAAATTAAATTATTTAGTGTCTAAAAATTATAAATAAAATACCATTATGTAGGAAATATTTTTAGCTTTCTAATTAATATTTATAATTGAATTTATCTTATGTATAACCCTATATTAAAAATGTTTTAGTAATTAAACCTTGATTTTAACTCTTTTAACTCTTCTTTGAATTAAATAATAATAAATGTCCTAATCTAATCCAAGGGGACCTAAATGATAATATTTTATTCCTAAAGTTGTTTTTGGTCGAGATACACTTGTCCAATAGAATTAGGACATGTGTTAGGGTAATATTAATATCATTTTTACCCTTAATTACCCTATTTACTTTTAACCGTGGTAAATAAAAGTAAAAAGTTACTATTCACCAAAAATTATTTTTATCTTATTGAACCACATTTTACTCCTTGATGTTAACTGTGTCTCTCGGATTTTTGAAATTCCACTCACAGAAGTGGTAAAATTAAGTTTTATGTGAATTTGCAAATTCTCCTAGGAGGTGGGTAAAAGACGGTGAAAAGTTCAATAAAATTTTTATATACCTAAAATTATTCTAAAATAACTCCAATGAATTAAATTGAACTTATATAGGTATTATGCATCTATTTTTACCTTAATTAAATTTAAATAAAATAAATAATTATTTAAATAAAAATTCGGTTTTAAACTATAACTTAGTGTTTTTTCACTATTCATCAAAAATTGAATGTTTTCAGAAAAATACCAAAAATTCACCCTAAGATAATTTCTATATTCCGAATCCAAAAATGAAGTCCATTTTGAAAGATAAAATTTATAAAATTTCAAAAAGTGGGTATTACTATTCATAATGGCTTGTTTGATTGGTGGTGATGTGTGTTAGAACTCGAAGTTGCATACAACACACACTACTGTATTATTCAAAGGGAAGTGTAACATGGAAGCTTGGGGTGTTACACAGGAGGCTTAGAATCTATGAGAGGATTGTAGCTCATAATATGGACCATTGTTTTCAGAATGTGGTGGTTATTTGTGGAGTTGCAAAGGGTTTCGTTTGTGGAATACATCGATCGTCTCAAAGGATAACACACTATACGTACTGCATAACAGTACACAGTGAAGGCTATACCACATCAAAGATTTGAGTGATTGAGATTAATAATATTTTCAGATCTATTTTTCTCTACCCATATGATTAAGAAGAGTTAATTTCATTAAAAAACATCATTACTCTAAGAATAATTCGGTGAAGTCCGAAAGAGTTTGCGAGGAAGGATTCAGTGAAAGAGAGAGTTTGTAGAGAATCAATTTCATAAAGGGGAATAGTTCACGAGGGAGGATTCCATGGAGGGTAAATTAGTTTGTAGGAAAAATTCATTAAGGGGTTTGGCGAGGCTCTGCAGCTCGCAAAGGAAAAGGGTTTGCAGAAGAAGAAGTGGTTGGCGGAAGGATAGAGGATCCGTAGAAGTGGTGGTGGTCCATGGAAGTGGAAGTGGTCCATGGAAGGAAAGGTGGTCCATGGAAGAAGTGTTGGTCAGTGAATCACTCACACCATGTGGTACAAGAAATTTTGAGGAGAAATTAAGTTAGTTCATGGAGGATTCAAGGAAGTATGCAAAGGAACTAAAACAATTCGTGAAAGTAATTTCTACTAACTAAAAGTACATGTAAAAGTGGGGATTCAATAGAGCATCTACATAAAATTGAGGATGCATTCATTAATTCAAATGAAGGGACCAAAAAGTCTCTAAACTGTGTGTGGATCCCTTTTAGAGCAGTGAGAAAAGGAAGAGGAATATGTTGATCTTTTCCATTGGAAGTGAGGTAGAGAAAGAGACATTAGGAGTGACCCTTGGGAAATTAGTGAATCGACCCTAAACATTTTAAAGGAAGTGAGCTTGGTCATAAAAGTGATCTAGCCCAAACAACATTTTGGCAGAGATCCTTAGTGGATTTGGTATATTGGCACATTGTCGCTGTATTCTCCTTGGATGTATCCCAGTGAGGGTGAACCAAGTAAAAATTCATGTGTTCATATACTTTCTTTCCCACTTTACATTAAAAGAATCATCATAAGATAAAGATGGAAATAATAAGATCAGAATTAACAGTTAAGTGAAAACAGAGTGAACTGTATAATAACCAGTTCAAGATCCAATGGTTTAAGAATAAATTTTAAAAGAATATCTATACCCTGATTCACCCCTCTATTAGGGTATCTAGGCCCCTTTTGGTCCTAACAACCACCTACTATAGGTCCACAACATAGTGCTCATCCAGTATTAGCTCCTGATTCGACTCTAATCATAAGAAAAATGACCAATAGACAAAGAACTTGAAATTAGGGAATTTTATCTTACACCTAAATAACATAGCCAATAATAAGAAGAATGAAGAATTCCATGGAAGGAATGGAGATATTACTAAGATATGTCTAATGCTTCTGATGAATATTGATTCTAAGCACAGACGGAGAAGATATCCCACTTCTTAGATTAGGTGTCAAGAGGAGTTCTCAACCCATGGGTTTTTCCAACATATGAAATGAGAAATTAGGTTTTAGTTAAAATATTAATTCATGAAAAAATAGTAAATTCACCAAAATCTCCGGAAATCATGGTTTGGTCATAAGGTTGGCTAAACCATGATCCAACCATGCACCCACTATTATAGGGAGGGGCACTTCACATGGTTATTTCACACAATTTACCAAACTGTGAAAAAATACTCTATCAAAAAGTTTTTAGTTTTTTCATAGGAATGAACCTCAAATCGCATGATTTTTCAAACAGTGTGACCTATAGCTCCCCTCATTCTAGCCTCATATAGTTAGTAGTAACCATATTACCTTCCTCGCACAGTTTTTATTAACTATGCATCATGCACATTTCACCCCAAAAGTTGGGTTCCAGGCTTCGAACAAGACCTGAACACTCTTGATACCTCCATAACCTCAAAGGGAATTCTTATTAGGCCATAAATAAACATTTAAACTAAAAATTTATAGAAGTAAAAGATTCCATACATCAATAAATAACCAAGTTCTTACAAACTTCCCCCCTTAAATCAATTCGTACTTGAATTGACCTTCCAAGGGTGGTAAAGAAAAATTTATGAAATAGTACATCCACTATGCTTGTACATTGGTCTCCCTCTCCTAGGTATTGTCCTATACACACCATGATACCATAGAACCCATACTAGAGAAATTTACTAGCCTCAGAGAACCTTCATGTTACGATCCACAATACGAATAGGATACTCCTAAAAGGATTCCTCTTCTTGTAACTCAACCTCCTCAAGCTGAAAATCATGAGATGGATCTGAATGATAATGGTGTATTTGAGATATATGGAAGACGTCATTCATGTATTGGTACCTCTGTGGTAACTGAAACTGATAGGCTACCATCTTGACTCTCTCCAAAATCTTGAACGTCCCAATGTATCATGATGAAAATTTACCATGTATCCTGATCCTCCTATGTTCCAGTCTCGATGAGACATGTAAAAAGACCCAATCCTTGAACTCAAACTATATAGGTATTTTATAATGATTATTGTAATATTTCTATTGAGACTGTGTATTATAAATCCACTTTCGAATCAATTGAACATACTCTATAGTCTCCCACACAAGATGAGGTCCAAGCATAACTGCCTCTCCTACCTCTATCCAGTACAGGGGTGACCATCATGGCCTACCATAAAAAGCCTCATAAGTCACCATATAAATAGTAGGATAAAATCTATTGTTTTAGTAAAATTCAACTAGGGGTATGTGCCTCTCCCAAGAGCTCCCAAAATCTAGGATGCATGATCGAAGCATGTCCTCAAGCACCTGTATCGTGTGATCTGACTGACCATTAATATAAGTGTGGTATGCTATGATCATAATCACCTATATACCTAACTCTCTCTACAACCTTTTCTAGAAACATGAAGTAAATTGGGCGTCCCTATCTAAAACAATAGTATGAGGGACCCCATGATGTCATACTATCTCATGGATATACAACCACCCAAGATCATCTATTGAAAAGGTCTCCTTGATTGGTATGAAATGAGAAACATTTGTGATCCTATTGAAAAAAACCCAAATGGTATCATTTCCCAATAGTGATCTCAGTAAACCTGTTACAAAGTCCATCGTGACGTCATCCCACTTCCACTCAGGAATGGGTATCTTCTGTAAAATTTTGTCTAGTCACTGGTGTTCCACCTTCACCTAATGACATGTGGAACACCTCATGAAGAAACCAAGTACATCTATTTTCATACCCTACCACTAGTATTAGAAATGTAAATCCTGATACATCTTGGTGATGCTGGGGTACACTGCCCAAGCTCAAGCATGAAAATCTCACATCATCTCATCATGCATGTCTTCTGAAACTCATATGGGACTATGTATACACAGAACCTCATCCCTACATATAATCTAACCAGGAGGCAGGTACTCACCTAATACACTCTCTCGCAGTACTAGGCCCTTAGAATCTGATTGTTGCCTCATCCTCACTCTATCCAATAAGGTAGAGGTCACATATAAGGATGATAGAAAACTATGCACCTGACTATCCTAAACCTATAAGTGCATCTCAGAGAATAAATCCATGAAATGCCACTCGCTACTAGCCTACTAAACCATATTTATCTGAGTCCTTATGTTTAGTTCATTTTCCACTAAATTTCCCTTTCTAGGCATGTAGGCAAGCTTTAAGTCAAAAGAATTTAGGAACTCAACCAAAATTTTCTACCTCAGATTTAGATCATGCTATTTAAATATGTACTTGAGAATTTTTCGGTCCATGTATACCAAAAAATTATATCCAAGTAAGTAATATCTCTAACAACGCAATGCACAAACAACTGCATCTAACTTGAGATCATGCATCAGGTAGTTCCTCTCTTGTGGACTCAAATGTGTAGACCCATACACCATGAATCTATCTCCCTTCATAAGAACTGCTCCTAGACCGATACCTGATGCATCACAGTAAACAATGTAACTCATGCATGGTTCTGGAAAAATTAGTATCAATGTTAAATTAAATCTCCCTTTCAGCTCCAAAAGGTTGAATCACATGCATTTGACCATAAAAAAATTCACACCCTTCTTAGTCAATTCCATGAGAATCATTACTAAGAATGAGAATTCCTATTTTAAATTCCTGTAATATCAAATTATCCCCAAGAAAATACTATCAAAAAGACATTATTGGGATGCTCCTAGGAAACTACAACTCTCACCTTTTATGGGTTAACTGATACTCATATCTTTGAGATGATTTTATCCAAGAAGTGAATCTGATTCATCCATAGGTGGCACTTTGTGAGTTTAGAATATAACTAATTTTCTCTCAGTGTATCCAATATGATATCAAAATATTTTTCATGGTCATGTTGATTGTGAGAATACACCAAGATATCATCCATGAATACCATTGAAAAATGAATCCAGATAGGGATGGAAGACCGGGTTCATCAGTTCCATGAAAATTTCTAG
Source organism: Viscum album (assembly GCA_963277665.1). NCBI lineage: Eukaryota > Viridiplantae > Streptophyta > Magnoliopsida > Santalales > Viscaceae > Viscum > Viscum album. The sequence continues at coordinate 192,716,916 of OY728122.1, forward strand.
TGCGTCTATGAGACTGAACACCATAAACAAATACTCATAAATACCATACCTACTATGAAAGGAAGTGTGAGGTATGTCCAATGATCTAACACACACTTGATGATAAACCAATATCAAATCAATCTTTACGAATGCCTGAGATCCTCAGAGCTGGTCAAAGAGACCATCTATCCATGATAGAGGATACCAATTTTTAACCATCATCTAGTTAAATTTTTAGTAATCCACACATATCCTTAGAGTTCCATCCACCTTTTTCATAAAGAGGACCGGTGAACCCCATAGATAAGTACTGGGCCAGATAAACCCATTTCCCTCTAAATCCTATAGTTGCCTCTTGAGCTCCTCCATCTTAGTAGTATCCATTCGATAAGGAGGAATGAATACCAGTCTAGATTCTAACACTTATTCAATAGATAACTCTACCTATATCACTAGAGGTAATCGTAAAGTCATCTAGGAAAATTTCCCTAAAATGATCAAGCATTGGAATGAAATATGTCTGATATGTTCCCTGATCATCCAGATATAAACTTGCAATTTGGGCTATCATCCTATCCATCCCACAGTACTCAGGTCTATCTCGGATCTCTTGGACATCCCATTTACCCTTTTGAATAAAATTTCCACCCTATAGTGATGTGAAAGTCACCCTTCGATGATAGAAATCAATGAAAGCATGGAAGGGTACCAACTAGTCCATCCTAAGAATGATTTAAAATATTTTCATCTCTAGGAAAAAGAGGTCATATACAAAGTTAAACCCTCCAATACAAAGGGGGAACTCCCTATACTGATGTACATCATCCATTATAATCCCAAAAAGAGTATAAAGTGTTATAAATCCATCAGAACATTGAACGTTGAGCCTAAGGCTCTTTAAAATAGGCATAGATATAAAGCTATGAGAAGACCCTATATCGAAAAGAGAATATTATAAAATAGAGGATAATAGAATAGTACATATCACCATAGAAGGTCTGGGATTTTGGTTATATGGTGTCGTTGCACTGCGTATATCTAGATTGATCTGTGACCTTGTGATAAAGCTTGGATACCCTAAGAAGATCTTCTTTGCTATCATTGAAAATCTAGGGTCTGACTGCCATGGCCACAACCCCAACATCATCCTGATTGACCATATATAATCCAGATACCTACATGAAGAGAAGTTAATAACCCTGATCCTATAAATGGAGTTGGTTTAGACCCTCTCTCACTAGATGCTGGATGGAAATTTATGCAAAATCACTATAGATGGACCATCTTGCCACATGATCATCACTTGATTGAGTATCTCATAAACTGAGGCCTCATATGTCCCAATCTACTGCATTGGTGGCACCTCACATGGATACATGAGTATGTGATCTGTCTAATAATATCACCATGTGGAATTTCCAAATGATGATTACTACTATTGGTCGATGTAGTTCCAGATCTAGGTACTGAACCAACATGGCTCGCACCCCCACCCTATCTCAGGTTATTATCCATGATAAGAACCTGCTTCACTATAATAGAAATGATAGTCATCAGAAATAAATTCAACCGTGATTAGTTTTCAGACCTAATACTATCCTTTAATTACATGGATTTAGATAGCTCTTCACCCATTAGAATAGGTGTGAAGCATTAGAGCTTTATAAAAAGGGCCAAATAATCCATAACTGATAACACACCATACTCTAAGTGCATGAACTCCCAAGATCTATCAACCCTAAACATCTCAGGATAGAAGTAATCATAAAAGGCCATATGAAAATCCCTCCCAACCGTCTCTTGATGAAAATCCATCTATGTAATAATATCCCACCATATCTTAGAGGAATAACTCATTATATAATTAGATATATTTACCCAAATATTGGGAGGTGTCTCTAGATGCTCGAAGATAGATATAATATCCTCTATCCATGACTCAGTAGCCTATGGTCCTTCATCCCATGAAAATATGGGCGGATGTTGCTTCTAGAACTCATGCATAAAATCTTCCATAGATGGGGTAGGTCATGGTGCTCCCTGAATGGTCTGTATGAATAGCATAAAGACTTCACGAAACTGCACATCAACACCTGTGTTTAGTACAAATAATGGTGCATCATATGGAACTAAATAAGGATCCACCAGTAGCCCATGGCCCTCCTTATTTAGAGTGTGGTTATCTCCACCTTCCTAGCATACGATTGGAGGTCGTGGTGGTGGCATGTATCTACAATTCCAAACACACGCCTTAGATAATAACATTATCAATGTTTGCAACTAAAAGTGTATATAATGAAATAGGATTGGTAAAAGACTTCCTATATAAGAAACACACCGATCTTCCTACTCCTTGAGTTAGGTATGGGCATCATACAAATCATATAAAAGTAAGAGATACTTCCTACTATCCACTACTAAGATCGGGTTTGGGTCAATTTATCTGTTATAACCAATTTTAGTCTCGTTTCAGTTCATATTCATTTCCTTTATATAAAAATTCATTTTAAATGGTTAAACCAAATGGTTCACCAAATTATGATCGATAAGGGCCCATAATCCTCATGAACTAAAATATGGAATCCACCTAATTCACACCATAACATGTTCCAATCCATGCGACTCATAGTTTATGACTTAACATGCCACAATTGGCTGCTTTGGGTGTCTGTTGTAGCCTAATCTGGAAAAAACTACTTGATTTATGACAGACACTCTAAGTTCCAACCATGTTTCTCAATTACCTACACAAAATTATATCACAATAGAAGGTATATCAATAATGTAACATATAAAAACAACATTCCTTGAAGAAATTCTTCCTATATGGAATTACATAATGCATGACATGTGAATTATAAAAGGTTCATAAAATGATGCATGAGATGGAATACACTCATCTCACTAGGTTACAACAAAATATAACCCAAACTCATATCATTGATAACATCAAAATTCAATTGCATCACCCAATTATGGAATCAAATCAACTACAATAGCCAAAATCCTAAAAACAAAAATTTTCATTTGAGGTAATTTGGATTTTTCCTATACGTGGGTTAGCTATGCCTAGGAACATCTCATTACCAAATTCATATTACTTCATATCCCTTTATATTATTTTGAAAAACTAAAGAAAACAAAAAAATAACACTTTGATACAACTTTGTAATGTCTCAGACACTAATTCCACTAAAAGGTTCCCTTAGCCCAATTGGCCACATGGCCTCAAGCGCATCTTCCCAAATGCCAAAGGTTGCAGACTAGTAGTAAGGGCCTAAATGTGTCTGTGGGGAGACTATGATCTCATCACCAAAGTGTAGTACAAAAAAAATACAATATCAGATAAGTATCACAGCCAAAAAATCAATCATACAATAGATAACATCCAAGACAGATAAAAATAAACAATAATAAGTTGAATCTTAGATATATATAATGATGATATATTTCATATTTCTAAAAATCATCCAAAATAGGTATACATGGAAGATGTAAAATACATGAAATAAAAGTACAAAAATACCAAAAACTATCCTATCTAGGATCATAGGTCCCAGCTCGGTCCTGTGTTCCCCTGATCTAAAGCAACAATCAAGAACATGTAGTAGGGAAATTTCCCTTGTCTATAATTCAAATCATACAGTATATTCAGGTACCCATTGGTGACCTGAATAGGGTGTGAGATACAATCCTAGTAGGCAACCACCCAAAGGTCAATTTCCATTCGGTTAGTGAAAATATTACAACAATAGTGATATGGAAGTAATAGAATATGTAAGGAAGTACTGAAATTAAACAACCCATAAAGGTTCAGGTTCCCATGGACACCCATACTTCTCTAATTTCTTTGTTCTTAGCTATAATTCTCTGAATAAACATTCAGTTCTGTGTAAATTTATAATCAAATTCATTTTATTAATCAGTTTAATTAAATAAATGAGTATCGGGACCTGGAATATAGCCCAACATCCCCTGTAAGGAAGTGTGAACATTAGATTCCTAATAATCCATCGATAACGAGTAAGTCACTGAATGAATCCAAGATTGTGATTTGACTTGGAAGACATTTTTATATTTCATTTCATTAATTAATCAATTTTGAACTTGTAATCATCCTTGTTATTCTTTATTTGGAATCCAAACATCTCTCCAAGCATAGAATGAACCAAGAACCTTATAAGACCATCATAGGAATTACTCATGGTAATCCTAGTATCATTTTGGGTGTGGTATAACATCATTTCCACTCAAGCACGTCCTTGGCGGTCCACTAAGGGAGCCCAAGTATCACCAATGGCATATGTAATCAACATCCCTTTTGAGTACATCCTTAGCAATCCATAAGAAGTCCAAGTATCACTCGACATATAACAGTCATACCCCATGTGTTCATCCTTGGAAGTCCACTAAGGAGTCCAAGTGTCACTTAGGTGTAAGTAAGACAATAACCAAATGAGTCCATCCATGGTGTTTTCATATGAACCCATGCATCACCCAAGGCATTTATCAAACATGAATTAAATATCATTTAGTTATATCAAGGGTCATCACCATGTTCAATTCATTTAAATCTCACCTTATAAGGTGGCTTAAGGCATGGCCAAGATTAGAAGTCTTTGCCTCTTAATATCCTCACATGGAAATTTCATTATAAATTGAAACTCATTCTCAAAAAATCCATTACATATAAAGATCCTAGGGACATGAATTCCATTACCTTTATTTTATCAATTCAATTCACAACTCAAATTACAACTCAATTCAATTTACAATTTATATTTAAACATTTAACATCCAATGGGATGGGGTAAAGGGAACACCTAAATGGTTTCCAAATTCAAATTCCACCAATGGTGGTCCAATTCATAAACAACACACTCAAGGGGTGGTTCAAATTCAGGGTCCTTAACCTTTAATCAATTACCAATGGGTCTTATTAATTACATAGGTCATACATATAAATTTAAATCAAGAATTAAACTCCATTTTAAGTGTGTCACTTTTATAATTGGGTGCATGTCACAATGAAATATATATAAACAACTCATACTTAATTAAAAATCATGATACCACCTAACATAGGTCTATAGTGGAGTTTTCATCTAGTATCAGCTCCTGATTCAACTCTGATTATAAGAAAAATGAAGAACAGATAAAGGACATGAAATTATTTAATTTTATATTAAACCTAAATAGCATAGACAATACCAAGAATAAAGAGGAAAAACACAGAAGGAATGAAGATATTACTGAGATGGATCTAATGCTTTCGATGGATCTTGATTCCGAGATGAGAAGGACAAGACCTCCCACTTCATAGATTAGGCATCAAGAAGATCTCTCAAACCCAAGGTTTTGTCCAATGGATGAAATGATATGTTAGTTTTGACTTAATAGATTAATTAAGGTAAAAAGGGTAAATTCACCAAAATCTTTAGGCCACATGGTTTGGCCGCACGGTTGGCCAAACCGTGCTCCAACAATACCCCCACTGCTGTAAGGATGGGCACTTCGCATGGTTAGTGTGCACAATTTTCCAAACCATCTAAAACTTCTCTATCAAAAAGTCTACAGTTCTTGCATGGGTGTGCACATCAAATCAAATGATTTTTGAAACCATGCGACCTGTAGCCCCACTCTGTCCATCCTTTTATGGTTAGTAGTAACCATGTGGTTTGCCCCAGACGGTTTCTAATAACCATGAATCAGACACATTTCACTCGAAAAGTTGGATTCCAGGATCCAAACAAGCCCAAACACCCTAATTACCTCCATTACCTCAAAGGGAATCCATATTAGGCCATAAATAAACATTTAAACTTAAAATTTATGGAGTTAAATGATTCTGTACCTAAATAAATAATTGGGTTCTTAAAAAAAGTACCAATTATTTTACAAGTATTGAAGGAAACTTAGAAAGTTTCATATGACAATTTTAAAAATTCAAGAATACTCATCTTGTAAAGTGGACTGATGAAATTAACCTAACTAGGTTTATATATAACAAACAAGTTAACCTTATATTTTTTTAGTTATGAGTTATATATATATATAATGGTTTCAATGTATAGATCAAAATTTTATTAGATTCATCATTTATAGCTAAGGGTAAGGGTATTAACACAACTTGACCCAGTGGGACCCCACTTAATCTTGTAGTAAGGAAAGTTTTTCACCCTAAGACTAAATCCAATAGGCCAGGGGTTGGTGACTAGAACTAATATGGATTATCATATATGGGAGACATTCTCTATTAATAACCTTAAAAAAATATGGAAATCTGATACACAATACAAGAAACAACTAATAACTATATAAATAAATAACAAACTATATAACATATGAATGAATGAGATATAAAATATCCAAAATAAAGACACATAGGTAACTAATAAAAGAAAAAAAATACATAACTCATTATCACCAACTAAGATAAACATAAATAATGGGAAAACAACTCCTCATAGTAAGTACATTGGGTAAAAAATCTAATAGAATATATCTCTATCATACACCATTGTATTCTATATAGAACTAGATTAACCAACTCAACCAACTACCAATACACCAAGGTCACTACCAATCTTTTCATAATCTTCACAAACAAAACATTCATGGGCCTAAATCCCATGTAAGGGTGAGTATAAAAATACCTAGTAAGATTACCCAAAAACATAATGTAAACATCAATCGATTTTTGTTCCATTGGTGTTTTATTTGTTATCAATAATCATTCATGTAAATATGTTCTGAGAATATTTGTTTGGATGGATTTTAAAGTACCCAAACATATGTGAAGAGAATATTGGAATAAGAATGGAGTTCCCATGAATGGTTTTCTATATATACTAATTTAATATATATTGAATAATTCTATAAATATTAATGAATAAGGGGGAAAAGTAATTGATTTTCTTCCATTGAATAAGTCTTTTTAAATCTATTCACATGTGTAAAAGTTTAAATAAATTTATGAGAAGCTTGAAGGTTGGAGGCTGAAGAAGTTAATTGAGTTTTTTCCATTGGTTAAGTCATTAATAATACCCAATGTTGAGTTATCACATGAAATATGTGTGTTATAATTTGATATGAATAGTTTTATAAACATTTAATATTTTTCCAAACTCATTTGAATTATTTTAAGATGATTATAAATGGATTTTGAAGGCTGGAGTGAATAGTGATGTTTTAGAGTTGCATGTTTTTTAATAAATTGAGTGATAAATTACATGTATTATTAAATATAGAATTTTAAATGTTGTGTAAGATTAAATATTTATTTATTAATCCATTTAAGGTTAAAATAGTTAAATAAGGTGTAGTGTAAGAATAAAAGGCATGATAAGGGGCTTGTGTAAGATTAAACAACCACAACCTGAGTTATATAGGAATAAACCCATGTCGCTTTATACTATGTCAGATTAACATAAAGTATGGATAAGCTATATTATATTCATGCTATTTCTCTATCAGATTAATTAAAAAGTCCTAAATATTAAATATGATTAACTTGTACTTATTTGAAGCTATGTCAGATTGGATTTTCACTGTAGAAGATTAATCATGGGTTTCTAAAGGCTAAGTAAGAATGAATGGGAGTTTCAATGGTCTGTATATGAATCATACAAATGAAATATCAGGTTATCTTTATAGTTATGAATCCAATATAAAAATTTTATGGTTTACATATAAGTTTATATTTTCTTCCCAAGATAATTGTACACTACTCTAAATTTGACAATTCTTGTTCTTATATTTAATAAATAAAATATAATTATAGATCATATGGATTGTGATACAAACTAAGAATATATAAAAATTAGTTTCACCATAGATAATAAGGAAACACCACATAGTTTTGATTAATATGATCTTGTTATAGAAAAATTTGGACAACACATCACAGTGAAAGAGCCATAAATTAATGCATAATGGAGAAATATTTTTGACATGAAATTTGTTAAATGGTTTTATGTCATAATAATTTCACGTGATTCTAAAGTGATTTTGATTTTTGAGTCACACTATAGATGAATATTTCATGCCATAATATTATCACTTGAACAAGAATGAACTAGAATCTTGTGTTGTGAAGTGTAGTATTGTAATGAAAAGATCTGTACATGCATACATTTATTAAGTTCATGTAGTTTTTATGTAGAATTAAATGTGAGTGGAATCCATGAGAATTATGGAAATCATGAGGGTAATAAACACTAATTATTAAGGATAATTAAAATATAATATATGTGAATGGTTCAAATGCATTTGATAATAACCTAAGATCAGGGAGGATATGTCCGAGATGACTACTGTGATATTCATGGAGTTATTTTAAAAACCTAGAAAAGGAAAGAGAATTGAATAAGGAGATCAAGAAGATAATATTGAATGGTTTTTATATTTTAAATATTTAAATAAATATACTCATGAATATTATGGGAATATAAAGTAAGAGAAGAGATGAATAGAAAAAGGGGAAATTTTTTAGGGAGAGTGACTAACGTTGTGCTTCCCGATATTACTTATTATTGAGGAAAATCTGATAGAGATAACCTACTATGATCCTAAATATTCATTAATTCAAAGAGATAAATATATATCTAATGCTTCTATTATTTATATATCACCCTTTTACATAAAAATAAGAACAATAAGATGATGATGATAAGAGAAATACCTGGCCTATAACTATTGATATCATAAGGTCTAAAGAAGTGGGAGATAACCAATAAATATTTATATGCAAGATGATTATAAGAGGCATCAATTTTATTATTTCTATAATAATAGTGAAGAAGTGAGAAAACCTATGTGATTTTTCTATAAAAGTGACATCCTTTTGGATTATTTTATATTTGAGGAAGGAGATCATATTTATTTTTTATATTAGTGACACAAGCATTACCTTTGATATCACATCAAAAGGAGACCCTTGAATCTATTATTTGTATTGGAAGACCTGGTTGGTGATAGAGTCTAATGAACAAAAATTCGACGATTCCATGGAACCTAGTTGGTGTCAGGATAATAGGTTTATGTATATACCATTTATGAGCATCAACATGATAATAAAATAGAAGCTATGTGTAAGTGGGATAAAAATAATTATACAATGAGAATTATCTCACAAATTTCAAGTGAACCTCATAAATCCATGTGTTCCTTATTGTTTTGTTTCCTATTTATCATTTCATGCATGCAATCTTAGTGATAATAAAGGATAGTGGGATCCATTCATTCTAACTGGTGTATAGGTAAAAGTATAATATGATTAATTTTTTAAAAGTAACCCATACTAATACCCCCTCCATTCTCAATGTTTTTTCACTGATCCTATTGAAATAACAATTTTTTTCAGAATTATATCTCCAACTATGATTATATTCTCAATAATTTGAATATTTGATTATTTTAATGTTTTGAGTTTACTTCCTAAAAATTTATAAAGTGAAAACTTGGAGAATATGAATCTATTATTGTTCAAAATATTATCTCTTCAAAGACTTTAAATAATAAAATGAAGAATGAGATGAAGAAATTAAATAGGAAATATCTCATGAGAAAATAAGAAGAACTTCTTTATTCTATATGTTATAATAATGAAGAAATCAGACCATTCATGGATGGAGAAGATATGTTTGTTAAATCCACTAAAAAGGAGATAGATTGCACACTTACCTTAAGAATTTAAAATTAATTTCATAAATAAGAGTTAACTAGTATTTTTTTTCCAATATTGGACTTTTTATGAATTGATCATAAGTGAGGAAGATCATATTTTTGTAGAATTTTATGATAAAGCATATGACGTGTCATGTGCTCACTTAGAAGAAACCATTAAAAAATATTCCCAATGATATTTTAACTTTTATTCTGGGATTACCTAAATAAATATAGCTTGATATCAACCAATATGAAGAATAAAATACATGTATATATCAATAACTTGATGAAAAGGAAATAACATTTACAAAAGACTCTAAGTAGGTTAACTTTAAAAGTGATAGGAATTAGATATTCATAGATTTATGCTCTAAAAATGAGATTTAATTGATCAAAATAAATCAAGTGAAATATGAATCCCTAAAATGGATTTAGGAAAATTTACATGGTTTGTAAGGAAAATAAAAAGGCCATTATAGATGTCAATAATTCCCAATTTGAGATTAAATTAAAGGGAATAAAAGATATTGAAAATTCATAACAAGAGATTTCCCTAATCCATGAATATTTTTAGAGGTTTATTGAGAAGATAAAAAATGAGTTTTTAGATATATTGAAGTTATTATATTATTATAAAAATATCCTCAATATAAATTTTCTTGAATTGGAAGTTAAATTGAGAAATCAATCATTTGATTAAGTTAAATATTTGCATAAAACTAATGGAATTCTAGTTTCCATACTTAATTATGATGAGGATATTTATTTTGAAAGAAATATATCTTATCTAAATAATAACTTGGGATATTATAATATAAAATATATTGCAATATCAAACCAAATGGTACAATTTTTTCAAAAAATATTATTTTCACTAAATCTGTTCTCATGCAAAGTGAATGTTATAATAAAAAATATATTCCAAAATAGATGGATAAAAATAATTAAAAACCCACCATTACATAATAAATGGATGAGAGAAATTTAATAAATCTATTTCCCCATAATTTTTTCAAGAAAAGGTCGATTTCACACAAAAACATCAAGGAACAAAGTCTATATAGACTACTTTTCAATGGAAAAGAATAAGGTTTGTTAGATATGACTGGTGATGTGGAATGTTTGAGAATAATTCACTTAACTATTGGAATAATATGTCAACCTATAGAAATAAAATAAATCCCATATTAAGGATGATAAAATATAAATCGAAAAAAATTAATTTAGTAATGATAAAAATATTTTTATCTCAAATGGATTCAGAAGCATCGTGAATATCCATGGAAATTACAAATACAATTTCATAGTAAAGATTTATACTGGTTAAAATTAAGAAATAATGATTCAAAAAAAGTTTATAAGAGTGGACCAAAATATATTAGGAACAAACAAGTGAATAAAAAATTGTGATTTACCTATGTGTTGTAAGAAAATAAAATTTATAAAAAAATAACTCCCAAGAATTCTAAGAAAGATGATTCACTAAAAAAAGAATAGGTTGCTTCTATTTTTATAGAATAGGATACACCATGAAAATTTTTAAGTAATGCATGTTTATTTTTTTCATGGATTAAATATAGAAAAAAATAATAGAATCAATCTAAGAAATAAATAAATATATTAGCTTAGTTGAAGACATGAATAAAGATAAATAATAACTAAAACTTCATGAGTGGTTGTAAAAAGTTGACAATCCAATATTTCTTGAGAATCAATGTGGATGATCCAAGAAATATTACCATGTTCCTAAAAATTCTTGATTATTTTTATATCCAAATTTTAAATTGAAATAAAAAATAAAATAAACACAAGAGAATAAAAATTATATAGATAAAGAAGATATTCTATATAAAGAAATCGAATTTCATGAGAGTTTTTCAAAAAATGGTGCCTTAAAGTCTTATAAAGAGTTGTGTGGAAGGTGAAAGTGTGAAAAACAAAATTATAAATATTTTTTTATTATAATTATAGCCCAAGTAGAGATCTTAAAGAAGGTAAAGTAAGAACCATGCGATACATGTGCCTTATTGGCTGAAGAAAAGAAAATAAATACCAAACTAGAAAAAGGATCCAAATATAAATAAGCCCATAATTACCATTATGATTACTTTTTAGAAGTTTATAAAATAAATCATGAGGAGTTATATCAAATTTAGAGCTTAAATTAATGGATTATATTGGTTGATAACCAAATCTCAACCTTATTTATCTCTCTAATAATCTATGGATATCCCAACTTATTCCCATATATATATATTACATTTCTTATTTTTATATATGGAATTGAAAGTGATACAGATTTTTATGGGGGAAAATCAAATGATAATCATGGTGTCAAATCTTGAAATAAGTTTAGAAGTTTATATCTTGTAATTTATTCATACATTTGGCATCTTGAATATTATTTGATGAAGTTATCATCCATTATAAATATGTAATTAGATAATCCCCTTGAGGGGGATATATATTGATAAGTTTGAGAATCTTCAAGAAAAATAATTATATAGACGAATCTAAAATTATTGAAAAATCCTAATATAATTCATTGAGAAGGAATATTATTATGTTCTATAATCCTTATTTTTCAATATTAAATTATGAAGTGAAGGGGGAGAAGTTAAATGGATAAATATAATGAAAGATGAGAAAAAATAGAGGAATACACAATTGTAGATTTCATGCATTGCGAAGTCTATTTCTACATAGATCATGAATCACATAGAATTTGAGTCGATTAATTGAAAACCTAGAAATTTTGTATCAGAATTTGTGTTTATTATTAACATGGGGTGGAAATAAAATAGAATAATATATTGACATGCATTTTCTATATTGGAATTAACAATAAATCTAAAAGGGGATGATTGTTGTGCCCTTGGTTAAATGGTGTTTTATTTTTTTCAATAAGCATTCATATAAATATATGTTGAGAATAGATGATTGAAAAGATTTTAATGTAATGAAAAATATGGGAAGAGAATATCAGAAGAATAATGGAGTTCCCAAGAAATTTTGTCTATATATACTAAGTTGATGCAGATTGAAGAATACCTTGAATCATGAAGAATACGAGGGGATAATTAATTTAGTTGTTACCATTGGATAAGTCATTATAGATTCATTCACATGTGGAAAATATTGAATAAGTTAATTAGGATTTTGAAGGTTTGAATTTAAATAATTTAATTGGATTTCTTCCATTGGATAATTCATTAATAATAGTCAAAGTTGAGTTATCACATATTAAAAGTACTTTTTAATTTGATATGAATAGTTTTATAAAGGTTTGAAAATTTAAAAAACTCATTGAAGGTGTTTTAAGATGACTGAAAATGGTTTTTAAAGGCTGGAGGTTAATTCTTAAATTTTAAAGTTGTAGGTTTTTAAATAAATTAATTTATACTTTCCATTTATGATTAACTCCATAATTTTCAAAGCAATGTATTATTAACTCATGATTTCTTGAGATATGTAAGTGCAACATCCCATGTAATTATAAAATAATATATTTTCATATCTATTAAAATTTATGAATTAGTTATTAATTTAAGCTTAATCGGGATGATATGTCTAATAGAATACTCAATATGCAATAATGGGTTTCTCTAAAATATTATGTTGTACACAAGACTTAGTTATACCGAAAAATAATACATTATTAGTATTATTTATTTAAATGGTAGTTAATGCCTAGATGTTGTATTGGAGGGAATTAATATAACTAATTATATTATTTTTACACATTTTTATTAAATGTTTTTACTTTCTTACAATAAATTTTATGGACCTAAAATAAGAATAAATTCAATTTAAGGAATAGAAGCTCTAATATTTTTTAAAAGGCAGTTTTACTTCCTTTTGATGGAGAATCCATTTTAAAACTATTTTTTGACACATTTATATGTTATATTTGAAAAAATAAACTTATTCTTTGAATTTGGTCTATCAAAATTTATTTTGGATAAATTTTTGGTATTTTTTTGATAACATTCATATTTTAATGAATAGTGAAAAATACATTATTTTATTTCAAAACTGCCTTTTCATCTAATTTATTTAAATTGTAATATTATCATTTTAATTGGTTTTAAAGAATATTTAGATTATTTTTTATCATTTAATAAAATTATGTTCATTGGAATCAATTTCAAATTGAAATTATATATAAAACCATTTCAAACTTTTGAAAGTTTCACTTTAAAAACCTGCTTTGTAGTTTTTCCTGCAGAATTAATTTTAAATATAATTTTCACAATCATGTGAATTTAATTAGATAAAATTTATTAAATATTTTTAATAATAATATCCAAATTATTTTTTATTTTCAATTTCATTTTTATATATTAAAATTTACCATGGTAGAAAAATTATTTATCGTAGTAAAAGTAAAATTTTGACAAGGGTTAAAGTTAAAAGTTAAAAGCTTAACATACCTAAAAACTACAAAAATTAAAGGGAGTTTGAGGTGTTTATAGACCCCATCCATACTATAAAACATTAATTACAATCCAAATTTTTTGAATTTAATTCCACCTCTATATGTTTAGCTTTTAATATAAAATAATCAATAAAATAATCTCTTGAACCCACCTCTCTTCAAGTGTAAATACGACCTCTCCACCACCCTATTTCGACCAAAAATGACTTTTATATCCTAAAATATCTAATAAAACCTATCCTAATCACTCTCCCCACATCCAAGTTCTCTTGTTACCACCAAAATACCAAATCCAAGTTCCTTAAGGGTCTTTCAAGGAGGGGATATTCAGGAGGTAATTTTCTCAAAATACCTCTCTTAATTTCTTTTCTTTTTATAATTTATCCTCACATACTTCATCCATCAATGCATGATAACTCCAGAATAATGTAAATAATGGTTTTTTATTTTTCTAATGTAATATATCATATCAATTTCTTTTTTCACCTCCTATTATTTAAGGAAACAATTTTTTTTCCAAGTTATGTCGGTTAATCGTCTCTATGAATAATGTTTTTGTTCATTTTCTATTACCGCCTTAATGGATGGTATTAAAAATATTTTTCAGGATAAATTATATTTTAATATGTGTATTATAACCTATTTAATATTCTATAAAAATTTATATTAAAAATACCTTCATGCATTCCATATTTTTATTATACGATAACTTTGTTTGGGGATGCGTGGACTACCGCCTCCTCAAAATGATGTGATTCGTTCACACATAACATGGAATGTATGAAGGTTTTTTTTCATAAAAATATATAATATAAATGAAATATTAATTCTACTATAATTATATTATATAAGTATATATATATTTATATACATTTCATTTAATTTTTCTCTTTCAATATGACAGGAAAAACGAAAATAGCGTTCATGCATATGTACGACCTACTATCTCCATGAATGGTGTTTTTAGTTTTTATTAAAATATTATTATAAACACTTATATAATAAATATATAATATATTTATACAATGTTTTATATTCTACAGGTAATGGACATATGAACACATGGACTATTGACATCATACAAAGTTCATTTTTAACTAAAGTATCGAATATAAAAAAAACATCTGACGTGAACTTAAATAATTATGTAATTATTATAACATAGTAAGAAGTTATATAAAATGAATAAAAAACTTGAAATTTTTTCTCAATAAAGTATAAATTAACGTAATTTTATTATTTATTATGATAAATAATGTACGAGAAAAGTGAGACTCGAGGTAAGGGAATTTCTTAACCGAATTTCCATTCTTTGGGTTAAATTTATACTTCTTGATTATGTCATTCAACTACTACATGTGAAATAAAATTTTAATATATTATATTTTATTTATATATCTAATTTAATTCCATGTTTCTTAAATGAATATTTTTATATGAAGTGTTTGATTTTCCATACAAAATGACAACAAAGAATGTTTTTTAACATATACGGCGACACCGACTTCTTTTCTGCCATAAGCATTATTTTATTTTTGGATTCCTCTATAAGCCTTAATGTTTTTAGGAGAAAAATAAATAAAATACTACATTTTAATGTATTTTGGTATTAAAAATTGTTTTTATAAGGGATTGTTTATGTCAATATCTTGAAATGATATTGTGTGATTGCAATGTGGAAATTTTATTTTTACTTTATGCATGATTTATGTCTTGTGATTATGTTTTGGTTCTTGGTAATTTATTATTTATATGGGTGGTTCCATAATAAATCTAGGGTGTGTGAGCCTATTATATCTCTCCAATTCTTTGGGTAATGATATAGAGTTAAATGACAGGGTTTCTCTTAATAGATTTAGGGAATATACTATGATGGGTATTCCAAACATAACCATGAAGGTCACTACCTATGTAGCTATTAAAGCTACAATGTAAGTATGATATGGATGCTACAATTTACCTTTATGATTTATTATTTCTAAGAATTATTTTTAGGAATATTACAATTTCATGAGGTATGCTTTTATGGGTGGAAAGTATGATTTTGTGAAAATGTTTTCTTGAGTTTAAAATATTCATTGACTAACGATTTAATTCTTTATTTTATATCCCTTACTGAGATTTTTGTGCTCATCCCAAGTTTTTGAAACATTTTCCACAGGGTATAAGGATGGTTAAGATAAAGGAATAATTCAATTGGATTTTTATCAATAAAATAAATCATGTTTTATTTTAAAAAGGTTTACTTTGGTGAAAAAGTGGATACTAAGTGTAACTATTTACATGTAATGTATGGGTCTATTATGTAATAGTTATGGCCCAATTCTCTAAAAATATAAACCTGAAAATATCCTCAATGTGAATTATTGATTTAACTCAATATTATGTAATGTTTAAGACTAAGGTCTTATAGTTGGTATTAGAGGCTAGTTTAGATAACTTTAGGGGTTAGGATATTATTAATAAAATATCCATAAATGATTTTTAATTTATGGTAAAATTTAAATAATATAGAATTTTAAGATTACCATGTTTCTTCATCTATGATATGTCTGTTTATAATGATTTTCCACAGAGGAAACAGGGAATCTATGCTAGGACGACATTCTAAGGAAAAAAACCTTCCAAATAAACAACCTAAGATGGTCAGAATTTGAATTGAATAGTTTGTTGTAGTGATGGATTTATTGACTTAGAAGATAAATGGTGGTGGTATCCATGCAAAATATCTTCCAAATGAACCATAGAGGAACATTTTAGTAGTGGAAAATTTCATGAGGCAATATCCTCCATCATTCATAAGATCATCTGACCCCATTCTAGTTGAAGGGTGGATTAAATCCCTAGAAAATATTTTTGATGTAATGGGGTGTTCAGAAAATCAAAGGGTTAGTCTTAATGTTTACCATTTTGAAGGTGAAGTTGATCAGTGGTGGTCGATGGTTAATAATATCAGGAACAATGAGAAGATTAATGCTCTTGATTGGGATGAATTAAAAAATATGTTTCTTGAGAAATATTTTCCCAAGGAAGATCAAATTAGGATAGAAAAAAATTCTTGGAATTGAGGAAATAAGATGAATCAGTGGATAATTACAAAGAAAAATTCACTCAATTATAAAGGTATGCTTAAAATTTTATCCTGGATCTTGATAGTAAAATCAATCATTTTTACTCTAGATTAAGAAAAATTATTGAAGGTAATTGGCTTCTCGTTAGTTTAAAAGTTACAAAAAACTTGTTCAATATGCAGAGGAATAAATAGAGTTTACTGATGATCATGTGTTCTTTGATAAACAATAGAATAAGAGGACGAGGTGGTAGGAAAAAGGGAATAATTAATAAAAAAAGTATGATGGTAAGAAAATAAAGTTTATAGTTTGTGAAAATTATGGTAAAAAACACACTATAGAATGCCTTATTGATTCTAGTAAGTGATTTTGATGTGGTAAAATGGGGCATAAGGCTCATAACTGCACTGAAAAAGAAAATTTTAGTGTTAATAAAAAAAATATGATTTACAGATAGTAAAATGTTTAAAGTGAAATGAGATGGGACATTATGAAAGTGAATGTCTGATGAATAACTCAAATAAAGGTAAGCAGACAGACTATAAGAAAAAAGGTGTGGTGACATCCTTTGAAACTACTTCAACAGATGTTGGTCCATCAAATGAAGTGGTATTAGGTACATTTTTCATTTACCTAGATTATTCCAATGTGTTTTTTGATTAAGGTTCTACGCATTATTTTTTTTTTCTGAGAAATTTTCTAGTAAATTAGAAATTTTACCTCAATAAATGAATCCAGAACTTATGGAGAAAACACATGGGGGACATTTTGAGGCAAAAAGAAATTATATGAATCTTCTTATCATTATATTTGGAAAGAATATACTTGAAAACCTTTTTGTTTTTCCTATAGTAGTTTTTTATGTTATTATAGGTATGGATTGGCATTCTGTTTACCATGATAAGATTGATTGTAGAGATAAATAAGATTGTTTTTAGAAAGACTTTTAGTATGTGTAAAATAACAAATCCTTGCCATTAATAACATATCAGGAAGTTTAGAAACTATTAAAATATGTAAATTAATGTTATATTGCACATATTGTTGAAAATAAAAGAACTATTTAGATTAATGATGTGCCAGTGGTAAATGAGTATCTTGATGTTTTCCCTGAATATTTTCCTAGTATTATACCTGATACAGAAGTTGAATTTACTATTGACTTAGTTCCTGATGCTAAGCTAATTTTAAAACCTCCTTACCGAATGGTTCAGATTGATCTTTTAGATTTGGAGAAGAAATTTTAGGAGTTATTAGATAAAGGTTTCATTTGGCCTATCACATCACCATGGGGTGATCTTATCTTGTTTGTTAAAAATAAAGATAGTTAAAAGATAATTTGAATTGAATATAGAGCCCTAAATAACATCACTATTAAGAACAAGTATCATTTTCCTTATATCGATAATTTGTTTGATCAACTTTAGGAAGCACAATATTTTTCAAAGGTTTACTTGAGGTTGGGTACCATCTATTCGAAGTAAAGGAAGAAGAAATTCCGAAGACTATGTTTCAAACTAGATATGGACATTATGAATTTTTATTCATGTTGTTTGGGTTAACTAATTCACCTATTTTATTCATGGATGTTATGAATAGAATATTCTGTAATTTATTAGATAATTTTGTGGTTGTGTGTATTAATGAAATTTTGATATATTATAAAAGTAAAGAGGATCATGAAAGTCATTTATGGGTTGTATTTCAAACCATAAAAGAAAAGAAAATATATGGGAAATTCATTCTGTGTGATTTTTGGTTACAAAAATTTCATTCTTTGGTCACATTGTTTCTAAAAATGGCATAACTGTTGATCCTGCTAAAATGAAAGTTGTTGAAGAATGTCCGAGACCCACAAATATAATTGAGATTTTTAGTTTTCTTGGTTTAGAAGTCTATTACAAGAGGTTTGTTGAAAATTTTGCACAGTTATCCATCCCACTGACTATGTTAACTAAAAAATATGTTTAGTTTATCTGGAAAAAATAACGTGATGATTGTTTTTATGAATTTAAAAGAATATTGGTGTTGGAAAAAAATAACTCAAGGTAACATTGCAGCATTTTTGGGTTGGTTGTGTTTGTTGACAAGGTTTATTTCAATGGTGAATTTTCAAGTTCCAAAGATTTTTTGACAACCCATGTTTACAAAGAACCATGAAAAAAGAATGAAAGATATGGAGTTGGTAAAAAAAGAACAAATACAATGTGGTATCGTTTTCCAGTGTTTTCCAAATTGTTGGGGTCCAAAATTTGATGTTTGGATAGCATTGAGAAATATAGATTTCCTTAAATATCTAATCAAAATATGGAAAAGTCATGAGTTTCTCGAAGATGGGATTCTTGAAGAGTGTTTCGCAATGGATCAAAGAAAGATGAAGGTGATCTCTATGATTATGATGAGCTTCACAAATGATAGAGGTGAAGAGAATTGTGGAAACACAAAGGTTTTTGGCGGAAGATCTACTATTATGAGAAAAAGAGCATCATAGTGGAATAATGGCTTTGATAGAAGGCTCTGCGATTACGATGATCATTATGAAATGGAAATTACCATGGAGATTTGAAAAAAATGGAGCATTACAGAGGAAAAAATGGGAGCTCTATGAAATGGTTCCAATGTGGTGCTAACATGGTTAGAAGGTTCTGAAGTCAATGGGAAATTCCTATAAATAGGCCTTTACCCTGTTAATAAGAGTATATAGACTCAATGAAAATATTAAGGCTCTCTAATCACGAAGGAGGTTCGCGAAGGAAGCGAGCTTCACGAAAGTAATGGAATTTGAAAAGGCTAATTAAGCTTTGTGAAAGGAAGGAATGTTGCAAAATCTAGTTAATGTTTGTGAAATAGGTGTGCTTCTCAAAGTATAAGTGTGATTCATTAAAATTTAAGATCTTCATGAAGGATAGTTTGAGATCTGTGAAATTGTAAGATTTGTGAAAAGGCAAAAACTTCACGAAGGCTTATTTGAGCTTTGTGAAATAGGGAGCTTCATGAAGGCAATGTGTTTTTTGAAAGTAGTTCAAAAGGGATTTCCCATTATACTATGGTAAATTGGTATTCATTAGTGGATGAAAGCGAGACATCAATATAGAATATACATAAAATAGAAGATGCATTTTTAAGAGATAATTAAGGGACCTATAATTCCATAAACTATGATTGGATCCCTTCCAAGAGCAGTGAGAAAAGGAAGAGGAAGACGGTGATCCTTTCCACCTACAGTGACCCAAAGTAAGAGACTTAGGGAGTGACCCTTGGGAATATAGTGAGCAAACCACAAACCTTGTATAGGTATTTAGCCTAAGAATATAAGTGATCTATCCCAAACCTTGTGATTGGAAATGATATTTAGTGGATTTGATACATTGGCACATCACCATTGTATGATCCTTGGACATAGCCTAGTGAGGGTGAACCAAGTTAAAATCTCTATGTCTTTGTGCTTGTATTCCTGCATTACTTTCAAAGCATCATCATAAGATAAATAATAAAAAGAGAGATTATCATAAACACACAAGTGTAAACAAAGTTACCTTTATAATAAAGAGGTCAAGATCTAGTGGGCTGGAAAGAATTTATAAGAGAATAACCATAGCATGATTCTCCCCCCTCTCAGGGTATCCAAGAACCTTTTGGACCTAAAAATTGGTATCAAAGGGGAGGTTTCTTTTATTATATTTGTTTTCTATGACTTGGTTCAGTTGATTATTGAATTCAAAGATCCAGTCTACTATTATCTTTGTGTGCCATGGGAAAGGGAAGAATGTCAAAGAAGAAGCAGAAGTCAGGTGATATTCCTCAGAGTGGAAGTGTCTATAAAAATAGTGTGATTCAGTTGAAGGAATAATGTAGTGAATGGAATAATTATTTGGATAAATCATACAGTGAAAATACATACTCGTTCAATGATACTGACGTAATGAGCGAAGAACTTGATATTCAAAGTGATGCTGGAACTACTGATGATGATGAAATTGCAAGAAGACCTAAAGTGGAAGCTATCCACCAAAAAGGTATTGGATTATAAAATGGATGGAGAAAATAAATCTAAAGATATCTATATCCAAGCACTATAAATTGAGGTCAATAAGCTAGGAGGTTTAAATGAAAGGCTTATTGATGTGGCTACTGACCTGAAGGAGAAGAATGATTACCAAACTGAAGAAATGGAAAATATGCCTACAAATACAGAAAAACACAAAGTTGATGATAAGGGAAAGAATCTAAACTCAGATAACATTCAAAATATGAAATCTAGAAATGATGATCTTTCTATACAACTATCTGAATTAGTTCAAGAAAGGTAAAGTCTATAATAGGAGAATGCATGATGTAATGATTCTGGTGTTCAGATGAAATTTAAGTTAAATTATAATTCTAACATGATGAATAAGTTCACCCAAGAATTGGAAAATGATATGATTAGAGGGAATAATCTCAAGGGGGAACTTAATTATTCACTTTAATCAAGGGATAATAAGATTCAACAATTGGAATAAGAGATAGAATTAGTCAATAAAGAAGTGGAGAAATCAAGTGTCAAAGGAATGCCTAAAATAAAGGATGCCTTGAATTTACTATTTTATTATACTTCAGTAGGCAATGATGAAATGATAAGAAAATATGATATTTCCTAAGAGAAACAAGAACAAATTATCTTCTCTCAAAGTCCATATAGTTTGGGAAAAACTGACATTAGATTTGATGAATCCTCTCCCATGCATTAGAGGAAAAGAGTTTTGAACATTTACAGAAATAAGAGAAATCATGTAGGTGTTGAAGATAGAACTAAAAAGGTTTTTATAAGAATAAATTACAACATGTTCCATCTCTGTGGGATTTATGGTCATACATCATGTTTTTGTTCAAAGTATTTTGAATATATTTCAAAATGTGAAAACATAAATATTTGTAAACTGATAATAAGAAGAATCATCTTGAGAAATCTGAAAGAAGAGTCTATTAGAAGAATGTATCCATGAAATTTTACTTTTGTGGAAGACTGTGACACACCGTGAGTATGTGTCAAGAATCTCAGAAGCTCAATATCAGAAGAACTCTAAATGAATCAACATCTCAACCAAGAAATCATGAAATGAGGTATGTTTTTAATGGGAGATGTTTTATATGTTCTGATCATGGGCATTCAACAAGATATTGTAGCAGGAAGAAAGTAGGGAAGGAAAAGAAACTCTAAAGAAGACCCCCACTCTGGAAATGTGTAACAAAAAGTCCTATATTGGAATATAGAATGATAAGTTGAAAAATAGGTCTACAGCCTCAAGGGAATCACAAAGATATCAATGAAAGGCATATCAATCACCTCCTCTGCTACACACACAACAACTCTCTGGAAAATAATGTGAACAAACCTAGAAGAAAAATAGTGGAGCTACTCTAGTTGTGAGTAAGAAGAATATAAATTCAGTGAAAAACTCACCAGTAGCAAGAAACAATGTGGAGAATCAAATAACTGATAAAAGAAAAATGAATAAAGAGTGTCTCAAAAATATCACATGATTTACAAGGAAATTATTTAAATAAGGGGAAAGATCCCTCCAATATAGGAATAAGAAAGAGAAGATGGCTAGTTGAGAGATTCTCGCTCATAGAAATAATCATTAGAAATGGAATTCAGGTGGAACCTCAAAGAAGGAAATTTTTACTAGTGGGTTTAAACCCCAAATTTTTAAAAATTACATGCTTACTAAATCAAAATATCATAAGAAGACTAAGAATGTTGGAAAAGAAAGTCTAGTCATATGGCTAGAACAATTGAAGTTAGCTGGGTATATGGAATAAGAAAAAAAAAGAGTATAGTTATTTGAAAAAAAATATAGAAGGGTTGATCCATCAGGATCAACCACAATACTCTTCTTGAGGATTCCAGAGTAACCCCTCTCTATATGTGTATAAATTATATTAACTAATGTTAAAGTGTTTCAGGTTCAAGGGGAGATACAATCCAAGGGTAAGTGACATCAAAAGATGCAAAGTAGTGAAATGATGTTCTCTAGAATGTTAACTAATTCAAATCAGTTACTAGAGTTGAAGAATAAATCTGTAATAATTAATTATAAGGAGTTAATGGTTTATGGTTGCATGATGTGTATGGAATTAATTTGGTGATATGGACAGTGGTGGTGATATTAAATTTATCTCTTATTTCCTACACCGATCCCCAAATCAGTAGGCTTAGAGGTTCTGCTGGTGAATCATTTCTAAGTGGAGAAGAAGAATGTTTGTGGGTCTAAATAGTGGGACCAACAACAGGAAGAGTTGAGCATTGCAGGGAGAGCACACTATATCCCAATCAGATGAGAGATATCAATGGGATATAAAGGATAAAAGTGTATTCCATATGACATCAAGAAGGTCGACTGGGGGAGAAGCAGTAAAACTCATGAATTTCATGATTATATATTTTTATCTAACAACATGGTATCAAATGAATGTTTTTAGGATACCAAGAAGCTATTAAATAATTCCAAAAATGTTTCAACAGGAGTCTACAAAAGTTGTTGAAATAAATAATGTCACTATAAAAATGAATAGTTTCCTTATGTCAGCAATGAGAAGGTAAAAATCAGGGTGATTAAAGGTGTAAAATGTTTATTTAGATGAAGTTAATGATGATAAAGTAGTTGGAGATGAGAAATGGGTTTACTCTATGAATTAAGATCTTGACCATATTGAGTGTAATGAGACATGGAAGATTGTTTCGAGGCCAACATATAATAATTTCATCAAGACTAAATGGGTCTTTCGTATCAATATGATTGAATATAGAAAAATGATTCAAAAAAAAAACGTCTAGTGTGCAAATGTTACTCCCAGATAGAGGGTATCAATGTCAACGAGACATTTTCACCTATTTTAAGGCTGGAGATAATCATATTATTCTTGGACATTATAGTGAAACAGATGTTCAAAGTTTTCTATATGTATGTCAAGTCCGCATTTTTTGAATGGGGTTCTGGAAGAAGAGGTTTATATTGAATAACCAGATTTTTTTCTCATTCATGAATATGAAAGCGATGTTTTTCAACTGAAGAAGGTTCTATATGGGTTTAATAATGCACTAAGAGTATGGTATTCGAGACTTGATCAGTATTTGAAGAAACTGGACTTTTAGCATAGTGGAGTTGATTATAATATCTATGTCAATAATGACAGTTTTAAAAGTATGATGGTGCTATTTTATGTCAATGACATAATATTTGGTGGATAAGATGAAGCACAATGTAGACGGTTTTCTGAATTAATGAATAGTGAGGTTGAAATGTCAATGATTGGTGAGATAAATTTTTTCCTTGGTTTATAGGTGACACAAGAAAAGAATTTTACTTTCATTTCTCAATAAAAATATTCCAAGGAGGTTCTAAGAAGATCTAGAATAGAAAATTACAAGGATATGAAGACTTTGGTTGCTACCTGGGTGAAACTATCAAAAGATAATGATGGTAAGGTAGTTAATATCATAGAATACATGAAAATTATTGGAAGTTTACTATACCTAACAACAACAAGACCTGATATTATTTTTTCTATATTCTAAGTAGTAATATACCAAATAAATCCCAAAGAAATCCACATTCTTGTAGTGAAAATAATACTTAGGTATATCAAGGGCACAATGGACTTTATTTTGATGTACAATGAAAAATCTGAGGAGTTATTGGGATATACAAATATAAATTGGGCTAGATCAGTAGATGAAATAGTCAACTTCCAGCGGTTCATTCTATCTTAGTGGATTGTGTATTTCTTGGCAGAGCAAGAAACAAGATTACATTTTGTTGAGCACCGTAGAAGCTGAGTATATTGTGACTACTCAAGCATGCATGAAACTATTTTTGAAGAAGTATAATCTTGATGAAATGAGAGTTGAAGTGAAGCCTCTGATCAGAATCTATTGCGATAATTCAAGTTCTATAAATCTTCAAAAAAACCCAGTCCATCAATCAAGGACAAAGCACATTCAAATCAAATATCATTTTATGAAGGATAAGGTGGAGCAAGGTCTTTTGAAGTTGGAGTATGTTCCTATAGAACTACAGGTTGCAGACCACAAAGGAGTGACATTTGGGTTACAGACTATAAAGGAGTGACCTTTGGTATGGTGTGTTTTTCCCTAATGTATTGATCTATGTTCTTTACAACATTACAGACCACAAAAGAGTGACCTTTGGGTTCATTTACAAAGGGAGATAAATTGTGGCTATGAAAAGGGAGAAAATTTCTTAGTCAAGAGTCAAGTATAAGTTGACACACAGATTAGTGAGATAGGGGGAGTTAATCAAGACAGGTGGAGAAGCTAATAGGGGGAGTATGAAGAAATAGTTAGATCTTAGCTTGGAAAACTTTAAGAATTCAAAAAAATGAGAACCCAAGTAGTGATGTATAGGGAGTATTAAATATGATTATTCTATAAGTGATCGACCAAATAAGATATATCATGACAGATGAGGTTCGTGATGAAATCGATTATTAGATTTCAAGAATTAGTGTTAGGAATGAAGTGATTCATTGACGAATTTTTCATATTACTCTTGTTTATCATGCCGATCATTGCTCATGTGAGATTAGAGTATGTGTTGATTAAATCCTTGATCTATATCTAAATCAGATGATGTGAATGGTGATATAGGATGGAATGAGTTTCAATGAGGTATCAAATTATGAAAGAGTTGTCAACAAACCCAAAGGGGGAGATTGTTGGGAAAAAATCCCTCAAGGCAACATTATAGAATTTTTGGGTTGGTTGTGTTTGTTGAAAAGATGTGTTTTCATTGTGAATTATCAAGTTATAGATATATTTTTGACAACCCATGTTTAAAAAGAACCATGATAAAGGAATGTAAGATCTATAGTCAGTACAAAAGGAATAGATACAAGGTGGCGCTGTTTTCTAGTGTTTGCCAAATTTTGGGGGTCCAAAATTTGGAGTTTAGATCACATTGAGAAATGTGGATTTTCTTTAAGATCACATTAAAATATGGAAAAGGGATGAGTTTCACGATGATGTGATTCTTGAAGAGTGTTTTATGAAGGATCAATGAAAGCTGATGGTGATCTCTGTGATTACGAAGAGATTCGCCAATGGCAGAGGTGAAGAGTATTGCGACAACACAAATGTTTTTTATGGATTCTCTATGATTATGAGAAAAGGAGAATCATGGTGGCACAATGGATTTGATGTAAGGATTTGTGATTTCTAAGAGCATTGTAATCTAAAAATTTCTGTGGAGATTCATGAAAAATGGAGCATTGTGAAGCAAAGAATGGGAGCTCTACAAAATGGTGATGATGTGGCCAAAAAGTTCTGAAGTAGGTGGGAAACACCTATAAATAGGCCTCTACCCACTTGAGAAGAGTAGAGAGACTAAATTTTTTTAAGGCTCTCGAATCATGAAGGAGGATCACAAAGGCAGTGATCTTTGCAAAAGTAAAGAAATTCACAAAGGCTAATAAAGATTTGTGAAAGGAAAAAACATCATGAAGGATGATAGAGATTTGCGAAAGAGGTGTGCTTCGTGAAGGCTAAGTTTTCTTCACGAAAAGTCAAGAGATTTGCAAAGGCTAGTTTGATCTCAATGAAAATTTTAACTTTATGAAAAGGCAGGAACTTCATGAAGGCTTATTTGAGCTTTCCGAAATAGGGAGCTTCATGAAGGCAGTGCGCTTTGTGAAAGTAGTTCAAAAGGGATTTCCCAGTGCATTGTGGTAAATTGGTATTCATTAGTGGATTAAAGTGAGAAATCAATAGAGAATCTACATACAATGGAGGATGAATTATTTAGAGATAATGAAGGGACCTACAAGTCCATAAACTGTGAGTGGATCCCTTCCAAGAGGAGTGAGAAAAGGAATAGGAAGTTGG
Source organism: Viscum album (assembly GCA_963277665.1). Taxonomy (NCBI): domain Eukaryota; kingdom Viridiplantae; phylum Streptophyta; class Magnoliopsida; order Santalales; family Viscaceae; genus Viscum; species Viscum album. Next base: position 192,743,962 of record OY728122.1, read on the forward strand.
TGATCCTTACCATAGTCAGTGAGCCAGAGGAAGATACATAAAGAGTGAACCATTGGAATGAAGTGAAAAAAACCTAAACCTTTTATAAGTCGTGAGAATAGGCATATAAGTGATCTAGCCTGAACCTTGTGATTGGAAGTGAGCTTTAGTGTATTTGGTACATTGTCACATCACCATTGCATGCTCCTTGGATATAGCCCAGTGAGGGTTAACCAAGTAAAAATATCTATGTCCGTGTGTTTGAATTCCTGTATTAATTTCAAATCATCATCATAATATAAAGAATGAAAGGAGATATCATCATAAACACACAAGTGAAAACAAAGTGACCCTTATAATAAAGATGTCAAGATCTAGTGGGCTAGGAAGAATTTAAAAAAGAATATCCATACCCTTATTTACCCCCTATTAGGGTATCTAGGACCCTTTTGGACCTAAAAATTGGTGAATTATCCATTATTGGCATTACATTACAAAAATAGTGATTTTGTTATCTACAATGATGCTTCATTAAAAGGAATTGGTTGTATCCTAATATAGAATGATCAAGTAATTTCTTATGCTTTACGCCAGTTAAAAACTCATGAGTTAAATTACCCTACACATGATTTGGAATTAGATACTATTTTTTTTGCTTTAAAACTTTGTAGGAATCATCTATATAGAGTAAAATGTGAAATATATATTATCCATAAAAGTTTTAAGTTTATATTCACTTAGAAAGAATTGAACATGATATAGAGGATATGGGTGGAATTAATCAAGGATTATGATTTCAAAATTCATTACCATCCAGGAAAATCAAATAAAGTGGATGATGCTTTGAGTTGAAAAAGTAAAGATACATTAACCATTTTATGTTTGTAACTCAATCCTTTGGTTAGTGATTTGATGAATTTTGTCTTGGAAGTTGTTAGTGCAGGAAATTTCTCTATTTTGTTTCAGGTGTCAATGCGATCATCTCTATTAGAAATAATTAAAAAAGTGAATAAGGAATAAAATGAGTTTCATAAAAAGGTATAATTGGTTTAGAAGGTTAAGTTACTATAATTTATTATTGATAAAGATTGTTGTTTGAGATTTGGGAAGAGGTTATGTGTGCCTTATGATCCACAGTTTAAGAGAGAGTTGTTATGTAAATCTCATAGTTCTCTATTTTCAGTTCATCCTATAAGTACTAATATTTATAGAGATATTCAATAGTTCTACTAGTGGGATGGAATGGAAAGAGATATTTATGAATTTACAATGAAGTGTTTGACTCATCAGTAAGTTAAAGCAGAACAAAAATTGCTAAAGGGGATGCTTCAGCCTTTACCGGTGCCAGAGTGGAAATGGGAAAATATATCCATGGATTTCATAGTGGAATTAACAAATAATTATTGAGGTAACAATGATATATGATTTATTCTTTATAGATTGACTAAATCTTCTCATTTTCTTCCTATTAGAGATAATGTATCTCTTGATCAAATGTCACAGTTGTATATTATAGAGATAGTCAGTGTAGTACACCTGGTTTCTGGTACGCAACCCTTTTTTTGTTTTTATGGATATAATGTGTAGGGGGGAAAGTTGGGAGAGTTTGGTGATCTTTCATTAAGTTTTGGGGGCTAAAGGAGAGGCACATAGGTTATGAACGGTTTATCCAAACCTTGCGGAAATTCTAGGAGGAACCATGCACAATGGAAGGCTTGAGGAAAAGAGCTTCGTCATTGTGTGTGCACAGTTAAGGAGGCCATGCTAGGAGTCTGTGTGAGGGTATGTCTAGAGAGTAGATAATGCACATTTACCACATGGTTTGTCTAACCATGCAAACTAACCATGTACGTGGTTAAATTGAGATCCTAAAAAAGCATATCTCACACTTTTTTGCCTCTAAGTTGCTCGTTTTTGCTCTTAAGAGGCCCTAAATCGTGATTTATCTTACTTGAAGATAGTATAACCTCACCCAAGTGTTTTGGAATCAATCCGAAGGATTCCCTTAGTGATTCAAAGCCAGATTCTTAAGGTATGTGATCATTCTTCTTCGTTCTTGATCAATTTCTTGGATCTACTTAGATCGACTTGTCCTCTCTTCTTGGTTTCTTAGATATACACTCGTTATGGGTAGATATATGATTTTTTATTCCAAATAATTTGAGTTTTGTTCTTTATATTTATAGGAGAATATATCTAAGGAGGTTTCATGAAGAATCAATCCAGCTTTCTTGAGCGTTCTTTGTCCGTTGTCAAGTTTCATCAAAACCGTCAAGGTAGGTGGATTCAATCTCATCTCCTCTTGATAGATTTGATTGGATTAGTTATAAATTGAGTAAATTGGATAATATTTATTGTTAAATCTTGTTTTGATACATGGAATAAATATATTTAGTGATGATTTATCATTATTGGTAGATTTGTGAAATCTTGATAAATTATTGTTCAAATTGTTTTAGTTTCTTGAATTTTAAAAGGGTAATTTTAAATGGTGGATTTTCTGGAACTTTTAAATGGTTTTATTGGGAAGGGGGTTTCAATAAAAATATGTTTTATTGAAATTATTTGGAATTGTAATGGTTTTAATGAAAACTGTTTTCAATAAGAAGGTGATTTTATTGAAACGGTTGTTTTGGCATGATCTTTGGATATATGTGGTGTGTGTGTTCATGTTTCATATAAGAGGCTTGGTTGAAATATTAACTTGTGTTCAGTACCAAAGGGTTAATGGAACATTAGATACAATTACCTTTTGACGACTTGGTAGATCGATGAGAAACCACTCATGAGTATGGAACTGTCATCGCGTAGCATGCATGGTTGGTTGTGTGGATGTGTGGAATGGATTGGGTATGACAAAGAAATATTGAGAAATGGTTTTAAAGATTTGTTTTTTTATTTTTATAGAAAAATAACTTGATGGAAAATTGGTTTCAATTGAACTTGTATGATTTTAAATATAAATGGTCTTGGAAACTTGTTTATATTTAGTTATAAATTGTTTTGATAAATTATTTTATATACAATATTTTATCTAAATGTTGATAACTCTTCTATCATAGTGGAATGAGTAAGAAAGTCATTGGGGAAAACCTAAATAGTTATATAATCAACCCTTCTTTGGAACTTTGGTGATTTTTTTAGATGTTATCTTTCGAGACATGGGAAAAGGTAAAGTATGACATGTTTTTAGCACCACCTCGTGATACTTGAGTTGTTCGGTGATTGTGGAACTTAAAGCGTGTGGAGCATGGAGTCTTGTGGTATTTTGGGAGTATTTAGTTGTTCTTCCTCTTTTTACTTTTATAATTGTTTGGTATTTTTTTGTTTTATAATTTGGAGTGGTTTTGATATGAATAGAGTAGTTGTGTTGTCTTGCTTTTGTTCATGCATCATTTAGTGAACGGTTTGGTTAAGGTTTGTTGGTTAATGGTTTATTTCTTAAAGGGTAAATCGTCACCTACTTGTATTTGAAATCCTTCAGCATTTATTTCCAGCCTTTGGTGTCTTGGGGATGTCACATTAGGCCAAGTAATGACTCATTTTACTCTCAAGATAATGAGAATTAGCGGGTCATTAGAAATGGTATTATCTTATTTGGTCCTTTACTAACAAGAAGTTTTCACTTTCTTGATATTGGATTTGATTAATATTTTTATATTCCTTGGGTTGTGATTTTATAAATGATTAAGATTGTAGATACTAGAAATGTATTGCATAAATGGACATAGCTAACCCATTTATGTTGAACTTCAAGTTACCAGGGTGTTGCGTACATAAGTGTTTTGGATACACTTATAGGATACCAGAATCTCATTTTCACAGGTTTAGCCAATGAGGTGATAATTTCATGCATTAGAGGAATTAATTCCCACTAGGATTGCATATTTAATTTTGAGTAATTATTTATGATCTTGTTAAAAGATGTAAATTTTTGAAAAATGTAGAATTTTTTTTCAAATGAAAGATTTTGAAAAGAGGATACTTGATGTAATTTGAAAATAGTTTGACTTTCAAAAGTAAGAGTGTATTTTTCAAACATGTATGAACATAAAAAACGTTGTTTTTAGAAAACAATGTTGTGATAGTTTATGTGATATAATTTGAAATACTAATCCATAAGTTAAAAGAGAGTGAGACTTAAAGATTTGTTGTTTATTTAGAAAATGGCACCCGGTAGGTGTCGTAGAAACCAAATAGAAGAAGATGCAGAGAATGTGGTTGCACTTGATCCATAGGTGAACCAAGAGCTAGTTCAGAGCATCGTCTAGGCATTTTAATCTGTTTTCATGGGGAACCAGAGGGATGAGCCAAGTCATGTGGACCATTCCATCTAGTTCATGAAGAAAAATCCACCCATATTCCAAGGTGATTCTAAACATGAGAAGGCGAAGGTGTGGATCAGTAGGATGAATCGTATCTTCAAGTTCATCATCACATCGGTGGAGCTAAAATTCAAGCTGGTGATGTATATGCTTAAGGATCTTGCACACCAGTGGTGTGAACTAATGGTGCATGATAAAGAAGATCAAGGCCTTACTTGGAAGGATTTTGAGTAATTGTTTAATAAAAAATTATATCCTCACATGTTCAAGATACATAGGATGAAAAACTTATTTAGATTGAAGCATGATAATATCTCTATCATAGAGTATTCATCTAAATTCATGAATTTAGTATGATTTGCACTAGATGTTGCGGTGAGTACATCCCTGAAGGCAAGCATCTTCGAATCAGGGCTAAGGTAGAAAATTCGATCAAAGATTGCAGTGCTCTATATTAATGACTATATGGAGATGATTAATAGAGAGGTGATGGCCAAGAGAGAAATATCATGAGCTATGGGAGGACGAAGTATGATGATCCCTATTGGAAATGGTGGAAACTCCAATGATGGGAGAAAGAGAAAGAGAGATACCTATTTCCAAGGTGGGAGTGAGAATCAGAATCTGATTGCTGGATTAGTAAATCTTCCTCCACGACCAAAGAGCCAAGAAATATGATACCAATGTGGTTTCTTTGACCACATAAAGTATTATTGTACAACACCACCAACATCATGCCATAATTGCAACAATATGGGACACCTTAAGTGATTTTATTGTAGTGATCTGAGGTTGGGTGATCGAGAAACCTCCCAAGTGTCGCAAGCATCATATTCTTTGATAGGATGAGGCTAGCAGAATCAGTCTCATCAATAGAACAAATCGATCCATAGCGATTCTCAAAATAACATGACTCCTTAGTAAAGTAAATCTCATAAAGTCAATAAAGAGTAGAGTACAACAACAAAGCAATTGTATGGAGCTGAGAAGATGATTGTGGATGAGTAGGCTGGACCATCTATGGTGAGAGGTATGATTCTTTTGAATTCTACCTTCATTCAAGTACTGTTTGATACTGGTACATTTCATTCCTTCATTTCTTCTTGTGTTGTTGACCTTCTATGTTTAAAACTTGAAATGATTCCCTCTATGATAAAATTACAAACTAATCTCAGTGAAATAGAATATCAAGCCATTATGTGTAGAGCATGTTCTATAATAGATGATGGAGCTAAGCTAAAATGAGACTTCTAGATATTGGAGATATATGTATATGATTTAATCCTAGGTATGGATTGGATGACAATGTTCAAGGATCACATCAACTGTTATAGGAGGACAATTAGTTTCATGATTGAAGATGGCATTGAGCATCTCTTCAAATGAGATAAGGTCATGAAGAAGGGTGAAACTGGACTGTTGACACCAGCAGTGGGAATGATTTATTACCAATTGATGGCATTGACTTTGGCATCGATACAAGAGATCCATGATGTTATTTTTCTAGCAGTGGTGGATCAATTTAGAAATATATTTCTTGATAACTTCTTAGGGTTACCACCTATAAGGGAGTGGAGTTTACGATTGATCTCATTTTGGGGATTAGTACTATTTCCCTTACATATTATAGGATGGAACCAATAGAGTTAAGGGAATCGAAAGTGAAGTTGGAGGAGTTGGAAAGCAAGGGTTTTATTCGACCAAGTACATATCTGTGGGCATCCCCAGTTTTGTTTGTGAAGAAAGATGATGGAACTCTTCAACTGTGCATCAATTATCATAATCTTAACCATGTTATGATAAAGAATTGATATCCAATTCCATGCATTGATGATCTGTTTGATCATTTGATGGGATCTCTATGGTTCTCTAAAATTGAATTTTGATCAAGATATCATCAATTGAGAGTTCAGAAGGAATATATTTTGAAGATAACTTTCATAAGGAGATATGGACACTAAAAATATGTAGCTATGTCTTTAAATCTCATGAATACACTAGAAGTCTTCATGACTTTGATGAATAAGATATTTCAACAATATCTAGACTCTTTTGTTGGGGTGTTTGTAGATGAAATATTGTTGTATTCAAAGACAAGGACTGAGCATGAGGAACACCTAGAAACAGTGTTACAAATATTAATAGATCACCGTTTGTATGCTAAACTATCTAAATCTAATTTTTGGATACAGGAGGTATGCTTTCTTGGCCATGTGATTTCTAAAAAAAATATATTTTTGTGGATCCTGAAAGGATAGAAGTTGTGATATCATGACCACCACAAATGAATAACTTTGAGATAAAACATTTTCTTAGTCTAGCTGATTATTACTGATGATTTATTAATGAATTCTCACTGCTATCCTCTCCAATGACAACATTGACAAAGAAGAATGCTCTATTCCAATAGATATAGGTATTCTAGAAGTCTTTACAAGAGTTGAAAGTTCGTCTTACTTCGGCACCTATCTTGAATTTTCCAGAATCAGGATAAGGATATGTGGTGTACTGTGATTCTTCTAGATCTGGGTTGGGTTGTGTTATTATTCAAGGAGACCATGTTGTGGGTTATGGTTCATGACAGTTGAGAGTAAATGATAAGAATTACCCAACATGACTTGGAATTAGCAACAGTCATTCATGCCTTTAATACTTGACATCTTAATCTCTTTGGTGAGAAATTTACTATGTTTATGAACCACAAAAGCTTGAAACACATTTTCTCACAATGATATTTGAATACGAGGAAAAGGAGATGGATGGAGTATCTCCAAATGTTTGAATTTGACATGATGTATACCTCAAGAAAAGGGAATTTTGTGGCAAATGCATTGAGAAGAAAGTCATATACTTAGTTAGCGAAAGAAGATTTAGATGATTGACAGTTGATGTCGGTCTTAGCTGACATGCATGTGGAATGTGAAGACCAAGGTGATGTTGTGGTTTTATTTTTAGCTATTATTGTTCCTTACTTGGTAAATATGGTCAAAGAGGCACACAAATATGATGCAAAATTCCTGGTTATGTGTACAAAACTCAATGGTGGGGAGACCATTGAGGGTTGGAAACTTAATGGGAATTCAATTTTGTGTTTCAAAGATTGAATGGTTATACCTATGGATTTTCATGAACAAATCCTTCATTCTTACCACTATTCAAGATGGGCTGTACATCCAGGCACATAGAATATGTATAAGGCATTTAAGGCACATTTTTGGTGGAGAGTCATGAAAAAGAAGGCAGCTGAGTTCATCTCGTGGTGCTTAACTTGTCAGCATGTTAAATAAGAGCATCCGAGACCAACATGTATGTTTCAGTTTTTACCTATCCCAGTGCAGAAATGGGAAAAGATAGAGATGGATTTTGTTATAGGTCTCCCAAGAATGGTTTTGAAACACAATTCCATATGGGTGATAGTAGATCGTCTTACCAAGTCAGCTCATTTTATTCCAATTCATAAAACTCATATGGTGGAGGATCTATCCAAAATCTACATCCAAGAAGTGGTAAATAGACATAGCATACCAATTTCAATAATTTTAGATAGAGATATGCAGTTCACATATTTTTTCTGTAAATACTTACAGAAAACCAGTGGAACTAAGTTGGATATGAGCACGATGTATTATCCTCATACGGATGGGAAATCCAAACAGATGATACAGACATTGGAAGACATGCTGTGAGCTTCTGTAATAGATTTTGGTGGATCATGGGAGGATCACTTACCCTTAGTATAATTCTCATATAATATCATCTATCAGGCCTTGATACATATGGCTCTATTTGAATCATTGTATGAGCATCCTTTTTGTTTTCCACTATGCTGGGTGGAAACAAGTGAAACTTCCCAAGTCGGGTCAAGCCTTGTCCATAAAACTACATAGAAGATTAAAAAAATTATAAATAGGATGGAGACAACTTATAGTCATCATAAATCTTATGTGTATCATCATAGAAAACCATTTTCATTTTCCTTGAGTGATCATATGTTCTTGAAAATCTCTCCAAGGCTTGGACATTGTCATTTTGGGAAGCAGTGCAAGTTATCACCTCGATACATAGGCCCCTTTGAGATTATATAATGGTTTGGAGAGGTGGAATACCATTTGGAACAACCACCATGGTTCAGTTTAGTGCACAATGTGTTCCATGTATCTCAGTTGAAAAAGTACCAGCCTAATCCTGACCATGTGATCAGATAAGATCATGTTGACCTAGAGTCGAATGCTTTGTTGGTATATATCCTGGTGCATATTGTGAATTAAAAAGAGAAATTATTACATGGAAAAATCATCGATCTAGTGTGGGTTTTATGGAAATATGGTCATATTTAGAAAGAGACTTGGGAATGTGAGAAGGAAATGAAAGAGAAATGGCCAAAACTTCTTTAGGGCAATAATGGTTTTTTTATTTTCTGGGGACAAAAAGACAGATGGGGGGGGGAGAATTTAGTACCCCCAGTTTCTATTATGTAACCCTTTATTTTTTTTATGGATATAAAGTATAAGGGGGAAATTTTGGAGAGTTTTGAGATATTTCATTAAGTTTTGGAGGCTAAAGGAGAGGCGCATGGGCTATGAACAGTTTATCCAAACTGTGCGGAAATCCTAGGAGAAACCACGTGAAATGATAGGTTTAAGGTAGAGAGATTAGGAAAAGTGTGCACATGATTAAGGATACTATGTGAGGGTCTATCTAGATATTATCTAACACACATTTATCACATGTTTTGTCTAACCTTGTGAACTAACCATTCGCGTGGTTAAATTGAGATCCTAAAAAAGAGGATCTCGCACATTTTTGCCTCTAAGTTTCTCATTTTTTCTCCTAAGCAACCCTAACTCAGGATTTATCTTTATTAAAGATAGGATAACCTCTCCCAAGAATTTTGGAATCAATCTAAAGGCTTCCCTTGGTGATTTGAATCCATATTCTTGAGGTATGTGATCGTTCTTCTTCGTTCTTGATTAGCTTCATAGATATACTTAGATCTAATTCTCCTCTTTTATTTTTTTCTCAAATATACACCCTTCATGGGTATATATATGAGTGTGTATTCCAAATAAGTTGATTTTTGGTCTTGATATTTCTAGGAGAATAGATCTAAGGAGGTTTCGTGGAGAATCAACTTGATTTTCTTGAGCGTTCTTCGTCCGTTGTCACATTTTGTCAAAACCTTTGAGGTAGGTGGCTTAAATATCTTCTCCTATTACTATAATTGATTGGATTAGTTGTAAATTTAGTAAATTATATAATATTTATTGTGAAATATTGGTTTGATTCATGTAATAAATCTATTTAGTGATGATTTACCAGTTTTGCTAGATTTGTAAAATATTGATAAATTATTGTGATTTTTTTAGTTTCTTGAATTAAAAAAGGGTGATTTTAAATGGTGGTTTTTTAGAAATTTTAAATGGTTTGATTGGTCTGGGGGTTTCAATAAAAATATGTTTTATTGAAATTATTTGGCGTTGTAATGGTTTTAATGAAAAACGGTTTTCAATAAGAAGGTGATTTTATTGAAAGGGTTGTTTTGGCATGATCTTTGGGAATATGTGGTGTGTGTGTTCATGTTTCATATATGGAGATTGGTTAAAATATGACCTTGTGCTCAGTGAAAATGGGTTAATGGAACATGGGATACCATTACCTTGTGAAGACTTGGTAGATCAATGTGAAACCTCTCATGAGTATGGAATTGTCATCACATAGCATGCATGGTTGGTTGTGTGGATGTGTGAAATGGATTGGGTATGCCGAAGAAATATTAAGAAATAGTTTTAAAGTTTTGTTTAATTATTTTTATGGAAAAATAACTTGCTGTAAAATTGGCTTCAATTTCACTTGTATGCTTTTGGTTATAAATGGTTTTGGAAACTCGTTTATATTTAGTTATAAATAGTTTTAAGAAATTGTTTTATATAAACTATTTTATATAAATGTTGATAAATATTCTATACTAGTGGAGTGAGTAGGGAAGTAATTGGGGAAAACCTACTAAGTTTTATACTCACCCCTTCTTTGGAACTTTGGTGCTTTTTTATATTCTATCTTCCGATTCATGGGAAAAGGCAGAGTATCACATGTTTTTAGCACCACCTCATAATACTTGAGCTGTTCAGTGATTGTGGAGCTTGGAGCATGTGGATCATGGAGTCTTGTGGTATTTTGGGAGTATTTAGTTGTTATTCCATTGTTTACTTTGATAATTGTTTGGTCTTCTACTATTTCATACTTTGGAGTGGTTTTGATATGAATAAATTAGTTGTGTTGTCTTTATTTTGTTTATGCATCATTTAGTGAATGGTTTGATTATGGTTTGTTAGTTAATGGTTTATTTATTAAAGGGTAAATTTTCCCCCAATTTTATTTTAAACCCTTCGGAATTTATTTCCAGCCTTTGGAATCTTGGGGATGTCGCTTAAGGCCAATCAATGACTCACTATACTCTCAAGCCAATGAGAATTAGCAGGTCATTACAGTCAGGTTTCATAGAGTTCCTCTCTCAACTGTATTTGATCGTGATTCCAAGTTCACATATAACTTTTTGAAATGACTTCATAATTCATTGGGAATTGAATTAAATTTCATTACAACTTTTCATCCTTAATCAAATGGGCAGACTGAACAAAAAATTCAGATGTCGAAGGATATGCTACATGCATGTTCAATGGATTACCAAGGAATTTAGGATCAATATCTTTCTTTGATCAAGTTTTATTATAATATAAATTTTCATTCTAGTATACATATGACACCATTTGAGGAATTATATGGAAATCAATGTCAAACTCTAGCTTTTTTGGAAGAAGTAGGTGGAAGGAAGTTGATGGGACCAGAATTGGTAGAAGAGATGACATAAAAAGTTTAGTTGATTCATAAGTATATGGGGATAGCTCAAAGAATACATAAAATTTATGTAGATAACTGGAGTAGGTATATTTATTTTGAGGTAGGTGATCAAGTCTTTTTCAAAGCTTCTCCATAGAAAAGTGTGATGTGTTTTGGTAAAAAGGGGAAACTGAGTCCACAGTTCATTAGACCCTATGAAATCCTGGTGAAAGTTGAATCATCTACCTACTAAGTGGATTTAACTCCTAGATTATCCTAGGTACACAATTTTTTTTAGGTTTTATTGATAATAAAGTATATGTCATATTCATCTTATGTTTTGAGTTCAGAAGTAGTTCAGTTTGAAGAGAATCTTTATTTTGAGGAAAAGCCAGTCCAGATTCTTAACTATAGAGAGAAAGTGTTGTGGAATAAGGTGATAAATTAGGTTAATGTTTTAAGGAAAACCCATATGGTTTAAGAGGCAACATTATAATCTAAAAATTATATGAAGGATAAATACCCCCACTTATTTGATAAGTGAATAAAATTGCGAGGATGCAATTTCCAAAAGGGGGAAGGATGTAACATCTCAGGTAATTATAAAATAATACATTTTCATATCTATTAATATTTATGACTTATTTATTAATTTTAACTTAATGGGGATTATATGTCCAATATCTTACTCGACACACAATAATGGTTTTCTTTAAAATCTTATGTTGCACACAAGACTTAGTTATACTGAAAAATAATAAATTATTAATATTATTATTTTAAATGGTAGTTAATGCCTAGAAGTTGTATTAGAGGGAATGAACAGAACTAACTATATTATGTTTACACATTTTTATTAAATGTTTTTAATTTCTTACAATAAATTTTATAGACATAAAATATTAATAAATCCAATTTTAGTCATAAAAACTGTAATATTTTTTAAAATGTAGTTTTACCGCCTTTTAATGGAGGACCCATTTTAAATATATTTTTTGACTCTTTTATATTTTATATTTGAAAAAAATATTTTCTTATTTTAAAATGGGATATAAAAATTTAGTTTGGATAAATTTTTAGTATTTTTCTGATAACTTTCACATTTTAACAAATAGTTAAAATAATACATTTTAATTCAAAACTATTTTTTTATCTAATATATTTTAATTATTAGATTATCATTATAATTGGTCTTAAATTATATTTATGTTATTTTTTTTATTATTTAATACAATTTTGGTCATTTTAATCAATTTCAAATTGAAATTAGATATAAAAAAATTTCAAACTTTTGAAGGTTTCACTTTATAAACTCGTTTTTTAGTTTTTTTTGTAGAATTGATTTTAAATATAATTTTACAAATTACGTGAATTTAATTTGGTAAAATAGATTCCATTTTTATAATAAAAATTTCCAAATTAGGTTTTAATTTCAATTTCATTTTTGGGTATAAAAAATTTACCATGGTAAAAAAATTATTTACTATAGTAAAAGTAAAAGTTTTACTAGGGTTAAAGTTAAAATTTAAAAGCTTAACATACCTAAAAAATACAAAATTTAAAGGGTTTTCTAGGTTTGTCTCGCCCATAACCATAATATACAACATTAATTACAATAAAAAGTCATGGAATTTAATTCCACCTCTATATGGTTAGCTTTTAATATAAAATAATCAATAAATTAATCAGTTGAACCCACATCTCCTCAAGTATAAACACCACATATCCACCACCCTATTTTGATCCAAAAATCCTTTTAGCTCCTCAAATATCTGAAAATACCTATCCTCATCAATATCCACATGTACAAGTGTGGATGGACTCAACAAAATACAAAATCCAAGGTCCTCAAGGGTCTTTCAAAGAGGGGATATTCAAGAGGTAATTTTCTCAAAGTACCTCTCTTAATTTATTTTATTTTTCTAATTTCTCCTAAAATCCTTCATCCATCAATGAATGATAAATACAGAATCATGTAAATACTGGAGTTTTATTTTTCTAATGGAATATCTCAAATCCATTTATTTTCTCACCTCCTCTTATTCAAAGAAATAAAATTGTTGTCCAAGTTACGTGGTTAATCGCCTCCGTAAATACTGTTTTTGTTCGTTTTCCATTACCCCCTTCATGGATGGTCTTAAAACTATTTTCAGGATAAATAATATTTAAATATGTATATTATAACCTATTTAATGTTCTGGAAAATTTTATGTTAAACATACCTTCATGCTTTCCATATTTTTGTTATATGATAATTTCGTTTGGGGACGTGTGGACTACCACCTCCTCAAAATTATGTGATTCGTTCACACATCACGTGGAATATATTAAGAAGTTTTATTAAAAATATATGATATAAATTTAATATTAAAGATACTATAATTATGTTACATATTTATACATATTTATATACATTCCATTTAATTTTTCTCTTTCAATATGATAGGAAAAACTAAAATAGCGTTCATGCATTCATACAACCTACCGTCTCTATGAATGGTGTTTTTAGTTTGTCTTAAAAGATTATTATAAATACTTATCAAATGAATATATAAGATATTTATATCATGTTTTATATTCTGGATATAATGGAATTATGACCACATGGACTATTGATATCATACAAAGTTCATTTTTGACTCAAGTACTAAATATCGACAAAAAGTCCAACATGAACTTAAATAATTATGTAATTATTATAACATGGTAATAAGTGATATAAAATTAATAATAAATTTTTAAAAGGTTATAAAGAAATTATAATTAACCAAATATTATTATTCAGGGAGATAAAGAATGTACGAGACACGTCAGACTTTAGGTAAGGGAATTTCTTAACCCAATTTCCACTCATTGGGTTAAATTTATACTTCTTGATTATGTATTTAAACTATTACATGTGAAATGAATTTTTAATATATTATATATTATTTATATCTTTAATTTCATTCAATGTTTTTTTAAAATTAATCTTTTTATATGGAGTGTTTGACTTTCTGTACAAAAATGACAAAAAGAATATTTTTTAACTTATACGGCGACAATGACTTCTTTGCCGCCATAATCATTATTTGATATTTGGATTCCTATATAATACTTAATTTTTTAAAAATGAAAATAAATACCATATTCCCTTTTCATGTATTTTTTAATTGAAAATTGTTTTGAGAAGGGATTGATTATGTCAATATCTTGAAATGATATATTGTGATTGCATTGTGGAAATGTTATTTTTCCTTTATGCATGATTTATGTGTTGTGATTATGTTTTGGTTCTTGGGAATTGATTATTTATACAGGTGGTTTTTTTATAAACCAATGGAATGTGAGCCCGTTATAGTTCTCCAATTCATTGGGTAATGAGACAAAGTTAAATGATAGGTTTTCTCTTAATATATTTAGGGAATATAATATAATGGGTATTCCAAACATAACTATGAAGGTTACTCCCTACGTAGTTGTGAAAACTACAATGTAAGTTTGATATAGATTCCACAAGTTACCCTTATGTTTTATGATTACTAAGAATTATTTTTAGGAATCATATGATTTCATGAGGTATGTTTTTAGGGGTTAAAAGTATGATTTTGTGAAAATGTTTTCTTGAGTTTAAAATATTCATGGACTAACGGTTTGATTCCTTATTTTATATAATTTACTGACATTTTTGTGCTCATACTAAGTTTTTGAAAATTTTTCCATAGGGTATAAGCATTGATAATATAAAGTAAGAATTAAATAATATTTTTATCAAGAAAAGAAATCAAGTTTTACTTTAAAAGGGTTTCCTTTGGTGGAAAAAGTAGATACTGAGTGTAATTGTCCACTTGTAATATATTCATATATTATGAAATAGTTATGGCCTAATTCTCTAAAACTATAAACTTGAAAAGATCCTCATCATGAATTATTTATTTAACTCAATATTATCTAATGTTTAAGGATGAGGCCTTATAGTAAGATCAAAATAATGGGAAAAGGATCTATTTAAGAATAAAATGCATGGAAGATGGATCATGTAAGATTAAATAGGAACAAACCAAGCTATATAAGAATAAAAATGTGCTTATATGTTCTATTTTAGATTAACTATAAGATTGGATTGAATACACCAGCTTTATATAGAATCTATTCTAGACTAATTCAATATTACCATGGCTAATTTATAATTATCATGCACTTGTATGAAGATATTTCAAAATGGATTGTTAATGTGGAAGATTAATCATGGGTTTTTAAAGGATATATAAAAATGAATTATAGTTTCTATTGGATTCATATGAATCATACAAAATTTTCATCAAGTTAGATTTAATTTTTTGAGGGATCTGTAAGAGTTTCAAGTTTAGCATGTAAGGTTAAATTCTCTTCCTAGGAGAATCCTAATCCACTCTAAATCAAATGATTCTTGATCCATTATTCATTGAATAAAATATCCTGATAGATTATATAGATCAATATACTAGTTAATAATTGAGAAAAATGATATGAAATCTAGAGGAGAAGTACACACCTAATGGTGTGATAAATTTGGTCTTATTATAGAAAAATGATAGTAGTCACTTTACAATGAAGGAGCCACACTGTAGTATATGATAAAGAAGGATTTTTGAGATGGATTTTTCATCATAGTTCTATGTAAAAATAATTTCATGTGATACTGAAGTGATTTTGAATTTTTATTTTCACTTTAGGATAATATTCCATTCTATAGTATTATTGTATGAAAAATAATGAAATAAAAACTTATATCATAAAGATGAGTATTGAACCATAATGATCTATATAAGAATACTTGGATTAAGTGTGTATAGTTTTTTTAGATAATTAAATGAGAGGGAAGTAGTGAGAATTATGGAAATCACAAGAAGAATAAATATTTAGTTTTTAGGATAATTAAAATAGAATATATGTGACCAGTTCGAATGATTTTGATAAAGTTTAAAGATCATGGAAGATATGAATGATATTTTTTCTATGATATTCATGGTGTTATCTAACCAGTGTAGAAAATGGATAAAAATTTAATAAGGATATCATGAGGTCTAGATTTAATTATTTTCATATTTGAAATATGAAAACTAATATCCTCATGAATTTTATAGGAATATAATGTAAGAGAGGAGTTAAATAGAAAAAAAGAGAGAATCCTTTAGGGAGAGTGTTCAACATTGTTCTTATTGATATTCATTATTATTGAATAAAAATCGAGAGACAAAAACTTTTATGGCTTTTAATATTCAATGATTTTTAAAAATAATTAGATATCTATTGTTTCTACCAATGAAATATTATCCTTGTGCATTTAAAGAAAAACAAGAATTGAAGAGAAAGGAATACACTATGATTCTCCATTTCATAAGGACTAAAGAAATATTAGACAACCAATAAAGATTTTAATGCAAGAAGAATATAAGAGGTATCCTGTTAATGATTACTATAATAATAGAGAATAAGTGAGACTACCTGTGTGATGGTTTTACAGAATATGCACATATTTTTATTGATATATATTTTAGGAATGAGTTCAGATTCATTTTGTTTAAAATATACATGATCATTCATGCTAATCACACTTCAAAATGATCCATCTAAATATAGTATTTTAATAGGAATAAATTTTTGGTGATAGAGTCTTAAGAAAAAAAAATAGTGATTACATGTAACCTAGTTAGTGTGAGGATCATAAGTTAAAGGACTTACCATTGACTAAGCTTCATCTTGATAATAAAGAATAAGCTACGTGTGAGTATTAAAACAACCACAATACACCAAGTATTATCTCACACATTGTGAGTGAACCTCATAAATCCATGTGTTCCTTAAGGTTTGGTTTCCTATTTATCATTTCATGCATGAAATCCAAGGAAGATGATAAAAGAGCGAGGTCCATTTAATCTAACCTATGTATAGTTAAAAAAAGAAAATGTTTAAATTATTAAAAATCACCCACACTGATTCACACCCCCTCAATGTGTTTGTACATATCATTGTGAACAACTACAATAAGTTATCTAGGATAAGTGATAAACTTGAAGAAATCCATATATACTTATAAAATTGGAAACTTAAGGATATAGATAAATCCATGACATCATAACTCTATACTAAATTCCAATCCCATCTCTATTAAAAATTTCACCTCATATTCAATAATAGATTCCCAATATAGGGAAATTATTGTAAAGATAAAAGTAGAAAAACTAGATATAATACATATCTCAAAGAGTACCAAGTATTCCTAGTATGATTTAGATTATAAATTATCTGAACTCCACAACTTATAAAGCATACAACACCACATCACTAATATCGCAGTGGGGGATGGAAACCTCGCCAAAATATGTGTGATGGTCAAGGGGGATATAGACCATATAGATAGATAAACCTAACCCCACCTTAAATGAGAGTTACCTACCCCATAAACCAAATACAAGACACTGAACTCACCATGGAAATTCTAATGATAGGGTAACTAACTCCTACGGAAGAGTATCACCTTGTCTAGAACTAGGGGGTACTGGATCCATACCTAAAGTGTGTGTAGGTCTGTCACCCTACCATTAGTATTCCATAAATTGGGTCATAGATTCCATAATGTATACAAGGGAATAGTTCCCTAATATTAATATTTTTCTAGGAAGGTTACCATCTTTGAACCCCCACTAAAAGTCTCACTTGCACCCTATCATCATCTCCTCAAATATATGGAAATAAGACTACCCAAAATAACTTGTTAAAGACTCTAAGTAACAAATATAGATGAATTTTTTTTGTTCTACATGAAAAAATAAAATTAAATATTTATCTATCCAATTCTCACACCCAGGAAATAATATGTGATAAACACTAAACTAATGAAAACTGTATGGCATGTACTTATAAAAAACATAGTGTGTAAGCATAAGGGAGAAGTTTTTCATGTAACAACATCATCATATAATATGAATAAAACCAACATGGAATGCTATTTGGGTGACATGGTGTATGGGACATGCTTCCCAACTGGACATGTACCCTAGAGAAATGAAGTCATGTCATTCTGTCACACACATATCATGTCATCCATCAGTTCACAACATGTGAAGATCAAGGGTTACTTGGAATGTAATATTGAGACCCAAGTCATACAACCCACTAGAACTGGAGTGTGTTCCTATAATATATTCCATGAAATATAGTTCAAATGACTGAGCATTTTCTCAGATAGTCAAGTTATGTGTTTGAACCACATGATGTTTCCTATCACCCACATAGGGTATGGGGTCAGGGTAATAGTCGGGTCCTGTACTCTAGTACAAATTGAGTTATAAATTCCACTAAACATGGTGTGTAACCCTCAGTCATGAACCATATGAAATTTAATTATATACATAAACCCTAGTTACCAACCAAGGATGAGACATAATGAGCTTTAAATAGAGACACACAATGTGATATTTGACTTTCATGAAAACCCTAACTACCACATTGAAATGACACATGGAATATTCCCAGACTAATACATGATATGTAGTAAGGTTTTATTCCCCAAGATGACTCTTTATAGATCCTTACATACTAATATGGTTATCATCACAATATCTATTGATGGACACACCATCGGTATCGATCACTCCCAATACCACTAGGGGTAAACAAACTTGACTCACCGAAGACATGTCATCATTATTATATATGTTATTAAGCTTGTAACCACTTTTATATTGAATAAAATATTGGGTTACCACTTGGGGTCTTCCATTAGGCACTGATGTTGTTCCCCACCTTTTCTTTCATGTCTAATCCACTCTTGGAATGTCTTCATCCTCTCATTGGCATGATGTTTTCATACCTATATCATCATTAGAACTCATCTAGGGCCATCTTAATTAAAATACCATCCATTGTGAAGGTTGAAATTGAATGTTATATGTGATAGGGAAAAATAGATAGGAATGTAATGAAAATCAGTGTTCAGTATTTTTTTATGGTCTCCCATATCCATGTTTGCAACAACATTCATTAAAAAATGTTTGAAGCTCAAGAACCTGAAATGATGATCATTGAATGATAATAAGTTATCAAATTAACATAACAAGATCAATCACTAACCAAATCCATCAATGAATACCTACTAGAAAAATTTAAAGCATAAATTTTTAATGATTAGAATCATAATAATATCACTAGTCATTGAATAAATCAATATCATGGATTTAAATTTGATTTTATGAAAAATGAGGACATTAACAGAGAAAAATCTATAATGTGTGGAAATTTTTCTATGCTTTGAAGTTATGTTTCACCACTGATACAAGATTCATTATGGACTCCACCAAGAACCAAACATCCTTGAATAATATTGAGGTCTAAATCTATACAAGTTTCATATCAAAGTGATAACTAGTCATTGATTAAAATATACAATCAATAATTTATATCACCAAGGATTGATTTACCTGGTAAAATCTCAATAACCCAAAACATCCTTGTCTAGGACTAAAAATGATACATAACACCTCTCCTAGGTAAAACAACCTATCTAGGGCATAATTATGGTGTCAAAATTCCCACCAGGGACTCTATCTAAGAGATATCGCCACTCACATTCATAGGATAAGTATCTATTTTTAAATAAATATTAAATATACCTTAAGGAACAAATATATTGAAACTTCACAAAATTTCATACAAAGGGTAAATACCTTGTCCTCGAACCAATGATAGTTTTACAAAAAAATTATAAGATCCTTTTTATGGTCAATTTACCATTCTACCCTTTTTAATAATTAGGACCCCATAACTCAATTAAATGAGTTGAGTCATGATCAATGAAAAACCTAGGTCACCACATTATCCACACCTTTAAACATTTTTTTCCTTAAAAAGAAAAAAATCTAGGAAGATAAACTAGAATGTTCATAAAACAACTTCATGTTATATGATAATTTCTACTGCACATGCCTCGTCAACCTTTATCTAAATCCTGATTCTGTGCAATACCATGAAAAAATTATAAACTCACATTATATGAATGTTGTTAAAATTTCTCACCTATACCATTCAAATTCATAGTCATTCATATCCAAGACATGAAGATAAACTATAAACCATCAATACTAACTCTATAATAGTTCACTAATAAAGGTAACATTCATGGGAGTTTTTTCCACCTTTAAAGAGTGATCCAGATAAATTTCCACTTGTGAAGAACCTATTTGAGTCAAAATTTTCTACCAAGAACAATAATGAAAATTCTACACTGATCCAAGAAGAACCTCAAGGTAACATTCTTCTTAGGATTTGCATTTACCTCTCATAATTTCCTAAAAAAGTGAATATACTATTGTCTCTAACACAAAGAAAATGGGAAATACCAAATCTCTAGATTGATATTTACTATTCAATAAAAATTACACATACATACGTTCGAACCCAAGAAATATCTCATCCAAAACCATATACATTCTATTGGTTTTTTGATACTACCATGAAAAATTTACTGATTAGAACATCAATAAATAGTACCAACATCCACACACAACCCAATAAATATTTCTTACTCACCAGCGACCCATTATTCCACAATATGAAGTGTATATTATTGAAAAATCTAGTTAACCCTACCTGGTCATCTCCATAACCAAGGATAAATCCTCTACAAAAATTAGTGACCAAAAAACAACCAATGGATAAACATCCCCCACCATATATCTAGAGTTTACCCATTTTTAATACGACTAAATTCTTGGATATTCCTATACCACCAAGTATAAGATCCTAGGTTTTCACATAAGGTACATATCTTTTTTTTCAATTTAAATGCTTGTTTATGACCTAATGAGAATAACCTTTGAGTCTATGGAGGTATCAGGGGGGTGGTTAGGGATTTTGCAGAGCCTGGAGTCCATATTTTTGGAAAACTAGGGTTTTCCACATGGTTAGTAGAAACCATATAGGGTAGGTCTCATAGTTATTACTAACTATGCAAGGTTGGAAAATGGGGAGCTACAAGCCACATGGTTTAAGGAGACCATGTTGATAGAGGAACACACCTATGTGGGGGCCTCTTTAGTTTTTGATAGTGGATGTAGGAACATTTTTTCAGATAGTTAGTCAAACTGTGTGCACTAACTATGCAAGGTGTCCCTCCTTACAGTGAAGGGCACACAGTTGGTGCACGGTTTGACCAACCATATGACCAAACTGTGTGGCCTAGATTTTGGGGGTAAACTTAAAAAATTTACCTCAAAAATATATTTAACCTAATTTCCTTTTCTTTATCCTTCTATGTTAGACAAAATCCTTTGGGGAGATCCTCTTGAAGCTAAATCATAGATTTTTATCCTATTCTTCTGTCCGAACTTGGAATGAAGCGATGTTGGTCTCATTTGATTCACACTGGTGAGTACACAATTCCTTTTATGTCATTATTAATTTAAATTTAGATCAATAGAGTTCTTTAGGTTCAAGCTAATATGCTCTATTTCCAGGTTCTTCATCCATTATTAATTTTTATTCATATCTGAGTCGAATCAGAAGATGATACCGGATGAGCACTCCACTACGGACCTATGGTAGGTTTTCTATACTTTTCTCAAGTGGTTTGATTCTTTATAGAGATAGTTTCTATTATACCTCCCATATTACTTTCTATATTGGCCCTAAAAATGGATTGAATAATTAAATTTAATGAAATAGAACATGTTAGGGATTCCCTTTAGTTACCTTGAGAATTTTTGGAGGTTGTTTCCCCAACCAAGGTCACCCATGGGGTGTGACTTTGAGTTTTTATTTGTTAAAACACAGATGGGGGGAGTGTTAGTGCTTACCTAGTTAGAGGAAGCCTTTTTTATAAATGAAATTAATTGAATTGATTTATTAGGAGATGAATTTTCTTCTTTTACGTGTGTTAAAATGCGATGAATTTCTTGAATTGGTTGAATGGTTTATATGGAGTTTTATATGAGTGGGTATACTAATGGGACTTTAATTCTTGTGAATTTATGAATGTAATGAGATATTAATTGAAATGGTAGTGTATTACTTTTTTGGTATATCATGGATCTTAATTCTATTAAGATTCCATTGAAATTTCACCCATGGATCTTGTTTTATGGTAGAATATTATTTGGACCTATATGCTCCTTGGATCTTGATTTCCTAGGATTAAAAGGGCATTTCTACCCCTTGGATTAGACTTGATGGACTAAAATTGGATGTGCTATGTTGACATTATCCTTTTACTATACCACTTCTATTAACCGGTATCCATAGAGATGCTCCTGTGACTCAATGAGGATGCCTTGGTCTTCTATACCATAGATATGGCCCTGAGGGGTCTAAAACATTGATTATACGGCTCATACATGGTAAATGTGATATACTTGGTTGTATGGTGAGACCATGGTTGATATAAAATTTCTGATTATATGGACCATTCGTGTTTGATATGGTATCATAGGTTGTACAGAAAGGCCACAGGTTATATGAGATATTTTGTATGCTATATGGCCGTGGTGGTTACTTCCTTTTACTTTAATACTTCCTTGTGATAAGATCTTGATACTTGTTTTGTAGGGAACCTTGTATAGCTATACAATATCACATTTTTTTAGTATACATGAAATGGGAACTTTACTTTTCATTACTACTTACCTATGATATATATTTCACTCTACTTAGTTATATTTCATAGCTAGGATTTTTTATAGACCTTTGGGTGATGAACTACAAGGATTGTATCTCACACCCTATCTGATACCCTATTGGGTACCTAAAAAGACTATATGGATCCAGGTAGGGACTAGGAAAAGAACCCATAGTTTGATGATTGATTTTGTACCATGCTTAGGATCAGGAGAGAACAAAACCATATTGAGGCTCGTGATGCTATCCAGAGATAGTGTTTTTTTTGATTTTTTATAATTTTTGATATATGTATTGTAAACATTCATTATATACCTATTTAGGATGTATTATAGAGATATGAAATGTGTCATCATCATTTGTATATGAGATTCCTTTTTCATAGTCTATATAGTCCTATCTTGGTTATTTATCTATTGTATGCTTGTTTTAATACTTACACTATTGATTTGTATGATTGTTACCACTATGTTACACTCTGATAAGAGGTTATAGTCTCCCCATAGTGACACCCTAGACCCTCACTTCTAGTTTATTTTTTTTGAGATTTGGGGAGATGTGTTTGAGGCTATGTGACCCATTGGTTTGGAGTACCGAATAATCGCATCTGGGTCAGGATGTTACACCAAGTACCCATGATCTACTTGGATGACAACATTTTAACATCATTTTTTAATACCCAAAACATGAATCATGTTAACACCACTATTTAATCCTTTAAGAGGAATATGCACACCACACATTTGTAAGATCCATTAGGTGAATCACCCAAGAAAAACCAATTATAAAATATAGTTCAACTGATATCACCAACAAAGACCTTACTCACATGATGAAAGTGTGTGGGTACACTACTGTAAAGACCCGTAAAATTCAAGGGAATTTTTTTCTTAATTTTCTTTGGAATTTTACAAGAACGCAGTTTCAGACGACACTTGATTCCGAGGCCCGGTGTGCTCGTAATTTCTATCCGAAGTTTAGCTTGGGTACGTTCAGTGAACGAACGAGCATGAATTAATATCTTTTGAACCGGTGCTCGGAATCGAATTCCGAGGGCACCGATGGAACCGTAGCGCCGGTAATTTCTTAGGAACGCTTAATCCGGAGTTGCGTTTACACGAGAGAAGTTAATAAAAATTGTGGAAGTTAAAAATAAAAATTTAACAACAATTTTTATTTTTACTCTAAATGTATAATCCTTGGAATGGAAGTTGGGTAACTACCCAACCTCCCTTGGGAGGTTATGAGGGTGGTGGGGCCCACACGAACCCCACCCCTTCATATCCTCTAACCCCCTCAACTCACCATTAATTTTGTTAACTTAAGTTTAATAACTTATGGAGTTAATGAGGTGAGTTGATGTGGAATTCAAACACTTGAATTTCAAAAGCCTAGTTGTGTTAATAAAATAAGTTGAGAACTTATTTTATTTGGGTTGGTGTTTAGTTGTTTGAGAGATTTTGGAGAAAAAGCTAAGGAAGTCTTGAGTTCTTCTTTCCCTTTGATGAAGAACGCGAAGAATGAACGATCTCTGACGTGGAGTGCCAAGCCCTCGGAGACTGTCTTCCGCGACACTGACCCGCGACACGACGTCTTCTTCCACGACGTATTTCTTCCGCGATGTCTCTTTTCGCGACGGTTTTCCGCGACAAAATCTCCGTCAACGTCTTCGAATCCTCGCTTTGCGACGCCGAAGTTCGTCATCTCTTTTATCAAGGTAGGGGTTGTTTATTTAATTTGTTCGTGTTTATCACCTTATCGTTCTTCGTGAAAATAAGACCAAATGATATCGATTAACGAGAGGGGGACGAACCGCACAAACATAGCCGACCCTCCTCCTTTATCCTTGTTTGATACTTTGTTTTGGACGGAATGGCATGGTGCCGTCGCACCACGCGGGAATTGCACGACAAGTAATGTGCGGCGCCGTCGCGCCGCACCGTGAAGTTGAACAAGAACGCAACGCCATCGTGCCACGTCAAAGGAAACCGAAGACACCGCGGCCGGAGCGGGGCCGCGGCGGAAGGGCGCGGTGCCGTCGCACTGTGTCGGACGAACTAGCCGCGACCGGTTCTGGGACGCGGTGGAGCAGGGTGACCGGCGGCCGGTTCCAGGCTGCCGGCGTCGGCGAAGGAGAAAGGAACGACCGTCGCCGGTCCTTGTCGGAAGAACCGGCCGGCCGGTGCGGGCCGGCCGGACAAAGGGGAGACGGGGGAATTAATTCCCCCGGTCGGCCTACAAAAACGGCCCCCTTAATTGGGGGGTCGTGGTTACACCAGGGGGGCAGGCGCCCCCCCCTTTGCCAACGGCTCGGCCGTTGGCCGAGCTGGACAACACGTTGGGCACGCTGTGCCCAGGCTGGGCCGACCCGGACCCGGGGCGGGTCGACCCGGTTTGGGCCGACCGGGGGGTCTCGGGCCGGGTCGGTCCGGGCCCGAAACCCCCATTTTCGGACCGTCTTTGGTATTTTGCCCATAACTTGGGCTACGGACCTCCGATCGACGCACCGTCAGTTGCGATGCGATCCTTGAATCGAGACGGTCGTTTTGATATATCGCACTCAAGGTTTCAGAATACTTTGAGTTCGACCGAGTTGGTTCGTACACGAAACCAACCAGGCCCTCGGAGCGGAAACACTCATATCTTAAGCTCCGGACGTCCGAATGATGTGCCGTCGACTTTTCTGGTTTCCTCTTAGTGAGAAGGATCTTTTGGTTTACCCCACCCGAGGTTTGGATGCAGGTGGAGTACGGTCGGGTTGGTTTTTCCTTAAAACCCAACCGGGCCCCTGGGACAAAAAAGCCAATAACTCTCAGACCGGGCGTCCGATTGACGCACCGTCTGCGACATTGAGTTCCTGTTGATGATACGGAACCTTTGGATACATCAACTCTAGACTATGTGTCAGTTGATGTATTAGCCTCTCGGCTCGTGGATCGGACCCTCCCGAACGAGCTTGCTGTGTGCGGGAACCCTAGAGCTGGCTGCGACTGCTTCTGTGTCTGCGACGACGACTGTGCAGAGATCCTCAGTGGATTCGACGACGACGACTACAACACTCAGCGATCCTGTGTGGATCCGTGCTACCGATCCTGTGTGGGTCCGATCCTGTGTGGGTCAGCGCTCAGCAGTTCTGTGTGAGCCAGTGCCTACAGATCCTGTGTGGGTCCGATCCTGTGTGGGTCATTATGGGGGTTAGTACCTATCGATCCTTTGTGGGTCCGATGACTTAGATTGATCAGTGATCATCTCTATCGTCTTTCGAAGAAGTATACCTATGTGAGATGAATCATGTTTTACTTTTCTATGTGGATTGTGTTGTGCTATCCTGTGTGGATTACCTTTTGATTTCCTGTGTGGAATACGTTTGCTTTCCTGTGTGGACCGGGTTGTACTTGGGCTCAGAGGTTAGAGCGTTTTGGAATTGATGACTTAGGTATATGTATGAGCATATACCTAAGCAGTGTCGGTTGTTACTTTGTGATTGTATCTTTCTTTATGGTTTATCCTTTGTGGATTTTGGGAGACCTTCGGGGTCTCAGGGTCCCTACTGAGTAGCTTATACTCACCCCTGCACGGGCTATGCCCGCACTATGTTGTGTTGGTTGCAGACGACGGACAGAGCTGATCGTGGTTGAGGCTTGCAGAGAAGGACGATACCTGGAGGTGGAACACTAGGTGGGACGTACTCGGAGCGGTCGACTGGTCCCAAGGAGCAGTGGAGGTTATCTGTACCCACCCTTCTGGTGGGACTTCCAGTGGATGGATCGACGTTGCATCTTTACTTTTCAGTTGCTGTTTTTCCCTTTCGAGTTGTACTTTACTTTCAGTTTGGGTTTGTATTCTGGCTGCTTACTTTCCGCACTTACTGTTGTACCAGCTTTTACTTAGTGATTGCTTCTTCTGCTTGCTTTCTCTGTGGTGTTTGTTTACTTTACAAAGGCAATGCCTTCCCTTTTTATCGGGAATTTACGCCTTGGTGCTAGTCACCAGCCCCTGGCCTATGGAAGGCGGGCTTGGGGTAGTCACGGCACGGGCCCTGAGGACGGGTCGTGACAAATTGGTATCAAAGGAGTTCGGTTCTACCACAGAACTTGGGACTCTGATCTTTTTCTATGTGAAGCAATAGTTTTTAGCGTATTGGGTGTGGTTATCAGTCCAAGGAGTCCAGTGTTGGTGCGGCGGTCGACGTATCCGTACACCATGACCCTGACTTCTGATTTCCGACTTAATGCACCAAAACATTGATTGCATGTGTGTTTCAAGTTTTCTTCGTGATTACTTTGTATCAGCTCACCAGGTATACTGTTCTGACCGTGGCACACCTGTTTCCTTTTTAGGATGGCCCCACGATGGCAGCCATCTAGGGTTCTGAGAGTCGAGCGTGACGACAGCCCACCGAGCGACGAGGCCTCGGTGCAGGGCCCCTTGTCAGCAGTGGCACCGGCGGTAGCTCTACCCGTCGATCCACCGATGCTTCCAGCCCCAGCCGCTGACGATGCACGTCACCTCAGTGCACTGCATGAGTTCCAGCGCCAGCGACCGCCTAGGTTCCGCGGGGAGACGGACCCCCAGGCAGTCGAGGACTGGCTGGAGGCAGTGGTGAGAGTTTTCATGTTAGTGAGGACACCAGCAGACCTCATGGTGATCCTCGCATCGAGCCTACTGCACGCAGCAGCAGGTAGATGGTGGATCTTGATGCTCCAGGTGCACGATGAGGCATCTCTTCTCTGGACAGACTTTGAGAGCCTCTTCTGCTCAGAGTTCGTCCCAGCCACCCTCCGTGCGGTGCGCATCCAGGATCTTCTTCAGCTGCGGCAGGGCAGCATGACGGTCGCCCAGTACTCGGTGAGATTTACCGATCTCTCGCGCTACTCGACAGACATGGTACAAGACCCATTCTTCCGGGCCCGAACCTTTGAGCAGGGATTGAGACACGAGATCAGGGCATCACTGATCTCCCTCAGCATTTCGACTCAGATAGGAGTACTGGAGAAATCCCTTTTGATCGAGAGCTTTCTTGCTGAGACTACACCAGCGCCGAGACCCACCGCAGGGCGGCACGTAGAAGAGTCTTCTACAGCAGGCAGTTGACAGATGACTCTTAGGTCCAGGAATACCAGACCCTCAGGCAGACGACCTTAGGACACTGGCTCAGCAGTGCGGGGCACACAACGCGGATCCAGTCTTTCGAGAGGCAGGCAGTGCTACTCATGCGGCGGGTAGGGCCACATGGATCGTGATTGCCCGACCCACCATGCCGAGGAGCAGCAGACGGTTGAGGGACCAATGAGGCATGGGAGAAGGCCGAGCAGCAGGTGGTGGGTGACGCTTTGAGACCCTTCCACCATCACCACCAGGAGGTCCACCCCGACCACAGGGAGTTGGTGGGCAGAGATAGGCACAGCTCCAGGCAGCAGAGGCCTACGACCACGGCGCGCCCGAGATTATTCGAGGTACTATCTGTGTCTATTCCACCCTTGCTGCAGTTCTTATAGACACAAGGGTGAGTCACTCTTTCATAGCCACTGCCCTTGTTCGGAGCTCAGAGATTCTGACAGAGCCGTTGGCTCGATCCTTACGTCTAGAGACTCCTACGGGAGCAGACTCGACGATTACGCACTGGTGCCGACAGTGTGAGCTTACTCTAGGAGGAGAGAGCTTTGGCTGGGATCTTCTTGTAGCGGAGTCGAGGCCTTAAGACATCATCCTGGGCATGGATTGATTGTCTACATTCCATGCACATATTGACTATATTAGGCACAAGGTGCGATGTGTACACACCGACGGGAGCAGGTTCACCTTCACCGGCGAGAAGGGAGCCTTTGCAGCACAGGATGGACTTCCGCAGAGGAGAGGATAGCCCATCACTCATCAGTTGACTAGCCTCATCCTAGGAGCAGTTGACGTGCGAAGTCCTGGTTTTCCTACAGTGGTGGATCAGTATGCGGACGTCTTTCCCGACGACGTTCCAGGGCTACCTCCTCGCAGAGAGGTAGACTTTTATATTGACCTGTACCCCGGGACAACCCTGATATCGACTCCAGCATATCAGATGGCCCCCGCTGAGCTTCGAGAGTTGAAGGTACAGTTAGAGAACTTGCAGGTCAAGTGGTTCATCCAACCCAGTGTTTCACCCTGGGCTTCCCCGATATTGTTCGCCAAGAAGGCGGACGGGAGCTTGCGACTTTGTGTCGACTATCGTTGCCTGAACCAGGTGACAGTGAGGAACAAGTATCCGCTACCGAGGATTGATGACCTCTTTGATCAGCTCAAGGGAGCACGGTGGTTCTCGAAGATAGACCTCAGGTCATGCTATCATCACCTCAGAGTGTCACGACCCGTCATCAGGGCCCGTGCCGTGACTACCCCAATCCCGCCTTCCATAGGCCAGGGGCTGGCGACTAGCACCAAGGCGTAAATTCCCGATAAAAAGGGAAGGCATTGCCTTTGTAAAGTAAACAAACACCACATAGCAAGCAAGCAGAAGAAGCAATAACTAAGTAAAAGATGGTACAATAGTAAGTGCGGAAAGTAAGCAGGCCAGAATACAAACCCAAACTAAAAGTAAAGTACAACTCGAAAGGGAAAATAGCAACTGAAAGGTAAAGCCGCAACGTCGAGCTATCCACTGGGAATCCCACCTGAAGGGTGGGTACAGAAAGCCTCCACTGCTCCTCGGGTCCAGCCTACCACTCTGAGTACGTCCCGCCCAGTGGTCCACCTCCAGGTACCGTCCTGCTCCGCAAGCCTCCACCGCCATCAGCGCTGTCCGTCGTCTGCAACCAACACAACGTAGTGCGGGCATAGCCCATGCAGGGGTGAGTATAAGCTACTCAGTAGGGACCCTGAGACCCCCGAAGGTCTTCCAAAATCCACAAAGGATAAACCACAATGGAAAGATACAATCATGAAGTAACAACCGACACTGCTTATGTATATTCCCATACATATACCTAAGTCATCAATTCCAATACGCTCCAACCTCCGAGCCCAAGTACAACCCAGTCCACACAGGAAAGCATACGAATTCCACACAGGAAAGCAAAACGTAATCCACACAGGATAGCACAACACAATATGCATAGTAAAGAAAAAAGGATTCAGCTCACACATGTATACTTCTTCGAAAGACGATAGAGATGATCACTGATCCATCTAAGTCGTCGGACCCACAAAGGATCGATAGGTACTAACCCCCGTAATGACCCACACAGGATCGGACCCACACAGGATATGTAGGCTCTGGCTCACACAGAACTGCTGAGCGCTGACCCACACAGGATCGAACCCACACAGGATCGGTAGCACTGATCCACACAAGATCGCTGAGTGTTGTAGTCGTCGTCGTTGAATCCACTAAGGATCTCTGTATAGTCGTCGTCGTCACAGTAGCAGTCGTAACCAGCTCTAGGGTTCCCGCACACAGCAAGCTCGTTCGGGAGGGTCCGCTCCACGAGCCGAGAGGATGATACATCAACTGACACATAGTCCAGAGTTGATGTATCCAAAATTTCCGTATCGTCAACAGGAACTCAACGTCGTAGACGGTGCGTCAATCGGACGCCCGGTCTGAGAGTTATTGGCCTTTTCGTCCCAGAGGCCCGGTTGGTTTTTAAGGCAAAACCAACCCAACTGTACTCCACCTGCGTCCAAAACTCGGGCAGAGTAAGCAAAAAGATCCGTCTCACTTAGAGGAATTCAAAAAAGTAGACAACACGTCAATCGGACGTCCGAAGCTCAAGATATGAGCGTTTCCGCTCCGAGGGCCCGGTTGGTTTCGTGTACGAACCGACCCGACATAACTCAAAGTATTCCGAAACCTTGAGTGTGATATAACGAAATGACCGTATTGATCCAAGGATCGCATCTCAATTGATGATGCGTCGATCGAAGACCCGTAGCACAAGTTATGGGCGTCCGACCGAAAAAGGTTTGGTATTAAGGGGTTCGGGCCCGATCCGACCCGGCCCGATACCCCCAGGGCCGACCCGAACCGGGTCCGGGTCCGGCTCGCCTGGGCGCGGCGTGGCGCGGCCCGGCCGGCACGGCTTGACCCGGCCTGGGCGCGGCCCGGTCTGGCGGACCGGCCAGGCGGCCTGGCCACAGCGCACCCAGCGCGCTGGCCCAACGCTCGGCCAACCGACCGAGCCATTTGGCAAGGGGGGTGGGGGGGGGGGGGGGGGGGGCGCCTGCCCCCCTGGTGTAACCGCGACCCCCAAATTATGGGGGCCGTTTTGTGCTGGCCGGCCGGGGGAATTAATTCCCCCGGTTTCCCTTTGTCCAGCCGACCTGCACCGGCCGACCGGTTCTGCCAACAAGGACCGGCGACCACCGGTCCTTCCTCCTTCACTGACACTGGCAGCCCGGAACCGGCCACCGGTCACCCTACTCCGCCGCGGCCCGGAACCGGCCACCGGTCACCCTACTCCGCCGCGGCCCGGAACCGGCCGTGGCCTGGTTCGTCCGGCGCGGTGCGACGACACCGCGCCCCTCCGCCGCGGCCCCGCTCCGGCCGCGGTGTCTTTGGTTTTCTCCGACGCGGCGCGATGGCGCCGTGACTTGGTTCAACTTCACGGTGCGGTGCGACGACATCGTGTTCTTGTTCGTTTCCATGGCGCGGCGTGACGGTGCCACACATTCCTTGTCGTACGATCACACGCGGTGCGAAGGCACCACGTCATACTCGTTTCAAACCACAAAGAAACAACACACAGATAAGGGAGGAGGGTCGGCCGTGTTTGTGTGGTCCGACCCCCTCTCATTAATCGATATCATTTATTCGTATAACCACGAAGAACGAAAAACTAGAAATCACGAACGAAAATAATTAAATAATTTAAACCCCTACCTTGAGCATAGCTAGAATGGGGGTTCGCCGTGGAAAATGACGTCGCGAGGTGAAGCTCCGTATGTTGATGGTGAACGTCCGAGGAGGAAGTGGCGTCTCCTTTTCTTTGACATGGGAAGAATATCGAAAGAGAGTGCGTCATCGATCCTCGGAAAAAGGGGTCACACACCGGCTGTGAAGAGGAGAAGAGACGACATGTCAATCTCTTCTAAGGTGACGACGTTCTTCGTCGAAGTCTTGGTGTTCTTCGTCGTGTCTTGGTGTTCTTCGTGATGAAGATGAAAACACCCAAGAGTTCTCTCCTCCAATGTCCACACACAACAACCAACCCAAATAAAATAAGGCTCATTCTTATTTTATTAACTCAAGCCACAATTCAAAAATAATCAAAACTTAAATTAATTAATTGAATTGGGTGTTGGCATACTTAATGAGAGGAGAGGTAAAGTCAAAAGGGTTACACAACTTAAGTGGGGGGGTTAAGAGGAGTTATGGAGTTAAGAGATTTGAAAAGGTGGGGGCTCGTGTGGGCCCCACCTCACCTTTAATCCACTCAAGATAAACTAACAAACATTGGGTCCCACCATAACTCCTACACTTAGGTTCTAACTCATGGAGAAGTGAAATAAAATTCTTAATGAAAATTTTATTTCACTAACACTTAATCCACAAATTTAAACAACTTCTCTCGTGTAAAAGCAACTCCGGATTAAGTGTTCCTAAGCAAAAATCGGCACTGCGGTTCCATCGGTGCCCTCAGAATTCGATTCCGAGCACCAGTTCAAAAGATAGTAATACCCGCTCGTTTGTTCACTGAACGTACCCGATCTAAACTTCAGATAGAGATTCTGGGCACACCGGGCCTCGGAATCAAGTGCCGTCTGAAACTGCGTTCTTTTAAAATCCCAAAGAAAATTAAGAAATTTTTTTCCTTGAATTTTACGGGTCTTTACATTAATCCCACCTCAGGTGTTTACGTCCTCGTAAAGATACATCGAAAACTAGGGAAACAAATGTGGGTACTGAGCACGCATCTGAGCCTCCCGCTCCCAAGTGATCTCCTGGAGGTTCCCGTGCTGCCATCTGATGCGCACTAGAGGAATCGACCGTCCATGTAGGACCCGCTCCTGTCGATCCTCGATCTCCACTGGGACCTTCGCGAAAGTTGCCCCATCATCAACGTCAAGCTCCCCATGGTCAATGATATGCGTCGGGTCGTGCACGTATCTCCTCAGCTGAGATACGTGGAAGACGTCGTGCACCCGGTGCAACTGAGGTGGTAGATCCAGGCGATAAGCCACCTCGCCAATCCTGCTGAGGACCTGGAATGGTCCGATGAAGCGTGGAGACAACTTGCCGCCTCTGCCAAATCTCCGTAATCCATGTCGAGGTGAGACACGCAAGAAGACGTGGTCGCCATCCTCGAACTCTTGTGTCCTCCGCCTCCTGTCAGTATAAGACTTCTGCCAGCTCTGAGCTGTCCTCATCCGCTCCTGGATGACCTGGACCTTCTTTGTCGTGGCCCGAACCATCTTTGTTCCCACAAGTGCTGACTCCCCAGGGTCTGTCCAGCACAAAGTAGATCTGCAAGGTCTGCCGTACAACGCCTCGTATGGTGCCATCCCGATGGTGGAGTGGTAGCTATTGTTGTAGGCGAACTCCACCAAGGGTAGGTGGTCCTCCCTGCTGCGACCAAAGTCAAGGATACATGCGTGGAGCATGTACTCAAGAGTCTAAATAGTCCTCTCCTTCTGACCATCCATCTGAGGGTGAAAGGCTGTGCTGAGACGTAGCTGCGTCCCGAACGTCTCCTGCAAACCCTTCCAAAGCCGGGAAGTAAAGTGAGCATCTCGATCGGAGACGATAGATGATGGCACACCGTGAAGCCGTACAATCTCCTGAACGTAGAGACATCCCAAGCTCTCCACTGAGTCTTGCTCTTTGATGGGCAGGAAGTGAGCCGACTTGGTGATTCGGTCGACAATCACCCAGATGGAGTCGTGACCTCTGGAAGTGTGTGGAAGTCCAGTCACGAAGTCCATAGATATGCCATCCCAATTCCACTCCGGGACCTCCAAGGGCTGTACCAAGCCTGCTGGTACCTGATGCTCAGCCTTCACCTACTGGCAGGTGAGGCATCAAGAAACGAACTCCGCCACAACCTTCTTCATGCCCGGCCACCAGTGCTGTCATCTAAGATCCTGGTACATCTTCGCCACTCCAGGATGTACCGCCAAAGGAGAAGTGTGAAACTCTCTTAGCACCTCCTCCCATAAAGCAACTGGTACCAAGGTACGTCCTCTGAAAAGGACGTCGTGATTTTCTCCAAAGGAGAAACCATCAGGTGCCTATCCTGAGGATATCTGTGCATGCCGTGTCTCACAGTCAGCATCCCCACGCTGTGCCTCTCTGACCCGCTGCAGTAGTGGAGGAGTGACTATGAGAGACTGGAGGAAGGATGCTCCATCTCTATCCATGAAGGATATCTGCAAAGAGGATAGCTACTCTGTCGCCTCCTCAAGTAGCTGAATGCCCGTCCTCCTACTGAGAGAATCGGCTACAACGTTCCCCTTCCCAGGAGTATAGACTATCTCAAAGTCATAGTCTTGGAGGAACTCGAGCCATCACCGCTGTCTCGGATTCAGATCCTTCTGAGAGAAAATGTATCTAAGACTCTGATGGTCAGAAAATACTGTAAAGCGCTCACCCATCAGGTAGTGTCGCCATGTCTTCAGAGCGAAGACCACTACTGCTAACTCCAGATCATGGGTAGCGTAGTTATGCTCATGCGGCCTCAGCTGAGGTGATCCATAGGCGATCACTGCCCGCTCCTGCATCAGTACACATCCGAGTCCGGTCCCTGATGCATCACAGTAGACTACGTACCCTACTCCCTCCTCAGGCAACCTCAAGATAGGTGCGCTGGTCAATCTCTGTCTCAGCTCCTGGAAGCTCTGCTGACATCTGTCTAACCACACAAAGGGTTTCCCCTTCTTCGTCAAAGCTGAGAGTGGTACCGCAACTCTGGAGAAGTCTGGAACAAATCTCCAGTAGTATCCAGCTAGTCCCAAGAAACTCTGCACCTACATCACGCTCCTGGGTGTCTCCCAAGCTAGCACTGACTCGATCTTCGCAGGATCCACCGCAACTCCTGTCTCAGAGATGACGTGTCCCAAGAAGTGGACCTCACGTATCCAGAACTGACACTTCGAGAGCTTTCCATAAAGCTGATACTCTCGGAGTGTGTCTAGTACAACCCGAAAGTGGTAGGTATGCTCCTCCTCAGTCGTCGAGTAAATTAAAATGTCGTCGATGAAGACCACGACAAATCGATCGAGGTATGGCTGAAAGATCCTGTTCATGAGGGCCATGAACACTGCTGGAGCATTGGTCACGCCGAAGGGCATAACCAAGAACTCATAGTAGCCATACCGACATCTGAAGGCCGTCTTCTGCACGTCCTCGTCTCGAACTCTGAGATGATGATGGCCTGATCTGAGGTCTATCTTTGAGAACCACCGTGCTCCCTTGATATGATCGAAGAGGTCATAAATCCTCGATAGAGGATACTTGTTCCTCACTGTCACCTAGTTCAGGCGACGATAGTCGACACAAAGTCGCAAGCTCCTGTCCGCCTTCTTGGCGAACAAAATCGGGGAAGCCCAGGGTGAAACACTGGGTCGGATGAACCCCTTTCCCTGCAAGTCCTCCAAATGTACCCGCTGCTCTCGAAGCTTGGAGGGGGCCATCCGATATGCTGGGGTCGATATCGGGGCTGTCCCGGGGTACAGATCAATATAAAAGTCTACCTCTCTGAGAGGAGGTAGCCCTGGAACTTCATCGGGGAAAACGTCCGCATACTGATCCACCACTGCAGGAAAACCAGGACTCCACACGTCAACTACTCTTAGGATGAGGCTAGCCAACTAATGAGTGATGGGTTGTCCTCTCCTCTACAGAAGTCCATCCTGTGATGCGAAGGCTCCCTTCTCACCGGTGAAGGTGAACCTACTCCCGTCAGTGCGTACACATCGCACCTTGCGCCTAATACAGTCAATCTGTGCATGGAATGTAGACAACCAATCCATGCCCAGGATGACGTCGTAAGGCCTCGACGCCGCTACAAGAAGATCCCAGCCGAAGCTCTCGCCTCCTAGAGTAAGCTCACACTGCCGGCACCAGTGCGTAATCGTCGAGTCTCCTCCCGTAGGTTTCTGTAGCCGTAAGGATCGAGCCAACGACTCTGTCGGAATCTCCGAGCTCCGAACAAGGGAAGCGGCTATGAAAGAGTGACTCGCTCCTGTGTCTATAAGAACTACAGCAAGGGTGGAATAGACACAGATAGTACCTCGAATCATCTCGGGTGCACCGTGGTCGTAGGCCTCTGCTGCCTGGAGCTGTGCCTGTCTCTGCCCGCCAGCTCCCTGTGGCCGGGGTGGACCTTATGGTGGTGGTGGTGGTAAAGCCTCAAAGCGTCGCCCACCACCTGCTACTCGGCTAGATCCTCTACCTCGTTTGCCTGCTCCCTGCAGACCGCCACGGTCGACCCTCTGCCTCTGCCTCGGTGGTCCCTCAACCGTCTGCTACTCCTCGACATGATGGGTCGGGCAATCACGAGCCATGTGGCCCTGACCGCCGCATGAGTAGCACTGCCTGCCTCTCAAAAGACTGGCTCCGCGCTGTGTGCCCTGCACTGCTAAGCCAGTGTCCTGAGGTCGTCTGCCTGAGGGTCTGGTCTTCCTGGACCCAAGAGTTATCCGTCGACTGCCTGCTGCAGAAGACTCTGCTACGTGCCGCCCTGCGGTGGGTCTCTGCGCTGGTGTAAACTCAGAAAGAAATCTCTCGATCAAAAGGGCTCGCTCCAGTACTCCTGTCTGAGTCGGAATGCTGAGGGAGATCAGCGATGCCCTGATCTCATGTCTCAATCCCTGCTCAATGGTTTGGGCCCGGAAGAATGGGTACCGTACCATGTCTGTCGGGTAGCACGAGAGATCGGTAAATCTCGCCGAGTACTGGGAGACTGTCATGCTGCCCTGCCGTAGCTGAAGAAGCTCCTGGATGCACACCGTACGGAGGGTGGCTGGGATGAAATCCGAGAGGAAGAGGCTCTCAAAGTCCGTCCAGAGAAGAGATGCCTCATCGTGCACCTGGAGCATCAAGCTCCACCATCTGCTTGCTGCTGCGTGTAGTAGGCTCGCTGCGAGGATCACCATGAGGTCTACTGGTGTCCTCACTAACCTGAAAACTCTCACCACTACCTCCAGCCAGTCCTCGGATGTCTGGGGGTCCGTATCCCTGCGGAACCTGGGCGGTCGCTGGCGCTGTAACTCATGCAGTGCACTAAGGCGACCTGCATCGTCAGCGGCTGGGGCTGAAAGCATCGGTGGCTCGGAGGGTAGAGCTACCGCCGGTGCCACTGCTGACAAAGGGCCCTGCACC
Organism: Viscum album; assembly: GCA_963277665.1. Taxonomy (NCBI): domain Eukaryota; kingdom Viridiplantae; phylum Streptophyta; class Magnoliopsida; order Santalales; family Viscaceae; genus Viscum; species Viscum album. The sequence goes on from OY728122.1 coordinate 192,781,024, forward strand.
GAGGCCTCATCACTCGATGGGCTGTTGTCACGCTCGACTCTCGGGACCCTAGCTGGCTGTCGTCGTGGGGCCATCCTGAAAAGGAAACAGGTGCGCCACGGTCAGAACAGTATACCTGGTGAGCTGACACAAAGTAATCACAAAGAAAACTTGAAACACACACGCAATCAATGTTTTCGTGCATTAAGTCGAAAATCAGAAGTTAGGGTCCTGGTGTACGGATACGTTGGCCGCCGCACCAACACTGGACTCCCTGGACTGATAACCACACCCAATACGCTAAACACTATTGCTTCACATAGAAAAAGATCAGAGTCCCAAGTTCTATGGTAGAACCGAACTCCTTTGATACCAATTTGTCACGACCCGTCCTCGGGGTCCGTGCCGTGACTACCCAAAGCCCGCCTTCCATAGGCCAGGGGCTGACGACTAGCACCAAGGCGTAAATTCCCGATAAAAAGGGAAGGAATTTCCTTTGTAAAGTAAAAAAACACCACAGAGCAAGCAAGCAGAAGAAGCAATCACTAAGTAAAAGCTGGTACAACAGTAAGTGCGGAAAGTAAGCGGGCCAGAATACAAACCCAAACTGAAAGTATAGTACAACTTGAAAGGGAAAAAAACAACTGAAAAATAAAGCCGCAACGACGAGCTGTCCACTGGGAATCCCACCTGAAGGGTGGGTACAGAAATCCTCCACTGCTCCTCAGGTCCAGCCTACCACTCCGAGTACGTCCCACCCAGTGGTCCACCTCCAGGTACCGTCCTGCTCCGCAAGCCTCCACCATGATCAGCGCTGTCCGTCGTCTGCAACCAACGCAACGTAGTGCGGGCATAGCCCGTGCAGGGGTGAGTATAAGCTACTCAGTAGGGACCCCGAGACCCCCCGAAGGTCTTCCAAAATCCACAAAGGATAAACCAAAAAGGAAAGATATAATCACAAAGTAACAACCAACACTGCTTAGGTATATGCCCATACATATACCTAAGTTATCAATTCCAATACGCTCCAACCTCCGAGCCCAAGTACAACCCAGTCCAAACAGGAAAGCATACGAATTCCAAATAGGAAAGCAAAACGTAATCCACATAGGATAGCACAACACAATCCACATAGGAAAGAAAAAAGGATTCAGCTCACACAGGTATACTTCTTCGAAAGACGATAGAGATGATCACTGATCCATATAAGTCGTCGGACCCACAAAGGATCGATAGGTACTAACCCCCGCAATGACCCACACAGGATCAGACCCACACAGGATCTGTAGGCACCAGCTCACACAGAACCGCTGAGCGCTGACCCACACAGGATCTGACCCACACAGGATCGGACCCACACATGATCGGTAGCACTGATCCACATAGGATCGCTGAGTGCTGTAGTCGTTGTCGTCGAATCAACTGAGGATCTCTGTACAATCGTCGTCATCACAATAGCAGTCGCAGCCAGCTCTAGGGTTCCCGCACACATCAAGCTCATTCGGGAGGGTCCGCTCCACGAGCCGAGAGGCTGATACATCAACTGACACATAGTCTAGATTTGATGTATCCAAAAGTTCTGTATCGTCAACAGGAACTCAACGTCGCAGACGGCGCGTCAATCAGACGCCCGGTCTGAGAGTTATTGGCTTTTTCATCACAGGGGCCTGGTTGGTTTTTAAGGAAAAACCAACCCGACCGTACTCCACCTGCTTCCAAACCTCGGGCAGAGTAATCCAAAATATCCGTCTCACTTAGAGGAATTCAACAAAGTCGACGACACGTCAATCGGACGTCCGAAGCTCAAGATATGAGTGTTTCTGCTCTGAGGGCCCGGTTGGCTTCGTGTATGAACCAACCCGGCCTAACTCAAAGTATTCCAAAACCTTGAGTGTGATACACCGAAACGACCTTCTCGATCCAAGGATCGCATCTCAATTGACGGTGCGTCGATCGGAGACCCGTAGCACAAGTTATGGGCGTCCGACCAAAAAAGGTTCGGTATTAAGGGGTTCGGGCCTAGCCCGACCCGGCCCGATACCCCCGGGGTCGACCCGAACCGGGTCCGGGTCCGGCCCGGCCTAGGCACAGCGCGCCCAGCGCGCTGGCTAGGCGCTCGGCCAACCGGCCGAGCCGTTTGGCAAGGGGGGGCGCCTACCCCCCTGGTGTAACCGCGACCCCCCAATTATGGGGGCCGTTTTGTGCTGGCCGGCCGGGGGAATTAATTCCCCCGGTTTCCCTTTGTCCTGTCGGCCCGCACCGGCCGGCCGGTTCTGCCAACAAGGACCGACGACGGCCGGTCCTTCCTCCTTCGCCGACACCGGCGGCCCGGAACCGGCCGTCGGTCACCCTGCTCCGCCGCGGCCCGGAACCGGCCGCGGCTTGGTTCGTCCGGCGCGGTGCTACGGCAACGCGCCCCTCCGCGGCGGCCCCGCTCCAGCCGCAGTGTCTTTGGTTTTCTCCGACGCGGCGTGACGGCGCCGCGACTTGGTTCAACTTCATAGCGCGGCGCGACGACGTCGTTTCCTTGTTCGTTTCCATGGCGCGGCGCGATGGCGCCACACATTCCTTGTCGCACGATCACACACGGTGCAACGACACCACGTCATACTCGTTTCAAACCAAAAATAAACAACACACGGATAAGGGAGGAGGGTCGGCCGTGTTTGTGCGGTCCGACCCCCTCTCGTTAATCGATAGCATTTAGTCGTATAACCACGAAGAACGATAAACTAGAAATCACGAACGAAAATAATTAAATAATTTAAACCCCTACCTTGAGCGTAGCTAGAACGAGGGTTCGCCGCGGAAAACGACGTCGCGAGCTGAAGCTCCGTATGTTGACGGTGAACGTCCGAGGAGGAAGTGGCGTCTCCTTTTCTTTGACACGGGAAGAAGATCGAAAGAGAGTGCGTCGTCGATCCTCGGAAAAAGGGGTCACACACCGGCTGTGGAGAGGAGAAGAGACGGCACGTCAATCTCTTCTAAGGTGACATCGTTCTTCGTCGAAGTCTTGGTGTTCTTCGTCGTGTCTTGGTGTTCTTCGTGATGAAGATGAAAACACCCAAGAGTTCTCTCCTCCAATGTCCACACACAACAACCAACCCAAATAAAATAAGGCTCATTCTTATTTTAATAACTCAAGCCACAATTCAAAAATAATCAAAACTTAAATTAATTAATTGAATTGGGTGTTGGCATACTTAATGAGAGGAGAGGTAAAGTCAAAAGGGTTACACAACTTAAGTGGGTGGGTTAAGAGGAGTTAGGGAGTTAAGGGATTTGAAAAGGTGGGGGATCGTGTGGGCCCCACCTCACCTTTAATCCACTCAAGATAAACTAACAAACAGTGGGTCCCACCCTAACTCCTACACTTAGGTTCTAACTCATGGAGAAGTGAAATAAAATTCTTAACGAAAATTTTATTTCACTAACACTTAATCCAAAAATTTAAACAACTTCTCTCGTGTAAACGCAACTCCGGATTAAGCGTTCCTAAGAAAAAACCGGCGCTGCGGTTCCATCAGTGCCCTCGAAATTTGATTCCGAGCACCGGTTCAAAAGATAGGAATACCCGCTCATTCGTTCACTAAACGTACCCAAGATAAACTTCGGATAGAAATTCCGAGCACACTGGGCCTCGGAATCAAGTGCCGTCTGAAACTGCGTTCTTGTAAAATCCCAAAGAAAATTAAGAAATTTTTTTCCTTGAATTTTACGAGTCTTTACACAGAGTTCGAGATGAGGACGTGCAGAAGACGACCTTCAGGTGTCGGTATGGCCACTATGAGCTCTTGGTTATGCCATTCGGCGTAACCAATGCTCCAGCAGTGTTCATGGCCCTCATGAACAGGATCTTTCAGCTATACCTCGATCGATTTGTCGTGGTCTTCATCGATGACATTTTGATTTACTCGATGACTGAGGAGGAGCATGCCTACCACTTGCGGGTTGTACTAGACACACTCCGAGAGCATCATCTTTATGGAAAACTCTCGAAGTGTCAGTTCTGGATACGCGGGGTCCACTTCTTGGGACACGTCATCTCTGAGGAGGGAGTTTCATTGGATCCTGTGAAGATCGAGGCAGTGCTAGCTTGGGAGCCACCCAGGAGCATAACGGAGGTGCGTAGTTTCTTGGGACTAGCTGGATACTACCGGAGATTCGTGCCAGACTTCTCCAAAGTTGCGGCACCACTCTCAGCTTTGAAGAAGAAGGGGAAACCCTTCGTGTGGTCAGACAGATGTCAGCAGAGCTTCCAGGAGTTGAGACAGAGATTGACCAGCGCACCTATCTTGAGGTTGCTTGAGGAGGGAGTAGGGTACATAGTCTACTGCGATGCATCAGGGACTGGACTCGGATGTGTCTTGATGCAGGAGCGGGAAGTGATCGCCTATGGATCACGTCAGTTGAGGCCGCATGAGAAGAACTACACTACCCATGACCTGGAGTTAGCAGCAGTGGTCTTCGCTCTGAAGACATGGCGACACTATCTGATGGGCGAGTGCTTTACAGTCTTTTCTGACCATCAGAGTCTCAGATACATCTTCTCTCAGAAGGATCTGAATCTGAGACAGCGGCGATGAATCAAGTTCCTCCAGGACTATGACTTTGAGATAGTCTATACTCCTAGGAAGGGGAACGTGGTAGCCGTTTCCCTCAGCAGGAGGACGGGCATTCAGCTACTTGAGGAGGCAATAGAGCAGCTAGCCTCTTTGCAGATATCCTTCATGGATAGAGATGGAGTAGCCTTCCTTCAGTCTCTCACAGTCACTCCTCCACTACTACAGCGGGTCAGAGAGGCAAAGTATGGGGACACTGACTGTGAGATGCGACGTGCATAGATATCCTCAGGACAGGCACCTGATGGTTTCTCCTTTAGATCAGAGCACAACGTCCTTTTCAGAGGACGTACCTTGGTACCAGTTGCTTTACGGGAGGAGGTGCTGAGAGAGTTTCACACTTCTCCTTTGGCGGTACATCCTGGAGTGGCGAAGATGTACCAGGATCTCAGACGACAGCACTGGTGGCCGGGCATGAAGAAGGCTGTGGCGGAGTTCGTTTCTCGATGCCTCACCTGCCAGCAGGTGAAGGCTGAGCACCAGGTACCAGCAGGCTTGGTACAGCCCTTGGAGGTCCTGGAGTGGAAGTGGGACGGTATATCTATGGACTTCGTGACTGGACTTCCATGCACTTCCAGAGGTCACGACTCCATTTGGGTGATTGTCGACCGACTCACCAAGTCGGCACACTTTCTACCCATTAGAGAGAATGGCTCAGTGGAGAGCTTGGGAAGACTTTAAGTTCAGGAGATTGTACGGCTTCACGGTGTGCCATCATCTATCGTCTCCGATCGAGATGCTCGCTTTACTTCCCGGCTTTAGAAGGGGTTTCAGGAGGCGTTCGGGATGCAGCTACGTCTGAGCACAGCCTTTCACCCTCAGACGGATGGTCAGACAGAGAGGACCATTCAGACTCTCGAGGACATGCTCCGCGCATGTGTCCTCAACTTTGGTCGCAGCTGGGAGGACCACCTACCCTTGGTGGAGTTCGCGTAAAACAACAACTACCACTCCACCATCGGGATGGCACCATACGAGGCATTGTACGGCAGACCTTGCAGATCTCCTTTGTGCTGGACAGACCCTAGCGAGTCAGCACTTGTGGGACCAGAGATGGTCCGGGCCACGACAGAGAAGGTCCAGGTCATCCAGGAGCGGATGAGGAAAGCTTAGAGCTGACAGAAGTCTTATGCTGACACGAGGCGGAGGCCACTAGAGTTCGAGGATGGAGACCACGTCTTCTTGGGTGTCTCACCTCGACGTGGATTACAGAGATTTGACCAAGGCGGCAAGTTGTCTCCATGCTTCATCGGACCATTCCAGGTCCTCAACAGGATTGGCGAGGTGGCTTATCGCCTGGCTCTACCACCACAGTTGCACCGAGTGCACGACGTTTTCCATGTGTCTCAACTGAGGAGATACGTGCACGACCCGACACATATCATTGACCATGGGAAGCTTGATGTCAATGATGGGGCGACTTTTGCAGAGGTCCCAGTGGAGATCGAGGATCGACAGGAGCAGGTCCTACGTGGACGGTCGATTCCTCTAGTGCGCATCAGATGGCATCACGGGAACCTCCAGGAGAGCACTTGGGAGTAGGAGGCTCAGATGCGTGCTCAGTACCCACATTTGTTTACCTAGTTTTCGATGTATCTTTACGGGGACATAAAGCCCTGAGGTGGGAGTAATGTAAAGACCCGTAAAATTCAAGGGAAATTTTTTCTTAATTTTCTTTGGAATTTTACAAGAATGCAGTTTCAGACGGCACTTGATTCCGAGGCCCGGTGTGCCTGAAATTTCTATCCAAAATTTAGCTCGGGTACGTTCAGTGAACGAACGAGCATGAATTCCTATCTTTTGAACCGGTGCTCGGAATCGAATTCCAAGGGCACTGATGGAACCATAGCGCCGATAATTGCTTAGGAACGCTTAATCCGGAGTTGCGTTTACATGAGAGAAGTTAATAAAAATTGTGTAAGTTAAAAATAAAAATTTAACAACAATTTTTAATTTTACTCTAAATGTATAATCCTTGGAATGGAAGTTGGGTAACTACCCCAACCTCCCTTGGGAGGTTATGAGGGTGGTGGGGCCCACACGAACCCCACCCCTTCATATCCTCTAACACCCTCAACTCACCATTAATTTTGTTAACTTAAGTTTAATAACTTATGGAGTTAATGAGGTGAGTTGATGTGGAATTCAAAAACTTGAATTTCAAAATCCTAGTTGTGTTAATAAAATAAGTTGAGAACTTATTTTATTTGGGTTGGTGTTTAGTTGTTTGAGAGCTTTTGGATAAAAAACTAAGGAAGTCTTGAGTTCTTCTTTCCCTTTGACGAAGAACACGAAGAATGAACGATCTCCGACGTGGAGCGCCAAGCCCTCGGAGACCGTCTTCCGAGACACCGACCCGCGACGCGACGTCTTCTTCCACGACGTTTTTCTTCCGTGACGTCTCTTTTCGCGATGGTTTTCTGCGATGAAATCTCCGTCAACGTCTTCGAATCCTCGCTTTGCGACGCCGAAGTTCGTCATCTCTTTTATCAAGGTAGGGGTTATTTATTTAATTTGTTTGTGTTTATCACCTTGCCGTTCTTCGTGAAAATACGACCAAATGATATCGATTAACGAGAGGGGGCCGGACCGCACAAACACGACCGACCCTCCTCCTTTATCCTTGTTTGATACTTTGTTTTGGACGGAATGGCTTGGTGCCGTCGCACTACGCGGGAATTGCACGACAAGTAATGCGCGGCGCCGTCGTGCCGCGCCGTGAAATTGAACAAGGACGTGACGCCGTCGCACCGCGTCGAAGGAAACTGAAGACACCACGGCCGGAGTGGGGCCGCGGCAGAAGGGCGTGGTGCCGTCGCACCACGCCGGACGAAGTAGCCGCGGCGGAGCAGGGTGACCGGCGGCCGGTTCCGGACCGCCGGTGTCGGAGAAGGAGAAAGGACCGGCCGTCGCCAGTCCTTGTCGGCAGAACCGGCCGGACGGTGCGGGATGGCCGGACAAAGGGGATCCGGGGGAATTAATTCCCCCGGCCGGCCTACAAAAACGGCCCCCTTAATTGGGGGGCCGCGGTTACACCAGGGGGGCAGGCACGCCCCCCCTTTGCCAACGGCCCGGCCGTTGGCTGAGCTGGCCAGCGCGCTGGGCGCACTATGCCCAGGCCGTGCCGCGCCGGGCCGGGCCGACCCAGACCCGGGGCGGGTCGACCCGGTTCGGGCAGACCGGGGGGTCTCGGGTGGGGTCAGTCCGGGCCCGAAACCCCCGTTTTCGGACCGTCTTCTGTCTTTTGCCCATAACTTGGGCTACGGACCTCCGATCGACGCACCGTCAGTTGCGATGCGATCCGTGAATCAAGAAAGTCGTTTCAGTATATCGCACTCAAGGTTTAAGAATACTTTGAGTTCGGTCGATTTGGTTCGTACACGAAACCAACCGGGCCCTCGGAGCGGAAACGCTCATATCTTAAGCTCCGGATGTCCGAATGACGTGCCGTCGACTTTGTTGGTTTCCTCTTAGTGAGAAGGATCTTTTGGATTACCCCGCCCAAGGTTTGGATGTAGGTGGAGTACGGTCGGGTTGGTTTTTCCTTAAAAACCAACCGGGCCCCTGGGATGAAAAAGCCAATAACTCTCAGACCGGGCATCCGATTGACGCGCCGTCTGCGACGTTGAGTTCCTATTGACGATACAGAACCTTTGGATACATCAAATCTGGACTATGTGTCAGTTGATGTATCAGCCTCTCGGATCGTGGAGCGGACCCTCCCGAACGAGCTTGCTGTGTGCGGGAACCCTAGAGCTGGCTACGACTGCTTCTGTGACTGCGACGACGACTGTGCAGAGATCCTCAGTGGATTCGATGACGAAGACTACATCACTCAGCGATCCTGTGTGGATCAGTGCTACCGATCCTGTGTGGGTCTGATCCTGTGTGGGTCAGCGCTCAGCGGTTCTGTGTGAGCCAGTGCCTACAGATCCTGTGTGGGTCATTGCGGGGGTTAGTACCTATCGATCCTTTGTGGGTCCGACGACTTAGATGGATCAGTGATCATCTCTATCGTCTTTTGAAGAAGTATACCTGTGTGAGCTGAATCATGTTTTACTTTACTATGTGGATTGTGTTGTGCTATCCTGTGTGGATTACGTTTTTCTTTCCTATGTGGAATACGTTTGCTTTCCTGTGTGGACCGGGTTGTACTTGGGCTCGGAGGTTAGAGCGTGTTGGAATTGATGACTTAGGTATATGTACGGGCATATACCTAAGAAGTGTCAGTTGTTACTTCGTGATTGTATCTTTCCTTTGTGGGTTATCCTTTGTGGATTTTGGGAGACCTTCGGGGGTCTCAGGGTCCCTACTGAGTAGCTTATACTCACCCCTGCACGGGCTATGCCCGCACTACGTTGTGTTGGTTGCAGACGACGGAAAACGCTGATCGTGGTTGAGGCTTGCGGAGCAGGACGGTACCTGGAGGTGGACCACTAGGTGGGACGTACTCGGAGCGGTCGGTTGGACCCGAGGAGCAGTGGAGGCTATCTGTACCCACCCTTCTGGTGGGACTTCCAGTGGACGGCTCGACGTTGCGGCTTTACTTTCCAGTTACTGTTTTTCCCTTTCGAGTTGTACTTTACTTTCAGTTTGGGTTTGTATTATGGCCACTTACTTTCCGCACTTACTGTTGTACCAGCTTTTACTTAGTGATTGCTTCTTCTGCTTGCTTGCTCTGTGGTGTTTGTTTACTTTACAAAGGCAATGCCTTCCCTTTTTATTGGGAATTTACGCCTTGGTTCTAGTCGCCAGCCCCTGGCCTATGGAAGGCGGGCTTGGGGTAGTCACGGCACGGGCCCCGAGGACGGGTCGTGACAACTACTATCGATTGAAGGTAAGATATGTATCCCTCTCCCATCATAACCATTAATACTAAGAATAACTACTCAAATATCTCTACTATCAGTTGAGAAAATAATTTCTTGATAAAGGCATCCACTATTATACAACTATTATGATTCTCTAATCACATAAGACATCACATCCACAAACTTCACAAAGTCCTATCACCAATCCACCCTCCAAGAGGACATTCCCTAAAATAATAGATCTCCCAAATCTGAAACAAGCACTCCAAAATTTCTCCATACAACTAATTATATCTTTATAATACAAGAATACACCCTAAATATTATGTATTCACTCCCTCTAATCAAGATTATATGAGGGTTTCAACAATGAATAGCACCTTAAACTGGTTTATTGGTCCCACTACCATATTAGGGTAATTCAAAACTCCCAATGACACTAATAGGAACACACAACATCATGACCCCCTCACCCCAAAGGTACCCCTCCTAAGCAGGAAATGAGATAAGGGAGATAATGATGCCCGAAGCCAACCACCAATAGGCCATAGGTTGGAAACAAGCACCGAGGGTAGAACATACACATAAATGAAAGTTATTACCCTTTATAATATGGGAAATTTGAGAGACAAGATCAAAAAACCAAATAACTCATGATCAAGATAAAAGTAAATAAATATCCCAAATACATGAATGTAGTTTCATACAACTAAACAAATGTAAGAAAACTATAAGCACCAAAAGATAAACTCAGTAGTGACCATGAAATCCCAAAAAGGTCTTAAACAACTAATGAGCTAGTAATGTCTATCCCGATCACCAAACTTCACCTACTGAACTAAAAAATAGTTTATATGCACATAGGGTGGGTATATAAGGTATACTCAATAGGATCCTCCATGGATCCTCTTGTGTAAAAGATAAAGAAATCATAAAAAAGCCCAATGAACAATAAGTGAAGCTAACTACTTACCAAAATAAATATTCTAAGTTCCTAGAATCACCATGGATATATCTCACTAAGTATCACATATAATTGAACATATAATATAATATCAAAATAAGGTACCCCACTACCACCTCCCCATTGTTTTTTCACTCTACCCCAAAATCAGATATCCCAATCCTTCTCTCTCCAAAAGAATCCATCCCAATGACACCAATTATAAAGTATTATAAAATGAATCTCATACATCACATCATCTCATAATCACATACCATGCACCTCGTTCGTCACATCATACCATCAAATTTTTAGATTTTAATCGATTATTTTCCAGGATCCACCATAGCCCGTATGTCATGTATTATACCTCAATCCACCATTTCCCATGCACACCATACTTCTAATAATTCATAGGATACTATATCTAGAGATAAATATGTGTAAAATAACCAAAATCCATTTCAAACCTCTACACTCATATATGGGGAAATATAATCATTATGAATAATATCACATAATAGTACTTGTAGAAGAGAGCATGGTAAGGGGGGGTTAGTCAGCCATCTGTTCCTCACTAGCTTGGATATTGGAAAAAATACCCTCCTAGAGTTCACTGTGTTTCAATCACCCTACCGACATGGGTGGGTTAGTTTATGAAATAAAAAACATATAGGATATAGTATAACTCACAACTATACTATGGTCATTAACCTTGTCTTATGATCAACTATAGCTATAATCTCTTAGACAACTGGCTGTCACTGCTAAGAACTAGATATCCTATAAGTACACAAGCATTAAAGGAGATTCATTAAATAAACAAATCCCTTTTAACATTTCAATTTATATTAATTAATTCATTATATATTAATTAATATAATTCCATTCACATTTCATTAAACACCAAGAAAATTACATTCCCTCCAGACATAATCCAACCGATTCCATGGTTATATAAGATTATTAATATTTTAATTCCATTAAAGAACCAAACATATGTGTTAAAATATTTGGGAATTATTATCATTTAATAATTCCAGGTACTCTATGAAATATCATAATATACCATAAAATAGATACATAACCAATAAAAACCAACTGCCAGAAGCAGTGGGGAAAACAATGAAGGTAAAAAAGTAAATCATCCACTCGACCTTCTAAGCAGAAAATTATCAACCAAGCACCCATCTTTCAACAAAACAAATAGAAAACCCATCTTCAACCCATTATATCAATCCTAGTTCTATCCCTAACACCACCATTCATATCACCAAGCATATCACCATGCATATCACCATTAATATCACTATGTATATCACTATGCATGTCACTGTGAATCCATCCACCACAAGTGTCAATTGATACAAAAAATCCAAGACTCCCTACTCACATATGATCTACTATCAACCATACCAGGATCACATAATGTCATATATAATGGATCAAATCAATATCAATCACATAAGGTAGAAAAAAAACATAGTCAATAGGGAATCTAGGCCCTAAAAATAAGGCATCCAACATTCACATGTAAATGGGTCACTCAACCATAAAAATATATATTTTTCAAACAAACATTTTTATTAACATATTGGATTAAATAATTTATTTATCATAGGTTACGAAAAAAACTAATCTATGGTATCAGTTATAAAAGCTATTAATTATTTAAACATGCACTAAATCATAACTTCTAATTTCGACAAACTTTAAGAAATAAAAATTCAATTAACATGAATCATTATTATTATCATTTATAATAATTTCTAGAATCATTTCCTTTATCCAATTACATTAAAATATGGAATAATATTTTCATTTAAAAATTCATTAAGCATCATTTTATTTCCATCAAATTATATAAATCAATAGATTCAATAAACACGACTCTTTAATTATTTAGTAACATCATTATCAACTTTACATTATCAAACATTTTCATCAAATTAACATGCTAACACAACCATACCAAACATTATAAAAAAATCATAACATAGATATAACACTATATAGAAAATAAATAGGCCAATTGTTATCATAGTGGAAAACATGTGATTACTACAACTATAAATCATTTATTTTCATTAATCTGGTTTATTATTTATTAAGGTTAAATCCACCAAAACCTAATGAGATAAATCATGATAAATTTAAAATTGAACATAAAAATAATAGGAGAATAAATTAATCCCCTACCTCAAGGATCTCAATGTTTTTTTCAAGAATATAACAACAATGCAGACCTCTAATCACCTATCTTATGAAGAAACTGCAACCCTCTAAGAACGACGTGACAAAAATACACAAAAAAAAACAAAAAAACCACATAAGAGCAAAGTTGATCAACCACCATAGCATGGAAATAAATAGTAGCAGGAAACAAGAACGATTAGAGAATAAAACACAAGAGAAAGAGGGACAACTCACCTCAGATCACTAAAAATTGAACATGGGAATCCAAGGATCAATCCATTTAGAAAAATATTCAAAAAACCATAAGAGAAATCCTATATATTCATAGAGTTGGGAAAAAATATAGGGTTTATTATAAAAATAAGGGTGTGATTAGATTTATAGGTGCACTGTTAGGAACACTTTCATGGCATGAATGGGTCATTCAAATTGTGAAAGGTTTAAGTTTTAAGACTTTTTAAAAAATGCATCGCCACAATCCTATAAACTTGGATTGATCCAAATTATGAATCTCATGTTCACTTCATGAGTTTTTTTAGATTGATTTATCAAATAAAAAGCTCATACATTTACATCATAATTATACCATACACATTATAAATCATTCCCCATAAACTCCTCTTATGCAAGTCACAAATTCTTATCTCGACCATGAACCGACATCTCATGTTTTGAACTACAATTGATGTTATAAACTTCTCTTGATTATATATCCCACATACTAAACTCCATTGATCCTACTATAGGGTTCCTCCAAGCCCCACAGACCTCAAAAACACACAAAGGAATGGATGATCAGGATCAAGGACATTACATTAGATACCTATCAATAAATTCCCATCCTTGATATTTTAAACCAAACCAGATAAAAGGAAAAGAAAATGGGTCATCAAAATATCCACCCCATGAGAAACCTCTCAATAATATCACCATCATAGGAGCTTAACCACCTCACTTATAGGAACAAATCACCAACCATGCAACACTAAAAACTAGCTTCTAAACAATCTCCCAAAGAAGCTACCTCTCAAACAAGATAAAGGAAATAAGAAAAGAATCAAGGAAGAGAAATCAGTATCATAAACTATATAAAAGTCAATAACCAAAAAATGAGCATCACTATAAGAGAAGATATAAACATCAAACAAATTGAGATGCTAATCATGTATTTGTGACTCATGTTCTTAAGAGCTCTCCTCCATGACATCATGCTAGAAAAGGACACAAACCAAAGGATTAACAAACCCACCCAACAATTTATCTTGGATATCTTTGATATCTATAGGCCACTACTTAAAGGTCGCATCATCATCTATGTTGATATCACCCTAATCAATGATGTGAGATTCACTATGAAGATAACAATGAATATGCAACAAATGTAAGAAATCATATATCCAGCTCATATGTAGGGGAAGTTCTATCTGATACGAAATGAATCCAACATGATCTAATAGCTCGAAAGTCATAAAAAACTAAGGATAAATCATACTGAAACATCCCAGACTTCACTTACCATGATGAGGATTCACCTTTATAATCATATGATCTCTAACTTTTAACTATATAGGTATAATCCTATGATTAGAATATGACTTATGAGGATCTTGTGCTTCCTTCATCCTCTCACAAATCACCTGAACCATCTCTGTCATGATCTTCTCTAGTTATGACCAGAAAATTTATGACTCTCTAACCCCATTCTAGTACAAAATAGAACAAAATGGTTATCCATACAAAGATTCAAATAGTGTCATACCAATGGTGGAGTGGAAACTATTTTTGTAAGAAAACTTGATCAAAGGTAGGTGTATCATCCATGAACCTCCAAAATCTAGGACATAAGTAAGCAACATGTATTCAAGAGTTTGGACAGTTCACTCATCTATCTTTAGATTAAAAATAGTTTCAAGGCATAATTAAGACAAAAAACCATGTTGGAGACATCTCCACACCATAGAGGTAAAACGAAGATCATGATCATATATGATCATCTGTGAGACTCGGTGGAGTCTCACCACCTCCTCTAGATACTACATTAACAAAACCTCCCATGATATTGACTCCTCGAACACTATAAAGTGGGATGATTTTTTCTAATAGTCAACTATCACCCATATAACATCAAATACTCCCTAATATTTAGGTAAAATGATGTTAAAGTCCATCGAGATGTCCTCCCACTTCTACCGAGGAACATCCAATGGCTGGAGAAAACCATCAGGAACATGGTTCTCAGCCTTCACCTTCTAGTAGACCAAACATCCAAACACAAACATAATAATAAAATTTTTCAACCCAAGCCACAAAAACCGACCTCTCAAATCTTGGTATATCTTTTTCAGACCAGGATATACTGCCAAGGGTAAGATATGTAACTCATAGAGAACTACCTCATGCATCACTATAAGGATGAAAATCCTCCACTGAAATAACACCCGGTGTTGTTCATCCTTACACAACCCATAAGGGGCATCACCAAAGATAAACCAATCTCTCCAGACCTCTACCTCATAATCCCCCAACTAGGACTCCCCCAAATTCTACACCAAAGAAAACTTCACTGTCATTTTTAAAAGGAAACCTCTACCAAAAAACTCTCCCATATCAATAAGTATCAATGAGATCATCTATCAATATCCAGGAATATCCATATTCATGCATGACATCACTGTGAAACTTCCTTCTCAACACATTAGCTACAACATCACACTTTCCTAGTTTATATGAAATCTAAATTTTTTAACCCAATAATAATTTCATCCAATGCTATTGTATCATGTTCAGGTTATGCTATGGGTAGGAATAACTAAGGATCTTGTGATTAGTAAAAACCAAAAAACCATCCCTGATGAGTTAATGTCTCCACAAATTTAAGGAAAATATGACTGTTTCCAATTTAAGATCATGAGTGGCATATTTACACTCATGGGGATGTAACTGCTAAGAAGAATAGGAGACAATTGATCACTACTACATCATAACACAATCTAATCTAGTGTGCGAAACATCACAAAAAAACTCAAATTGAACTATATATTCTGGAAAATGAAGAATTGCATCACTAACCAACTTCTCCTATACTTACTCAAATGTTGTATGAAAATAATTAGTCCACAAGAATTTCTGATCCTTTATAGTCAAGAATATTATAGTATTTTCATCCCAAGAGAAATCATTTATGAACCTCCTAAAATAGTCTTCAAGACCAAGGAAACTCCCCACCTCTGCAACTGTCTTGGGGGATTCCAAAGAAACGACAACCCTGATCTTCGAAGGATCCATGGCTACTCCACACTAGAACACGAAATTATTTAAGAAATGAACTTCATTATCCTATAAATCACACATTTATATCTTTTGATATAGATTATAATGAATAAGAACTCCCAAAATAGCATGATAACTCTATATGTGATCCTCCTTAGACACAGAGTACACAAGTATGTTGTCGATGAAAAACCCCATGAACTGATACAATAACTCTATCAACACTAGGTTCATCATTCCCATGAACATTTATAAGAAATTATTCACATATAATGAAATAAAAAAATCATAATTCTTGTAATTACATCATAAATCAGTCCTCAGTATATCCTCATCCTTCACCAGTACTTAATGATATTCAGACCATAGATCAATCTTAGAGAACCAAATTTCTCCTTTCAGTTAATCAAATAAATCATCATTCCAGGTAAGATTATAATGGTTATTAACTGTCACCTATTTCAAGTGATGATAATTGATATAGATATGTAGACTACCATTAAACTTTTTTATGAATAGAACTGGATCACCCTAAGGTAAAACACTCGGCTAAAAAAACCTCATTATAAAAGATCATCGATCTACAACTGTATCTCTCACAAATCATAAGGTTCCATCCTATATGGAGACATCAATATTAGAGAAGCTCTTGGTTATAAATATATTCCAAACTCGACCTCTCATTGAGGGGGTAATGCAACAAACTTATTAGGAAATAAATCAGGGTAATCTTCCACAACCTTGGGAAACACCATTGACTGAACTCCTGACGAACTCAACATCATCTCATAAAATAATAAAGACAATGATGGAACATGAATCTAACCCATATGAGGGCCTTTCTCTTCAAAAAAACACTAAATAATCTCTGTCAGAATCATAGAAAATAATCTATAACACAAATAAATCCATAATAGCCTTTACTGAATACAACCAATCCATGAAGAGGATAATATTGTATGGATGTATCTATAATCATATAAAGTCTTCCAAAAAACATTGTTACCCAAATACTATATCATGGTCTCTACATACTTCACACAAATAAGCTCTACCTCCAACTGGTGTAGTCAACGCTAAGGGAGTTGGGAGCCTCTCCACCTCAAGTCCCAAAGCATGGAATGAGGTAGGGGATATGAAGGAGTGTGTAGCTCCTGAATAAAAAACGAATACAAACAAGTAGAAAATTCAAAAAGGGTACCTCGAATGATATCCAAATTTCTTGGATCTGGAAACTCCAAAGCATGCATCTGATCATGATCAGCTGCATAACCTCTCTAACCTTGATTAAAAACACCACCTTTTCCATGATATAATCTCTAAGGATGAGGAGAATCTCAGGGTTTTCCTCCGCTTACCCCATCTACTCTCCAATGATCCATAACTGGAGAACCCAACTACTACTACCTTAGATTAAACCACCTTAATGGCAGAATATAAAGTGGAACACTGACTGCATACTTCCTACTCAAAAAGGTCAATCCCTCTTTCCACTAATGACATCTTCCTCCACATTAAAAATATGAGTATGATCCATTTTAGGGCCTCTAGGGTCACCAATCTCATAAAAATGAGACGATGAGGGATGAGACCTACCCTTAGCTGTCTAAAAGATCTTATATCTAGGAAACTAGGAATACCTAACCATAACTATACTATGTAAAGAATCCCGAAAAATCACCTTGCATGATGATATGATCCTAGATTATATTCTCTCAAGGAATTATGATCTTTACATCACATTAACATACATATAAAACATAAATAGGGTGAATTTGAACTAGAAATTTGAATGTAACACCTCCAAAAAATGCCTCTCCCTTGCCACCCCATTCAGCAACAAGTTCTAAATATAACAAAGAGGATATGAAAATTGATCCCAAAATCTAACAAGTAGGAACTACCCTATCAAAGGTTAAGAAGATCCTTGTGAATGGACACCTTCGTGGTTAAATAAAGGACCTAAGATCAAAATTGATGTTGAAACATCTTCCATGAGATAGCTGGATCCTCACGATATCTGAGGAACAAGGACCATTACTACCTCACTACTCCATGCAGCTTCATCATCACTAACAAAACCCAATGCTACCTCCATGAAAATATTGAACTGAAGGCAATGTAAACCTCATAAAACTAGTCCTCTATCATTGATTTTGAAACATATCCCTCATAATTATGCAAAATCATGTTTTGAAACTCTCAGAGTGTCCTCCTCTAAGTTTCAACATTGTTAACCTATAATCTGCGACAAACAATTAGAAAATGCTTATGAACATCTTAAACATGAACCTAATGAGGATATTGACATAGAGTCATACCTATAAAAGAAATAATGACCAGGGAGTCATAATCCTAGAATATGTAATATTTAATATTAATTAATTAATTATTTATTTAAGGTTTAACCTAATCCCATGGTTTACTCATTCTAAACATTGGAAAAAAAGATAATGATGCATAATCCTATCCAAGTCTCTACCCCAATATTAGTAACAATTCTCTTAATAGGCTCAATAAACATAATGGTCCATGGAATAGATCAAAAGGATCCCTAAATACCTTTTTATGAGCTAGTATTCCTTGTTTACATTTCTCGTTAAACTTACCTAACACCATTACCATACCAACCCATACAGTCCTCACATATTCCTACCTCTAAACTCTATCCCATCTCTCAAACCAGACCTTTAATACCACTCTATCACGACCGCATATTGGGAATGTATTGTCTCAACAATACTCTGGGTTATATGTCGATTTTGATGCTCATAAATACCATTGTTTTTATAATAAAGTTTCCTTAAGTATTATTCAAAAATTTATATATCAAAATTTTATGTACCTTTTTTGATGGAATTTGACACTACAGGATGTATGCTGGAAACACTATTCAAACCCTACATCTGCATATGGATCGACAAACCTATGTTTTCATATGGATCGAAAACCCTATGTTTTAATATAGATCAACAACCCTATGTTTACATATGGATTGGAAACTATATGTTTGAATAAGTATGTGAAATTTTTATTCATCGATAAAGTTAGGAATTACTGTTTATTCCCTATGCTACGCAAAGGAACCTTATGCTATGAAAATGAACCCTACACTATACAAAGGAAACCTACGCTACACAGTTGAACCCTACATTTGACTATTCAATAATGGAGTTTTAAATCCATGATTTTATCTAAGATTCATCCAATGGTCTTGACAAAATTATAGGCTGATTGAAAGCTTCTCTACGATTGATTCAAAGGATTGTCATGATTAATTAAAAGAACCATATTCATCAAAGAAAATAAATCATATTCTTAAGAAAATTTATGACTTCCCTAAACTATTTTGAATTTGAATATCCATGATCTATCAGATGATTTTCTTGGATCTAGAATACCGAAGAAATCTATCTGCTTTATATACTTTGTCATAATTTCTTTTTGAATTAAACATTCACACATATAATGTTGTATTCTTATGACTTTCTTTTGTTGTGTTTCTATAATGAATGATCAAATATATTATTTTTGAAAGAGACTATTATTTATTATTTCTACATATTTCAACCTCATACTTATATAAGAGTAATGTTGCTATTTTTTTCTATTAAAAATTTATGATAATTTGTAACCATGATCACTTCAGAGTTATTATTTCTTCCAGATATTCATTTCTAAAGAAGAATATCCATCTTATATCAATTTATTTTAAAACTATGAAGATGGACCCATACCATCAAAAAATAAAACTCTTTTGATTTATTATTATATCAGATTCTCTTACTCAGTTGTGGTTTATGTATCAACTTCTTGTACTAATCTATGGATAGTTTGTTCCCTATAAAATAACCCAAAGTATATTTTTAGTCTTGTTGTAAAGGTTTCAATTGCTTGCACTCTGTTTTGGATTTGAATGCCTTATGATAAGAGGACCTTTCTAGTGAAATTAATTAAACTCGTAGAGAGAGGATTGGTGGAGTGGACCAGGGGATCTTTGTTCCCCAAACCACTATAAAATTACCATGTTCATTCTTTCTATTTATTTTTTGCTCATATTTCATATAGAAGAAAATTATACATATCTGCATAAATCACAAAGGGAGTCAAAATCCATAAATAGTGAAGATTATAAAAAAGATACAATTCACACCCCTCTTGTGTTATCTTTGTATTATTCCAACCTAAAAATTTGTATCAAAGGATAAATTTTGTGATAAAGATCTTGAAACATCAAGATAATAAAGTCTATACAAAGAATATGAAAATGGATGATCCAAAATAAGGTTTGTCTATAGTTCTAGCTCCATAATTTAATGGTGAAAACTATAGATGATAGAAATCTCATATGATCAACTACTTGAAAAATATTGGATTCAGATTCTATTCAAAGATCATTACTCCCTATTCAATTTATGAGAAACCAGAGACTTGGGATGCTGAAAAAGAATCTGAAAATAACATCAAATCAAAAGAAATGAATGAAATTATATATGGTTTTGGACCTAATGAATTCAATCATGCATCACAATTTCCTACTAGCTATGAAACATGGAAACAATAGCTATTACATATGAAGGAATAAAAAACATTAGACACATGAGATATGATACTTCAAAACTAAATTTTGACACTTCTAGAATTTTTGATGGTGAAAGCATCACATAAATTAATGGAAGGTTAATAGATATTTTTAGCAATATTACTACCTTGGGAGATCCCATCAGTCAATCAGATCGAGCACTAAAAGTACCCATAGTACATCCCTAAAAATGGAATGACATATTTGCAACTATTCGACAATCATCACCTATCAAAGATTTTACTATGAAGGAATTAATTGGAACATTTATGATGCACTAATAAAAAATAAAATTTTAAGTTTAAGATAAAAAATTTTTAGTAAAAAGGGAAAATATTACGCTCAAAGTGGAATCTCAGAAGCATAACTGAATAACAAAACAAGAAGTCAAAACTGAAAAAAATTCATATTCCTCAGATTATAAAATGGAACTGGCTCATCTAGCCAGAAAGTTTAGTAAATTATACAAAAAGAAAAGTTTCTTTAGAAAATCCTTCAAGAAGGATTATAGATAACCCCATGAATTAAGATGATATGAATGAAAAAAATTAGGTCACATCAGACCTGATTGCCCTCAATTGAAGATGAAAGAAAAAAGGACCGAAAATAAATATCATAAGAATGATGATTTTGAGCATAAAGGGAAAAGAGAAATAAAAGCTTTGTGGAGTGAATGTAAAGACTCTAGAAGATCCTCAAAATCAGATTTAGAGAAAGAGACACCAAATATCAAAGCCAACATGTTCTTTATGGCTGAATAAGAGGAGGTACAAATTTATTACTCATCTAATTATAAATCTAATTGTTTTTCAAATGATAAATTAACTACTTGCTATTAAATGTTAGAAAAATTATGATTATTTAATAAGGAATCACAAATCATTGAAAAATATTAACAGTTATGTTTTAGGTGAAAGAGATAATATGCTGAAACAACATCAATAACTAGTTGTAAAATTTAATTCCTCTACATAAAACTGTATTAATCATGAAAATAGAATAAAAGAATTATATGATGAACTATAATATTATAAAAGTTATGCAATTAATTTTACTAAAGTAATAAATATTCTAAAAAAGATTATTGGAAATAATGTTATTAAAATATAAAAATTTGGAATATGAATCAAGGATGAAAAATAAAAATTGTATAAAAATTATTTTATGCCCAATTCAAAAAATGCTACCTGCTATTATTGTGGAATAAAAGGTCATTACACTAACAAATATTATTTGAGAAATCGTAAAATTAGTGGTATTAAAAAGGATTTTATTTCTAAAAATATATATCTGAAGAAAGTGATATGAATTATAGAAAAATGAAGAAGATATATATTCCTAGATCATGACTCGCTAACACTACTGGACCCAAGAAAATATGGGAACCAAAACGAAAATGTTCTTAAATTGATTTTTTAGGAAAAATAGCACATGAAAGAAATGTTATATGGTATATGGATAGTGGATGCTCTAGACACATGAGTGGAGACTCATCAAATTTCCATATAGTGATACAAATGAATGGAGGTTTAGTCACTTTTTGTGACAATGAAAGACGAATGATTATTGGATTTGGAACTATTAGATATCCAAAGTCAATCTCAATCAAGAAAGTACTCTATGTACAAGGGTTAAAGAAAAAACTGATAAGTATCTCTCAAATTTATGATGATGGATTTTATATTGATTTTCTAACAATTTTAGCTCAGTTTTCAAAGATAAACTACTTAAATTTAGAGCACCAAGAACTGACAATGTTTATACTTTTGATCTTAATTCCTTGTGTTAATAGAAGGTGAATTGTTTAACTTCTAAGAAAAATGAGTCATGTATCTAACATAGAAGACTTGTAAATTGTAATATATATTCTTTACAAAAATTATCTAAGAAACAATTAGTTTCTAATTTACCTTGTCTTAAATTTGACAATAAAAGATTCTGTGATGCATGCCAAATTGGAAAACAACACAAATATTCTTTCAAATCAATTAACAAAATTTCTATATATAAACCATTAGAAATTATCCATATGGATTTTTTTTCCATATAGGGTAAAATTTTTGGTTAGTAAATTATATGTTTATGTTTTAGTTGATGAATTTTATAGATTTTTTTGGGTTTATTTTCTAAAACTCAAAAGTGATGTATTCATTATTTTTGAAATCTTTTGTAAAATTGTTCAAAATAAAAAAGTTTTTAAAATAATTTCATTGAGATGCGATCATGGTGGAGAATTTGAGAATCAAGAATTTAATTATTTTTTTATCAAAATTGGGTATTAAAAACACCTTTTATACACCAAGAACACCTCAAAAAATGGAATTGTTAAAATAAGAAATAGAAATATTCATGAAATAGAAAGGACTATACTGAATGAATATAGTCTTCCAACCTATTTTTGGGAATAAACTGTAATCATAGCCTGATATATCATGAATATAGTTTCAATAAAACCAATAATTAAAAATATAACCTATTAAATTTGGAATAACATAAAACTTAACATAAAGTACTTTAAAGTCTTTAGATGTAAGGTTTATATCTTGAATACTAAGGGAAACCTTTGTAAGTTCGATCCAAAAGATGATGAAGAAATATTTTTAGGATATTATGATACTTATAAAGCCTATAGAGTGCTTAATAAAAAGTCAAGGATTATTAAAGAATTAGTTCATGTGATGTTTGATGAAACAAACCCCTTCATTAAAGATAAAGATCAAACAAATGAAATTACTAACTTTTTTGACAACATAAGAATTGAAACCCCTAAAGTTGATTTTAAAAATGATATAAATAGAATTCAATTCATTTCAGAAGAATATGAAACTGAATAACCTGAAAGTGTCTTACCTAGACAGTTTAAAACCTTAAAGAACCATCCTTTAGAAATAGTCATAGGAGACCTAGATATACGAATCAAAACTAGAAGAAATATAGGAAACATAGCTGAATTTTCATCCTTTCTATCTCAGAAGGATCCTAGGTCAATTGAAGAATATTTAAAAGATGAAAGATAGTTTTTAGAAAATAAAGAAGAAATAAACCAATTTAGAATAAATGATGTTTGGGAATTATTAGAAAGACCATCCAATTATCCAGTAATTTGAACCAAATGGGTCTTTAGAAATAAACAGAATGATCAAGGGATCATTATAAGAAATGAAGCTATATTTGTAGTAAAAGGATATAATCAGGAAGAAGGTATAGATTATGATTAAAACTTTTACCCTGTATCTAGATTATAATCCATTAAAATACTTTATCTTATATATATCATATGAATTTTAAACTATATTAGATGAATGTTAAATATACCTTTTTAAATGGTTATTTAATGGAGGGAGTTTATGTAGAAAAAACTCATGGTTCTGAAAATACTCATAAACCAAGTTTTATTTTTAAAATCACTAAAGATATTTATGGTATTAAACAAGCACCTAGAGCTTGGAATAAAAGATTAAACTCTTTTTTTGGAAAATGGATTTTCTGTGGGATTATTAGATCCTACTCTTTTTAAAAAAACTTTTTTTTCTAATATTTTATCAGTACAAATTTATGTTGGGGATTTTGTTTTCAGTTCACAAAATAAAAAACATTGCAATTATCATTCAAATCTAATGAAAAAAGAATTTGAAATGAGTATGATGAGAGAATTGAATTTATTTTTAGGATTTCATATTTATCAAAAAGATTATGGAAATGTTTTAAATCAAATTAATTATATTATTAATTTATTAAAAAATTTAGGACTTCAAAACAATAATACCTATGAAAATATGATGTGTACTAATATAAAACATGATTTAGATGAAGTTAGAAAACCAATTGACAACAAGTTATATAGAGGCATGATTGATAGTTTATTACATCTTACTATTAGTAGACCGAACATTATGTTTTATCTATGCTTATGTTCTATATTTCAATCCAATCCAAAATAATCTCATATTACTACTGTTAAAAGTATTTTTATATATTTAAAAAGAACTATTTTTCAATATCTTATTTACCCCAAAACCTATGATTTTAGTTTAATTTCAGATTTAGATGATTATTTTAGAAGATGTAAATTTGATAGTAACAACAACTTAAGAACCTATCACTTTTTAGGAAAATAATTAGTATCATGGCCAAGTAAGAAACAACATTTAGTTGCCCTGTCAATATTCGAGGTAGAATATATATCTACTGGTCTTTTATATGCACAAGAGTTGTGGATAAAACAAACTCTACTATAATTTAAACTAAATTTTAATAATATACCTATTATATGTGATAATAATAGTTCTATAAACATTTCAAAAAATCCTATAAGTCATTCTAGGACTAATAATATTGATATAAGACATAATTTTCTAAGATATTATGTTATTAAAAGGATATATCTTTATAATATATGAATACCAAACATCAATTAGATGATATTATTACTAAACCTCTTTCCATTACATTTTTTTGATTTTATTAAGAGGGAGTTAGGATTATTTAATTTTTAAAATAAATGTTTAGAAATTTATTTCAATTAATGTGTTTTCATTTTAATTTATTTTAAATGTTAATTTCATTTGTTAGTTTAAAATACTTATTTTAATTTTAGTTTATATATCACATCTTTTCAAAATTAATGTTTTTTAATAATTACACCACATAATTGGTACGTGAAACCAAACCATCAGACTTATCCCACTATCATTATTTCCATTTAAACCCTTCGAATTACAGATCATATCTCCTTTTAGTTCTCTAAATCCCCAACCTTCGAAACTTCAATATTTAAACCTTCAGCAATGGATCCTTCTTGATTTCTCAACAATGATTATCTGAATGAGCCTATTCATCCATTTATTTATTAAAAAATTCTTCATGTAAAGTTAATCGATTTTGATTGGATGAATCAAACAAATCTATTGTTAAAGGATGCAATCAAATTTCCTGGATGAGAATTTATTTTTTGAGAGAGTAAATCACTATTTATTTATGATATATAGGAAAAATTTTTTATTGAAATGTTTCTTTTAGTGTTGGTCTTGATGAATACACTATAGTTTCTAAGATTAATCATGATTAGTTTTCTATCTATTTTTGTAAAAATTACTAAAATCCTGGATTTTCCCCATGAGGGAGAATCTCATTTTGATTTGATAAATATAGGAAATAATCAATTTATGTTTGAATATATAATTTATTTCTTGTTTGGAACTTGAACTATCAATAAAATGATGACAAGATATCTTTATACATATCAAAAGGTTTTGAAAATGTTTATCCAATCGACAATTGTGCCAAGGACTTTAGAATTGGAAAAAGTATTCTACCCTAATATATATGTTATATTTTTATTAATGAACCATATAAAACTGAATTTTAGTAGGTATATACTGCAGTATTTGAGTTATTATTGTTATAAATAATCTTGGATGAGTTTTTTATCCCTATGGAAGGATTCTTTCTCTGTTATTATTTAGAAAGGGAAAAATTGTAGACATCTCATTTTGTTTGAGAAGTCATCACAGTAATGTTTTAAATTATGGGACTGTAAGAAAACAATGATATTTTTGGAGAAACTCATACAATGGACTGCCACCTATTGGTATGATGGATTAAGATAGGATGATGGAAACTTCACAGGGGGAGAAAAGAATGTTACCATTAGTTGGATCTGTTATACCAAGGCTAGATGAAGAAGATGAATCAAGAGAAAAGTTTGGTATTTCTCAAAGAAGAATAATTTCAATTATCATTGATGAGGATATGGATATTTATGGAGAGGGTAATGGAGGGAATGTTAAAGCAGAAATAGTTTAGAATATTGAGAAAGTTTCTCAAAGGGATGATCAATCAAGGGTAGTTGATCCTATTACTGATCAAGCTACCCATGAAAATATTTCTTTGGTTATTTGTGATTCAGTTGATGTAAAAGTTTCTACACTAAGATATAGGAAATAAGTTCATGGAATGGTTGGTTAAGAAGGAGAGACAAGTTTGGATATAGTGGAAGCTGGTCAACCTTCAAGATCGATTTCTCCAGAGTCTTGTGACTCTTATGATGAAGCTTTGATTTATAAGTGTATTCATTTAGAGAATAATAAATTTTCTTTAAGATAAGATTTGGAAATTGAGAGGAAGAAATTTGAAGAGCTCAAAAGTTCAACAGTGCCTATAGCTATGTTTGAGATACTTCAATCACAACTCATAGAAGTTTAGGAAACTATTGTGTCAATGCATGATCTTGAAGAATTTATTAAAATTTTTGTTGTTGAATTCAAATCTATGAAGGAAGAATCTATCAAGAAATAATATTTTGATGAACTGAAGAAGTTTTTGAGGAGAGAGTTTCAATATATTAGATAAATTCATTAGGGTTCAACCTCTTCTCAATAGAATTATCCTTACTTGATAAGAATATTTGAGGCAATAAATTCTTTGTTAGTGTATTTCATTGACAGACTACACACTATTTGGGGTTATAATACTCCTTTAAATGTTATTTTTTAGAATTAAATACATTTTTGATAATTCAACTAACCTCTAATGATTATTAGTTAAGTCTAGTTCTTCATCAAGTAAGGGATGAGCTTCCATATTTCATTTAGTCTGAAGAATCTGTTAATGATTTTTTTATGGTTAATTTGATTGAAATATTAAGGATTGATAAAGATTCTAGAAATATTCTCCAATAGTAGATAGGATTTTTCAAAAATAATTTTCAGAGATTTTTGGTGAAGCTAAATGATATAAATGGTGTTATCCAATCCATTTCTCATCATGCTACATCCCCTTCTAGTCAAGAAGAAGAAGAAGCCACCATATCAGATCAAAGCCCATACTTTTAGAAATATTCCTTATATTGATTGGTTGATTGTAATCAATTTTCAAAAAAAATATATTTGGATTTAAATTTACTCTATTTTATCTTTATTTCTAAATTTTATTTAGATTTATTTTTTTCATTTATTTATATCAAATTATTCAATGTCAATCCTAAATTTATTTATCTTTCAATAGTATTAATAATCATTCATTCATTATTCTGTTCAAAATTAAATGTGTTATAATCTTTTTTTCCATATTATTTCTTTTTGATATCACAAAAAGATGGAGAAAATTTGGGGAACACAACATTATCTCTCAAATTTTTTCAAGTATTCATCTTATCATCGAAATAATACTGTGAAATCGAAATTAAATTTTCTCAACTGTTTTATTAGTATTTAAAAATCCTATATTTTCTTTAAATTATTTTATGGGTTTTGTGATCATAAAAAAAGACAATATTATTGGGAATGTATCATCTCAATAGTACTCTATATTATATGTTGATTTTGATGCTCACAAATACTCTTGTTTGTTTTTAATAAATTTTCTTTAAGTATGTTTTAGGAATTTATATATCAAAATTATATGTATCTTGTTTGATGGAATTTAATGCTACAAGATGTATGCTGGAAACATTATTCAAACAATATGTTTTCATATGGATAAACAACACTATGTTTATGTATGGATCAAAAACCCTATGTTTGAATAATCATGTAAAATTTATATTAATCGTTAAAGTCAAGAATTAATGTTCATTCCCTATGCTATGAAAAGGAACCCTACATTAAGAAAAGGAACCCTACGCTATGAAAAGGAACCCTACACTACACAGTTGAAGCCTATGTTTGACTATTTAACAATGGATTTTTAAAGTTGCAATTTGATCTGAGATTCATGTAACGATATTGATAGAATTACAGGATGATTGAAATATTCTCTATGATTGATTCACATAATCATTATGATAAATTTAAAGAACCATATTCATCATAGAAAATCACTCTTATTCTTAAGAGAAGTTAAGACTTCCCTGGACTATTTTGAATTTGAATATCCACAATCTATCAGGTGATTTTATTGGATTTGGAATATTGAATAAAGATATATTATTTATATATTCTATCAAAATTTCTTTTTGAAATATACATTCACTCATATATAACTGTATTCTTGTGAATATCTTTTACTGTGCTGCTGAAACAAATGATCAAATTTGTTATTTTCAAAAGAGAATATGCTTTGAAATTTATACATATTTCATCCTCAAACTACAATAAGAGTACTAATGATATTTGTTAATATTAAAAATTGAATATCATTTTCTACTAGGATCACTTCATAGTTATTATTTCTTGAATATATTCATTTATAAATAAAAATATCCATCTAATGTCAATTGTTACTGCAACTGTGAAGATAAACCCGTACCATCAAAAAATCAAACTCTTTTGATTTATTAGAGTATCAAATGATCATAGCCAATTTTGGTTTAAGTATCAACTTCTTGTACTATGTTTTGGACAATTGGTTCCCTATAAAAGAACCATAAAGCTCTATTTAGTCTTTTTGTAAAGGTTTCAACTGCCTACACTTAGTTGTGGATTTGAAGGTCTTATGAAAAGAGGAACTTTCTAGTGAAATTCACCAAGCTCATCAAGAGAGAATTACTTGTGTGGACTAGGGGATCTTTGTTCCCTGAACCACTATAATTTTTTTATCATTATTATTTTATCCACTGCTCATATTTAATACAGAAGAAAATAATGCATATTTTCATAAATCACAAAGGGAGTCAAAAGCCATAAATAATGAATATTATAGAAAATATGCAATTCACCCCCTCTTGTGTTACCTTTGTATTATTTCGACCTAACACCCCTCCCCCAAAGGTATAAATCCTTGTAAAATAATGAGATAAGGGAGATAATGGTACTATAATCCCACCTCTAATAAGCTGCAAGTTAGTGACAAACATTAAGGGTATAATATACACAGAAATGGGAGGAATTACCCTCTAAGATATAATAAATAAGATAGATAAGATATAAACACCAAAAAACTCCTAATTAAGATAAAAGTAAAGAAATATCCCAAATACATGCTTGTAGTGTCATAAAAATGAAAAACTATAAGAAAACTACACATACCAAAAAATAAACTTGATAGTGACCACAAAAGGATAAATAGCTCATGGACAACCCACAAGCTAGTAATATAAAACCTGATCAGTGACCTACTCCCACTGACATAAAAAATAGTTTATATACATGAAAGGTGAGTATAACAAGTACACTAAGTAGGATACACATAGTCACTCATGAAAAATATAATGAAATCATACTAAATACTAGTTAATAATAATTAAATCTAACTCATAACCTAAACAATTATTCTATTTTCCCAACCTCATCATGGATATATCTCACCAAGTATCATATATAATTGAAATTATAATATAATATCAAAATATTGAACCCCACTACCACTTCTCTATAGGTTTTCACTGTAACCTAAAATCACATGTCCAGATCCATCTCTCTCCAAAATAAGTAAGACAAAAAATACATGGGAAAAGTATCATGACATGAATCCCATGAATCAAATTATCTCATTAGAACATATCATTTACCCCATGAATCACATTATCCCATCACATATCTATATGGTAACTGATTAGTTTCTAGGATCCACCATGACTTGTATGTTGTGTATTATACCTCATCCCTAAAAAACCATACAAATAAAACCTATAATAATCCATTGGATACTATATACAAAGATACATGTGTGTGAAATAACTAAAATCCATTAAATCCCTCTATAAACATATATGGGGAAATATAACCACAATTCATACCAACACATAATACTACTTGGAGAAGAGTGTAGGGTCATGGGGGGTAGTTAACAATACGTTCCTCACCAATATAGATGTTGGGTAAAACACCCTCCTAGAGTCCACTGGGTGTTATTTTCCCTACTGACATGTGTGGGGTATCATATGAAATTATAAAACATACAAGATATAATATAGCTCACAACCACACTATGAACATTAACCTAATCATAGGCTCAACAACATTTATCGTCTCTCAAACACCCAACTACAACCACTATGAACTAGATATCCTATAAAAACACAAGCATTAAAGGAACATCATTAAATTAATTATTTACTTTTAACAATTTTCTTTACATAATTTTTTTTCATTATAAATTAATAATCATTATTCTAATCACATTTCATTTACCACCAAGAGAAGTCCATTCCCTCTATACATGATCCAACCAATACCATGACTCCATGATATTATCAACATTTTCATTCCATTCAAGAACAAAACCCATGAGTTAAAATATTTATGAATAATTATCATTCCATAATTCCTATTACTCTTGGAAACATAGTAAGTTGCCATTAAAGAGATGAATAACCAAGAAAAACCAACTACCTCAAGCAGCGGGGAAAGGAATAAAGGTAAATAATAAACCCAAAAATCTAGCCTTTTAAGAATAACATTATCAATAAATCATAAAAATTTCAATATAAAAATGGGAAATCCCAAATTCAAACAATTCCATAAATCTTAGTTTCATCCCTAACACCACCATGCATATCTCCATGCATATTACCATGCGTATCACTTTCCATAACACCATCATAAGCATCCATTTATGCCACAAACCTAGGACCCCCACCTATATCTTGTTAAACATCATCCATCCTAGGATAATATAATATCACATAGAAAGTATCACATATATAGAAATCACATAAGGAAACAAACATCAAATAGAGTCAACATGGCATTTAGGACCTAAAAACAAGGCATCCAACCATTACATGCAAACTGAATCACTCAGACCCAAATAATTATCTTTATCAAAAAATTTATTTCTTTAATATATTATATTACCCCATTAATTTATAATAGGTAAAAAACACATGAATCCTAAGGCATAAACTATAAAAATTTATTAATTATTTAAACATGCTCTAAATCATAACTTCCAACATCAAAAAAATTATGGAAGAACAATTATATTAACATGCCTCTTTATTATTTTCATAAACAAGAATTTATATCTTCATTTTCTTTATTATATTAAATAAAAAATGTAAGAACAATTTAAATTAAACATTCATTAATAATTATTTTATTTCTATCAAATTATATGCATCAACGGATTTAATAAACATGCCTCTTTAATTATTGAGTAACATCATTACTGGTTTTATATTCTTAACCATTGTCATCAAATTAACATTCTAACCCAATAATAACAAAAATATTAAGAAAATAATAACATAGATAACACACTATATCAAAAATCAAGTGGAAAATAGTTATCATGGTGAAAAAACATACGATCGCTACAACCATAAACCATTTTTTTCATTAATCTAGTTTATTATTTATTAAGGTTAATTCCAATATCACCCAAAGAGATAAATCATGATAAATTTATGATTTAAAAAAATTTTAATAGGATAATAAATGAATCTCATACCTAAAGGCTTTCAACATTCTTTGATCGAGTATGGAACAATAATGTAGAGATCTGATCACCACTCCTGCAAGGAAACTACAACCCTCCAAGAACACTATGACACAACTACACTAAAAGAAAAAATGTAACTATACAATAATAAAGTATATCAACCAATATTTCATGGAAATAAAGAAAAGGTCGAAAAAATATTCATTTGATAAGAAACCACAAGATAAAGAGGAAAAAATCACCTCAGATCACCATATATTGAATATAGGAAGCCAGGGATCAATCCATTCTGAAAGGGATTCCAAATTATACAAGAGAAATATTTTGGGTACCTTGAGTTGAGAGAAAATGGAGGGTTTCTCAAAAAACCTAGGGTGTTATTATCTTTATAAGTGCACTTCTAAGCACACTATGATGGTGTGAATGGGTTATTCACATCATGAAATGGTCAAGTTTTACAACTCACCAAAAACACATCATCTAGATCATATATACCTAGATTAATTGATGTCATGAATCTCATGTTCACATAATGAGTTTTTAGTGATAGATTTATCAAATCCAAAAACCATCCATTCATGTTGTGATTATACTGTACACATTATAAATGACACCCTATGAGCCCCTCTTATGCAAGCTATGAATTCCTATCTCAACTTTAAACCAAAATCTTTTGTGATGGACTATAGTTCACATCATGAACTTCTCCAACTTCTATATTCTATCTGCAAAAGTCCATCAATCCTACTCTTAGATTCCTCCAATAACCACAGAACTTGGAAACATGTAAATGAATATGTGAGAAGGATACAGACCCTGACACACTATCCTTATAAATACCTCCAATTTTAAATTTTCTCCTCACAAACCCAAATATGATGGTATACAGACCTCAAATTAATCTCTAGGAATAACCTTTCTTCCTCTAACTAGTCAAATGAGATCACAATAGGTCTAGACAAAAAATTCCTCAAAATGGTCTTTGAACTCTACCATAAGCTACCAGATCTTGGAAAGGCCATTCAATAACCTGTTAAAGATATAGGTGTGATCATAGATTAAAATCCAATGAAAAAATAATTCAAAATAATAGAAACTCTAGAATATCTTCTATATAAATATCCATGTATAAATCAACCACTATAAGAAACTAGTCCTCTGTATCATCTGTAGAGAAAAATGCTAAAATTTCTAATTAGTGGGTAATATACTACAACCCACTAAGGATTAAACCAACTCATCTTTATTCAGGGTCCTACTTAGCATTGGATGTGAATCTTGACTCATTTGGTCATCTTGATAACACCTTTCAATGAAAGTAATACATTAAAGATTTGTCTATAAATAAATGATCCATAAAAAAGAAGATGTCATAATATTTCATCTATATTGTAATTAAATTGCATGTAAGTTATGTCACTTTATTAGGATAATCTCACAATATCAAAAAATAAGAGTAACTAGGTGATATCCACTGGTAGGAGTATCTATCCGAAATAGTGAGGCTGATGGATCTTCTAATTTTTTTAATAACTAATCTAATGATAAATCAAGTAATTAATGACTCAAGTCAATGTAAATGAGCATGTGTGATAATGAAGGGTAAATATAGATCATATGTTATAACACATGTGGTGCTTCTTAATGAGGTCATCCATCACTAAAAATCATCAAACACTTACAATGGTGGGGATACATAAGAGTCTAGCAACCAACTGACCTTCTCCAGAGACCTTTACAAAACTTATGAGATCATAATAATCCACCATGAATATCTTATAGGGAGTAAATCATGAAGTACATGAACCTTTTAGCATACTTACACATGATTTTTATACCTTTATAAAGGTCCAACATTTGAACTCATACCATACTTCAAAACACCAGATAAAACTCTACCGAAGAAAACTCAAACTTCAACCATAGTAGAGTAACATTACCAAGAGTTTGAGAAATAAATATCCACCAATGAATCAGGAAATTGGGAAAGAATTGATTAAATATCCATGATATGGTAGGTTGGTGTGTGAACAAGAGTATAAATCAGAGTCTCATACTACAAAAAATCCTGAATATCTCAAGGACTAACCTATCCTAAAAACCTAAGAGGTATCTATCACTATAACGCATGCAACACATTCAACATATAAATAATATCATCAGAATCCAAGAGAAATACCATCAAATAAACATAAGAGTTTAGTTAATGAAAAATGTTTTGAAAATATACCCTCTTATATTACATAAAATATACCTCTTAATTGGGACCCTGAATTAATTATTGCCACTTGACTAGTTAGTGGTGTGAGGCCCAATCACAAGAATGAGCTCATCATGACTCTACCTCTAAATATAAGTAGGCTGACTGCAGCTAGTATAATCCATTTGATAGTATGGAACCATGATTATTAAATCATATATGAGTGATCCAATAAATAAAGATATAAAAGATCATAAATGACCACTATATGATGGATATACCATCAAGAATGTACCCCACGAAGATTTTTTTAGGTTTTCAATATATTATAAGATCCCCATTTAATAGATACATTAGTCACTAAACCAACACTGGGTTCCTTTGTCAAAAACCCTAACATAATACCACTTAACATCCTTTTCATAAATCCCCAATCTAATCCTCATGAGAATACAAAATTCAAACTTTTTCCATAGGAATCAATCACTCTAATACCATTCTACAATGACTTGACCCACCAGAACCCCACCTAGGTCAATAGTATCCTAAAAGTGCCACCCCAAACTCACCTCCAATATATCAAGGTATTATGACCATCTTCAAGAAGGTGTAACATACATGTGAGAACTTATCCTACAATAATCACAATAAATATATAACTATAATGCACAATATAAGAAACAACCAATATCTATATATAAAAAATAATCAAGTATATAACACATGCCTATATAAGACATCAACCATCCATAACAAAGCTATATGGTAAACCACTTAAGGAAAAACAATACACAAGGTAGAGTCAAAAAGTACAACATACTTATATAAAGAGAAACCACATCAATATAATGACTCATAGAACAAAATATAATATTAAACATCTCAATCATAAAATATTATACACCACTAAGAACTAGCTCAACTAGCTCGATCTTCTCTACATCCACAAATGTCACCATTGAACTATGAACCATATTTATAAGAAAAACATGTATGGGAACACATAACATGAATTGGTGAGTATAAAAATATCTAATATAAATACATAAAAAAATATAATAAAAAATATAACAAAAATCCATTTCAAGACCCAATAATAACTGATAAATATAATAAAAACATTTAGGAAACCCAAGTATATTGGAAAATCTCATCATCATAACTCAGCTCCAAATTCCCAACCCATATTTTCTAATGAACACACCTCATATATAACTAGAGATGGTCAACATTGGGAAAGGACAAAAAATCTGAACTTGATAGGTCAACTATAAGTCTCATCTAAAAGGAAGTCAATAATTCATAATATGTTGTATAATTTGAAACAACTTAACTTTCCAATTCTTAAATCTTATAACAGAATCTTTCTAAAATAGTTGTGGGGGGGGGGCACACCTCACTAATATAAATGTGATGGTTGAGGGGGTTTCTGGCCCATAGTCATAGAAATCACACCCTATAATAAAGGGGGTTACCTACCCCCTCAATTATATAGAGTACCCTCACCTCATCGTGGAAAGGAGAACGAGGGGGTTACCAAAACCTATGAAAGGACCTAACCTTATAAAGGAAAATGGGGTTTTGAAACCATAATAAAATTTTGTGGAGACCCTTTACTTATAAAAATTATTTAATTTGGGGTTTAACAACTATATAATTTTGGTGGGGGACCTATTCCCCATAATTGATACACTGCTATGAAGGTTACCATCCCCATACCCACTTGAAATTTTTTCCTCACACACTATCATAATCTATTTAAAGATAAAGAAATAAATCTACCTAAAATGACTTTTTAATAAACAAAATTAATTAAGAGACCCTTGATATCATGTTTTATGTAAAAAAATATTCAAAATATATTATTTGTTTGTCTAATTCTGATATATAGGTGAGAATATGTGAGAAACACCAATAAATGGAAACTAAATAAAATGAAATTCCATATGACACAATGTATAACCCTTGTAAAAAGTTATGTATGTACTTACATTTTATTTTCATGTGAAGTTAACCTATATAGAATTCACATTGAGTGACATGGAATGTGGGTCATGCAGGTCAACTGGGCATATACCCAAAACAAATGGAGTTGTGTTATTCTATCACACACATGGTATTTCATCCACCAGTACATGACATATAGAGATTAAGTGTTACTTGTAATTTACTAATAAGACTAGATTCATATATCCTATTAGTCTCATCACGTGTTCCTCATCTATATTCCATGCACTTAAGTTCAAATGACTGATCATGTACTCACATAATCAAGTCATGTTCTCAACCAACATGATGTGTCCACTGGACCATATGATGTGTGGGGGAAGTGTGATAGTTAGGTCAGGTACTCTAGTAAACCTTGACTTATTTATTCCACCAAACATAATGTGTAACCCCAATTTACACATCGTGTGAATTTTAATTCTATGCATAAACCCTAACCACCGACCAAGGACAATACACTATTTATTTTATATAGATACACATTGTGTGATATATAACATACCTATAAAACCATTACACCACATTTAAATGAAACACGTCACATTCAAAAATGACCGCACACCATGTATTTAGGTTTTTATTCCATAAAATCCTTTCACTAGAACCATAAATTCTACCACGATTCTCTGTATAACCTCTGTTGTTGGCTAGAAATTTTTCATCGATCACTCCCAATGCCACTGGGGTTTACCACCTTGAAATTATGAATCTCATTCATTATAATTAAATATATATTCAATATATTTTCCACTTTTCTATTAAATCAGACCCTTTCGAATCTCTTAGGGTCTTCCATCATGCATTGATAGTATTCCCCACATTTGTTGTTATGCCCAAGACACCCTTTTAACACCTCAATCCTCTCATAATACTAATTACACCATGCCTATTTCACATATATAACCCATTTGGGATCATATTTATCAAACCTTAAACCATTGTGAAGAATGGGGGAAAATTTTATATGCAAGATGGAATAAGGGGTCAAGAAGGTGAGGTAAATTAGTAGTTGGTAATTTTCTTTAACCAACCAAATCCATGTTAGTAACCATGTTCATCAAATAATGATTTAAGATCAAGGAACTACATTGGAAATAATGTAAATATTACAAGATATCTAATAAACATCCATAGATCAATCACTAATAAAATTATCCAACTAATACCCATTAGAAAAATTTAGAGTATAAGTCTTCATTGAAAAATCAACATAATATCATAATTCCTAAAATAAATCAAGATTAATAATTTAAATTTTATTATATAAAAATGTGGTGATCAATATATAAAAATACCAACCTCATGGAAATTTTATGATAATTTTAAGATGTATTTTTTCATGTATCCACAATTCAATGTCGACTCCACCAAGAATCAAACATATTCTACTAAAAGAAAAAATAGGTCTATCTTTTTCTATAATTCATGTCAAAGTAACAAACAACCCTTGATAAAAATAATTAAGTGTAAATTTATATCACCATGTAACGATTTAATGGGTAAAAATTTAATAACCCAAAATGGCCTGATCCAAGATCAAAACCTATACATAATAATTAGACCCCTCCTAGGTAAAACAACCCGTCTTATACATAACTGTGATATATAAATTCCCATATAGGAAACTTCCTAGGAGGTGTCTCC
The DNA here is from genome assembly GCA_963277665.1 of Viscum album. Classification (NCBI taxonomy): domain Eukaryota; kingdom Viridiplantae; phylum Streptophyta; class Magnoliopsida; order Santalales; family Viscaceae; genus Viscum; species Viscum album. Next base: position 192,818,600 of record OY728122.1, read on the forward strand.
ACTCACATTTATGAAAAAAATATTTATTTATATAAAAATATTAATTATCCCTTAAAAAATAAAACTAGATCAGATTTTCACCAAAATCACCCTTGAGGAAAAACACTATGTTTTGAGACCAATGGGATGATCAATTTTTTTTCTAAGATATTTTACAATTCTATGTTGACAGTATATAATTTGTAAAGTTCATGAATCTAAAACTCAATTAATGGGACACGTATCAATTAATTAAAAACCTAGGTCACTATAGTTTCCTTAGTACATTATCATAGAAAATGAAAATGAATAACACTATATTAAGGGGAATTCTAAACTGAAAATGAAATAAAAGTTTAAAAAAATAAAAAAATAGAAAACAAAAACCAATTATTAAAATGAGTAAGCCAAAAAATGAAAATAGAGACAAAACAAAAGTTTTTAAATACTAAAAGGACACAAAAAAAAATGATAGAATACATAAGATGGTATAGAGTAATATAAATAGGGAATAATCCACCCAAATACATCAAAACATATTATAACACCCCAAACCTAGTTACCTAGAGTTGGTGGATTATTACATAACATTGGAATGATCACAAAAGATCAAGTCTCTAAAGACTGATTAGTTTAGTATCCTTGTAAGTACTAGATACATTCATAAGGTTTACATTACATTATAAAATGAAAAACTACAACAACATTGTTTCCATGGAAAACACTGAGATCCCATAGACTATCCCTGTAGGTCAGTCATAATATACTTCTTCACATCCTGGAAAAAATAAAACATAGAAAGGGGTGAGCTCAAATGCTCAGTAAGGGTAAGCAATACAGTGGAAGATAACATAAATATTATGCATGGTGAATAATTAAAACCACATACCTTTACCAATAATAAACACGAATACTTTTATGGAAGGAATATGAGATGAGTAAATAATTCCATAATAAAACATAATCATGGGTATTCTACTAGTCTAATGACCACATGAACCATCAATATTATTTTCATAATGAGGGAATGTATAATGCCGGACATTCTGAAACATTTTTCTAAGGCCTAAGTAAAGACGTCTAAAAATGATTAAGGCCTCCGCCAAAACCATATATCAAATTGGGAAAGGCCTCAACTAATTCCACATCTAGTTGTCTCATGAGACCTACCGATGCATCGAGGAGCTATAGTGGGCTCCACCCGTCACTTACTAAGTCCAATACATTCCTCATATGAAAAGGTTGAAATATAACAAAAACATTCATATTAAAACCAACATATGAAATGTCAATACTTTAACCATGAAACATGAATGGTATAAAAATAAAACATCCATAGTCAAACATATCGTAAAACCTTTAATACAATATGGAAGATTTTTATCATAATGAATCTACTTCAAACAAGTATAAAATCCATCAAAGGATGTGGACATAGAAGAAATCAAAAATATTTGAGAGAAATATCTATTTCTTTTTTTGAAATCATTTAAAGTTACATAATTATAAAATAAAACATTTATTTTTAAAATATTCTTATAATATTGTAAGGGAATATTTGATGATGTTATAACAATAAAGAATAACCGCACCCGCCGTATAAGTTAAAAAAACATTCTTACCTTAATTTTGTCTAAAAGGTCATAAAGTACCTTGTTTGGAAAATGACTAAAAGATTCCTTTCAAAACATATAAGTTCAAATAAGGGTATAAACGACTTTAACTCATTGTCTAGTAAATATTAAAAAATTTTTGAAATAAATTTTTAAGAAACATGGATGTGGATGATAAAGAGGTCCCAGTAGATACTTATGTAAAAACAACCTTGGATAATAAAGAGATTGTAGAATTAACCCTTACCTTGTAATTTTCCTTGGTCGAGGGTAGGTTAAACTCCTGTATAATGGTGAAATAATTTTTATTAAATTATATAATAATCATATATATTAATATGATATCATATATGATCTTTTAATATTGATTTGTTAATAATATCTTAGTATTATCGTCGTTTCAGGTGTTAACTAATTTGTTTTCCTTTATATTATTTGTTATGTAAGTAATGTTTCTTATAGATAGGATGTATATTATTCATATTCATAATGATATTATGTCTTTAAATATTATTTTTAATCATATAATGAAAATTATTCTTGAATGGATACGATGGGGAATGAATCTCATTGCGTTCGTGGAGACAATAATCTGTACGTACGCATGAGCAACAATATCATTCTTTTGATATTAAAATAATATATAATTGGATGGTATATCATATATAAAGAATAATTATCATGTTATATTTATTATTTAAATAAATTACACATCATTATTATACCCATCCAAACAATGATGTATTGAATAACAATTACACCACGACGTGGAGACGGTAAACCATACGTACACACGTATGGTGACATGTCATTAAAAGGATGGATAGAATAATGAATATGGTTGTAAGATATTTATAATAACATCAAATTATATATAAGATATTGGAGTTATTATTTTAGACTAGAAACAACAAATAAAGAGGATGTGGAAGAAGAAAGGAACTTGAAAGAGGTGATGAAATATTTACCTCTTCTTCGAGTTCTTCCTTTTGATTTGATCAAAAGGGCTCCATAGGTTTTCTTTAGGACTAAAGGAAGGCCTCTAGGATTAAGGGAGGAAAGTTTAGAGGGTATTTGGGAAGATGTTGGCTGATCCAAATGGCTTTGAAGGTGTGAATTAGAGAGAAGAGGGAGTGCCCTTTTATAAGAGGAGTGAGGGGAACCTTAGGAAAAGCTAGAAATATTGTTTTATAATAAAATAATTTACGGTTTATAATGGATCAAAAGTGGATTATTTAAAGGCTAAGGTTGGTATGGGTCTAAAACCACTCAACCAATAGGTTTTAGACATGTTTTGGTAACTATATTAACCTTATCTTTTATATTTAACTCTTAGTTAAATAGTTTGACATTTACCAAGTCTCTTGTATTTTTATATTATATGGTTAATAAACTTACTATATACTTCCAATAGAACCCCAAGTGGTTCATTAATGATACACCTATTATTATATAAGTCTTTTTTCTGAACCTTATACTTTTAGGAATATAATATCAATTAATAATATAATATTTGTTTTAAAAACTCTTTTATGTCAATTTTGACACTATTTGGTATTTTATTTTTGTTAAAATAATAACAAAATTATTACTTCGAAAAAAATTCATCTAACCAACCCTAATATGTAATATTAACCTGTAATATTAGTGTAATTTATAAAAATTCTCAAATTATATTTATTTTGATATTTATAATATCATTTATTTTAAAATTTCATTAATTAGGTAATTACTGCATCATCATTGTGTCATAGATAAATTAAATAATCTAATGTCTAAAAAATATAAATAAAATACCATTATGTAGGAAATATTTTTAGATTTATAATGAATATTTATAGTCGAATTTATCTTATGTTTAACCCTATATTAAGAATGTTTTAGTTATTAAACTTTGATTTTAACTCTTTTAACTCTTCTTTAAATAAAATAATAATAAATGTCTTAATCTAATCCATGTGGACCTAAAGGATCATGTTTTATTCCTAAGGTTGTTTTTGGTCGAATTACACTTATCCAATTGAATTAGGAAATGTGTTAGGTAATAATAATATCATTTTTACCCTTAATTACCCTATTTACTTTTAACCGTGGTAAATAAACGTAAAAAGTTACTATTCACCAAAAATTATTTTCATCTTATTGAACCAAATTTTACTTACTGATATCAACCGTGTCTCTCAGATTTTTGAAATTTAACTCACAGAAGTAGTAAAATTAGGTTTTATATAACTTTGCAAATGCTCCTAGGAGGTGGGTAAAAGACGGTAAAAAGTTCAATAAAATTTTTATATATCTAAAATTATTATAAAATGATTCCAATGAATTACATTGAACTTATATAGGTATTATGTATCTATTTTTACCTAAAATAAATTTAAATAAAATAAATTATTATTTAAATAAAAATTCAGTTTTAAACTATAACTAAGTGTTTTTCACTATTCATCAAAAATTGAAAGTTTTCACAAAAATACCAAAAATTCATCCTAAGTTAATTTTGATATTCAAAATTTAAAAATGAATTCTATTTTACCAATTTCAAATCATATAAGTTTCATTAATTAATTAAAAATTAATTCCCGTTGTCAAAACCAAAAAGCGTATTTTTAAGAAATAATAACTATCAAAAGATTGACACTTGTTTATGTTAAATTTCAAAGTGAAATTACTTAAAATGACCATTTTTGGATTAAATGGTAAAAATATAATTCAATTATACTTCCAAACCATTAAAATGTATAATTCAACACTACAAATTTTTTTGATTAAAAAAGTTGTTTTCAGTTAAAATATATTATTTTCACTATTCACCCAAATATAGAAGTTATCAGAAAAACACAAAAAAATTATTGAAACTAAATTCTTATGTCCCGATTCTAAAGAAGAATTTATTTTTTTAAAATTTAATATATAAAAGTTTCAAATATTGGATTTAAAAAGGGTTTTCCATTAAAAGGCGGTAAAATTTTATTTTTTGTAAAATATTTCTTTTATTTGAAAAAAATGAATTTGTTCTTACATTATGTATAAGAAACTCATAGTATGGATTCTAAAATTGTAAGGATTATATAAAGTTCAAAATTCAGTTAATACTATTCATAACCGCTTTTGAACGGCTAGTTTGGTAAGTCGTAGTGCGCTTAAACTCATTGTTGCATATAGTGAAAGTTATTGAATTACTTTGAAGAAATAACGTACTATGAAATATTGGGGTGTTAAATTCTTCCCTCCTTGAATAAATTGAATCCTCACAATTTCAAATTGTTTTTCGAAAATAAAAGGTTGAAAATAGAAAATACCTTTGTGGGAAAACCCACATTGGAAATTGGTTTAATAAAATTTTGTCTTAATAAGAGGAAAAGGGGAATGAAAAGATCACCACCAAATTATGATCTCTATTATGAGAACATTGGTGGAAATTAGAGACACATAATTGGAGAAAAAAAATAAATATTTATAGGTAGTGATTGAGGTCATCAGTCACAAACAATTATAGAATTAAGGGCCTCAAAGCCATCAATCTATGATGATTTAAAATATTATCGGTTCAATAAAACATAAGGTTTTAAGATAACACATATTTAGTTTTAAGATCCCTTACCTAATGTTTAAGAATTAATTTCTTCATATAATAAGAGAAGAAAAAAAATATATATATACTTGACAAGTAGAGTTCCATCCTTTAACTAATTTCTATCACAAACTCATCTTTCACTCTAAAAGATAATAGAACTTAAAAAAATATTATGTTTGTCTTATTCGTATAGGGTTCCAAAAAAATTAATTTATAATTCATCGACCAGAAGTTTTAAAAAAACTATATTATTCAATCCAGGAAATCACGTGGGCCAGTGGTAGGTGATACACCCTTGTTGCCCTTCTATTGCGGGTTCAAGTCTCACAGCCTTGTCGGATGCGACGGGTTGCCGCCCGACCTCCGAGTTGTCCTTTTTATGGAAATCCAAAAATAATCTCAAACTAGAATTATCAAAAACTCTTCTTTCCAAACTCACAGTCCAAAATTTATAAGGAAGGTAAACACAATGAAAATCCTTTTTATCACGTAATAACATGTGAACACATTAATCATGTATTCTTTTAAAACACTGAAACATCCTGAATTACCATAAAACCTTATTGATTACATTCATGCTCCCTTATTCCTTATATAATACTGGATATACTCCTTTTATCCAAAAATGTTGTAAAATCTAATAATGATAGAATATACAAATCATTAATCAGTTTCAAGGTAGTCAAGAATATCCAATATAATTTATCCAAATCAATCATGTATTATTCCAAAATCACTACCTCGGTATCAGAACCATATTATGGTTTATCTTTCTCTCAACCATATATTTTCCAAAAAATTTAACCTGCAATTGAGTCACTTTTCTTGGTTCCACACAATCTCAAGTCCTTAATGAAATAGTACTATAGTAAAATCCTTATATACTCTATAATTCTTATAACATGTACATTATTAATACAATACTCAAATGACACAATACTTTAATAACAACGTAAGAAATCTAATCATTCCTCTTCATCTTCGGTAGTATCATAACTTTATTATTATCCAATAGCAGCATTGGGGTATACTCTGATGATTTGGACATTGATTTGCGTAGTTTACCAACTACTTGCAGATGAAGCATTATACATTTGAAACTTTTTTCATACCCTTGCAATCAAGTACTTTGTGTCCTTTTTCTCCACACTTATAACAAACTCCCATTCCCTTCCAGAATTTACCAAGGCGATTCTTTCCATAGTTATCGCATGTGGGAAAATCCTTCTTTTCCCTCTTCCCTTTATAAATCTTTCTCTCTTCCATAATTTTCTTCTCTTGATTCCCTTCAAATCCATAGGACTTAGAAAATTCTTTACTTATCTTATTAACACATGATACTATTTTTCATATTTTGAGAATACATGGGAGATTATTTCCCTTCTAAATGTTGTCTTAACACCATGAAAGATATGATCCTTCTTACTCTTTGGATCATACATATTGCTGGAGTTCACATTACTTCTACTGGGCACCATTTCTATACAATGGAATATACTAGGTCAGTTTATGAATTTCAATGAATAATTTCAAACTTGTAAAATACTTAATGTAAATTGAACAGTTTTTGGATATAATCCATAATCATAAAAATATTTTCTTTGAGGAGGTATATACTCATAAATACTTCATAATTATTTGTAACAAAAATGAAAATTATCCTAATCATATCCCCCAGGAGTGTCGTAACCAAGAGTGCAGCAAAGCCCGTTGTCGTTCACCAGTTCCCGTTCGAGTCTAGCTCAAAGCAGTGTTTTCGGGTTTTACCCCTAGGTACATCTGTGCCAGAGCTTCCTCTACCTGCTCGTATCTAGACATGGATGTATTTCTTGGAAAACTCACAAATTCTCTACAATACCAAAATTATAGGAAGTTCTTTTATACTAATCCTCAAAGTATATCTTAGGGATATGTTCTCTAATCAGAATTTATCTAAATATAGTTTCCAAGGTTTTTACTAAACTTCCTCTAATACCAACTGTAACACCCCGACCCTAGTTACCCAGAGTTAGTGCATTATTAAATAAAATTGGCATGATCACAAAAGATCAAGTCTCTAAAGACCGATTAGTTTTGTAGCATTGGAAGTACTAGATACATTCATAAGGTTTACATTGCATCATAAAATGGAAAACAACAGCAACATTGTTTCCATGGAAAACACTGAGATCCCATAGACTATCCCTACAGGTCAGTTATAATATACTTCTTCACATCCTGGAAAAAATAAAACATAGAAAGGGGTGAGCTCAAACGCTCAGTAAGGGTTAGAAATACAACGGAAGATAACATAAATATTAAGTATGGTGAATAATTGAAACCACATGCCTTTACCAATAATAAACATGAATAATTTTATGGTAGGAATATGAGTTGAGTAAATAATGCCATAATAAAACATAATCATGGGTATTCTACTAGTCGAATGACCACATGAACTATCAATATTATTTTCATAATGAGGGAATGTATAATGCCGGACATTCTGAAACATTTTGTAAAGGCCTCATCCAAGACATCTAAAAATGATTAAGGCCTCAGACAAAACCATATATCAAATTGGAAAATCCCTCAGACAATTCCACATCTAGTTGTCTCATGAGACCTACCGATTCATCGAGGAGCTATAGCGGGCTCCACCCGTCACTTATTAAGTCTAATACATTCCTCATATGAAAATTTTGAAATATAACATAAAAATTCGTATTAAAACTAGCATATGAAATTTCAATACTTTAACCATAAACCATGAATGGTATAAAAATAACACATCCATAGTCAAACATATCACAAAACCTTCAATACAATATGGAAGATTTGTATCATAATGAATTGACTTCAAACAAGTACAAAATCCATCAAAGGATGTTGACATAGATGAAATCAAAAATATTTGAGAGAAATATCTATTTATTTTCTTTGAAATCATTTAAAGTTACATAATTATAAAAGAAAACATTTATTTTGAAAATATTATTATAATATTGTAAGGGAAGCTTTGATGATGTTATAACATCATAGAATAACCGCACCCACCGTATAAGTTAAAAAAACATTCTTACCGTAATTTTGTCGAAAAGGTCGTAAAGTACCATGTTTGGAAAATGACTAAAAGATTCCTTAAAAAAACATATAAGTTCAAATAAGGGTATAAATGACTTTAACTAATTTTCTAGTAAATATTAAAAAAAATTTGAAATAAATTTTTAATAAACATGGACGTGGATGATAAAGAGGTCCCAGTAGATACTTACGTAAAAACAACCTCGGATAATAAAGAGATTGTAGAATTAACCCTTACCTTGTACTTTTCCTTGGTAGAGGGCAGTTTAACCTCTTGTATAATGGTGAAATAATTTTTATTAAATTATACAAGAATAATATATATTAATATGATATCATATATGATCTTTTAATATTGCTTTGTTAATAATATCTTAGTATTATTGTTGTTTCAGGTGTTAACTGATTCATTTTCCTTTATATGATTTGTTATGTAACTAATATTTTTTATGGATAGGATGTATCTTATTCATATTCAGAATGATATTAAGTCCTTAAACATTATTTTTAATCATCTAATGAAAATTATTCTTGAATGGATACGATGGGGAATGAATCTCATCGCGTTCGTGGAGACGGTAATCTGAACGTATACACGAGCGAAAATATCATTATTTTGATATTAAAATAATATATAATCAGATTATATATCATATATAAATAATCATTATCATGTTATATTTATTATTTACATCAATTAAACATCATTATTATACCTATCCAAATAATTATGTATTGAATAACAATTACACCACGACGTGGAGATGGTAAGCCGTACATACGCACGTATGGTGACATGTCATTCAAAGGATGGATATAATAATGAATATGGATATACCATATTTATAATAACATCACAGTATATATAAGATACTGGAGTAATTATTTTATAATGGAAAAAATAGAGAAATAGGAAGTGGAAGAAGAAAGGAACTTGAAAGAGGTGATGAAATATTTACCTCTTCTTCGGGTTCTTCCTTTTTATTTGATCAAAAGGGCTCTTTAGGTTTGCTTTCTGACTAAAGGAAGGCCTCTAGGATGAAGGTAGGGAAGTTTATAGGGTATTTGGGTAGAAGTTGTCTGATCCAAATGGCTTTGAAGGTGTTAATTAGATAGAATAGGGAGTTCCCTTTTATAAGAGGAGTGCGGGGCACCTTTGGAAAAACTAGAAATATTATTTTATAATAAGATCATTTTCGGTTTATAATGGCTAAAAAGTGGATTATTTAAATTCTAAGGTGGTTATGGGTAGAAAACCACTCAACCAATAGGTTTTAGACAGGTTTTGGTTACTATATGAACCTTATATTTTAGATTTAAGTCTTAGTTAAATAGTTTGACATTTACCATGTCTCTTTGTATTTTTATATTATATGGTTAATAAACATGCTATATACTTTCAAGTGAACCCAAAGTGGTTAATTAATGATAAAAATATAATTATATAATTCTTTTGGATGAACCTTATATTTTTAAGAATATAATATCAATTAATAATATAATATTTGTTTTAAAAACTCTTTTATGTCAATTTTGACACTATTTGGTATTTTGTTTTTGATAAAATCATAACAACATTATTAATTAGAAAAAAATTCATCTAACCAACCCTAATATGTAATATTAACCTATAAAAGTAGTTTAATTTATAAAAAGTCTTAAATTACATTTATTTTGATATTTATAATATCAATTATTTTAATATTTTATTAATTAGGTAATTACTGCATCATCATTGTGTCATAAATAAATTAAATTATTTAATGTCTAAAAAATATAAATAAAATACCATTATGTAGGGATTTTTTTTATCTTTCTAATTAATATTTTTAGTTTAATTTATCTTATGTGTAACCCTATATTAAAAATGTTTTAGTTATTAAACTTTGATTTTAACTCTTTTAACTCATCTTTAAATAAAATAATAATAAATGTCTTAATCTAATCCAAATGGACCTAAAGGATCATATTTTATTCCTAAGGTTGTTTTTGGTCTAATTAAACTTATCCAATATAATTAGGACATGTGTTAGGGTAATAATAATATCATTTTTACCCTTAATTACCCTATTTACTTGTAACCGTGGTAAATAAACGTAAAAAGTTACTCTTCACCAAAAATTATTTTCATCTTATTGAACCAAATTTTACTTACTGATATCAACCGTGTCTCTTTTATTTTTGAAATTCAACTCACAGAAGTGGTAAAATTAATTTTTTTTGTAAATTTGCAAATGCTCCTAGGAGGTGGGTGAAAGACGATAAAAAGTTCAATACAATTTTTATATATCTAAAATTATTATAAACTAAATCCAATGAATTAAATTGAAATTATATAGGTATTATGTATCTATTTTAACCTAAAATAATTTTAAATAAAATAAATAATTATTTAAATAAAATTTGGTTTTAAACTATAATTATGTGTTTTTCACTATTCATCAAAAATTGAAAGTTTTCAGAAAAATACAAAAAATTCACCCTAAGATAATTTTGATATTTATAATTCAAAAATGAATTATATTTTACCAATTTCAAATCATAGAAGTTTCATTAATTAATTTAAAAGTAATTCCCGTTGTCAAAACCAAAAAGCGTATTTTTAAGAAATAATAACTTTCAAAAGAATGACACTTGTTTATGTCCAATTTCAAAGATAAATTACTTACAATGACCATCATTTGATTAAATGGTAAAAATATAATTCAATTATACTTCCAAACCATTAAAATTTATAATTAAACACTAGAATTTTTTTTGATTAAAAAAGTTTTTTTCAGTTAAAATATAGTATTTTTCACTATTCACCCAAATATAGAAGTTATCAGAAAAACACCAAAAATTTATTGAAACTAAATTATTATGTCACTATTCTAAATAAGAAGTTTATTTTGTCAAATTTAATATATAAAAGTTTCAAATATTGTATTTAGAAAGGGTTCTCCATTAAAAGGCTCTAAAATTGTATTTTTTGAAAAATATTTATTTTATCAAAAAAAATGAATTTGTTCTTACATTATGTCTAAGAAACTCATAATATGGATTCTAAAATTATAAGTATTATATAAAGTTCAAAATTCAGTTAATACTATTTATAACCACTTTTGAATGACTAGTTTGGTAAGTCGTGGTGCGCTTGAACTCAGTGTTGAGTGTAGTGCAAGTTATTGAATTACTTTGAAGAAATAACATACTATGAAATCTTGGGGTGTTACAAATATGACCAAATGTGTAATATTTTAGTGGAATACAAAATTTACCCATATTAATAGGAGCTAAGAAACTAAGGAATCCCTAAAATAGACTCTTTAATTGGTAAAAAACTGACGAGGAAAACATCTAAAACCAAATGAATTTATAATAAAAGAAATATAGTTAGATATAGTATTAAAAAAACATCCTAAGAGAGGGTTAGAGCCTATAAGTTATTTTTCTTACTAAGATGATCTTTAAAAAAATTAAATCATTCTATATATAATAAAAATATATCCATCAATAGTTTTTTTCCTCTATTAGTCTTTTAACAAAAAAATCATTCTTATAGATCAAGAAAATCATAATGAGAACCATTAGGTGTTTGAAATGGGGTAATAGAAATTATTTTCTCATATTGAGAGGTAGTGAAATTAAAGAAATACATTTTAGTGGGAACAAATTAATATTAAGTAAGAATGAGATATTTTTCATTCCTAGGATAAGACTAATTAATTTCAATATCTATATCTAAAAATTGAGTCATAACCAACCTCTTCCTATCATAATAATATTTATCTTTCTAGTTTTTTAGTTTCAAATTGAGTAAACCCTTCAAAATTAGTAGAAATTAATTACTTGTCTGGATAAAAGACCACATCACTTTTACCATTCCTTTTAAGTTAATATGAGAAGTAGGATCACTAAAACTATTTTACCTAGATGCATCTTCTTAAGAATAAGCAATGGGGATGTTAGAAGAAGCACCCTCCACTTTATAAGGCTCCATAATTATATCCTCTTGAGTATAGGGTTTCACAGGAGGGGTAGGGGGAATATATATAATGTATTTTGGGGAAAGAAAAATTATAAAAAAATATCTACATGTGGTTTTTGAGAGGTTTTAGAGTTAATAATGTAATGACTTGAGATTTTGGATCCTTTAAATTAATACCATTTTCATTTTCTAATATCACACACATCACATAACTAACAAAACAACCAATTTAAGTGAACTGAGACATATTAAAATTACATGAATAATATAATAATTACATAATAAAAAACAATAACTAATTATAAAAATTACATATTATTATTTTTCTTTCATATTTTTAAAGATGATTTCTTTCGAAGAAAAATTTAAAAAAATGAATCTAGTATATTAACTTAATAAATTAAATTGATAAAATTTAAAAATTTATCATAATAGGTAATATTTATATTTTTAAACTATAATTTTAATCTTAAATTATTTATAAATTTATATGAAATATGATTAAAGACACTTGAAGTTTAAGAATCCATTCTTAATAAAAATAAGTTTTTTTATATTTTTTATTTTTATTTAAATAACTAAATATATAAATTTTAAAATTATAATTTGATAAAAATAAATTTATTTTTTGGATTATTAAGTGAAAATTATATTACTCTTAATTCTTTTTATTTTTCTAAAAATATTTATTTTTAAGTGAATAGTGAAAAATATTGTTTTGAAAAATAACAGGAATTTTAAGAAATTATTTTTATATAAGTATGAGTTGGAAATTAATAAAACCCTTTTTAAGCCAAAATATTTATTTTATAAGTGTCTTTATAATTTTAGAAATTTTGGTTTTAATTTACAAACCCATATTTGATATTTTAGAACTAAAGTTATATTTATCAATAATTTTTTTAATACATTATAAATAGTATTTTAAAATTTATTTTATCAATTTTTGAAAACTAATATAATAAAAAGGATTTTAAATTTGAAATACTTGGGTCCAAATTATATAAAAATGATAATTTTTTAGGCATAAAGGATAATGTTTTGATAAAAACTAGTTACCGTGGAAAAAGTTAAAATGGTAATTGTAGAAATCAAATATTAACTGACTTTAAACTTGTTTTAAACATGTGTGAAATGAATGGTTGAGGAATTGATCTACCTTATCACTTTTACACTATATTATTTCTCTATTATGGATCCACTTTCCTTGATATTTACTTCATATTTTTTTTTCATTTACCAAAATGCAATCCCTTTTCACTTATAAATGGGGCACTCATATCCTAACATACCCTCACCCCAAAACCTAATTATTTTAGCCCAAAATATGACCGACACTATCCTCAAAATTTCTATTCACCTTTAAGAGGTTCTTTTATTATTAAAAGACCATCCCTCAAAGGCTAAACCCCCTTTGAAAAGGAGATAATCCTAGAAGTGAGGTATAAATTTCTAACCGCTCCTTTCTCATTTATTTTTATTTATGTACACTTATTCTTCCCAAAATTAAATTACACCATATTAAAATGATAATAAAAGTATAATTATTATTTTGTTATATTGTTATAATGATTGTAAAATTATCATCCACTTTTCCCTTTTTAATTAAGAAAAGGTAAACCATCATTCGTGCGTTGTGTGGACTACTGCCTCCACAACACAACATGTTTTGTTTTCCTTCACTGACGTACAAGGATGGTACTAATAAGGAATTTAATATATAATTATTATATTTATTAAATATTTTATATTATTAAATTATAAACTATATTATTACTTTTCCTAAATATATATAAAATGAAATCATTATCCATGCTTTTGTGTGGACTATCATCTCCATGGAATGACCATTTTTCATTTTTTCATTTAATCACTACCTTTAATGGATGGTCATGAGAATAATTTTAATGGATAAATATTATTTTTACGAAATTATTAAGGTTTTGGAAATAAAAATTAGACATCCTAATAACAATATCATCTATAAACAACTATGGTAAATCAAACCATCCAAAAGAACATTCTAAGAGAAAAAAATGATTTCATTATATTATGTAATAACTTCATATAGGTTAAATTTATCTTATATATATATTTCAAATTATAATATACCATACTAATAAACACTTAAAAATACCATTATGCTTCTCGTATAATTATATTACAACTAAATCACTTCAGAATCATCCATTAATTATGGTAAGTTTTTATTTCGGTTGGTTTAACCACCTACTTGAACAATACTCTATATTTATATCATGGATGACTATAAGAATTTAATTTCTATTAATATATGATATAAATAATTAAATAATTATTTTTTGGTTATATAATAGTAATATAAAATTTTAACAAATTTACTTTAGAAAACACCCTTCATTCGTTAAGAATTATCGAAATAATCTTATCACTGAATTCATAATTAATGATCGTGAAAAAATATCATATAATGAAATTATAACTTTATAAAATATCATAATTAATGATAATTAAAAAATATAATATAATGAAATTATAACTTTATAAAATATCATAATAAATCAATTATAGTACCTTATATTATCTAGAAATGATTAACTTTAGGAGAATAATGAATAAAAAAACCACTATTACGAAACTAGTTCAAAACGATTAGGATTGCTCACACCCAATATTGAAAATAGATAATTACTAAAAAACATAAATGTAGGGAATAATTATAAATTAAGTTTGTAAAATTTTATGGTTATAAATAATGTTCTTAAATAGGAAATTAAGATGGTTATGTTTTTTTACAGGAGGTTAGAGTGTGATTAACTAAGTAGGAATTCCATGAAAGGGGTTCGTGTATCAAATTTAATTTATTAATAGAAATTTATTATTATAAACCATGTTTTATTTAGAATATTTTATATAATTCCACATTAATATTTTTTATCACGATACTCTCAGTATTCTTGGTATTTAGTGTTTTATTTGAAATCATATCCTTCGAGTGGTTTTGATTTAAAAGTTTCTAATGTCATAAGGGTTTCATATCTAAAAATTAATTTCTTAAGACACATTTATTATTGTGAACCATGACATCTTTGAAATGGTGTGATTACTTTTAAAGGAATTTATTTTACCACAATCATATAATTCATGGGGTTCAAAGAGCCATATTTCAATATTTCTTTAAATAGACTTTGATTCAAAAAATACCAAACATGTAAGGGGATTTTGTTAAATAAACTCCCTTCATTGAGTTATAATGAATCTTTATAAACTTATTTCTTTCAAGATTGATTTCTTCTACCTTAAAATTTTATTTCATAATAATTTATCTTTATATTTAGGTAATTTTTTATTTTGATTCAAATCTTCGTCCTTGATGAATTCCTTCCCCATAGAAAGTATATCCTTATTGAGAATAATTCTAATCATATTTAATGATGTTTTCCCCTAATTGTATATATTTTTATTTCCCACCAATATTCCCTTTTATATATGGTAACCCAATTATGTGTTATCTCATGTGACCTTCACATTTATCTTATCCTCTTTTAAAAAGGATTTTTTACTCTTTTTTGATTTGAGTTTTCAATAAAGGTGTTTAGAAATGTTCAAAATGTTTTCCATAATTTCAAAGTCAATTTGTTTATATTACAATCCACATTACTTTTTAATAAAATTTATATCTTTTTCAAGGATTAATTATTAAATATTCTTTTAAAAAGTAAAAGTTTTCAAAAATATTTTCACATGACCTCTTTTATATATTCTTCAAGGATAAATTATTTAATATTATTTTTAAAATTAAACGTTTCAAAAATGTTTTCACCTTACCTTTTTGAAACCTTTACATTTTTTCAAGGCTCAATTATCAAATATTCTTATTAAAATTAAAAATTTTCAAAAAAAAAATAATTTTAATTTTTCTTAACATTTATTTATTTTTCAAAGATTAAAATTTGAATTTTCTTTCTAAATATTGATTTTGAAAATGAATTAATTTAAATTTATTAAATGAAACCTTTCCATAAAAATGTCTTTTTAAAGTGTTTGATGGTTTCAACTCTTAATAAAAAGTAAAAAGCGTTTCCTATAAAAAATTTTTTATGAATTCTCTACCATTTTACTCTTTATCTATAAATTCCTTTTTTCCTTGGTTGTTATTTTTCCTGAATCAAAATCTAAATATTATTATGAAATACTATTTGGGTGTGATTTAATTTTTAGTATAAAAAATTTATATTATTGAGGTCAATTTTGGCGATATCATCTTGAAATGTTGGGAAACCCATTATTCTTTCAATGGGTACTTTATAAAATGTTAAATGACTTTTTTTTCAAGTGGAACCATATGTATGGATGATTAATGTGTGGGTTCCTTTATATACATCCAATTAATTGGAATTGCTTATATCTCTTAAGCTCAAAGCGGCACACTAGAGGGTTTATCTCAAGACAAATGGTATAATGGAGGATTCATCCAAAACCAAATGGTACGTGGAGTGATTTATCCCAAAAAAAGGTGAACACACAAGGTTTTATATCACACCCAAGGGTAAATGATAATATTATCCCAAGCCAATGGGGTATATGAGAGGTTTTATCCCAAAACCATGGGTACATGAGAGGATTATCCCAAGCCTAAGAGAGTACATGGGTGATTAACCCAAGCCTAATATGCGATGAATGGCTTAGTGGGTAGCCTTATAATATAATTTATATTATTATGTTTGTTCTATAATTTAAAGATGTCATAATTTTATTCTTATTCTCATTATTATGTTTTTCTCTCACAAATCATGTTTAAAGTCTCACATTTTCACACTATTTTGATTCATGTACTATGATATACTAAACCTTGTTCCATAATTTACAATCTATGATTTATTTTATACATGTTTCTTATATATCTTGGTTATATAAATATTCTTATCTTATGATCACTAGTGATATTTTATTCTTATTTCTTTTGTTTACCCTTACTGAGCATCTGATCTCACCCCTTTCTTTTGTTTTATTTCTCCATGATACAAAGATGGGTATTATATGCGAGATGTTTAGAAGGTGGTTTAAAGTTTAGTGAATATGAATAAATAATGATGAAACATTATAAAATAATTTATTTATGTGGCTATTATTCAAAGACACTTAACCTTTTTTTCTAGTTTGTGTGACTATTTGTGATATAGATCGATTATTCAAGTAAAATTATGAAATAAATGATTTTATTCATCTTGGGTGACTATAGTTGGTATTAAAGGAGGGTTTGGTTATTTTTGAGGACTAGTTTAGTTCTTTTAGGGGATTAGGATTAGATAAACTTATTAAAAACACTAAGGATTAGTATAAGAATAGGATAACATCCTGATGTTTTGGTAAAGTAGATATTTTTTTGGTTCTCATACAAATTATATCCATGTTAAAATACTAGAAAGTGAATGTTTCTATGGTACATATTCACCTAGGTGTAATCAACCTAAATATGTTGGTTGATTATCAAGTCAATATTCACTTTAGTGGATGATGAGTGGGCCTAATACAATAAACTTGACCAGAAACTCATAAAGAATATGATTTGGTTGATCAAATTCTATTTATAATTCATTATAAAATATTTGATCACAGATTTATGGTATGTTAGAGAACTAATTAGTAATATGAACATGGAAAGCATATGTTAAAATGAAATAGTTATAGGTTTAAATGAATGTATTAAAGAATAAAATGAAGGTATAATTAGAGAATACATTTTAGGATTGAGTTTTCAAATTCATATGACCATTTACTCTAATTTTTTTAATAAATATTTTGGGTTTTATTATTTGGTTAAAATAGGATCAAAGAATTTGATCATATAAAGGTATGTATCAAGAAACTACTATCCTTGTAGCCAAATATTGGAGCATACTCAAATAGTGGATAATCATAATATATTTCTATGTTGATGGAAAATATGAGTTTCATAGTCTTACCTAAGGTAGTGATATTTATATAAGAATAGAAATTAAATATTAATACTCTTAGACATTTTTCTTATTGAGAGATATTTATCAATGATATTTTAGTGTATTATATAAGTTATGACGATTATGTTAAACATATAAGTGTTGTTCATCAATAGTTATACATTAAATTTTTGGAAACATATATTAAATGGTGTCAATAACCATGAACAATGATTTTATAAAAGATTATATTTTTGGGATAAATTCTAAAGAACACAAAATGTATGTATGGATTACTCTTAGATTTAATATATGTTTTTTGTTGAGGTAATAAAGGGTTGATTGATTTTTAGAAAAATGAGTTAGACATTGTTAATATACTTGGAATTGATTTTTGATTTAATGAAAAAGTTATCCATGATGTTTTTGGTGAATTTTATATCATTTTTTTGATTATGATATATATTAACAAGTGTGTGACCTTATGAACTAGTGTTTAATACCATTTGAGTGTTAAATATAAGGTTAATTTTTAGAGGAATATATGATTTCATTGTTGTTTAATGTATTGAACATTCAAATGTAATTGATAAATGTATGTTATGTATAATATATAATTAGGGTATATATATTCTAGGGTACATGATTGTATGAATGATTAATGTTGTTTGAGAAAAGATATGTAACTTGATATAGAATATGGGAGTAAGGTATATTTCATATTAGAATTTATATCCCAAATCATAAATATGTTAAGAATAACATCATCTAAATTAATTAGTAATTGATATTTAAAATTATGAGGATGTAATTTATTTAATGTGGGTAGAATGTAATGACATGAGATTTTGGATCCTTTAAATTAATACTATCGTCATTCATTCATGTCAGACACAACATGAAACTAACACAACAATCAACTAAAATGAATTGAGACATATTAAAATTACACAAAGAATATAATACTTTGTAGATACAAACATAATAGTCAATTCAAATAATTACATTTATTTTTATTTTTTTCTTTAATACTTTAAAAATGGAATCCCATTGATAACCATTTTAAAAAGGGGTATAGTATATTACCCATAGAGTCACCCTCCATATAAGAGGGATTAAAACTATAAACCCCTTACTATGAGTTTTAATAATTCAAATATTTAGATGTAATTAAATACTCTAAATGTAAATTTTCATAAGTATTAGGTTTTTAATTTTAATAATTGATACATTAAGAGAGGGAGATGGATCATTAAAAAAAACACATTTTATAGTTACACCCAAATTTAGATAAAGATGAATAATTGATAAGGCGTTCTAAAATATAGACAGATTAAATGAAAATAATTTTTTTTCATTCAAAATAATGATATAAGACTATAGGGGTTGAGATACATCAATTTTAATACACATTCAGGACACCAATGGGTGGGTTCCAACAGAAGAAGATGAATCTATTTTAATTAGTTAACCTAAAGACTTATCGATTACAATGAGTAAATATTTATTAGTGAGGTGCATAGGAAATTTTTAGAGATACCCCAAAAAAGGATAAGATATTCATGATCCAAATAAATTCTTTTTAACCATTTGTGAAGTTTCATAGGGAAATGTTTGAATGACTAGGTTTTCAAAATCTAGATTCTATAATATCCTTCTTCCAAATATAAATTTAGTAAAACATTAATAGGGAAGATTAATTATACCAAATACCCCACATAAATTCATTTAATTATATGGTTTTATTTATTATGGGGATATTTGGTCAATCCATAAGAAAATTTCTCACTAAGGAATACTTAAATTTAGAATCAAGGATGCTAACCTCTTAATTGTTAAAATTAATTATGGGAATAAATCTATGAAAAATATGTATTTATAGGAAAATTGTGCTCTTATCAGGAGTTATAAGCGGTCTAATGATTCATTCTTATGTAGGTTCATGAGAGAATAATTGTAAAAATATTGTGGAGGAAGACTTCAAAGATATGATGTTGGGGTATCACCATGATTAATGTTTCCCATCTATTCAGAAGGGAGGAATTCAAGTGTAGAATTATATATAGCTCTTTCTTGACTTGTAAATTATTTAATTAATCTACCATTTTATTAAATCCTTTCATAAGTAACTAAGAATCAATAAAAATGATCAATATAATATACATTATAATTTATAATGATATATATGCTACTATAAAATCTTATATATCAATAGCCATAAACTACTTAACTATACTAAGTCTAATTTCAAAACCATGTGATAATCCTACTAGATAGTATACCACCACTGAAATGGGGGAATAAATGGTTTCCAAAACCTAAACTCTAAATCAAATTAATTCTTATATATGATTCATGTGATTGGATCTCAATGTTGATGATATGTTCATAAGATATAGAATTAGAAATAATACATGTTGAATAAGTGTTTTTATAAGGTTCACTCACCCTTATTATTAGGTGTAAAATCACTGATGTGAAGAGGGTTGAATGATTCTACCCATGTTATTATTTTATTATAAATGAAAACAAGGAAATAAGTAGGGATATGGACCAAAAATATGATTATAAGATAGAATGATGATCACCAACAAGTCAATCAATCTTCACTTCCCAGCCTTAGGTGCCACTAAAATTTGGATCATGTGTGCACCCTTATTACTTATCCTTATCCCTATCCAAAATTTCCCAAGAATTAGTGACCAATTATCATAGATATTAATATATTTCTCCTCATACAAACTTTAAAAGTTAAGACTCATCATTTATTTATAGATATGGAATCACCACAATATAGATGCCTCTACTATGCATGTTTTGTTCTTGATGCCAGCTAGATCTGAAATCAGATTCTATCTCTTCTACCTATATCTAAACTATCTATGGTTGTTTTATATATAAATTTACCTCACCATGACTACCACTGTGATTTTCCCCCATAGTCAACCTCAAAATATTTTTTTAAATCATAGTTTTACAACATCATATTAAAGCTTTTTCTTCAATTTGGTTGTCTCAAATATCTTTTGAAATGGTTAGGCACTAAAAACATTTTTATATATCTATTTCACTCAAGGATTTAGAACTATTTAATAAGATAAAAATGACTATTTTTATGTGTTTTCCCCATGGAAACATCTAAGATCAATTTATGAGTCTTCAAGTAGAACCCAGGTACCATTCCAACTCTGACTATGGGTGTTTCTATGGTTGACCATAGAATTTTAAATCCCCATATTAGATATCCCCATGACCTACCACTAGAAATAAAAGAGATAGTAAATTCACTTATGGTAATTTAGCCCTTATCCAAGTCATAGATTCAATATTATAAAACTTAATCAACCACTAAAATCTTCATTACATCTAGAATCTTAACATGATGTTTTGGATCACCCAAAATAATAATTTTCACATCCACTATAGTATAGAAAATTCATTATTAGAATTTATTAATTCCTTTGTATTAAACATACCTCCCACAAGACTCTTAATGTAACATTCCAGACCTTTTCTCCTAGAATATAGTGTAAAGTAACATATACATTGTATACTGACATTGAAATCAACTAAAGCAACCCAAACACAACCATTCATAATTACAATATCAACAAAAAATATTGAGTCACTTAAAACCCAATAACCTTTAAGGTTTAGAGTTGTAGAGATTTAAGAAATAACTTTAATAAAAAAACCCATATATTTCATATCCAATGGAAAATTTTCCCATTACACCAAAAAATTCTTATTTAACAACAAGTCTTCAAAATCTCCCACAAAATTCTCCCCATATGACAGCCATATAGGCATTTCATACGTAAAAATATTCTTTATAATCCTAGGTAAATGGAAACACAATAAGGGTGCACTCAAATTCTCAGTAATTTAGTAGAATATTTTAGAATCAATCAAGTATAAAAAAAGGCATGAATAATATGATAGGAATAAATAAGAATCAAATAATTCCATATAATTGATCACATTTTTTTAAAATAAATCCAAGGATTACATACCAATATAAATAATCACATGGATAACAAAAACTAATTTAAAGTTCATGGAATGCATAATGAAGTACATGTTAATCTTATCATCAAGGAATCATACAATAAATCTTACCTACCATCAATACCACGTCCAAGGCATCATAAAAAATGGGTCAATATACACAAAAGGGGATGATATACAAAAAATACCCAAAATAGTTTTTATTATGAGACCCACTGATGCATTGAGGGTTTATATTACTCTAGAACCCAACCATGAATTAATTAAGTCCAATGAATTGTCACAAACTAGCCTATATACCTTGGTACCCAAATACCTAGGAAAGTAATGGCATGGAACGAAGGGATTTCCTAATCCCCATGGGTTGATGACTACAACATAACATCATATAAGATAAAATTTAGAATATTTTTTCCACATAAACAGTAAAATAAATAGTTACATATCAGTATGTTCAAAGAAAAATACCAACAGAGAAAGTACCATAAAGTCAAATAGGTATATCAAAACCGAAAAATCACATCACCAAATTACCATATGAACAAGATAAACAACATAAGTCCCAACAGAAACAATACTCCAAGCCAAAAGGGTTAATAACAACAACCACCTCCACATGGAACTTTCCCCTTGCTCAATCCTAGAAGAAGTAAATCTAAAAATTCCCGAAAAAGGTAGTTTGAGATCAAAATAATAGTATGGTCTCACTAGTGTTCTATAATGAGATTACATAATAAAATAAACCAAATAATTCTTTTAATTTTAATTAAAATTGGCATGTAAGTACAAATTCATATTTAAACGAAACATTCTTTTCATTTAAAATGATGGAAACATCTCAAACAATTTATTAATAAACATTTTATATAAATTTTTTTATATAAATCACTATACATTAGTAAAAAAATTTCTCAATCAATGGAATATATATATAAAGTAATAAAAACAAGTAACATGGTCATATTCCCTAAGGTATTATAGTTACAAGCTACGAGATCCTCAAACATCTCATATTAGTGATCATAGAAATATGTGTACATGCATCCATTAGACACTAGCTGAAGAGGACTCATCAATATCCCACTGGGGATAAGATATGTTGAACTAGGTTTTTGTTAGAGTTGTAAAGCATCAATCTATTGTTAGGTCATTTCCATCTCAGTGTGTTTGTCCCAAATATCCCACTAACTACCCAGTCTCATATGTTCTCAATTAATCAATAAATAACTGGAAAATTATTTCAAAATAGTTTAAAATTACATTCAAACCATTTCTAGTTTCAATATTCCAATTTCACTTTAACCAAAAAATGTGTTTTTAATCAATACATGCCATTTTAAATATAAAATTGACCATAGGTTCTTATCAAATCAATTTAAGAATTTTTTTTATCAAAAGTAAAATTAACAAATCAATTTGACAATTTCATAAATTCAAATCACACCCTAATTTCCCATTCCATTAGAATTGGTGGGTTTTCCCCCAAATTCATGCCAATCCAATTTTATATCCAATTTTCACCAAATTGGTTTTTGATAATTTAATTCAACAAAATATAAATCAATAAAGAAATTAATGGGTTTATTAAATGAAAAATCTCAACATAACCACCTACCTTTATCATGGAAAACATGTAACACAACACCCGCAAATGGGATTTCCAATGAATAATGATGGAAAAAGAGATCAGGGATTAAAACCTAGATTAAAGATCCAAAACAAAGGATTTTAGATGCCTAAAAAATAGGACGATCTAAAAAATCCTATGGAGGAGAGAAAGAAAGAGAGGGAGAGAAATAACGAGAGAAGATCTCTTACTGAAGAAGGATCAAACTAGTTTTACCAAAATTTGACCTACTTCAGAATAGGTTTAGAGGATCCAAAAGGGTTTATTTAGGGACCCCAAGACATTGGAAACCATAATACCCTGAGTTAGGGTCAATTGGGTGATTACAAAGGGGCTTGGGGATTTTTAAAATAATTTTCAGTAATAAAAATCCATGCTCCACTGTTAGCTAGGCATGGATACATAGTTTGTTAAACTATTAAACCTAATCATACTCTCCTTTAATGGGGTGCACAATTTCTACTTGGTGGTTTCATGGTTTTTCAAACCGTGCAACAACCATGAAAACCCCCACTACCTAGTTTTGAACGGTTTTTTTGGGTGAGTGCACGGTTTGGGAAAACCATTTTCCAAATGTGCATAACCCTTAAAAAGACAAAATTTTCAACTTTATTCACAAAAAAACTGAGAGGAACAAAAAAACATGAATAAAAAAGAGGGTATAGGAGTAACTGGAAATAGAAATAGGATTTTACAACCCCCCCAACATAGAAACTTTCTATCCTCATAAATCCTATCAAGAAGTATCCATGTCAAAAAGATGTAGTCACTGCACTCTCATCAGTGCCTCTCTCTCCCATGTCTCATGAATATTATAAATATGATGAAAAATCACTTAAACCAAAGGTATTGTACTCTTATTAAGTACCTTGGTTTTAGAATCAACTATCCTGACCAGATGCTCACTCATGGATAAATCAGGCTCAACATCAATATCACTTCATCTCAGAACATGATATATATCAGAAAGATATTTTTTGTAGTTGTGATACATAAAACACATTATGTATCGACATAAACTTGGAGTAATTACTAAATGGTAAGCCACTTTCCCCACCTAATCAACAACCTCAAAATTTTCCACAAAATAAGGAGCAATCTTCCCTTACCTCCCAAGCCATCGATGATCGAAATGGGGTGAAAACTTCCAGAACACATGATCACCAAATGAAAATTCCAATGGTATATAATGATGATCAACATAATATTTATACCATATATGTTCCATCAACATCCTTTGATGAATCAACTGAATCTTTTTTATCATCTATTGAACCAAGATCAGTCCAACCAAGAAAATTTCACTGATCTTCGACCAACAGAACATATATCTATAAGGATGGACATAAAAGGCCTCAAAAGGATCCATTATAATCATATAATGGTAAATATTATTATAAGAAAACTCAACCAGTCCCAAATGGTCATCCTAATCTCCACAAAAGTCAAGAACATAGTCAATAAGTATATCCTCAAGAATTTGTGTAGCCCTCTCTATCTAGACATCTGTATGCAGATGATATTCCATATTCAAATGAACCTAATATCGCATTACCTCCTAAAGGCCTATAAAAAATAGATAAGTAAAATTTGGATCTCTATCAGATACTCTATAAGATAGAACTCTATGAAAATTAATAATCTCTCTCACATAAATATTTTCCGTATTCTCAAATTTGGTTTTATCACGAATAGGTATAATGTGACCAATTTGGTTAGCTTATCAGTCACCACCCATATCACATTCTTATTTCTTTGGGCATGTGGAAAACCAACCACAAATTCTATAGAGACCTCATACCACTTCCAAGTTGGAAATGGAAGTGGATGAAGAAAACCCAAAGGTCACTAGTGTTCAACTGTGACCTATTAGAATGTATAACAACAAGAGACAAAATAAGAAATACCCCATCTCATACTAGGATAATAGAATCAATACTAAATATCATAGAATATCTTCATGGTTCCTAGGTGAACTTCTCACTGGGAATTATAGAAATACCCAATTATATATTTCCTCACTTCTAACAGAAGAATAAAACAATTCAAAAAACAAAGAATACCAACCATGGAGAATGACCACTCAATAATGATCTCCCCACCATAAAGAGAGTCTTTAATGCAACAGAACTCATCATTAATCTATTTTTCCTAACTAATCATCTCAATATGAGTGGAAGTAAATAAAACACTGTCCAAACCAACATCTACCCCCTATTTCCCAAAAGCCTATATGTAGCTATGAAAAAAGAGTTATAAAGTTCCACACTTCTGATGATTCTTTCTTGGTCTGGGTCAAAAGTTTACTATTCAAAGCATCTGTGACAACATTCCCTTTCCCTGGGGTATAGTTGATGTTATTGTAAAAACATTTCTTATACTCAACCCCACCCAATTCCTATGGTGGAGATTAAAATCATTTTTATAGAAGACAAAATTCAAGCTCTTGTGGTTGGAATACACAACGAACCTTTCTTTGAAAAGGTAATTCCACCAAGTTTTAAGCACATGCATCACAACTATGAGTTCAAGGTCATGGGTTGGAAATTCCTCTCATGTAACCTAATATACTAATATCCATAAGAAACAATGTGATCACCCAAAATAATAAAACAATTCAAACCCAAACCCAAACCCAATGCATCACATAAGACAACATATCCTTGACTGACCTTTAGAAGAGTGAACACCGACATAGAATTAAAAATATGTATTAGCTCAAAAAAATAACTCTAACATTTATCATCCTAGTCAAACTTCACTCCCTTTTGAGTGAGAGAGGTTATTGGAGAATCGAACTTTGATAAATCCTTTACGAATTAGTGATAGTATCTAGACAAACCTAAGAATATCTGAATCCTGAAAACATTTTGTAGTTTCTCCCATGTCATAGTAGCTTTCACCTTCTTAGGATCAACTAAAATACTATGTTTTGACACCATGTGTCCCGAGAAATTCACTTCCCAAATCCATAAATCACATTTCAATATCTTGGCATAAATTCTATGATTTATAAAAAATTCCAAAACTAATCTCAAATGATGCACATGATCCTCCTTGTACTTAGAGTAAACCAGGATTTCATCCATAACAACCACAAAAAAATCATCAAGATACACATAGAAGATCTTGTTCATTAAATCCATAAAGACTATATGAGAATTTGTTAGACAAAATTACATGAAATGTTACTCATAATTTATATAACTACTCCGAAAGATAGTTTTATGAATGTTAGAATCTTTTATTATAAACTGGTGATAACCAGATCGAAGATCAATCTTCAAGAACCACTTCCACCCTTTTAACTAGTCAAACAAATCATCAATTCATGGTAATAGATACATATTATTTACCATGAATTGATTTAGTTTTTAGTAATCAACACAAAGTAGAATTGACCCATCATGTTTCTTAGAAAATAGAACAGGTTTTGACCAAGTAGACACACTTGGGCGTATAAATCATTTATATAAAAGATCATACAAATGATTCTTTAACTCTTTAATTTTATATGATGACATATGGTAATAAGGTATAAATACTGGTTGAGTACCATGTAATAAATCTATAGGAAAATATACCTCCATTACTGATGGAAAACCATAGAAGTAAGAAGGAAAAATGTCAGGAAACTCAAAGATAACTAGAGAGATATCATCTCTAAAGGATTCCTACACTAGATCAAAAGTGAAAATTGATATTACTTTTACCAAATCAGGATAAAAAGGTTCATCTATAATCTACCTAAAGACCCATTATTCTTGAAATATATGACACACCACATCAGACTTAGTAAAGTAGACCTATCAAAGAAAAAAATCAATTTGGGATTTATTAGCAATGATCCAATCCATCCTGAATACGACATGAAGAGGTTTCATGTCAAGAACTAGAAAATCACATGTAAGATCAATATATGATAATGATAAAACATAAGAAGTAAAATTAAGACCATAATATCTCTCCATTATGAGGAATGTAGTAATATCCATCACATAAGATAAAGGCTTGAAGTTCCTAGGATAGAATAACAACTGAGAAGGGGGGGGGGGTGTTGAATCATTTGTTCACTTTTTATAAGTTTCAAAAATTTTAGAAACTCAACCCCTACAACCTATTAAGATTTATATCCTTATCGACCTTTATTAAATACTCATATATGAAAAGGTAGGAAAGAAAGAAAATCACAAAAGATTTACATGGTTCGACCTCAGTGTGAGAATCTATGTCCTTTCCATATCCACTTTTTTGTAGTTCCTTGAAACGTGTGTTCTAGTTTTAAGAATCACTATTTCCAGGTGGTTTCCATTGGATTTATTTATGGAACTAGAAACTTCCAATAGTTCTTTATCCAAAGGGGACCTACTTTCCAAATGCAGACGTTCTTTGATTTTGAATTTTACGATACTTAAGAACATGCATTGGTCGAGAGGATGGGAGGTTGGACTCATCACACCCTTTTGGGGGGAATTATTGTCTTATCCAGGAATCTCTTTTTAAATTTAAGATATTTTCACGAATCCTTATTAATTCACCAAGCATAAAATAAGTTTACCTTATAATTTAAAATCACTTATTAACATGTATAAAATTTAGAATCATCAATATGAATTCAAGGTTCTTCATTAATGGAAATACCCGTATGTATTAGAGGTTTTCCATCAATGGTATCCTCTAATATACTGCTTAGAGATTATTTTAATCATCGTAGTAATGATACTGGTTTTTAATCCACTTAGTGGGGCACTCTGGAATTTATTGTCATCCAGGGAGAAGAAGGTTTGGTTTGATTTTGGGATCATTCCCATAAAATAGGCTACCTACGTATCCTTGTAAAAGGAATCAGAACCCCTATAGTTAGGTGCCACTGAATGTGACACAACATACCTTTTAAGTCCATGTCATAAGGACCTAGTTGTACAATTTAATGTCATGTGGTATGGAAATCTAAGTGGAAGGTTCTTAGTAAAAACATAGTGTGAGACTTATACTGAGGCAGCCTAATGAACTTTAGAAAAAATATGGGTTTTCCAAGTAGGATCAGACCTTGTTGGGAATATGGCCCAAGGAAAATAGGGTTAATTTAGGGTATTGGGTTTGAACCTAAAAGAGGCTTCCTAAGTATCCCATATATATGGGAATCAAAGCCCATATAGTTCGATTAGTCTCATAGGAGAGTATAGTACTTTGAGAGAAAATGAGTTTGGGATTACTTCCTGAAAAGGATGCCTTAATGATTTTGGGGGTTTAATTTGGGGATTATTTATAAAGATGATTAAAAAATTAAGGTAATTAGAGTTAGATTCCTAAAGATGATATTCAGTGAGCTCGGGCCCTAAAAGGAATTATTATGTATCCTGGTTTGAACAGGAATCATAGTTCTCGTAGTTCCTTCAATTGTGAAAATGTTGTGACCATGACACATCTCTAAGACCACGTGAGTCATGCTCGGTGTGAGAAACAAGAGGATTTCAAATATTCAACAAAGGAATTCACACTTTCAAAATTTTCCTCCTCCGCTGGTGGAAGAGGGCGCACCTATGGTGTCCAAGGTGAATGAGGTTAAGGCAACCTGAGAAGAGGGCGAGGTGACGAGCCTTCCCTCTGTTCACTTTACATTGGACAAGGGTCCAATGAAAGGAGGAAGGGATGAAGTTTGGGGGATTACACTAGGATGGCTACCCATGGTGACAAAGCTCAACGAGAGAGGGAAAGGGTAACAAAAGTCCCTGTGCCCATTTCTCCTCTGGTCTTTGGCACCGAAGAAGAGAGGAGGAGAAATGATGCTACCTCTTGCAAGAAAATCTAGGGGCTTATGCTAGGATGGTTTTCTGAAAATTAATCATGGCAGGGGATGGTAGAATTTGCCTTTTTTTTTTTCAAAAGTGAGAAAATGAAGTGTGAACTGTACCTTCCCTACTAGAGACCTGAGGTTCTGGGCCATCTCTTCGAAAAGGGGGAGGCCAGGAACCAACCCTCCTACAAACTAGGAGCCTCCCAACACTGTTTCTAGAATAAAGGTCCATATGACTATGGATATAAAAACCCACAAACACTCCATGAATTCTAACCCCATTGTGAAAAAAATGTGGGAAACCTATGAATGTGGAAATACAAACCCAAATAGAAGACATGTTGAAGTGCCTTTCCCAAAGGTTTGATAAGTCAGGAGGATTTGGTGAAGGTCTCCACCGAATCCCTTTCAGTTAAGGGATCTAAGGAAGAAGAAGCCTTTATATGAATGGATTTGATGAAGGATTGATGGCTTGTAAACTGAAGAGAATAAGTGAATAAAAGAGGGGCACCCAAGTAGGTAAGGGCACACAAGTATGGGCATGCAAGTACACTTGGGCGACCTGATGTTCACTTAATCGACGAAAAACCCGTATGTTAATACTTGGGAGAGACCTTGCTCAAGCCTTCAAGAGTATTCACAGGTGATCCTAGATGTGGGGTGCTCAAGTTACTGTGGGTGGAATGGTCACCGTGCAAATATTTCTTGATTTAGGGTGGTTGGTCACTTTAGACGTGCAAGTGTTATTTTTTTCAAACACTAAAAGGACTTAAGTCCAATGATCCTCCCTTAAATACTCTGCTCAAGGTATTGAAAAACTACCTTCAAAGTTTCAGAAGACTGGGGAAAAGTACTAGGGTGACCAGAGCAATAATTGAGCTTTAGGGAAATTCATCCATACAAATGAAGACCCCAAGGGTCTATTTATAGGAAAATATAAGACCTTGGGCGAAAGGAGTTTGGTCGCGCAAGTGGGTTGCGTGCCAACTTTGTGGTGTGCAAGTGGCTCCACGCTAGATGGGTGGTGCCCAAGTATACTTGAGTGCCACTGGTGATTTGGATAGACTAGGGAAACACCTTGAGGAATTAGCCAAAATTATTACTTCAATCAGCTCCAACATGGTGGCACGTAGGTATTTGTGTGCAGGTACCTTGGGCACCACTTTAAAGACAACCAAATAATTGCTCCATACCGCGGGGGCTACGCCCCCACACCCCTGCTTGGGATCAGTGCCAACCTGCAGTCCCCACCATTTGGGCCGGTGCCTTCATTACCATTAGTGATCCCCATGAAAAATATAGATTTTCACCATGAACTTTTCGAGCCCATTTGAGGTCATTTTGAGTTTCATCACATGAAAATATATCTTCAATTACAAAGAAGTGCATGAAACACATTTCATGGTGTCTACAACCAGTCCCATTGGTCTATAAAAATACACTATTATGAATAAGTGAACACAATTTGTGAAAACTCCCATTAGAAAAATTCTATCTCTCTATAGGAAATATCATACTGAATCCCATCAATTTAAAATGTTTTATTATAAAACTATTGATCCAAACAAAATAATCAAGACTTTTTTGAATTTTCTCCATAATTGCTCAGTCAGAATCATCATTTCGATTTGGCTAGATCCGATTTTATTTTATCAGAATGCTGGATCCAATTTTTAAAGAATTCTGGATTCAATTTTTTTTTTCAGAATACTAGATCTATTTTTTTTCAAGAATGCTTGGTCCAATGTTCTCCGAATAATGGATCCGATTTTCTCAAAATGATGGATCTGATTTTCTCTGAATAATTTATTTGATTTGATCAGAATGATGGATCTAATTTTATTATAATATTGGTTCTAATTTTCTTAAAATACTGGTTCTGATTTTCTCAGAATAATGGTTCTGATTTTCTTAGAATAATGGTTCCTATTTTCTCATAATACTGATTTTGATTTTCTTAGAATATTGGTTCTGATTTTCTTAAAATGATGGATTCAATTTTATTAGAATGTTTGATCCGTTTTTCTAAAGACAATGATGGATCTGATTTTCAAAATTTGTTGGATCTATTTTTCTCAAAACTATCCACAAAACACAAACTTGTATAAAATTCCCAATACATTTCTTCTTCAATCATATGGGAACTTTCACTTTGATTTCTCTAATGCTCTATCTTTTTCATGCATGTAGAAAGTTACAAATGAACGAATGATATGAGTAAGTATTTATAGGAAAATCGAAAACCAAAGGTGGGAAAATTGAAATATTTCATGTTTCCTTTAATATAAAAACTCCCCAAATCTCTCACATTTAAAACTTCAAATTTGACTCCATCGAACCTCCTTATATTTTTCTGAGATTTATGAAAAAATGAATTTCAAGTTTGACTTCCTCAACTCTTGGAATTTTCTTTTGAGTAAATCTGATTATTGTATCCTTTATAGTAAATCCAATTCCTTATATAAATCTGATTTCTATATCTTTCCTGTGAATCAAAATTCTATATTTTTTCAGTGAATCCAATTTCTTCAGTGAATATGATTTCTTTTTTTAGTGAATATAGATTCTACAAATTTTCAGTGAATCTGATTTCTTTATATATTGGATCTAATTTTTAGAACAATAATATTGGATCCGATTTATATTTCTTTTTAGTGAATCTGAATCAAACCACTCCACCATTTCTTCAAAATCGTTTGTCATGAATGTTTTCATGATTTGTGAGAACTTCTTTGTCAATAAATAATTTCCTGATTTAATTTATAAAGTATGAAAACTTTATAACTTTTGAATTCATTTTCTTCAACAAGACCTCTTCAAAAAAAAAATGTGATCTTCAACCAAAAACTTATTTCTCAAAAAATTATTTATTTCTAACTCAACAACTTCATTATTTTTCTGATTAAGGAAAAGACAAAATTCTAATAACTAATAAATTCTGCCTCAAATTCTTTTGAATCCTATGATCTAAATCCGATGTTGATGGATCTGATTCCTGGATAACAAAAACATTATTCAAAAAAAAAGTTATCTCTTAACAAATAAAAAAACTTTGTTAAAGAAATTTATCATAAACGTACTTCAATATCCCCCTTTTTATTTTTTTGGAAATACTCATTAATAACTTTTCCAACTCTCATAATTTTTCACAACTCATCTTTTGTAAACAACTTAGTTTTTTTGAATTTTATCAAAACATATACTTTCTCAAAATAAAGTGTCCTGACACCACACTAATGGATAAAGTAATGTTTTTTAAGGAATTCCACCCCTCGTGGTTAGAAAATTTTGTGTCCATGTAATGATAAACTCCCCATTCAATTTATCCATTTATCTCTCACTTTTCTTTTCTGATCCAATTTTTCCATTTCTCTACCCCATTATATGATAACCATATCTTTAAATTCATAAAATTGTAACACCCCAAGCTTCCACGGTACATTTCCCATTAAATAATGCAGTAGATTGCATTGTATGCAACTTGGAGTTTTAACACACCACGACCAATGAAACTAGCCGTCATGAATAGTAATATCCACTTTTTGAAATTTTATAAATTTTAATTTTCAAAATGGAATTTCTTTTTGGATTCGGAATATCAAAATTATCTTAGGGTGAATTTTTGATATTTTCTGAGAACTTTCAATTATTGATGAATAGTGAAAAACACTACATTATTGTTTAAAACTGACTTTTTATTTAAATAATTAGTTATTTTATTTTAATTTATTTTAGTTCAAAATAGATACATAATACCTATATATATTCAATGTAATTCATTGGATTCATTTTATAATAAGTTTATATATATATAATTTCATTGAAATTTTTACCCTCTTTTACCCACCTTCTAGGAGCATTTACAAATTTTCATAAAACTTAATTTTACCGCATCTGTGAGTTGATTTTAAAAAATACGAGAGACACGGTTGATTTCAGAAAGTAAAATTTGGTCCAATAATATGAAAATAATTTTTGGTGAATAGTAGTTTTTGACTTTTATTTACCACGGTTAAAAGTAAATAGGGTAATTAAGGGTAAAAATGATATTATAATTACCCTAACACATGTCCTAGTTCTATTGGATAAGTGTAATTCGACCAAAAAAAACATTAGGAATACAATATGATCCCATTTGTTCCACTTGGATTAGATTAGGACATTTATTATTATTTTATTTAAAGAAGAGTTAAAATAATTAAATTTAAATTTTAATAAATAAACCATTTTTAATATAGAGTTATACATAAGATAAATTAGACTATAAATATTAATTAGAAAGATAAAAATATTTCCTACATAATTTTATTTTATTTATAATTTTTAGACATTAAATAATTTAATTTATTTATGACACAATGATGATGCACTAATTGCCTTATTAATGAAAGATTAAAATAATTGATATTATAATTATCCAAATAAATTTAATTTGAGACTTTTTATGAATTAAAATAATTTTCTAGGTCAATATGAAATTTTAGGTTTGGTTAAATAATTTTTTTCAAAGTAATCATGTTGTTATGATTTTCAAAAAAACCAAATACTAAATAGTGTCAAAATTGACATAATTGAGTTTTTTAAAAAATACTATATTATTAATTGATATAATATTCCTAAAAATATAAGGATCTTCCAAAGGACTTATATAAGGTTATATATATTAATAATTAACCACTTGGGGTTCTCTTGGTAGTTTATAGTAAGTTTATTAACCATATAATATAAAAATACAAAGAGACATGGTAAATGTCAAACTATTTAACTAAGAGTTAAATCTAAAAGATAAGGTTAATATGGTGACCTAAACCTGTATAAAACCTATTGGTTGAGAGTTTTTCGACCTATACACACCTTATCCTAGAAATAAATTATTTTGGGGCCATTATAAAGCAAAAATTATTTTATTATAAAATATTATTTCAAGCTTTTCCTAAAATGACCCTCACCTCTCTTATAAAAGGATACTTCTCCTTCTCTTAATTTCATACCTCCAAATCCATTTGTCTCGGCCAAAACCTACCCAAATATCCTACCAACTTTCCTAACTTCACCTTAGAGGCCTTACTTTGGTTATAAAGACAACCTAAAGAGCCCTTTTTATCAAATCAAAAGGAAGAATCCTAAGAAGAGGTAAATATTTCATCACCTCTTTCATGTTATTTTCTTCTTCCACTTCCACTTTATTTTTTGTTTCCATTATAAAATAATAAATCCAATATATTATATATACTATGATGTTATTATAAAAATGTCACAACCATATTCATTATTCAATCCATCATATGAATGACAAAGTCACCATACGTGCATACGTACGACTTACCTTCTCCACGTCGTGGTGTAGTTTGTTATTCAAACACTTCATTTTTTGGATGGGTATAATAATGAGTATAACTGATCTAAATAATAAATATAACATGTTAATTATTTTTTATATATAATATACTATCCAATTACATATGATTTCACCATCAATATAATGATATTGTCGCTCGTACGTACGTACAAATTACCGTCTCTACAAACGCGATGAGATTCATTCCCCATCGTAATCATTCAAGAATAATTTTAATTTTATGATTAAAAATAATGTTTATTAACATAATATAATTCTGTATATGAATCAAATACATCCTATCCATAGCAAACATTGCTTATGTAACCAAGCATATAATGGAAAACGAATCAGTTAACACCCGAAATGATGATACTACTGAAATATTATTAACAAATCAATATTAGAAGATCATATATGATATCATATTTATGTATATATTTCTTGTATTATTTAATAACAATGTTTTAACTATTATACCAGAGTTTAACATACCATAGACTAAGTAAAAGTACAAAGTAAGGGTTAATTTTACAATCTCTTTATTATCCGAGGTTGTTTTTATGTAAGTATCTACTCAGATCTCTTTATAATCCACGTCCATGTTTCTTAAAAAAAGTATTTCAATTATTTTTACTATTTACTAGAATATGGGTTAAAGACATTTATACCCGTGTTTTACCTTTTATAAAATGGTTTTAAAGGAATATTTCCATCATTTTCCAAACAAGGTACTTTATGACATTTTCTACAAAATTAAGGTAATAATGTCTTTTTTTAACTTATACGGAGGGTGTGACTATTTTCCATCGTTATATCATTGTTGAAGCTTCCCATACAAGCTTATAAGAATATTTTTAAACTAAATGTTTTATTTTATAATTATGTGACTTTTAAATGATTTCAAAATAGAAAGAGGTATTTATTTAAAATATTTTTCATTTCATCTATGTCAACATCCTGTGATGGATTTTAAACTTGTTTGAAGTTGATTTATTATGATACAAATATTCCATATTGTTTTGAAGGTTTTGTGATATTTTTTTTACTTTGGATGTGTTATTTTTACACTATTCATGGTTTATGGATAAATTATTGATATTTCGTATGCTAGTTTTAATAAGAATGTTTATGTTATGTTTAAAACTTTTCATATGAGGAATGCATTGGACTTAGTAAGTGACGGGTGGAGCCCACTATATCTTCTCAATGAATCAGTAGGTCTCATGAGACAAACTAGTGTTTTGGCATAAGGACTTGACAAAATCTTATTTGTACTCTTGGAACAAGGCCTTGACTATATGGTTATGATGTCTATCATTATGCATTCCATCATTATGAAAGTGGCAATTGATATTGCATGTGATTATTAAACTAGTAGAATATACATGTGAATAAGTAAATTGCATTATATGATTTTATATTTGACATATTATGCTGAAGTTTAAGTTTAAAAGGCTTTTTTTAGTCTTATAAATTACCTTAAATGTTTATTCTTATTTATGAAAGTTTCTGCTATATTATTATCCTTACCGAGAATATGAGCTCACCCCTTTATATGTTTTATTTTTTCCTAGGATGTGAAGAAGTATTTTGTGGTTGACCTATAGGGATAGGCTAAGGATATAAGTGTGTTTAAAAGGGGACAAAATTTTGTTGATGCTTTTATTTCATGATTTAATGTAAAACTTATAACTGTATCTAATACTTCCAAGGCTACTAAACTGATCGGTCTTTCGGGAAATGATTCCTTGTATCATGCCAATGTTATGTAATAATGCACCAACTTTGGGTAACTGGGGTCAGGGCGTTATAGTGGGTATCAGAGGAATTTTAGTACAATCCTTGGAAACTAGATTTAGAAAAACTATAATTAGAGAAAACTACCCTAAGATAGACTTTGAGGATTAGTATAGAAGAACTTCCTAGAATTTTGGTACTGTAGATATTTTGTGATTTTTCCAAGAAATAAATCCCCATATGTATACGAGTAGGTAGAGGTAGCTCTGGAACAGATGTACCTAGGGGTAAAACCCAAAAACACCGCTTTTAGCTAGACTCGAACAGGAACTGGTGCATGAAAACGAGCCTTGCTGCACTCTTGGTTACGACACTCCCAGGGGATATTCTTAGGATAATTCTCATTTTCTTTAAAAACCATTATGAATGGTTTATGATTATATACTTCTTCAAAGAAAACATTTTTATTATTATGGATTATATCCATAAATTGTTCAATTTATGTTAACTTTTTTACAAGTTTGGAATTATATATTGTGATTCATAAACTAATCTAGTGTATGGCATTGTTTATAAATGGAACTTAGTGGAAGGAATGGAAACTGTATTAACCCATGTAATCCATGTAGGGATTTTCCTCCTACTCAAGATAATTATTGTGGAGCTGGTGATGCAACTGGTGCTGATCAGCTTATCACCACACTGGGACAACTCAAGTTTTGAATAATAACCTTACCCGTATAGAGCACCCTGATCCACAACACAGAGGATCGATTTCAGACCTCTTCATGAGGAAACTACCATAAAAATTCAATGGGAGTAAAAATCCATTAGTAGCTAAGAAATGGATAAATTCCTTAGAGAAAATATTTCATTCTTTGGGGAGTAGAGAAAGGGAAAAAGTTTTCATGGCAGTTTATCACTTCACAGGAGATATAGATCAATGGTGGTTATTAATTCAAAACAAAAAGGAAGATGAAGAAGTATCGAACTTGGAATAGAGGGAGTTTAAAGAGATTTTCTTAGAAAAATACTTTCCTCGTGACCATCAAGCTGATATGGAAAGACAATTTCTGAGTCTTAGGAAAAAGGAGGATGAGAATGTCACAAATAAAGACATGCAGGAGATTATATACATAACCCAAGGAGTAATATTGATCGATTATTTGATGGGTTAAAACCATTTTTTGTTGAGAATTAGTCTCACAAACCTTCTCATCATATGAAGATATTGTCCCATGCGCTATCAAGTCATAAAAATAATTCTCTAAGTCTTACGACTTTAAAGAAAATCAAGAGAAAAAGAGATCTGCTGAACACTCTGGAAATGGAAATAAAGGGAAGAAGGGAAAAGTTGAATATCCATCCCGTGGTAAATGTGGGAAGAAACACCCCGATACTTGCCTGAAGGGAATGAGAGTCTATTACAAGTGTGGTGAAAAAGGCCACCAAGCTCGTGATTGCAAGGGAAAGAAAGAGGCTGTCAATGTTTAATGATATAATTGTAGATAAAAGGGGCATTATGTAAATTAATTTCCTAAGCACCAAGGGAACTTACCTCAGAAAAGGATATGGGAGAAATACCAAGCTTATGAGATCACTACTACTAAGGTTGAAGCTCCAAAATATGTGGTGGTAGGTAATTTAATGGTTTCTTCAAGTTTAGACAATGATTTATTTGATTCTGGATCATCGCATTGTTTCATATATTCCCAGTTTTCTAAGAAAATTTGATATTTTCAATTTGACATAACAAGGGAGTTTTCAGTCAGAACACGTAAGGGAAGTATCATCAAAACAAAGTTTTGTGAATAAGTTCCCATTAGGTCATATAAATTTTCTTTATCTACTGATTTCATCGTCGTACCCATGATTGAATTTGATATAATCCTCGGAATGGATTGGCTTTCGGACCATGATGCGAAAATTTATTGTAAGAAGAAGGAAGTTACAATTTTCAATGATGATAAGGAGTACCTTATCTTTAGAGAAGAAATGTCACCACCTGATTCTTATCTAGATCCGCCCCCTGTAGCTCTACTAAATTAAATTATTGGGGAAGAAGAGAATGAAATAACTATGGGTGGGAAAAAATGTTCGAATAGAGGACATACCTATTGTGCAAGAATTTATTGATGTGTTTTCAGAGGATTTACCTGGACATCCTCCAGAATGATAAATTGAGTTTTCCATTGATTTAATTACAGGTTCAAGGCCCATATCGAAGACCCCTTATAGAATGTCCACTTTGGAATTAGTGGAACTAAAGAAACAAACAGAGGAATTTAGTAACAAGGGATTTATTCTCCCTAGTGTTTATCCATGGGGATCCCCTTTACTTTTTGTTAAAAAGAAAGATGAATCTTTGAGGTTGTGCGTTGAATACTAGGAGATCAATGCTATAACAATAACAAACAAGTATCCCCTACCTCGCATTGATGATTTATTCAACCAACTTCACGGAGCTCAATATTTTTCAAAGATTGACCTTCAATTTGGATATCATCAGTTGTGTGTGAAGAAGAAGAAAATTCCGAAAAAAACATTTCAAAATAGGTACGGGCATTACTTGTTTACAGTAATTCCTTTTAGATTGAATAATTCACCCTCTATCCTCATGAATCTAATGAATAGAGTTTTCATGGAATATCTTGATGACTTTTTATTAGTATTTATTGATGATATTTTGGTATACTCAAAAAGCTACGAAGATCATGAAAATCACTTGTGCATTATCTTAAGGACTCTTAGAAGAAATGAATTATATGGGAAATTTAGAAAGTGTGAATTCTGGATTTAGGAGATTTCTTTTCTTGGCCATATTTTCTCTAAGGATGGAATCTCTATTGATCCTTCAGAGACTAAGGCAATCCAAGAATGGCCAGAACCGATGAATATAACTGAGGTGCATAGTTTTATTGGTTTAGCAGGTTATTATCAGCATTTTGTATGGAATTTTTCCCGATTGGCTAACCCATTAACCAAGATCACTCGTAAAGGGGTTAAATTTGTTTTGAAAAAAGAGTGTGAATAATTTTTTGAAGAACTGAAGATAAGATTAGTTAATGATCCTATCTTGAATCTACCATCGAGGAATGATGATTTTGTTATTTATAGTGATGCTTAAAAGAAAGTTCTTGTTTGTGTCCTTATACAGAATGATAGACTTATTGCCTATGCATCACGACAACTAAAAATTCATGAACAAAACTATCCCACTCATGATCTTGAGTTAGCAGCTATAATATTTGATCTGAAAATATGGAGACAATATCTCTATGGTGAAAAATGTGAGATTTATAATGATCAAAAGAGTTTGAAGTATATTTTCTCACAAAAATAAATCAACATGAGGCAAAGGAGATGGCTTGAACTACTCAAGTATTATGATTGCACTATACACTACCACCCGGGGAAGGAAAATAAGGTGGTTGATGCTTTAAGTAGAAAGCATCATGGAGTTTTGAACAATATGAGAGTTAAGAAGGATCCTATATACATGGATATAGTGGAGATGGATATGGGAATAACCATGGAAGGTGAAACATCAATGATTTTTCAAATGGTTTCCAAACCATCTTTACTAGAAAGGATAAAAAGTTCTCAAACTGATGATGAGGAATTTCAAAAGAATATTAAAGCTGTGAATTATGGGATATTGAGTGACTTCATATATGAAGATGAAATTATGAAATTTGGGAAGATACTTCGTGTTCCTAACTTACCTAATATAAAAAGGGAATTGTTGGATGATTCTCATAGCTCCAATTTCTCTATACACCCTGGGAGCACCAAAATGTATAGAGATTTGAATGAACATTTTTGGCGGGACAACATGAAGAGGGAGATTTCTGATTTTGTTTCAAGATGTATGGTTTGTCAACAAGTGAAAGTTGGAAGGCAAGAGCCTGGAGGAGTCATGTAATATTTTCCCATACCTGAGTGGAAATGGGATAATATTATGATGGACTTTGTCATGGGGCTACCAAAGAATCCTAGAAGGAATGATGCAATATGGGTCATTGTTGATCATCTTACCAAGTCATCAAATTTTCTTACTATAATATAAGATTTACCACTTGAACATATGGAAGGACTATATATTAAGGAAGTTATAAGACTAAATGGTGTACCCCTATCAATTTTTTCTGATCGTGATCCCCGTTTTACATCAAGATTCTGGAAAATTATTCAGAAGGACCAAGATACTGAACTTCAATTGAGCATTTCCTAACACCCTAAAACCAATGGACAATTAGAACAAACTATTCAAACCTTAGAAGGCATGTTGAGATCTTGCTCACTTGACTTTAAAGGTATGTGGGATAAATATTTACCTCTGGTATAATTTTCCTATAACAATAGCTTCCATTCAAGTATTCAGATGGCACCATATGAAGCGTTATATGGAAAGAGATGTCGCACACCAACTTGTTGGGATGATGTTGGTGAAAGAAAACTCATAGGACTAGAACTTGTTAAGGAAACAATGAAAAAATTTAAGATTATTCAAACCCATATAAAAGAATCCCAAAGTAAGAAAAAGAGTTATGATGATAACCAAAGGAATGATTTAGAATTTCAAGTAGAAGACTATGTTTTCTTGAAGGTATCTCCATGGAAGGGTGTTATACATTTCGATAAGAAGGGTGAATTGAGTCCTAGTACATCAGAACTTTCAAAATTCTAGAATAAATTTGAGTTGTAGCTTATTTTTTGGAAATGGCTCCAAGTCTCTCTAAAGTTCATGATGTGTTCCATGTATCACTGTTGAGAAAATACATGCCTGAACCAACGCATGTACTCACCTCTGAGGAAATTGAACTTGAACCTGATCTGTATTATTGTGAAGATCCTATCAAAATTATTGATACCAGAGAACAAGTTCTAAGAAACCGGACGACTCATCTGGTAAAAGTTCTATGGAGAAACCATAAGATGGAAGAAGCAACGTGGGAACCCGAGGAACTTATGACGAAGAACCACTCGAATCTTTTTATTCAATAATATTCTAGAAATTCGAGGATAAAATTATTTTAATGAGGGGAGAATGTAATACCCCAAGATTCCATGGTACATTTCCCTTTGAATAATGCAGTAGCTTGTATTGTACGCAACTTGGAGTTTTAACACACCACGACCAATGAAACTAGCCGTTATGAATAGTAATACCCACTTTTTGAAATTTTATAAATTTTAATTTTCAAAATGGACTTCATTTTTGGATTTTTAATATCAAAATTAGCTTAGAGTGAATTTTTGGTATTTTTCTGAGAACTTTCAATTTTTTATGAATAGTAAAAAACACTGCGTTAATGTTTAAATCCGAATTTTTATTTAAATAATTAGTTATTTTATTTTAATTTATTTTAGCTCAAAATAGATAAATAATACCTATATATGTTCAATGTAATTAATTGGAGTCATTTTATAATAATTTTAGATATATAAAATTTTACTAAACTTTTTACCATCTTTTACCCACCTTTTGAGAACATTTACAAATTTTCATAAAACTTAATTTTACTACTTCTGTGATTTGAATTTCAAGAATCCAAGAGACATGGTTGATATTAGTAAGTAAAATTTGGTTCAACAAGATAAAAATAATTTTTTTGTGAATAGTAACTTTTGACTTTTATTTACCACGGATAAAAGTAAATAGGGCAATTAAGGGTAAAAATGATATTATAATTACTCTAACACATGTCCTAATTATATTGGATAAGTGTAACTCGACAAAAAAACCTTAGGAATAAAATATGATCCCCTTTTCCCCACTTGGATTAGATTAGGACATTTATTATTATTTTATTTAAAGAAGAGTTAAAAGAATTAAATTCCAAGTTTAATAACTAAACCATTTTTAATATAAGGTTATAGATAAGATAAATTAGACTATAAATATTCATTAGAAAGATAAAAATATTTCCTAAATAATGGTATTTTATTTATAATTTTTAGACATTAAATAATTTAATTTATTTATGACACAATGATGATTCTGTAATTACCTTATTAATGAAAGATTAAAATAATTTATATTATAAATATCCAAATAAATCAAATTTAAGACTTTTTATGAATTACACTAATTTTATAGGTTAATATGACATGTTAGGGTTGATTAAATAATTGTTTTTGAAGTAATCATTCTGTTATGATTTTCACAAAATCCAAATACTAAATAGTGTCAAAATTGACATAATTGAGTTTTTAAAACAAATACTATATTATTAATTGATATAATATTCCTAAAAATATAATGTTCGGAAAAAGGACTTATATAAGGTTATATATATTAAAAATTAACCACTTGGGGTTTTCTTGGCAGTTTATAGTAATTTTATTAACCATATATTAAAAAAATACAAAGAGACATGGAAAATGTCAAACTATTTAACTAAGAGTTAAATCTAAAAGATAAGGTTAATATAGTGACCTAAACCTATATAAAACCTGTTGGTTGAGATGTTTTCGACACATCCCCACCTTATACTCGAAATAAATTATTTTTGAGCTATTAGAAAGTGAAAATGATTTTATTATAAAATAATATTTCAAGCTTTTCCTAAAGTGACCCTCACCTCTCTTATAAAAGGGCACTTCCCCTTATCTTAATTTTACACCTACAAAGCTATTTTTCTAGGCCAAACCCTGCCCAAATATCCTACCAACTTTCCTCCCTTCATCCTAGAGGCCTTAATTTGTTCATAAATCCATCCTAAGTGTCCCTTTTGATCAAATCAAAAGGAAGAACTTGAAGAAGAGGTAAATATTTCATCACCTCTTTCAAGTTCTTTTCTTCTTCCACTTCCGCTTTCTTTGTTGTTTCAATTATAAAATAATAACTCCAATATATTCAATATATTTTGACATTATTATAAAAATGGTACCACCATATTCATTATTCTATCCATCATATGAATGAAAAAGTCACCATACGTGCGTACGTACGACTTACCGTCTCCACGTCGTGGTGTAGTTTGTTATTCAAACAATTCATTATTTGTATGGGTATAATAATGAGTATAACTAATGTAAATAATAAATATAACATGTTAATTATTATTAATATATAATATAACATCCAATTACATATGATTTCACCATCAATATAATGATATTTTCGCTCGTGCGTACATACGGATTACCATCTCCACGAACACGATGGTATTTATTCCCCATCATAATCATTCAAGAATAATTTTCATTTTATGATTAAAAAATAATGTTTTTAAACATAATATAATTATGTATATGAATAAAATACATCCTATCCATGACAAACTTGTCTTACGTACCCCAACATATAAAGGAAAACGAATCAGTTAACACCTGAAATTATGATACTACGGAAATATTATTAACAAAGCAATATTAGAGGATCATATATAATATCATATTTATGTATATAGTTTTTGTAAAATTTAATAACAATGTTATAACTATTATACAGGAGGTTAAAATACCATTGACTAAGGAAAAGTACAAGGTGAGGGGTAATTTTAAAATCTCTTTATTATCCGAGGTTGTTTTTACATAAGTATCTACTGGGACCTCTTTATCATCCACATCCATGTTTCTTAAAAAAGTATTTCAAAACATTTTTAATATTTACTAGACTATAGGTTAAAGTATTTTATACCCTTGTTTGACTTTTTATAAAATGGTTTGAAAGGAATCTTTCCGGTGTTTTCCAAAAAAGGTACTTTATGAAATTTTCGACAAAATTAAGGTAAGAATTCCCTTTTTTTAACTTATACGGTGGGTGTGACTATTTTCTGCCATTATATCATCATTGAAGAATCCCATAAAATCTTATAAGAATATTTTCAAAATAAATGTTTTCTTTTATAATTATGTGACTTTTAAATGATTTCAAAATAGAAAGAGGTATTTATTTCAAATAAATTTTATTTCATCTATGTCAACATCCTTTGATGGGATTTAAACTTG
Organism: Viscum album; assembly: GCA_963277665.1. Taxonomy (NCBI): domain Eukaryota; kingdom Viridiplantae; phylum Streptophyta; class Magnoliopsida; order Santalales; family Viscaceae; genus Viscum; species Viscum album. The sequence continues at coordinate 192,863,189 of OY728122.1, forward strand.
TTTGAAGTTGTTTTATTATGAAACAAATATTCCATATTGCATTGAAGGTTTTTTTACATGTTTGATAGTGGATGTGTTATTTTTACCCCATTTCTGGTTTATGGATAATGTATTGACATTTATTTTTCTAGTTTTAATACGAATGTTTATATTATGTTTAAACCTTTTCATATGAGGAATGCATTGGACTTAGTGACAGGTGGAGCTCGCTATAGATCCTAGATGCATCGGTATGTCTCATGAGACAAAATAGTGTCTTGGTACAAGGCGTTGACAAAATATTATTTGTATTCTTGGCACAAGGCCTTGACTACGTGGTTATGAAGTCTGGAATTATGCATTCCATCATTATGAAAGTGGCTATTGATATTGTATGTGATTATTCGGCTAGTAGAATATCCATGTGAATAAGTAAATGGAATTATTTGATTTTATATTTTCCATATTATGTTGAAGTTTATGTTTAAAAGGCTTTTGTTTTAGTCTTATACATTTCCTTAAATGTTTATTCTTATTTATGAAAGTTTCTGCTATATTGTTATCCTTACCGAGCATATGAGCTCTTCCCTTTATATGTTTTATTTTTTCCCAGGATGTGAAGAAGTATTTTATGGTTGACATGTAGGGATAGGCTAAGGATATAAGTGTGTTCAAAAGGGGATAAAATGTTTTTGATGTTTTTATTTCATGATGTAATGTAAAACTTATGAATGTATCTAGTACTTCCAAGGCTACTAAACTGATCGGTATTTCGGGGCATGAATCTTGTATTATGCCAATGTTATGTAATAATGCACCGAATCTGGGTAACTGAGGTCAGGTCATTACAAAATAAAGTTAAGTGAAAACTTCTAACAAAGTAAAAAGTTATTACTCACTCTCCCCTGTTTTCTATATAATCCAAAGCATGGTGGGGGTTCTTCATTAAGAGTTTTAGGAAGTCATTGGAGGAGGAAAAACATGAAGTTGCTACCTCAATTCCTTAAACATTTATTTCAGTACTAATTTTGTAATTATATCATCAATCTGATACATTATTGAAGTGTATTCCAACAATACATCTTGTTGAGTCAATAAGTATCCTTATGTATTTTCCATTCCTTTATGTTTTGAAAATCACAAACACATTTTCTTAAGGAAAATAATCTTTCTCTAAGAAAATTTCTATTAAGGAAAATATTCTTTCTATAATTTCTTTTGTCTTAACCTATGGGTTTCAATGTCTTATCAAGTGTTTTATTAAATCAAGTCTAACCATATTTACTTAAGTTAAAAAATCAGATCCTTATCTAACTCAGAACCTTGCAGTTCCTTTGAATCTGATTTCCCTAGAACCGTGACTTTGATTTATCTAGAAATAAGACTCTAATTTATTCTTAAATCATAATCCGATTTCTTATGAAATTAGACTTTGATTTATTCTAAAAATAGATTCCAAATTATTCTTAAATCAGAGTCTGATTTATTTTGAAATTATTCTCTGATTTCTTCTGAAATCAGACTCCAATTTCTTCTAAAATCAGACTCCAATTTCTTCTGAAATCAGACTACTATTTTCTTCTGAAATCCAACTGTGATTTCTTCTGAAACCAGACTCCAATTTCTCCTAAAACTAGATTTTTATTTCTTTGGAAATTAGACTTCGATTTATTAATAAATCATATTCTGAATTCATCATAAATCACATTCCGAATTCATCAAAATTTAGACTTCGATTCTCTATTATTTTTGAATTTGATTTCCATTATTTCTTGACTTTGATTATCAACACCTTAAGAATATGATTAAATTATTTTCTTATAGTTATATCATTTTATTAAAGTAAAATTTAATTTTATTAGATCCTAAGCTTGTTAATGTTTATCAATGTTTTTAAAGTTTCTTAAGCATGTTAATGTTTCTTAATCATGTTAATGTTTCTTAATCATGTTAATGTTTCTTAATCATGTTAATATTTCTCATAGTTTGTTATTAAAAATGATGTCGTACAATATGTTTTAACTTAACCATTTTCTGAGTGATATATGTACAGGTCCCTCCAGAATTTAAGAAAAATATGGCCATTGGAGGAGGAAGTAGAACATTTTTATCTGTGCCTATAAATACCTATCCAATTGAATGAGCTTAGAGAAAGAGTTTTCATTAAGAGATGTTGATATCTATAATAAAGTGATACTCTATGATATCTCTACTCAAATCTGCCTTATGTGAATGCTGCGAACATCTTGTTCAACCATAAACATGTTTTTCAGCTTGCCTAGTGAAAATCTGATGGTTACTGATCAATCGAGGGCTTCTGAGGATAGAAAGATAGAGGATCTAATCACCTTATAGATCAAGGGCTTGAGGGGATATAAAGATAGATTCCGATCTTCATATCAAGGTCTTACCCCAGTGTGTGTAAGACATAATTTCTAGAAAGTATAAATCAAGAGATATTTATCCAATTTTGTTGGATACCCTTTTATTTAGGATAAAATATTTCTTATACTTGTTTACTTGTTGTTGTTACAAGTTTTTTTTAATTCCACTGCATTTTTTTAAAGAAATAAAGTGTAACTTTCTAATGATTTCTTATAATTTTACACTAATATAAATAAGATTCTATATGCTTTAAGATAGAATATTTTCCTAAGTAAACTTTCCTTAAGTTTGTTTATTGGATCCATCTTATTAGACCCTAAGAAAGTTAGTTTCTTTATTAATAACTAAAGAGGTTTTGTGAACCTATATTGTTTAAATTTGTTAAAAATAGATTTTATTAAGGATAAAAATGAATGTTTTTAAACCTAAAATTCACTCCCCTCTTGTAATTGAGTAATCTATATATAAATTTTAATCCTATAATTGGTATCAGAGAAGGAATCTGAAATACTTGTACTTACATATACTTTTTCTTTCTCAACTTTTATTTATTAACTTTACTTCTTCAAGTTTTTCTTAATATATTATTTATAAACTCTTTTTTTATAAACTTTTGCTACTTTTTTTTGGAAAATATCTTTTGTATTTTCTGATATTATGGTAGGAATGAATGTTGATTCTATAGAAAATATAAATCCTACCAGACCCACAATATTTAACGAAAATTATTATGAGTACTGAAGATATAGGATGAACACTTTTATTATCAATTCCTATGTTGATAACTTTGTTATGATAATCAGAGACTATAAGATTCCAGGTAAGGAAATCAGAAAATTCACCAATAAAGAAAAGTAAGAGTATCAACTTAACTTCAAGGTATGCAATAATTTAATATGTTCTATAACCATGAATGTCTATAGCCAAATTTCATTATGTGAAGCTACTAATATCATCTGGAAGAAACTAGAAGTCACAAATTTTGGCACATCCAAGGTTATTTAAACAAGAAGTGATACACTAAGAGCTGAATATCATGGTTTTATGTTTCCTTATGAAGAATCTATATGTAATTTTCAAAAAAGGTTTGTGACTATTGTCAAAAACCTTTAGTCTATGGGTGAAAAATTACTTTATGATGAGATTCTTGTTGATAAGATAATAGATATTATTCCAAATGAGTGGGAATCCAAAAAAACAAATATTGATGAGAATATGAATGTTTCAAACATCACTCTAGATGAGTTATTCGGTACTCTTATACAACATGAAACTAGAATGAAGAGAGATTATGAGATCAATAAGAAAAATAAAGATAATATCATTTTTTATTTAATTACTAGATCAAATCATAAAAAATCCAAATCTCCTGAAAGAGTTACTAGATCAAAAGATACAAAATCTACTGTTATATCTAAATCAAGTGATAGTGATCATTATGAGAATTAACTTTCCAATATTTCTCAAAGGAAGAACAAGATTTTGGGAAAAAAATATTTCCAATATATATATATAAATAAATACAGAAAGGATAAGAAATATTCATAAGTAACTTGCTATGAATGCGAAAGAGTAGGTCATATCAGACCTGAAAATCCTATGCTCAAAAGGAAAGAAATAAAGGATATGAATTCAGAAATAAATAGGAATAAGTACTACAAGTCTATGTATTAGAAATTACTGAAATATAATGACCCCTGGAGTGATAGCGGTGGTGATTCTTTTGATGAATCTTCGGATATTGAATCTTACGGACTGAATAACATTGGTCTTATAGCCAGAATTCCTACTGAAAATCAATGTCTCATGGATAAGGTAAAAACTAATGTATCTTTAACCAATATTTATTTAAATGAAAATTTCCTTAACAAAGAATATTATGAATCTTTGGATGAAGAATCTTCCTCATTAGAAGATAATACTTTACCTTCATTTGAATAAGTGTCTAGGTTTTCCAATTTACTTGAAAATGAAAATAGTAAGATAAAAAAAACTTAATAAGAAAAATTATATAATTTATATATTAATAAAAGAAGTATCATATCATTCAAAAGATCTTTATTAGAAAACCCTTGATTTTGAAAATGTTTCCAAAAACCTTAAGGAAGTAAATTATGATAAGGATAAACTTTCCAAGGATCTTGAAAATGTTATTTATAAGAAAAATGTTTTAGAGACTAACTTAAATTCTAAGACTAATGACTATGTGGATAAGAATTTAGTCATGAGAATAAAATTTGAAATATTTTATTTAAAGAAACCTTTTTTAAAATTTAATCATGGTAAGGAAGGTTTTGAAAAAATGTATTCACAACTTCATCCTCTTAGAAATAGTTCTAGATTTGGTTATTCTCATTAAAAACATATTTTTAGTCACAACTATTTTGTTCCCCAAAGTGATTCTTTTTTCACTAAGTGTCAATGTTGTGGAAATTGGGAGAAAAATTGTTCTTTAAAAAAAATCCAATCCTTAGGTTTTCATAAAGCTTACTTTTTAATAAAATGTGGATACCTAATATTTTACTTTCTAACAAGATGAAAGGTGAAAAACTAACTTTCAGAGATAATGATCAAGGAGAATTTGTTCGTATAGGTAATATTGTTCTTCCTAGAAAAGATTTAATTTCAAATGTTTTGTTTGTTAAAGGTCTTAAGCACAACCTTATAATCATAAGTCAATTATGTGATGAAGGTTACCTTGTGAATTTTTGGAATGATAAATTACTAGTACAAAATTCCAAGGAAGAGTTTATTATCTCTGGCCATAGGCATGATAATGTTTATAAACATAACTTAGAAGACCTTAGGAGCCAATAAATAGCTATCCTTAGGGAAATGAAATATCAATATTGGTTATGGAATAGAAGACTAGGACACTGTAACCTTAGGAATATATGAAAACTCTCAAAGAAAATATTTATTAAGGATCTACCAAAGCTTAGATTTGATTCTTCAAAAGTTTGTGATCCTTGTTAATATTGAAAGAAACATAAGTCAAGATTTAAACCAATTAGTGAAGTCTCAACTTCTGATTCATTACATCTAATGGATATGGATTTTTTCAGTCCAATACAAACTAAAATTATTGGAGGAAAATACTATGTATTTTTTTTAGTTGACGATTACACTAGATTTACATGGGTCTATTTTCTAGAAAAGAAATCTGAATCCTTTTCTTATTTTAAATATTTTTCAGCCAAAGTTAAAAATGAGAAAAACATTTCATTGATAACTATTCATAGTGATCATGGAGGTGAATTTGAAAATTCATATTTTGAAACTTTTTGTAGTAATAAAGACATTACTCATAAATTCTCAACTCCAAGAACTCCTCAACAAAATGGTGTTTTTGAAAGAAGAAACCGAATTATTTAAGATATAACTAGAACCATGTGGAGTGAATATTCTATTTCTAAAAACTTTTGGGATTAAGCTTTGAGTATTGATTTCTATACTATAAATTGAGTTTTAATTAAAAAATTTCTTAATAAAACAACTTATGATTTATGGACATATAGAAAACCTAATGTTTCTTAATTCAAAGTATTTGGATGAAAAGTATTCACCTTGAATACTAAATATAACTTACATAAATTTGCACCCAAATTTGATGAATGATTTTTCTTAGGCTACTCCACTACTTATAAGGACTATAGAGTTTTTAAAAAAAATTATTGTACTATTGAAGAAAAAATACATGTTAAATGATAAAAAATTTGATGAAAAGGTTTTACAAAACCCAAATCAGTTGTTTCTTAAGAATCATCCCAATGAAAATATCATTGGTGATGTAAATTAACCTATATGTACTAGAGGTTCTTTAAGAAATGAATTAGAGCATATATAATTTCATTCCCAATTAGAAACATTCACTCCAGTAGATCTACTTGAATATATTTGTAAAGAAGAAGGAATAGAATATAAATAAACATACACTCCAGTAGCTCTACTTGAATATATTTGTATTCTATTAGCCTTTGCAACATTTTTTAATTTCAGAATTTTTCAAATGGATGTGAAGTGTGATTTATTTAATGGATATGTTCAAGAGGATGTTTATGTTGAAAAACCTCTTGGTTTTGAATATACAAAACATCCTGCCCGAATATCCTGTAGGCCTTCATTTTTTTATTGATTTTTGATAACCCCACTTTCAAGGGATTAGGGGGAACCCTTATAAGTCCCATAGTCTTAGTGATTACATGGCCCATATTCTTAAGATACATTACTTGACCAAAAGGTCTTTGGGAATTCATACAGACTATAACTAAAAGGAACTGTCCCTCCCCAACATCTGCATCATGATGGTAGATCTCCACCTTCGCATGACCGTCTAGCTAAGCTTACCGTGAAAGCACAGGCTGGCCTCAATGGCATAGCCATACCCTATCATTCTTACAAATCCATTAGTTCTACTCTAGTGAGTGTGCCTACTCTGAATCATCCTCTAAGGCTACTCCTTTTTTGTAGATTCTGTTTGGGGAAACTTCATGTGGCCTAAAGGCGTTGAGGAGGTCTGAAGGACTTAAAGGTGGCCCAAAATCCAACTGACCCGAAGGCCTTAAGGACTCCATGCCCAAACTAGTGGCCCAAGGTGAATAGTTCCAACTACTACAGTACCGAACAATACCTACTACAGTGCCTGATACAGTACCAAACAGTGCCTGCTACTGTACCGAAAATATGCCTCCACCTGGTTTCAAACCTGGGTCTCATGGATGCACTTAATAATACCTCACCAACTAGGCTGATACTCATTTGCGACACAAAACATCCTGAACATCTTTAAAACTTACCAAATCTTTATATGGACTTCAAAAATCCCCCAGAGCTTGGAATAATATACTTGCATGAATTTTGTTACAAAAAAATTATGTTAAGGGAACTAATGATCTAACCCTTTTTATAAATAAAGATAAGAAAAATGTTTTGATTATTCAAATTTATGTATATGAAATTATATTTGGATCAACTCAAAAATCCTTAACTAATTCATTTGCAAATATCATGAAATCTGAGTTTGGAATGAGTATGATGGGTGTGTTAATATTTTTTATTGGTTTTCAAATTTCTAAAAAACCAGAAGGAACTTATATATCTCAACATAAGTATATTAAATATCTTTTTAAAAAGTATGTATATGAAAACACTAAAAGTATAATTACTTCAATTGGTACCTCAAACACTCCTGAACATGATAAATATGGGAAACCAGTAGATCAAACATCATTTAGAGGTATTATAGGAATTTTATTTTAATTAATATCTTGTCATCCAAACATAATGTTTTTAATATGCTTATGTGTAATATATCAATCTAATTTAAAATAATCCCATTTAAAAGCAACAAAAATAATTTTTTTCTATTTAAAGGGAACCATGGATTTAGGAATTTTATATTCTTCTGGAAATTATTTTATTTTAAATATCTATTTAGATGATGAATTTAGTGGTTGTAGAATGGATAGGAAAAGTACATCTAGAACTTTTCATTCATTAGGATATTCATTAGTTTCTTGGTCATACAAGAAATATCACTCAATATCACTTTACACTACTGAAGATGAATATGTAGCAACTGGAAGTTGTTGTGCTCAAGTGTTGTGGATGTAACACACACTCACATAATATGGAATGAGTTTTACAAAAGAAAGATAATGCGTAATAATACTAGTTCCATTAACCTAAGAAAAAACCCTTCACATCACTCTCTTGAAAAACACATAGATATTAGGAATCACTTTATTAAGGATCACACACTTAAAGGAGATATCATTATTCAATTTATCGGAATGCAAGATCAACTTGCTGACATTTTTACAAAATCTTTACCCTCCAATAGATTTGAATACATTAAAAAAAGTTAAAAATGATAACCATAAGGTAATCATCTATATTAAATTTCTGTTGAAACCTATATTCTAACAATAAGATACTCCTTTTCATAGTGGGAGTAAATTTTTTATTATTTCCTTTTCAAATTTTTTTCCGAAACAAAAAATTTTCAGAACCCAAAAATATTTCTTTCCCTAATAAATTTTTTCGAAACCTAAGTTTTATAATAGGAACCGTATCAATACTGACAAATCTTTCTGAGAAATATTAGAAGTATGTTTCCTTATCTATTTTATCATAATTTCATTTTTTCTTTTTGGTATTTTCAATCTTGTTTTAATAAAACCTTATCGGATTCACGTTACTTAAATATTTTTTTTCCTTAAAACCTCAAAAGATCGGAACCTATATATATATCTTCAGAATTGATAGAAAATATCATATTATATCAAGAAAATATCAACTGTTGGATTTATTTGGGAATATGAACTGTCACCGCAAAGCTTATATAAAGGACCCCCTATTCGCATCCCATGTTGGTTTTCTCAATATTTTTACACTGAAGCTTTTCCACCCTTAAAGTTTTCTGTTTAGTTTTACCCTTTTCCTTAAGATTTGAATATCTCTTGAAGTTTTCTCATAGACTTCATTGTCCTCAAACAAGGAACTTATGGATTGGATAATCTTCAAATAAAGGTTGGTGGACCCAAATTTCTTTTCCAAGTATGACTCTTTGATTTCGTAAATCATAAAGAAGAATGGATGGGAATGTCTATATGTATCTAATGAAAAGAATCAGGATACATTATTTTCTGATTTTGTTATATAATTCTATGATATAATTCATTTTTATAAACAAGTAGTAAGAGAAATGTTTTTATTCAAGAGTTATGGAAAGGCTTATTCTTTGTCTTTAAATAAGGATGCTAGTATCTTGGATATTCCATATAAAAGAGAAGCCATATTTTTCTTGTACTGGCTACCAGATAAGGAAAGTTCATTTTATGAGGTTAATTATATTGATTTCCTTGTACTTAAAGAAGTAATACATCAAAGATCACTCATCTTTCAACTAATCATAGATTGATAGCTCTCCGGATGCAAGGTTTTTTAATTTTGAGGAAGGGAGATAAAGATTCCTTATTGATTTATGATATTTATATGATGGATTTATTATTGAATATAAGGAAGATAAACCTCATCAAGTACATTATTTTAACAATGACCAATTTTAAGAATGGTACCATCAAGTCTCAGATCATAATGTACCCTGTGATCTTGTTGAAGTTTATTGTCTTGTGTTTAGAATCTTTCAAAATCCCTTGCATCTGAATGGCCAAAGTCTTCAAGATAATGTTGTTAAGTGATGATAACCTAAGAATAATGAATATTTTTTTTCATAATTAAGAAAATATAGTTCTTTGATCTTCCTAATAAGTATGATCAAGCTGTTAGCAAGAAAGGAGAAGTTGGGGAAAGTTCAAAACCAACTCCTAAGAAAAAAAAGGTACAGAGAAGGAATTGAAAGAAAAAGCACTAGATGTCGAGCCCTTATCTTCTCCACCTAATCAAAATAAAGAAAAGTCCTTTCCTGATGAAGTTTTAGAAAAATTTATAGAGAGAAACAGAAGAAAAATAATGAAGGAGATGCAGTTTTTGGGTTAGAAACTGCTGAGGCTAAGGCCTTAAAGATCCAAGTAGTAGAAGAGATTGAGAGACAAGCTAAAGAAAAGAAGGTGAAGAAGAAGATGTCAGAAGCTGATATTGTAGAATATTTTCTTAGAGATATCTATAAGGCATCTAAACAAGTTTAGGTACAAAAATATTTCTTGAAAGAATCAGTGCCAACTGAGAATCTGATAGCAGATAAGAGAAAGGGAGATTTTTCATTTCCAGAACCCATAGTTGAATAACTAGAAGAAGAATAAGAAGAGGAAGAGGAAAATGATGATGTGATAAGAATGGTGGAATAATATCAAGAGAAGGATACCCCTTCTAACAATCTATATATAAGAAATTCCGAAGGTGAATCCACCAGGATAATTTTAGAAGGAAAATATATTCCAAAAAATGATGATGCTCGGGATGAGGTTGACAAAACTTCAGATGATGAGAGAAGTAATGATGATATTTTTCAACATGTTGAAGACAATACTGATAATGAAATTGGTGATAAAGGTTATAATAAATAAGTTGATGTTCATGATGATATAATTAGTCAAGTTTTAGATGGATAGCATGAAACTCTGATTTTTGAGAAGAAATTTTCAAGGAAATGGAAAGTCAAAGAAGTTTTTGTTGAAACACCTAAGAAATATGTTGTTGAAAAAAGAAATAAGGTTGATTTTGGAACATATAAGAGGAAAGAAGATGAGAAATATAAAGTTAGTTCATCAACTAAAGGATCTATTTTAGAGTCTTTATCTTCCTTTGGACATAATTTTGTGGTTCAGTCCTTGAAGACGATTGTGAATACCATTCCTTTATTTCCATGTATTGATTCCAGATGTTAGCTATTCAAGAAACAATCAAATAGATGTCAGATTAAACAAATCTTCCTATGTAAAATTTTATAAAATTTGAATTTGAATTTAAGACTTTTCAAATCGGTTATGTTTCTCCTCGGAGATCTTACAAAGAAATAACCAAGTGGTCGAAGTCAGTGATAGATGATATCAAAATTATTGATGATTTCACTGATTTAGTCAAAGAATCATTTGATATATCTGATGATAGGATCAAGAACATTTCAAAAAGTATTCTAGAAAATCCAAAGGAAGATCGAGTTAGCCGTCAACAAGAAGATAAATATCTGAATGGGAAGATAAATTCAGTTGCTCTCAATTTGAAAAGAGAAAGGGAACTCAGGGAAGAGATGACAAAAAAAACTTAAAGAACATGAAGAAGTGATAAAGTCTCAAAGCGGAATTCTAAAGTCTCAGGAAGATAGAATAAAAAATATCAAAAATAAAAATCAGGATCAGGAATAGTTAGTTAATAATTTTGAAGACAATCATAAGGAATTGAAGAAGCTAAAGGTTACCCTGAAAAAGATGATTCCAAAGGAGAAAAAGGAAGGATGAATGATTTTTCAAATATGATATTTAGTTGTATTTTATCTTTGTATCAAATTTTTTAATCATAGTGAAATTTTTTATCTTTCCATTGTTTTGTTTTGTATATTCCTAACTTTTCAGGTATTTTTTTTCTTTCCCTCCCTTCCTTTTTGAAAATCACAAAGTGGGAGAAAAAAATGATCAAAAATAATATTAAGGAGGATAATGACTAAGTATGGGGGAGATTACTCAATGAATAAATTATTAATTAATAAAGAGTAATTTCTCTAAGAAATTAATGAATATGATCCTTAGGGATTTCAAAACATAAGGGGGAGTTAGTCGTATTCATCATGGATCATAAAAAAGAGATAAGTATTTATTTTAAATTTCAAAAATGAAAACCTCAATTTGTTATACTCTTTTACAAAAAGTTGTTTGTGTTTTCCAAATAGGGGGAGATTGTTGAGTAAATAAGTTTCCTTATGAATTTTCCATTCCCTTATGTTTTGAAAATAACAAACACATTTTTTTAAGGAAACTTATTTTTCTCTAAGAAACTTTATCTTAAGGAAATTTTTCTTTCTCTAAGAATGTTTTTGTCTTAAAATATGGGTTTCAATGTCTTATATAGTGTTTTCTTGAACCAATTTTAACTATATTTCCTTAATTAAAAAAATAGGATCCTTATCTAACTCAGAACCTTAAAGTTCCTTAAAATCTGATTTCCCTAGAATTGTGACTCTGATTTCTATGGAAATCAGACTCCGATTTCTTTTGAAATCAGACTTTGATTTATTCTGAAATTAGACTCCGATTTATTCTGAAATCAGACTCTAATTTCTTCTGAAATTAGACTCTGATTTATCCTTAAATCAGACTCCAATTTCTCTTGAAATAAGACTCCAATTTCTTTGGAAATCAGACTCCAATTTCATCTGAAATCAGACTATGATTTATTTAGAAATAATACTACAATTTATTCATAAATCATATTCTAAATTCATCATAAATTAGATTCTAAATTCATCAAAAATCATACTTCGATTCTCTATTATTTTAGAATCTGATTTCTATTATTTCTTAACTCTAATTATCAATACCTTAAGAATCCTATTAAATTATTTTCTTATAGTTATCTCATTTTTAGGTAATATTTCATTTCATCAGATCCTAAGCTTGTTAATGTTTATAATGTTTGTTAATATTTCTAAATCATGTTAATGTTTCCTAAGCATGTTAATGTTTCTTTATCATGTTAATGTTTCTTATATATTATTATTCAAAACGATGTCGTTCAATCCATTTTAACTTAACCATTTTACGAGTGACTTGTGTGTAAGTCCCTCTGAAATTTAAGGAAAAATATGTCCATTGGAGGAGGAATTCAACCGTTGGAATCCATGTCTATAAATACCTATCCATTTGAACGAGATCAGAGTAAGAGTTTTCATTGAGAACTGTTGATCTCTAGAATGAAGTTATACTCTGCAAGAGTTATGCTCAAATATTCCTTGTGCGAATGCTGTGAACATCTTGATCAACCATGAACATATTTTTCAGAATTCATAGTGCAAATCCAATTATTTATGATCAATTGAGGGCTTTTAGAGATAAGAAGACAGATGTGTTGATCACCTTAGAGATTTAGGGATTATGGGGATAGTGAGACATATTCTAATCTTCATATTGAGGGATTACCCTAGTGTGGGTAAGACATAATTTCTTGAAAGTATAAATCATGAGACCTTTATCCAAGATTATTTTATACCCTTATATTTAAGATAAAATATTTCTTATACTTTGTTACTTGTTTTTGTTACAATTTTTTTAATTACACTATATTTTTTTAAAGAAAGAAAGTGTAACTTTCTTATACATTCTTATAATTGTACTCTGATATAAATAAGATTATATATGCTTTAAGATAGAATATTTCTCTAAGTAAACTTATCTTAATTTTCTTTATCAGATACATCTTATCAGATCCTAAGAAAGTTAGTTTGTTTGTTAAGAACTAAAGAGGGTTTGTAAACCTATCTTGTTTAAATTTGTTAAATATAGATTTTCTTAAGGACAAAAGTAAAAGTTTTTAAACCTACAATTCACCCCCTCTTATAAATAAGCAATCTATAAGAAAAGGTTTGAAAACATATTAATATTTATATCCTTATCAACATTTAGTAAATAATCATGAATGAAAAGGTAGGAAATAAAAAAAAGAACACAATATTTACAAGGTTCAGCCTCAGTGTGAGAACCTACATCATTACTATAGCCACTCCCATAGGTCTATGGAAATAAAATATCATGAATAAGTGAATAAAACTTATGAAAACTCCCATTAGACACCTTTTTTCTCCTGATAGTAAAGATTATACTGAATCCCATCAGTTTATAATGTTTTCTTATAAAATAATTAAGCCAAAAAAATAATAAAGACATTGTGGAATCTCATTAAAAATTTCTCAATCTGAATCCTCAATTCAATTTGGTTGGATCCAATTATATTTTCTCAGAATGCTAGATATTATTTTTACAGAATTATGGATCTAATTTTTCCATAATTATGGATATTATTTTTTTCAAATGTTGGATATGGTTTTCTTAAAATACTAGATCTGATTTGCTCAAAATTATAGATCTTATTTTCTCAAAAATACTAGATTCGATTTTATTAGAATGCTGGATCTGATTTTCTTAGAATACTGGTTCTGATTTTCTTAGAATAATGGTTCCAATTTTCTCAAAATAAAATTCTAATTTTCTTAGAATATTGGTTCTGATTTTCTCATAATATTGGTTATAATTTTTTCAAAATATTGGTTCTGATTTTATCATAATTCTAGAACTGGTTTTCTCAGAATGCTAGATCTATTTTTCTAAAGACAACGCTAGATCCAATTTTTAGAATATGTTGGATCCATTTTTCTCAGAAATATCACTAAAACTCAAACTCTAATAGAATTATCAATATGATTCTCCTTCAATCAGATGAGAACTTTCACATTGATTTCTCCAGCACTCCTCCTTTCATGTGTATATAGAGAGTTACTAATGAACTAATGATCCAAGAAAGTATTTATAGGAAAACCAAAAACCAAAGGTGGAAACTTGGTATTATTCCTGATTCATTAAATCTCAAAACTATGAAAATATCTTTCATTTAAAACTTCAACTTTGACTTCATCAAACCTCAAATTTCTATGAGATTTATGCAAAAATGAATTTCAAGTTTAACCTCCTCAACTCCTAGAATTTTATTTTTAATGAATTTTATTTATGTATCCTTCATAGTGAATCTGATTTCTTCTGTGAATCCAATTTATGTTTCTTTTCAGTGAATCTTAATTCTATATTTTTTAGTGAATTATATTTCTTCAGTGAATATGATTTTTTCTCTTTTTTTGTGAATCATAATTATTCAAATTTTTAGTGAATCTGATTTATTTATAAGATGGATCTCATTTTTAGAACAATAACAATGGATCTGATTTATGTTTATTTTTAGTGAATATGAATTAAGACTCTCCACCATTTCTTTAAAATATTTTATTATGAATGTTTTCATGATTTGTGAGAACTTCTTGATCAAAAAATTATCTTCTAATTTAGTTTATAAATTATGAAAACTTTCTAACTCTTGACTTCATTTTCTTCAATAAAAACTCTTCAGCAAAAAACTTAGTTGTTAACAAATAAAAAAACATTGTTAAAACAATTTATCATAAAGGTACTTCAAGGATCTATAGAATGATTTAACAGATTCACAATACAAGTTTTAATGAAAAATGATATGCACCGTTATCAAATAAACCTATCACTGAAGATAAATCTATAATTTTGACACTTCTCATCGTCAGTGGACCTGTATCTGTTTCTTTTATAGACTCTTAAATTGCATTAATAGTCTTTGTTCTGCATTCCTATGGTTGGAAACCATTATATATTGGATCATTTGATTCCACTATAGTACATTTTGGTGCTTATGGTTCTATTATACTATGCAGAGCATAATA
This sequence comes from Viscum album, assembly GCA_963277665.1. Classification (NCBI taxonomy): domain Eukaryota; kingdom Viridiplantae; phylum Streptophyta; class Magnoliopsida; order Santalales; family Viscaceae; genus Viscum; species Viscum album. The sequence goes on from OY728122.1 coordinate 192,878,463, forward strand.
GATATGACATAACTTCTTCATGTTTCCCGAGCATCCATAGAAACCACATATCTTGGGTGCCTTTGTGAAAACCCATTTCGAATTCCCAGTCTTTCCACACTGGTAGAAATTCAAAGGTCCTCCTCCCAACATTAAAAGAGATTTAGAATAACCCTACTATTAAGGACCACCATGAGACTCATCACACTTTCTTTTTACCATGAAGGAACTCATAGAACTACCACTGAGAGAAAAATAAACTCCCATAAAACTTGACTTACTAGCCAAATCAATCTCAAATATCAATTCTCTATCCAAAACATCAGTATAAGAAGATATATTTAGATAGAAAACATGGGAATGAATATCATATTGAAGTCCCATATCAAAATTTTGACTATTAACCTTCTCATTTGATACAATCTCAGGCGAAAAAACCTCAAGCAAAATAAAGTTATTTTCATACTCATTCATGGTATTTTTAGCCTGATCGAGTTTGAAAAAATCTATATCATTATCCAATACCTTATACTCTAGATAGAAATAGTCAGTGAGAAAAAAATTTAATGTCCTTCCAATAAAATACCTCATCCTTATTTTCCATCCCCATCATGTCCGACTATCTCCTACTATGTCCTTCTAGTTTGAAGGCAGAGCATTTCATCTTGATTAAATTAGGTGTCTCCAAGAACTCAAAAAATATCAATCCTTTTCAAAAAATTATATATATATTTAAGATTATTTTATACTTTTAAAACTGGTGGATTTTAGATAAGGAACAACTGATAATGATTTTGAGACTCATCCCTTTGAGGCTCACATCTGGATCCTAAATAGGAATGTATAGAGGTGCCTGTCATAGAGCTTGTACAACATAAACAATAGCCTCAACCAGATTCTGGTCCATGAGAGGATTCTATTACTATGGTTCATCAATAGATTCCTCATAGACCCTATTCACACATCTTTTCAGAGGAGATATGCTACACAACATTAGAAAACCACAAATAAGATGTTAGAAGATTACATAGACTAACACCCAAACAAGAGAAATGATGGAAATTAATCTTATCAGATAAGAAAATAAGATTTTGATTTCAAATACCCAAATGAAAATTATTCTAGAACTAATACACTAGGCATCATTCCCAAACCACCCATGAACTTCAACAAAATCACCATTTACCAGATTTTTTTTATTTGGCAGCGGTTTAAACCACCACCACATGATTATGAGATGGTTTACAAAACCGATTCTAAAGTTAGTGTCAAAATCCAACACATGAAGATTCCTTATATTTATCATAGATTTCTAGTAAGCATCTTAGAACTTAAATTTAGTGGTGGTTTTCTTCATTTTAGTGGTAGTTTTCTAGCAAAAAAATTGATGAGGATTTAGTAGTGGTTAAAACTAGCCCTAAATCCTAAAGTTTATTTTACACAAAACTGCCACTAAAATTAAGAAAACTGCCACTAAATAAAAGTGCAGCGTATTTTTTGGTTGTTTTAACCACAACTCAATAAAAAAATCATCATATAGTGGCAGTATAAACTTCCATGAAATAAATTCCACATTTAATGGCTATTTAAACCCCTGCTATATGATGATGTACAACAAAAATCTAGCAGAAGAATCTATAGCCCTAGGAAAACCCTAGAAAAAACAAAAAATGTACAAACTATAAAATTCTAATATAGAGTAAAATCAAAATATAAAACCATTTCAAACAAAAATCATGCCACTGAACAATTTTTCAATCAATTTTTGTCATCTTAAAATAGGGTTTTTTTATAAAAAAACCTATGATTCTAAAAACCATTTCCTTATGGTGTCTGAACAATAAAAAATATATCAAAATATCCCCTTAAATCCATATCAATATAATAAAACATTATAATTTTATTGTGTAAAAATCAATTATATTATAATTTTCTTCAACTAATAATGGTTTTTTATGAGGGAACATTTAAACAATAATTCCCTTAGGCAGATGTATCATTCCCTAAGCATGAAATTATTGAGATGAATGAATAACTCATTAACTCCTAGCTAAGACATATGAATCACCCTAAGACTCATCCATCCAAACTTGGTATTCATGATCCAATATAACACCTTACTCACCCTATATTTCCAAGTACCCACACTAGACATCCCCTAGAATATTGGGTTTTGACCAATTTCATGCTATCCAGGAATGTTCTCGGTCAACCTCCCATGTCTTAAAAATATAACTCCACCTCTAATTTCACTATCCAATCCCAAAACACAATATGATACCATTTTTTAATGTCTTAACCCAGATCTCTTGAATAACACCCATGTGGGTATTCATCATGACCTAAAGAAAACCTCCCTATTCATTAGAGGATGGTCACTAATAGTGAGGGACTAACACAATCATGGGGAGACTATTCCCTCTAAAATAATGTATGAGTGTCATGCCCAAATCTACTGAATATTTGGTTTAAACCTTCCTTATAAAGAATATCCAAAAAAACCTATAGAAATAAAATATGGAGGTAAGAGAGTTCCTATAGTTTAAAATAGAAAGAAGTAAAATTATCTATATAATGCATCAAAGTATAACTGAGCAGCTGCAGTAGATAAAAATTAAAACACAACTCATATAAATAATTTTTACACTAAATATTACATTTTGATCAAAAATATATGTAAAATACATTGGAAAATGTCCCAACTCAAATAATAATTCTATCAAAACCTTTTATTCATGACCTATTAATTGATCCACATGTCCAACTTCAAGTGATACCTATTCCCTAAAAGAAGAGATGAAGTTTTAACCATATACATCAAAACCCATATTGTGTAAGAAGGTAAGGGGTGAGTCTAATTCCATAGTAGAAATCATAAATTCCTAAAAAATACCAAGTGTTGTTTTGATAAAGTAGATGTGCATGAAATACATGTAATATTTTCAATTCATGCACATGAAACACACCCATTAGGACACATACAATGCACATACAAACATATAAGTCAAGTCATTTACTGATTAATAGACCACTATAAAACCTAACCATACCTGCTTCATATCCATATTGGGAGGATGGGAGTCACCTCATAACATATCATGTCCCACACCTAAACACTCTAGGTAGGGTACTACACCATGTTTGACCCATACTCAAATATTAATAGAAGAGTGAAATAAAAAATCTTGATCACTACTTGGAGAAATAGAGTAAGGTGTTTGCAAGTCCTAAATCATCCCTTATCACTCAATGGGGGTTACATGATAAGCACATAGGTAATCATTTCTCACTTAAGGGATGAAACATATGAAGCACCCTGTCTATCCCTTCTCACTCAAGGAAAGATGAACATCCTTTCTCAAGACACACCATATCACTTAAGATTAGCCTAGACATCACACAAAAATAGGACACCATATCTATTATGGTGGTCCTTATAGAACCATCTCACTCATGGATAAGTTAGGCCTTAGGACCCCTCTCCCACATATACATTAATTTCCTATCACATGTATGTTTCTAGAAACATTTAGGAAACAACATATATGGAATGAAACTAGTATCATAACTCACCAAATCACAACATGGCTGTTAGTCACTTGAGACATATACCCATGACTCCACTCATCCCATTAACCATATCAACTCTCTAGGGGTTCTATAATATACATCTATAATAAGATTCCACATTTATACCAACTAAAATCATGGGAAAAAATGAAAATTAAAAGAACAATAAGAAAAAAAGCAGTACATAAGGTAATCATGGATAGAGGAACAAAGAAAAGTACTCAAGATTTATTGAACAAGGCATCACCCATGATGTAAACAGGTCAAAACAAACCATCCATTATCCATGTATTTCATTTGAAAACTAAAAAAATTCTTTTTAAAAATCATTCATAAAAGGAACCACATTCTATATTTTATTCATTGTAGGCCCTTATTTCAAATCCTAAAAAAACAATTCTTTAGAAAAATCTCACTTGAATTTTAAAATACCATTTCAAAAACTATTTCTCAAATTATCACCTTACATAAAAATTCCATTTATGTCAAAACCTATATTAGAAACAAATTTTAAAAAGAAAACCTCTTACTATTTTCAAACCAACTTACACCACCTATAAAACCCCAAAGAGTGTTATCCACCTGGTAAGAACCCTTATTTATCACACATCATCTCATCCCAAAGGACTCATCCTACTCATAGTTCTCATTAATTCTCAACCCACACTTATGAGGGTGTTTCTCCTGAATCTTGATCCATATGGTCTTCTCATAAACTTCTTCACTCATCTTAATCCTTTCATACATATTAGACTAGACTTAGGGAAACCAACCAAGGATACCCACATAAAGTCTCATATCGAGATACCACCCAACATATCTTTTCAACTTATATAGTTCCCTCTAACCATGGTGACATGGTCACCGAATAATTATAATTACCTATAGTGCTAAAGAGAACTTATCTGAGCTTAAGAGGACCAAAAAAATCTTATATATTTAACTATACTTTTCACAGAACATATTATTGTACACAGTCCTCTAAAACATGAATGGAAGAGAGTAATCATATATAAATAAGTATATTAATTTACACGAACCATAAAATTACACCATACAGTTATACCAAAAAAACACGATATAAATGGTTTCGGCCTATTCAAACATGAGAAATCATGAAAATGTAATGTGAATACTATGTGCCAAAAATAATACATTAATAAACCCTATCTTTCAATATAAGTCAAAGAGACCAAAAAGACCACTAATCACTACCCGATGATGAAATCTGCTCATCACCCTCTCCATCTTTGTGTCTACTTCCTACTACCGACACCTGAAAAACAATTATATTGAAAATTAAATAGTTTTTCATATTTATATTTAAACTTCAAACCAATAAAAGTTTTTGAACTAAATGATTTTAAAGTTATGTGATTTCCTTCTCACCACTAGTCATTAATGAAATATCACCAAGGATAGATCTAGTCATCTTCTAATATAAATCAACCAATGCTTTCTGAAAAGCAGATATCTGTGCCCCCTATTCTTGAATCGTGCTTCACATAAAAAAAACTCTCTCTGAGAATTTCAGGGTAGAGAGTGACTAAAACCATGAGTAGATGCATCTAAAATCTCTGATGGCTTACTAAATTACTTAAATATCAATGATCCCAAACCCATCCCACACACTCAACTAGGATGCTCTTTCCCAAAGAATTTACGAAATAGGTCATCTTCAGAGATTGAGAAGGACTGCGTAGGATTGTAACCCCATAGTTCTTTAATTTTTACCTATAAATAAAATATCAGTCATATTTGAAAAAATATATATTAATAAATTGACAACTGATAATAAGTTATTATAATGAAAAATGAATTCATAACCCAACTTCTTTGGCATGATTATTAACATAACCCCCATTATATTTTTTAGGAACATCCAACCACATTTCTATTTGGGAGACTTGGTGCCCTAGATTCTACAAATGCATTAAAAAAAGATAAATCAATAATTTAATATAAGGACCAGATAATATTTTCTTATAAATATTTAAAAAAATTAAAATATTACCAAAGTAGACCAGTTTATAGAAAAAATCTTTGACCCCACAGTGTGAGGGATGATTTTCTTAGCTCGACCCTATGCATTATTCCTTGAAACATCCAGAAATAAATAACATGTAATTTAATAGTAATGTATGAAATTTTATCTCCTTGTCATATTCCTGTATAAATGTAAAATGAGATTAATATAATAATATATATTTAAATACCATGTTATTATCATCACAATGGATATCAACAAAAGCTTTATATTTCTATCTAGGTACCCCATTGGGTTCCTTATCATACTATTTCTGGGTTCTCCATAAAGTATCATTGAATTCATTCCATAATCTTCATTTAAAATCTTTCCATTTCTTACCCAAAATTTTCAATGTCCACTTTTGTACTATAATATCAGCAATGTGAAAGTGAAAAAACATCTATACAAATAGATTAATTTTGAAATATTAGAATTTAATAACATAACGACATTAAATTACACTACAATATATTAAAATCACCTTTATCTATGGTCAAAAACTTCATTTCTCCAAGATGAAGGCATATACCTCTAATTAGCATATGTAATCAGAAGGGTAACTAGATCCGCCGCTAGTTAGCCTAGAATATAGAAAAATAATCTCACAGTGTCATCCATATGGACCCCATAGTAGTCAAATGGGACAATTATCTTTAGTATGTTTAGATTCTAGACAAATAAACTTTTCATATTTCTCTATGTAGTAGAATTTTTTATATCTTTTATGAATAAATAGGTTGTAGTATAAAAAATTTCAATAACATTATTCATATAAAAATTTGTACCTATAACTATCACCTTCCAATATACCCATGAAGAACCAGTAGTGGTGACATACTCCCTCGCTATAGAGGTTGATGAATGGGGAGGAATTGGCTGAGATGATGATGGGATGCTGATGGAGGGTGTGAGAGACGGTGTAGGGGGTTATGTGGTGGGTGTATTAGATTCTGTAGGTATGGAGACTAATGGATCATCATCTATTGGTATGGTTGGGGGAAGGTCGAATAAGAGTCAACATGAATCAGTATAATGGTTCCTCTTTGGAATTTATATCATTTAATCAAATAAAATTAACTATAGAACATATATTTCAAAAAATTCATGCATAAAAAAATTATAAATGATAATAGATGTAAAATATTGACAAGAAAAATATACATAAATATGATAACGAATGACTAAAAAATGACATAAGTGGTTGATAAATGAATTGATAACTGTACATACAATCATTTTATACACCATTCATGTCATTTTATTACTCCATTGTTACTTTATCTACTTCATCCACCCTTATAAGAATAATATTTTCAATATCATGATGGAAAAAAAAGTTCCCTTCTTAATTTTTATGGGATTCAATGTCAGTGGTCAAATATTCCACTTCATCACCCATATCATACAAGTCTCTTTGTTTTACATGATCAACCACACTCCACCATTCATCCATGAAATCTTCCACATAATATACAATTTTCTCTTATAATGATAATATATACCGATCATGTAATTCATGGTCACCAACATCCATCAAGTGATATATTTTCAAATAAGTAAATTGCATGGAATCTCTTTTAATACCCTTGATAATATCAACCCAATTTTATTTGAATAAAACAACTAAAAAATGTCTAAGGTATTTTAATTTGATAATATAAGTCAACTTTCCATAGTATCCCACTTTAGAAAATGTAAATATATCACTATTATGTGTTTTCAAACCCTCTTCCCGATCGATTTTATAAAATTTAAATCCATTCACATTATAATCACCAAACTTTATAGCCTATTTTAGAGGGCCTCGAGTAAGAAAATTAAAATATTCTGAAACTCATCTTGAGTATTATTATTCATGATATAAAAAAATAAATATACATTATTATATTTACAAAATATATGTGTCAACCTAACATCTTTATTGATTTCAATAATTATGAACTTACACGTCATGAAAACCATTATACAAGATCTTTATTAACAGATTTTGTTATATATTTATCATTTTGTGTTTCGAACTCACATTCATATCTTTTTTTTTATCCTCAACTCTTCAATAAATATATCTACAATTTCACTATTCAGTAGCACATATCTATGTGCCTGTAATAATTCCATTTTTTTCAGTGTAACATTTGAGCTCCTCCCAACTGATCGATCAATAATAGGAAATATTTTTGATTTCCCATGTAGTTGAGATTGCATTGATATGTTGAAAACACATCAAACTTTATTAAATATTGTTTCAATATTATCCAAGTATCTAGAACAAAAGTTAAGACACTCCCCTTCAAAATATAATTCATAAATAGATCCTTTAGGTTGATATTTATTTTTCACGTATGATTTCAAATGCCTAAGATATCTGTGAAAAGAAATTTCATATCTAATTAAGTGCCAATAATTATTTACTTAAATTAAAAACATATAAATAAATTACCTCTCAATTGGACACATCCATACATAATGTACATGGACTCCTAATTTATCTTCCTAAACCAAATGCACTATTAAATGCATTATAACAATAAAAAATAATAAAGGAAAGATCTTATCCATTTCACAAAGTGTCAATAAAAAACTCTCCTGAAGGTTGTAAAGCTCCAATGTTTATAGAGTTTTATCACATATATGTATGAAGAATATGAAAAATTGGAGTAAAATAGCAGTAACCTTTTTAGGTAATAATGTATGCAATTCCAATGGTAGTAACTTCTATAACAAATTTTTTGAATTGTTACTTTTCAATCTATGTAACCTATGATGATTCAAGTCAAAACACCTTGATATGTTACTTTAATACCCATCAGATACCTTCAAATGTTTTGAAATTTTAAGGAATGCATCTTTATCCTTATATTTGATTGAAAAAATTTCCAGAGAAAACTTTCTATTCTCATTTGGCCAGAGATCATTCTTTATGTTCATTATTTATAAGTCTTTTTACCATTGAGATGTTCCTTAGATTTTACATGCTCATTATGAAATGTTAAGATAAAATTGTTACAAACATTCTTCTTAATATGAATAACATCAATATTATGCTACAAAAAATTAAATTCCCAATACATAAGTTTGAAGAATATTTTTTTCTTCCATTGTTGCATTCCAATTTCACTTAACGATGAACTTTGAACTCATTTCACACAATCATTCAAATGATGTACCTTCCCAAATTCTGTTTCAACATTTCCAGTTTGTGCCAATATTTCATAACCTATGAACAACTTTGGAGGTGGTCTACGATCAATAGAACCAGTGAAATTTGACTTGTTAAATCAAAATCTATGAGATGAATTGATAAATATTCAATGACATAAGAAGCACCATTTTTTACTATGAGGTAGTCATTCTGGCTCAAAATTGAAGTTACATATATGATAATCCAAACCTATGTAAGTGTTCAAACTAGCTAAATTACCAAGTCCAAGGAAGTCACTAATGGTCTATATTAGAATAAATATCATTTTTAACATTTTTCTAGTAGATGCATCATATGTCTCAACAATGTTGCTCCATAACTCCTGTAATTATTAAATTAGAGGCTACAAGTATTCAAAAATATTATTTCTAGGAATTTTTTTCATGAATAACCATCAAAATCATAAAATAAATTTATTGCATAAAAATCCATAGAGATAGATTGTTAGGGATAAAAACAATCAACTAAATGCTATAACTGGTGGTCAAAGTCCCAAATGGGTTGAATCCATTGACATCCTATCCCAATAAAATATTCCTAGGATCAGATGAGAAATATGGATGTAATGAATCAAATGTCTTCTATGATTTTGAATCTCTTATATGTCACATTAATCAATCATTGTTATTATCTATAAAATTACACTTCTTGTATTTAGTATTTTTTAATGACATGAATAATATTTGCAATTGAGGATTTAAAGGAACGCAATAAAATTTTTTTTAGGGGTTTTCCTTTTCTTATTATTCATAGTAGTATGTTGATTTAGAATTCCAACATCTCCCATTGACTTCCATCTCAAAGACAAATATTTTTTTCAATCCTTTCTGCTTGATTCCTATCCCCAATAAAGCATACAATCATTGGGACACACATGTATTTTTGTATAATTCAGACCAAGATTGTTACCAACTTTTTTCATATCATAAATGGACTCATGGATATTTACTTTAGGAAATGAATCACACAACAATTCCAATATCATGGACATCATCATATTTGTAATTCCACATAGGCATTTGATATGGTAAAAATTTAGTAGAAAATAATGTTTTCAATATTTCAAACATCCACTATAAAACTCTTGATTTACATCATCAAATAAAAAATGAAACACATTTTTCTACTAAGTAAAGTTTTCTCTTATATTAGTCTTCACATAATCAATAGGAGGATCTATTGATATGTTAAAATCTTGATCGGGTTATCCTATAGTCTAAAAAACATAACTTTCAAGTAGTTATTTTTAGCACCCTAAAATGGTTGTTCTGATATGTTTTGATGTTGATGTTGGTGTCTTTAAATTCTTAATTAATTATTTAAAAGGTTTTTAATTTCATTTTCCAGTGTCGAAAAAGTTGAGAGATCATCTTTTGATTGGAATTTGTGCCCAAAATTTATCTAATGTTCAATTCTCTGTGATAAATCTAACACAAATATTGACCATATAATTGCTTAAATATCAATTGATCATAAACTTAATCTCTCTTCAACCATCTTTTAAATTTACATTTAGGACATGAACATATTATTCTCCTATCAAAAGATCTATTAGAAATTTATAAATATAAAAACTCCTCCAAAACCTTAGAATTCTATGGTGTGTTCCTCGATAATTTGATCCAGCTTTTATCCATTTCAAAATGTGCCTATACTTTATTAAAAAAATTAAAACACATAAGTATTACTTAGTAGGAAAAGACATAAATGGAAGTGAAAATAACAACCCAATTAGTTATAAGAAGAGTTATATAATTACTAAAAAAGTAAAATTAAAAAAAGGAAAGCAATCATGGATAGTATTATGTAAAATAAAAGCAAAATAAATATCATACATTCATTAATTTAAAACAATCATCATGGGAGAAACACCCTAGGGTCACTAATTCTATGTAAACCTAGTAATTATATATCAACATGTAGTGGATTTGGATTTCTAACATGATTATAACTAGAGGGGGTGTCACATAATGATTCACTAGTATTGCTATTGGTGATCTAATAGATTCTATTTATTTATTTCACACTCTATTTTTCCTTATTTACAGATGGTACATCTGAAACTAACTAGAGTGGTTTTAAAATTACCTAATAGATCCACTACATTCCATGAGAGAGTATTTTAATATGTTTTATTTGGAGTGAATAATTTGATCTTCCCTGATGATTTTTCTGTTTTAATCATAGAGGAGGATAAGAAATCTTCTTAGTCACCTATCATCTTGGATAAACCTATCTTATAAATATAAAATGAAATCATAAATGTCCATGAAGGTACTATAATAATGGAGTTTGGTTAAAATGTTTTCCACTTTAATATTTTTGATTCCATCATGTACCCATAATAACAGAACTCATTTTTTTACATTGTCATGTTCTGATGATTGTAATCCATGTGAATAAATTTGTTTTATAAAATAAATTTTTCATTTTGGAAACAAATCATGATCTGAAAATTTGATCGAAAACAATTGGGAAAAACATAAATATTCTATCCAACCATCTGAAGATTAAATAAATTTTGATTAATTTTATTGATTTCACTATTTATTCAATGAAAAATTATTGGATACTTTATATCTTGAATAGGAAGTGTAAACCATTAAGTTAATTAACCCAAATATATTTTTATCTTTAGTCCAACCTATAGATATATAATTAAAACCCTTGCCTACTAATTTGACCTATGTATTTCTAATAGAGAGAAAAAAGACACCGATGATAATTTCAAGAAAATTTTCTCTTAATAAAGAACAAAATATGATATATATTTTGAGATAAAATCCACAAGTTATAGGCTGGAATTAAGGAGACATTCCTAGAAAGTAGTGTAAATATTCATAATATAACTGTAACAACAATGAAATTAGACTTTACTATAGTAAATTATTATTTTATGGAATTACTACCTAAACTATCAGGTGATCTTGTTAACTACATTCCTTATAATTATTTAACAACCAACAAAAATATAATGACCGTGAACTAAATAACTAAATAATACTCAGACTACGCTTCCATAACACATCAGGTGTAACTTACAATTTTAAAAGGATGGTGTAAATATAAAGGATTGAGAAATAAATATGTAAGATATGCCTTTCCCTCTTTTTAGTGTTAAATAAAATGTTAGAGGTTCATGAAAAAATTTCCGCATGAACTTATTACAAGTAGGAATTACTCACACACATAACCTAGTCCTTGGAAAGGGTACATGACTATCAAGGAAACCTAGATGATAATAAATTAAAATAACTTTATTAACATGAAATTCCACATGATCACAAATAAAAAATATTCATAAATTATTTAAATTTCATGAAATTAGAAAAATATCACTTATACAAAAGTTAGGAAAACCAAATACCTACTAAGTACCAAAAATAGAGGTTTAATGAGTCGTATTTCTTGAATGAAAACCTATGGAAAACCCCTTCATGTATTCTCCACTCATAAATTAAATGGTACAAATGATCCAACATAATTTTAAATATTCCAAAATGGAACTAAATATTTTTCCTTAATTCATTTCCCTTACCTAGATCATATAAAAGAAGTTCTACACGTGTCCTAAGTGAGACACATGTAAGGTGTGAGCATAACATACTAACTAGAAGATCACATGACCATCCCCAATATACTTTAATAATCTAAATTTATGAAATAATAATATAAATATATAAAAATTAGAAATATAAAAAACAATATACTTTAATAAAGTCATTTAACATAGATTTTAATGACAATGACAAACAAACTATATTAAAAGGATCCATACTTGATATAACTACTTCAGGATTAACTCAGGATCTTATATAATTGATATAAAATAATTAAGGTGAAACACTCATCCCATTCAAGGGAAAAAAATCATATATATTAGTGTTAGGTAAATCTTGTATCCCATCTATTTAGGAATAAGGGAAGGGGTATTCTAGTGTCAAGTCATACATATCCCATCACATACCGTCAACCTACCCATCAATAATGGGTGTACCTAAGAAACCTTTTCTATATAGTCATATAATATCCCTTTACATCATGCTTCATACTATACTAATATAAAATTTAACAACAAGTATAACTTGTATTACAATTTAGAGCATTCCAGGAATGTAACAAGAAATATCATAACATATTTTATAACCTAAAAACTATTCTAAATCATGGAGGGTTTCATAATGACATAGAGAATATGTCAATTCCATTTTTTATTAACATTAATAACTTAATTAATAAATTAAAATAACCAATAAAATAAAAATTCAATAACTTTACAGTCTAGTCTATCAGCATGATAAGCATAAACCACTATAAGTAAAACAACTTACAAGCATTGTAAAATATTTTGTAAAAAAATTTTAGTTTAAAAATATCTATTTTAATTGTTTCCACTTGGATGAAAACAATTTCTATCCAATCCATTTAATAATATTATAGGAAGAAACGTTACTCCTACCAAATAAATATTAAATTCTACTTTGAGGTCTATAGAAATATGATAGGACATTACTAATTCAAATTGAAAAGTATAATATTTTAAATTTTATGGTTTTATATCCCTTCCATAATGGAGATCAAATTTGGTTTGAGAAACAACAATATGACCTTTTTTTCTCTTAACCTAAACCCCTTAATAACTATACTAGAAGAAAACTGAGGAAATTGAAGAGGTTCACAATCTATAAATCAGGAAAAGAAGAGATCACACCCAATACCATGAATAAAAAATATAAGAAGCAAGGTTAGAGTAATACCACACCGTTACCTTGCTTATAGAGAAGTGATTGTGAAGGTTCGGGGGAGAGATGGGATGATAGCTCAGTCTCGGGCTTGGGGAGCTTGGGGGAGAAGTGGACTGGTAATGAGGTTAGGGATTCAGTAGATTAGGGTGTGAAGGGGGCTGACAATGAAGAACAAGGGGTCTAGTAGTGAGTGGGAGAATGGGACCGATGATGAGGGGGATAGGGTTCAATGGGGTTAGGGGAAGATGGGTTGAGGGTGTCAGGTTTAAGGGGGGGGGGGGGGAAGTGTTACAGGTAAAAAAAGGTTTTAGTGGACATTTCTTAATACATCTCTAAAAAACATCGCTAATTACTGATTTTGGAGTAGTTATGGTGACTTAAGGATTATTATGATGAGAGATATCCATGAAATCACTTGAAACTACCTCCTAAGTCCCAAAAATAGTTAAAATAGTATACTCACATCAAGTAAAGATTCATAACCTGCACCTATGATACAACTTTATCATGAACCAACATGGATAACCTAGTACAATAATACCTGATCTGGCATTGACATGTCCTTAAAGACATTCCCAACCCCCATAGGTTATTTAATAGCACTTAGAATTATACAAGATAAAACTAGGAATGGTTTTTTCATTTAAACAGTAGAAGAAACAATTACATATTAGTATACTAAAAAAACTATTAAAGTAGAATGTACTAGAAAGTCAAATAGGTATATCAAAACCCAATAAACACATAACCAAAGTACCATAAGAACAATATAAAAAACTCAATCCCCAATAGAGACAAAACTCCAAGCCTAAAGGGTCAAAAACCACCACCACCTCCAAGTGGCACTTTCCCCTCACTCAAACTTGGAGGAAGAAAATATAAAAATGATCAAAGGAAAAGGTAGGATGTGAGTTCAAAATCTCATTAGGGTCTCACGAAGTGTTCCAAAATAAGATTCCATAATAAAATAAACCAAACAATGCTTTCAATTTCACATAAAATAGGAATGGTATTACAAATGCATATTTAAATGAAACATTATTTTCATTTAAAAAGATGATAACATTTCACAAAATGTCTTAATAAACATTTGATATAAAATAGTTTATGTAAATCACTAGGCATGAGTAAAATAGTTTCTCAATCAATAGAATATATATAAATATATAAATTAATCACAATAAGAAATATGGTTATCTGTCCAGAGGTACTATAGTTCCCAGATATAGGATCCTAAAATGTCTTATATCAGTGATCACAACAATATGTATACACACATCCCTCAGACATTGGGAAAAGATGACTTATCAACATCCCATCAGGGATAATATCTTCCAAAATAGGTTTTTTTAGAGTTTTAAAGCATTGATCTATTTATAAGGAATTACCATCCTAGCGTGTTTGAAACAAATAACCCACTAACTACCCAAGATATAATGTTCTAAATCAATTAATCAATAATGAGAAAATTATTTCAAAATAGTTTAAAATTATATTCATCCCATTTCCATTTTCAATATTCCAATTTCAATTTAAAAACCAAAACATAGGTTTTTAATCAATTCATGCCTTTTTCAAGATAAAACCAACTATAGGTTCTAATTAAATAAATTTAAGACATTTTTTTATCAAATATAAATTTCAAAAATCAATTTCACAATTTCCATCAAATTCAAATCACACCCCAATTTCCAATTCCATTGGAATTGGGGGGGGGGTCGCAAAATTTATGACAATCCAATTTCAAAATCCAATTAAAATTTAATTGGGTTTTCATAATTTAATTTAAATTAGTATAAATAAATCACGAAATTAAATGGTTTATTAAATGGGAAATATCAATGGAACTACCTACCTTTATCATAGGAAACATGTAACAGAACACACACAATAGGATTTACCGAAGAATAATGATGGAAACATAGATTGAGGAATAAAACCTAGATTCAAGATCTAAAACAAAGGAGTTTATATCCATCAATAAAAAGATGATCTAAAAAACTCTATAGATGAAATAGAGATAGAGTAGGAGATAATTAATAGGATAAGATCTATTACTAGAGAGGGATCACATGAGTTTTTCCAAGATTACATATACTTAAAAATAGGTTTGGAGGATCTAAAAGGGGTTCTTGAGAGCTCCCAAGACCTAAAAATTGTAATACCCAGATTTAGCATTTAGGGGATGATTATAAAGTGGATCAAGAATTTTTAAAATATATTTCATATTTAAAATTTCCCATTTGAAATGTTAACTGGAAAGGGTCACACAGTTTGTCAAACCGTGCACCCTAACTGTGCACCCCTCTAATGGAGTGCATGATTTATACTAGGTGGGTGCATGATTTTTTAAACTTTATGTCAACCATGAAAACCCCCACTACTTGGATTTTCATTTTTTCTCTATATGGGAACTTGGTTAGGAAAAACCGTACACCAACCATGCATAGCCCAGAAAAAATAAAAAATTTTAAATTTCTTCCTGAAATAACCTGTAATGAACCCCAACCAAAGCATGAATAAAAATGAGGGTTGAGGAGTACCTAAAAATAGTAATGAGATGTTACATACATTAAATATATGAAGTAAATATACAACAATAAAATTAAAAATCAAATTTTCTTAATAAATATCCATATTGTAATAACAAGCATACAAGATATCAATACTTTCCCTAGTTAATAAATTAAATAAAATGGTTATAATAAATCTAGGGAAAGAAGGTGTAAGGTATACTTAGATTATATCCCCAATGAGTTATAATAAATTTTAATTTATTTTTAAATATATGATTTCATTTTTATAAGAATAACACATTCGAATGGTACCACATCATAAAGGATCAAGAATTGTACCACTTAATATCGTGAGTTCAATCCCCTAAATAAAAATTAGTATAACATCATTTATAGGGTAATTAAAAGAACCCAACTCCAAAGGACATAAAAATTTATATTTTTTCTGGGAAATGTAAGGGAAACTATAAAAGTGTCTTTTATAAAATATTTCTTAACATTTTCATAAAAATATGAAGTTACAGTCTGCTTTCAAAAATCAATTTCAAGAAGGTAACATGAAATTATTTTAAAAAAATCACTTTAAAAGAAATTAAAATAATATATTTTTGAATAATACATAAATGTTTTTTAGAAAAATATGCATTGGAAGATAAAATATATGATTATGAAAGGAAAAACTTTTTTTAATTTTTTAAAATACCTTTATTTAAAATAATTCATAAAATAGATAAAAAAACTTATTTTTGAAAAGTGGTAAAGAGAAATATATCAAACAAATGATATAATATATATTTGGGTTTCAAATAATAAATTAATTTTTTTTGGGAAGAAATAAAATGGATATGGAGGAGAAAAATCTATTAAAGTGGATGAGGATTATTCTCAACAACGTTTCATTTTTATAAAGAAAAAAATATCTAAATAGAGAAAAATTGATGTGATAATCCTTCAAAGAATAATTTATAAGAAAAAAATTTAAATACATAAAAAATAAACCAAAAGTAAAATATAATCCAATCATAAGGTTAATGTTTCCAACTTATAAGAATAAAGTTCAATAATAATTATCATAACTCAATGAATGAAAATTGATTTAGCAAAATTATTATGGCTTTAATAACACTAAAATCAAAATCCCTTGAAAAAGATAACTTTCAATGGATTTTTAAATACATTTAATTTCCTGAAATATATTATTAAAGGAATCCATAAGGTATTTATACATCACACAAAATAATAAAATTGGTGGATATGGTATATGTCTCAAATAAAGAAAATTGATACAAGAAACCCTTATAGTTTTTATAACATTTGAATAAAAAAAACTTGAGAGAGAGACTTGAAAGGAACAATGAAAATTAAATAACAAAAATTGAAGACTAGATCATGAAATATTTTTTAAAATACTTATTATATAAAACATATAAAATAAAATAGTTTTATAATGCAAAACATGTCTCAAGGAATTGAAATTGATACCAAGAACCCTTACCTTAACTCTCAGCTTCTACAAACGCGCTTTAACCTCCTGTATAATAAAAACAACTTAATTAATAAATTATTTCAAAAACTTATTAATTTATATCACCCTATATAATATTTAATTATAATATTTTATTATACATTAATTAGTTTGTTATTTTATATTTTCATTATTGGATGTTAGTGATTTTTATTGCTTCACACATGCTTTGTAATGTCAATGTCGATCCTTGTACTTTGATACTAAGTTCATAATTCCAAGATTATTTAAAGAACTTAAATATATGTACCTTAATGATATATATAATTTATAATTTCATTCCATGATAGATTTAGTTTTGATCTTTGATAATGAAATCAGTAATGAGCTAGTTTCGGTAAAATTTTAACGAATGAAAGGTATTAACTTAATTAATGAGTTAATATTAATATTATATTTTTTTAAAAAAAAATTATTTTAATAATAATATAATATTTATTCCCTAATTAATTTTTTATAGTCATATATGTAGAAATATTAACTTCACTATTTCATGGAGGCGGTAGTCAACACATACACACGATTGATGTTTTCATTTTTCATTGAATGGGAGGAAGATAAAAAATGGTTTATCTTTTAGAAATATTAATAATTTTTTAATATTATATTTTTTATTAAATAATATTTTATAACCATCCATGTATGGTGGTTATGAAATATGAAACACATCAACCATATATGTGGTTGTCTGCATGTATACACGAGCGATGTTTTCATTTCACGAATGGATGAGAGGGGAATAGATAATGGTTTCACAATTAATATAATAAAATTTAATTATAAAAAAGATATTGATTTAATTATACTAATGTGTTTAGAATAGTTTTTTATGATAGAGGTAAAGAAAAAGGACTAATGAGATAATATTACTCATGTTGAGGACTTGATTCTTCCCTTGAGAAACTTCTTAGAAATGGAGGAATTAAGATAACTACTTATCACCAAAGGCCTATGAAAATGAAAGATAAATCTAGGAGATGTAAAATGGTAAAGGGTTAAATATAATTTATAATGGTAAGTGCAATGTACCTGGATCGGTTCTCCCTCACATGACCGAGATGGGTCACCACATGACTTCAAGTGCGCCTCCCTTTATGCGAGAGGCTACCGACTAATAGTGATAGTCTAATAAATCTAGTGTAGAAACTATACCCTCTATAAACTATTAGAAATAACAATATAAATAAGATTAATTAATAAAAATTTACAACATCCAGAGTTGATAATATAAAAATCCAAATAAATACAAATGTAATAAACCATGTTATGTCATACTGAATGTCAACTAAATGTCATACAATCATCTAACTGAAATAAGACATTGAAAATAAAAGACTCCCAAAACTGGTCCCAAATCCCATACTCAGTCCTAAATCCAAGATCTAATTACATCCAACAAAGTAATAAATCAATCATAAGGAGCCTTTCCCTTACCCATACCTTTATCCATGATATATTCCTAGGAACCAAATGGAGGCCCAGAAAGGGTGTGAGTAAAACTCTGTAGGCCAAAAATTATGGTGTTTAAATAAATATATTGTAAAATTAAATTAAATGTAATAATATAATAAATATGGGAATTAATTATTAAATTATTGAAAAAATCAATAACCCAATGACCATTGAGCTCCAGTTTAGCACTCGGGTTCAACTGATACATGTTTTGGCATAATTCCAGATATCTCTATCCATTTGTGGATTCTATTTCCTATGATGAATCACAAATATCATGTATCAAGTAACCATATATCTTTACCTTAGGCAACAAGTAACCATTAAATATTGGAATCTATGTAAATTTTCATGATAGAGCCCCTTACGTGTTCCCAGTGTGCAGGACCATTCCAAGTATAAGTTGTACATTCAATATTTATTAGAATGTATGTGATTCACATGATAAAGACATTTACATGTTCCCATGGCACAAAAATATTCCAAGGTAAAAAGTATCACTTGACCTAGTTTATATTCCCATTCTAATGACACTTACATGATAAGAGGACATTATACCATATGAGAATTCACATTAGAAGGCTGATTTTACAATTCAAACATCATTGAAAAAAATATCCAATATCACCAAAATACCAAACATTCTAAACACTCTAACACATTCTAAATTGGTTAATTCATAAAAATTACCCATTATCTTTCAATATTCAACTATATTAAATTATCCCATTTAATCTAATTTCTAGTTTTATTCCATGTTACTAATTATCAAAATAGTTGTAATAATACCCTTTCACAATCCATTTATGCCAAATTACTTTTTCACATAATAGTTGTTCCTTTAAACCAAAATTCCATTATTCCAATTACAATTCCATCAAATTTAACCACTTACATATCAAGTGATTCTCTAATAATCTAATTATACAATTTCACATGCTAATCCAATTCAAATTCTTAATCCAAAACCTAAAAAATTTAAAATTTCTTATAGGGATCTAGGTTCATTAAATCCATGTTCCAACCAAGGGCCAAGGGTTGGAACACCTCATGGGTGAACAAAATCCCCTATCTCAATTCAAACTGACCCAATGAGACCCATAGGTCATCTAGGCATAAATAATAAAACAATTCCAGTTAATAAATTCCACACATATGGTGTGTTGATGTGATCACACATGTTTCACATACTAGAGAGATAGAACATACCTTAGAGAGTTGTTTTAGACCACCCACCTCAAGAAACGAAGAAGAAACTTAAAGGTTCAGACATTTAAATTAATAAATACCACAATGATCCCCTATGTATAGTGATTAAAACAATCCATCAAGGCTAGAAGAAGAGTATTCAAGGATAAAACAAGAATTTACTACCAAAACCAACAAGAACTCACCATTTCAAGGTTTATGGATCGAACCATGGATCTAATAACAACGAAAAAGTTGTTCTAGAATAATTAATAGACTTAGAGAACTCTTCACATTCACTAATCCCATTTCAGGATCAAAATAGGGGTTAATTAGGTGTTAAACTGGAGTTGTAGGGGGTAGAAAATTCAATTCAACCCCTCTTTACCCCGACCCAGTCTAATGCCACTAAAAGGATATGGGGCACAATTGGCTAGATGGTGGTCTATTCTAGATAGTTTAAATGGATTGAGACCCCCATCGACTAGCCAATGAGTTTCATATAGGAGACTAATTCTACTCGTGCCCCACTGGCTAGCAGGTGAGCCTCCAAGAGGATTATTGAGCTCTTGGGAACTAGCCAATGGACTACACCGTCTAGCTGGTTCCACTACAACATCTATAGTTTGGCATGAAACCTCTATAATTCCACTAGATTGGCTCCTTTTATCTTCTAAACACCTATGAAATATCACATTAATCTAATAATGAGGATTGATTAGCAAACTTAAAGATGAAAAAACAAAAAACATAAAGATGAATGTATATGTGAAATGACAGGATCTTAAAAAAATACCACCATAAAATATCTCATCCCTGATCTATAATCCTAAGAATCACTGAGAGGTATTAATGAACAAGTCAGGCCATTGTGCTCACATATCAGACTCCCTCTCCCTGGTCACCTCTTGAACATGTTCATGGTTCCACTACACTCACCCTAATGGAATAGTATTTCATTGAAGATTATTATCACTATAGTATACAATATAGATGAAATTATCCTCAAAGGACACAACATTATCAAGATCAACATTACTAACAACTATTTTGTGAGAAGGGTAAGGGTGATATATATGAATATTTGACAAATGGAAAACATCATGAATGGATTTGTAGTTCTATAGAAGAGACAAATAGTATGACACCTGACCAATTATATCCACTATCTCTAATGGATCGATGAACCTAGGTTATATATTTCCTTCATTCTAAATATGATGTTACCTCGAAATAGGAGACATCTGAGGGAAAACTTGATAACCAAACTCAAAATCCAAATGTCTTCTCCAATGTTTAACATAAGATTTCTACCATCTTAGTGTGGTTACAAACTACTTTATAATCAACTGAACTTGCTCAGACGTCTCCTGTACAAGAATTAGTCCAATGAGAACCAACTCACCTATCTTCTACTAGCACAAAGGAAAATGATATGAACTTACATATAAATCCTTTAAATGATCCATTTGGGTCAATTAATGGAAGATTTCATTATAATAGAACATAATAAGTGATAGATTATTCTCTAAAGAACCACCAAAATCTAGAACACAATCTCATAACATATCCAACAGAATCTAAATAACCTATTGAGTTTGTTCATTAGTCTAAGGATGGTAGGTTTTACTAAAAGTAACCTATGGTCCTAATAGCTTATGAAGGACCTACCATAACTGTAATGTGAAACATGGATCTTAATCAGAAATGATAATCCTCAGAATAACATGTAATCAAACTATCTCTTACACATAGAGATTACCTATATAATTAATGGTGAAGGTCTCCCTGATAAGTAATAAGTGTGATAACTTTATTAGTGGATCTATGATCACCCATAATGCAACATTTTTCTGAGGTTTACTAGGTAATCCTTTCATGAAGTACATGGTCATATTATCCCACTTCCATTCTAGAATGATAAAATTTATATTAAACCACTCAGACTCTGATTCTTATCTTTCACCTCTCGATAGGTGAACCATTATGCCACAAATACTGATATCACCTTCTTCATCCCCCACCACTATCATTTCCCATAAAGTTCTTGATACATCTCCATCAATCCAGGATGTATTTCCTATTTAGAAGCATGAAATTTCCTTATCATATCCTTTTTCAAACCCATAGGTACCCAGATACAACCATGTACATAAATAAACTCTTTATTGCTAATAGACCAACATGATAATGGCTCTCTAACATATATACTTTCCCTTAGGGATAAACCATCAAGATCGGCTAACTTCCCTTTATTGATCCAATATAGAATCATGAGAAAAATAGATTCTGATGTAAGATTATCTCACCTCTGAGACTCCTAAACATCCAGATGAATATCAACAAAGAGCACCATCACCCTACACTCATCACATGATTCCCACACTACCCAATATTTCATCTTCCCACTCAAATAATTATAAATTATTTTTTACCTTTTCTAATGTTTATGAAAACCCAAAGTTGAAAGAATACTAATAATCCACCCACATACTCTTCCAAAGGTTCATGTCATTATATGAAAACATGTACTCTAGTCTCTTGTGATCTATGTATAAAAAACCTCCCACCCAAAATATAATATCGACAACATCTTAGGTCATATACCACCATAGCTAACTCCACATCATGAGTAGGATAATTCCACTTGTGGGGAATTAACTATCTTGATATATAAGAAATAACTCAATCCTCCTACATCATAACTACTCTTAACCTAACACTTAAAGAGTTTTGAAACACAATATACTCTTTACATGACTTAGGTAAGGAGAGGATCAACACTGAGCTAAAACTGCTCTTCAATTCCTAGAAATCCTCCTTATAAGAGTCAGACTAAACAAAAGCCACCCCTTTCTTGGTCTACTTAAACATTAGTGCTACCAGATTGGATAAGTCCAAGATAAAATACTGATAATAGTCTTATAGACCTATAAACATCTAAATATTGAAGATAATTTTGGGTCATTCCCAATATTTCATGATTGCCACATTCTCTGGGTCTACTAATACTCTAGCCTCTGAGATAAAGTGAATCATGAAGTAAATTTTATCAATCCAAAAATTAAAATTATATAGGTTAATATATAGACAATTCTCTCATATCATACTCAAGATAATTTCAAGATGTTGGGTGTGATCATCTCTAGACTAGGATAACACCAAGATGTCATTGATGAAAACCATCATAAACTAATCCAGAAACAGATGAAAGATCTAATTCATAAAGGCCATGAATAACATAGTGCGTATATCAGACCAAACATAATTTCCATGATCTCATAAAATCCATAACTTATTCTAAAATAAGTCTCTAATATGTCAGATGATCTTACCCTTTTCTGGAAATACCTTTATCTCAAGTTAATATTGGATATATCTGAGAACCTCTCAACTGATCAAAGAGATCTTCAATTCATTAAAGGGGATAGAGTTTCTTGACTATTATCTAGTTTGGTATCTTTAAATACACACATAAGATATAGGTTCCATCATCCTTCTTGAAAAAAAGAATAGAATAACCACTTGGTGAAGTACTAGGACATATAAATCTATTAGCTTCCAGATCATCCAAATATACTTTCAACTCTCTAAGATCTGCTAGTTTCATCCTATAAATTGGGATAGAAATAGGTTTGGCTCTTGAAACTAACTTGATAGTGAACTCAACCTATCACTTAGGTGGTAAGGTGTATAACTCTTCAGGAAATAAATATTGAAAGTGGTCCACTACTAGAGGAAAATTACCATTATTCAACTCACTGTCATCATGAACAAGGCTTACTACCTAGGCGATGATACAATCTAGTATGCACTGAATTGGTATTTCAAAACAGTCCAAAAGATCCCATTCACCATGATGGATATAGATTAACCCTTTTTAATATATAAAATTAACTCTCCTTTGATAATAGTTAATATGAGAGTGGTATAGAAATAGAAAATCCATACCCATAATCAAATTTAATCCTACCATTTCCCGCAAAAACAACTCCCAAAGAAAACATAACCACCAATTTTGAGAGAACACTCCTTATAAAATCTAATACCTTTTATCGAACCCTTAATAACATATTGATGTTCATAATCCCATACAAGATTTCAAAAGACAAACCCAAGCCATTATAAAAAATTATAAGATATAAATGAATATGTTTCCCCTGTATCAAATAAAATATTGGAAAGGGTAGATGACATATGAATCATAACTATAATAGTGGAAGGTACTACATACAGACTGATAGGTGTAGACTATATAACATGTTTCTAACTTTCCCCTTTACCCTAATCTCTATCCTAACTACACTATGATGTTCCCTCTGACTAATACTTATAATCCTATGTTGTGGTACCACATCCCTTACTTAGACCTGAGTGACTAGTGGAACTCTAGAAACATGTCTATTAAGGGGTATATGAGTCCTTTCCAAACTCTAATACCTTCCAGGACTCTCTTCCACCACTCAACTACTAAGTAATCCAATATAACCACTATAGATGGTGCATCTTACCACAAGTTCTATACACCATAGTAGGGAAAGGACATTAGAAGTTCTTGTGTCTAACCTCGACACACTAAAATAACTTCACCTAGATGTAGTGCTAAGATGACTGTCCACTACCCTAGTTTCTCTACCTACCACTGAATTTGTAGAAATTCCCATAGATGTACTTTATTCAACCTAAATATGAGCTCCCCAATCATCCTGATGATATTTTATTCCTACCACTTGAGGCCCCCTTCAGGTTCCCTTTAGTGATGAGAGTCTCATTTATCACATTAGAGTTGTTTTTTTGGTAAAAGATATTCAGCTAAAACATTATTTCATACAAAATACCATCTTAAAAGTGCTTTTCCCTGATTATCTCATCCCCTTAAAAATATGGTGCAAGCCACTTTAGGCCAGTAAAACATCCATCATATTCCATCACTAACATGCTCCCCCACATCTGGTGCATGAACTCCAGATCCCTATCATCCCTCAACACATTTGGATAAAAACGACTCAAGAAATTCTCCTCAAAATTCTTCCAATTTAGATCCTATTATTATATGGATTTCTATATAGTGTCCCACCAGTGCATATATGGAATCATAGCATATAAATATCTTACTTCACCCTTCTATCCATGAGTGTCTCTAAGAGCTTTAAGATCATTACGATGGACTTGATATAGAACTTAGCTTCCTAGGGTCCTCCCTCCCTAGTGAATAAGGATGGGAGGCATAGATAAAACTCTCTATTCATATAAAACATCTATGAAATAACATGAATAGTCTCTCTATCCATAGATCACATGGCCTACAAAAAACTATCATAAAGGTAATCATCCATCTGGTTCCCCAATGTTGCAAGAAGTTTTGGCTCAACTCTATGGGTTGTGTGTTGATTACCAATATTTTGATGCTTAACCCAATTATGACACAAAGTCATTTTCTCTAAAAGGGTCAATGAAATCCTAATATTATATGATATATAACAAGATCAAACTTATAAGGAAAATATGACAACAAATAACCATTAACACAAGGTTACTCTACAACTAGGCTTAAAAGGTGAATTATCATATTATAACAATTTAATTTATTCCTTTTTATCTGATATGTTAAGGGATTTAATTTTACAATTTATATTATAAGATATATCATGTGTAGTAAATATGTACCTAGCATGAATGATTCATGTCAACATATTTCCCTATGTGCCTAACATGGTGCATGGATACACACATCTTTTCATACCGAACCATGAGCAAAATCTGATAAAACATTAACACCACACAAAAAGTGTATCACCCATGGTCAAATAATATCCCAACTAAATGAACATAAAGAATAGTAATCCCATACTTGGGAAGTAGGGTTTTCCCCCGCACATGGGTTAAATACTCCCTTGAATGAGCTCATCACCAAGCCCTAGAACATCCTAATCTTCTATCTACCTTACCCAAATAGTAAAACAATAGAAAATAACTAAGGTATGATACCCCTTTGTAAAACCCCCATCCTAGTTCCCCATATTGTGTTTGAGATAGGTTTCTATGTGAGCTCAATCATTCATCCCCATATACCAAAGGCTGCTGATTAGTAGTGGGGATTTAAGGATTATAGTGGGGAGACTATACCCTCTTTAATAGAGTATTAATAACAATGTAAATAATAATAACAAATTAAAATAAACAACATCCACAATAAATAGAAGGTAATTCTAAATCAAATCAAATTTAATAAAACTTGTCATGTAATATTGAATGTCAAAAAAATTTCATACAATCATACAACTGAAAGAAGACACCATAAATAAATAATCTAAAAACTATTACTAAATCCCATACTTGATACCATACCAAAGTTTCAATTCTATTTAACCAAGAAATACATAAATTAGAGGGCCCCTTTACCTTTTCTAGAATCACACCCCATGGAATATGCTTGGGTACAAATGGCGGCTAAACAAGGTGTGAGTAAAACTTAGTAGGCCAACACCCAAAGTGTCTAAAAAATCCAGTCTAAAATAATAGTGAATGAAAAAGTATGACAAACAAGGGAATTAATTAATAAATTAATGCAGAATATCAATAAACCATCGACCCTCGAGCTTTAGGTTAGCACCCGGGGTCAGCTAATACCTAGTTCAACATGATTCTAGATATATCTATATATTATTGGATTCTCTTACCTAAGATGAATCACTAATATCATGTATCAAGTAACCATATATATTTCCATCAAGAATAAAGTTACCATGAAATACTAGACTCTATGGAAATTATCATTCTAGAGCCTCTTATGTGTTCCTAGGGTATAATATCATGCCAAAGGTAAGTTATGTATTCAATATTTACTAGACTCTATGAAAATTACCATGCTAGGTATGCTTATCTGTTCCCATGGCTCAAGACCATACCAAGGCCAAATGTATCACTATATCTAGTGTAGAATCCCATTCTTGGGAAACTTATATACTAATAGAATATCACAAATTATGTGAATTCCCATGCTAATACTGATTTTAGAATTCAAAAATCAATTAAAAAAACAATTTAGAGAGGGAGGTACAACTTTTGATCTGGTTTAGGCACTCCAAACAATAGTTAATGGATTTCTAAATATAAGGGAGGAGTCAACTGTTAAGTTGGATAATCAATTTGAAGAGTTAACGAGTGAAGGGATGGCGGATCATAAAGACCTAGCCTAGGAAAAGAGACTAATTGTAGAGAAGAGTTTACAAATGGTAGAATATAGTAATGACACTTCTTGTCATCTTTCATAGGATTATACATATAAATTTCAGGATAGAGGGATTCTCTGCCCAAGGAGAAAGAAGGGCCATTGAGGAATTCAGGAAGCATGAAGCTATACCCCAATTAATGTAAAGAAGTAAAAAGGATGGAAATACTATTTCTACTTACCCCAACCAATAGAGACAAGATCCACAAAAAAATAAAAGGCCAAAGAACAAAGAGGAATCCTTTTGGAGGCTCCCATGGTGATGAACATTTCTTCTAACGTGTTTAACAATTATTGGGTTGAGGCTATTGGTGAAGTGGATTTTTGAGAATGCATTATTCATTATAATGAAGAAATGTTGGAGGAATCACTTCCATTCAAAGCCTCGAAAGAGGATGGAAATATGATGACTGATAGATTTCTACAGGTGGACACTAATGAGGTGCAGACGATGTAGATCAATAAGAAAGATTTTATTATGGCAAGGGGATTAAATGAAGGGAAGTTAACCATGGAGGAGTTAATTTATGCACGGGACAAGTTGGCTTACTGGTTTGAAGACCTTACCAACGATGATCCAAATTTAGAGGTAAATTTATTTCTTTATAAATTACTTAGGAATACCGCATCTAATATAATTCAATTAGATTTCAATGGATCATATATATATTTTGATGTTTGATTATTTGTGTTTGTAATATATTGGGTATCACTTTCCCTTAAAATTGTTTACAAAATAAAAAGTAACTTTATGGTAAACCGGATCTATGCTCACAAAAATACCAAACATTTAAAACTTTATAAAAAATTCCAAATTGGTTAATTCATAAAAAATACCAATTATCTTTCCAAATTCAATTACATACCAACATCACATTTAATATAATTCCCAGTTTCATACCAAGATACTAATTATCAAAACAATTGTAACAATTCCATTTCATAATAAATTTATGCCAAATTACCATTTCATATATCAGTCATGACTTAAACCATCATGTAATTATGCCAATTTTCCATATCATTTAACCACTTACATTCAAAGTGACTCTTTAATATTATAATTACACCAATTCACATTCTAATCCAATTCACATTATTATGAAAAACAATAAACAATTCTAATTCATCATAGGACTATAAGTTCATTCAATACAAGTTCCAACCTAGGTTCAAGGGTTGAAAGACCTTCTATGTGTTTGAAATTCTCTTTATCAATGCTAATGGACCCAATAGGTTCCATGGGTGGTCTAGGCAGGAAGAATAAAAAAATCCCAATTAACAATGGTCACACACATGTAGTTTAAACATGATCACACATGTGGAATAAACTAGAGAAACAAAAAATACTTTGGGGAGTTTTTTTATACCACCTACCTCAAGAAACAAAGAAGAAACTCTATGGAACATATGTATGGATTAATGAATCCCACTATGAATCTCTATAAATAGTGATTGAAACTTTCTATAAAGTTTGGAATAAAATGATTCAAGGATAAAACAAGAGATAATTATTAAAATAAATAACTCACCATTTCAAGGTGTTTAAATATAATCGTGAATCAAAGAACCATGTAACATGTGTTTGAGACGCCC
The DNA here is from genome assembly GCA_963277665.1 of Viscum album. Taxonomy (NCBI): domain Eukaryota; kingdom Viridiplantae; phylum Streptophyta; class Magnoliopsida; order Santalales; family Viscaceae; genus Viscum; species Viscum album. The sequence goes on from OY728122.1 coordinate 192,907,496, forward strand.
TAGGAACCTTAGAGAACCCTTAAAATTCACTAATCCTATGTTAGGGTAAAAATTGTGGTTAATTAGGTGTTAAAAAGGGGTTCTGGGGTAGAAAATATAATTACCCCTCCTTACCTTAGCCTAGTCTGATGCCACCATATTGCCGATGGGCACTATTGGTTAGCCTGTGGTGTTTACTAGTTCACTTGTATGACTAGATACCCCACTAGATGGACAGTGGGTCTCCTATAGGAGACCAATTTTACTCAGGCTCCACCGAATAGGTGGTGGGTCTTACTAATGATCCTGTGAGCCTCATGTTGGCTTATTGAGCTACTTTGAATCCCACCACCTGGCTAGTGAATTTCACTAACTATCAAGTGGTGTTGTAATATCTCCAGTACTGTATGCCACATAAATTATTCCATTATCATGGCTCATCTAAGCCCCCAAACACCTCAAAAACCTCACTTTAAGACAAGAATGGGGATTTATTATGAATCATTAAGAGGATAAAATAAAATCTTAAATATGAATGTACCTTGGAAAAGTTATAATCTTTTAATAAGTGAGGTTACAAGTGGTCAAAAGTGGGTCACTTTTAAATGTTTAAAAGAGGGGTTTTTTCCTTGGAAATGAATTATAGTTAAGGGGAAAGAATATAATGGAATGAATGTTTAGAAAGTTAGGTGTAAAAAGGTTAGATAGACAAATGTGTATGATTTTTAAACCTAAAAAAGGTGTTCTATAAGGTCTAAGTGTCATGTATACATACAAAATTTCAAGACTCTTGAAATTACCCATTTTTACCCATATTATCATTGATTAAAAATTAAAAATGGAAATAATTGTATTATAAAAATATAATATGACCCCTATTACCAAAATTCAATGTTATAAATAATAATTTTTACTCAATTTAATATAATTCAATTTCTAAAATTTGAAAAAAAAACTTTTAAATTAAATCATTTGATATAGAAAAATCTATTTTTTGTAGAAAAATGACTATTTACACATAAAGTGTTTTTATTATTATTTACTATAAATTAATGATTAAATGAGTGTAAATATGTTTTTATATGTTTAAAAATTATATTATAGTCATCATATAAAATAAAAAATATTAATTTATTTAGATAAAAATATGAAACACCTATAAAATCAATTCTTTGAAAATAATCATTTTACTTTTATCGTGGTAATTAATATTTAACCTTGATAAATTAATCTTATGGATAAAAATTAAATTACTATTTTTAATTAATTTAAAAATTATATTTATAAATATGAAAAAAATTTCATCAAATTCAATTTCTAAAGGTGATAAAGATTAATTTTAATATAAGTGTGCATAACGTATAAATAATTTTTAGGGAAAATGCATCTTTTAGGAATAAAATAAATAAATTATTATTAATTAAATAGTAATAACTATTGTATGGATTTTAAATTATTTTATTATATATATTATTGATATATTTCATTAAAATAATTATTTATCCATAATATAATATGATGTGTACTACATAAAAAGGATTTTTTAGTAAAATATATCTTCTGCATAATATTATTGTATTAATTATTTTGATATACTAATTGAATTTTATCAATGGAATGATATTGAAAATGGAGTTTATTTTTATTTATACATAGATTTAAAAATTCAGTTACTTTTATTTATACCCATTAATTTAATGGCTATATTATAACTGTCACCTTTAATACTTTTAATATTATCTTGATAAAATGTATCATGTTTTTTTATAGTTTGGTGTTGCATTAGAAACATGATATTAAAAATTTTATTTATTTAATGGATAATTTCATATTTAAATATTATGGTGTCACTTTCATCCCTCTTAAATAAATTGTATCCAAATAATTTTAATTATTACTTACTAATGAAAATAACTAAGGGTATTCATATAATAGACATGGTTCTAGATATAATATCAATATAAAAATCATGGGTAAGACTATGAAACTCATATATTACTTCATAATAGACTTACATTGATAGTCTCAACCATTTATGAAAAATATGAATCCTTAGATAACTATAAGTATTGGGAGTTTATAGAGATATAACTTTCATATAATTTTTTTCAAGATCCTATCTCCAACCAAATACTAAAACCAATATAGTTATAAAAATACCCAAAAAATTAGAGTAAATGATCAAATGAATATTAAAATAAATCCTAATATGTCTTCTCCTATAACAACTTTATTTAATCATATGAAACTTTCAGTTTAACTATAATATAATTAGATCAACCTATAACTCCTTTAGTTTAACCTATATTTTCCTTGGCCATTTTCCTATTTGGTTCACTAAACTAATCAGTTATATATTAAATCATAAAATTATTATATATATATATATTAAAATTATTTATAAGGGGTTTTAAAGAGATTAAGAAAAATCCAAATTATATCCTATAGAAGTCTCAAACCATGATGCAATTAGGCCCACTTGTTATGTTTAGAGTGAAGATCAAGTTAATACTCAAAAACCCGTTTGATGTTTATTAACCCTAGGTGAATCTATTATATAGACCACATAAACTTGTTTGTATATAGAAATGGATGTTATTTCTACAAAACCACAAACTCTATACTTAAAAAAAGGATATTTTTATATATTTATATTTATCCCTAGGTTTTCCACTAATGTATTCTAGTCCTAATATCAAATAATAATTAAATAAAAATATTTCTTACTATATCCTAAACCATAAATTGATGGAAACTTGTTCTCCTAGAATTCAACTTTACCTTTATCCTCAAAAACATTAATCATATACTAATAAATATATACCATAATTATGTATACTCCAAAAAGATATTATTATTTTTCCAAAATAACCTTAATTTCCTAGACATAAAATCACATAAAAACCATAAGGGATACCTATAAATAGATAATGAACTCTTCATAACCTCTAAAGTTATATAAACCATCCATGGATACCAACTATGAGACCTCAAACCAACACTATTGAAATTTGATTCAAATAAAAACATACATTACATACCCGAATTGAAATCTATTGAAGACACACCCATATTTTCCCCGTATAATAAACATTTTTTCAATTATACCCATAATTTATTATTTAACATGAAGTCATCAAAATTTATATTATGCCTTTTGGGTCGTAGGTATTTTAAATTTTGATCTTGGTTTATCTATTTTGAGGTTCTAAATACTTTCTTGAGTCAGGGGTTAAAAATTTGATATTCTGGGAGAAACATGATATAACCATAGTTTAGGAATACGGCTAGTAGTAACAATATGATAACCATGTTCTATGGTTTTTTTGGTTCTAGTGGACATTTTCATGTTTTAATTATGGTTTCTCTAACCATGTGAGTCACTAGAAAAACCCTACTAATGCTTGGTTTTTGGTCTAGAGGTTATCACAAGGCATGAGCATGGTTTTTATAACCATGCTACTATTTATAGGTATATATGTAGTTTGGTTTTCTCTAGATGTATGCTCAATCTCTCTTCCACCTAATCCGTCGGAACCCAAATGGGTTGTGATGGTTGGATATGGGGTTATGAGTGGATAATTGATGATTTTATTTGTATATATAGGCTTTCAAGGACCATATATATTCATTTACCATCACTAAATTTGAAGGTATTGACATTTCCACCATTGGTGAGGTAGGTTTCTCAATCAAATGGATTCCTTACCTTGAAAAAGTTGGATATTCTTGTGAAATACATTGATTTTGGAATATAAAAATTATTGGTTTGATGTTTTTTAGGGGAAATTTAAAATCCATTATTTTTACTTGATCTTTAGTGGAAATAAGAAACGTTTTTAAGGGTTTTTTATTTAATTTTTTTGGACTTCATGTCTATAATGAAATCCCCAAAATATAATTTGAAAATATTGGGATTTGATTCTCTTAAACATAATGGTAAAATTTATCACTTGGAGAAGACCTTGGGTTATGTATCTTGGTAGGGACCCAATATTCACTATTACAGCTAGATTACCTTGGATTTCTTAGTATTGTTTACCCATATTATGGACCATTTTTCTATTGTTTGTATACATTACATGGATTATTTTTCTTTACTTTCCCATTTATTTTAGTAAGAATGGATTGATCAGTTATTTTCATTTTTTTAATCAAAAATGTTTTACATCCATATTATTAAGGTTTGGGATATATATTGATTTAAAAGGTAAAATCAAAGGGATGTTTTATGAAAGGGTATTTCCATATGTACTACATTATGAAACTAGTTTTGTTTATGTAAACTAGAACTAATAGTTTCATGGTGAGGTATTTTTTTGGATTCATGGTGGTATCCTACAAGGGGTTTACTCACACACTACATATTCCTTTGGGATTATATATACATGGTTTTTTAGGACTTGGGTAAAGGGAAGGGTTTCATGTATCTTGAAAGATCCTCCTAATATAAATTGTTTATGAGTGGTTTGGGATGGTACTAACTGATGGTTATATATAGATAGACAATTGGAATGTGATTTTTCATGTGTTATGGACTGTAGGGATTTTGTTATTTTATGTGTCATGCTTGTTTTATATTTCCAATTTGAACTATGTTTTGGGTTTATACTCTCATATGTATTTTCATTTGGTAGATGATATATTTATTAGTAATGTTTAGGGTTAATCATTACATTTCTTTTCTATATCAATACCCAAGTACTTATTTCTATCCCATGGTGATTGGGAATGTGATTCAGGCCTCGTGTTAGGCTGTCTCGGGTGGCGAATTAGGTTGAACCAGGTTGTTTCAATACAAATTGGTATCAGAGAAAATACCCAACTATAATTGTTATAAAACTACCTAGGATTGGTTCTAGATTTATGGTATACTGGAATAGAACTATCATAACTTGTATTTTAAGGGTAGAAGGGTTCCTGGTCATCTCACCTTCATGTTTGACCTCAAGTTACCATGGGTGGTTAGGTATTTTTCATCGAGCTTTGAGCTTGATTTTTTGGGTTATTTAGATGAAACTGATTTCGAGTTTATTTGTATGAATTGTTTATTTTATTTTGTCTATTTATAATTTAACCTATATTAATTCATTTAATATATTTTTTCCCTAAATTATTACTATTTAAGGGATTAAATATGGATTCTAGGAGTTTTCTTTTGATTCAGAGTTATTCTTCTAAGCTAATCAGGTGTTATCTGTTATTATTAACAGATAATTAATTATAGGAGATATCTTTTGAATCCAGGAGAGGAATATATGATAAATTTTCCATAGGTGAATCCTCTATTAGACCCTAAATTGGTGGAAGTAGTTATCTAGACTATATATACTCTAGGATAGATGGGTTTTGGAAAATAAGAACAGACGGTGGACCATGCTTTAGAGTTTTGTTAGTAGAAACCACCTATCTTTCATAGAGAAAAAGGAAACCAAGAACTTTATGATTTTCTTGAATGGATTTAATGATATTTATACTTCTTAAAGACTCCATAGGACTTAAATATGGGTTTCACCATGTATATGGTAGAAATATCAAGAAAGAAATTGTGGGATTTAATCACCCAAGCTAAGTTTTATGGGGATCATATTTAGAGAACTTTAAATAAAGTATTTAATAAGAAAATTTATACTGAAATATTTTTTCTGGATAAGAATCATGAATGTGTGACCTTGGATCAGGAGGAATTTTTTATAGAGTACGCTACTTATTTTTCTGAGTTAGTATATTTATCACCTGAGCTTATTTATAATGGATACCTTAATGATTGGAGGATTAAGATGGGTTTGATGGATGATATTTTTTTGATGTAAATTCTATTATGCCTAATGAACTTTTTGATATTGTTAATAAAGTAGTTATGGAAGAGGAAAAAATTTCCAGGCAGACTGGCCTCCGTATAGTTTTAGTAACCATAAAGGGAAGATGAGATGTGTCTTCTGGCTAGAAAAGGAAGCAAGTCTATCCATACCAGTGAAATGGTAGTAGTGTGAAGTATAAATTATGATAAATCCACATGGTATTCATATAGTGTGGTAGATATGGACATACTAAGCCTGATTGTAGGATATCATCCAAAACATGACACATTTATAGACAATTTAGTCATATTCAACGCTTCTTTAGAAATCCACCTCAAGATAGTATGCCTGGATCCATGGTTACTAAAGGCTCTTAGTTACAGTCTGATACAATAAAAGAAGGTGGATGTCACTATTATGATAAAGGTGATACTAATGCATCTAATAAATAACAAGGAGTATTTGATTCTGGTCATGTTTATGCATTATAGTATCCACCAGAGGAATATGAAGTTGGGCCATCTACTGTGAGAGGTACAATTTTTATTTCATCTTTTATCATTATAAAACTGTTTAATACTAGTGAATATAATTATTTCATGTCATTTAAGATGATTGATACATTGGTTTTTCATTCAAATATTATTGCCTTCATGATATATCTTTCCACACCATTGGGAAAGAGGAAGGGGTAAGGTTTTAAATTCCCAGAGTGCTAGGTGATGATTGTTGACTTTGAAGTCATGTGGAATTTCATGGTTCTTTATATTGATGTCTTAAACCTTATTATTATCATATATTACATGATTAGTTTCAAGGCCCATATTTATTGTTATCATCACTGAGATCAATTGTTTACTTCTAATGCATCCCCTCATGTATTTCAATGTGAGTGGGATCGTAGATTAGGGAGAGTAGTTTCTATTGTCCCTTATGCTGGGATGACCACTTTATAATTTTTATATTTGTTTCTTGATTCCATTTACCAGTGTTTGATTGGTATACTTCCTACTATGGTGGGTAACCTGAGATATTTACTAATGGTTATTCTGGGTCACCACCCCAAAGGGAGGCCGAGTTCTCTATTGACCCGCTCCTTGGGATAAAACACATTTATATACCATTTTATCATATGGAACCCACTAATTTGAAGTATATAAAATTACAACTTGAAGATCTTGATGAAAAAGTATTTATCCATCCTAGTCTATCACCTTGTAATTTTCCATTTCTATTTGAAAAAAGGTATACATAAGCTTCTGACTTTTTGTTGATTACTAGAATCTTAACCAGTTGATTGTTAAGAACAAATACCCCTTGCTTAGGATTGAAAATATATTTTAACAACTTTTAGGATTACAATGGTTTTCTAATATTTACTAGTAATGAAGGTACCATTAGTTGAGTGTTTAAGAAGAAAATATACCTATGATAATATTTAGGAGCTAGTATGGGCATTTTGAGTTCCTATTTATGCTATTAAGTCTTACTAATTCTCCTATGACATTTATGGAATTGATGAACTATATATTTCACATATTCTTATATTTATCCATAGTTATATTCATGGATGATAGTTTTGTATACTCTAAGTTAGTGAAGGAACACTTAGATCATTTGGATATCATCCTTAAAATATTGAAAGAACATTGTCTTTATGGGAAGCTATAAAAGTGTGAGTTTTGGATCTAAGAAGTGATGTTTATAGGGAATGTGATATCTTAGAGAATAATATTAGTGGATAGTGAGAAGATTTGGGTATTTATTTCTTTGGAAGAACCAAGAAATGTGTTTGATATTGGGATAGAATTAATTTTAACAGGAAATTAAATATGTTTTGTTCAGGAATTCTTTAATATTTCATCTTCTATGACATAGTTGACCCACATGGGTGTTATGTTTGAATAGATTGATAAGTGTAAAATATCATTTGAGGAACTGAAGGTGAGGTTTACTTTAGATCTTGTTTTGATTCTTCATAATCTAGGTTTGAGCTTTGATGCTTAATACAATGCCTATAATATGAGGTTGGGGTGTGTCATAATGTATGGTAATAATGCACTGGATTATGGATCATACAAATTAAACCTTCATGAGAAGAAAAATCCTATCCATGAACTTGAGTTTATAATAGTGATTCATGCTATCAATAGATGAGACCAATTTGTCTCTAGTTAATGGTTTACTATGTTTTCATATCATAAAATCCTAAAGTATATTTTCACCCAGAGGGGCTTGAACTTATGATAGTGACTCTAGGATGAATATATTCTGAATTTTGGTTTTAAAATTTAATATACACTTATAAAGTGGAATGTGGTCACTGATGTGTTTTTAAATAACTTATATACTCAAGACTTGAAGGAATCGATGGAGGAGTATCCTTTAACGAGCATGTTTGTTGATATGATCTTGGAGGTGTAAAATCTCAATGGGTAAGTGTTCCTATCTTGTGTAAAAGACATTTCACCATTTTATGATCATATTATTATTGGTAAATAATTATACACCAATTTTCAACATTTTATTAAAATCCTATATGATGGGGAGACCTTGGGTGTTTGGCCTTGGTCTCTTAATGTTGTTTTTTATTTTTCATGGAATATTGGTCATTTTGACAACTCTTTGCATTAGTTGATTGATAGTGGACATCGATCAAGTTGGTTAATGTATATAGGAGCTTCCAAATGTATCATGAATTAAGACATCTGAATTAGTGGTCATGGATAAGGCGACTGATTGTAAATTTTGTGTCACAGTGCCTTACTTTCTAGAAGATTAAGGTAGAGCTCCAAAGACCTGATAGTTTGTTACATCCCTTACCCATTACAATTTTGAAATATGATGATATATGTATGTAATTAATGATTGGGCTACTGTATAAACATGGTGGGAAGGATTATATTTGGGCGATCATCAACCGACTCACTAAATCTTTTCATTTACTTCCAATTAAGAAGTTGATAAGGGTAGAAGAGATTGTTTTATTTTATGTCTTTGAGATCTTGAAGATCCATGGAGTGAATTATATAATTTTTTATGATAGAGAATCATGATTTACATATTGGGTATAGAAAGTATTTTTATAGGTGATTGGTACCCAATTGAATTTGATCATGATGTATTATCCTATGATAAGTGGTCAGACTAAGCAAGCCATCATGATTCTAGAAGATATTATTTGTTCCTACATGCTTGAAATTAGTGGTTTATGGGTGAATCATCTTCCCTTAATGGAATTTTCCTATAAAAAACTTATCAATATTAAATTAGAATGGAATCCTTTAAAGTGTTATATGGGAATCCATGTAGATCTCCTTTTTGTTGGGAAGATCTTGGTGAGAGGTCACTTATGGGACTAATTCTTGTTCTAGAGATGATGAAGAAGGTGTTTCTAATCCAAAATAGGTTTGTGATAGCTCAAATCCACCAAAAATCATACGATGATTTCCTTCATTAAATATTCACTACTGAATCACATGCCTTTAAGAACTCTAGAATCAGCCTTTATCAGTGTAAGAAAAGAGTTGAATACCTTAGCACAGTTAAAAGTCTATGGATTTTATCAGTGCTAAAAAAGCAATAATAAAGGGTACATTTATCAGAACAAATAAAAGTGATGATAAAAGACCCCATTTATCAGCACTTTTTTTAGCATTGATAAATAGACCCTTTATCAGTGCTTTTAGAAGCACTGATAAAATTATGATTCAACATCACTTTTATTTGAGCTGATAAAAGTATGATTTATCAAAACTTTTTAATGTGATGAAAAAGATAAACTTTATAAGTGCCAATATAAATTCTAATAAAGTTGTCTTTTATCTGTGATTTTAAAAACATTGATAAAGGTTAGTTTTATCAAAACATTTAGTAGTGCTGATAAATGTGAAAACTATAGTGTAATGCTACAGCACACTGCATCACCAGAAATAGGTGCAGTGGGCTGCAAAAACACACCACATTAGCAGAAACAACATTTTTTTAAGAAAAAAAGATACAAATACTGAATTTAAATGAAATAAAATTTCTAACACAAATACAAGAAAAATAAAACAATATTATAGAGTATGTTTGTTGTTTTTACTAAAATTAATGTAAATTTTGAATAAAAAGGCGCACTTGGAGTCATACCAGTCACATCGTGTTTCAAATTGAGGTTTGACTGATTCCTACAAATGAAAAATAAATTTTCTGATCATTTTCCCAATGTACCAAAAAAATCAGAATGCGTTTTCTCATTTTTGAGTATGTCAGTTGTTTTTTTGATTAAAATTAATGTCATTTTTGAATAAAAAGATGCACTTGGAGTCATACCAATCATACCATGTGTTATATTGAGGCTAGGATGATCCCTAAATGTCACAAATTATGTATGGATCATTTTAATAATGTTCCAAAATAATCTAAATGATTTTTCTTAGTTTTAAGTTTGTTAGTTATTTTTTTCAGTAAAATTAATGTTAATTTTGAATAAAAAAGATGCACTTGGAGTCATATCGGTCACACTGTGCATTGGATTGAGGAACATATGAATGATACATGTCACAAATGACTCATGGTTTTTTTAACTAAAGTATCAAAACAATCAGAACGTGTTTCCTTGGTTTTGAGTACGCCACATGTGTTTTTTTTATTAAAATGTCATTTTAAACTGGAAAACGCACTTTGAGACATATAGGTGGAATCATGTGTGGGTTTGACATGAGACTAATTAATAAAGGTCACAAATTAATTATGAATCATTTTACCAAATTATTAATACAATCCGAGCACGTTTTCTTATCTTTCAATGAGTGACATTTTTTTCAATTAAAATTTCAATTTTAAACTGATAACGAACACTTGGTGTCTTAATTGTCACTTTGTGTGTTGGATTGTGGTGAGAGTGATCCCTAAAAATTAAAAATTACATATGTATCATTTTACTAAATTACCAATACAATATAAATGTGTTTTCTTGGTTTTGATTATGTTAGTTGTTTTTTTCACTAAAATCAATATCAATTTTGAATAAAAAAGACACAATTGGAGTCATACCGGTCACACTGTGCATTTTATTTATGTGTGGATAAATAATACACATCCTAAATGACTCATGGATCTTTTTCATAAAGTATAAAAAAAATTTAAATGTGTTTCCTCAGTTTTTAGTATGCCATGTGTGTTTTTTACTAAGATGTCATTTTAAATAGAAACATGCACTTTGAGCCATACATGTGGAATCATGTGTTGGGTTGACATGAGACTTATTCACACATTTCATAAATAAATTAAAAATCATATTACCAAATTGTCAAGACAATCCAATAATGTTTGCTCAGTTTTTAGTGAGTGTCACTTTTTTTGTATTAAAATGTCAATCTTAAACTGATAACATACACTGAGATCCATACCTATCAGACCATGAATCAAATTTAGATTTGGGTTATACTTACACATAAAAAATTACATATGAATCATTTTCCTAAAGTACCAAAAAAATCTGAATGTTTTTTCTTAGTTTTGAGTATGTCAGTTATTTTTTTCACTAAAATTATTGTCAATTTTGAATAAAAAAGATGCAGTTGGAGTTATACCAGTCACACTATACATCATATTGAAGAGAAGTTGAATGTTACACATCCTAAATGACTCATGGATCTTTTTCGTAAATTATAAAAACAATCATAATTTTTTCCTCTATTTTGAGTATGCCATGTGTGTTTTTTACTAAAATGTCACTTTAAACTGGAAACACACACTTTGAACAATACTAGTAGAATCATGTGCGGGTTTTACATGAGAGTGATTCATATACATAAAAAATTAATTATTAATCACTTTACCAAATTTTCAAGACAATTGGGGAACATTTTCTTTATTTTCAGTGAGTGACACTTTTTGCATTAAAATGTCCATTTTAAACTGATAATATAAATTTAGAGTCATACCGGTCACATTGTGCATCATATTGAGGTGTGGGTGATCCCTATATGTCAAAAATAACATATGGATCGTTTTTATAAAGTAAAAAAACTATCCAAATGCATTTTTTTCAGTTCTGAGTATGCCATGCGTATTTTTTACTGAAATTTCATTTTAAACTGGAAAGATGCACTATGGATATTATCTTAAGTGACAAGTGTTGTGTGGAATTTTAATTTTTTTTCACAAACATAATAATGTTATGATACTTATTATACTTCATTTCCAAATTATTTTATTGTTTTCAAGCTAGTGATTCTTATCTTCCTCTATCTCAGTCTTTTCCTCGGTCTTCACCTCCTCCTCCTCCTCTACACTGGTCTTTAACTCCAAATCTACCTCCACCTTTTCCTCCACCACTACCTCTTCCTTTAACTCTGACTCCACCTCCAACTTCAAATTTACCCAATAATTTTATTGTTTTAAGGCTAGAACTTCTAAAAAAATTTATTTCCTTCATTACTCTTCTCCTTAAGAAAGAGATCAAAAATAATATATAAGCATTATGTCGCTAATGATTCAGACACCAAATATCTTTTGAAGGAAATAACTCATACTAGATCAAAAAAATAGAGGGTAATCACCTAAATTTGTTTTCAATATACATTATGAAAAAAATACGCTTCCCACTCTTCTATAAAAAAAATTATTTATTCTTTTGAGTAACAATTTTGTTTGAAATCTTGATAGTACTGAGAAAATATTGACAAAAAAATGATTATGAAATATATTTAATGAAATTGAAATTACCTTAAAAACTTACATATTGGGGGATTCTAGTATTTTCATGATTTATGATTTCTATCATAAATTTGAAAATATAATATCCATAATTGATTACATTATATTTTTTCAGAAACTTCAGAAACATTGTCCAAAATAATTTAATTGTTTTGAAATATTTTTATAGTTAAATATTTTTATATATACCTTAATTTGTTTCCATTTGTAGTAATCCATAGGCTTTATATTTTTAGATGCCTACTTTATGCCATGATCTAGCCTGTATTCAGCGACCTCCCTATTATAACAAAATTCTCATTAAAACACATATCTAACATATAATTCAAATTTTATCTATAAAATGTGGATTTTAGTGTATTAAATATTCACAATACAGATAATGTGTGGCCAGTTGGTTAGAAATACATACATTGAATTCAAAAAATAAATATTCGGGGTGTTTATGTTGACTGGTATCAGTATCCAGTGCTTTCTAGAAAAACAAAAATAATTAATTAATGAAAAAATTAAAAATATATTTTATGTGATTAGATCATAGAGTTTTACCCTTGAATTGTTGGGATCAAAAAGAGTTTGTTGTCTGATTCCTTTTTATTAATCACTTTGAATAACTCATTGTTTTCTTATCAATTTCTTCCTTATTCAAATTAATTTCTAGCATAGAAATGATACAAGGATTAATGAAGCCAAATCGAGATTCACACGATATTCTATTTATATAGTTGTAATATAAACTCTTGTACAAAATATGAATAGTTATTAAATTTAATAAACATATTTATCTCACTATTTATATAGATGTATTATGAAAATGTACCTTATGTATGTATTCACAACTGAGACACCCAAACATTCATGCTAGAGAATCTCATTTAGAGTCTTGAGACCAATTCCTCATGTCAAAGAATCTATATATATTTTTTATCTTCATATTCAATGTAAGAAATAATTTTATCCTTAAATGTGGTATTTGTATGAAGTTGTAATTATAATAAATATATCTCTTGAACTGGTAGGGAGATGGTACTCTCGGAAAGTTGTTTTGTTTTCTTTGTCGATTCATTAGATTTTATTGTTTCAACCTTTTGTTTCTCCATCTCTTTATCTATATGTAATATCATATCTCACTTAATAAATTTTATAATCAATTATTAAATGATTTTTATATGAAAAAATTTGTTAAATACATACCTCATATATCTTTATAATATTAAACATCCATGTTATAAAATCTCTAATAGTAGCTTCGATCATTTTAATATCTAGACCATAAAGTGGAATGAGGAACTCATCAGTCGGATCATAAGCTACCTCATTCCCCACTATCATGTGTTTTTTTGGGAGGGGTTTATTGTGTAGTAGGTCACCTAAGATATTATAGATTTTACCCATCATAACATGGCAGTACATGGGTGTTGACATATAAAAATCACAAAAAACTATACCCTGTAAAATTTTAGTAATATAAGGTTATCAGAAGTTATTTTATTTAAATTTTGGAGAAATAATAATGAAAAAATTTATTACCTCAGGTAAGGTATGTAGTTTGGGGGAATTAATAGACTCAAAGATAGTGGGATCACTTGGTTTATGTGTAGATCTTTGTTCCACCGCTGATGAACTTTGATCCTTTCTTATACATTGGTCTGCCAGACCAGACCGCAAAATAATATCTTGTAGTGATTCTATTTATTTAGGAATTCATCTAATTATATTATATGTATCTTCATGTCGCTCTATATTCTCAAAATATGTTCGATGAGAGAGTCCAAAACTTAATCCTCTAATGTGATCATATTGTTTAGGACTCTTTAAAGATACTGAAAGTCTCTTTTCTTCTAGTATGGTCATTACAGATTCTTGTGTCTAAACCATATGAAAAATATGAACATATTTGTTTTTATGTAATATGGTTATAAATCATAATTAATTACAATTATGTCATACTTACACATGATTCCTATACATATTTTTTGTTTTCATCAACTTATATACCATCCTTATTTACATGAGCATCCTTCCATATCACATGACGTGGGATTGAAGTGGCATTAGATTTTGATTCATTAATATACATATATACAAAGGAACATATTTTGTTTCATATCACATAATTAGACTTCAATTTTTGATTTAAAATACATACCAATTTCTTCTCAAATGAATTTTACCCCATCCTTCTTTTGTGATAGGGGTATGATGGTTTTGATGTACGTTATTTATTTTCATCACGTTTTTGTTGTTTCATAAATTAACAATTTTTAATCAATTTGGATAAAATAAATAATTTCAAATAATATATTATTGACCTCAATGAACCATAAATGATTTATCATTGTGATTATTTCTGAAAGTAGTCCATATTTCCTACTTATAATGTGTGCATAACTGAGTTGTGGGTGGGGATTTATTTTTTCCTTAACATCTATAAGATGTAACTTTATCATAAGATTATAGAAGCCTCTATGGTATTTTCTAGTGGCCATTAAGACAAATTTATTACAACAATATTCTAAAATAAAGTATGTCTAAATGGAATAATGAAAAATAAATCAATTTTTCATTATATAATTTATTAGTAAAATAGAGAAAGTATATTGTAACATTATCGTTATATCATTCCAAAGGATTTCCTTCATTACAAATTGGATGTGATACCATGAGTAAATATCAATTGAAAAATTCATCCTCATTGTGACCCCAAGATAACTAATGAATGTTGACTTGTTGGGGTCAATAGGTTGGCCACATTGATTCTAACCGACCTCAAATTTTATACCCTAACTTATTACCTTGATAATTTTATTCAAAACTATGATGCTATGTCATTATTATTTTTTTCATTTTTTTCACCAAAAAGTTATTGATCCCCTAATAATTTTGCAGTTTCATCATCAATGGTCTATTCTTGCTCAGGATTGGAAACATCATCATGTTCAGTATACATTTTCTATATGAGTAGTCAAAAATTTAATTTGTCTTGAATAACAACAATGCAATACACTTCATGCATAAAAGTCCAAAATTTCTTGAATCTTTCATGAAAATTGTTACTGTCTTGAACTAAGATATAATATTTAAATACTACAATACAAATAACCTTCACCACCTTTATTTTATCCGTCCTCAAACACTTTATTTCTTTCCATATCTTGATTATGGATTTGAGGCTACTCATTCCCTCTTTCAAACTATCATTCCTCCCATTACTATTTAAAAGTTATGTCATCAATGAAATTTGTAACCACAATGATGGGAGGAAGAATAGTTTGAAATAGGGGGTTCAATCCATCATCAAGATATGAAAGGCAATAAAGAATCTAAGTATTAAATTTTCATAGAAACCTACACTAATGGAATAACTCAAACAGTCTTCTCAATTAAAGAGAATTTGGAATACCTCTACTCTAATGGTCTTACAGAAATGAATCTCACCATACCTACATTGGAAATCACTTCTATCCACTCAAGGATTACCCACCTTCTAATTTTGTATATTTTTTAATCTGCCGTATGATCTATCCAATAACATACATCCCTTTTAAGGGTGAATTTTTCAACTTACGCACTGTATTGATCTAAATTTTTTACTCTTATATATGGAATGAATATATTCAATGCAATCCTAAATTTATTATTATGATATATTACCATAAAATATTATAAAAACCATATATACTTCCCATCATTGAAAATTATACCACATTAATTAATATAGATCTACAATTACCTCTAGGAATGTCATACTTTATGATTGATAATGATATTATTGGCTGTAAAATATAATATTTGAGAGTGGAATCCCCACAAATATGTATTCTAGCCTTTGAAGAGATTACACTAGCCTTCAATCATAGAAACATTCTAAAGGACCCTCGATCACCGATGGAGTTCTAGCACCTTAACCTAATGATAAATAGTGATCAATGAAGAAGAGAGGTTTGGCTATAGAATTTAATAAAGGGTTAATTACAATAGGGGATCATATCCCTTTATAAGGAATCCATATTTAATAAAGAGTTCCTTGAGCATTGACTTCCATCTCATGGGAACTGATAATTTCATCATGTTAGAGTACTTCATTCATTGAGTGTTTCAATAAATGTTTCAATCCATCTATGATATGCCTTATGATTTATAATTAATGAGAATCCATTTGGGAGAAGTAGCCAAATTCATTCATACAATATCATATATTTAATTCCCCAGCAAAATATACATTAGTCATAAATTTTAGCCTCTGATAAAAGTATATATTAGCTTAAATTACCATTTATGATTCAAGGATATCAATAAATATGATATATTTGTTTTGTGCATTTTAGACATGGATAAAAAATTACATGACTTATAGGACATAGATATACAAACCATCAAAAATATATTTTAATCAATTTTTGTTATGTCTATGGTTATTCACCATGTTAGATGACTTTTCAAATTATTGTTTTCTCCTATGAATTAATTATCTCCATATTTTGATTAGTAAATCTATTAATAATTCATATATCATAGTTTTCTTGATCACATATCCAACCATGGATACCTCAATTACTTTTGTAAAATACACTCTTTATATGTAGTTATGTATTTGTAAGTCCATTTACCCAATGATTTCTCAACTCTATATAGGAAATTCTATTTTTTGGGTATAATTTTCTAACCAAAGAAATTCCCCACCACTCTTTATAACCCATGGTTAAAGTTTAATAATAATCTTGAATCAATTAAAAAAACTAAACACTCACAACATGAATCACTAAAATATTTTTGTAATGTGACTAATTAATTCAATACTTTTTTTAATTCAATAAAAAATTATTCATCAAAATCATAAATCTAAATAACTCATTTCATGGTTTAACAATTTACATGAATAACCAAAATTCAAAAAACACGTTTTATTTATTTTTACACTTACCTTGGTCCCTATATGTTCATCACCCATAAACGAGGAACACAACTTGGTATCCCATAATCCTTAAAAACCTTTATAATTAAGCCTTTAGAATCTATAATTTAGTAAATAATATGAATTAAATTTGAGAAACTACATAGATTTTGGAACCCTGTATTATTCAAATGATGAGAAAAACAAGGGGGAGGAGAGGTATCCTTGTTAATGTCAAGAGGAGAATAAACCATCTATGTGTGTCTCTAGGGACAAATGAGCTAGACACTCAAATACACATGAAAGGAAACATATAATGAAATATAATGACACTCATTGTATTTCAACAGTGATAAGAAAAGATGTAGGGTTTTTTGTTTTTAATAACAACACAAAAATGAAAAACAAGGAACCCAAAACATAAAACAACGATAGAGGAAGAGTATAAAATAACATACATTGGATTACAACCTTGATTAATTTGAGAGAATAGAGAGGAGTCACACTGTTTGTAGAGGATTTCAATGAGATCTTGAGAATTATGAGTGATAGAATCATGGTTATGTTTTTATTAAATAGATCGGGAAAAATTTTAAAAACACTTTCAAAAAAGCACTGAAAAAGATACCTTTTATCAATGCTAAATTTACAAGCACTGATAAAATGAATATTTATCGTTACTTTTTTAGTGCTAATAAATCTCGAGATTTATCAACAATAAAAATGAAATGATAAAATACATATTTATCAGCAATAATATTTTAGCACTGATAAATATATCTTTTAACATTTTTTTAGTGATACTAAATATTGATCTTTATTAGCGCTAAAAAAGTGCTGAGAAAAGTTTTATAAATATAATTATTTAATTAAAATTATTATAATTTTATAATTATTTAAATAAATTTATTATAATATTATAATTACTTAAATAAATATATTATAATTTTATAATTATTTAAATAAATTTACAATAAATTTAAAATTATTTAAATATATATAATTATTTATTTATAATTATATAAATACATATTTAAAAAATAATAATTATTTGTTTATAATAATTATAAATATAATAAATTTACATTTATAGATATATTTATTTATAAATATTTAATTAAAAATATATTTTTAACGTTATTAATGGATATATAATCTTAAATACCTGCATTTTAAAAATTAGTGAAATTGAATAATTCAAAATGAGCACACTTTAAAAATATTGAAAAAATGGGTAAGTTTTATTAATTAAATATAAGTTATTAAAAAAATATGGATATATATATATATATATTGAAGTGGATAAATATATATTTAAAATACAAAAACATTGTAAATATATATATATATATATATAAATAATAGAAAATGATCAAAATCAAAAATAAAATAAAAAATAAAAACATTAAAAATGAAAACCCTAATTGTAGTATTATGAAAATGGCCAATTATAAGAATAATATATATTAAAGGTATCATGTTATAATTAAATTCAAAAATATACTAACATTTGAATAAATTACATAAATATTAGGTTTTTATTTTTCTATATATTGTGTAAATATATTTTTGTGTGAATTTTGGTATAAAAATGCTTTAATATATATATATATATATATGAAATAAATTCAACACAAGACATTTGATACAGGTTAAATTGAAAAATCAAACAACATTAAAAATGAATAAGGCATTAATATGTTTTTAATTAAAATTATATATATATTATACTTATTAATTTTATATATCTATATTTAATATAAACTATTTATTAATATTTATAATCTATATATATGTATATTAAATTTATTCATTTTTATCAATAATTATTTAATTAATAAAATGTTTTATATTTTTCTCAATTTACTCATTTTATTTTTATCTGATTAATTTTTCATTTTATTATGGACCTTTACAGTGATAAAAAAGAACTAATAAATGGAATTTTTTATCAGCCCAAAAATAAATCACTGATAAATGTTACCTTTTATCAGTGCTAAAAAAAGAATTGATAAAGGGTGCCCTTTATCAGTGTTTATTTTAGCAGTGATAAAGCTAAACTTTATTAGTGAATTTTTCTAACTCTGATAAATTCCAGTACTATTATAGGTGTGTTTTATAGTAGTGGTTGGAATTTGAGGTTGGTGATTTAGTTTTTATTAGAGTTTATCCTAATCTGGGGAATTATTTCTTAGGAAATTAGGGTAAGTTAGTTTCAAGGTATACTGATCATTTCAAGATCATTCAATGAATTAGAAAGGTGGCATATTGGTTGAAGTTACCATCTCACTTGACATCGATTCATGATGTGTTTCATATTTACCAATTGAATAAGTATCAAATGTATGCTTACCTTGTGATTGAATGGGATAATGTTAAGATTTAACCCAATACCTTAGTGGTCGAATAGTCAGTGCAGATTATAGATTGGAAAGATAAGGTGCTACATGATAAAACAATCCCTTTGGTTTATGCTTTTTCATAGAGAATATGAGATAACCATGATATATTGGATCATGAATCATTTAAGAGGAAGTAGTGGCCTTATCTATTCATGAACCTAGAATATTGATCACTTTAAAAGGATATAAATTTTCACATTGGGGAGAATTTTAATGCCCTTTGGGTCACATGTAGGTTTAATTTTGTGCTTTGTTTATATATTTTTAGGTTCTAAATACTTTTGGGAGTTAGGGGATGAAAATTTAAAGTTTTTGGGGAAGTAGTGCAGACCCACGGTCTACATGAATATTTATTAGTAACCGTGTGGTAACCATATGATACAGATATTTCAGTTTTATTGGTGATTTTTAGGGTTTAAGCATAGTTTTTCTAACAAGGTGAGTCTCTAGGAAGACCATGTGGATGTTTGGGTTTGGGTCCAAAGACTATCTCAAATATTTATCATTCTTATTCTAACCGAAAACATATTCCTTGGTCACCATGTGATTTAGTTTTCAAGGGACAATAACAACCACATGGTTGGTGCATGGGTTTTCTAATCATGTGTCCTAACCGTGAGACCTGATCTAAACATATTAAAACATAGAATTACCCCAATTCCCTAGGTCATTTAAGTATAATTTCATCACAATCCCTCATTATCTCGAACCATCCCTTCCATGACACTATATAGTAATCTTTCTTAGATTCCTTGATGATTATAGATTGAATTTGGTGGATCTATTTAAGATAATTTCAGATTTCCTCTTGATTTATCATTTTTTTCTCTAGATCTATCCTCTATCTCTCTTCCCCTTGATCTATTGGAACCCAAATGGCATGTGATGGTCGAATCATGGTTTTTGGGTAGATAACTAATGATGTTAGTCTTATGAGGACTAAATCTATTAATTTCCCATGACCAAATTGGAAGGTGTCAATGTTTCCTCTATTGGTGAGGTAGGTCTCCCTATCCAATGGATTATTTACCATTTGAAATTTTAATGTTCTTGTGTAACCCTTTTATTTTGAATATGAAAATTATTGGTTTTATGTTGTTATGGATTAAGTTTAAATCCTTGATTTTTTACTTGATACTACATATTTTGGTTTCAAATTAGAAATGGAAACATTTTTAAAAATAAATAATATAGATATGTTGGAGAGACATTCATTAAATAGGATGGGTATTAAACTATAAAATGTTTCATTTTTCTGAATAAAGAAGTCCAGCATAAAAGAAAAATTGATATAATAATGCTTTGAAAAAGAGTTTATAAAAATAAAATTTAAATGCATAGAAAAAAATGAAAGTAAAATAAAAATAAATTATAAGTTATAATTCACACAACTTACAATAATAAAGTTCAATAAGACTAATCATGACATAATGAATGGAAATTGAGTTAGAAAAATCTTTACAACTTTATTAATACTTAAATAAAAAGCCCTTGAAAATTATAACATGTAATGGAATTGTAGATAAATTTAATTTCCAGAAATATATGATGAAATTAATCCATAAAATACTATATAAAATATATAAAATAAAACATGTGGTGGATATGGAATATACTTCAAATAAAGAAAATTAAGGCAAGAAACCCTTATAAATTTTATAGAATCTGAATAAAAACCTATTAAACAAGAGAACAATTGAAAGGGGGTGTTAAATAATATGAAATAAAGAGTTAATAATATCATAATATATCAAATAGTAAGTATATAAACCACATAAAATAAATTATATTAATAATACCAAACATGTCGCAAGGAATTGAAATTGAGACCAAGAACCCTTAACTTAGATATCAGCTTATAAGAATGCACATTAACCTCAAGTATAATAAACATAAAAATATTGATAATTTATTTAAGAAAAATATTCATATATATCACCCAATATAATATTTAATTATAATCATTTATTATACATTTATTGTTCATTTATTGTTTATTTTCATTATTGGATGATAGTGATTTTGATTGCTTCACACATGCTTTGTAATGTTAGTGTTGATCCCTTTACGTTGATACCAAGTTCATCATCCCTAGATTATATAATTTACTATGATAGATATTACATAATTATTTATAAATTTTTAATTTCATTTCATAATAACTTTAGTTATGATTTGTGTGGATGAAATCAGTAATGAGATAGTTTCAATAATTTTTTTGACAAATGAAAGGTGGTATCTTAATTAATGAGTTAAATATTAATATTACCTTTTTGTAACTGAAAAAAACATTATTTATATGATAATATCATAATTATTAATTAATTTCATACTTATAACTATCCATGTAGGGTGGTGATGAAAGATGATTTTTTGTGTGGAATCGATAGTTTTCACATACACACGAACGATGTTTTCATTTATAATGATGATGAGGATGGTAGAAAATGGTTTATATTTTCATATTATTAATTATGTTATAAATATAATATTTGATTATTAAATAAACTTTTATAACTATTCATGTAAGGTGGTTATGAAAAATTAAACACGTCGACCATGGAGGTGGTAGTCCGCATGTATGTATGTGTGGCATTTTCATTTTTATAATGGATGAGAGGGGAATAGATAATGGTTGTGACATGAATATAATAATATTTAATTATACCAATGATACTAATGTAATTTTATTAATTTAGTTATATTTGGTTTGGAGGAGTATTATAAAGAAGAAAATACCGGGGACATGGTATTTATCACATTAAGTACTTGATTATTCACTTAATGGAATTCTTGGAAATAAATGACTTATAATAACTTATTATGACCAAATAATTATGAATTTATAATGAGAATATAGGGGAGGTAAAATGGTCATGTTTTATATATAATTTCTAATGTAAATTGAGGCTTGAAGTTGGTGGAAGTGGTTTTCTATTATAAGTGAAAAAGAGGGAATTTTCCCTAAAAATATATGTTAGGTAAGGGGTAAGAATGAAATGACACTAAAGTTAGGTAAGTTAGGCATGGAAAGGTTATTGAGACATGTGGGTATTACATTATATCCACAAAAGGTTTTCTATAAGATCTAAGTATCATTTACACTTATAAAAATTCAAGCCTCTTGAAACGACCCATTTTTACACTCATTAACCTTGATTAAAAATTTAAAATGTTAATTATTTTATTAAAAAAATATAATATGAGACCTATTTAAATTTTTTGAAATGATTAATCCAAAATTTGGATCCAATTAACATAATTAAATTTCTAAATATAATAAAACTATATTTTAAATAAATCGTAAGATATAGAAAAATACTCTTTTATAGAAAAATGTGTTTTTACACATTAAGTATTATTATTATTATTATTTCCAATAAATTAATAATTAAATGAATTTAAATATATATATATATATATAAATTATATTTCTAAAAATTATTTTATATTCATAATATAAAATATATAAATTTAATTTATTTACAAAAAAATTATACAACACTTTTAAAATCAATTCTTTGAAAATAAATTTTTTTATTTTAATGAGGTGATTAATATTTAACCTCATAAACATAATTTTATGACTAAAAACTAAAAATTCCCTTATTAAATAATATAAATATGAAAATTATAAACATGAAAAAAATGAATCAAATTCAATTTCTAGAGGTGATAAAAAATTAATTTTAATATAAGCGCACATAACACATCAAACAGTTTTATAAAAAATGTATATTTTAAGAATGTAAGAAATTATTTTTTATTAATTATCTAGTAATAAATATTGGATGTATGAAAAATTATTTTATTGTATATATTATAAATATATTTTATTAAAATTATTATTTAACCATAATATAATAAGATGTACAATGTATAAAAAGGGAATATTAGTAAAAACAATTTCTTCCTAAAATGTTTTTATTAATTATTTATCTATACTAATTGAATTTTATAAATTTATTAATATTAAAAATGACATTTATTTTTTTATACACAAAACTAAAAATTCATTTACTTCTATTTATACTTAATAATTCAATTAAAACATTATAAAAATCAGATTTAATAATTATAATATTATGTTAATTTAATGTACCATGGTTTTGTTTTAGTTTGGCATTGCATGTGAAACAATATATTCAACATATTATTTATTTAAAGGAGAATTAAAAATTTAAATATCATGGCGTTATACCCAATCATCCATAATAATGTTTTAAATAAATATAATATGAAAACTATATCAAAACCCCTGAATTAATTTTCTCAAGACACAAGTTATAGAACTCTACTAATTTGATGTTAATTTAAACTAAATATTGTATGATAAAATGGTTTTTATGAGATTAATAAAACCCTAAATATAATTTTAATTATATATTGTCTATGTATCAATTTATATCAACTCTCAACTCCCCCATTATCAATTCACCTCATGAGGGACATCTCTGATCTCCAAAACTCATCAACTTCTTTCAAGACCCAAGGGATCTTCAACCCCCCATTTTGTAATTTTTGGAAGCATTTGAATCAATTAATGATACATTATTTAATATATATCTACCAACTCCACATTTCTCCCCCTTGAGCATTACCAAAAAAATAAAATAAATATAGTCTCTCCCCAATTGCAAGAAGATCCCCTTTTATATTCTCCTCCTTTATCAACAAAGTTGATAAAATGAGAGATATAAAATAGATAATAAAACTTATGAGGGTTTTATAATTTAATAAAATCCAAAAAACACTATCAGGTTTTATAAGTAATCCTCTATTATAGGATTCATGAATATATCCATAAATTTCTCTTTAGTGAAACATACTCTATGAAAATTTAACCACATTCAACCTTCTATTTGATGGAGTGGAACTGGATGTCAATATTATTCAACCTATAATGTTTTAATAGATTATTTGACAATTTTATTACATTTTTTTTCACACTAAATCATCAATAGATAGGATGTATCCATCCTCATTTCTTCGAATTATGAATTAATCTTAATCATTTTTTGTATCTTGTGAATCCATAACAAATTCATCATCTATTGAGATCAATGTGACATAATTTTACTCCATGTAGTAAAAATAAATGCATCTTCCCTAGATAAAGAATACACTACCATAAGTGTAATTTTGATCACCAATATCTCTTTCACAATCAACATCAGAATATCCAGAAATATGAAATAATTTTTTCTTTACATACCTCAAGACAAAATCAAATTTTCCTCAAATATAGCATAATAACCATATCACCCCTATAATATGTGACTCTATAAAATTTATTTGGAATCATACACCTAATGTAATAAAAAATAAAATATTTGTTATAGATATTTTAACATAAATTATTCTACAAATAATCCATCTATACTCTATTCAATCCATCCTCTTTCCTTCCTCATCAATATAAATATTAGTCTCATGTGTTATAAGAGTAGATACCTTTCATGATTATTTTATAAAAAAGTTATTACATAGAACATAATCATAATTTTATTATGATATAATGATAAAACCTATTTTATTAGTGACTTAAAAACCAAGGAAGAATTTCGTTTCACTTATCATTAAATTATAAAAGTATTTTCTCATTTTGGATAGAAAATCCATCACATGTATCCTCTTTATTTTCAAAAATTTTCTTTTTTATCAACATACATAATCACAATAATAAAATTTTTGTCATATCCCATAACATTAGAATTATAATTCAATATTCCTTTTTTGAATTTCAGGCTATTTAAGATACTATCTAGCTTTGAATACCATGCTTGGGGGTGCTTTATTTAGATCATATAAATCATTATTTGGCTTACAAACTCAGAGCCATCACCATAAATGACAAACCCTAATAATTGTACAATTACGAGCTCTTCCATTGGTTCATCATTCATAAATACTGACTTTTCATCCATTTATAAATCATTATAATTCCTTTAAATGCATATTATTAAAAAAATTCAAATCATTTCAATCCTTGTGATCAGAGAAACAATGTCCTAAAAATAAATACCCAAAATGTGAGAATATCTATATCAAATAATAATTTTTATACATAGATATTCAATTTTTAATATATGAATATTCATTATATAAGTTTTCAATTCATTCCATAATATTATAGGTCAAATGTATTTGGAAACTTGGAAACATAAACAACCGGTTCATAAAAATATACATCCTCTCCAACTTGTTTCTTGATAACTAGAACCCTTCTTATACATATCATACTTAATAACTTTATTCAAAACACATGGAACTGAAACATAAGAAATTGTGAGCAATGATTCTCAGTAGGGGTAAACAAGGTAGATATCAATGATCATATAAGTATAACATGCGAAAAAGGGCATGAGAACATGATATCAACATTGGAATACCATACCTAATATTTCAAATATCATAATCTTTATTCATGGCATACATATTGAAAGTTAATAAGACACGAATCATAAAGGAATCAATAAACATGAGTTGTGAGAGTATAACAGTTGCATAATAAATGGAATTTTGGGATACACATAAGTATAAAAAATCATTTCCTTCATAATCAATGATAATTTCCAAGTATATAAATGTGGAATAATTTCACTACCCAAACCATCATAGTAGTCAAGTTTCACTCCAAGTACATTCACATTGGACATAACCCCTTACTAAAATGGGTTAACTCCTCATTTCAGTCTTATTTATCTCATGAGATATCAATATTTACCCAATGAATTGGATGTTGATATAGGTCCTACCTATCACCTAATGAAAATCATACATATGTTTTCCACTAGTTCATAAATCATTTATCATATTATAACCCTTGAAATGATATGGGTTTTATAAAACATTCATTATAACACAACCCATGGAAAATAAATGGGTTTTATAAAAATTTCGTCAAAACATAACCCAGGGAAAAGAAATTAGTTTCATAAATATTTCATATTTTTATCATAAACAAAAACCATCACGAGAAAGAATAAAAACAGTATCCTTGGATCTTATCCCAAATAAATAACAAGTAAATTCAAAAAAAATTAGCTTTGATGGAAAATGAATTTGAAAGATCACTTAGAATAATTCGTCAGGAACATAATCTTTTTATTTTGAAATAATTTTTTTTAAAAAACATGTGAAATTATAATGGAAAAACATTCATTGAAAATAAATTTTCAAACTTGTAAGGGAATATTAAAAAAAATTAGTCATGTAGGTGTGAAAATACATTCATTCCGTATAAGATAAAAAAGCATTCATTATATATTTCTATTTAAAATTCACAACATACCTAGTTTAGAAAATGACAATAAGATTCATTTCAAACCATTTTTTAAAAATTAAAACATTAGTAAAAATGAATTTATACAATCATAGGAGCATGGTATAAACATTTTTGAAAATATTTTTAGAAAAAATTTATATGGAAGAAAAACGTTACCCAGTGGAGTCTTAAACATAAATAACCTTGAATATTGGTGAGATTATGAAATAAAACCATTATGTAGATTTTTTATTACATTGAAAGAAATCTAAAATCCGGTATAACAAATTTAAATTTATTATAATTCTATGCTAGATTCATTTTAATAAAAATAATTCCATGTATTATCCCTTTTTAACTTTTCAACACCCAATTTTTTGAATAATTCCTTTTTAAAACTATTATTTTTAGGTGTTAGTTGTTTCATTTATCAGATGTATATCATTTCAATGGTTCCAATCCTTGTATATTTATCTTGGTTCCTGTTTCCGACGCTTTTCGCTGGGGCGCGGACACGCATCCGTCACGCAGGGGAGGATGCGCGGCTTTTTTCCCCGCATTCCTACTTTCCAAAGGCGGGTGGAATCCGTTCCTTATTCAGGGATGTCTGCTCCTTGATTGAAACTGGGATGATGGGATGTCGGTTCTTCCTTCCGTGGATTCCTACTCGGAGCTCGTCACCTAGTCCGAGTCTCCCTCATAGATTTAATACGTATTCGTGAATCTCGTTCCCGGTGCCATATCTTCATGGACACTAGTTAATTACACTGCTCCCGTCGAGACTCTCCAAGGGGTCTGGTCGGGGTAGAAACCTTCAGTTAGGAGATTGGTCACGCTGAGGCGTCGTTGGATTGTCTTGACGCTGGAGGATTGGCATGTCTGTCTTCTATCTCTTATTATAGGGCTTCTCAAGGGCGCAGAATCCTGAGGCATTCCACATCGAACGTGGGGAATTGCATGCCATAGGAATGTATTTGAGGTTTTCCTCAGCTTCCCATGCTTAATAAGGGGTATGCCACGATTTTAACATCCAGTGGGTACATATCGGACTGATCAGAACACTGAGAGTGGATCAGATAAAAGAACCCCCTAAGGGAACTCCGATGTTGGGGCCAGCACGTGGGTGACTTCCTGGATGCTGCGGAGTAGAGTGAAGTGGCTTGATCCCACCGGGATGTGGTGGCCTGGGTAAGAATCAGGATGGGTGATGAAGTGAAGAGGGGCTTGAGCATCATGGAGGCTTCCTACATATCCTCGTGGTAGGGAATCAAAGTCCGTATAGTTCGATGATAAGGTGGGACAACTGAAAAGGGAGACCCGTGAGAATGAACGCATGGATGGAACCCAGAGGGAGTAAGGCCTCTGGGCTAAGGCATGAACTTCCCGTGCCATGTGGGCTCGAGGGAAAGGTCATGATGAGATGTGGGTGTTGGGATTGAACATCGTGGAGGCTTCCTACGTACCATGCGTTGACATGGATCAAATTCTCCGTAGTTCGGGTATACAGTTTAACGTCATGCGGGAAGGGGGCATTTGGGGCCTATGCTCTGAGGTGGCCCAAGGTGGATATGGGGCTTACACTCTGAGTCAGCCCACAATGATGGATATAGGGATTACTCTCTGAGGCGGCCCAAAATGATGGATATGGGGCTTACGCTCTGATGAGGCCCACAATTATGGATATGGAGATTACGCTCTGAGGTGGACCATAGGGTTGGAGATCTGACGCAAAGGGGTCAGAATGACTAAGTGGTGGGATTGAACCTCATGGAGGCTTCCTATGTACCATTCCTTGACATGGATCAATGTACTTGTAGTTTTTAGGTAGACAGTTTAATGTCATGCGGGACGACATACAATTTAACGTCATACGGGACAACATTTGGGGCTTACACCCTGAGGCGGCCCAAGGAGTTGGTGAACCAACATGAAGGGGTCGGAACAAAAAGGTGGTGGGCTTGAACCTCGTAGAGGCTTCCTACATACCATGCCTTAGCACAGATCAAAGTCCTCGTAGTTCTCAGGGATGGGGCTTAAGCTCAAAGGCGGCCCAAGGAGTTGGTGAACCGACGCGAAGGGGTTGGAACAACCAGGTGGTTGGCTTGAACCTTGTGGAGGATTCCTACGTACCATGCCTTAGCATGAATCAAAGTCCTCGTAGTTCTCCAGGATGGGGCTTACGCTCTGAGGCGGCCCAAGGAGTTGTTGAACCAACGCGAAGGGGCCGGAACAACCGGGTGGTGGGATTGAACCTCATGGAGGGTTCCTACGTACCATGACTTAGCACAGATCAAAGTCCTCGTAGTTCACCGGGATGGGGATTACGCTCTGAGGTGGACCATGGGGTGGATGTCATGGTTGATGCTCACTCTAAGCCCATGTGAGGCATGCTCAGTGTGAGAAACAAGAGGAAGCAGGGGCCAGACGATCACGTCACGAAAGGTGCGTCCGTGGGAAGTGGAGAGGGGATTATGCGTTGAGCGGACCATGGTACTGGGACTTACTCCAGGATGGAGGCCCAAATGTGAAAAAGCGCAGAGGGAGAGGGATTTGAGACCGAACATAGGAGATGACTCATTCCCTATCACACCCTCAACTGGCTTTGGAAGTGGGGAAGTACAGAGGTTCATGGGTGCTACCTTCCGCAAGAGAGGCTAGGGGCTTACACCAAGGTGGATGCCCTTCCCCTATGGAAAAACGCCACTCCGAGAGGGAGGATATCATTCCATGTGAGGAAGATTCCATTTCCGTGGAGACGAGTGGAGTAAAGAATGTCCGAGCCTGGGGTACCCTACATGCGAGGTATGGGGCCGGGTTACAGTTTAACGTCATGTGTTGAGGACGAGGATCTTGGCAGTTTAACGTCATGTAGCTCGGACGAGGTGGGTTTGCTCCACACCCCTAGGAATTACATAACTGGCACCCTCTACCCCTGGTGGGAGGGAAGGCATCGACAAGGCCATTGTGAAGGGGGGTCACAGAGCGAACCATCGAGGGGTCCACATTAGCGTGGCTATGCGAAGAAGCAATAACCGTTAGAGTGCCTATGTGAATGTGCATGAGGAAAAGCAACACAATGAAAAACACCGCCCAAGGGACCCTGAGGTTACTTCATACAAGCCTGGAATGCTGTACGGGAAAACAACACATGGCGTGCATGGCCGGTATGGAGGGCATCAGGCGCCTACGCAGGGTGGCACCCGGGGGGCGTCAAGGTGAGGGATCCTGGGGATTGAACGCAAAGAAAAGGTTTGTGTGAAAAACACCAAGATAGAGCGTAATTGGGGAAGAGGGATTGCGTGCGGCTTAGGAGAATTGCTCTCAAGGTAAGTGAATTTCGCGCAAGTGGAAAAGGCTGAACCCTAAGGTAAGGACACACCCATCAAAGGTACTTCATGCAATTGGACCTTTTGCGTGAAATGGAAGGAATTTCATGCAAGGGAGGACCCTTGAGGAGTTTGGAAGTTTATTTAAGATGGTGGGATTGCGTGCAAAGTTGGATCCTGGGGTGAGGTTGCGCGAAAAGAGTCAGTACCTGAAGGCCATCTTGCACACACAGAAGTCCTATTTCGCGCATGAGAGCCAGTTCAAATTTCGCAACCCCGAAATGGAAGGGGTATCCTTCTATTTATAGGCCCTCGGCGTCGCGGAATCTTGGTGGCGCCTGAAATGTGGCACGCCAGAGACGACGACGCGAAAACGTGCACTGTGCGGGGTGGGCATGCAAAATTGCACGCCGGCACTGGGAACCTTTCGCGAAACCTGGACTCCTTCCGCGCGACCAACCTTTTTTTTGTGCACATCCTCCTTTATTTCGTGCAGTGCTTCCAGGCCCTCGAGACCGGGCTTCCGGGTCCGAATATGACTTCGCTTCATCATTTCAAAACTTTCTTCAATAGTTACAGACTTTTCATCATCTAAAAATACCCCCCTCATAATTGGATCGGCGAGAGGTCGCAACGATCGGATTCCGAGGGAAATTCCAAAATGCCGAAGTGTTGGATTTCGTGGGTCCTTTGCACGCAAAAGCCAACGAGGCACACAAAACTCTAGTTCGGTGCAGAATTCACTTTACACGTAGCATGGAACCCCGACCTTGCCTATAAAAAGGGGCGCTGGGTCCCTTGCTCCGTATTCAAGC
The DNA here is from genome assembly GCA_963277665.1 of Viscum album. NCBI lineage: Eukaryota > Viridiplantae > Streptophyta > Magnoliopsida > Santalales > Viscaceae > Viscum > Viscum album. The sequence continues at coordinate 192,938,688 of OY728122.1, forward strand.
TTTCCCGTGCGATAGGCTTCGAGATCTTGTGCTCGAAATTTCCTTTGCAACTGTGCAGAAAACACGCTGTGTTTGCGCGAAATTCCTTCCGAGTTTCGACCGCATTTACATGAAACCAGGGATATTTCGCGCCGACGGTTCTGATTTCATACCCAACTCTGGAATTGCATGCCACTACTCCATATTTCGCGCAACACTTCCCCATTTTGCGCAACCAGTCCAGATTTCATGCAACTCCAAAAGAACTCAAGATGGTTGCGAACCAAGTCGATGAGGGGGAATCCACCGCTCGTAGAGCTGAAATGGTAGCGAATGTAGTGGTTTATGGTTCCAGGGTGGTTTTTTCTGACAACCTTAGCTTGTTCAACCTGCTAACCCCCGCCCAGAAGGAGTATCCTCTATCCAACAACCTCCCGCTCTGGAACTTCGGCATCCTGGAGGAGGTTCCACTAACGGGCTTTGAGGTGGACACATCGTGATCATGGGTGACCTGGGAGGATGACCTTCCCTGCTACAATATCACCAACAATGGACATCCTAAAAGGGATATCAGACACATGGATATGTACATCCTAAACCCGAGGACCATGACCATTGCTGGGGGGGATCCTGTTACAGAAAGCTCTCTGACCCTCTATGCAAGAACGTTCCGTCAGAGCATCACGGACGACACTAAGGACTAACTGCAAGATTGGGACCTGCGGTACGAAGGAAACTTCATAAGTGAGTGGGCCCGGGAATACTGGGTTCACTATACGTACGACCAATTCGGGGCCGAGCTGCGACACATTGGTCTGTTCGAGGTGGTATGGACGTCGTAGTTTCACTTCTACCGCCAACCTAAACTCAGGCCAGAGCTATTTACCCGGTGGTCCCCTGACCCCAACACATTCCATCTTCACCATGGGGAAGTTGAAATCAGCCTCTGGGACGTTCATTGCATCAGAGGTATCCCACTGGATGGATACCAATACGACGAGTTCATTCCTCCAATGAACACCTGGGATGACAAATCACGGACCCCCATGCTGACATGGCACTTGCTGGATCTGGCCAAAGAGAGACTGCAGGTCAAGGACTTCCTAAAGGACATTGCCTACAAGGAATGGTTCAGCCTGTTCCTAGAGAAGGACCCGACGGTTAAGATGCTGGGATGGGGAAAACGGTGCCCAACCGCATCTCAAAGGAGCAAGAATGGATCATACTGTAGGACCCTGGAGGCGGGGCAATACCAATCATGGGGATACCATGTTATCGAGGCCCGGGACCCAAATGTCCGATATACTGGGTTCCTTTCCACCTTCATGAGCGGGTGGCTCCTACCGGTGCGGGATGTGAGGATGGGTGTTCGTCCAGCAACTCTAGTGATGGCGGGCACCATGGCCTCCAAAAAAAGGTTCAATATGGGGGTCCCTGTGCTTTCTAGGTTGTACGCCATTCTGGGATGCATCTCTAGAGGGGGGTCACCTCGGAGGGTGTGTGGCCCCTTCCAGATCTTCCATGGCTAGGTGGTGGCTCATCTTGGCGGATACACTTTCCCAAATGTCGTTCGTCCTCTGGGAAACGGTCTATGACCATCTTTCCTGAACATTTACAGGGTTGCACCAATGACGCTCAATGAGGAGGGAGTGAGGATCCAAATTGGTAACCATGCCAATTTCAACTTTAGATCGTTCCCCACCCCAGTCGGCCAGATGGTGGAGAATGGGAAAGGCTCGCTGGAGCCACAAGAATACTTCCAGAGCATCCGAGGTGGGGTGCTTGTGGCTCGGATTGACGAGAAGATCAACTGTGAGCCTTACGTGCCGTCCCTATTTGCCAGGAAGTTCGGGTGCCTCCAGAGAATGCCGAAGAAGGTATTCACGAATGTATGGGAGGAGAAGAATCCCTACGTCCTTCGCCAGATGTGGTTAATGTTCACCACTTATGGATCTGGTGACGTCATTACCCTTCCCCCCACTGGGGTCGATGATGGCCTATCAGCCGAGTATGCCGAGCATTGGGTTATCGCGTACCCTGAGGGGATTTTACGCAAGTGATTCTGGAAAGTCGAGACTAGCTGTGTGGAACCCAGGCGACGAGAGAGCAGGAAAGGTGCTGCTAGAAGGGGGGGATCAGGGGTGCGTCAGGCAGCGAGGCCTGCGCAGGCCGGGACCTCAGCAGCGGGGACATCACATGGTGTCATTGCGACCTCGTTGCCTGGAGGGGGGTTACATGAGGCGGACAGAGAGCTGCCTGGGAAGCAGATAAGATACCTACTCTAATCTTCCCATGATGCAATCTTCCTAGCATTCTGGTCGGCCTGGATGACCCTGCGACAATCAATGAGCGCTGAAGCCCTTTGGCAGAAGATAGTACAGGATGGGATCCATCAGTAAGAAGTCGGGCTCGTTCGGGTTACCGACCGAGTGAATTTTCATCGGCGGCATGCTTATCTAATGGCCATGGACACATATGCATTCCAATGGGGTCGGCGTGTGGAGCCACCTTTCCTGGTGAAAGTGATGCTCGACCAAGAGCATGATCCGGAAATGATGCCACCAGGAGAAGGCGATAGTGATGACGAGTCGGAGGGAGAGGAGGAGATAGGAGAGGATGAAGGATCTCAGGGAGGGTATCGCCAAGGGATCTTGTAGGAGAGTGGAGAGATCTTCGGCTCCGACATGGAGATAATCGAGCTTCTCAAGGTCCATCTCTATCCTTATTCACCCTCCTTCCTTGTCCATTATATTCTGCAATTTCTAATCTGTTTCTCTATCTGACTTAGGAGCATATTGGTGCTAATCAGGCGTCCCCAATAGAGGAAGGAGAAGAGGCGCCGATGGGGCAAGGTGGGGCTCCGACGCCTATCATTGAACTGACAAGTGCTGAGGGGTCTCCTGCCACAATAGCTCCAGTAATGACCAGAACACCAGAGGATGACACTCTGGGATCCTGTAAGTCCCTTGCTTCGCTACTGGTGCTTAATGTCAGAGAACTATACTATTTAGGATGCTCCCTATGCAGTGATCTCGGCGTTGGAGGCTGGTCGGGCTGCTGAGCCCGGGCCGTTTGTGAGCGAACCAGTGGCAGACGTACCACCACCTCTAGAATATACTTCCCAGACTGAGTCGGCCCCGAAAATTGGTGTGAAGGGGGTAGTGGACATCAGTGGTGCCGTCATTGGAGCGAGGCTAGAAGTTGACAAAGGCACTGCCGCTGACGGGGAGAGAGAGGAAGGTCACCAAGATGTCGAGGATCCTATTCCTCATGAAGACATCCCTGAGGAAGACCCTGCTGTCGACCTGCTGGCTGCCATTCCTGCATACCGGCCTGCTGATCTTGAGGAGATAGTTGATTCAGACTCAGAAGCGGCCGAGGAGAGCCAGATGACATGGCACAAAGGGTGGAAGTGTATCCAACACTTTCTCAGGCAGCCTCATACGGATTGGCTGAGGCAGATGGGATCACTCTAGACATGGATGCGTTTCTTGTGTGCTGTAGGGGCTGACGCTCAACGCCTTCATCTGACGGCCCGTGATTACATGGCCGAGAAGATACGTGAGAGCAGCCGGCGCACCGACTTTGCCCAGTTTCGGGAAAGATCGACGAGCACCCGAGCATTCCTAAGGGTGGAGCAGGAAGTCCGATGCCTCGAAGGGAAGGCAGAAGAGAAGGAGACCTTCATTATAACATGCTCTGAGCTCGTGGAGAAACTGACAGCCCAGTTGGCTGAGGCCCAAGAACAACTGATGGAGGCGAGTCACCAGATGACCGTAATTCAAACTGAGCGGGTGCAGGCATAAGTTAGGATTGGCGAACTGCGCTCTGCGGCCGCTGATGAAGAGAGAGTCTTCAGGGAGCGAGAAGAAGTCCTAGAGGCTACCAGCCAAAGGGTAGCGGTGTTGGAAAGATCAATCCAGCACGCTAATCCTTGAAGGCTCTGTTTTGGCCATCTCATTAACTTCTTTCTTTTATTGCTCACCATTTCGAATCAATGTATGGAAAAATCCATTTATCTGTACCCTTTGGTTTAATACGCTCAACCATAATCCTGAAATAAATAACAATTAAACCCTAAGCACACGTGGATCGTACCCAATGTGAGAAACAAATGATGCTCATGTTATTATTTCGTCCGACTGTGGGGAATCAACCAAACTTCAGGCATCCGAAATTGAGCCCGGATTTCTGAGTAGGAGAGGGAGGTCCAGCCGAAGGGAGGGGACCTCAGCCCGATCGATATATCGTCTCCTCAATGTGTTCTCACACACGAGCAGTGCAGTGACAGGGGCATTGAAATCCATTCGAACATATGGAGATGAAAAAGGTGAACCACGTTACCCAAATTCAGAACACTATGGGGGGGCACGACGATGGAGGATAACTGTTAACCATGGAGGAAACACAACATCCATATCACATTGGCCTGAAATGGGGACAAAAAATGAGGGCTGACCGATGACCATGTTCGGAACACGGGGCCTAACTCAAACATCGTTGATCAATCTTCTGGAACGTTGGCCTATGACAGCAGGCAGACCATATGTCAATCATACATATTGTTACAATAGGCGGACCACAGGTCGAGCATCCATACTTTTAGGGGGTCCCGTCAAAGATGACCAGTCTTCCAGAACGTTGGCCCAGGACAGCAGGTGGACCGTATGTCAATCATCCATATTGTTGCAATAGGCAGACCAAAGGTCTATCATCCATATTGTTACAACATTCGAACCACAGGTTGAGCATCCATACTATTAGGGGGTCCCATCAAACATGAAAGAGGATGAGGATCTGAATAAAGGGGCATGCAAAGTGTGGAAAGTGGAGTGGTGGTTTGTTCAAAGAGAATCCAACACTCCCAAAATTGCGTCACTGTGGTGGAGGCGCATTAGGCAGACGTATTAATATGGTCATGGATCATCCCAATTTTTAGACAGGACCTCTCTGGCGAGAGAACTTTTACTTCCCAACATCACTATGGGGCATCCCAAACTTATTCAGGGAAGATGATGCAGTTACACAACTCCCCAAAAAGTCAGGCCAAGGGGCCGACAGTGAGGAGGGACGGGATTTGGTAATCCCTAGGGCTGGACCCAAGACTAAATGTCCGAGCATTCCTACGTATATCATAAGGATGAGAATCAAGCCACACGTAGTTCTTGGGGGAACCTTTTGACGTCATGTAGGACGGGACACATGCAAGTTAATTATTATAACAGGTCGTACACAGTGTGGCTATTGCAAACCCGACTTGAATGAGTACGAGGTCCTGCTCACCATGACACGCAGTCCCATGGTCAAGGTACCAAAGGCGGGACAAACATGATGAATTAACAGACCTCAAGCTAGACCCAAAGACAAGAGTTCTGGGCGTTACTACGTACCCCATAAGAATGGGGATCAAGCTGCATGTAGTTATTGAGGGCAGCACGACACGACATGGTACCTGTGAAAAGGGTGAAAGAGGCGTGCAGGTCTAGCCCTCGCACCAAAAGAAGCGATATTTGATGAATCTTGTTTGTTCTTGAAGGTATATGGGTTTTCTTTTGTGGAACGACCGACCTAGGGTAGAAATTCCTAGCATCTCCACAATAATCAAGCCGTATATAGGCGTTGAAGAATGGTATGGTAATTGACCAATACCCAATGTGATGTACCCTATGGAGAGGTTATCACAATGTAGTTCCATTTTCCGTCAGGCGGCCGGGACGATATCATCACAGTTTATGGTCGTGTGGTAGGACAAACCAGTATAGTTTAAGGTAGTATGGCTTGGACCTAGGGGAACACGCACGATGTGATAAGGCATAACCGATGTAGATGAGGACATAATCCCATACCATCACCGTGTGCGATTCTGGGAGAGGAGCCTCAGGCCAAGGAGCCGAAGAGGGTCCAACAATTAGGGGGCAGGAGACACTAGCTTCCAGCTGAGCTGGGCTCGAAACGCAACGTTTGGGCGAATCCTCATTTCCCATTGGGATGAGGGTCAAGCTGCGCATGGTCCTTAGAGAAAACCCAAGCATATAATCTTAGCGCTCGGATCGCGGGATCCCCGAGAGACGCTGTAACATAGTTTTATCTACCTGACGTGTGGAGGTGCACCGAGGGTTAGTGCAATGAGTGTAGAGATTCCACCTTGACACGATGGGGTGGAACATAATTTGAATCATGCAACCAACATTCAGGGCCAGAAGATGTTGGTGTGATGATGGAGGATTACTACTGACCAGGTTCACAACACATCATCCTATCATGTTAGCATTGGGGAAAAACAAATTAGCATCAACCGATGACCATATTCGCAACGCGGGATTTGTATCAATTTGTTTTCTGAAACCCTCAGGGGTGTTGTCCCGTGATGATAGGAGAGCCCTTAGGCGTTGTATCCAAGATGTTCTTGGTGGTCCCTCCGGGTGTGAAAGATAATGGGGGCCCGAATGATGGGGAGCACGAAGCTTGTAAAGTCGACGGAACTTGTCTAAGTTGAATCTGACACTCAAGGTCCTAGACCATAGTACTTTGAACACATTAGCGGACCACTGGAAAGGGTCGAAGGGCTCAGTTTGAGAGTGGCCAAAAGATGGCGGATCCCCAGGAGAAGGGGGCATGGCACCAAAAAACCCTGTACCACATCTATATATCCCCCCCATGGGGAGGGATAGGCCAAGAGGCCGAGGTGATTGAGAGATCATGGGGTATCCTAAGAGATGAGGCTGGACCTGAAACCTAGATGTTAAGGTGGTCCTACGTATCCCATAAGGATGGGAATCAAGCCACACGTAGTTCTAAAAGAACAGTTTAACGTCATGTAGGAAGAGCATGCAGTTTAATGTCATGCGGGATGGGGGACACATCTCATATGGGGATAAGTACGGTGTGGTGAGTAACTCGACATAACTGAGGACGAGGTCCTACCTACCACACCATATAATTCCACAAGAGCGACTGAGTCGTGGAAGGCCAAGGTGCATGAGGCTGGGCCTCGGTCAGGGAGGCCTGACCGGCTTGCAGTTTAACATCTTGCAGTGAGGACGAATGTGGGGGAATATGATTCCGTGAACAGAGGAGGTGTACAGCATGATGAGTAACCCGAAATAACTAAGGACAAGGTCCTGACTACCACACCATACAATTCCACATGGGAGAGCCTGAGTCAGAGGCCTGAGTCTAGGCCTCGATCAGGGAGACCTGACCGGCTTATAGGTTAATGTCGTGCAGGAAGAGCATGTAGTTTAGGGTCATGTGGGACCGTGAGCTAGCTTAAGGTTATGGGGGGACCCTAGGGGCCCAAATTTAGGAATAAATTTAGTTTAGGGTCGTGTTGGACCAGATGCAGTTTAGGGTCTTGCGGGACCGCAATACAGTTTAAGGTCATGGGGGACCGCGGTTGCAGTTCAGGGTCATACAGGACCCTTAGGCTCAGGCAAAGTATTGCTTGAGGAACTTGGCGTTGGCGGGAGGAGTTACATGCTCACCATCCATGGTCACTAAGGTGTATGATCCATTGGAGTAAACCTTATGGATAATTTAAGGTCCCTCCCATTTGGGCTCCAACTTGGGTGGTTTCCTACTGGGAATCATTGGCGTCCTGAGGGCCAGTACCAAGTCACCTTGCAGGAAGGAGCGGAGGCAAACCTTCTTGTCGAAAGATCGAGCCATCCTTCTCTGATGCCTTTCCTGGTTGTGCAAAGCACGAAGCCTATTCTCGTCCAACGCTTCCAATTCAGTTAGATGGATTTTGGCAACTCTATCCGATGCTTGCTGGTCGTAGAACACCTTGGGCAATGAGGGAAATTGAATCTCGATGGACAAGACGACCTCCGTTCCGTACACCAGGGAATACTGGGTCACCTGGGTGGAATTACGGGTCGTCGTCCGATAAGCCCAAAGGGCGTTGGGAAGCTTGTCCGGCCAACTTTTCTTATTCTGACCAACCATATTTTGCAGAATGTTGAAGAGGGTTTTGTTAAATGCCTCGATATGTCCATTTTCCTACGCATGATAGTGAGAGGTATGGTTCAAACGGATATTGTACTTGGCATACAATTTCTTCAGCTCGGCCGATCGAAAGTTGGTGCCGTTATCAGTGAGGATCGCGCGAGGTACTCAAAATCGATAGTTGATGTTGGAACTCACGTACTCGAAGATAGAATGGGCTTTGACTTCCTTAAGCGGAATTGCCTCTACCCACTTGGAAAAGAAATCTGTACCATTCAGAATGAACCGGAATTGGCGGACCATTGCCGGTGGGTAAGGTCCTACAACATCCAACCCCCAGAATAAAAAATACCAAGAATACTTAGTAGTGTGGAGATGCTCCAGTGGCCGATGCACGAAGTTAGAATAAACTTGTCACGCATGGCACCTCTTGGAAAAATAGATGTAGTCATGAATCATGGAGGGCCATAAGTATACCAGTCTCCGAATACGGTGAGACAACTTTGACCTAGCCTGATGGGCACCATAGGAACCAACATGAACCTCTTGCCTGACTTGTGGAATCTCGGCTCCTTGAAGGAAACAAAGGAGAACACCCTCAAATCCGTGTCTGTAAAGGATCTTCTCAAGGCTAGGACTGCTCTAAAGGGTAAACATTAGCGCGTGGCATCGGATTCGCTCGTGCTCGGCGCGTTCTACCGGAAGATTCCTGTGTTGGAGGTATTCAACCAAGGGTGTCCTCCAATCAGGAACTATTTCGATCACCATATCTGAAGTACCCAGGGCTCCTGATGTAGGGGCACCAGTGTTAAGATGGTTTAACCATGGGCCACGATCGTCCTATGGGGTAACGGGAGTGATGAATCTCCGGTGTTCCATGTGGATAATCAGGTCATCCTGTTCGGGCTCTGCAAGCGACGCGTCCAAGCTGGCCAAAGCATCTTCTTGACCGTTCTGTGACCAGGGAATATGAACGGCCTCCGGCTGAGAAGGGAACTGGGCCATTAGATGGAGGGTTCACTCCAACAATGGCTCGAGTTCTGGCTTTCTGACTACATAGTCTCCATTGACATGCTTGATGACCAGCTCAGAATCCTCTTTCACATGTAGATGGGGAACGTCGATCTCGAGGGCCAGCTCGAGGCTGGTGATGAGAGCATGATACTCTGCCTCATTGTTGGTGTATCCCTCTGATAATAGGAATGAATATGGCAGAATGAATTGCTCTAGGGTGATGAAGACGATACCCAGGCCCACCCTGTTGAGCCTAGGATCATTGAGTCTCCTACCGGTGGGGCTCTGGGAGGCACCATGAAAGTGCATCTTCCAGCATGGGACGACATGATCGACTGAGAGAATTTCCTCATCAGGAAAACCTAGGTCCAGTGGATGATCCATGGAGGTTGGGTGGGCAGCTGAAAAGTCTGCCAATTCTTGTCCTTTGATAGCCCTCTGTGGTACGAACCTGATGTCAAACTACTGGAGGATCACCGCCCACCATGCTAGTCGGCCAGTCAACCTAGGTCAGTTCAGGATGTACTTTAACGAGTCTACCCGAGAGACCAGCTATACCTCGTGGTGCTGCAAGTAGTGCCAAAATTTCTGTACGGAAAATACAAGCACCAGTTAGATCTTCTCGATTGTAGAATATCTAATTTCTATATCGAAGAGCAGGCGGCTGAGGTAGTAGAGGCTATTCTCTGTTCCCTCGTTGTTCTTATGGGTGATAAGTGCGCCAAGGGACCATTCCAGGGTGTTCACGTAAAAAACCAGCGGATTTCCAGAGACGTGTGGCATCAAGACTGGAGGTTGGAGCAGATACTTCTTGATTTCCTCAAAGGCGGCCTGACACTCTTCATCCAATTCATAGGTGACACCTTTCTTCATGAGCCGAGAAAAGGGCTTACACTTGCCAGCCAAATTCGCAATGAATCAGCGTATGTAGGATATGTGGCCTTGGAGACCTCGAAGCTCCCGAATATTGCTCGGGGGAGGCATCTGACTGATGGCCTTGATCTTCTCTGGGTCTATCTCAATGCCTTAGTATCTGACGACGAATCCAATGAACTTTTTAGAGGTGACCCCAAAGGCACACTTCAACGGGTTCATCTTCAGGTGGTAGGAACGGAGGAAACCGAACACTTCCTCATGGTCTTTGAGATGGTCCTGGCGCTGACAAGATTTGACTACCAGATCATCCACATAGAATTACACCAGTGTTCCCAGAAATTGGATTGAATATACGATGCATGGCCCATTGATAGGTGGCACCCGCATTCTTCAGGCCGAAGGGCATAACCTGGTAACAGAAAGTACCTTGGGGTGCCCTGAAGGTAGTGGACTCCTCGTCCTCAGGGGCCATCCAGATCCGGTTATACCAGGAATATCCATCTATAAAGGAGAGGGCTTGGAACCCAAACATGGAATCAATCAACAATTCTGTCCCTGGAAGGGGAAAATCATCCTTCGGATAGTGGTGATTGAGATCGCAGAAGTTGATACAGACTCTGATCTGCCCGTTTTTCTTCCTGATGGGCACAAAGTTGGCTAGACACTTGGGGTATTGGACTTCCCTGATGAAGTTGTCTTTGATAATCTTGTCAACTTCGGCCTCAACCATGGCACTGTGAGAAGGGTACATCTTTCTGGGAGGCTTCTTGAACCCACGATGGTTTGCCGGGAGACCAAGGCGGTGGAAAGCTACCTAAGGATCTAGTCCTAGCATCTCATTGTAACTCCAAGAGAACACATCATAGTGCTGTTTGAGGAATTCCACAAAACGCTACTGCTCTTCGGGGGTCATTGTAGCGCTGACCAATGAGGGTCTCAGGTCTGCCTCGCTACCAAGGTTCACTTGTACCAAATCTTTGACCGTGGTGGAGACTCCCTCCTCAAAGTCAGGGGGAGAATCTTCCATGTCCTCCTCTCCACTTGTGGAAGGATCATCTGTGGGGGGAGCTGTTTCTGAGCTATCAAACCCTGATGGGCGGCTGGTGCCAGCCTGGGCGGCAGTGGTCATCATATCAGGAGACTCATGCGCCACTGAGACCATAACGATGAAGATAGTCGATCCAATCCCATCTGGTCTTCGGCCCAAGGGGCCACGCTTGATGACATCAAAGCAGTAGTGGCGCGTCGGCTTGAGATGGTTAATTCCATCTCAGCGAAACAGACATGGATGACGTACCACCGTTTTCATGAGCCTGACATCCCGATACCATACATGGGTAGGAGGTTCCGGGATCACCCGATCCTGGTTGGTGTAGGAGTACGAGGCGATTTCCCGACATCACTTGGACTTGGGAATATGCCTTCCTCTTACACCTGAAACAACAAAGCATTTCCCCATATCAGGGGTGGTGGCCTCCAACCGATGGATCGGGAAGACGTAAGCGTCATTCAGACCTGCTTAGGGGTCACTTGTGACAGTGGCGGGCTCAACATCACCTACCAGAATCTGCTTATCCTTGCTCTCGTAATAGTCAGCATCCAGATAACGGGATTCACAAGAGGAAAAAGGAGACGCATCTCCTTCGAGAACTCCTAATCGACCATTAAGGGAGTATCTGAGGCATTGGTGATACAATGAGGGGACTGACGTGTGAAGGTGGATCCACGACCTACCCATCAATGCGTTGTAGGCGGTGTCCAGGGAGACAACCATGAACTCAGTGGTGGCAATTAGGCCACCAAACTGGGTCTTCAAGTGGATATTTCCGATTGGAGTTTTCTCGGTCCTATCATACCCCTGGATCCTAAGGTCAGAGGGAGTTAAATCATCCTCAGACAACCCTAGCTTCTGTAGTGTCCGAGTTGGGATTAGTTTAATCCCAGAACTCGTGTCAACAAGACAACGGTGGACTTCCACACCATTGAACTGACCAATGATGTAAAACGGGTGAATGTACCCCTGTATGGGAGGGTCTTCATCTTCACCAGAGAATGAGATAACCGCATGACATTCGACATCCTCAATTACCTCAACGTGGAAGGTTTCTAAAGCTCCTACCTCCGTCTCAAACTGAAGGGGGCTCCTTTGGACCTCGGCGAGCGCCTCACACATTTCAGACGATAGGCGAAGAGCCTCAAGGATAGAAAGAATTGCTAGAATGCCGGCCAGGTGCTTCAGAACATCATACTTTTGGGCCGAATGAAAGATCCTGCTTACAGGAGGCCGTTCTGCGATTGGAGGCATGACAGGCCCTGCCGGCTAGACCTGTGGCTGACTGGTACTAGGCATATCTCACTGTTCACTAGTCGAATCCTGGATAGTGGTTTCCAGATGAGGAATGGAAGGCTGGGGTCGGCTGGTGATAGGGCGGAGCTGGTCGTGGTAGGACCGAGGTGGTTCCGCCTGATCCAGCAACACAAACGGTGGTAGAGGCGGACTTGTTGCCACCGGATGAAGGGGCCGTGTGTGCTGAGCTCTGCACTGTGCCTTCTGTATGGTCTCTGCAGCGTGCACAACCTGGCTAGAGGTGCCAACTGTTGTGCCATGTCAATTCATGTAACCACGGCTCCGACGATGCTGGCGACGGCTGGGGACATTGGGAAGGTCTACCCGACGTTCCTCATCGTCGAGAGTCAAAAAGGGATTTACCAACTCTATGGTGTTAACCGAAGCATACCCAAGACTGAAACTTGAGGAGTCATCTTCCACTGGGAGAATTCTAGGAGGAATCCCCATTTCAGAGGGAATAAAGTTGCCAAGAGTGCGGGACGACGACGACATCGGCATGGAACGTTCTTTCTTCTTGCGCCGCCGCTGCTTTCTCTTCTGGAAAGAGGCTGGCTAAGATGAAGATGCCGAAGTAGTAACCATAACTTCTGAGGTATTTGGATGATTCAGGTGTGCCTGAATCATACCATGGGTGCGGGCGACCGTCTTGTGGGTCATCCAGTCATTAAACTTCTGGCACCCATGGTTGGAAACCTGCTGCCATTCATCCTCGTCTCCACTACTGCCATCTGATCTCACAAAGACACCTGCCACTTATGCCGAGGCTAGGCCCAACCTGACTATATTATTATCAATATAGTCTTGAAGCCATTCCTTGAACACGTAGCATCGCTGGATGGTGTGCCCCAGGGTCCAGTGATAAAGGCAGTAGTTGGGGTGATCAGTGAGATGCGCATCTTCTGGCTTCCGACACTCAGGCAGCCGCACAATCCTCTTCTCCAAGGCACTATAGAAGTAACCGGGGACCTGAGCATCGTCAAACGAGTTGGTCAAATTCCTTCTGTCTGGAAAGGGGGATCTAGGAGGTTGGCCCTGATGAGGGGCCGGAGGGCATGCTGAGGAGGTGGATCCTGATTATCTCGCCTAGGCAGTGGCAGTGCATTACGCTGAGGTGCTTGCCAATTTTGAGGTGGTCACTGCTGGGATGGAAGTTGTGCCCGTGGAGGCGGACCCCTATGGGGCTGTGGAGATGGCCTCACTAGTAGAAAATCTAGCTACCTGGGGGCCTCAATCTGGGCCACAGTAGTAGGCTCGGCTCTGGCATCTCTCCTTGCAGGGATTACAGGAGGCAGCGGGTGTGCCTGACTGGCCTGTTGCAGGGCTTCTTTGAGGCACTGGGCCTTGTCTGAGAAGTCCCGGAATCCTCCGGGGTAATTCTGAGTGATTAGAGAAGGAACCAGATCTTCTTTGACGTTCCCTATTCACATTGTCAGTAATTTCTCTTGAGTCAACGACATGTCTAGGGAGTATGTGAGCCCCTTCCACCGGGCGATTGAGTCCGCGACTTGCTCATTGGGCCTTTGATTGCACCTGAAGAGGTCTGCGATGTTCGTATTTTGGGCTGTGGGACTGAACTGGTAGAGTAATTGCCTGAGAAGGTCCTCCCAGCTAGTCAAGGATTCGACAGGGAGATGGTTGTACCAGACAAACACCGACCCCTCTAGCGTCTGAACAAAACAACGGAGCTTGGCGGCCTCCTACTACGTTGGAGTCCCTAGCACAGGCCCGCACCTCAAGTTGAATTGGGACAGGTGCTGTGGCGGGTCTCCTATCCCATTAAAGGGGGAAAAAGGGGGATTTCCAAATCCTGGGGGTGCTGGCATGTCATCCACCCATGCTGGGTACGGCTTTCCATCTGGTGGGATATCCACCTGCCGGGTCTCCAAAGCCTCTAAGCGGGCGATGAGCGCTGCCATCGGATCATCTGAATGCGGGTTCCTGTCCTGACTAGGATCCCTAACCACAAGTGCATTTCTGGGCTCTTCAATTCGGTAGACAAGCCCAGTATCTCATGGATCATCTGGTGGAGTGACCCTTGGTGCGGCAGGAGAAACTCGAGCGGGGTCTCTTGGGTGGTCACGCCGCTCAGGAGGGTTTGGTGAAACATATCGCACCCTCTTTCCATGAGCTCTACCCTCTCCTCTGTCAGCAAACACGGTATGATTGAGGTTGGCTGGGAGAATATCACCGAGGGGTAGTTGTTCCTGCCCCTACTGCCCCGGTCGAGGATCACCATAGTCGGGCCGCCGCTCTACAATACATTCATCCAGAAGCTCATCAACCAACCTCTTCTGCTCAGTAAGTTGTTGGAACAGTGTGGACTTCTCGGGATCTTCCTCTACCTTCTTTACTAAGGCAGATGGGTCGTTGAGCTTGACAGCCCCAACGTGCTCTTTACCCTTGCTGATGTTCTAGCTCAGTGTTAATGCCTCAGTGGGCGCGAGGAGACCTAGGAGGATCCTCTGTTGACAAGTTATCCTCTTTGATGGGTCCGGCAGTGGATTATCCTCATGGGGTGAGTCCCCATCGAGGAGTTCCAGACCTTTCCCCTCTCTAGATAGATCGACCATGTTGACCGCCGCTACCCTCAAGGGCATGTTCTTGGAGTCGCCCAGTGAGTCTGGATGTCGGAAAATCGTACTGAAGATAAGGGTGGCGTACTGCCCCCATCCACGGACATGTGTGTGGGGGGTGGCCTCATCGATAACTTTTTGGATTACTTGAAAACTCGGAATTCATTGTTGTTGGAGGGCCCTGTGGTGGCCAAGTGATTCGGGGTGCCAAACCGCGGGGAGCGTGGCTAGGTCGACCTGACAACATTGCTTGACGATATCCTCGATGTGTGCTCGGCTCCTGAGATAGGGAACTTGATGATGGAGAAGACGGAAGTGAGTCGCCCGGAGAGTCTGGCGGAAACATTCAAGATCTCTCGGGGTGAGCGGCTCTGGTGTATCAAAATACAACCCTGCAATCGGCCAAAACTTCTCGGGGAAGTGGCTTTCTACGAGGATGGTCCATAAGCTCCACAACTAAGGTTTAGGATCTGACCCTTGATAGCCTCGCCCATCAACTGGGAGTGATTGGGGAACTGGAAGCAGTGTCGAGGCGGGCCACTGGGCTAGTGGGATGGCCGGCGGGGAATACGGAAAGCAGGCCGATTGGCCGCCGAACCCTAAGTTTCCCTCTGAGGGTTGTAGTGTCCTGGCTGCCACATCATGATATGATGGGCTAGCGAACATGCCTCCTGTCACAGTGTCAGTGCTTGCTGGCAATGCGATATGTCGTGGCTCTTTCGCCATCGACCCCCAAAAAAGGTCTCCGTCGTCTCTGGCCGAGATGGAAGGTGCTTCCGGAGAGGCCGATGGTGACTGCAAGTTTGACACCTGGGGGGTACTCCAAGTCCTCTTCCTCCTGGATATACCTTTGGAGGGAGGTGAGGATCATATGGATCTCGCATTCAGGGAGTACAAGGCTGAAGCGCAACGTCCCTATCCCATCCCTTGACTCAAAGGATTGAGGGGAGGACTCCATCGCCAAGTCATACACCGCCTCGGCATCTGAGAAACAGAATGGTCTGATTTCCGTCCAGCCTTCCCTGACATTTCTCTTACAGTGACGACGTCCTTCCTTCCTTCCCCTGGGTGTCTCTTCGGGGTAAGGTTGATTTCCATCATGGAGTCCTCTGGCCTAACTAGTGCTGGATCCGAGAGGACTGAGGGCCGGGGTGTGGGCATCACTGGGGAAAATGTCGAAAGGGACATGGGGAGGACCTCCATGCGGGCGAGTGACCAGACATGCAACGACTCCATACTCGCGGTCTTCGGCAGGGGAAGTGACACCATACACCGTGTAGTGGGTGCTAGAGAGAGCCCCACATGGAGTGTTCCTGTTATGGGGAAGCCCCTTACTTGGGCGAGGGTGGTGCTAGGAAGGCCTCCGAGCCGAGGTCGGAAGGAGGGAGGGACCACACCTTCCAGAACGGTGGCATGAAGTAGGCCTTCATGCTGGATGGCACTACCGTGAATTGGTCCATGGTGGCCATTTCCTGTGCCAGCGACCGAGAGAGTTGACATAACCTACTCATGGGGCGGTCGGGGCCTCGATCCGGATCAGGCATATGATTGCCCCTGATCATCATGTGCGGGGGTTTGATGATAGGAGTCAGCAGTGTCTCGGGCCACAGTGGTTTCCGACGTTGATTCCATAGGGCGAGAATCCTCTTCCGATCGTGCCCGACGCTGGCGTCGGGTCAGATGGGTTGAAGCCGATGGAGCGGGCACAGGAGTTGCCTGCTCCTCGGCCCGGGGAGTCAGGCGGCGGCGTTGATGCGACCTGGCGGGGGCCCTTACCATGAACCCTTGAAGCGGGTCTCCGATCGGGCGAACCCAGACATCCCCTAGCTCATCGTCATAGGTAAGGGAGGTGTCGAGGCGTTCCGGGGATAGACTCTCAAAACGGTTGAACGTTGGGGTGGGGAGAAGTGGCTCCCTACGCGGCCCTCAGGGGCGGCGTTGGAGACGAGGCGCAACTGCCTCTAGATCCAAACGTGCCATGTCTCTGGTGGGGATGTCCCCTTCCTCCTCGTACCTACGTACAAGGTCGCTGATAAGCCTCCGTTGGATAGTCTCTGATGGGGAGAAGGGACGTGAGCGCCTGACAGTCACGGCGGTCGGAGCAGCTGTGGAAAAGGCGGAACCACGTGGGGTGGCCGCATCGGTACTGACCCTGTCCCTGCGCCAGTGGGTAGGTTGCGATCGAGCTCCGGATGCAGCGGTCTGATTCCTAAAAGCAGGGAGATAAAACCATTAACACTAACAGGAAAAGAAATCGACAATGAATAGCCCATCGCCATTCCGTCTTCCGTAGTTGGTAAGAGGGGTCCACGCTGACAATGTCGAAAAATAGAGTGTTCAACGTCCGGACTGCCCCAACCCCTGGCGGGTTTCACGTCCTAGTGCTGGGTACCCGGACCTGGTGACATGCTAATCTTCCGACACCCCAAACACTACCAACCTCCATATTGAGGAGAAGAGATTCATGTCGGGTTCACCATTTATGTTTCTGAAACTTTCCACTGGGGCACGCGCGCGCATCCGTCACACAGGGGAGGACGCGCAGCTTGTTGCCCCGCATTCCCACTTTCCAAAGGCGGGCGACATCCGTTCCTTATTCAGGGATGTCTACTCCTTGATCAAAACTGGGATGATGGGATGTCGGTTCTTCCTTCCATGGATTCCTCCTCAGAGCTCATCACCTACTCTGGGTCTCCCTTATAGATTTAAGACATATTCGTGAATCTTGTTCCCGATTCCATATCTTCATGGACACCAGTTAATTACACTGCTTCCGTTGAGACGCTTCAAGGGGTCTGGTCGAGGTAGAAACCTTCGGTTAGGAGATCACTCATGCTGAGGCGTCGTTGGTATGTCTTGATGCTGGAGGATTGGCATGTCTGTCTTATGTCCCTTATTATAGGGCTTCTCAAGGGCATGGAAGCCCGAGGCATCCCACATCGAACACGAGGAATTTCATGCCATATGCATGTATCTGAGGTTTTCCTCAGCTTCCCAGGCTTAATACGGGGTATGCAGTGAGTTTAACGTCCACTGGGGACGGATCAGACTGATCAGAACACTGAGAGTGGATCAGATAAAAGAACCCCCTGAAGGGAACTCCAATGTTGGGGCCAGCACGTGGGCGGATTCCCGGATGCTGTGGAGTAGAGTGAAGTGGCTTGATCCCACCAGGATGTGGTGTGTAAAGAACCATAAATTTCAAGGAAATTTTTTTCTTAATTTTCTTTGGAATTTTATAAGAGCGCAGTTTCTGACGGCACCTGATTCCGAGGCCCGGTGTGCCTGGAATCATTTTCCGAAGTTTGGCTCGGGTACGTTCAGTGAACGGACGAGCGGGTTTTTCTAACTTTTGAACCGGTGCCCGGAATCAAATTCTGAGGGCACCAATGAAATCGCAGCGCTGGTATTCGCTTAGAAACGCCTCTTCCGGAGTTGCGTTTTCTCGGGTGTGGTTTTTAATTTTCGGGATTAAAGTTAAGAAATAAAATAATTTTGCGACAACTTTATTTTATTTCACTTAAGCCACTTGGAAGCCACTTGAAGCCACTTAAAGGTAGCTTGAACTGATTTGAACTGGATAGGATGCTATCCAGAAATATCCTACCCCCTTGGTAGGATATTTGTGAGGTGGGGCCCGCACGAGCCCCGCCGTTTCTTTCCGCTAAGAAACACACCCGTGAAAACCCGTCTTAATGAAAGTCAACTGACGCGTTTTCTAAATTCTTAACAGACCATTTAATTGGGCGGTTTATTTCGTGAATTAAATGGGTCGTTTCTTTCGTTGAATTAATTCAACGAATTAATTCAATCGTTTCTTAACCGGTTTCATGTGTTGGCATATTAATAAAATAAGACCAACCTAAAATCCTTTGAAAAGATTGAGAGGATCCCTGTTTCTTCAGCCCCCTCGCGAAGAACGCGAAGAACGCGAAGAACGCGAAGAACGCCGAACCCGGAAATCGACGACGCTTCCGTCCGTGACGTTCTTCCACGCTCCGATCTCCGATCACCGACCGTTTGAGGTGAGTGATTTCGGATTTCCTCTCAAAAGTTCTTTTCTTTTGGTTTTTAACGAAACACAGATTTAAATATTAATAATTTAAATCTGTTGTTCTTGGTTCGTTGAGCTCGCCGACTCAACGCCGGATTCTGCGACGATGCGACGCCTCCCCGCGACGACGCGACGATCCCTCTCTTCCGCGATGATCCTTTCTGCGAAGAACGGCCGCGCGCGACGATCGACGAGGTAGGGATTTTATAATTTTGGAATACCCCTCTTTATATTCCCGTGAACATTCTTTAAAACCTTAAGAGCCGGTTTCAAATGAAAAATTTTATTTTATTAAAATTGTCGGTTCATGTGTTAAACAATTTTTCTCCCGTTGTTTTTATCTAACGCGGAGGGTGCGGGTCAAATGAACACGGCCCGGCAACCCTCCGCCGTTCTTCGTGTTTTGCGGATTTGGCGGGCGACGACGGAACGTGCCGCAACGGGTGTTTGATGATCCCGCAGTAAAGAACGGAACCCGGGAGGAACAACGGCGCAGACGGGAAGGAAAACGGGTCACCGGAGCGACTCCGGCGGCCCGCGGAAGCCGGTGGTGGCGCGGGTCGCCGGTGGCCGGAGGCGGCACCGGCGGCCGGTGGCGGCGGCACCCCGCGGGTGTCCAGCGCGACACCCCGCGGGTGCCCAGCGCGACACCCCGCGGGTGTCGCGGGGTTGTCACGCGGCACCCCGCGGGTGTCGCGGGGTTGTCACGCGGCACCCCGCGGGTGTCCAGCGCGACACCCCGCGGGTGCCGCGGGTGTCCAGCGCGACACCCCGCGGGTGTCGCGGGGTTGTCACGCGGCACCCCGCGGGTGTCCAGCGCGACACCCCGCGGCACCCCGCGGGTGTCTGGCCGACACCCCGCGGGTGCCGCGGGGGTGTCACGCGGGGCGGCGGCTTTCCCCCGCGTCGGCCGCTCGGCCGCTCGGCCGAGCCGAGCCGGACCGGCCCTGGCCGGGCCGGGCCGGGCCAACCGAGTCGGACCCGACCCGGTTCGGGCCAACCAGGGGGGGTCGGGCCGGGTCGGCCCGGACCCCCCGTCTTCGGACGGACTTCGTTCAAATGGCCGTATCTTGAGCTACGAGCCTCCAAACGACCCGCCGTTAGCGGCAACGTGATCCTTGGATCGAGACGGTCGTTTCGGTTTATCGCACTCAAAGTTTCGGAATACTTGGGGTTCGTTCGGGTTGGTTCGTACACGAAACCAACCGGGCCCTCGGAGCGGAAACACTCATATCTTGAGCTACGGACGTCCGATTGACGTGCCGTCAGCTTTGTTGAATTCCTCTAAGTGAGACGGATCTTTTGGCATACTCCGCCCGAGGTTCGGACACAGGTGGAGTGCGGTCGGGTTGGTTTTGCCTTAAAAAACCAACCGGGCCCCTGGGACGAAAATGCCAATATCTCTCAGACCGGGCGTCCGATTGACGCGCCGTCTGTGACGTTGAGTTCCTGTTGACGATACGGAACTTTTGGATACATCAACTTCGGACTTTGTGTCAGTTGATGTATCAGCCTCTCGGATCGTGGAGCAGACCCTCCCGAACGAGCTTGCTGTGTGCGGGAACCCTAGTGCTGGCTGCGACGGCTACTTCGACAGCGACGACCGTGCAGAGATCCTCAGTGGACTGCGGCGACGACTGTGCAGAGATCCTCCGTGGACTCCGACGACGACCGTGCAGAGATCCTCAGTGGACTGCAGCGACGACTGTGCAGAGATCCTCCGTGGACTCCGACGACTACTGCACTCAGCGATCCTACGTGGATCAGTGCTACAGGTCCTGCGTGGGCCCGGTCCTGTGTGGGCCCGATCCTGTGTGGGTCACTGCGAGGTTAGTACCTATCGATCCTTCGTGGGTCCGACGACTTAGATGGTTCAGTGATCATCTTTATTGTCATCCGAAGAAGTATACCTGTGTGAGCTGAATCTTCTGTTTTACTCGATAGAGGTGGTGCGCTTGGTTGTAGCGGCAGACCCGCGATACTGGAGATGAGCGTACGGAGTACGGAGACCGTGTAGCCGGCTGAGACCTGAAGACTGCTCGACCGACTCGACTTGGAGTGAGTCGACTAGCCCAGTGGACGGAGCGCCCGGTATTTGGCGGCAGACCCACAGCGGACGGAGCGCCTGGTAGTTGGCAGCAGACCCGCGGTACTCGACTGGAGGAGTACCTCTGTAGGCTATTTGGGTGAGCGCCCAGTATTTGGCAGCAGACCCTCAGCGGACGGAGGGCCCGGTAGTTGGCAGCAGACCCGCGGTACTCGACAGGAGGAGTACCTCAGCAGTCTTAGGTTAGTGAGAAGTACCTCAGAGTCGTGACAGGACCACTGTACACTTCAGAGATGGGGCTCTTCAGCAGTTACGTTTTTGATAATGAAAATCCTGGTTTGAGTTGAATCTTGTGTTACTCTCCTTTGTGGATTGTGTTGAGCTATCCTGTGTGGATTTACTGTTTACTCTCCTTTGTGGATTGTGTTGTTCTATCCTGCGTGGGTATGCGTTCTGCTTTCCTGTGTGGACTGGGTTGTGCTAGGGCTCGGACGTTGGAGCCGAACGGGGAATTGATGACTTAGGTATATGTATGGGCATATACCTAAGCCGTGTCAGATGTTGCTTCGTGATTGTATCTCTTCTTCGTGGTTTATCCTTTGTGGATTTCGGAAGACCTTCGGGGGTCTCGGGGTCCCTACTGAGTAGCTTATACTCACCCCTGCACGGGCTATGCCCGCACTTCGTGGTGTTGGTTGCAGACGACGGACAGCGCTGATCGTGGAGGAGGCGTGCAGAGCAGGACAGTACCTGGAGGTGGACCACTGGGCGGGACGTACTCGGAGCGGTTAGGTGGACCCGAGGAGCAGTGGAGGCTATCTGTACCCATCCTTCAGGTGGGACTTCCGGAGGACGGCTCGACGCTGCAGTTTTCCCTTTTCAGTTGCTGTTTTTCCTTTCAGTTGTACTTTACAGTTGGGCTTGTATTTCCGGCCCCTTTTTACTTTCAGCACAGCTTGTACAGTTTTACTTAGTGTTTAATTTTCCGCTTGCTTGCTCTGTGGTTCTTGTTTACTTTTCAAAGGCAATGCCTTCCCTTTTTGTTGGGATTTACGCCTTGGTGCTAGTCGCCAGCCCCTGGCCTATGGAAGGCGGGCTTGGGGTAGTCACGGCACGGGCCCCGAGGACGGGTCGTGACATGGTGCCCGGGTAAGAATCAAGATGGGTGATGAAGTGAAGAGGGGCTTGAGCCTCATAGAGGATTCCTACATATCCCCGTGGTAGGGAATCAAAGTCTACGTGGTTCGATGATACGGTGGGACACCTGAAAAGGGCGACCCGTGAGAATGAACACATGGATGAAACCCAGAGGGAGTAAGACCTCTGGGCTAAGGCATGAGCTTCCCGAGGCACGTGGGTTTGAGGGAAAGGTTAGGATGAGACATGGGTGTTGGTCTTGAACCTCTTGGAGGCTTTCTACATACCATGCCTTGACATGGATCAAAGTCCCCATAGTTCGGGTATACAGTTTAACGTTATGTGGGACGGGGGCATTTGGGGCTTACGCTCTAAGGAGGCCCAAGGTGGATATGAGGCTTATGATTTGAGTCGGCCCACAATGATGGATATGGGGCTTACTCTCTGAGGCATCCCACAATGATGGATATGGGGATTACGCTCTGAGGCGGCCCATAATGATGGATATGGGGCTTACGCTCTAAGGCGGCCCATAGGGTTGGCGAACCGATGCAAATGGGTCAGAACGACTAAGTGGTGGGATTGAACCTCGTGGAGGATTCCTACGTACCATTCCTTGACATGGATCAAAGTCCTCATAGTTCGGAGGTAGATAGTTTAACATCATGCGGGACGACATACAGTTTAACGTCATGTGGGATGACATTTGGGGCTTACACCCTGAGGTGGACCAAGGAGTTGGTGAACCAACGCAAAGGGGTCGGAACAACCAGGTGGTGGGCTTAAACCTAATGGAGGCTTCCTATGTACCATTACTTAGCACTGATCAAAGTCCTCATAGTTCACTGGGATGGGGTTTACGCTCTGAGGCGGCCCAAGGAGTTGGTGAACCGACACGAAGGGGTCGGAACAACCGGGTGGTGGGATTGAACCACGCGGAGGCTTCCTACGTACCATGCCTTAGCACCGATCAAAGTCCTCGTAGTTTTCCAGGATGGGTCTTACGCTCTGAGGCAACCCAAGGAGTTGGTGAACCGACGTGAAGGGGTCGGAACAACCGGGTGGTGGGCTTGAACCTCGTGGAGGCTTCCTACGTACCATGCCTTAACACAGATCAAAGTACTCGTAGTTCGCTGGGATGGGGCTTATGTTCTGAGGTGGACCATGGGGTGTATGTCATGGTCTATGCTCACTCTAAGGCCACGTGAGTCATGATCGGTGTGAGAAATAAGAGGCAGCAGGGACTAGACGACCACGTCGCGAAAGGTGCGTCCGTGGGAAGTGGAGAGGGGCTTACGCATTGAGCGGCCCATGGTACCGGGACTTACTCCAGGATGGAGGCCCGAAGGTGAAAAAGCACAGAGGGAGAGGGATTTGGGACCGAACAAAGGAGATGCCTCGTTCCCTATCACACCCTCCACTGGCCTTGACAGTGGGGAAGTACGGAGGTGCATGGGTGCTACCTTCTGCAAGAGAGGCTAGGGGCTTACACCAAGGAGGCTGCCCTTCCCCCATGGACAAGCTCCACTACGAGAGGGAGGATATCATTCCATGTGAGGAAGATTCCATTCCTGTGGAGACGAGCGGCGTAAAGAATGTTCAAGCCGGGGGGACCCTGCGTGTGAGGCACGGGGCCGGGTCACAGTTTAACGTCATGTGTTGAGGACAAGGTGCTTGGCAGTTTAAAGTCCTGCAACTCGGACGAGGTGGGTTCGCTCCACACCCCTAGGAATTACATAACCGGAACCCTCTACCCCTGGTAGGGGGGAAGGCATCGACAAGGACGTTGTGAAGGGGGGCCGCAGAGCGAACCATCGAGGGGTCTACGTTAGCGTGGATATGCGAAGAAGCAACAACTTTTAGCATGCCTATGTGAAGGAGCATGAGGAAAATCAACAAAATGTGAAACACCACCAAAGGTACCTTGAGGTTACTTCGTACGAGCCTGGAAGGCCGTACTGGAAAACAGCACATGGCGTGCATGGCCGGTATGGAGGACTGATCGTACCACGATTCACTGTTTTATTCCACCCTTACACCGCAGTTTTAAAATAGTTTTGTAATAAATATTCCAAATATAATAATAAATTGCACTTCATGTTTGAATAAATCAATTAATTTTAATCATTATTATAATGGGAAATGTTACTTGTTTTTATTGTTTCAATGTAGGTGGAGGTGATTTGGAGGGCCTTTGATGAAGTGGAAGAAAAATGGGCCAAAATTGCATGGATCCATGGACATCTGTCCACTGTTTTGCATAGTACACGACATCCAGGCATCCAAATGGGCTGAAAGTTTGTGAGCCTTTCCAAAACTTAATAGGCTACATTTCATATTAAGGAACCCAATGCGGATTCGGCTTTTATGGGGCCTATACGAACTGATCTGTCCAAGACACCGAATTTGGACCAAGTCAAATGCGGTGTTCTGTATTTTATCAATATCTTGAGTTTTATTTGTCCAAAGGGTTCCAAACTTTCGGTGGAGATATTCAAGAGGTATGGATACAACTTTTATATTTTCTCCAAAGAGAGATAAGACTTTCTGAAGGCCAAAACATGTGGTTCAAGTGGATTGAAGAAATCTGTGTGCCTAAAACCACCTTCCAATTTTCCTATAAAATGGAACCTTGGGCTCCCCATTTGCAAGTTCTGCCAAGAGGCAAGGTTCTGCCATTTTGGAGTCCCCAAGGAGTCTTCTAAATATCCCTAGAGGTTATGGAGGCTATGGGAGGGGCTACTTCAACATCTTTTTCTTCTTCCTCTCCCATGGGTTTCTAAACCCCTTGTGATCACCCGGGGAGGAATGTGATGTAATCCCGAGTTTCAAAGTTGTATTAATTTGAATGATCTTTTTAATTCTAGTTTGTATGTTGTTTTTCCTCATCCTCTATTCTTATTTTATTGAGTTATGTACTGTTATGTCATGCTCAACTCATATGATCATGTTTGGGGGTACCCATTCATGTGATGTTTCACACACCATTCCCCACTTTCTTTTCCCCCTTTCAATTGCGGTGCTTGTGTGATTCATATTGGTCAATAGAACTCACACAATATTTTTCAAGGCTATGTAAATTTATTTCATGGTATCACAATGAAATAACATGCAAACCTGGAGAGCACATCGAATTCTTCATGTGTTTCCTTGGTGAGTTTCGGTAATGATGTCGAACACAAATCACCCAATCATCGGCGGTGTCCGGTGAATCGTTATGTGTTTTCGACTGAACCCTTGGAGGTATCCTAGTATAAACTCAGTAACATTCTGGTTCTAGGTGTTACAAACCAGGTATTAAATGATCATAACCCCATCCCTTGAAGCGATGAAGGATGAGAATCACGAGACTTCCCCGGGTTGATCACGCTTAATCAATCTTGTTCATTTCTACTTTGTTTTATCACTTTCATTTTCTATTTTCATCATTAATAATAAAACCCCCAAGTTTCACAAAACCTAATTCACCTTATAATTTCATAATCAGAACCCTATTTTTAAATTAATGATCTAAGGCTCCGTCGAGAGACGACCTAGGGTTGCTGCTATACTGCAGAAATTCTAGTTAAAAATAAACATCTAATTTGATGCGCTCGACAACGCGGTCAAATTTTGGCGCCGTTTTCCATGGATACAAGATATTTTTTTTTCTTTATTTACTTTTATTAGGTTATTTTACTTCTTTATTATTACTCCTCTAAATACCCCACCCCCATTTGATTGTTTTTTTGGGTTTTGTCTTTATCTTTTTGTTGTTTTTGGTGTGTTCTCTCTCTCTCTCTCTCTTATTCTCCATCTCCCTCTCTAATTCTATAGTATAACATTATATTATTCTTTCACCCTTCTTAAGTTTTTTTATCCATCTCAAATAAAAAAAACACAATAAAAAAATCAATCAATCAAACTAGACATCATTGTTGCATGACAAGATCTGGTAAAGAAACACTACTTGAATTTGACCCTGAAATTGAAAAGTCACTTCACACACAAATCAAGGAATTTAGAGAAGGTCAATAAAGTAACATTGAGGAACCCCTTGTGAAACCTCAAGTGTTTCTAAACCAACCCAAAATTGAACCCAATCAAACCCAAGAAAACATGGCTGCAAATAATAAAACTTTAAAAGAACTTACTACCCCTGATGTGGAGTACCAACCTGCGTACATCCAATATCCCGAGGAAGTATCCAACTTTGAGATTAGATCAGGTCTCATACACCTTCTTCCAAAATTCCATGGTCTTCCCGATGAGGACCCTCACAAACATCTAAAGGAGTTTCACATAGTGTGCTCCACCATGAAACCCCAAAATGTGTCTGAGGACCTCATTAAGTTTAGGGCCTTCCCTTTCTCCCTTGATGGTGTAGCCAAAGATTGGATATACTATTTTCCTTCCACAATTTGGGACTGGAATGACCTAAAAAGACTTTTTCTAGAGAAGTTCTTCCCTGCCTCCCGAACTGAATCAATTAGGAAAGAAATCTATGGAATTAGGCAATCGCAAGGAGAGACCCTTCATGAATACTGGGAGAGATTCAAAAGACTTTTCTCAAGATGCCCCCCCACCAGATTAGTGAAAAAATTTTAATTCAATACTTATATGAGGGACTTATCCCCATGGATCGTGGAATGATTGATGTTGCAGCTGGTGGTTCCCTAGTTGAAAAAACGCCTTCTGCCGCTCGTGACTTAATAGACAACATGGCTCAAAATGCACAAAAATTTGGTACACGAGCTATTTCACCAACCCAAGGAGTTCATGAGGTAAGTCATTAATCCCTAGAACAAAAGGTAGATACTAAACTTGATGAGATGCATACCCTTATGTGGAAATTAGCTCAAGCACAAGGTAACTCACTCTCTACTTCTATTCCATTACATTGTGGGATTTGTTCTGATAACACTCATTTTTCTGACCAGTGCCCACAACTTCAAGATTCATCTGAGTCCTGTGTAGCTGTGTTCCCAGGGCGTCCATTCCAACAAGCACCTCCCTTCAAGAAAGAACAATTCAGGCCAAATCCAAATCCAGGGTGGCAAGCACAACCCTAATACCGAAAAGGAGGAAACTCAAGCTACCCAAAGCAGAATTGGTATCAACAAGGCCAAGGTATGAAACCTTCTTATCCTTCAAATTCTCAAAAAAATAATCCTCCTTCTCCTCCCAAATCTGAACTAATCCTCGAGGACATGGTGAAACAAATGGCAACCTAGAACCTTCAGTTCCAACAGACCACACAATCAGCTATTCAAGACCTACAAACCCAAGTGGGTCAATTGGAAAACACCATCGGTGAGCTTAAGATGCAAGGTTATGGACAACTACCGTCCCAACACATTGACAATCCAAAGGACAAAGGTAATGTATGTGCAGTTACACTTCATAGTGGTAAAGAATTTTCTCCTTCAACTGATTCTACACAGCAGGTATGCCCCCCTCATGAAAACTCTCTTTCCCAACCCTCAAAAACTTCATGTAAAGAAAAACAAGACAAAAATGGTAATCAAATAGTCATTGATGATTCATATGAACAATCCATTCCTCTTACTTTCCCTCAAAGACTCTCTAAATCTAAGAAAAAATTTGATAATGAGATTGACAATGAAATAATGGATACATTTAAAAAAGTTCAAGTTAATATTCCATTGTTGGATGCAGTCAAGAAAATTCCCCGTTATGCCAAATTTCTTAAAGATATTTGCACCCATCGACGAAGGTTGAAGGGGAATGAGAGAGTCAAACTGGGAAGGAATGTCTTGGCCTTGATTAAACCAGCAATGTCAACCAAATGCAAGGATCCCGACACATTCAACATACCTTGTACCATAGGAGAGACCTTCTTTTCTGATGCTATGCTAGATTTAGGTGCTTCCATTAATGTAATGCATCACTCCACGTATACTTCTCTGCAGGTTGGAGAGCTTCAACCAATAATAATTGTTGTGAAACTTGCCAACCGGAGTACAACACATCCAAAAGGAGTGATTAAGGATGTCCTTATTAGAGTGAAGAATCTCATATTCCCCGCTGATTTCTACATTCTTGAGATGGAAGATACCCGAACCCAAGGACACGCCCCAATCATAATTGGGAGGCCATTCCTAAAAACAGCAAAGACGATCATCAATGTTCACAATGGTACACTGTCTATGGAATTCAGAGGATAAAAGGTAAGTTTTAACATCCTTGAGGCTATGAAACACCCTGCTGAAGAGCACTCCACTCTTCCTGTCTATTCGATGGAAGTTCTCTCAAACGATTCACACACACACAATTCTCTCCTCAACCCAAAATCTGATTCTTTTTTGTTTTCTTCACCCTTGGATGATTTGAGTTTTGGTTCTTCTTTTGAATGTTGTGTGGGTTCAGAAAAATGTAAATTTTGTGCTTTAATTGATGAGTGTGTTTATTCTGAGGTACCCATGACTATCGATGATTCTACAAATCTCATTTCAATAGATTATCTTTCCTTTGAGAATAAACATGAGCAGATAGATAGTTTCATGGACCTCACTCCCCCTAAATCCCCTACCTCAATCCAGAAACAACCGGTGTTTGAACTTAAACAACATCCTTCGAATTTAAAATATGCATATCTTGAGGGTATTGACCAATTTCCCATCATTATTGCCAATAACCTCTCTCCACAATAGGAATTGAAACTGCTCAAACTTTTGATAGAATGTAAAAAGGCAATAGGATGGACATTGGCTGATATTACCAGGATTAGCCCATCTATTTGTATGCACCATATACTTTTGGATGACGAGGCTAAGCCCGTAAGACAATCTCAACGCCGGTTGAATCCCACTCTCCTTGAAGTGGTAAAATTGGAAGTCAGTAAATTACTTGCTGCAGGGATCATTTATCCTATATCTAATAGTAAATGGGTTAGTCCAGTGCAAATTATACCTAAAAAAACAGGAATAATAGTTGTGTCAAATGAAAGGAATGAATTGGTTCTAACACGTGTGCAAAATAGTTGGCGAGTCTGTATTGACTACCGTCGACTGAATCAATCCACGCGGAAGGACCAATTTCCTTTACCTTTCATTGACCAAATGTTAGAATGATTGGCTGGTAAGTCCCATTATTGTTTCCTTGATGGATATTCGGGTTATTTCCAAATCCATATAGCCCCTGAGGATCAAGAAAAGACAACATTTACCTGTCCATTTGGCACATTTGCATACAGAAGGATGCCATTCGGTCTATGTAATGCTCTTGGTACTTTTCAGCGATGCATGTTGAGTATTTTTTCTGAGTACCTTGAGAGTTGTATGGAAGTCTTTATGGATGATTTCACGGTTTATGGTTCTTCTTTTGATGATTGTTTGGAAAACCTAGGTTCTGTCCTCCGCCTCTGCATTGAAAAAGATCTTGTTTTAAATTATGAAAAATGTCATTTCATGGTTGAGCGGGGGATAGTTCTTGGGCATATCATTTCAAATAAGGGAATTCAGGTTGATCAATCTAAAATTGAATTAATTTCATCCCTTCTATTTCCAAAATGTGTTCGTGAGGTGCGGTCTTTCTTGGGTCATGCTGGTTTTTACCGCTGATTCATTAAAGACTTTAGTAATATCACACTTCCCTTATCTCGGTTATTACAAAATGATTATGAGTTTGTGTTTGATAAAAATTGTTAGGATGCATTCAATTCACTAAAAAAGAGTCACGCATCACCTCCCATAATCCAACCACCTAGGTGGGATCTCCCCTTCGAGCTTATGTGTGATGCCTCTAACTTTGCAGTTGGGGCAGTTTTATCACAAAGGGTTGAAAAGGCTCCTCATGTCATTGCGTATGCCTCGCGTACCCTTGACCCTACCCAGGTAAACTACACAACCACAGAAAAATAACTCCTTTATATTGTGTTTTCCTTGGA
Source organism: Viscum album (assembly GCA_963277665.1). Lineage (NCBI taxonomy): Eukaryota > Viridiplantae > Streptophyta > Magnoliopsida > Santalales > Viscaceae > Viscum > Viscum album. Next base: position 192,968,553 of record OY728122.1, read on the forward strand.
AAAATTACGTTCATATCTTCTTGGGTCAAAAGTGATTGTGTTTTCTGACCATGATGCCCTTCGTTTCCTCCTAAATAAACCTGAAGCCAAGCCCCACCTCATTCGGTGGATGCTCCTCCTCCAAGAGTTTGACCTTGAGATTAGAGAAAAGAGAGGAGTGGGGAATGTTGTAGCTGACCACATTATTAGGATTTCCCCACCATTGGACCATCATGTTGACTCACCCCTACCCATTGGATAATTCTTCCCTCATGAGAACCTTTGTGATGTTGTGGACCTTACCCCCTAGTATGCGGACATTGTGAATTTTCTAGTAACATCTAGGGTCCCCACTGATTTTATCACTTCACAATCCCAGAGACTTAAACATGATTCTCGATGGTACATTTGGGATGACCCATACTTTTAGAGAATTTGTAGTGACCAGGTTGTTCGTAGGTGTGTCCCTCACCATGAGTTCACCTCTGTTTTGACCTTCTGCCACACCTTGGCATGTGGGGGCCACTTTGGATCTCAACGTATAGCTCGAAAGGTCCTTGACTCAGGATTATATTGACCAACATTGTATAGAGATGCCCATAGGTTTTGTAAATCATGTACTCGATGTCAATTCATAGGGAATATCTCTAAGAGGAATGAAATTCCCCAACAGCCCATGTTATTATGTGAAATCTTCAATGCATGGGGCATTGAATTCATGGGGACTTTTCAAAATTCATTTGGATTTGTGTAAAACATATTGGCTGTTGACTATGTATCTAAATGGGTGGAAGCAAAGGCCACCAGGACCGATGACTCTCGAGTGGTTGTTGATTTTGTGAGGTCCCAGATTTTTAATAGGTTTGGTCTACCAAGATTCATCATTAGTGATCAGGGTTCACATTTTTGCAATTGTAACATGAAAAACTTTCTTCATAAGTATGGGGTTGTTCATAAAGTCTCCACTTCATATCATCCCCAAACTAACAGACAAGCAGAAATTTCAAATCGGAAAGTTAAACAAATCTTGGAGAAAACGGTACAACCCAATAGGAAATATTGGAGTTTGCGCTTGGATGATGCACTTTGGGCGTATTGTACTACTTTTAAAACACCGATCGGAATGTCACCATATAGGATTGTGTTTGGAAAATCTTGTCACCTCCCGGTGGAGGTAGAACACTGTTCATATTGGGCTGTTAAACAATGTAATATGAACCTTTCAGATGAAGGTGAGGAAAGAAAGCTGTAGATTCAAGAGTTGGAAGAAATTCGACATGATGCATATGAAAACTCCCAAATCTATAAAGAGAATACAAAGGATATTCATGATAGCATGATTCACCATCATAAGTTCCATATTGGTGAGAAGGTCCTCATGTACAATTCCAGGCTTAAGCTCCACCTAGGTAAGCTTCGTTCCTGATGGCTCAGTCCTTATACTGTTACTAATGTTTACCCTTTTGGTGCAATACATGTTTTTCATGAGCAGAGTGGACGAAGTCTTACCGTCAATGGGAAGCGACTTAGACACTTCTATGAGTATTTTACAAAGAATCCGGTGGAGGAAATCCACCTTCTCGACGCATCATACCAATAAAACACACCAGGTTTTATCCTTCCTTCTCACATTTTCAATTATTTCAGTGAGGACACTGCACATTCTAGGTGTGGGGGGGTGGATACATTCCCGGGTTAGTTAGGATTTTTCATCGTTTTCTCCTTTTGTTTTCTATTTTTGGCCTTCTTTATGGTATTTTTATTTTTCCCCATCAACAATTTCGAAATTCCATGATGTGGCGACCATAAAGTGGGGAAAGTAAAAATACCATAACGAAGGCTAAAAAGAATTTATGTATGAGTTTACCATCAAGGAGTGATTTTTAGTGAATCGGTTTTCTGTCAATGATATAAATGGTTGTATCTATGTGAAACCTTTGAGATGATTTATGCCCTTTGTGTGAGTAGTTTTTTGGAAAATCGTGTCACTAATATCTCCACAAATTTTTGCACCAAACCACAAAGTGTGATTATTTCTTACTTAATATAAGGTAAATATATGTTGGGTTAATATTTTTCAGCTTTAAATGATATTTCCATACGTTCATTCCTTATCCGATATGTTTCATTACTGTACCAGATTGACATATGCGTGTGTACCTAATGTCCGACTGTGCACGCCCTCAAAATTTTTTTTGTGTGTCTTGGGCAGGTCAAAAACCACTCCTCCTCAACCTTTGATCTTGTTATAACTATGTCAATTAGTGTTGTGAGGAGATCAAACAAGGGTTGAGAGATGAGTGTGAGATTTGTTCCAATTGCAACTTCAAAAAAAATATAATAAATGAGGGGAGGGATGAAATGTGCAACATATGGGGATATCTTGGTCGGGAGCTTATGGTTTGACTTCTGGGAATGTTTAAATGAGTGGGTCTTGAAATATGATTGCAAAGGATGTAGGACAGGTTCGGTGACAAAATCATTTAAGCTGAAAAATGTTAAAATAATATATATTTATTGGATATCAAGTGGAAAGAATTGCATGGAATGGTTTTCACACACACACATGGAGAGTTACTGTCATGGTTGACTTCTGAATTCCTTTCTCAATTTAGTATCATGAATCTTTTTGAATTTCACTATGATATGATTTATGAGACATCTTTTTCTATTTTCACTAGGAAGAACTCCTTGGTGTGGTTCATGCATTGATCACTTTAATTTAAATAAAATTCCCTCAAATGCTAAATCTTAAGGATGTTGTATATATATATATATATGAATCATTGTATTTGGATATGTGACCTTTCTCAGGAGTGAAAATGTTTAGGTGTGGGGGTGTGATCGTACCACGATTCACTGTTTTATTCCACCCTTACACCGCAGTTTTAAACTAGTTTTGTAATGAATATTCCAAATATAATAATAAATTTCATTTCATGTTCGAATAAATAAATTAATGTTAATCAATATTAAAATGGGCAATGTTACTTGTTTTTATTGTTTCAATGTAGGTGGAGGTGATTTGGAGGGCCTTTGATGAAGTGGAAGAAAAATGGGCCAAAATTGCATGGATCTATGAACATCTATCCACTGTTTTGCATAGTAAATGAAATCCGTACATCCAAATGGGCTGAAAGTTTGTGGGCCTGTCCAAAACGTAATAGGCTACATTTCATATGGAGGAACCCAATGCCGATTCAGCTTCTATGGGGCCCATCCGAACTGATCTGTCCAAGCCACCGAATTTGGACCAAGTCAAATGAGATGTTCTGTATTTATCAATATCTTGAGCTGTATTTGTCCAAAGGGTGCCAAACATTCGGTGGAGATAGTAAAGAGGTAGGGATACAACATTTCTATTTTTTCCAAAGCGAGATAAGACTGTATGAAGGCCGAAACGTGTGGTACAATTGGATTAAAGAAATCTCTATGCCTAAAACCTCCTTCCAATTTTCCTATAAAATGGCACCTTGGGCTCCCCATTTGCAAGTTTGGCCAAGAGGAAAGGTGCTGCCATTTTGGAGTCCCCAAGGAGTCTTCTCAACATACCTAGAGGTTATAGAGGCTATTATAGGTGCTACTTCAACATCTTCTTCTTCTTCCTATCCCATGGGTTTCTAAACCCCTTGTGATCACCCGGTGAGGAATGTGATGTAATCCCGAGCTTCAAAGTTGTATTAATTTGAATGATCTCTTTAATTACAGGTTGTATGTTGTTTTTCCTAATCCTATAATATTATTTTATTGAGTTATGTACTGGTATGTCATGATCAACTCATATGATCATGTTTGGGGGTACCCATTCATGTGATGTTTCACACACCGTTCACCACTTTCTTTTCCCCCTTTCAATTGCGGTGCTTGTGTCATTCATATTGGTCAATAGAACTTACACAAGCTATGTCAAGGCCATGTAAATTTATGTAATGGTATCAAAATTAAATAACATGCAAACTTGGAGTGCACATCGAATTCTTCATGTGTTGCCTTGATGAGTTTCGGTTATGATGTCGAACACAAATCACCCAATCATCGGCGGTGTCCGGTGAATCGTTATGTGTTTTCGACTGAACCCTAGGAGGTATCCTAGTATAAACTCAGTAAAATTATGGTTCTAGGTGTTACAAACCAGGGATTAAAAGATCATAACCTCATCCCTTGAAGCGATGAAGGATGATCATCACGAGACTTCCCCGGGTTGATCAGGCTTAATCAATCTTGTTCATTTCTACTTTGTTTTATCGCTTTCATTTTCTATTTTCATCATTAATCATAAACACACAAGTTTCACAAAAACTAATTCACCTTCTACTTTCATAATCAGAACTCTCTTTTTAAATAAATGATCTAAGGCTCCGTCGAGAGACGACCTAGGGTTGCTGCTAAACTGCAGAAATTCTAGTTAAAAATAAACATCTAATTTGACGCGCTCGACAACGCGGTCAAGGACATCGAGCACCTATGCAGGGAGGCACCTGGGGGGTGTCAAGGTGAGGGATCCTTGGGATTGAACGCAAAGAAAAGTTTTGCATGAAAAACACCGGGATGGCGTGTAATTGGGGCAGAGGGATTGCGCGTGGCTTAGGAGAATTGCGCGCAAGGGAAGTGAATTGCACGCAAGTGGCAAATGATGAACCTTAAGGCAAGTCCACACCCACCGAAGGGAATGCATGAAATTGGAACTTTTGCGTGCAATGGAAGGAATTGAACGCAAGGGAGGACCCCTCAAGAGTTTGGAATTTTATTTAAGCCAGTGGGATTGCGCGCAAAGTCAGATCCCGTGGCGAGGTTGCGCGAAAAGAGTCAGTACCTGAAGGCCATATTGCACACACGGAAGTCCTATTTCATGCATGAGAGCCGGTTCAAATTCCGAAACCCTGAAATGGAAGGGGTATCCTTATATTTATAGGCCCCCGACATCGCGGAATCCAGGCGGTGTGCGAAATGTTGTGCGTCAGAGATGACGGCGCGAAAACAAGCATCGCGCGGGGTGGGCGCGCAAAATTGTGCGCCGACACCAGGAACCTTTCACAAAACCCGGACTCCTTCTGCGCGAACAAACTTTTTTCGCGCACATACTCCTTTATTTCGCGCAACGCTTCTGGTCCCTCCAGACCGGGCTTTCGGGTCCGAATATGACTTCGCTTCATCATTTCAAAACTTTCTTCAGTAGTTACAGACTTTTCGGCATCTACAGTTCCATAATCTGAAAAATATATATAATTATATAAATATCATATATATTCTTTATCTACATATTTTTAGATATCCATAAAATTTATATATATAAAAATGAACTACACTATTCAAGGGTATGGTAGGTCATACGTACACATGAACACTGTTTTCATTTCTCAACGGATGAAACGAATGAAAGGTAAAAATTAATTCACCTTTAGAAGATCATTATTATATCATATATATATAATATATATTCATAAAATTCATCCTCATTACCATCCAAGTAAAATATAAATGAAAATGATTCACATCACTTTGTGGCGGTGGTAGTCCACATGTACCCATGAGAAAAGTTATCATTTCTCAAATGATTGTATGGTATGAAGGTATAAATTATATTGTTATTAAATAAGTATAATTGTTTCTTTAATATCACATATAAATATTAAACCCATCATAATAACTATACTTAAAATATGGTGAAGAAAAATGAATTGTATCACTAAGTTGAGATAGTAATCCATACATATTCATGAGAGATAATTTCACCTCTTATAACGCCCTGAAATTCTAAAATAATGATTTTGTATTTGATAACGTGTATGAAACACAACACCAAGCATAGAATGGAATATAAAAACTTGAAAATTTGTGATATATTTATATATTTATAAATTCTATGTTTCCAATAGTGTATATTACACTCAGTATAAAGTTTATGTTTCTTTTACCAGAACACCGAGGTAAGATTACATTACACGCAACAATGACTTTCTACAATAGCTTGTGTTACACACAAGACAGAGTATTACTGAACAAAAATATATTATTAAAATATTATTATTAAAAATAGAAAGTTATAATCTTGATATTTAATTTGGGGTTATTAATATAATTAACTAACTTATGAAAATATATGGTTGAATTTATTTTTTATTAATGAATATAAATACCAAATGAATATAAAAGAAATATTTTTATGAAAAATAATTTTTATTTGTCATATACAATTTGTATTAATAAATTAAATTAATTACTATTAGTGAATAATATTAATGAAATATATATATTATATATTAAAAAAAATTATTGATATTCATTAAATAGATTTGATAGAAAAAATATAAGAACAAATCTAATTTTACTCACAAAAAAAAATATTTTTCTAAAGGGATTTTTGTCACCTTTTAACGACGTATCTATTTTAAATAAATTTTTTGACAAATTTATAAATTATAAATGAAAAAATAAGCTTTATTTTTTAAATCATGATATCAATATTATATTAGGGTTAATTTTTGGTATTTTTCTAAGAAATTTCATTTTTTGATGAATAGTAAAAAATATTGAATTTTAATTGAAAACTGACTTTTTTTCTAAATAATTTATAATGTTAAATTATATTTTAAATTGGTTTTAAAGTAAAATTATACCAATTATACATATATTAATCCAATTTAGGTCAGCAGAATCATTTTTATATTAATTATATATATAAAAATATAGTAAACTTTTTGACATTTTCACTTTAAAACCTGCTTTCTAGTCACGTCTATGAGATTAATTTTAAATTAATTTCAGGATATTATGTGCATTTAATTTAGAAAAAATTGATTTAATAATTTTAATAAACATAATTTATAATGTATAGTAATGTAAAATTAGTTTTTTACCAAAAATACTAGTGAAGGAAATAAAAATTAATTATATCAATTAAGGTAAAAATGAGTATACTTAGTAGTTAAACTTTAGTCTTAAGTGTCCAAATGATCTAGAAAATTTTCCACAACCAATTTTATAGAAATATTTACACCACATACAATTTTTCTAGTTGGGTTCAATATATGAGGCACATGATGCAATGTAGACCTTCCAATAGTGTTTATCTTTTTATATTAAGAATGCCACTCCTCCTCCACTATAAAGGAAACTCACCCTCCAACAAAATTATTCACACATATCAAGACATTATTTTCATCCAAAACATCCCAAATAATCTACAAAAATACATAACCTCATACTAGATACCTCACTTTGGTTATAAATCCAACCAAATAAGTCCTTTGGTGCAAACAAAAAGGAGTTACCTGAAAAAGAGGTAATATTCCTCAATGAGCACTTTAGTTTTATTTATTTGTATACTACTTAAATAATAATTATTTATTTATTATATAATAATATTATTATCCTAAATATACTAATATTTTTTTATCTTAAGGTTATGACCTATACCTACACACACTTCCATCAAATGAGATATGCAATCTTTGTTTGCATGTACGGCAGACTACCGCCTCGCTAATCAATGTCATTCGTTCTTCCATTACGACATTTAAAGGTTGTGAATAATGATGGAATTAATATTTTTATATGATATTTATAATGTTATTATTCTTATATAATTATTATATAACACATAAATTCACGAAATCCATTTTTTGTGAATATGATAATAACGTTTGTGGATGTGTGGACTACCGCCACCTCAAAGCGATGTGATTCATTCATGATTTACATGAAATGTATTAAAGGTGTTTTTAATAAAAATATATGAAATATATGAAATAAAAATTAAACTTTAATTATAATATACATATATATCAATTAATTTTTATTCTTTCAATACGATAAGAAAATAGAAACAATGTTCATACCTACGTATGACCTACTGTCTCCAAGAACGGTGTATTCCATTTCCTATCACTAAATATTATAGATTAATTTATATAAATATATAATTAATATATATGGAATTTATATCATTTTTTACATTATTCATTTCATTAAATAATGATATATAATATAGGAACGACAAATAACAAGTCAAAACATACTAAAAAAACAAAGAGATTAACACCCGAAATAATGAAAATAATGAAATATTATTAATGAATGGGTTATAATGTGCTATAAAAGGTTTATATATGATAAAATAAATATTAATATGGTTCTATTATAAGTTAATAATATTCTTAAATCCATTATATAATAATTTAAATAATGTTCAACCAAAGGGATGGATAAAGTAATGGATTCGTTCTCAATTTCATTTCCTTGAGTCATATTTTAATGTTATGCACCTAAATTATTTTATATGGTGTATAAACTTCCTATTTGACATGTAATATCATGAATAATTAATTATTCATGGTATTTTAAGTTTCAATTTTAATTATTTCATCTAAGGTCATTTTAATTAATAGTTACCAAGTGGTGAATAATTTCATAACTGAATTTCTTTTCATTGAGTTATATTACCTCCTCATTGTCAATAATATTCTATGATTATGTGTAAAATAAATTTTTAATATATATTTTTATATTTTTAATTATTTTATGTGGATTTATATTTGATTCACATAATCTATTCATTAATTTATTCTAACTCCAACTTTATGGTCTTTTCAAGGGTTTAATTCACAATCTCATTCGATTTAGGATTATTTACAATTTAATTTACATTAAAAGAAATTATTTGATAATTATTTAATAAACCCTTTTATATTATTCTCATATGGTTATTCATGATATTTTTCAAGTAATATTCCCATTTTCTCACTCTTTGGTACTTAAAATGTTCTAGAAAATCTTTTAATAGAACCCAACTTTATTTCTCTGTTTAGTTAGAAATATGTTTTCTTTTAAAACCATGCTTTCTTTTAAATCCATGTTTTATAAAAATATTTTTTAAATTCTTAAAAATTAATTATTAATGGTTTTTACTGAAAATATTTATAACTAAAGAGAGAAATAATTTTGGGTTTTATTAAAATATTTTTAAAACATTTTAAGTACCAAAGAGTGAGAAAATGGAAATATTACTTGAAAAATATCACAAATAACCATATGAGATAAATATAAAAGGGTTTATTAACCTTTTTATAGTGCAAAAGAAATTCCCTTTTTACCTTTTATGTTATATATATATATTTATTCGACATCATTTATTTGAAACTTATTTTAAAATGTTAATTTTTAAAGAATTTTTTTTAAAAAGTGATTTTAAATAAAAAGTATTTTCAAAATGTTTTTTTAAAATAAATGGTATATTTTCTTCAATAAATTTTCTAAAATATATTTTTATAAAATTTTTATTCATAAATAACAAAAAAAATATTTTTACTACACTTCAGATATGGTGTATTGATACCATACTAATTCTTCCTTTGGATGGTTTATAATTTATTTGGCCAAGGATAGTATTGATATTCACTACCTTGATTAATTTTTCTAGTCCAATTAAAATATTCACTTTCCTACCATATTTGGAAATTAAATTTCCCCAAATTATCCATATCATTTATCATGGATATGTTTATTTTTTTTGTTGTAGACCATTTCTACATACAATGTTTAATTTTATAGTTATTTAATTGTTTGGGAAAATATTGATAAATTTGTATTCTTTTCTAAATATTGATATTTGATAAGGCACATTATTTATGTATTAAAATGACTATTTTATATTTTAGGAATTATTATGTCATGTATGAAATGGGTTGGGGACTGGTTAATGCATGCCTCTTGATGCATAGATAGTCTCATGAGACAAAACCAGGTTAGAAAAAACTTATGTGTTTGTAATGAGTATGTTTTAAACTATCCTATGAAAGATCATAACCGTGGAGATATGGTTGGAAAAACCAAATTGGTTTGTACGCATTATGTTATAAAATGTCTTTTGGAAGGTATTAACGGTAAAGTTATAATGCACATAGGAAACATGACGTCTGATAATTAAGAATTTACTTTATTTTGATTCAATTACTATTATCTAGAGGATTTAACTATGAAAAAAATATGGATTCATTTTAATATAATTTTATTGATTAAATGGAATATTTATTCAGTTATTTACCTTTCTATAATAATCATTCTCTATCTAGTTATTTAAATGGAACATGATATTATTTATTTACCTTTTCATATTAATTATACTCATTGATTTATTATTACTTCCACTATCCTTAACCCTTAATGAGAATTTGAGCTCAACCTTATTTTTTTTCCTTTATCTAGGATTCCAATAAGTGTACTAAGAAATATATTTAAGGATATTCTAAGTTGGAATAATGTTATTCTCAAAAAAATGTTCTAATTAGTGTATTCATTTGTAATGTAAGACTCATGTATGGATTTGGTTTACCTAGACTACTAAAATCTTCGGTCCTTCAGGATTTGATTCCTTGTAATCATGCTACTTTAATGGTGGTATGAACTGGATTTGGGATTTTGGTGTTAGGTCACTATATTTGGTATCAAATTAAGTTTAATAGAAACCTTGGAAACATGATTTAGGAAAACATATATTCGAAAACACAACACTATAATAGACTCTGAGGATAAGTATAGAAAAAAATCTTAATGTTTATTTTAGGGAGAGATTATGTGGTCTTTAATAAGAATACATAACTTTATAGATAATATCATGGGTTTATGAGTTTAAGATTTAATATGCATTCAAATAATTAAACACCTCTTTTTAGGTTTTATGTGATGGTGTCTACTAATATTAAGAAGTTTTTGGAGAAATTTATGACAAGTATATGTTTTTTTTAAAATCTAATTAAAGAATAAGGACTTTATGTTTTACAGTCATATGTTTAAAGTAATTTATAACTATTAGGGTTAATATCAATACTAATGACATTGTAATAATAGTCAAATAAAATTATTATACTTTGTAAAAAATATGTTGTATTGAAAACCCTAATAAAATGGTAATTTAATGATGAAATTTCAATGATGTCCATCATAAATCTTGGGAACATTATATGAATTATATTAATGTAGTTAAAAAAAAGAATAACCCGCATATGGGGTGACAACCCATCACATCCGGAAAGGAGGTGGGGCTTAAACCCATGACTGAAGGATGATAAGGGTTTTCTGCCTACCACTAGCCTACACAATGTCGTGGTTAATATTTAATTATTTTTAGGTAAACTATATGAAAAATAAATTTTAACGATCATCTAGAAGCATTAATTTTAGGTTTATTGATTACTTTATTAACCACATTGGTTTTGAAAATAGTTATAGATAGATATAAAGACTTGTTTTATGGATCTTACAATCTGTTAAAAGTACCTTTAGTGATTCAAGAATTAAAAAAATTTAATTATTAGATATTAATTTCTTGAAGTAAGGGATGAAATTGAAATAGATCAAAGCACAAAAAATGATGAAATTTTTTATGCTTCCTTATATTATTTGGTAGTAAAAGAATTAATCAACATTAGGAAAATGACATAATTATTTTAATCCTAATACCTTTTTTTTTCAACCAATGGTCTTTTAAATCATCACATATTTGTGGTTTTGTACCCCTCAACTTTTAATTGATCATTCACTTGGTTTTGATCAATGAACTCAATCAATCTTTATAAATATTTACACTTTTCCTCAAATTTCTTATTTTCACTTTCCACTAATTTTCTCCTATGTAGAAACCTAGTTATATGTCAATGCATTTGAACATTTTACTTCCCATTATATATTATTAAGAGGATGTTTTAAAAACCCTTTTCATGATGTGGGATTTAAATAAAGGAATTTATAAATATCAAACCATTTATTACCAATATTAAGTTTAAAAAATGAGGAAGAAATTTATTTAATTTGTGGAGAATGCAATGCCCTGAAATTCTAACATTAGGATGCTATATTTGATAGTGTCTATGAAACAAAATATAAGGACCCAGCCTTAAAACATTACATATTCTTGAATTAAGTGAATAATTCTCATTGAGGATATTTTTCGGTTTAGAGTTTTAGAGAATTATGACATAACTATTACATCTCAAAAGATTACAAAGTAGACACTTCTAATCAGTTTCCATTTTTTTTCATAAAATAAAAACTCTTAAAAAGAAAGATGTATAGTTCCATGTCTTAGACAACATGTCTTTCCTTGATCCCATCCTTGACCCTATTCATCTTTAAGTCCTGTGGGAAACATTTCAAAAACTTGGGATGAACATAAAAACCTCAGTAAGGGATATAAAAATACAGAAAGAAAACATTAGCCCATGTATACATAAGAATCAATGAAAACATACTTTACTCATAAAACATAAGAACTTAAAATACCTCATGAAATCATAATATTTATGAATAACTCATAGAAATCATAAGACATAAAGGTAACTTGAGGCATTCATAACATTCTTACATAGGGAGTAACCCTCATGGTTACATTTGGAATACCCATCACAATATATTCACTAAATCTCTTCGGAGAAACCTTAGAGTTTAACTCCTTCGCGTTACTCAATGAATTAGAGAGATATCTCGGGCTAACCCACCCTTAGTTTATCACTGAACCACCCAACTTCATAAACAATTCCCAAGAACCATAACATAATTGTATCACATAAAACATGCATAAAAGAAACATAACATTTCCATATTTCAATCACAAGATATCAATACAACACATTGATATAATCAAAAAATTATCAAAACCATTTTCAATACCAAAATAAAAGAAAAATAAAACATCATATTTATTTTTCATTTAAAAACATTATGGCTTGTAGAGGAAGCCGAAACTCAAATAATGGTCACGACAGTGGAGAAGTCTTTGTCACCGCATACGTAAGACAAAAACATTCCTTTTGTCATTTAGTAAAACAATTCATGTGAAAATATTCATTTTGAATGAAATTAAAAGTCAAAAGGGTTTATTATAAAACTAATAAAATAAGGTCGTATATAAATTGAAGTATGCCTCAACGAAAGGAGATTGAGACGAAGTCCATTACAAAGACGATATCCTTAGATTAAGGATAAATCAATTACATAATTATGTGTGAAAAATATAAATAAACCCAATATAAGTGGATATTATGTGTAAAACAATCAGAGGTCATCGACACTATAACGACCCATACTTTACACACATTGTTAATACTTCAAAATTGAAGCACACTTATTACAACATATGACAAAACCACAAAGGACCGTATAGGTATAGTGTCTTTAGAAACTGGGAAACATAAACAACTGGTTCATAAATCTTCTACAGTGTCTCCCATTTATTTCATCATATCTAGGGTCCCTTTTAGCATATTCTACTGAATATCTATCTTCCTGACCTGGGGAAAAGAAAACATAAAAGGGTGAGCTCAAATGCTCAGCAAGGCAAATAAAGGAAATAAAAATCATATCATATCTTTTTGAAAATCAAAACCTGCAAAAGAGATCATAATATCTTAACATGGAATAAATCATAGAAGTGAAAATGAGATCCCCATAATCATAACATAAAACTTGAAACTTTGTGGCATGTACACATAATCATGGAAAATCATTTTTTGTTAGTCATGACTCATTGCCAAGACTATCTTAGTGGACAAAGTCCCTTTCTGAACCGAGTTCACTCCTCGTTTCAGTCCTGTATCACTGAACCGAAATAACCTTCCGTTCCAGCCATGTCTATCTCATGAGATATAAAATCTTTACCCAATGCATTGGAGGGAGATATAGGTCCCACCCATCTTATAATGAATCCTTTCTTATGTGTGCCACATAATCATAAATCATACATCATCACATAACCCATGTAATAAAAATGGAATTCTTAAACAACATGACATCATAAAACAATTCATATAAGATAAAGGAATTCATAAAAATGTTTCCATCACAACATAATCAAATCCATGTAATAATAGGGATAGAAACAGAACCCTTTTATTATCTTAGATGGAAAATAATTTTGATAAAATACATGAACTTCATTCTTGAGGAAAATATCCTTTCTTCTTCAAAAACACTTTTACTTTCTTAACATGTCATACAATTTTAAACTAAAAGAAGTTGATTAAAAATAAACTTGAATACTTGTAAAGGAAGCTTCTTTGAAATAATGTTTTAAAAATCCATTCATGTCGTATAAGTTAAAAAAAACATTCTTCGTACTTTTGTCGGAAAAGTCAAAAAGTACCTCGTACGACAAAAGATTCCTTTCATACATATTACTAAAAACTCACCGAAGGGTAAAAATGTATTTAAACAATTTTAGGTGGATGGAAATAATATTACATATTGATGAAACATGGATGTGGATGATAAAATACACCCCAGTAAATACTTACAAATAAACAATCTCGGATAAAAATGAGATTGTGATATTTCCCTTACCTTAGGTCCAATTTGCTTTGTACGTGTACGAATCTCCTGTATAATGGTTTAAATAATGTTATTGACTTATTCCAGAATCATACATATTGATATGATATCATATATGGTCATATTCTTAGCTTCTTGATAGTAATATTTCATTGTTACTTGTTACTCGGGTCTTTATAACTTTTTGTTCTTATGCATGTTTTGTCGAATAAATTCTTATTCTTATCTTTAGGTTATAGATAATTAATTTCCAGAATGCTATTAGTGTGGTATATACAATATTCATTCATTCAATTTATATAATCATTATGAAATGAAGATCATGTAGAACGAGTCGCATCACATCGTGGAGACGGTATTCCGTACGTACGCACGAGTGATGATATCATTCCTATGATCGTGTAATTGTATTGGAGTATATATATATTATTTCAGTATAAATATTACTTCATAATAATCATATATAGTTACTCATTACACCATTATACCCATCCTTGTAAGGTGATGGTGTAAAATAGATTACACCACGGCGTGGAGACGGTATTCCGTACGTACGCACGCGCGGTGATTTCATTTTTTCCGTAGGATGGATAGAAGGTGAATTAGGGTTGTTTCATATTTATAATAACATATCAGTATGTAAGTAATACTGATGTTATTACTTTATCATGAAAAAACTAAAGAAGAAGAAGTTGAAGAAGAAAGAAATTGAAAAGATCGGTAATGGATATTACCTCTTCTTTGGAACGCCTCTTTGAATCCTCCACTTAAGGAACTAAGATTGGTCTTTGGAGAAGACCAGGACCTCTAGGATTATTCTAGGGAAGTGGAGAGGAGAAAATGGCAGGGGTTGGCCGAGCTTTAGTGCTCAAATTGGTGTGAGGAGGAGGGGGAGGAGGTGCCCTTTTATAAGGGAGGAGAGGGGCACCTTAGGAATATCTCAAAATATTATTTTATATTAAAGTCAAAATCGGTTTATAATGGTTCCAAAGTGTCTTATTTCGAAGCTAAAGTGGGGATGGGTCGAAATACTATCAACCAATAGGATTTAGACAAGTTTAGGGTATTATTTTAACCTTATCAATTAGATTTAACTCTAAGTTAATTAATTTAACTTTTACCGTGTCTTTTTGTTTTCTTTCACTATATGGTTAATACACTTACTATAACATGCCAAACGAACCCCAAATTGTTTATTATTAATATATATATCCTTATATAAGTCATTTGGCCGAAACTTATATTTTTAGGAATAAAATAACAATTAGTAATATAATATTTGATTTAAAAACTATTTTGTGTCAATTTTGACACTATTTGATATATGATTTTTGTGAAAGTCATAACAGAATTATATGTTCGAACCAAGTTGATTAAATCAACACTAATATATCATAGTAACCTAGAAAATTAGTGGAATTCATAAAAAGTCTCAAATTACATTTATTTTGGTATTTATATTATCAATTATGTCAATATTTCATTAATAAGATAATTACTGCATCATCTTTGTGTCATAAATAAATTAAATTATTTGATGTCTAAAAATTACAAATAAAATATCATCATGTAGGAAATCTTTTTAGATTTCTAATTAATATTTATAGTCGAATTTATCTTATGTATAACCCCATATTAAAAATTATTTACTTATTAAACTTTGATTTTAACTATTTTAACCCTTCTTTAAATAAATTAATAATAAATGTCCTAATCTAATCCAAGTGGGCCTAAATGGTCATATTTTATTCCTAAGTTTGTTTTTGGTCGAATTACACTTGTCCAATAGAATTAGGACATGTGTTAGGGTAATAGTAATATCATATTTACCCTTAGTTACCCTATTTACTATTAACCGCGGTAAAAAAGTAAAAAGTTACTATTCACCAAAAAATTATTTTCATCTCATTGAACCACATTTTAGTCCTTGATATTAACCGTGTCACTCGGATTTTCGAAATTCCATTCACAGAAGCGATAAAATTAAGTTTTATGCAAAATTCAGTTTTTAACCTACCACTTAGTGGTTTCACTATTCATCAAAAATTGAAAGTTTTTAGAAAAATACCAAAATTTCACCCCAGGCTAATTTCGATATTCTGAGTCCAAAAATGAAGTCCATTTTGAAAAATAAAATTTATAAAATTTCAAAAAGTGGTTATTACTATTCATAACGGCTAGTTTTAATAGCATATTGTTGTTTAGTGAAACTCGGTATTGCGTACGACGCAAGCTATTGAGGAAGGTCGCGATTGCGTGTAAAGCAAGCCAAGCAAGTGTTGTGTAGAAAAAGATTCCTTTGATGATTTATATAACATAAAAGTCTCGGGTGTTACATTCTACCCCCCTTAAAAAGAATTTCGCCCTCGAAATTCGTCACTTTGTAACAAACAGATTAGGATACTTCTCCCTCATCATATCCTCAAGCTCCCATGTAGCTTCTTCAAGTTGGTGGTTCCTCCATAAAACTTTCACCAAGCGAGTTGTCTTGTTACGTAGGACTTTTCCGCTACGATCCAGAATCTCTATCGGCTGTTCTTCATAAGAAAGATCTTGCTCCAGCGGTACAACTTCTGAGCTGAGTACATGTGAAGGATCTGGTATGTACTTTCTCAGGAGAGATACATGGAACACATCGTGAACTTGAGAGAGATTCGGTGGAAGCGCCAATCGGTAAGCTACCTTCCCAACACGATCCAGTATTTCGAAAGGACCGATATATCTAGGGCTCAACTTCCCCTTCTTTCCAAATCTCATAACCCTCTTCCAGGGAGATATTCGTAAGAACACTTTATCACCCACTTCAAACTCTAGGTCTTTTCTTCGGTTGTCGGCATAACTTTTCTGTCGACTCTGAGCTGCTCTTATGTGTTGTTGAATAAATCTGACCTTTTCTGCCATTTCATCAACGAGATCAGGTCCTAATAGCTTTCTTTCCCCAACTTCATCCCAGCAAGTTGGAGTCCTGCATTTCTTTCCATAGAGAGCTTCATAAGGAGCCATCTGAATACTGGAGTGAAAGCTATTATTATAAGAAAATTCCACCAAAGGTAGGTGTTGATCCCAACCTCCTTTGAAATCCATAGAGCAAGCTCTCAACATATCTTCTAGGGTTTGAATTGTTCTCTCAGACTGACCGTCTGTCTGGGGATGATAAGCAGTGCTGAAACTCAACTCTGTATCCAGAGTATGCTGAAGACTTCGCCAGAACTTCGAGGTAAATCTCGGATCTCGATCAGATATAATAGAAAGTGGTACTCCATGCAATCTTACCACTTCCTTTACATATATCCTGGCAAGCTGATCTAGAGAGAAATCCTCTCTAATAGCAATGAAGTGTGCAGACTTTGTAAGACGATCAACTATGACCCAGATAGCATTATTGCCTTTGGATGTTTTAGGAAGTCCTGTGACAAAGTCCATAGTGATTTTTTCCCATTTCCATTCGGGTATGGGTAATGGTTGTAACATCCCCTTAGACTTCTGTCTCTCAGCTTTAACTTGTTGACAAACCAAGCATCGAGAGACATATTCAGCAACATCTCTTTTCATTCCATCCCACCAAAAGTACTCTTTCAGGTCCCTATACATCTTCGTGCTTCCAGGATGAATAGAGAATGATGAACTATGAGCCTCATCCAGCAGCTCATTCTTTAATTCAGGGATGGGAGGAACGCAAACCCGATTCCTGAACTTTATTATCCCATCACAATCAAGGTTGAATTCAGGAACATTTCTCACCTTCTTTTGTAACTCGACATCTTCTTTCTGTGCCTCTTTAATCTTCACATGTATAGATGGTTGAACATTCATTTGAGAAAGATAAGATTTTACCCCTTCCATTATAATTCCAAGATCCATCCTTTGTAAATCCATAAATATTGGATCTTTTGTGATCCTCATCATGGATAAACTAGCATGGTCTTGTCGACTTAATGCATCTGCCACCTTGTTTGCTTTCCCAGGGTGGTAATGGATTGAGCAGTCATAATCCTTAATCAGCTCCAACCATCTTCTTTGACGCATATTCAACTCCTTTTGTGTGAAAATATACTTTAAACTTTTATGATCAGTATAAATATCACACCTTTCACCATAAAGGTAATGCCTCCAAATCTTTAATGCAAAGATTACCGCAGCCAACTCAAAATCATGTGTTGGGTAATTTTGCTCATGGATTTTCAACTGTCGTGAGGCATAAGCTATCACCATATCATTTTGCATAAGAACACACCCCAATCCCTTCTTGGATGTATCACTATAGATCACAAACCTTTCTCCACTACAAGGCAGTGTGAGCACAGGTGCACTGGATAACCTTCTTTTCAACTCCTTGAAATTCTCTTCACATTCCTCTGTCCAGACAAACTTAACTCCTTTCCGAGTCAACTTGGTGAGTGGATTAGATAATCGTGAAAAATCTTTTACAAAACGTCGATAATATCCAGCCAAACCAAGAAAACTTCGGATCTCAGTTACTGTTGTTGGTCTTGACCATCTTTCGATAACCTCTGTTTTTGCTGGATCCACAGATATCCCCTCTTTTGAGATTATATGACCCAAAAATGCAACTTTTTGAAGCCAAAATTCACACTTGGTAAATTTGGCATAAAGCTTCTCCTTTCTCAGGGTCTTCAATATAATTCTCAAGTGATCTTCATGCTCTTCCTTGCTCTTTGAATAGACAAGAATATCGTCTATAAAGACTACCACAAATTGATCAAGATAGTCTCTAAAGACTCTATTCATTAGATCCATGAAGATAGCAGGGGCATTAGTAAGACCAAATGGCATCACTATAAATTCATAGTGTCCATACCTTGTACAGAAAGCCGTCTTTGGTATATCCTCCCTTTTGACCCTTAATTGATGATACCCTGAACGAAGATCAATCTTGGAAAAGTATTGAGCTCCGCGTAGTTGGTCAAATAAGTCATCAATGCGTGGGAGAGGATATTTGTTCTTGATAGTGATCTTGTTAAGTTCTCGATAATCAATGCAGAGTCTCATTGATCCATCTTTCTTCTTAACAAATAGAACAGGTGCTCCCCAAGGTGACGCACTAGGGCGTATGAATCCCTTATCAAGATTCTCTTGGAGTTGCTTCTTCAATTCCTGCAACTCAATTGGGGCCATTCTATAAGGTGTCTTTGAAATAGGCAAAGCACCGGGTATGAGTTCTATTGAAAACTCAACTTCACGATTTGGTGGAAGACCTGGTAATTCCTCCGGAAAGACATCATCAAACTCCCGTACAATGGGCATATTCTTAATCGTGAGTTTCTCACCAACCATTTGAGATAAATAACCTTCATTTAGTGGAATCAATACCCATAAGATGGAAGAAATTTCCACTGGAAGGTTATGTTCATCCTTGCGTTGATAGACGATCGTAGATTGATCTGGAGTATGAAATGTGACTTCCCTTCTTTGGCAATTGAAATGAGCTCCATGTAGAGAAAGCCAATCCATGCCAAGAATCACATCAAATTCCACTAAAGGAAGGATCACAAGATTTGCAGGAAGCACTTTCCCACAAACTTCGATCGGAGAAGAATTATAAACTTTTGATGTGATTGATGTGCCATTAGGTGTTGTCACAGCTAACTCAACATCTAATTGTTGAGGTAATACGGTGATACCCTTAGAAAAGTCTTCAGAAATAAAAGAGTGGGTGGATCCAGAATCAAATAAAACATTTGCTACTTTAGAGTGGATGGTAAGTGTACCTTTCACCACTTCGTTATCGTACTCCGCATCGCTGATAGAAATTGCATGCGACTTTCCTTTGTCTTTAGCCTTAATATTTTGTTGACGTCGACCATCATCATCAACCCTTGGATTTGGGCATTGATTAGCATAATGCCCCATCTCCTTGCACTTGAAACACTGAAGTGTAGTAGGTTCATTCTGTGTATCCCTTCCTTTGTTTGCATCATTAGACATCTTCTTCCCATTATCACGGCATTCAAATGCCCGATGACCTTCTTTTCCACATTTAAAACATTTACTTGTCCCTTTAAGACAACCCCCTCCATGTTTCTTTCCACACTTTGAGCATAAGGGAAAGTTCATCTTCTTTTCAGTGTGCTCTTTAGATTTTTCTTTGAATTCCATCTTCCTCTTCTTATCAAACCCATGTGACTGATGGGTTACTCCAATCTCCATCTCGACTTTGAGAGCACATCGAACGATTTCCTCGTAGCTATTGAAGTCTCTTATGGCTAACGCCCTTCTAAGACTTGGTTTTATGCCACTAAAGAATCGATCGATCTTACTCTCAGGTTGGATAATAATACCAGAAGCGTACCTTGTAAGTCTTGTAAAATTTGCTTCATACGTACTAACAGATTCATCATCCCTTTGCTTCAGTTCAAGGAACTCTTTCTCCATCTTTGTTCGGAGAATACGAGGGAAGTACTTATTGAAAAATAAGTTCTTGAACTCGTCCCATTCCATAGACTCAATTTCATCCCTTTGCCTCATATTCTTAACAGGATTCCACCATTGATCAGCATCTCCTTCTAAACGATACACTGCTAGGATGACTTTATCATGTTCAGAACATTGTAGAACTGAAAATATCTTTTCAGTAGTACTAATCCATTGTTCAGCAACTAATGGATCAGTAGACCCGCTGAAAGAAGGTGGACGCTGCCTCATGAAGGATTCAACAGAATGTTGCTCCTTCCTTTGCTCGTTTGGAAATCCTGCATGATTCATAGCTTGAGAAAGTTGTGTGAGCATGGCTACAAGATTTTGCATTCCAGCTCCCATATCGTTTGGTTGCTCAGGGGGACAATCATTGCATTGCCCAACGCATTCCGCATTAACACGGTTCCTTCGGGTTCCAGCCATTGACTAAAACCAAGAAGAATAGTGTGAGCAACACTAATTATAATAGGAAACCACATAATTCAAGAATAAAATTTTCATGCTTAAGGTATTATCCTAGGTTATTCAAGTCCATTTCTAAAACACTAAGATTGTGTTCTATGCTTAGACTTATCCTTAGGGTTCTTACTAAGGCTTTCACATCCTAGTTTCCAAAGGTTGACTATACCTTTCCTCTGATACCAACTATAACGACCCATACTTTACACACATTGTTAATACTTCAAAATTGAAGCACACTTATTACAACATATGACAAAACCACAAAGGACCGTATAGGTATAGTGTCTTTAGAAACTGGGAAACATAAAAAACTGGTTCATAAATCTTCTACAGTGTCTCCCATTTATTTCATCATATCTAGGGTCCCTTTTAGCATATTCTACTTAATATCCATCTTCCTGACCTGGGGAAAAGAAAACATAAAAGGGTGAGCTCAAATGCTCAGCAAGGCAAATAAAGGAAATAAAAATCATATCATATCTTTTTGAAAATCAAAACCTTCAAAAGAGATCATAATATCTTAACATGGAATAAATCATAGAAGTGAAAATGAGATCCCCATAATCATAACATAAAACTTGAAACTTTGTGGCATGTACACATAATCATGGAAAATCATTTTTTGTTAGTCATGACTCATTTCCAAGACTATCTTAGTGGACAAAGTCCCTTTCTGATCCGAGTTCACTCCTCGTTTCAGTCCTGTATCACTGAACCGAAATAACCTTCCATTCCAGCCATGTCTATCTCATGAGATATAAAATCTTTACCCAATGCATTGGAGGGAGATATAGGTCCCACTCATCTTATAATGAATCCTTTCTTATGTGTGCCACATAATCATAAATCATACATCATCACATAACCCATGTAATAAAAATGGAATTCTTAAACAACATGACATCATAAAACAATTCATATAAGATAAAGGAATTCATAAAAATGTTTCCATCACAACATAATCAAATCCATGTAATAATAGGGATAGAAACAGGACCCTTTTATTATCTTAGATGGAAAATAATTTTGATAAAATACATGAACTTCATTCTTGAGGAAAATATCCTTTCTTCTTCAAAAACACTTTTACTTTCTTAACATGTCATACAATTTTAAACTAAAAGAAGTTGATTAAAAATAAACTTGAATACTTGTAAAGGAAGCTTCTTTGAAATAATGTTTTAAAAATCCATTCATGCCGTATAAGTTAAAAAAAACATTCTTCGTACTTTTTTCGGAAAAGTCAAAAAGTACCTCGTACGACAAAAGATTCCTTTCATACATATTACTAAAAACTCACCGAAGGGTAAAAATGGATTTAAAAAATTTTAGGTGGATGGAAATAATATTACATATTGATGAAACATGGATGTGGATGATAAAATACAGCCCAGTAAATACTTACAAATAAACAATCTCGGATAAAAATGAGATTGTGATATTTCCCTTACCTTAGGTCCAATTTGCTTTGTACGTGTCCGAAGCTCCTGTATAATGGTTTAAATAATGTTATTGACTTATTCCAGAATCATACATATTGATATGATATCATATATGGTCATATTCTTAGCTTCTTGATAGTAATATTTCATTGTTACTTGTTACTCGGGTCTTTATAACTTTTTGTTCTTATGCATGTTTTGTCGAATAAATTCTTATTCTTATCTTTAGGTTATAGATAATTCATTTCCAGAATGCTATTAGTGTGGTATATACCATATTCATTCATTCAATTTATATAATCATTATGAAATGAAGATCATGTAGAACGAGTCGCATCACATCGTGGAGACGGTATTCCGTACGTACGCACGAGTGATGATATCATTCCTATGATCGTGTAATTGTATTGGAGTATATATATATTATTTCAGTATCAATATTACTTCATAATAATCATATATAGTTACTCATTACACCATTATACCCATCCTTGTAAGGTGATGGTGGAAAATAGATTACACCACGGCGTGGAGACGGTATTCCGTACGTACGCACGCGCGGTGATTTCATTTTTTCCGTAGGATGGATAGAAGGTGAATTAGGGTTGTTTCATATTTATAATAACATATCAGTATGTAAGTAATACTGACGTTATTACTTTATCATGAAACAACTAAAGAAGAAGAAGTTGAAGAAGAAAGAAATTGAAAAGATCGGTAATGGATATTACCTCTTCTTTGGAACGCCTCTTTGAATCCTCCACTTAAGGAACTAAGATTTGTCTTTGGAGAAGACCAGGACCTATAGGATTATTCTAGGGAAGTGGAGAGGAGAAAATGGCAGGGGTTGGCCGAGCTTGAGTGCTCAAATTGGTGTGAGGAGGAGGGGGAGGAGGTGCCCTTTTATAAGGGAGGAGAGGGGCACCTTAGGAATATCTCAAAATATTATTTTATATTAAAGTAAAAATCGGTTTATAATGGTTCCAAAGTGTCTTATTTAGAAGCTAAAGTGGGGATGGGTCGAAATCCTATCAACCAATAGGATTTAGACAAGTTTAGGGTATTATTTTAACCTTATCAATTAGATTTAACTCTAAGTTAATTAATTTAACTTTTACCGTGTATTTTTGTTTTCTTTCACTATATGGTTAATACACTTACTATAACATGCAAAACGAACCCCAAATTGTTTATTATTAATATATATATCCTTATATAAGTCATTTGGCCGAACCTTATATTTTTAGGAATAAAATAACAATTAGTAATATAATATTTTATTTAAAAACTATTTTGTGTCAATTTTGACACTATTTGATATATGATTTTTGTGAAAGTCATAACAGAATTATATGTTCGAACCAAGTTGATTAAATCAACACTAATATATCATAGTAACCTAGAAAATTAGTGGAATTCATAAAAAGTCTCAAATTACATTTATTTTGGTATTTATATTATCAATTATGTCAATATTTCATTAATAAGATAATTACTGCATCATCTTTGTGTCATAAATAAATTAAATTATTTGATGTCTAAAAATTACAAATAAAATATCATCATGTAGGAAATCTTTTTAGCTTTCTAATGAATATTTATAGTCGAATTTATCTTATGTATAACCCCATATTAAAAATTATTTACTTATTAAACTTTGATTTTAACTATTTTAACCCTTCTTTAAATAAATTAATAATAAATGTCCTAATCTAATCCAAGTGGGCCTAAATGGTCATATTTTATTCCTAAGTTTGTTTTTGGTCAAATTACACTTGTCCAATAGAATTAGGACATGTGTTAGGGTAATAGTAATATCATATTTACCCTTAGTTACCCTATTTACTATTAACCGCGGTAAAAAAGTAAAAAGTTACTATTCACCAAAAAATTATTTTCATCTCATTGAACCACATTTTAGTCCTTGATATTAACCGTGTCTCTCGGATTTTCGAAATTCCATTCACAGAAGCGGTAAAATTAAGTTTTATGCAAAATTCAGTTTTTAACCTACCACTTAGTGGTTTCACTATTCATCAAAAATTGAAAGTTTTTAGAAAAATACCAAAATTTCACCCTAGGCTAATTTCGATATTCTGAGTCCAAAAATGAAGTCCATTTTGAAAAATAAAATTTATAAAATTTCAAAAAGTGGTTATTACTATTCATAACGGCTAGTTTTAATAGCATATTGTTGTTTAGTGAAACTCGGTATTGCGTACGACGCAAGCTATTGAGGAAGGTCGCGATTGCGTGTAAAGCAAGCCAAGCAAGTGTTGTGTAGAAAAAGATTCCTTTGATGATTTATATAACATAAAAGTCTCGGGTGTTACATTCTACCCCCCTTAAAAAGAATTTCGCCCTCGAAATTCGTCACTTTGTAACAAACAGATGAGGATACTTCTCCCTCATCATATCCTCAAGCTCCCATGTAGCTTCTTAAAGTTGGTGGTTCCTCCATAAAACTTTCACCAAGCGAGTTGTCTTGTTACGTAGGACTTTTTCGCTACGATCCAGAATCTCTATCGGCTGTTCTTCATAAGAAAGATCTTGCTCCAGCGGTACAACTTCTGAGCTGAGTACATGTGAAGGATCTGGTATGTACTTTATCAGGAGAGATACATGGAACACATCGTGAACTTGAGAGAGATTCGGTGGAAGCGCCAATCGGTAAGCTACCTTCCCAACACGATCCAGTATTTCGAAAGGACCGATATATCTAGGGCTCAACTTCCCCTTCTTTCCAAATCTCATAACCCTCTTCCAGGGAGATATTCGTAAGAACACTTTATCACCCACTTCAAACTCTAGGTCTTTTCTTCGGTTGTCGGCATAACTTTTCTGTCGACTCTGAGCTGCTCTTATGTGTTGTTGAATAAATATGACCTTTTCTGCCATTTCATCAACGAGATCAGGTCCTAATAGCTTTCTTTCCCCAACTTCATCCCAGCAAGTTGGAGTCCTGCATTTCTTTCCATAGAGAGCTTCATAAGGAGCCATCTGAATACTGGAGTGAAAGCTATTATTATAAGAAAATTCCACCAAAGGTAGGTGTTGATCCCAACCTCCTTTGAAATCCATAGAGCAAGCTCTCAACATATCTTCTAGGGTTTGAATTGTTCTCTCAGACTGACCGTCTGTCTGGGGATGATAAGCAGTGCTGAAACTCAACTCTGTATCCAGAGTATGCTGAAGACTTCGCCAGAACTTCGAGGTAAATCTCGGATCTCGATCAGATATAATAGAAAGTGGTACTCCATGCAATCTTACCACTTCCTTTACATATATCCTGGCAAGCTGATCTAGAGAGAAATCCTCTCTAATAGCAATGAAGTGTGCAGACTTTGTAAGACGATCAACTATGACCCAGATAGCATTATTGCCTTTGGATGTTTTAGGAAGTCCTGTGACAAAGTCCATAGTGATGTTTTCCCATTTCCATTCGGGTATGGGTAATGGTTGTAACATCCCCTTAGACTTCTGTCTCTCAGCTTTAACTTGTTGACAAACCAAGCATCGAGAGACATATTCAGCAACATCTCTTTTCATTCCATCCCACCAAAAGTACTCTTTCAGGTCCCTATACATCTTCGTGCTTCCAGGATGAATAGAGAATGATGAACTATGAGCCTCATCCAGCAGCTCATTCTTTAATTCAGGGATGGGAGGAACGCAAACCCGATTCCTGAACTTTATTATCCCATCACAATCAAGGTTGAATTCTTGAACATTTCTCACCTTCTTTTGTAACTCGACATCTTCTTTCTGTGCCTCTTTAATCTTCACATGTATAGATGGTTGAACATTCATTTGAGAAAGATAAGATTTTACCCCTTCCATTATAATTCCAAGATCCATCCTTTGTAAATCCATAAATATTGGATCTTTTGTGATCCTCATCATGGATAAACTAGCATGGTCTTGTCGACTTAATGCATCTGCCACCTTGTTTGCTTTCCCAGGGTGCTAATGGATTGAGCAGTCATAATCCTTAATCAGCTCCAACCATCTTCTTTGACGCATATTCAACTCCTTTTGTGTGAAAATATACTTTAAACTTTTATGATCAGTATAAATATCACACCTTTCACCATAAAGGTAACGCCTCCAAATCTTTAATGCAAAGATTACCGCAGCCAACTCCAAATCATGTGTTGGGTAATTTTGCTCATGGATTTTCAACTGTCGTGAGGCATAAGCTATCACCATATCATTTTGCATAAGAACACACCCCAATCCCTTCTTGGATGCATCACTGTAGATCACAAACCTTTCTCCACTACAAGGCAGTGTGAGCACAGGTGCACTGGATAACCTTCTTTTCAACTCCTTGAAATTCTCTTCACATTCCTCTGTCCAGACAAACTTAACTCCTTTCCGAGTCAACTTGGTGAGTGGATTAGATAATCGTGAAAAATCTTTTACAAAACGTCGATAATATCCAGCCAAACCAAGAAAACTTCGGATCTCAGTTACTGTTGTTGGTCTTGACCATCTTTCGATAACCTCTGTTTTTGCTGGATCCACAGATATCCCCTCTTTTGAGATTATATGACCCAAAAATGCAACTTTTTGAAGCCAAAATTCACACTTGGTAAATTTGGCATAAAGCTTCTCCTTTCTCAGGGTCTTCAATATAATTCTCAAGTGATCTTCATGCTCTTCCTTGCTCTTTGAATAGACAAGAATATCGTCTATAAAGACTACCACAAATTGATCAAGATAGTCTCTAAAGACTCTATTCATTAGATCCATGAAGATAGCAGGGGAATTAGTAAGACCAAATGGCATCACTATAAATTCATAGTGTCCATACCTTGTACGGAAAGCCGTCTTTGGTATATCCTCCCTTTTGACCCTTAATTGATGATACCCTGAACGAAGATCAATCTTGGAAAAGTATTGAGCTCCGCGTAGTTGGTCAAATAAGTCATCAATGCGTGGGAGAGGATATTTGTTCTTGATAGTGATCTTGTTAAGTTCTCGATAATCAATGCAGAGTCTCATTGATCCATCTTTCTTCTTAACAAATAGAACAGGTGCTCCCCAAGGTGACGCACTAGGGCGTATGAATCCCTTATCAAGATTCTCTTGGAGTTGCTTCTTCAATTCCTGAAACTCAATTGGGGCCATTCTATAAGGTGTCTTTGAAATAGGCAAAGCACCGGGTATGAGTTCTATTGAAAACTCAACTTCACGATTTGGTGGAAGACCTGGTAATTCCTCCGGAAAGACATCATCAAACTCCCGTACAATGGGCATATTCTTAATCGTGAGTTTCTCACCAACCATTTGAGATAAATAACCTTCATTTAGTGGAATCAATACCCATAAGATGGAAGAAATTTCCACTGGAAGGTTATGTTCATCCTTGCATTGATAGATGATCGTAGATTGATCTGGAGTATGAAATGTGACTTCCCTTCTTTGGCAATTGATATGAGCTCCATGTAGAGAAAGCCAATCCATGCCAAGAATCACATAAAATTCCACTAAAGGAAGGATCACAAGATTTGCAGGAAGCACTTTCCCACAAACTTCGATTGGAGAAGAATTATAAACTTTTGATGCGATTGATGTGCCATTAGGTGTTGTCACAGCTAACTCAACATCTAATTGTTGAGGTAATACGGTGATACCCTTAGAAAAGTCTTCAGAAATAAGAGAGTGGGTGGATCCAGAATCAAATAAAACATTTGCTACTTTAGAGTGGATGGTAAGTGTACCTTTCACCACTTCGTTATCATACTCCACATCGCTGATAGAAATTGCATGCGACTTTCCTTTGTCTTTAGCCTTAAGATTTTGTTGACGTCGACCATCATCATCAACCCTTGGATTTGGGCATTGATTGGAATAATGCCCCATCTCCTTGCACTTGAAACATTGAAGTGTAGTAGGTTCATTCTGTGTATCCCTTCCTTTGTTTGCATCATTAGACATCTTCTTCCCATTATCACGGCATTCAAATGCCCGATGACCTTCTTTTCCACATTTAAAACATTTACTTGTCCCTTTAAGACAACTCCCTCCATGTTTCTTTCCACACTTTGAGCATAAGGGAAAGTTCATCTTCTTTTCAGTGTGCTCTTTAGATTTTTCTTTGAATTCCATCTTCCTCTTCTTATCAAACCCATGTGACTGATGGGTTACTCCAATCTCCATCTCGACTTTGAGAGCACATCGAACGATTTCCTCGTAGCTATTGAAGTCTCTTATGGCTAACGCCCTTCGAAGACTTGGTTTTAAGCCACTAAAGAATCGATCGATCTTACTCTCAGGTTGGATAATAATACCAGAAGCGTACCTTGCAAGTCTTGTAAAATTTGCTTCATACGTACTAACAGATTCATCATCCCTTTGCTTCAGTTCAAGGAACTCTTTCTCCATCTTTGTTCGGAGAATACGAGGGAAGTACTTATTGAAAAATAAGTTCTTGAACTCGTCCCTTTCCATAGACTCAATTTCATCCCTTTGCCTCGTATTCTTAACAGGATTCCACCATTGATCAGCATCTCCTTCCAAACGATACACTGCTAGGATGACTTTATCATGTTCAGAACATTGTAGAACTGAAAATATCATTTCAGTAGTACTAATCCATTGTTCAGCAACTAATGGATCAGTAGACCCGCTGAAAGAAGGTGGACGCTGCCTCATGAAGGATTCAACAGAATGTTTCTCCTTCCTTTGCTCGTTTGGAAATCCTGCATGATTCATAGCTTGAGAAAGTTGTGTGAGCATGGCTACAAGATTTTGCATCCCAGCTCCCATATCGTTTGGTTGCTCAGGGGGACAATCATTGCATTTCCCATCGCATTCCGCATTAACACGGTTCCTTCGGGTTCCATCCATTGACTAAAACCAAGAAGAATAGTGTGAGAAACACTAATTATAATAGGAAACCACATAATTCAAGAATAAAATTTTCATGCTTAAGGTATTATCCTAGGTTATTCAAGTCCATTTCTAAAACACTAAGATTGTGTTCTATGCTTAGACTTATCCTTAGGGTTCTTACTAAGGCTTTCACATCCTAGTTTCCAAAGGTTGACTATACCTTTCCTCTGATACCAACTATAACGACCCATACTTTACACACATTGTTAATACTTCAAAATTGAAGCACACTTATTACAACATATGACAAAACCACAAAGGACCGTATAGGTATAGTGTCTTTAGAAACTGGGAAACATAAACAACTGGTTCATAAATCTTCTACAGTGTCTCCCATTTATTTCATTATATCTAGGGTCCCTTTTAGCATATTCTACTTAATATCCATCTTCCTGACCTGGGGAAAAGAAAACATAAAAGGGTGAGCTCAAATGCTCAGCAAGGCAAATAAAGGAAATAAAAATCATATCATATCTTTTTGAAAATCAAAACCTGCAAAAGAGATCATAATATCTTAACATGGAATAAATCATAGAAGTGAAAATGAGATCCCCATAATCATAACATAAAACTTGAAACTTTGTGGCATGTACACATAATCATGGAAAATCATTTTTTTTAGTCATGACTCATTTCCAAGACTATCTTAGTGGACAAAGTCCCTTTCTGAACCGAGTTCACTCCTCGTTTCAGTCCTGTATCACTGAACCGAAATAACCTTCCGTTCCAGCCATGTCTATCTCATGAGATATAAAATCTTTACCCAATGCATTGGAGGGAGATATAGGTCCCACCCATCTTATAATGAATACTTTCTTATGTGTGCCACATAATCATAAATCATACATCATCACATAACCCATGTAATAAAAATGGAATTCTTAAACAACATGACATCATAAAACAATTCATATAAGATAAAGGAATTCATAAAAATGTTTCCATCACAAAATAATCAAATCCATGTAATAATAGGGATAGAAACAGAACCCTTTTATTATCTTAGATGGAAAATAATTTTGATAAAATACATGAACTTCATTCTTGAGGAAAATATCCTTTCTTCTTCAAAAACACTTTTACTTTCTTAACATGTCATACAATTTTAAACTAAAAGAAGTTGATTAAAAATAAACTTGAATAGTTTTAAAGGAAGCTTCTTTGAAATAATGTTTTAAAAATCCATTCATGCCGTATAAGTTAAAAAAAACATTCTTCGTACTTTTGTCGGAAAAGTCAAAAAGTACCTCGTACGACAAAAGATTCCTTTCATACATATTACTAAAAACTCACCGAAGGGTAAAAATGGATTTAAAAAATTTTAGGTGGATGGAAATAATATTACATATTAATGAAACATGGATGTGGATGATAAAATACACCCCAGTAAATACTTACAAATAAACAATCTCGGATAAAAATGAGATTGTGATATTTCCCTTACCTTAGGTCCAATTTGCTTTGTACGTGTCCGAAGCTCCTGTATAATGGTTTAAATAATGTTATTGACTTATTCCAGAATCATACATATTGATATGATATCATATATGGTCATATTCTTAGCTTCTTGATAGTAATATTTCATTGTTACTTGTTACTCGGGTCTTTATAACTTTTTGTTCTTATGCATGTTTTGTCGAATAAATTCTTATTCTTATCTTTAGGTTATAGATAATTCATTTCCAGAATTCTATTAGTGTGGTATATACCATATTCATTCATTCAATTTATATAATCATTATGAAATGAAGATCATGTAGAACGAGTCGCATCACATCGTGGAGACGGTATTCCGTACGTACGCACGAGTGATGATATCATTCCTATGATCGTGTAATTGTATTGGAGTATATATATATTATTTCAGTATCAATATTACTTCATAATAATCATATATAGTTACTCATTACACCATTATACCCATCCTTGTAAGGTGATGGTGGAAAATAGATTACACCACGGCGTGGAGACGGTATTCCGTACGTACGCACGCGCGGTGATTTCATTTTTTCCGTAGGATGGATAGAAGGTGAATTAGGGTTGTTTCATATTTATAATAACATATCAGTATGTAAGTAATACTGATGTTATTACTTTATCATGAAACAACTAAAGAAGAATAAGTTGAAGAAGAAAGAAATTGAAAAGATCGGTAATGGATATTACCTCTTCTTTGGAACGCCTCTTTGAATCCTCCACTTAAGGAACTAAGATTGGTCTTTGGAGAATACCAGGACCTCTAGGATTATTCTAGGGAAGTGTAGAGGAGAAAATGGCAGGGGTTGGCCGAGCTTGAGTGCTCAAATTGGTGTGAGGAGGAGGGGGAGGAGGTGCCCTTTTATAAGGGAGGAGAGGGGCACCTTAGGAATATCTCAAAATATTATTTTATATTAAAGTCAAAATCGGTTTATAATGGTTCCAAAGTGTCTTATTTCGAAGCTAAAGTGGGGATGGGTCGAAATCCTATCAACCAATAGGATTTAGACAAGTTTAGGGTATTATTTTAACCTTATCAATTAGATTTAACTCTAAGTTAATTAATTTAACTTTTACCGTGTCTTTTTGTTTTCTTTCACTATATGGTTAATACACTTACTATAACATGCCAAAAGAACCCCAAATTGTTTATTATTAATATATATATCCTTATCTAAGTCATTTGGCCGAACCTTAGATTTTTAGGAATAAAATAACAATTAGTAATATAATATTTGATTTAAAAACTATTTTGTGTCAATTTTGACACTATTTGATATATGATTTTTGTGAAAGTCATAACAGAATTATATGTTCGAACCAAGTTGATTAAATCAACAATAATATATCATAGTAACCTAGAAAATTAGTGGAATTCATAAAAAGTCTCAAATTACATTTATTTTGGTATTTATATTATCAATTATGTCAATATTTCATTAATAAGATAATTACTGCATCATCTTTGTGTCATAAATAAATTAAATTATTTGATGTCTAAAAAATTACAAATAAAATATCATCATGTAGTAAATCTTTTTAGCTTTCTAATGAATATTTATAGTCGAATTTATCTTATGTATAACCCCATATTAAAAATTATTTACTTATTAAACTTTGATTTTAACTATTTTAACCCTTCTTTAAATAAATTAATAATAAATGTCCTAATCTAATCCATGTGGGCCTAAATGGTCATATTTTATTCCTAAGTTTGTTTTTGGTCGAATTAAACTTGTCCAATAGAATTAGGACATGTGTTAGGGTAATAGTAATATCATATTTACCCTTAGTTACCCTATTTACTATTAACCGCGGTAAAAAAGTAAAAAGTTACTATTCACCAAAAAATTATTTTCATCTCATTGAACCATATTTTAGTCCTTGATATTAACCGTGTCTCTCGGATTTTCGAAATTCCATTCACAGAAGCGGTAAAATTAAGTTTTTTGCAAAATTCAGTTTTTAACCTACCACTTAGTGGTTTCACTATTCATCAAAAATTGAAAGTTTTTAGAAAAATACCAAAATTTTACCCTAGGCTAATTTCGATATTCTAAGTCCAAAAATGAAGTCCATTTTGAAAAATAAAATTTATAAAATTTCAAAAAGTGGTTATTACTATTCACAACGGCTAGTTTTAATAGCATATTGTTGTTTAGTGAAACTCG
Source organism: Viscum album (assembly GCA_963277665.1). Taxonomy (NCBI): domain Eukaryota; kingdom Viridiplantae; phylum Streptophyta; class Magnoliopsida; order Santalales; family Viscaceae; genus Viscum; species Viscum album. Next base: position 193,001,737 of record OY728122.1, read on the forward strand.
GTATTGCGTACGACGCAAGCTATTGAGGAAGGTCGCGATTGCGTGTAAAGCAAGCCAAGAAAGTGTTGTGTAGAAAAAGATTCCTTTGATGATTTATATAACATAAAAGTCTCGGGTGTTACAGACACATATTCATATCATGAAATAATCAAGAAGTAGAGGTTTAACCCAAATAATTGAAATTGGGTTAAGAAGTTCCCTTACAGAAATCCGACAGCCTAACGACGTCACTTTAAAATTCAGAAAATTAGTTGATGAGAGATAAAAAGGGTATCTCGTCACTTGGACATAAAATTTACACTAATAAGGATATATAAGAACATATCCCAATATAAGAAGATGTAAATTAAAATACCTAACAAAAATAAGTCTTTTAAAAAGAGGAGGGTGAAAGGTTCCCTTACCGATTTGGGTAACTTTCAAAATGTACACCCCATGAAATAAGGATCATACAATGAAGATGTAAATACCCATAAATTAAATTATATTACACAAAGAATATAATCATGGACAGTACATACACCACAAAAAATGAAATAGTGACAAATGTAGCATGAATCTTATGGGAATAAAAAGTGAGATAAAAACCCCTTACCTCATTGTAATCAATCGAGTCATACGAACAAAAGATAATAAACACCAAATGAATCACATAATAAAATGAATATAAATATAATCATGATAATGTATATGAAATGGAAGTACAAAATACACCACATGCAACAAATAAGTTGCGAACAATGGAAATATCACAGAATTAAAAGTGAGATAAGAAATACCTTACCTCAAGTATGACTTGTCTTGTTTGTTTCTTTATATTATTGAATAATAAACCTTGGTAAATTTATAATTAATTAAGGAATTAATTTAAATTTTTTATTCAATTCATATCACATATTATCATGTTATAATAATTAGTTAATTATGTGAGTTTATATCATACATTTTGTCAATGTTCGGTACATGAGTCAAAAATGAACTTGTTTGAAGAGAATTGTCCATGTAGTTATAAGTAAATCATCTCTAAAATAGTGTTCATGATTTTAATATCATATATATCCAGTATATATTTATTTAATAATATTCCATAATGTTTGGAGAGAATAAATGAAATGTACCGTTCATGGAGACGGTAGGCCGTACGTACGCATGAACGCTACTTTTATTTTTTGTCATATTAATGGACTTTAAAACTAAATGAGACATAGATATATTATAATTACAGTATAATATATATGTTATATAGGTAACATAAGTTCATTAATTACATTATTTATAAATTCCATGTTTGGAATGAACGAGTCACATCACTTGAGGGGGCGGTTGTCCACACTTCCTCATATGAAATTATCGCATTTTCACAACATGAAAAGCATAACGGTATGTTTTAAATATAAAATATAGAAGAATAGAGAGAACATAAATATAATATATAATATATATAAATATATTTCCATCATAATGGACACCATGAGTGGTGTTAAAAGAAGATCGAACAATCATCATTTCGTGAGGCATTAATTCGCCACCCACAGAAACAGTATGTTCATTAACTATTAGATGGTGGTGTGTGTATGTGTAGGTAGAAAACTTATCATAACAACATCCTAGTATATTAAGGATACTGGTGTTATTATGAGATCAAATAATAATAAGATAGTGGTGAGTGAAGAAGGAAAATAAAAGAAAGAAACTCGAGAGAAGACATTACCTCTAAATCGGGTAACTCTTTTTGATTTGAGCCAAAGGCTTCCTTGGAAATACTTATGACCAAAGTGAGGCTTTTAGGAGTGAGAGAGAGATTTTTAGAGATAATATTATCAGAGTTTGGATGATCCAAGGTCTTGAGAGGTTTGGGTAAGGGGGTATAGGTGGGGGCCTTTTATAAGAGGGAGGAGGGTCACTTTTGGAAATTCTTGAAATGTTACTTTATTATAAAATGATTTTAGGATTTTAAAGGTCCCACAATGATATATTGTGATTATAAGGTGATAAGGGTTCTAAATACACCCATCCAATAGGTTTTCAACAAGTATAAGTCTTATATTTTACCTTATCCTTTCATTTTATTTAAATCGTTCATTAATGAGGTAATCACTGCATCATCATGGTGTCATAAATAAATTTATTTATTTAATGTCTAAAAATTATAAAAAAATACCATGATTTAGGAAATATTTTTATATTTACAATAAATATTTATATTCTAAGAAATAATTTATGTAAACAAAAGTAAATTTTTTTTACTTAGGATATACAAACCTTTGTTATATTTCTCTTCTTTTTTAAAAATAATGTCATAAATGTCACTATCACACCCATGTGACTCCACGGGCCCTCAAGTTTGGTAAAAAGATTCTCATGGTCGGACATGACTCAAAAAAGAGGATTTGGACACATTTTGGGGTCATTTTATATTATTATGATATTATTTTATTACCCTTAACTACCTGATGACTAATTAATCACGATAATTAAAGATAATTGTCGTCGTTACTATTTATAATGTACAAAAACAAAAGTCTTAATTACATAATTTGGACCTTCTAATTCAAAATATGGAATCCATTTTAAAAAATTACAAACACAGAAATTGAAGTAATTAATTTAAAAATAATTCCTGTTATCAAAACCAAAGAGGTGTTTTTAAGATGTAAAATCTATCAAAAGATTTATTTGTTTTTACATCCAATTTAAAATTAAAATTACATAAAATGACCAAAATTGTATTAAATGATAAAAAGATAATTAAATTACACCTTAAAACCAATTAAAATGAAAATCTAACTATATAAATAAATTGGATGAAAAGGAAATTTTGAATTAAAATGCTGTATTTTTCACTATTCATTAAAAAATGAACATTATCAGAAAAATACCAAAAATTCACCCTAATCTATATTTGATATTACAAATTCAAAAATGATTTCCATTTTACCAAATTAAAAACAAATAAGTTTCATTAATTAATTTTATAATTAATTCCCGCTGTCAAAACAAATAGCGTGTTTTTAAGAAACAATATCCATCAAAAGATTGACACTTGTTTATGTCCAATTTCAAAGTGAAATTAATTTCAATGACCAAAATTGGATTAAATGGTAAAAATATATTTTAACCACACTTTAAACCAAATTAAAAAGATAATATAACCATATAAATAAATTATATTAAAAGGAGGTTTTGAATTAAAATACAACATTTTCACTATTCATTAATAATTGAACTTTATCGGAAAAATACCAAAAATTTACACAAAGTAAATTTTTATGTCTAGATTCTAAATATGGATTTTCTTTTGTCAAATATAACATATAAAAGTGAAAAAAGTAGATTTAAAAAGTGTTTGCCATCAAAAGGCGGTTAATCGACCTTTTAAAGAATATTAGAATATTTATGCTTAAAATTGGATTCATTCGCATTTTAAGCCTCTATAATTTATTGGGTAATTGTTAAAATATTTAACAAAAATATATAATCATTTTTTAGTTAGTTCTATTCATTCCTGCCATTACAACGGCTAGGTGTTTACTACCATTTAAAATAATATTATTATATTATTAGTGTGCAATGTAAGATTTCAAATAAACTTGTTGTTGCGTATTGGGTACACCATCAAACATAGAATTGACTTTAAAGTAATATTAATATTCTATTCACAAATATTAATAAATATGAAAATTTCATATTCTTTATTTATATGGGATGTTATACAAAACACTAAGAATAAAAAGGAATATAACAACCCGAGACTTTATAATATGTTTATATATAGATAAATTAAATATTTTCTATAGAATATATTACAAATAATATAAATTTTATCTTTATCTACACAAAACACTAAGGTTATACGTGTTACATGCAATAATGACTTTCTTCAATGGCTTGCGTAACACGCAAGACTGAGTTTTACCAAACAACAATTTATTATTAAAATATTATTATTTTTATAAAAATATATAACCCAGCCATTAAATAGGTGTTTATAAATATTATTAACTAAATTATGAAAATATATGGTTTAATTAATTGGTTACCAATGAATATAAAAACTAAATGAATATAAAGGAATTTTTTTATAAAAAATTATTTTTATGTGTCAAAGGAGTTTTGTATTAATAAATTAAATTAATTAATACTATTAAATGATATTAATTATATATATGTATATATATTATATTCAATAAAATATTTTTTACATTCATTCAATATATTTTATAGGGAAAATATAAGAACAAATCCAATTTTATGCATAAAAAATTATATTTTTGTAACGGTAGTTTTGCTAACTTTTAATGGAGAAAATATTTTAAATAATTTTTCAAAAAATTTTAAATTATGTTTGAAAAAATAAAATTCATTTTTAATATTGTAATTTTAATATTACATTAGGGTGAATTTTTGGTATTTTTTTGAGAAGTTTCATTTTTTGATGAATAGTGAAAAATACTGAATTTTAATTGAAATATGACTTTTCATATAAATAAATTATAATGTTAAATTATATTTTTATTTATTTTTAAAAAAAAATTAGAAAAATTATAAATATATTAATCCAATTTAGGTTATTGGAATTATTTTTTATATTAATTTTATATATAAAACTTAGAAAACTTTTGGCCATTTTCACTTTAAAAACTCTCTTTCTCGTCACATCTGTGTGATAAATTTTAAAATAATTTCTACCAATTATGTGAGTGGAATTTAGAAAAATGGATTAAAAATTTGTAAAAATCATAATTTATAATTTATATTATTTTCATATTAGTTTTTTACAAAAATTATTAGTGAAATAAATTAAAAAAAATTATAATGATTAAGGTGAAAATGAGTTTACAAAGTTATTAAACTTTAATATTAAGCGGCCAAATGGCCCAGAAACTTGTCCAAAACATATTTTATTTCTAAATTTAAACCATATGAACCATTTTATCTAATTTGGTTAATTATTTGTGGAACATTATGTAATGGATACCTCTCAATATTGTTTATGTTTTTATGTTTACAAGAATGCAACTCCTCCATTATAAATGGGAACTCACCCCCCACTCACTTATTCACACATATAGAGAAATCTGGATCTTCCAAAACCTGAAAAAATAATCTCCTAAAATATTTTCCATCATCCCAGAAACTTCAATTTGGTAAGAAATTCAACCAAGGAAGTCCTTTGGTGCAAACCAAAAAGAGTTACTTGAAAAAGAGGTAACTTTCTTTAAAGAGCACTTTAGTTTTATTTCTTTATCTAATAATTAAATTATTATTAAATATTTTTTATATAATATATTAAGTATCATAAATATACTTATATATTTTTATCTTAAGTGTATAACCTACACTTACACACACTTCCAAAAAATGGGATACACAATCACCGTTCGTGTGTACGACGAACTACCACCTCATGAAATGATGTCATTCATTATTCCGTTACAACCTTTAAAGGTTGAAATAATGATGTAATTATTGTTTTTAAATGATATATATGATATTTATAATATTATTATACTTTTATAATTATTATATCACACATACCATCAATTATTCTATTTTGTGGGAATATGATAACATTTTTTGTGGACGTGTGGACTATCGCCTCCTCAAAGAGATGTGATTCATTCACACATTACATGGAATGTATTAAGGATGTGTTTAATAAAAATATGTGACATATATGAAATAAAAATTATACTATAATTATAATATACATATATATAATTTAATTTTTATTCTATCAATATGATAAGAAAATGGAAACAACGTTCATGCGTACATACAACCTACAATCTCCATGGATGATGTATTACTTTTTATATAACTAAATATTATATATTACTTTAAATTAAAAAATATTGAATATATATGAAATTTATTTCATTTTTTAATTCTGTATTTTATCAAATCCTAATATAAGTAAGAGGAATGAAAAACAACATGTCAAAACATACTAAAAAAACCACGAGATTAACACCTGAAACGATGAAAATAATGAAAGATTATTAATGAATAGGTTATAACATGTTATAAAAGGATTAAATATGATATCATAAATATTAATATGGATTTTTATAAGTTAATAACATGATTAAAACCATTATACAAGAGTTTAAATAATGTTCAACCATAGGGAAGTATAAGGTAAGGGATTCTATCTCAATTTCATTTTATTGAGACATATTGTAATGTTATAAACCTAAATTATTTTTTATGGTGTATACACTTTACATTTTAAAATAAATATCATGAATAATATATTCTACATGGTATTTTATGTTTCAATTTAAATTATTTCATCTAATGAGATATTAATTAAGATTTACCAATTGGTGAATATTTTCACAACTCAATTTATTTTCATTGAGTTATATTACTTCTTTATTGTGGTTAATTTTGTATGATTATGTGTATAATAAATTTTAAGTACATATTGTTTTATTTCAACTTATTTTATTTTTATTTCTAGTTTATACACATAATAAATTCATTGGTTGATTCTCACTCCAATGTTATAGTATTTTCAAGGGTTTACTTAAAAATATCATACTATTCAGGATTGTTTACACTTGAATTTCCATTAAAGGAAATTATTTGATCATTATTTAATAATTTTTTTATTTTATTATCATCTGATTATTGATGATACTTTTCAAGAAATTTTTCCATTTTCACACTCTTTAATACTAAAAATGTTTCAGAAAATGTTTTAAGAAAAACCAAATTTATTTCTCTCTTCAGTCAGAAATCTATTTTCTTTTAAAACCATGTTATATAAAAATGTGTTCAATTTTTTTAAAACTCTTAAAAATGATCTATTAAATGTTTTTTTTACAAAATGCTTTCAAATTATTCTTCTTTTCATTTTCCAAACAAGGAACCTTACTAACATTTTTACTATGAAAAAGGAATGTATTTTTTATCTTGTATGACATGTATAGATTTACCCACCATAATTTATTTTAATATTACATTGTAAGTTTAAAAGGGTAATTTTTATAATAAAATATTTTTGAAATTTTTTTAAGGAAAATTATTTTCAAAATATTTTTTAAAATGAAAGGGATATTTTCTTCAAGAATGTTTTTAAAAGTTCTTTTTATATCATTTCTATTCATTAGTGACAAAAACACTTTAGTTTTACTCCACTTAGGATATGTTTTATTAATACCATAATTATTACTCATTTGGATGGTTTATGATATATTTTTCCAAGGATATTATTGAAATTCAATTTCTTGATTCATTTTTATAGTCCTATGGAAATATTCACATTCCTATGATATTTGGAAATTAAATTTCCTCTAATTATCCATATAAATTTTCATGGGTATGTTTATTTTTTAAAACTTACACCATTTCTACATTCAAAATTTACTTCAAAAGTTATTTTATTATCTGGGTAATTATTGATAAATATGTATTATTTACATAATAAATATATTTAATAAGGCACATTGTTTATGAATTAAATATATTATTCGATATTTTAGGAATTTTAGGATAGGTATGACATGGGTTGGGGACCAGTTAATACAAGCCCCTCAATGAATCATTAGTATCATGATACAAAATCAGGTTAGAAAAAACCTATGCATTTGTAACTGCTATGTTTTAAAATATCTTTTGAAAGTTCCTGAAATTAGGGATTATGTAAGAAAAACCAAAATGGTTTGTACCCAATATGTTATAAAATGTTTTGTGAAAGGTCATGATGGTAAAGATATCATATACCTAGGGAACAAGACGTTTGATAATTAAGAATTTTATTCATTTTATTCAATTATTATTATCCATAACATTTTCACTATGATAAAATGTATGGATATATTTCATTTTAATTTTATTGATTAAATAGAACGTTTCTTTGGTTATTTACCTTTCCATATTGATTATTCATTATATAGTTATTTAAATGGAATGTGTGATCAGTTATTTATCATCCTATATTGATTTTTCTCATTGATTCATTATTTATTTATATATAATTAAATCTTACTAAGAATTTGGTATCACCCATATTTTGTTTACTTTCCCTAAGTTTCCAAGAAGGGTAATAAGAAAGATATACAAGAATATTCAAAGTGGGAATAAAGTTATTATTGATAAATAAAAGAAAAAAATTATGTTGTAATTATTATATTCAGTTATAATATATGACTCTTGTATGTATTTGGTTTACCTAGACTACTAAAATCTTTAGTCCTTTGGTGATCAATTCCTTATAATCATTCCAATGTATTGGTAGTAGACACTAGCTCTGGGCTTCTCAGGTCGGGTCGCTACACTTCTCATTTGATGGGAAAGAGGGTGTATAGTGGTGTTTTCATAATCAAAATAACACTTCTATATATTTATGATGCTAAATTTATTATGATTTGATAAATAATATATACTTATAGGAGGTAAATAATAGTATAAAATAAAGTGATTGATAAGGGTGATTACCTCTTATTTGGAATGAATCCTTTAGATATCCTTTAAAGGGTTCTAGGGTTGGTATTTTTGGAAGAAAAAACCTATAGGATGTGTCTAGGGAATTTGGGAATGGAAATTGGTAGATATTGGTCAATATAAAAGACTCAAAGTGGAATAAAGAAGTGAGGAAGGAAGTTCCATTTTTTAATTGAGGTGAGGGGCACTTTTTTTGATTTTTAAGTAATTTAATAAAATATTATTTTGATAAAATATCATTATTCTCAATTTTGACACTATTAATTTAATAAAATTTTAAATACATGAAAACAAAATCAGAATTTGAATATCATGATTTTAAGCCTTGATAATATTTTATGTATATTTAAATCATTTTTGGGTCACATTAACTCATCCAAATTATATCAATTTTAATATTTTTTATAAATAAATTATTATATATTTTTATTAAATGAAGAAATACTGCATCTATGTTGCATAAGAATTTAAGGTCATTATATAATCAATAAAAATTAAAAATAAATTTATATCATGAAAATAATTTTATAAAGATAAAAATAAACACTTATATTTGTTCAAAACTTAATTTTCTCTTTATTTTTACACATAATACATATTAAAAACAAAGGGAGTGAAATTTTGTAACTTTCTTTGATTTAAATAATATATAATTTATTTTCATAGAAAATTTTCCATTAAACAACTCAATTTCAAAATTAATGTGTTAAAGGTAGAATTAATTATATCCAATAATAATTAAGATGAAAAATTATGGCATTATCACTTAGTTTTAACCCTGATAAACCTGATTTACCCTTTATTGGGGTGATAAATTTTACCACTATTACTATTCATATTAACCAAAAATAAAAGGGGCCTATATTGACAATTAGAACCTTATGAGTCTAAATATTTAATTCATTTTATCTAATTCAATACATGTAAATGGAAAAAATAATTTTAATGAAGTGCGAAAAATGTGACAAAACTGATTTTTTAGAAAAAACATTTTTAAGAATAAAACTGAATTTATCCTTATCCTATACTTAGAAAAATATTTTTTTTGTTTACAACTTTTTATCAAGTAAATAATATATAAATATAATTAAAATATCCACCAATAAATATTAATTTAATTTATTAATATAAAAATTTATTTTGTGCATAAAAACAATTTTTTGAGAAAAAACATCACTTTTATTTTAAAATATTTTTTTCTTTTAATAATAATCATTTGATTACTAATTAATTCATTTTATAAATTTTTAGACTGTATATTTTTCATATTTTAGTTATTACTATTCATACACTCCAATCCAAAGGGTATCCAATAACAAACTCATAATATTTTAATAATTTTATACAGTTTTTTAAACTTGGTGTTGTGTCTAACACAAGTTATTGAAGAAATAAAATTATTTAAATAGAAATAATTCCGAAAAAAATGTTAGGGTATTACATTATATTCTCATTAAAATGAATTTATCCTATAAATTTTTTCAGTCTGATACAAATAAATGAGGATACCTCTACCACATCACATCCTCAGGTCTCTATATAGCTTATTCAAATGGGTGGTTTCACAATAAAACTTTGACCAGGTGAGTGGTCTTGTTTTGTATCACATTCTCTCTATGGTCAAGAATCTATACTGGTTGTTATTTATAAGAAATATATTTCTAAAATGGTATGAACTGTAATTTCTGTACATGTTAAGGATCAAGAATGTACTTCCCTAAGATAGATACATAGAACACATCGTTAACTTGAGGGAGATTTAGTGGAAGATCCAATTGATAAGCTATCATCCCGATACAATCAATAATTTAAAAAGGACCAATATACCTTTGGATTATTTTTACCTTATTTTCAAATTCCATTACCCTGTTATAAGGATATATTCATTTTTATACCATTCCACCAACTTCAAACTCCATATCTTTTTTATGATTGTCAACATGAAGTTTTGGTTGACTCTGATATGCTCTTATGTCTTGTTGAATGGATATAGACTTTGATTCCATTTACTTATCTAGATCAAGTCCAAATAGATTTATTTCTCTAAATTAATTCCATCACATTGTAGTTCTACAATTCCTATAATAGATAGATTTATAAAAATCCATCTGAATGATGGAGTGAATGGTATTATTTTAATAAAATTATACCAAAGGAAGGTGTTTATCCCAACCACCTTTGAAATCTATAGTGTAATCTCTCAAAATTTATTCTAGAGATTGAATGGTCCTATCAGACTAGCCATTTGTCTAATAATGAAAAGAAGTTCTTAAACAAAACTATGTATCCATATCTTGCGGAAGAATTATTCAAAACTTTGAGGTAAATCTTAGATATTGATTAGGTACAATTGATAGTGGTATACAATGAAATTTTACTACTTCCTTAATGTTTAACTGAGTAAGTTGATCATGATAGATTTGTTCTCTAATGGAAATGAAGTGTTCTGAGTTCATAAGGGAACCGAACATAACCCAAATATCATTATTTACTTTATATGTTTTGGGGAGTATGATGACAAAATCCATGGTGATGTTTTACCATTTCCATTCTTCTATGGGTAATGTTTGAAACATCCCCTTAGACTTATCTCTCTCTACCTTAACTTACAAAAATACAAACCAATGAGAAATATACTCTGTAATATATCTCTTTATTCCACCCCACCATTAATACTCTTTCAAATATTTATAAATCTTTGTAATTATAGAGTAAATAAATATTTAATAAATATAAGCTTCCCCCATAAGATGATTCTTTGAATATAGTGATGAATGGACACATACACAGTTTCTAAACCTTATTATCCCATCACAATAAAGTTTAAACTTAGGAAAATTTCTTATTTTTTTCATCTCAACATCATCCTCCTATGCCCCTTTAATCTTCACATGAATAGATGGTTGAACCCTAATTTACCTATTATTTCAAGATTTCACGATCCATACTTCAAAATTCTAGAAATATCAAAGTTTTGGGATCCTTATCATAAAAAAATAGCATGATTATTTTGGCTCAGAGAATTTTACACCTTGTTTTCTTTCCTAGGGTGGTAATGTATTCATAAGTCATAATATTTAATCTATTCCCAGTATATTATTTTTCACATGTTAAACTATTTTTGAGTGAAAATATACTTTAGAATTTTTTATTAGTATATATGTCACAATATTACCTATAGAGATAATTCCTCTATATCTTTAATGTAAAAAATTATCACTGATGACTACAAATAATGATTTGGGTAAGTTTTCTCATGGAACATCAATTTTCATGAGGCATAAGCTATAACCATATAATTCTGCATGAGTAATCATCCAATTCCCTTCTTTTATATATCATTATAGAATACAAACCCTTCTCCAATATAGAGTAGTGTAAGTATAGGGGCACCAACTAGACTTCTCTTGAGTTCCTTAAAACATTCCTCACATTCATCCATCCAAAGGAACTTGGATCTGTTCCGAGTTAACTTGGTTAGTGTATTTGTTAGTTGTGAAAAATTCTCCACTAAATTCCGATATTATCCATCTAAACCAAGAAAACTACAGATCTTAGTAACTTTTGTTGGTCTAAGATAAAGTTAAATAACTTATATCTTTGAAGGTTCTACTGATATACACTCACATTAGATTATATGACCCAAGAATAAAAATTTATGAAACCAAAATCACAATTAGTAAATTTTTCATAAAGATTATATTTCCATAGGGTCTTCATCACAATTATCAAATGATCTTAATGATCTTATTTTATATTTTAATAAATAATAATATCATCTATAAATAATACAAAAAACTAAAAAAGTTAATCTTTAAATACTTTATTCATTATATCTATGAAAACAGAAGGGGAATTAGTAATACTAAATGGAATCCCTATAAATTCATCGTTTATATATCTTTTATAGACTGTTTTCTTGGGTATATCCTCCTTCTTAACTCTCAATTGATGATATCCAAAATAATTATGAATCGTAAAAAAGTATTTATTTCTATACAGTTGATCAAAAAATTCATAAATACGAGGTAGATGGTACTTTTTCTTAATAACGATCTTGTTAAGTTATCAATAATCAAGGTATAGTTGCATTGATCCATCTTCCTTATTAAAAAACATAATAGGTTTACTCCAAGGTGGCACACTTGGCTGAATTAATCACTTGTCAATATTATCCTAGATTTTCTTCTTCAATTCCGGAAACTCAATTAGTGTCATTCTATATGCAGTCTTGGAAATTGGTGTATCACTAGGTATGAGTTATACTAAAATCTCAACTTCATGATTCAGTGGAAGACTTGGAAAATATTCTAGAAATACATAAATAAACTCACACAATAGGAATATCATCGATGTGAGTTTCTCCCCAACAATCTAAGATAAATTCCCACTTTTAATTGGAATCATGACCCCTATAAGGGATTTAAGTTCCATCCTAATTTTATCTTTCTCATCATAATGATAGGAGATCATAGGTTGGTTTAGAATATCAAATGTAACATCCCTTTATAAGAAATTGATGTCATAATTATATAAAGAAAGCTAATATATACCCAAAAGTACATCAAATTCAGTTAGATGAAGAATGAAAATATTTTAGGAAACACATTCTCATAAACTTCAACTAGAGAAGAATCGTAGACTTTGGATATGATCATCATAACATTAGGGGTTTTACTTCTAAATCAACATATAATATTTGAGGTGGTATAATTATAACCTTAGAAAAGTGTTTAGATATAAAAGAGTTATTAGATCCAAAATCAAATGAGACATTAGCAGTTTTATAGTAGATTCTAACTATACCTTCCACCATGTTTTTATCACACCCCTCATTAAAAATAGAGATTTAAGATATTTTACATTTATTATAGTATTAAGAGGTTATTAAAATTAATAATAATCATTAAACATTATATTTGGAAATTTTTTAGCATAATACCCATACTCCTTGTATATAAAACACTGGAGTGTGGGTGGTTCATTCTGTGGAGATTTCTATCCATTTAAATCATTAGCTAACTTTTTCCCATAACTTTGACATTTGATTTCCTGATGAACTTCCTTTCCACACTTGAAACATTTACTAGTTATATTAAGATAATTCCACCCATGTTTCCTTCCACATTTTGAGAATAGGAAAGCATATATTCTATTCTCTATTTTTTCAGAATTTCCATTGAACTCATTTTTTCATTTCTTATCTAAACCATGATATTGATTAGTAACTTAAATCACCATCTCCTCCTTGATAGAACATCTAAAAATTTATGCATATCTATCAAATTCCCTTACTGATAAAACACTTCAGAGACCTAGTTTTAAGCCACTTAAGAATTTATTATCCTTACATTTAGGTTGTATGATAATACCAAAAGTGTTCTTAAAAAGTATTATGAAAATTTCCTCATATGTATCAAAAAATTCATCATCATTATGTCCATTTTAATATGAATAATACGAGGAAAGTGCTTATTAATAAATAATCTTTTAAATTAATCCCACTCCATAGATTCAATTTATTCTTGTTATCTCATGTTCTTGACAAGAGTCCACCACTTATATGCTTCACATTCCAAATGATAAACAATAAAAATAAATTTTTTATGTTTTGAACATTGGAGAATAATAAATATATTTTTAGTGGCACTAATCCATTTCCTAGTAACTAGTGGATTAGAATACCCATGAAAATAAGGTGGTTGTTTCCGCATGAAGGGCTCATCATAACATTATTCCCTAATTTTATCATTTGTAAGCTTAGTGTGATTCATATCTTGATAATGTTATGTGAGCATAAAAACAATATTTTTCATTCTATATCCCATAAAACTTAGTTTCTTAGGAGGAAAATCATTTAATTTTCCATCAAATTCATAATTAACATGATTACTTTAGGTTCCAACCATGTAATAAAACCAAAAATCATAGTTTAACAAATAATAATCATTTTGAGAAACCATATAATCATGAAAAATAATTTATAGTATGTCTAAATCATGTAACCTTCTTCTATTAGAACTTATGTTTAACCTCAAACATTTATGATCTTTACCAAAAATTTATGATTTAATCCTATACTTAGACTTATCCATAGGGTTTTTAATAATTTTCTCTCATCCAAGTATATAAAGGTTAACTAAAACTTTCTCTGATAGTGACTATATAGATCAAAGTTTTTTATACATAGATATTACATTTTTAATTGATGAATATTAATTACATAAATTTCTATCCACACCAGAATCATATATCTCTTGTGTCTTTAGAAACATAGAAACATAAAAACCAGTTTATAAAATATATACATCGTAACCTACTTATTTATTCGTAACTAGAACCCTTCTTAGACATATCACACTTAATATTATTCTTAATAATTTGGGTAATAGAAACACAAGAAAGGGTGAGATTTGATTCTAAGTAAGGGTAAACAAGGGAGATATCAATGATCATATAAGAATAACATGAGAAGAAGGGTATGATAATATGAGATAAAAATTTGAAAACCATACATCTCATATCATAAATAATAATTTTGAGTCATGAAATAAATCTTGTTTGTTTATAATACATGAATAATAAAGTAATTAAAGAACAAGAGCTATGAGAGAATAACATTTGTATAAGACATGGAATTTTGGCATACACATAAGTATAGAAAATAATTTTCTTAAAGGTTAAGGATCATTTACAAAGCTATCATAGTGGAATGGGTTCACTTTAAAAACCAATATAGTAGTCATGGTTTACTACCAAGACTATAAGAGTGGATAAAATCACTTAATAAATTGACTTCACTCCCCATTCCAATCTTTTTTATCTCATGAGATATCAATATTTACACAATTAATTGGAGGGGGATATAGGTATCACCCATCACATAATAAAAATAATACATATGTGTTCCATAATATTATAAATAATTCTTCATATCATAAACCATGAAAATTAATGGATTTCATAAACATTTCATCATAACATAACCCATGGGAAAGAAATGGGTTTCATAGACATTTAATATTTTCATTATAAACATAAACCATCCAGAGAAAGAATAAATATGGTATACTTGGATAATATCATCATTAAATAATAAGTAACATAAAATAATGTCATATTATATATAAAATGATTTTGAAAAATCACTTGTAATAATTTTTGAGGAAAATAATCTTTCCATTTAAAAATCATTTTTTTTAAAATGATATATAATTATAAGAGAAATCAATTTATTTTAAAAACAACATTTTAAAATTGAAAAGTAAGATTAAAATAAAAATTTATTCATTACGTTGGGAAAATAAATTCATTCCATATAAGTTAAAAAACATTCATTCTATATCTTTATCGAAAAATTCACAAAGTACATTTTTTAGAAAATGGGGAAAAGATTCCTTTCAGACCATTTGGTAAAAAGTAAAAAATGGGTTAAAACTAAATTAAATAATAATAGGATAATTGTAAAAAAAATAAAAATATTTTTATAAAACATGGTTATAGAAGAGAAATATTCCCCAATAGAGTCTTAAATATAAAGAATCTCTAATAATGATTAGATTGTGAAATAAAACCCATACCTTGAGTTCTTCTTACTTTAAGAGAAATATAAAATCCTATATAATAATCATAAATTTATTATAATTATACACCATAGTTATTTTAATTATAATAATATCATATATGAACCCTTTATAACATTTTAACACCCCATTTTGTTAATAAATACTTATTAAAATTGTTATTTTCATGTGTTGAATGTTTTATTTATCCTGATTATATCAATTTAGTAGTTTCAATCCTTATTCATTTATCATGTTTCTATAATATAAAGAATACTTATCATGCTATTAATATCATACATACTCATTATATACATATTCATAGTCATCTATAAATTTTGGATATTGAAAAATGAATTACATTGTTC
Organism: Viscum album; assembly: GCA_963277665.1. Lineage (NCBI taxonomy): Eukaryota > Viridiplantae > Streptophyta > Magnoliopsida > Santalales > Viscaceae > Viscum > Viscum album. The sequence goes on from OY728122.1 coordinate 193,018,118, forward strand.
ATGGAGATGGTAGGTCATATGTACGCATGAACACAATTTTCATTTTTCAACGAATGGAAAGAAAGAAAGTTAAATATTAATTAAACTTTAAAAGATAATTATTATATATTATATATCATATATATTAAGAAAATTAATATTAATTATCATCCATGTAAAATATAAATTAAAAACAAATCACATCACTTCATGTTGGTGGTAGTCCACACGTACGCACAAGCAGCATTATAATTTCTCAACAGATTTTTTGGTAAGAAGGAAGGTATGATATTATTGCTATATAAGTATAATTATGTCATTAATATCATATATAAACATTAAATCCATCATAATATCCATATTTAAAATATGGTGATGAAAAATTTATTGTATCCCTATATGGAGAGAGTAAGTCGTACATATGTATTAGTGATACTTTCACTTCTAGTTTGATTGGAAAGAGGGTGTATAATGTTTTTTTCATAATCAAAATAACACTAAAGAATATTCAGGATACTTAAATTTAATATTTTATTATAAATACCATTAATTTTAAGGAGGTAAAGAAGATTCGAAAAGAAAGTAATCACTAAGGGCGATTACTCTTCTTTGAAACGAATCCTTTAGATATCCTCAAATGGGATCCAAATTTGGTATTTTGAGAAGAAAAAACTCTCTATTATGTTTCTAGGGTTGTTTATATGGGAAATGGGTAGATTTTTTTTGATTTATAAGGCTCAATGTGGTGTAAATAAGTGAGTTATGAGTTTCCCTTTTATATATTAGGTGAGGGTTAGTTTTGAAATTTTTCAAATGATTAAATCATAATAAATTCATACTCCATCCAAATGACTCCAAATGGATATGGAATAGAATATAAGGTAGGATAGGTTTCTATTACCATAAAATAATATAATTTAGACATGTTTTTGTGTAATTTTAAACCTTTTCATTTTGATTAACCTCTAATTAACCTATTTTCATATTAATAGTTGTAATAAATTTTTTAATAATGAAGGTTGTAATTTTTATCTAATAATGTGAAAATTGGGCCATAAATGGAAACTTTATGAAAATTTAAAACATATAATAACCAAATTATATTATTTTAGGATTTTATGTTTCTAAATAATCTAATAAAATATTAGTTTGAAAAAATATCATTATTGTCAATTTTGATACTATTCATTTAATTTAATTTTAAATAGATTAAAATAGGGGAATTAAAATATAAGGGTTTAAAAAAACACTAATATATCATATATATCTATAAAATTAGTTATTCACATTAAATCATTTCAATTATATCACTTTTAATATTTCTAAAAATCATTCATTATATATTTTTATTTAATGGAGAAATACTACATTAGGGTTTCATTAGAAATTAAGGTCTTGTATAATTACTAAAAATTAAAAATAAATTTATTTCATGAAAATAATTTTATTAATATCAAAATAAACACTTATATTGGTTTATAAATTACTTTTGATCCAATTTGGAAACATAAAACTTATTAAAAACAAATAGTGTGACATTTTGTAACTTTCTTTGATTTAAATAATATATAAGTTATTTTCACAGAAAATAAATTAAAGAAATAAATTTAAAACCTAAGGTATTATGTTGATAATTAAATTCATACAATAATAATTATAATGAAAAATTATATCCTTATCACTTATTTGTAACCAATATTTACCCAATTTACCCTTTACCATGGTAATAAATTTTACCACAATTACTACTCACATTCATAACAAGTAAAAGGGGTATATTTGTCAAATTTTAACATAATTATTAAAAATATGTAATTATTTGTATCTAATTTGATACCTATAAATGGAAGTAATTAATTTTAAAATATAAAAAATTCAATAAAAACTGTTTTAGAAAAACAATTAAACATAAAATTGGATTTATTCTTATCCCAAGATTAGAAAAATATATATTGTTTGTTTTGAAAATTTGATCAATGAAATATTATATAAATTTAATTAAAATAATTAAAAAATAATGTTTAATTTAATTTTTTTATATAAAAATACACTGCACACATATAATTTGTTTTAAAAAAAATTGTACTTTTATTTTTAAATAATTTTTTTGTTAATTCTATTCATTCGATTACTAATGAATTAATTTTATAATTGTTTATACAATATATTTTTCATAATTTACTTATTATTATTTATACCTACCAATCCAACAACCATGCGATGATGGAAAAATAATATTTTAATAATGTTACACAATTCTTTTAAACTCAGTGTTGGGTATAACACAAGCTATTGAAGAAATAAAATTATTTATGGAGAAATATTTAGTAAAAAATATTAGAGTGTTACAATATCCCTTGTAAAAAAGATTAGAATTTTTCTATGTCACTTCATCTTGATCATTTAGTTTATTTATAAAAATCCAATGTCTCTATCACAATGTTTTATTTTTGATGTGAAACTAGTTCCCTAATGTCATTATTATCAATTTCATTTAGCTCTTTTTCCATTCCTGATATCCATTTTTATTGTTTAAAGGAATATTCAATGATATTTTTCAACATATAAATGAAATATGATTTTATTAGAATCCCTAAAACTCGTTTGGGTTAGAACACCATTTTTTCTATCTCCAATAACATTTTTACCTTCAAAAAAATTTCTAAGTCTTGATAACTTTGTTCTTCCATTCTCAGTTATTTCTTCAACATTATATTTTTATAATCTATATGAAGGCCTTGAAAATATTCCTGTTCATCTAGAATACTCTGATTTTATCCAACATTATCTCTAATATCTTGAAAAATACTATCAATAATTATAAAATATGTTTGTGGATTATTTCTATGTTCAAAATAATTATATAAAAGTTTATAACAATATTTATTACATTATTTTTCTCTCAACAGAAACTCCTTCCACTGGGTTTATATTGATGAAGCATATGTTCATTATCTCTCCAATCAAATTTTCCCAAGTGTATCCCTTTAATATTGATATATCATAGATCTTATAATACCTTCAAAATTCTCAATTATGGATTTTTAGAAAACTAAATCACAAGGATTAATAACCAAATTTAGTTAAGGTAGGAACTATTTGAGAATATTGATATTCATGATTATAGCATATTGATAATTGTTTTTTAATTTTCATGATATGATTACATGGTTCTCCTTATTTCCACTAAGATTTAATTATTTCACTCAGCACTCCATTTTTTTGGGGAATAAATGGTGTACTATATTCTTTATTAATTATATACTTATCAATATATTTTTTAGTTCTCCATTATTATATTAAGATTCATTATTAGACAGAAAAATTTCAATAGAACATCCAAATAGATTTTATGAACTCCTCTATAAGTGTTTGAATCTCTCTAGTTATTTTAATTTACTCAACATAAGATAGATATAATTAATTAAGTAAAATAATTAATAGAAGTAATGAAATTCCTATCTCTATTGATTTACTTCAAGATCATCAGACCACATATATATAAGTGTATCAACAAAAGAGTTTTATTTATATTTATTTTGATTGTCTTATGATATTTTTCCATTTTCCCTTTTTAACATGTGTCATAATTATTGAGAATATCATGATGTTTCTTTGGTAGGTTCCTCATATATTTATAATTGATTAACCTATCCATATTATTTTTCACCAAATGATCATGCCTCCTATGCCATAATTGATTTTCCTTCTTCATGGATGTGACGAAAGTTTTATAATCATTAATTTGAAATATATTGTTTTTTGTTTGAAGTAAATTCATCATCATTATTCCATAATTCATCCTATATTTGAAATATCCATATTTTGGAGATATCGCCACATTCCTATGGTCAAAAAATTGAGAAACACTTAAAATATTGTGATTCAAGACACTGATAATGATAAAGTCATTGGACTCAAGTTTCTTCTCACAAATTGTAAAACATATTAACAATTTGAAATTTAGTGATCCATTATTAAAAAAATTAATAAAATTTCCCTTATATATTTAGATTATTTCAAGATATTATTATTTTCATTCATGAAAGAAGAGTAACTAATATTGAATATCCAATGTTTATAACCTTTTATAGATTTTTCAGCAACCTTAGCCACCATTTATTTCACGTGATTATTCCTACTCTTGATATATTTATAATTCTTACTTGAATTAATTTTTTTTAATAACATAGTTAGATACTGGTTGTAGATGTGTATGGATTGATCAAACATCATATAAGATTCCTCAAGATAATCAAAAGAGTTTTTTTAATTTCACCTTCTCTTATGGACATTCACTTGAATGGAATCTTGAAGATTTAGGATAAATCCTCCTAATTTTATGCTTGATCAATTACTGGGGAAGTTAAAAAATACAACAACACAAACAATATTTATTCCCACACACTCCAAAACATTAACGTCTTCTTTTAAAGTCAAATATATTTACATAATAAATATATTCCTAAATTATTTCTTAATGTTATTCCTTTGAATATGAATTCATATACTTATTTTTGAAAATCTCTTACTTATGATATTTTTCTATTACCTGAACATTCATTTATAATTATACTTTATATTAATTTTCTCATATACCACATTTATTTTGGAATTTTTAGAACCACTATTGAATTTGGAAATGGTTGTTTTCACCTTCTTCAGTTATGTGATCATATTATTAATTCCATCATCACCACTACCATCATGAATATTGAGAACTCATATGTGTAAAAAAATGGTCATTTATGCCATATGGAAATAAATAGGATATTTTGCTGCATTGAAATCCTTATCTACTATTTTATAGATTTGAATAAACTCATTGATTGAATTTTTGTACATAAGGTGAGTGCTCCTTAAAGAATTTTAAACATCAACAAACTTTTCCTCAAGATATTTTACCTATTAATTATTTGAAATGAGATTTATGGTAATATCTATCAACTTATCCCTAGCTTAAAAGATTTTATTAAGATATCCCATATTGTATTGCGACCCATACTTTTCATACATAAATATTATATATTATTAGATCAATATTCATTACATAACATTATGATCTACACCCAAACCATAATTTTTTAGTGTATTTGGAGACACGGATACATAAAAAATGATTTATAAAATATATAAATATCTTCTCAATTAGTTCTTCATAACTAACACCCTTCTTAGACACATCATACTTAAATTTTTTTATGTCACAAGGAAAAGAAAACACAACAAATGGTGATATTAGATGCTAAGTAAGTGTAAACAAGGGATATATAAATGATCATTTGAACATAACATAAGAATAAATGGTATGATAAAATTATATTAACCTTTTAAAATCAATTACATTAATTCTGATATCATAAACGTGATTCATGACATAAATCTTGGGAGTTCATAAGACATAAATCATAAATGGATCAAAGAACATGGGTCATGAGAACATAAAAATGAGATAAGATAATGTCATAAAATATTGAAATAAATGTAGAATAATTATAATAATATAAATATTATGTCAGGTACACCCACTAATACATTCATACATATTAGTCTTAGGCTAACATCCCATGTACCCACTTCGTTCTTGGGATAACCTCCCATGTAAACTCTTTCATGCTTGGGATAGACTCATGTGTACCCTCTTTTTTAGGATTGGGATAACCTACCATGTACCCTTTAAGTGGTTGTACCAAGTCGACAAGGATGATGACTGTATTCAGGAATTGTATTTTATTGTCATGGAAGTTTAAGAAGAAGATAAATCACCTCACTTTGTATTTTGTGAAAAAATGGAATGACCATCATATTCATGATAACCAGACTCACAATGGTTAAGAAATTCCATTGTATTGGTAATTTTTTTTCTAAATTAAAAGGATTATCAGACTTACTGTTGGTCCAGAATGGAAGAAGAGATCCTAATTATGAGCTTCATTGGAGTGTTACGAACTCTAATATTAATGTGATGATTCTTTTATGATCTTGGAGTTATCATAAATCATAAGTAAGTTGTAAAACTTGTGATGAAAGATTTATTAAATAAAGGGGGATGAAAATATTCTACCAATCATATTTAGTCTGATCATAATCATGCCAATCGTATTCGGGCTAAGAAGGGAAGAAAGATGTTGATAAAAAAGTTATAATACATTCCTTTTAATGTCATATGATACTGAAGTTGATCTTAAACATATTAAAAGTCATTAAGGAATCCATGATATTTACTGAATGTTTGAAGAAGGTGAAAATTTGTGAATCCGAAGCATTCCAGTCTCAAGATCATCATAATGATATTTCTGAATGAATATTTATTTAAAGGATGAGTAGGAGGGTCATAACAAAGGTGACAGTTTTTTGGTCAGAACAAAAGCCTAAAGATTTTAATACTCAATGAACCAAATTGATGAGCATCAAATTCATAAATAAAATAAGCCATCAATACTAACCTATATGATTAAGTATGTCAACATATTCATCATAGGTAGAATTTTTTGAACAAGAAATTTCAATGGTATCAAATTCAATAGATAAATACGTTTCTTTAGTTGAAGCTTCCAATACCAATCCATTAGACTCTGTATTCTATCATAATCATCAAAGGAAGATTTTTCTTTCATTGGGAGTTTTTGGGACTAATAATAGAGAAAATAATTTGAAGTTTTTATAGACAATATGAAAATAATTTTAGAGATTTATAAACAATATAGTAAACCATTTAAAATATGTTTAACTATTTATTCTTCATTAAAATGGGTCAATAGAAAAGTAGAATGAGAATATATTGTTTTACATTTACATTCATTTTAATGAGGAATATCATAATGATAATCAGAATAGTGAATCAAAATTAGACTGATCTTTTTAAATATATTCTAAAATATGGATGAAGTTTTTAGATGATTAAATAACATTCTAGAAGTTTTGATAAGATTTTATGAAGTCAAGATGAACCTAAAATTTAAAGTAACATGTTGATTCAAAAAATTTATTGAGTAGGGAATTTTTTAGGAATCCCACCGAAACCATTTTTTAGGGAGAGTATGAAAGGGAAAGTACTTTGTACATTCTAACATATGTACTGTTCATGAAATGAATAGGGAAGTAAAATCTCTAAAGTGACTCTAGATAGAAGAAAATGTTTCTAGATTTTATTTATTGAAGAAGTCATTTTGGATAGAAGAGAAAGGAGAGGAGGAAAGATTTAAATGTATTAAGCTCGTCATCGTATTCAAGATGATTATTGTATTCATCTTGTCATTATATTTAATTGAATTATTGAATTGGGAAAATTATATTGGGATGTCCTGATTGAATAAGAATTTATTCCAAATTGTCTCAACTATATTATTAAAGAGTTATATTTTCCATTTTTAGAAATAAAACTGGGAGAATCAGACTGAGTTTTATTACAAAGTCTAAAAACTTTCTTATTAGATTTTTGGTAAGAAAGTGAAGAATTATTTTAAAAGATCATATTTTTGAGAGTTTTTCAATATGAACTATAACATGTTTTTTAGAAAAAAATTTTATTATATAATTTTTCTACTTGAAGAACATGCTCTGTTATATTGATTATAGAGCAACAAGAGTGTAATGGTACATCCTACTCATTGTATTCCACACAAAATAATTTTGTTCTAGTGTATTGTGTGATATTTTATAATTTTAAAACCATAAAAATGATATAGTTATTATTTTTTAATAGTGAACATTTTAAATTATTGTATTCTTATAGATGTGTGTTTTAATTGTTTTCATGAGGGAAAAAAATATTTAACCAGAGGTGAAGGTTATTTCATTAGTATTGAAACTTTAAAGAAAAAAGATATCACTAATTCACCCCATACCTATCCCAGTGATACAATAATCATGACTGGGAAATTAAAATTTGTATCATATCTAGGTTTCCTTCATTTATTCTTTACTGATGTTTTGAAGAGAAGTTGACGAAGAATTTGAATTGTGTCAGTAGTAAAGGTATCATGGTTTTTGATGATACGAACTATCATATATGGAAAGATATAATGCTATATTATCTCATGTCTATTGGATATGATTTCATTTAAGCTAAAATAGATGGTTTTCCTCCTATTGATGATAAAGTTACACTTACATCTATTGATAATAATAATCTTGAGAATGATGGATGGCGCAAGAATTATTTTCTATCATCACATTTTGAAAGTAAATTTATAAGGGTGAAGGGTGTTTCCATAGACAAAGGTATATGGGATAAGTTTAAAAAAAATATGAAGGTAATATAAAATGAAGAAGGAAAATTAATAATCTGGAGGCTGATGTATGATGATTTGGAAATGGGTGAGTATGAATCTACTCAGGAATTCTTTACGACGGTAAATATGATATTATTAGCACTATTAGATGTCTTGGTGAAAATCTGGAGGACTATATAGTTGTTGAAAATATATTAAGAATTATTCCTGACAAGTTTGTTGCTAATTTTTCTTTATTCTAAGATAGAGATCCTAAAAAATTATCTCTATATGATTGGAATATCCCTCTCATCACTTATTAAATTAGATGAAAGAAAGAAATGAAAAGAAAAAATGTTGATAGAGAAATGTCTTTCAAGGATTCCAAGAAAGAGAAGTTAAAGAAGATTCTTATTAGATAAAAATATAGTTATTATGATTTTGAAAATGAGGTATGTAAAAATATTAATGATATTTTATCCTTGTTTTTAAAAAATGTGAGGAGAGGTACATGAAAATGTAATGGGAAACTTCCATTGGAATTATTTGAATATGGAGCCGTTGAGCACTTTACAGCTATTTTTCCTTGGGGAAAGAAAGAATATGTTAATGATAAAGAAGAAATAAGGCCAAGAATATTGTGGAAGAAAGAGAGTGATAAAGATAAATATTTTACTAAAGGGAAAGATAAAATGTTCTTTAAATCCAAAAGAAGAAGTTTCTTATCTAAAAAAGAAGAAGAAGAATATAGTGATAGAAAATCTGAAAAATATTTTGAGTATGTTGGTGAGAATAATTTTATTACAATAGTGAATAATGAAGTGTTTGGAAGTAGCAATTATGAAGAAGAAGAAACTAGATTAGAATATCATCTAAAAGAAGAATTGAAAGCATACCTGACAAAGATTGGATGGAAAGAGAAAGAAATCAGAAAGTTGAAAAATGAGAGTTCCTCAATAAACAAACAAGAATGTTTTCCAGATGAGAAAGTCATGTTTATGGGAGATATTTATTATTTGAAAAAATATCTATAAGAAGCAATGAATCATAATTAATATTTCAAATTGAATATGGAGGAAAAAGAAGAAGAGTTAGAACATGTCCAAAAAACTATCTAAATATGAATAAAAATGTAAATGTTTAAAAAAATATATCAATGAAATTGGTGAAATATCTCATAAAAAGAATCTTGATAAGGATAAAAAAAGTTACTTTCAAAGGTTGAGAATAAAGCTAAATTTGTTTATGAAGAAAACTTGGAAATTAATGTACATGTACATAATTAACAAAGTAGAGAATTCCAATGTTTCTAAAAATCACGAGTCTATTTTTTTAAATATTAGATATATGGAAATGGTTCTATTACATATAGTTCTGATAAAGATGAAAATAAAAATGAGTTGGAAAAGAAGGATCTGATTGATAAGAGAAAGGTTGTTAAGAAATATAATAAGGTTACTGAAAAATATGTTCACAACCCCAGTCAGTATGGAAGTTTTAGAGGAAAATACTATTTCTATGGATACATCTTGAATTGTGGTGGATTCAGGAAGATGAAAAATATATTTTTTTCAACCAACAACATTACCATTACTACACAGATTACAAAAGGTAATGTTTTTGGGGGAGTCAATCTCTTTATAGGAAGAAGTATGAGAAGGTTGTTTTGAAGAAAGCTGAGAAGGTCAGAGTAAAACTTTAAAATAGGTTCCAACCCTGAGAAACTATTTGTGAAAGGTTTGAACAACCTATTCATATTACAAAAGGAGGTCCTTTTTTGTTATTGGTACAACCAAAGATTGTTAATAATTATCAAAACCTGGAGATGAAGAAAGAAAAATCTCTTGTTGTAGAAAATACTCTAAAAGATATAAAAGGAGAACAACCTTGGATTATTGATAGTGGGTGTTATTTTCATATGAAATGATATTTAAAGTTGTTTAATAATGTGAAATACTTTATAGAAGGAATATTGACATTTGTAAATGATGAATCTCTAAGAATAAAAGGTGTTGGATCAGCCATCATTGGGAAAGAAAAGTTTAAATCAAAGAAATGTTTATATGTTTATGGACTAAAACACAACTTGAAATGTGTTTCAATTTTTTTTTGAGGATTGTAAAAAAGTTATTTTCAGAAAATATAGTTTTTTTGTGGAAAGTGAGAAAGATAAAATTATAATTACAAGAGGCTAACATTCAAAAGGAAAATTGTTTCAAGTTGGTGAAATAAAAAACTCTTGTTATATGAGTATGGTGGAAGAGAATCAGATGTGGAATAAAATAATGGGACATAAGTGTCAAATAAACATGAGAAAGTTATCTAATAAAGATAGTGTCTGATATATGCTTATTTTTCCAAGAAGAGGATTTCGGTGTTTCACTATTTTCTAGAGGGAAAAAATTACAAACTCAATGCATAAAAAAATTTGAGATTTGTTCAAAAAATACCCTAGAACTTAATTATTCCTATATTTATGGGACAGAGAGAAAAAAATCAAAAAATAGAGATAAATAATTCATCACTTTCATTAATTATTTTACTCTCATTACTTTTGTTATATATTTGAAACATAATTCAGATGATATAATTTTTTATTAAAAGTTTCGGGTGGAAAGTTGAGCAGGAATGTGAGTATTCAGTGCAAAAGTTGATAATTGAAAATTGAGGTGTGTAAAAGAATGAATAATTTGAAGGTTATCTTAATAATCATGGGATTCATCATGGGTATGTTTCCCCATACACTCCTAAAAAATAGGGTTGCTGAAAAGAAGAATAGATGGTTTATAGAAATGGGTAGAACTATATTACTTGAACATAGTTCTTATAATTACTATTGGAGGCAAACCATGAGTACTGTTGTATATATTCACAACATATGTTTCTATAGGAAAAAATCACATATAACTCCATATGAAATGTTTTATGATAAAAATATAAGTTTTAATCACTAAGAATTTCCAGGAGTCCATGTATTATAATTAAGGCATATGGAAACCTTGGAAAGTTTGAGAATAACGGTATAAATTGAATTTTTATTGTCTATTATCCAAAAGGAAGATGATTTATATGTTTCAACAAAAAATAGGAAGAATTGTTGATTCTTATGATTTTAAAGTTTTTTAAAAGGCCGAGGAAAATAAACATACTCAAATAGATAGGAAGTTTGAGCTAGATAGGGAAACCTTTCTTAACAATTTTGATATGGATATACACAATTATAATCCTACTCAATAAGACTCCGCTATTTCTATTGATGAGGAAGATACTAGAAAATATCATCTGAAGATAAGGAAGCAAGTGGAATCTTAGAACATTATTGGTGATCAAAATCAACAATTTTAGACAAGAACAATATCAAATTGTATTACAAATACTTCTTTTTATTAAATATTTAATCCGAATGATGTAAAAGAATATTTTCAGTATCTGGAATGGTTTTAGGCCATGAATAAAGTACTAGATTAGATATAAAATAATGATACATGGGAATTTATATCTAAACCAGATAATAAAAATGTTATTGGTATAAAGTGGGTTTTCCAGAACAAGATGAACGAATAAGGTGAAGTGATAAGAAAAAAAGTAAGATTTTTTTATCAAAGGTAACTCACAAATTGAAGGTGTTGATTTTGATGAAATATTTTCTCAAGTGGAATGGTTATAAAAAATAATAATTTTTTTCTATTTCTTCACAATGAAGTTAAAAAATGTTTAAAATGGATACAATGTTTATATTGTTTCATGGGGATCTTTATGAGGAAGTTTACATTGAACAGCCTTGTCGATTTGTTATTGGGAAAGATAAAAGTTATGTGTTTAGTTTGAATAAATCATTGAATGAGTTTGAAACAATATCCAAGGGAATGGTATTCCAAATTGGTTAATTTATTAAGGAATTTAAGTTTCAAGAAAGGAAGAGTTGATAAGAATATTTACATCAAGTAAAGTAAGGAGTTTTCCTCATCGTAATTGTTTAGGTTGATGATATTTTATTTGGTGGGAATGATGAAAGATATTGTGAAATATTTTCTAAAGAATTGAAAAAGTTGTTTGGGATTTACATGTTGGGGGAAATGAAATCCTTTTTGGGTTACAAATTTTTCAAAATAAGAATTAAAATTTTCTTTCTCAAGAAAAGTATAATAAGGAACTTCTTAAAAATTTCAGTAGGGAAAACTCCAAACCTGTTTCAACACCAATTGAAATGAGAACATTTTTTATAATGATAGAGAAGGAAATTAAGTTGATCAGAAATAGTTTTGAAATCTAATTTGAAGTTTGTTATTTTTGGCTTCCTCAAGACCTGATATTGTTTATGATATTACCTTATGTGAAATATTTCAGAGTGCTCCTAAAGAATCACATTTATTTACTAGAAAAATAAATGGATACATCAAAGGAAGAAAAAATTTCTGAATCAAGTATGATAGATTAGAAATTATTGATTTGTTTGGGTATTTAGATGCTGATTGGGAATGATATGTTGATGATTGAATATCCACATATGGTGGAGTTTTATTTTTGGGGAAAAGTTGTTTTAGTTCACATATAAATAAAAAAAATTTAGTAACTCTTAGTATGACTAAGGATGAAATTTTTTCTACTACTCAAGATGCTACCCAAATTATGTGGATAAATACTTTGTTAGAATATTCACTTATTGAAGTGAAGTTACCCTTACTCTCAAGTTGTGATAATCAAAGTGAAATCAACTTCACTAGGAACCCAGTACAATATTCTCCTTAAAAAAATATTGATATAAAATATCATTTCATCAAATATCATGTGGATAAGAATGAATTGAAGCTGGAATATATTCCAACATCAAAACAAGTTACTGAAATTTTCACAAAACCTTAACTAAAGTATACTTTTTCTAAATTGAGTTTGAACATGGGCGTCCAACATATTTATAATCACAGTTGAGGTATGTGTTTTTGTCCCCTATCTCATATTACCTTTGGATAGTTTTGTCAAGGGAGAGAATTCTTCCATAAATCAATCCTTAAAGAAAGAATTTTTAAAGGGAGAGTTGTGGGTAGGCTATGAATGCAACATGTAATTGAGTGAACTATTCTAACTATTTCTTGGTGTGGTTATAAGATTTTTTTTTGCATTCTAGGAAAGTTGAAAAGATGAGGAAGAAAAGATGAGGAAGGTAGATGAAGAAGAAAGTTGAGGATGTTTTCATAATCACTACTTTTGGATAACATGGTTTTTCTATAAATAATTCCTATTTCCTACAGTGAGTTATCACAAAGATGATTAGAATTATTAATAAGTAATCCACAGCTTGAGGTTGAAAAGTTCAGTGATTTATGATCCTTGGTTGAAAAAAATACAAATGGGTAGATTTTTAGGGCCAAGCCGATAAGGATGATAATCATATTCAATAATTGTATTATGTTTTCAAGGAAGTTTAAGAAGAAAATAAATCAAATCACTTTTTATTTGGTGAAAATCATACTGAGAATTCTATTAAATATAACCAGACTCAAAATGTTTAATAAATTCCATCGTATTGGGAATTTGTTTTCTAAATAAAATGGTTCATCAGACTTACCATGGGTTTACAATGGAAGAAGAGATTATAATGAGGTGCTGCATCAGTGTCTTCCTAACTCCAATATAAATGTGAATATGCTTTTCTAATATTAGTGTACTCATAAATTATAATTATGTTGTGATACAAGCTTGATTAAAGAAAGTGGGAGAAAAATATTCTTCCAATCATATTTAGTATGATCATAATTATACCAATCATATTTAGGATGAGAAGGAAAGAAATATATTGATAGGGAAGTTAAAATACTTTACTTTGAAATTAAGATGATGTTGAAGTTGATATTAAATTTATTCAAATCCATGAAGGAATTCATGATACTTCATGAAAGTTTGAAGAAGATGAAAGTTAGTGAAACTAATGCTTTCTGATCTCAAGATCATCATAATGATCTTTCTGAATGCAGATTTTTTAAATACTAAGGAGGATGATGATAACAAAGTTGATGGTTTTTCAGTCATAAAAAAAGCCAAAAAATTTTATTACTTGAAGAAATAAGTTTATGAAAATCATATTCATAGAGAAAATAATTCAATGATACTGAACCATAGGATTCAGTATGTTATCATATTCATCGAAGGTAGAATTTTTTGTAAAGGAAACGTTATTGGTATCGAATTCAGAAGAGAAAAAAGTTTATAAAGTTAAATATTCCTGTACCGGTCCATCAAATTATATATTCCATTGTAATCATCAAAGGAAGATTTTTTTCCATTGGGATTTTTTGGGACTAATGATAAAGAAAATAAATTAAAATTGTTATTGAAAATATAAAAATAAATTCAAAGATTTATCAATAATGTAGTCAACCATTTAAAATGGGTTGAATTAATTATATTTTCATTCAAATAGGTTAAGATAAAGGGAGAATAAGAATCTATTGTTTTATATTTTATTTCATCGTAATGAGGCATATCGAAAAGCCAATCAAAATGGTGAATTGAAATCAGACTTATTTTTTTAAATAAATTATGAAATAAAGATGAAAATTCAAAGGAACATGTATATTTGAAAATTTGACTTTGATGAAATTTTTTTACGAATACCACCCAAACCAGTTTTGGGGAGAGTATAAATGGGAAATTACTTTTTATTTTCTGACATATGTACTATTCACAAAAGGAAGAGAGAAGGCATAACTATGAGTAAATTCTATATATAAGAAGAGTTTTCTTTATTGTATTTCTTAAAGAAGTCATGCTAGATAGAAGAGAAATGAGAGGAGACAATATTGCAATCTATGTTGATCATTGTATTTAATATCATTATTGTATTCAACTTGTAATCTTATTTAGCTGAATTATCAGACTGGTAAAATAATATTATATTTTCTTGAATAAATAAGAAGTTTTTCATAATTTTCTCAACTTTATTCCGATAGAGTTATATTTTTTCATATCGAGCAACTGGACTGGGAAAATCATACTGAGAAATTGGACGGAGTTTTATTACAAAGTCCAGAAAAGTTCTTGCAAACTTCTAGGTAAGAAAGTTAAGAATTTTTTTTAAAAGGCCATATTTGTGAAAGTTATTCAAGAATCACCATAAAATGTTTTTATAAAAATATTTTATTAAATATTTTTGATACTTGAAGAACATGTATTTTTATATTGATTATAGAGATACGCGAGTGTAAGGGTACATTTTACTCATTATATTCCACACCAAATGATTTTTTTCTAGAAGATTGTTTGGTATTAGATCATTTACAAAACAGAACAAGGACGTATCTATTATTTTCAAATAGCGAACCTTATAAATTATTATGTTTCTATGGATTTTTATTTTAATTTTTTTCTATATGAAAATAAATCTTTTAAAGGAGGTGAAGGTTGTTTCATTAGTAAGGAAACTTAAATGAAAAAGATATCACTAATTCCCCCTCCCAGTCTTAGTAATACAATAATCTTGACTAGACAATTACATCAAGATCAAAGAATATTAATCTCCACCCAATTCATTGATGGACTATGTAATTCCAATACTACCCATAAAATAATTATAAATCCATTATTATGTATGCCACAAGTTCATAAAAATATTCATCATAACTTAAACTATGGAAAATAAAAGGTATTTCATTGATATTTTATCATTATAACCATAAACCATCTAGATAAAGAATATATATGGTATCATTGGATCATATAACTAGTAAATCATAAGTAACATCAGATGATGTTTTAATAGATAAAAATTTTCTTTAAAAGATCTCTTGAATCTTTATTAGAGAAAATAGAATTTTATTTTCTAAATCACATATTAAAATATAAAAATTTCCCAAATATTAAGGAAAAAATTTTCTTTGAAAATAAAATTTTAAACTTTTAAAGGAAGCTTCAAATCATTGAGCGGTCATGATGGTGGAAAATTCTATGTATTTCACATTAAAAAATATTTCTTTCAAAATTTCGGTAAAAATTCAAAAGTACCTCATCCAAAAAATAGAAGAAGATTCCTTAAAAAAATAAAAAATAAAAAATGGGTAAATAAAACTTTAAAATATCAAATTATAATAGTAAAAAATTTCTTGGGAATATTTTTAGAAAACTTGTACATGTAAGAATTATTTTTTGACCGAAGAGGGAAATGGATCCATTTTTCCTTAAAAATATTCATTAGTTATCTTGAATAGTTAATGTAAAGAAAATGAAATGAAAACATGTTTTATAAATAAATAACTATATTATAATAATATAAAAAGGATTTATCATGAAAGTATAATATAATTTTCTTCAATGGAAATTCAAACACAAATAATCCCAATTAAAATGAGATTGAAAAATAAATCCCTTACCGCTTTGGAAACTTTTGAATCATAAGAAAAATGAAATAAAAATGTCATATTAAACATTAAATATCATGATCATAAGTATATTCATGATATAACATATAAAATGTTTTGTATATACACCTCATAAAGGAAGGTAGTTTCATAACATGAATTATGTCCCAAAGAAGAAAATTTGAGATGACAAACCCTTAACTCAAGTTCGCCTTGCTTAAAAATATCTCCAAAAACCATTATAATAAAATTTAATTTATTATAATTATATAAAAGAATAATTTTAATAATTATATAATCATATATGTTCCAATTATAACATTTCAATACCCATTTATTAATAAATTTCTTATTAAAATCATCATTTACGGGTGTTAACTTTTATATTTTTCATGAGAATGTTGGTTCATTAGTTCCGGTCTTTCTACTTTGATCATGGTAACATAATATAAAAAATGTTAATAATGATTTAAATGTAATATATATTCATTATGTATATATTTGGATTCATCCAAAAAAAATGAGATAAGAAAATGAATTACGTCGTTCATAGAGATGGTAGGTTATACTTATGTACGAACACTATTTTCACTTTTCAATGAATGGAATGAAAGAAATGAAAATAATAAATAACCATTATCGAATAAATAATATATCATATATATCATTTATATTTATTTAATATGTTGTTATTAACATCCATGTAAAGAAGAAATAAAGAATGAATCACATTGCTTCATTGAGGTGGTAGTCCACATGTACGCATGAGCGACATTATCATTTTCTAACAGATTGGAATATAATAAAGTATCTATGATATTATAATTAAATAAGAATAATTGTGTCATAAATATAATAAATATTTATTATTTAAATCTTTATAAATGTCAAAATAAAATGGTGATAAAAAATGAATTTTACCACTACGTGGAGACAGTAAGCTTTACATATCCATAAGAAATGTTTTCACTTTTCATAGGATTAAAAATTGATATAAAATATTTGTTCCATGATAATATTAATAAATAATTATATTTATGAAAATATAGTTATTATTCTAGTATGTTCACAATAGATATTTTAGAACTATAATAAGAAATAAATTTAAATATTTGGCGAAGATGATTACTTATTCTTCAGCCGAATTCATTTAGATCCATTTTTAAGGAAAATTAGAATGTTATTTTAAGAATAAAAGTACCTATAATTAGTGTCTAAGTAATTTTGAGATGATAATTGGGAAATTTTTTTTGATATAGATGGCACAAAGTGTGTGAGTAATAGAGGAGAAGTGGTTCCCTTTTATAAGTGAGGAGAGGGGCACTCTTGGAATTACTTAAAGTATTAAATTAATATAATTTATTTTTTAGTTTTAGGTGGATAAAAATTGATATATTTAGAATATATATGGGGTATGAGTGTAAATAACCTCATAAAATAAAATTTTTACATGTTTAGGTGATTTTTTTACCCTTAACTCTTTGTTTTAACCTCTCGTTACCCCTTTCGACAATTACCATAATTTCAAACTATTTTACTCTTTAAGGGTATGGATGATACTATAAAAATAAAATTGACCCATAAATGGACCATGATTGATATTTTAAACCATATACCAATAAAATTTATTAATATAATATTTTTTATTAATTTTAAATCATTTAATAAAATATTGTTTATTATAAAATTTTATTGATGATTTTTTTGAAATACATGAAACATTATTACATAATATGTGTCTAACTCATGTATAATGGTTCCAAAGTGAAATGGTTGTGATGATAAGGAGTAATTGTCTTAATATAATTAACCAATCACATTTTAATATGTTTTGATATCATCATGGACATTATTATTTGGATTATCCCATTGGTTAACCAATTCTAACCTTTACTGTAGAAATGAATTTTTCAATATTAAAGGCTTATAATTTTTCTTATAAGGTGAAAATAGACTCAAAAATGGATAAGGGATGAAATTATAGAAAATTATAATCACAAAGTTTCTATGTAAATAATTTAACGATTCTTAAATAATTTTATAAAATATTATTTAACAAAAAATATTATTAAAGTAATTTTAAGAACTATTCACATAATGTAACATTGAAAACAACATGAAATAAATATAATTAAAATATTAACATTTAATAATTTTATAATATGTTATATTTATCTTTAAAATTCATGTTACACTTTATCTCACCCAAAAAATATTACTTTTGGAGTTTTTAAAATTATATACTAGATTTTTGCACTGTTTTCACAAACATTGAGTTGACGTTGCGTAAGAATTTAAGGTAATTATTTCATCACTAAAGACAAAAAATAAATTAAAAAGATAAAAAAAATAATTTATCTCTAAAATAACCATTTTTAAACGAACACGTATTTTTTATCCTTTTCAGAAAATTTTATAGATATTAAAAGAAAGAGAGAGACATTTTTGACATTAAATTTACTTAAAATAATATGTAAGCCATTTTCAAAGAATAATTTCAAAAAATTTCCATACATTATAATTTTGTATGGGGATGTTCGACAATAACTCATAAAATATATTAAATTATTGTTTTAAGGTTATTTTTAGTCTTTATAATGTTATTTTTTCCTTAATTACTCGATTTACCTTTACTGAGGTGACAATATTCACTGAGGTTACTATTCATGATGATAAAAAATAAAATGGAAATATTTAAAAAATTTAAAAATATTTATATAAAACATGAGACCAATTTTTTAACATTCATTTTCTATATGTTTCATAAATAAATTTTAATATAAATTTGTAACACTCAATGAAAATTAGTTTTTAGAGAAAAAATGTGTTTTAAGCCCAAAAAGGAACATTTACCAAAACCAAGTATAATGATAATTAATATGTAATTAATTTTATTATATTTAATTATAGAATATTTTTTTACTTTAATATAAAATTCAAATCATATGATACTTTAAAATTAATAGAAAATGTAGTTTTAAAAAAATCAATATTTTTCATCATTCATTGAATAATCATTATTTTAAAAAAATCTCAAAATTTTACACAAAGATAATTATGATAGGATAATTTAAAAAATGAAGATAATTTGGTGAAATAAAATTTCTAAATTTTAAATAAATTAATTATAATTTCCATACATGAAATTTTATAAAAAATATTTTTGATTAAAATGCATTTTTAAAGCATAAAACGACTTCACTATAAATTGATTACTTATTTTCTAATAATTATTGAATAAATTTTTATTGAGTAATAATTATATATATATATATATATATATTTCATAATATGATTATTTATATTCATACCCAGCAATTCAACCACTAGGTCACATTTTGTTAATAATATTTTTATAATACATCTCAAATTGTATAAAGATCAAAGTTGTATATTAAGAAAGCTATTGAAATTATTCTTTTTTTAAACAAAATTTTAGGGTGACGCATCATATCACATAAATAAATTGAATCCTAATAATTTTAACTTAATACTATTAATAAAGTTTTTGAAATTTAAAAATACCTTAATTGAAAACCCACATCATAAAAAGGGTTAATAAAAATTACTCTTAAAAAGTGGGAAAGGGAAATATGAATGTCATCTAGAATAATAAATAAAGGTGTATAAAAATAGGGTAACATTTTTGGAAAGTGAAAATGTATACATTTAAGAAAAGGTAATGTCTAAATAATGATGGATAGTGACAGAGAATATGGTCCTGAGAAAGTTAACCACCACAAAACTATAAATCAACGAGGGGTTAAAATACTATCAATTCATTAAAAATGAAAGTAAAATGATAAATTTTTTATTTCAATATCCTTTTACTAAATTTGAGGTATTGATTTATTGACAAGATAAAGAACTTGATAAAATTTACACACTTGATTTAATTCAATTTCATAAGAACAATTTCATCCTTTGGTTGTGCTTTGAGGAATTTATACTTCATATCTTATTAAAAGATGAATTTTCATGAATTAAGCACTAAAATTAACTTTTAATGGAACATAAGATATATAAAATAATGAAAAATAATTCATTCTTTAATTAAATATTTATCAAAACTAATAAAGTTAGAACAAGTTATATAATATAATACATTAATCTATAAAACTTCAATAATAACCCCTAAATTTCAATTTAATTCATTCCATAAATAGTTAACCCTAAGAATCATCCAAAATATATTTGACCAAATTCAAAAACCCAAAAATATAAAATATTTGATCTTTTTTTTTCAATATTAACTTTAAAATTTTTCCCTAGAAAACATAATTTAACGCATTATGTCACATACCAAACATATGAATAACTTGATCATATATTCTCTTAAAACATATTAATAGTCTAAATCAAAATAAAACCTCAATGAAAACATAAATTATTCTAAAAAATAATACAATACCTATTATGCAAATAAAATCATATACTATTGAGTATATTACATAAATCTAAAAAAATCAAGAAACTTAATCAAATATTACCTAAATCATGTTATTATCAAATCACTAATTAGTTTCAAGGTCTCTAATACTTTCCTATTTACTTTTTCAATTTCAATCACCTCTTTATATCATGTAAAAATTATTATCTCAACATTGGGATCATACTAAGGGTTATCTTTCCCTTAATTACATGATTTAAAAAATATATTATTGATACTAAAACACTTAATTAGGTCATCAGCACTATTCAAAATATTCTTGAAAATCCTTAAAGAAAAACTACTACAAATCAATCCTTAGATGTTTCATTATTCTTATAACCAAAATACTATTGATAAAAAATACATGAAAAACATAATTATTGAATACTAATACATAAACACTTAAATAATTTCATTTTAATTATTTCTATAACATATGTCCTTCCTTGGTCTAGTATTTAACCTTTAGAAAAGGTAATTGTCTTAGATAATGCCTTGGTTGACCACATTTAATACAACAAACTATAAATGAATCCCTAGGATGAAATTTATTTCCCTCCATCAAAATCCACTTTTTTCCGTGGAAATTTGTTACTATATTCTCTTATTTTACACATATAAAACATTTTACTATAACATTTAGACATTTTCTAGGGTGTAACATTTCATATTTCTGACATGAAGGAAATTGATTCACCTTTCCTCCATGGTATCCACCACCTGAGCTCTATGTGAACTCCATTATTATCTTATTTAGTGAGTCTGGTAGTTGGTTAAGGTACATTTTTTTAATCATATATCATGATAAATGATTAATAATAATAAAAATATATTTCACTGTAGTCATAATCAAATTTTGGTTATCATATTTACACTATTTTATATCACATTACATGTTAACTTGATTCTTATTGGTTATATCCATTACCTAAAACAAAAAAAAGTGTAGAAACAATAATTATAATCATGAAAAAAATTTATAGGATAATTAAATCATGAAAAATTATTTTTAATTTATAAAACCTTAGGTTTAATCTAGGTTATTCATGATCATCATATATTCAAATCTTTCATGATAGTTCGTAAAGAAAATGTAAATTAACCCAAGCATATCCCCCTAGGAGTGATAAACCATGTGTATAATAAGGGAACACTCACTGTTCACTATAATGATGGATGGGATATACTTGATAAACTATTTTCATGGTTTTTTTCCCTAGATGAATCTATTTTAAAACCACATACACATTCAATATCCATAAAGATAAGTTTTTCTAGGAAAATAACAAGATCTCTTCCTTACCAAAACTTTAGGATGCTATCCTATATATTGACTTAACCTATGGGGTTTCAACAAAGTAATTTAATCATAATCTATAAATATTAATGAAACCTTACTCTGATACCAAATTTAGTGAAACTTAATTTTCATACCTAAATATATTATCTTATTGGATCAATATTCATTACATAACATTACAATCCATGCCATAACCATAAAGGTTTAATTTTTTGGAAAATTAGATACATAAAAAAGGGTTTATAATATACCTACATCATCTCCCAATTAGTTATTCACAACAAGAAAATTTATTAAAAAGATCATAACTAAAAACATTCTTCATATCCTAGGGAAAAGAAAACATAATAAAAGGTGACCTCAGATACTCAATAAGGGTGAAAAAGGGAGGTATTAATGATCATTTAAACTTAACTTGATCATAAAGAGTATTAGAAAATGAGTTTAACCTTTTAAAATCATACCCAATAATTAATAGATCATAAAAATGAGTCATGGCATAAGTATTTATATTTCATAAGACAATAATCATAAAGGGGTCAAAGGACAAGATCAATGAGAACATAAAATTGGCATAAGATAATGTCATAAAAGAGTTGAATAAAGTGTGTCATAATCATAATCATAGAAATATTATATCAATGATACACAATAATATATTAATAACATGTTATTCTTGGTACAAACACCCAGGTACCTGCTTCAGGATTGGTAAAACCTCCCATGTACCCTTTTCAGGCTTGAGATAACCTCCCTTACACCCTCTTTTTTTAGGCATGGGAAAAACTCCCGTATAACCTTTGATCTCATAGAACATTAATATTTATCAAATGAATTGAAGGGATATATAATTGTTGATATAACCATTAAATATTCATAAATCCATTCATATATATACCACAATATCATAAAAACATTCACCATAACTCAACCTGTGGAAAATAAAATGATTTTCATTGTTATTTCATCATTATAACTATAAACCATAAAAATAAATAATAAATATGTTATCATTGGGTCACATGACATTTAAACCATAAGTATCATCAAATGATTCTATTATAGATGAAAACTTCCATTAAAATATCATTGGAATATATCTTGAGGAAAATACATTATTTATTTTTAAATCAGAAATTAAAACCCAGAAATTTCTCAAATATTAAGGAAAAAATATTCTTTGATTTTTTTTTGAAAATTTTAAATGAATATTGAAATAATTTATTAATAATTATAATGATAAATTCCTTTATTGTCATGTATGTTAATAAAAATACTCCTTTCACATTTTTAGTAAAAATTCAAAATATCCTCTTTCAGAAAAAAATATTCATTTTAAACTATTTAAAAAAAAATAAAACATGTGTAAATATAACTTAAAAAAAATAGGAGTATAATAAAAATATCCTTAAAATTATTTTATAAAACATAGACATGGAAGAAAAATCATTTTTTACCGAGGAGAGATATAAAATTGGGTTTTCTTAAAAATATTCTTTCAAAATCTTGAGTAAATAAAGTGGAAAAAATGAAATTAAAACATGTATTCTCAAGAAATAAACATAGGGTAATAATATTAAAGTTATTTATCTAGAAAGTATCATATAAGTTTCTTAAATGGTAATACAATCATAAACAATATCGATTAAATGAGATTGAAACATAAATCTCTTACTGCTTTGGTAACATTTGAATCCTAAGCTGTATGAAAGAATAAATTCAAATGAAACTTAAAATATCATGATAATAATTATATTCATGATATAATATGTAAAAATTTCGTTATATATACCTCATAAAGGAAGGTAGGTGTATAACATAACATATGTCCCAAAGGAGACAATTTGTGATGATAAACCCTTACCACAAGTTCAAATTTATTGGAAAGCACTGTATCCTCCTATATAATACATTTAAATTTATAATAATTATATAAAATAATAATTTATATATTTATAATTTCATATATTATCCACTTATAACATTTCAACACCAATTTATTACAAATTATTTGTTAAAACCATCATTTTCAAGTGTTAACTACTTCCTTTTTCATGATAATTTCAGTTCAGTAGTTCTAATAATTGAACATTGATCAAGGATAAATCATCTAAAAAATATTTATAATGATATAAATATAATATAAATTCATTATTTATAAATTTATTTTCATCCATAAATGTTAGATATGGAAAAATAAATTACACCCTTCATGGAGATGGTAGGCCGTATGTATGCATGAACGATGTTTTCACCTTTTGACCAAAGACACAAAAGAAAGTTAAATAATAATTAAAATTTATAAAATCATTATTTTATCATATATATCATATTTATTCATTAAATATATCCTTTTTTATCCATTCAAAGAAGAAATGAAAAACAGATCTCATCGCTTTGAGAAGATGGTAGTCCACACATATACACGAGCAACATTATTGTTTTCCAAAAGATTAGAAAATAAGAAGGTAGATATGATATAATAATTAAAAAATCATAATTATGACATAAATATAATTTATATTCATTACTTATATCTTTACAACCATCCAAATAAAATGTTGATGAAAAATTAATTTCACTACTTTGTGGAGATAGTAAGATATACGTACACATGAGTGATGCTTTTGCTTTTCATAGGGTAAAAAAGAGATGAAAAATGGGTTTCCCATAATCATAATAACATATCAGTATATTGATGATACAAGATTTATTATTTTATAATGGGTACCGTAAGATCATAAGACCCGTTTTTTTGGATACGATGTTAAAATATATATATATATATATATTATTTTTTTATAAAAAGTAACAGAAAAATATAAATCCCTTTGCAAAAGTGAGTATATTTTATAGTTTAGGTTTCATAGGATTAGGAAAATTCATTACAAATTATCGAAGTTTACACATTTTTTTAAAATAAAACAGCTATTTTTCATCACCAATGCTAGCTCCAAAAATGAAACCAAACACCTTTACAACTTCTAAATATCTATTGAAAAACATTTAAAAAACATAGGGTGAGTATAAAAATTTCCCAGTAAGGGGTTTTAAAACCAGTGAAATATCATTTAATAAATACAAATTAAAACTATTTTAAAAACATTTCAATTATATCAAATAAAAATAATTTGATAAATAATTTTCCAAAATATTAATCTAGGGTTTTTAAATATATTCTTAAGAAATTATATTTCAAAACCTTTGAAAATATATATCATTTTAAAAATACATTTAATTTTAAAATAAAATACCCTGAAAATTAGGATTTCTCGTATATTGTTTTAGAATAATAACTTTTATAGAATAAAATGATACATGGAAAATTTTAATAAATCCATAAATCCACTAGCAGTATCACTATTAGGACAATATCCCCTTAAGGCCGTGAGATCACCCTATTTCTCATTCACTCATTTAATACCCAAGTGCGGAATTTTATTTTAATAAAAAGATTTATAAGATCTATTTTTATCATTTATAACCCATTAAAAAACATTTCAAAACTGCATAAATTATTTTCAAGGAAGAAAATAATTCTAAATTATTTAAAATAAAAAGTTTTTTTTCAGAAAAGCATCATAAGGGTTAGGAGAAATATTTTATTTTAGATGAAATTTCATAAATTCAAAGGAAGTATACATAAATACTTTTCAAAATAAATTTTAAAAATAAATTTCATTAATATTCATGGAATTTTAATGATAATTTTAGTATATGACCACATATATGATCATGGATGATATTTATAAATTTTTTAGAATATTCCTTATGTAAAATGACAATATTAACACCTTAAAAATTAATTTCCATTATTTGGGGATTTTTAGATCATAAAACTATATTTTTCTAAAAATAATAAATTTCCATTATAGAAGGGTTTGAATATAATATAATCTTGAAAAAAAAATAATTTTTTGAAATTAATTTCATAGAATTTTGAAAATAAGATTCCCTTACATTAATTATGACATTCTTTTGACGTTATCAAAATAAAGATGTTCTTAAAAAATAGTAATGATCCTCTCAAATATAATGTCAAAAAATATAAAAAATATATAAAATTATAACTTTTCAAAATGGGTGTTAAACAAAATTATAGATTTAAATAATAAGATAAATTTTATTTTTGTAAAATAAAAGTTAAAAAAAAATTAACCTTACATAGTGACTTAAAAAAAATTCATGGAATCCTAAATTTGATAAAAAATTCCATAAAGTAATAATTTTTAAATAAAATTACCTCTCAAAAGGGTTTTTTAAATAAGAATGGTTCTTAAAAATATAATTTTAGAGAAAAAAACACCCTTACCCTATAAAGTTTCAAGAGAAACCTTCAGGAAGACCCTCTCTCTCTCCCTTTCTTATGCTCCAATATTATAGCTGGTTTATAGATGACAAACTCCTGAAGGTAATTCCCTTTATATAGTCAATTCATTGAATTGTATATATATACATATTTCTTCTATTATCTTACAAGACATAGGGAAGTATACGTATACACCCACTAGAAGGAATCAGAGATAGGGAGAGATATCAACTCTTTAAAATAAGTGGTTCATGTTCTTGGAATGCTAAGAAAGATAATATTGATAGTGAAAAAAATATATACATTTATATATATATATATATATATCATTATTGTTATTGGTATATATCGATGAGGAGAAAATGAAGAGTTGGAGAATCTAAAATGAAATATAGATAGTCTATGTTTTAAATTGGATAGGTAGATTCCATTATATATATATATATATTAAATTGGTTTCATCAAGCATATCCATGAAGCTTCATTAAAACGGGAGAAAAACACACAAAAAATAATTTGACTTTATAAGAACAAAACCAATTCAGTTTTATATGGTGATGTCAACAATAATAAAGTCAGGTTTTATTATTTCTAACCGAGAAAAATAGTGAAAATGATGTTTTCATAAGTGTAGGATGAGAAGAATTCTCATGTGAAGCATTTCATGGTTTTAAAATTTAATAATTTTGGATTCTTTATCAAGAGAAGAATACCATGCTGATACTACATCAATCTAGGTTATATCTTGTTGAGGATAGAAATAGTGTCAAATGAGATAAAGAAATCAATATCAATGGTTTGGTTATAGGGGATCATGGTTGAAGATTAAGATCTCACAAAGTGAATTGTCGAGATCATTTTGTTGGAATGACTGCATTTTAAATGATAGATTATAAGTCAGGTGAATAGTAACCTGAACCTATGTATCCTACATCAGAAACTCGCTCAGTTTGTGAGAGATTAATAAATTAATCCATGCCACCAATCAATCGAGCCAACAATGAGGTTCGGTACCCATAACACTAGACACACACACACCCTCACACAACTGTGCCGACCTACGTAGTTGTACCAAGCACTTAGTGTGTGCTATTCATACTCCATGAATGACATATGAGTGCTATACAAGCCTAATCACCCACACCTTCGACCTAGTGGACTGGCCAGGGATGGTTCTCATGTGTGGTTGAGTATGGTACCATAAATCATGGTTGAGATACCCTAGGATGGCCAGCTTGGCTGACTATTCTTTTAATACAAGATAGCTTTAAAAAATAATAATAATCAATATACTTATAATAAATATAAATATTTATTTAATATGTACACCCACAATTCTTTTTTCGGAAAAAATTACATTAAGTTCATTCTTTCTCTAATTAAATACACTTAACATTAAAATGAATACTTATATGTTATATTACCATTACTAAATTAATATTTTACTAACAATAATATATTTATATTTCTTGAAAAATAATAGTATATTCAAAACTAATATTACTAAAATGATAAGTTTTGAAAATTATATTTTTTTATAAAATAAAAATACTATTAAATATTTGACTATCACTTAATATACACGTTAATTTTAAAATGATATATTTCAAAATGGAAATATAATTATTTTAAATTACAAATAATATTTCTAAAATTAAATGTTCTTTTAAATAATTGATAAAATTAATTTTTTTATATAAAAATTATGTTTTAAAAATAAAATTATGTACAACTAGTCATAAAACATTTAAATTTAAAAATAATTTTTACTTTAAAATATAATTTATAAAAATATTATTAAAACATAAAACTGTAAATTTTCATATGAATATACTTTTAAATAATCAATTTTATTTTAACTATACATCTATTAATAAAATATCATAATTTATGAAATAATATATATTTAAAATCATATCTTTTTAAATATTAAGTGAAAACACAATTTAGATTTTTTAATTTTTAAATTTAAAATTTGGTTATACTTATTATTGAGAAAATAAAATACTATTTCATTAAAAGTAATATTTTAAGATTTGAATATATTATAATCAAAACTTATTTTGAAAAAAGAATTTTTTTTTTCTAATAGAGTGTATAAAAAACATATCTTAGTTGGTTTTATATATTATAAGACAATCTATTTTTTTAAACTATAATTAAAAGAAAAACTTGCTTAAATTCATGGGATTTTATGGGTTTAACAGATTTAGAGGGATTAGAAGGAGAAATAGATTTTAAATAGTTGGTAAAGAGGACTATATCTTCTTCGATAGACTTCTTTTAGATCCCTTCTTAAGGAGCATTGGAATGGTTTTTTAAGAAGACCATAACCTATAATTTTTTATAGGGAAGCTTATAAGATAATTGGGTGAGGTTTGGTCAAGATATATGGATCAATGTGTGTGAGGAAGAGAGAATAATAGGTTCCCATTTCTATGTGAGGAGAGGTGAACTCTTGGAAATACTTAAAGTATTCAATTAATATAAATTAAATTACTAGTGTAGGTTTCTCAAAATTTATATATTTAAAACATATGGATATAATGAGTCTAAATACAATCTTATAATAAAATTTAGACATGTTTTGTGGATGTTTTCCACATTATCTCTTTGTTTTAACCCCTATTACCCCTTTCAACAATTACTATAATATCAAAGTTTTTTACACTTTAAGGGTCAAGGATTTACCATAAAAAGGAAAGTGACCAAAAAATAGACCGTGTATAATATATTTGACCATATACCATTAACCTGACTGAATATTGTTATTTATAAAATTTAAATCATTTAATAAAATATTTTTTATTATATAATATCATTAATTTTATGCTTTGAAATAGGTGAAATATTATAATATAATATGTGTCAAAACATGTAAAATGGATATAAAATCATATTAATTCAAATATAAGGAAGTTATGGTCTTATAATAATTACACAATAAATTTTTTATTCTTTTTTATATCATTTTAGACCCTATCTTTTAGATTAATCCATTTTCTAACCAATTTTAACCTTCATTGTGGTAATGACCTTTTCAATATTAAACAGTTATAATTTTACTTATAAAGTGAAAATTAGATGATAAATATCCAAAAGATTTCATTTTAATCCATTTATAATCCTAATTTTTCTCTTTGAATATTTTAATGATTTTTAAATAATTTAATAAAATGTTATTTAAAATAAAATACTATTATAGTCATTTTAAGAACTATTCACATAATTTGAATATTAAAGGAACACAGTAGAAATATAAATAAAATATAAACCTCAAAATATCTATAATATATTATATTTATCTTTAAATTTTTTGGTAAACTTTAACTCACCCACAAAATATTACTTTTAGAGTTTTTAATATAATTTACATGATTTTTCAACTACTTGCAAAAGCATTGAGTCAGCATTTCCTAAACATTTAAGGTAATTATTTCATCACTAAAAATTAAAAATAAATGATAAAAAATTAATTTATATTTAAAATAAAAATTTATAACATGAAAATACATTTTTTATCCCCATCACAAAAAATTATATAAATTAAAAGAAAGAGAGTGACATTTTGGACATTATATATACTTAAAATAATATATAAATCATATTTATAGCGAAATGGGAAAAAATTACCTTAAAATAATATATATGATGGGTATAATAGAAACTAACTCATATAATAGATTAAATACAAGTGTTAGAGTAATTTTTAGTTGTTATCGTATTATTTTTAATATTAATTACCTGATTTACCCTTACTGAGGTGAGAATATTTACTAAAGTTACTATTTATGATGGAAAAAAAAATAAAAGGGACATATTTACCAAATTTTATCCACTTGATTAAAAGTAAAAAACCTATTTTTAGGATTAAATTTCTAGAAGTTTAATAAATGAGTTTTAATATACATTTGGAAAATGAAATGAAAAATAATTTTTAGAAAAACGTGTTTTAATCCTAAAAATAAACATATAAAAAATCAAGTATAATACTTATTCATATATAATTAATAAAATTATATCCAATTAAGTATTAATTTTATAAATTTATGATCAAATTCAAATCATAATTTTAATATTAAATGAAATGAAAAAATATTTTTTCAAAAATCAGTATTTTTCACTATTTAGTGAAAATAAATATTTTCAGAAAAATCACAAAATTTCACTATAATATAATTTTGATATAATTATTTTAAAAAATAAATTTAATTTAGTAAAATTAAATTTATAAAATTGGTATAAATTAATTACAATTTCCATGCATAAAATTCAATAAAAACATTTTTGATGAAAATGATTTTTTGAAGCGTAAAATGACTTCACAAAAAATTAAGTACTTATTTACTAAGAATTATTCAATAAATTTGTACTGAGTATGAATACTATAAATAAATTTCATAATGTTTTTAATCATATTTATACTATCCAATTCAATGACTAGTTCACATTTAAATAATAATATTTTTATAATAAATCTCAATTATCATAAAGATAAAAGTTGCATGTTAAGAAAGTTATCCTGATTATTATTCATTTGAACTAAAATTTTAAGGTCTTATATATTATGTGTGAAATATAATTTAATCTTAGTAATGTTACATGATTTTCATTCACCAAGAAAGTTACTCAATAATTTATTCTCACATATAAAAGATTTCCTTTCTCTATAAATCTTATTTTTTTCCTTCAATCATACTAAAAGAACAATCCTCAATTAGAACTATATTGGGGTTTCTTTATCACCTATTTATTCCTCTTCATTAATCCCCACTTATTCTTTACTAAAGTGATCTTTAGGTTGTTTTGATTTATCTCTAATTTTTTTTCTCCCCATCATTTAAGTCTGTAACACCCCAAGATTTTATGAGATAGATTATTTGATGTCTTGTATTGTACGCTACACCAAGATTATCTTATGTGATATGCAACACCATATTAGCTTGTAGTATACGAAAACATATTCTTAGCTTGTGTTGCACACAATTTCAGGTTCTTTTGATAGAATTCATTTCATGAAATAATGAGTATAGATTTTATTCTATGTATAAATAAAATAAGTTTGGATTATGTTATACGCAACAACAAAGGAATATTTTACTACACGTAACACTGATATGGCATTATTTACACGCAAGAGTCACCTTCCTCGATAACTTGCATGGTACACAATACCGAGTTTCACTAAAAAATGATATATTATTAAAATATTATTATTTAATGGGATATAAACTAGCCATTATGAGTATTATTAACCAAATTTTGAATTTTAAATAACATTAGAATTAATATTACACATTTTTTAGAACATTCCATGAGAAAAAAAATTAACTTTTTGGATAAAATAAGTATTAAAAAAAACACAATTTTACCGCCTTTTAATGTCACACCAATTTTAAATCTATTTTTGACACATTTATAAGTTAAATTTAACAAAATAAGTTTCTTCTTTTGAATTGGGACATAAAAATTTACTTTTTTTTTATTTTTTGGTATTTTTCTGATAAAATTCATATTTCAATGAATAATAAAAAATACTGCATTTTAATAAAAAATTACCTTTTTATATAATTTATTTATATAGTTAGATTATCTTTTTAATCTATTTTAAAGTATCATTGGATTATATTTTTATCACTCAATCTAATGTTGGTAATTGGAAGTAATTTCACTTTCAAATTGAACATAAAGAGATGTCAATCTTTTGATAGTTATTATTTCTTAAAAACATGCCTTTTGGTTTTGACAACGAGAATTAATTTTAAATTAATAACTGAAACTTATATGTTTTAAATTTGGAAAAATGGATTCCATATTTGGAATCATGAGGTCCAAATTTTGTAAATATGTACCTTTTATTTTTAGACATTATGCATAGTAACTTTAGTAATTATTTTATTTACCATGGTTAAAAGGTAAATCTGGTAAATAAGGGGAAAATTAATATTATAATAATATTAAATTACCCTAACACGTTTCATAAACATATTTTATGATACATGTCCAACCATGGGCATCCTTGGGTCCATTTGTAGACCCCATGGAGCCACTTTTATGTGAAAATGACATTTAATTACTTTTAATTTAATGTTAAGGGAAATATAACCTAAACATATATCTTTTACAGAAATAGATTTTACATGGGTTTATGTAGGTGATATCTTTGACTATAAATAGTAATTAGAAATCTAAAAATATTTTATACATAGTTTTATTTTTTTTAATTTTTTTACATTAAATAAACAAATTTAATTATAACACAAGGATGATGTAGTGATTTCTTCATTAATAAAAGATTCAAATAAATGAATTTATAAATATTAAAACAAATGTACTTTGGTTATTTTTATGTCAACCACTAATTTTATGGATTCTATTGACACATTATCTTTGAGTTAATGCCTTATTTTTTAATGAATCAGGTTGTTATGAATTTTAAAAAAGTAAAGTGTCCAAAATTGACACAATTCATAACTTAAAACAAAAAATAGTTTATTAAATGATATTAAATTCCTAAAAATTTAAGATTCATCAAAATGGTTAATAAGTCCAAATATATAATAAATAACTTTTTTTGGGTCTTCTGACTTGATACAGTGATTATATTAACCAAAAATGTGTAAATAACATGATATCATGGTAAGATTAAAAAGGGTAAAAGAAGGGTAAAACCAAAAATATAAGGATAAAAAAATATTCAAAACATGTAAAAAATTATTGTATAATGGGTATTCAAACCAATATCTTCTTATATTATAATTAAATATGTTTTTTTAAATTTTAAATTGAAATTTAATTTATAATAAATTAATATTTTGGAACATTTCTAAAGCACCCCTCTCATCTCTTATAAAAGGGCACATCCTCC
This sequence comes from Viscum album, assembly GCA_963277665.1. Classification (NCBI taxonomy): domain Eukaryota; kingdom Viridiplantae; phylum Streptophyta; class Magnoliopsida; order Santalales; family Viscaceae; genus Viscum; species Viscum album. The sequence goes on from OY728122.1 coordinate 193,051,570, forward strand.
CTCTCCACTTTACTCCATTTGATCCTTCAATATCGGCCAAAACCTATCCATTTCTCTTCTCAACTTCCCTAGTTACATTCTAGAGGTTCTAGTCTTCTCAAAAGATCAAATCTAGTGCCCTAAGAGGAAATTTAAAGGAGGCATGTCGAGGAAGAGGTAATCTCTTCTACCAATTCTTTTAAATTTATTTCTTCTTCTACTTACTATTATTTAGATATTTCATTATAATGTAATAAAATAAGTATCAATAATATAATTATATGTTATTATAAATATGAAACAGCGCTATTTCACCTTCTATCCATCCTACGAAAAATTAAATCATCATGCGTGCGTACGTACGAATTACCATCTCCACGCCATGGTGTAATATATTTTTCACCACCACCATAACTAGATGGGTATAATAGTGGAAAAAATAACTATATATAATTATTATAACATGATACAAATTTTTAGATATTATAAACCATCCAATTCTATACCGTTCAACAACTATGGGAACAGTATCGTCGCTCATGCGTACGTATGACTTATCGTCTCCACGATGCGATGAGATTCATTCTCCATGTAAACCATTAAAGAATTATTATAAAGTATATATAATAAATAATCATGAAATATATGACATAATAATGCTTTTTTATTTATGTTTATATATATCATTTACTTACATCCATTCAATTTAATAAGGAAACGAAAATAACGTTCATTCTTACGTACGACCTAATGTCTCCATGAACGGTGTATTCCATTCCATTTATTGATTTATTTTATATATTTATATACTGAATATATATGATATATAAATCATGTTTTACATTTTGTAAGTAATTAAATCATGATCTAAGTAATAATATCAAGAATAACAAGTCTAAACACGTATGATAAATGAAATGATTGTTACCCTAAATGTTGCTTTAACATGGAATTGACAAATGAACGAGTAATATAAAGTATTAAGTGAATAATATATGATATCATAAACATTATTATGGTTTTTAAACAAGTTAATAATATGTTTAAACTTAATATACATGAGTTTGGGACACATATGGAAGAAATTGATCCTAAGGTAAGGGATAATTTTGCAATCTCAATTTTATCTGAGATTATTTATACACAAGTGTTTACTGTGATTCTATTTATCATCCATGACCATGTTTTCTAAAAATGTTTTCAAATTTTTTTACTATTATTCTATGTATGTTAAAAGTCATTTTACCCCCTTTTAACTTTTTCTAACTGGTATGGAAGGAATCATTCTTTTTTTTACTATACGAGGTACTTTTTTACATTTTTCAGTAAAAGTATGAGGAGAATGTTTTTTAACTTATACAGCATGAATATATTTTTACGCTTTTATAAAGAAATATTTCCATGAATTTTACTTTAAAAATTTTCAAGTTTATTTTCAATTAACTTATTTTATTTTAAAATTGCATGACATTTTGAGAAAAGAAAACATTTTTGAAGAAGAAAAGATATTTTCCTCAAGAATTGAGTTCAAGTGTTTTATCAAAATTATTTTTCCATATATGATGAAATAGGGTTACATTTCTATCAAAATTATTTCTTTATTTTTATTTATTTTATTATGGAATTATTTTTATGAAATACATTTATATTATATGGATTATGGTATAGTTTCATGATGTTTAAGAATCCCATTTCATTTCTTGGGTTATGCTATGATGAATGATTTATGTTTTTTTGGTAGATGTAAGAATGATTTCACTTCGAGATGGGTGGTACCTATATCTACATCCAACGCATTGGGTAAATATGTATATCTCATGAGATAGACATGACTGGAATGACAGGTGTATCTGGTTCAGTAATACATGGTTGGAATGACATGTAAACCCGGTTCAGTAATGGACTCTATCCACTATGATGGTCTTGAAAAAAAAACTTTGGATACTATGGAAATCATATTATGTGATTAATGATTTTCCAAAATTCTATGTTTTATTCCCATGATATTTTATCATAATTAATGTTCCTTTATGATGAATTCCTTACGCACTGCAACGATTTATGTAATTGCTTAAGATTTTGATGTTTAAAATTTATGTTCATGTTGTTAAGTTCAAATGTTTATGGTTTGTTTTATGTTCTCCATGTTTACCCTTACTGAGCATTTAAACTCACCCTTTCTATGTTTTCTTTTCCCCAGGATATAAATAAAGGTTTTAGGTAGGAAAACAAAAGGGGAAGATCTTTATGGGAGATATTGAAGATCTTTCACCTTGATTAGAAGATTTTGTTCCAAGTTTCTAAAGGCAATAAACTAATATGGTCATTGGGCATATATTTGTGTCATGTATTAAGTAACTTGAAAAAGAAATTTAATATCCATGTACGTAAAGTGTGGTTCTCTATAGTTGGTATCAGAGAAAAGGAGGTAAGAATGAATATGATCCTTGGGAACTCTCACATGTGAGCATTGGAGGTAGCATGGCTCTACACCCAAGGGCTTCATGAGGAAATGGATGCCACTGGGGATGGTGGTGTGTCCCACCCAGGGGGTGTTTCCACCCATGGAGTTATCTGATAGGTATGAATTCTAGTCCACTATAAATAATTCCATAGTGCTATAGTTGGTATTAGAGCAAAGGTTTTTTCAAACTTTGGAAACTAGGATGTGAAAACTTTAGTGATACCCCAAGATAAATTTCTAAGGTATGTATAGGGATATCCATAAGGTTAAGTATAAGTATAGGTTACAATCCTATAATTGTGATAACAATCATGAATAAACTAGGATTAAACCTAAGATGTTAGAGATTGAAATTACTCTACCTTGATTGTGTTGTTTTCCTAGTTTGATTTTTGCCTCTCACACTATTTTTTTTGGGTTTTAGAAAATGTCTGTAGATAGGAGGATTCATGTTAATGGAGAATATAATGGAAAATGAAATTATATTTCTTATGAGAAACGAAATGAAACAGGATTTGGAAGGAAAAACATTGTTATTATTCCTAAATATATATATCATAATAAGATCAATAACCTCAACTTTGGTAAGTATCCTGACCTATCTAATAAGGGAAAGTTAAAGTTTCATGATGATCATAGAGGAATGAAAGTAAAATTTTCCTCATGTAAATCATGTGGGAAGAGACATCATAGAGAATGTTTAAAAGGAACTAGAATATGATTTGGGTATAGAAAAGGACACAAATCCAGTAATTGCAAAGGAAAAGTTATTTTTAACACAATTGTAAAGGGTAATGGTATTACTAAGACATCAAAAATGGTTAAATGTTTTAAATGGTTAATGTACGGGAATTACGCAAATCGATGCCCTAAGGGAAAATCTCATGAAGAGAATCAGCATGGTCTTGTGGGTAGTATTTATGTTGTTGATGATGAAGAGACTAGAAATGATACATGATATGAAAGAAGTGTTGAGGAATAAAATGATGAATCTTGGTCAATGTTTTAAGAAATTAGTGGAATTATTGCATGTTTATCAAGATTAATATTGTATTAGTAATTTAATGGTTCTATGGAATAAATAAACATCTAAGGATGGGTAAACATTTTTTTCCTTAAGTATTTTAAAGTATATGCTGAATTGTACCGGTAACCAAGAAAGTTTATTCAGATATTTTTGGAAAGCACGTGATATGCGTATGATGAAGGGATAATGATATAATGAGATGTTTGACAGTATTAATGTGATCATGACTGATATAAGGACAAAGTGATATCATGGTTTGAGTATATATAATTTTTTGGATTTTGGTTTTTGAAAAGTGTTAACTTTTGATAGAATTTATAATTTCACTAAGGTTCTATGTTAATTCATGTTTCAATAGAATACATGATTAATGTATTCACATGTTTGTAATGTGACCAACAAGATATATCTTATGATATATGGGAGATAAATGATGGTATTCACATGCTTGTTATATTAACTTTTTGGTGTCACAACCCGTCCTCGGGGCCCATGCCGTGACTACCCCAAGCCCGCCTTCCATAGGCCAGGGGATGACGACTAGCACCAAAGGCGTAAATCCTGATAACTGGGAAGGCATTGCCTTTATAAAAGAAAACAAGCACCACAGAGTAAGCAAGCGGAAAAAGGTAAACACTAAGTACAAGAGAAGTGGTGAAAAGTAAATGGGCCAGAATACAAACCCAAAAGAATGTACAACTACAACTGAACAAGTACAACATAAAAGATAACAGCTGGACGGATGGAAGCGGCTCCTGGGTCGTCCTCCTCGGATCCTACTTGAAGGGTAGGTACAGATGGCGCAACTCCTGGTCTTCCACCACGGATCCTACCTAAAGGGTAGGTACAGATATCCTCCTCCATGCTCTCGCCCATCAACCTCCTCTGTGTGTCATCTCTTCGTGTAGTCCACCTCCGGGTACTAACTCGTCCTCGAACACTCGGCCTCCGTCAGCACTGCCCGTCATCTGCAACCAACACAACGAGGTGCGGGCATAGCCCGTGCAGGGGTGAGTATAACGATACTAAGTAGGGACCCCGAGACCCTCAAGGTCTCACTAAACCAATAAGGATAACCATAAGAAGATCTCAACAGATAACCTCTACATAGATATATGCCCATACATATACCTATGTTATCAAGTAACCCATCTCAATCATGAGGAAACACAAGGATTGTGAAATCAACGGATAACCACTACCTAGGTATATGCCCATACATATACCTAAGTTATAAAGCAACCCATCTCAATCATGAGGTAAACACAAAGGTCAAAAGTCTCAGCTCAAACCAGGATTTTCATCATCGAAACCGTAAGTGCTGAAGAGCTCCGTCTCTGGAATGTACAGCGGTCCTGTCACGACTCCGAGGTACTGCTCACTAACCTAAGACTACTGAGGTACTCCTCTTGTCGAGTACCGCGGGCCTGCCACCTCACATAGTAGTGCTTCCCGCCGGGGTCTGCCACCCAAACACAGTAGTGCTCCCCCCTCATAGCCTACAGAGGTACTCCTCCTGTCGAGTACCACAGGTCTGCCACCTCACATAGTAGTGCTCCTCCGCTGTGGGTCTGCCACCTCACAAAGTAGTGCTCCCCACTGGGCTACGTAAGTCACTCCGAATCGAATCGGACAAGCAGTCTTGAGGTCTCTGCCGGCTACACGGTCTCCGTACTCCGTACGCTCGTCTCTGGGAGGGTCCGCTCCACGAGCTACAAGTCTATACTCCAAGAATCTCAAAGTCCCACGAAGAAGTTTCTCAAAGGACCGCCTCGTCATAGGGGTCTCAACGCAACAGACGACGCGTCAATCGGACGCCCGGTCTGTGAGTTACTAGCCCTTTCGTCCCAGGGGCCCGGTTGGTTTCGTGAGCGAACCAACCCAGACTTATCTCAACTATACCCCAAACTTTTATAGGGTATACTCATAGGGACCGTTTCTCAACGTGACCAACAACGCCGCTGACGGTTCGTCAAACGGACGTCCTGTCGAAAAGATATCAGCTTTTCCGTTCTAGGGGCCCAGTTAGATTTCAGGTACAATCCAACCTGGCCATATCTCAACTGCATCCAAAACTCAGGCGAAGTATGCCAAAAGTTCCGTCTCATCAAGAGGAATTCAACGAAACAGACGGCGCGTCAATCAGATGCCCGGTCTGTGAGTTATTGTCCTTTTCGTTCCAGGGGCCCGGTTGGTTTTGTGAGCGAACCAACCCGACCACACTCCGACGGAATCCAAACCTCGATTGGAGTAAGCCAAAAGATCCGTCTCACTTAGAGGAAATCAACAAAGTCGATGACACGTCATTCGGACGTCCGGAACTCAAGTTACGAGCGTTTCCTCTCCGAGGGCCCGGTTGGTTTCGTGTACGAACCAAACCTGCCGAACCCAAAGTTCTCCGAAACCTTGAGTGTAATATAACGAAACGACCGTCTTGATCCAAGGATCATGTTTCCACTGACGGAGAGTCGTTTGGAGGCTCGTAGCTCAAGTTACGGGCTTTTGACCGAAAGTGGTCCGAAAACGGGGTCTGGGCCCGGGGTGACCCGGCCCGACCCGACCCGGGTCCGACTCGGCCCGGCCCAGCCCGGCCCGACCCGGCTCGGTCCGTCTCGGTCCGGCCCGACCGGTCTGCCGCGGCTCGGCCGGCGTGGCCGAGCCGAATCGCGGGCGGGGTTCGCGGCTCCCCCGCCCTTCGCCGCTAATTGAGGCCGGCGGTTCGCCGGCCGCCTCCCTTCCGGCGGCGCGCCGCCGCTGCCTTCCGCGGACCACCGGACGCGCTCCGGTGGTCCGTTCCTTCTGCCGTCTTCACCTATGGTTCCCCCGGGACCCCACCTTCACTGCGAAGGGACTTAAACGCCCAAACGGCCTGCTTTGTCATCGCCCGTCCAACCGCACGTCAAAAACGAAACACACCATCTTCGTGGTTCTTCGGCGCGACGTGTTGGCGCCGCGCCCCTTCACCATGGCCTGACTCCATCTGCGGATGTCTTCGGGTTTCTCTGCCGTGACGCGACGACGTCGCGCCTTTGTTTGTTTTTCACGATGCGGCACGACGGCGCCGCACATTACTTGTCGCACGTTTCCGCGCGCTGCGATGGCACCGCACCATTCCCGTTTCAATCCACAAAAGAATCCAACATGAAATAAGGAGGAGGGTCGGCCATGTTTTTGCGGTCTGCCCCCCCCCCCTCGCATTATTCGATAATAAAAGATCATATTTCACGAAGTTCATCAAGGCAATAAACACGTGCAATTTAAATAATAACCCTCAACATCAAACCACATGATCGAACGATCCGCGGATCAACCCTGTATTGGTTGGTCCGCGCTCGTCGTTATTTTCTCAATAGATAAGAGAATTCCAAAAAAAAATTCCCCTACCTCATTTCGTCCTTCGTTTGTTGACAAAGTCACGGGATGGTAGTGTCGCTGTAGAATGGTATCAATTCCGTCATCGTCGGAGTGAGCACCGTCGTCGATGGCGACGTTCCCCGCGGTGATGCCTCCTCCCTTGACGCGGAGAAAGAAGAAGAGAAGGCACGTCGTTGGTGCCTTCACGTTCTCTGTCGGAGGGTCGGTGTTCATCACATTCTTCATCGAAGTCTCGACGTTCTTCAACGATGGTGATGGAGTTCTTCAAAACTAAGATATTCCTCCCTCAAAATCCTCACTTAACCAAGCAGCCTAATAAAATAAGGTCTCCCATTATTTTATTAACACATGCCAAGCTTTTAAAATTCCAAAATTCAAATAACTTAATTAATTTAAGAAGTTGAACTCGTTAATTAAAAAGTGTTGGCATGCACTTAAGAGGGGGAAGTTCAAGAGTTAAAGAAAGGGAGATTAAATGGGGGGTTAAAGGAGAGTTATAGGAATGTGAAAGGTTGGGGCTCGTGGGGGACCCACCTTTCAAGTATCCACTCATGGGAAGTTGGTTGGTCATGGGCTCCTCCAACAACTTCCCATGGGAGAGAATAACTCCCAAAGACATAAAATAAAATTTTTCACACAATTTTATTTATTTTAAACTAAAACCCCAAAAACAAAATCTCAACCCGCTTAAAAAGCAACTGTGGTAAAGGTCCCCTTAAGAAATTACCGGCGTTGCGAGTTCATCGGTACCATCGGATTTCAATTTCGAGCACCCGTTCAAAAGATAGAAATTCCCGCTCGCTCGTTCACTGAACGTACCCGAGCCAAACTTCGGAAGTTGATTCCGGGCACTCCGGGCCTCATAATCAAGTGCCGTCAGAAACTGCGTTCTTGTAAAATTCCAAAGGAAATTAAGAAAAAAATTTCCTTGAAATTTCTAGGTCTTTACATTACTCCCACCTCAGGGCTTTACGTCCCCGTAAAGCTTCAACACAACTAGGGTCACAAAACCGGTACAGAGCACGCATCTGAGCCTTCCGCTCCCATGTGCTTACCTGGAGGTTCCCGTACTGCCAAAGAAAGATCACCCGAGGAATCGATCGTCCTTGTAGGATCCACTCCTGTCGATCCTTGATCCCCTCTGGAACCTCCGTGAAAGACACCCAATCGCCATCGTCCAGCTCCTCATGGTCGATGATATGCGGAGGGTCGAGCACGTATCTCCTTAGTTGAGATACGTGGAAAATGTCGTGCACCTAGTGCAACTGAAGTGGATGGGTCAAGCGGTAAACCACCTCGCCTACCCAGCTGAGGACCTAGAAAGGTCCGTTGAACCTCGGAGATAGCTTGCCTCCCTGGCCACATCTCCGTAAACCTCATTGAGGTGAGACTCGTATAAGGACGTGATGGTCATCCTCGAACTCTAGAGGCCTCCAAGTCCTGTCAGCATAAGGCTTCTGTCGGCCCTGTGCCGTCCTCATCCTCTCTTGGATGACCTGGACCTTCTCTAGTCTCACAAGAGCTGCTATGATTTCTTCTTTGCCGATAAGAGAAATCTGGTCTCATCCCCTGGATGAACCACATTCGTTACCTAATACAGTCAATCCTGACATAAATGATGCATTCATGCCATGGATGAAGTCGTAAGGCCTCGATGTAACTACCAAGAGATCCAACTGTCACTCTCTCCTCCAAGGGTCGAGTCACACAGTCGGCATCAGTGTGAGGTCACTGGATCTCCTCCAGTAGAAATCTCGAAGGTGAGGGTCAAGTCAATAGTCTTAACCAGGACCACTCAGTATCAACCAAACAAAAGGACAAGAAAGAAAACATCTCAAAGATAAGTGTCTTTTTATTATTGCAGCTCATAGTACAAGACACGAATACAACAGAAAAATGGAACTAGAAGTACAAGGGACGTATCCACTAGTTCCTCTCCTGTCCACCTGCTTCCAGAGCTCTACTACCTTGTCCACTGCTCGGCTGTTGCTCAAGCACCAGCCGCTGCTTCTGGCACGCCTAGCTCTGTCCCCACCTCGGGTGCCCCGTACCACCGGTCCTAAAACCCGAGATCGTCCAACTGCTAGTCTGGTCCTCCTGGACCTCTGCATCATCTGTCTACTGCCCACAGATGACTCAGCTACTGATCGAAAAACACGCGGCAAAGGAAGAATCTCCTGTACACGCTCGGGGTGTAGAGCTACTGACAAAAACTTCACCCTGAAGAAGGTCTCGAAGTCTTCCCATGTGAAGGTCATCCCGTCGCAAAACTGAAACAAGTGGCTCCACCACCTGCCTGCTGCTGCCTGAAGGAGGCTGGCAGCAAAGATCACCATGAAGTCTGCTGGCGTCCCCACTAGCCTGAAGACTCTCACCACAGCCTCCAGTCAATCCTCATCCGCCTGTGGGTCCGTCCCTCCCTGGAACCTGGGTGACCTTTGGCGCTAGAACTCGTGAAGTGCACTCAAGCGACGTGCACTCTCTGCTGCTGGGGATGGTGGCATCAGTGTCCCAACAGGTATTAGTACCGCTGGTGCCTCAACTAAAAAAGGGCCCTGTACTGAGGCCACGTCACTCAGCGGGCTGTCAGTATGAACCACTTTCGGGGATCTAGCTGGTCGTCCGAGAAAAGGAATCCTGATAGAAACAACGTAACATGGTCAAACGATTATACCTGGTGAGCTGACCTGGTTTGAGCTGTTTTAAGGGAAAACCTTTGAAAACACACACGCAATCAGTGTTTTCGTGCACAAAGTCGGAAATCAGTTGTCAGGGTCCTGGTGTAAGGATACGTCGGTCGCCCGCACCAACACTGGACTCCCGGAACTGAAAACCACACTCGGTACTCTTAACACTATTGTTTCATAGAAAGAAACATCAGAGTTATAATTTCTACGGTAGAACCGAAATCCTCCAATACTAATTTTTCACGACCCGTCCTCGGGGCCCGTGCCGTGACTACCCCAAGCCCGCCTTCCATAGGCCAGGGGCTGGCGACTAGCACCAAAGGCGTAAATCCCGATAACTGGGAAGGCATTGCCTTTATAAAAGAAAATAAGCACCACAGAGTAAGCAAGCGGAAAAAGGTAAACACTAAGTACAAGAGAAGTTCTGAAAAGTAAATGGGCCAGAATACAAACCCAAATGAAAGTACAACTACAAATGAACAAGTACAACAGAAAAGATAACAGCTGGAAGGACAGAAGAGGCTCCTGGGTCGTCCTCCTTGGATCCTACCTGAAGGGTAGGTACAGATGGTGCAGCTCCTGGTCGTCCACCACGGATCCTACCTGAAGGGTAGGTATAGATAGCCTCCTCCACTCTCTATCCCTTCAACCTCCTCTGTGTGTCTTCTTGTCGTGTAGTCCACCTCCGGGTACTGACTCATCCTCGAACACTCGGCCTCCGTCAGCACTGCCCGTCGTCTGCAACCAACACAACGAGGTGCGGGCATAGCCCGTGCAGGGGTGAGTATAATGATATTCAGTAGGGACCCCGATACCCTCAAGGTCTCACTAAACCAACAAGGATAACCATAAAGAAGATCTCAACAGATAACCTCTACATAGATATATGCCCATAAATATACCTAAGTTATCAAGTAACCCATCTCAATCATGAGGAAACACAAGGATTGTCAAATTAATGGATAACCACTACCTAGGTATATGCCCATACATATACCTAAGTTATCAAGCGACCCATCTCAATCATGAGGTAAACACAAAGGTCAAAAGTCTCAGCTCAAACCAGGATTTTCATTATCGAAACCGTAACTGCTGAAGAGCTCCATCTCTGGAGTGTACAGTGGTCCTGTCACGACTCCGAGGTACTGCTCACTAACCTAAGACTGCTGAGGTACTCCTCCTGTTGAGTACCGTGGGCCTGCCACCTCACATAGTAGTGCTTCCCGCCGGGGTCTGCCACCCAAACACAGTAGTGCTCCCCCCTCATAGCCTACATAGGTACTCCTCCTGTCGAGTACCGCGGGTTTGCCACCTCACATATTATTGCTCCTCTACTGTGGGTCTGCCACCTCAAAAAATAGTGCTCCCCACTGGGCTATGTAAGTCACTTCGAATCGAATCGGACAAGCAGTCTTCAGGTCTCTGCCGGCTACACGGTCTCCGTACTCCGTACGCTCATCTCTGGGAGGGTCCGCTCCACGAGCTACAAGTCGATACTCGAAGTATCTCAAAGTCCCATGAAAAAGTATCTCAAAGGACCGCTTCATCATAGGGGTCTCAACACAACAGACGACGTGTCAATCGGACGCCCGGTCTGTGAGTTACTAGCCCTTTCGTCCCAGGGGCCCAGTTGGTTTTGTGAGCGAACCAACCCGGCCGTATCTCAACTGTACCCTGAACTTTCATAGGGTATACTCAGAGGTACCGTTTCTCAACGTGACCAACAACGCCACTGACGGTTCGTCAAACAGATGTCCTGTCGAAAAGATATCATCTTTTCCGTTCCAGGGGCCCGGTTCGATTTTGGGTACAATCCAACCTGGACGTATCTCAACTGAATCCAAAGCTCAGGCGAAGTAAGCCAAAAGTTCCGTCTATTCAAGAGGAATTCAACGAAATAGACGGCGCGTAAATCGGATGCCCGATCTGTGAGTTATTGGATTTTTCGTTCCAGGGGACCGATTGGTTTCGTGAGCGAACCAACCCGACCACACTCCGACGACATCCAAACCTCGAGCGGAGTAATCCAAAAGATCCGTCTCACTTAGAGGAAATCATCAAAGTCAACGACACGTAATTCGGACGTCTGGAACTCAAGTTACGAGCGTTTCCGCTCCGAGGGCCCGGTTGGTTTCGTGTACGAACCAACCCGGCCGAACCCAAAGTTCTCCGAAACCTTGAGTGTAATATACCGAAACGACCGTCTCGATCCAAGGATCGCGTTTCCACTGACGGAGAGTCGTTTGGAGGCCCGTAGCTCAAGTTACGGGCTTTTGACCGAAAGTGGTCCGAAAACGGGGGTCTGGGCCCGGGGTGACCCGGCCCGACCCCCCCTGGGTCGGCCGAACCGGGTCGACCCGACCCGGGTCCGACCCGGCTGGGCCCGGTCCGGCCCGACCCGGCTCGGTCCGGCTCGGTCCGGCCCGACCGGCCGGCCATGGCTCGGCCGGCGTGGCCGAGCCGAATCGCGGGTGGGGTGCGCGGCTCCCCCGCCCTTCACCGCTAATTGAGGCCGGCGGTTCGTCGGCCGCCTCCCTTCCGGCGCCGCGCCGCCACCACCGGTCGCCGGCGCCGCCGCGCCACCGCCGCCTTCCACGGACCACCGGACGTGCTCCGGTGGTCCGTTCCTTCTGCCGTCTTCGCCTATGGTCCCCCTGGGACACCACCTTCAATGCAAAGGGACTCAAACGCCCAAACGGCCTGCTTCGTCGTCGCCCGTCCAACCGCACGTCAAAAATGAAACGCGCCGTCTTCGTCATTCTCTGGCGTGACGAGTTGGCGCCGCGCCCCTTCTCCGTGGCCTGACTCCGTCCGCGGATGTCTTCGGGTTTCTCCGTCGTGACGCGACGGCGTCGCACCTTTGTTTATTTTTCACGATGCGGCGTGACGGCGCCGCGCTTTACTTGTCGCACGTTTCCGCGCGGTGTGATGGCACCGCACCATTCCCGTTTCAATCCACAAAAGAATCCAACATGAAATAAGGAGGAGGGTCGGCCGTGTTTGTGCGGTCCCCCCCTCGTGTTATTCAATAACAAAAGATCATATTTCACGAAGTTCATCAAAGCAATAAACACGATCAATTTAAATAATAACCCTCAACATCAAACCGCATGATCGAACGATCCGCGGATCAACCCGGTATTAGTTGGTCCACGCTCGTCGTTCTTTTCTCAAAAGATAAGAAAATTCCAAAAATAAATTCCCCTACCTCGTGTCGTCCTTCGTTTGTTGACAAAGTCGCGGGATGGTAGTGTCGCTGTAGAACGGTATCAATTCCGTCGTCGTCGGAGTGAGCGCCGTCGTCGATGGCGACGTTCCCCATGGTGATGCCTCCTCCCTTGACATGGAGAAAGAAGAAGAGAAGGCACGTCGTTGGTTCCTTCACGTTCTCCGTCGGAGGGTTGGTGTTCATCACATTCTTCATCGAAGTCTCGACGTTCTTCAACGATGGCGATGGAGTTCTTCAAAACTAAGAGCTTCCCCCCTCAAAATCCTCACTTAACCAAGCAACCTAATAAAATAAGGTCTCCCATTATTTTATTAACACATGCCAAGATTTTCAAATTCCAAAATTCAAATAACTTAATTAATTTAAGAAGTTGAACTCATTAATTAAAAAGTGTTGGAATACACTTAAGAGGGGCAAGTTCAAGAGTTAAAGAAAGGGAGATTAAATGGGGGGTTAAAGGAGAGTTATAGGAATGTGAAAGGTTGGGGCTTGTGGGGGACCCACCTTTCAAGTAACCACTCATGGGAAGTTGGTTGGTCATGGGCTCCTCTAACAACTTCCCATGGGAGAGAATAACTCCCAAAGACATAAAATAAAATTGTTCACACAATTTTATTTATTTTAAACTAAAACCCCAAAAACAAAATCTCAACCCGCTTAAAACGCAACAGTGGTAAAGGTCCCCTTAAGAAATTACCGGCGTTGCGAGTTCATCGGTGCCATCAGATTTCAATTCCGAGCACCGGTTCAAAAGATAGAAATTCCTGCTCGCTCGTTCACTGAATGTACCCGAGCCAAACTTCGGAAGTTGATTCCGGGCACTCCGGGCCTCAGAATCAAGTGCCGTCAGAAACTGCGTTCTTGTAAAATTCCAAAGGAAATTAAGAAAAAATTTTCCTTGAAATTTCCAGGTCTTTACATTTGGTAATTTTTTTCTTTGTACTGCGAGATTGGAAAGAAGTATTTTGTATAAGACCAAAGGTTAGAATGGATTAAGTTGGACAAAAAATAGTATTGTTTAAGGCTAATTTTTTTTTTCAAGAATGTTATAATTGTATAGTTTTAGAAGAAGGAAAACCCTTAGGATGGAAGAAAACCCATATCTTTGGACAAGGATATGGTAATTTAACCCACAACTGAAGTGCGACATGCCTTTATCACCTACCACTAGCCTATAAGAAGACCTTGGTTAGTGTAAATTACTTTTATTTTATTAAGTGGTATGATAGATGAAGTATAAGTCCATTTTTGGAACCATATATGATTAATCTCACCATATATGGACTTATGTATATTAGATAACTTGTGATTACCTTTTTGTGATAGAGATAGATTCAATAATCTATTATTATATCGCATGATCTTCTAATTAATGAAAAAATTGACTTCATTTCTTTAAAAAAGAGATGAAGTGGATTTTTTTTCAAGGCATGAACAACAGTGATATTGTACCAAAATCATGTAACTATTTATTCTCATGAATAACTCTTCAACTTTAGGGAAAGGATCTCAAAAACCAAAAATCTTATCCTAGTACCCTCTTATCCGATGAATCAGATGGTCTCTTAAATCCTCACAGATTTATGGCCTTCTAGTAGTTATCTTTCTCCAACCTTATTCTATATCACTATCCATAAAAAATTGATGGTTAAACTTCTATTCCATATCCATGTTTTCAATTCCCACCTATGTTCTCTGATGTGGAAACCCAATGATGAGTTAATTTGGGTAACCGTTTTGTTTCTAACATTCCTTTTTAAAATGATGTATTAGTATCCCTTTTACGATGTGGGTTTCCATGAAAGAAACATTCCATTAGAAAACCATTTATAACCCTGATGAATTTTGAGGATGAAATTCATTTTAAGGGGGGGTACAATGTAACACCCTGAGATTTTATGAGATAAGTTATTTAATGTACTGTGTTGTACGCTACACGAAGAGTATCTTGCGCTATACTCAACACTCTATTAGCTTGTAGTATACACTACTGAAAATTTAAGCTTTGCCAATAGTTTAAAACCATTGGTAAAGCCTAGACAACCGTTGCTATAAACTATAGCAACGGTTTTCCAAACTATTGGGTCTTGAGCCATAGGGATAGACATATCCCAACGGTTCTATGAGAACCTTTGGGATATGTTTTAAAAAATCAGTATATACAAACGGTTTTAGTAAACCGTTGGTATAAATGTTTACCAATGGTTTTAAAACATGATTAATCACATGAAATATATCTATACCAACGGTTGTGTAAACCATTGGTATAGACTTTTACTAATGGTTTTCCATAAATTGTTGGTAAATCTCAAGTAAAATTATCTATTCCAACGGTTTACAAACCATTGAAATATACTTATACCAACGGTTTAAATAAAATTATTGGTATAAGTTCTAGTTTTACACATATTCCAACGATTATGAACCATTGGAATATCTATTTTATACCTACAGTAGTAATCCAGTTTACTGGACTCCCCCTGTAAAGCTGCATCAATTCCACCAGGAAGCCAGCAAATCATCAATTCCATCAGGAAGCCTGTAAAATTCGTACACAATAGAATATCTGCATAATAAAAACACATACAAAATGTAATACAATACATCATTAACAAGTATACTTGCCTAATACATATAAAATTCATCCAACACATAATTCAAACATAAATCTGAATACCTCCAATTCTGTATTTAATTTCCCTCTACACACATACTGAATTAACACATAATTCATAAGGTAATTACAACAAGTATACACATACAACAAGTATACCAATACACCATTAACACATAATTAATAAGTTAATTAAATACATAAAGAATTCAATTCAAAATTTAGGGGGTTGGGGGCTGTTCAGGGGTTTGGGGTGGCTGTCTAAGGGGGTAGGGGTGTCCATATGGGTGGGGGTGTCTGGGGGGATGGGGGTGTCCGGGGGGGGGGGGGGGTGTCCATGTGGGTGTTCAGGGGGTGGGGTGGTGTCCAGGGGGTTGGGAGTATTTCTAGGGGGGAGGTGACTGGGGGGGTGGGGTGGTGTCCAGGGGGGTTTGGCGGGGGTCCATATGACATACTGCCTTTTTATTACATAAAATTCATTACTTTTTACAAACATAGGATCTTTAAAGTCTAGTGTCTTAAAAATCAGGAACATAATACATGAAAACAACACAAAACATTCTTCTAAACCACTTTCAGGGATTCATCAAAGGTTCATACTATGTAAATTTATAGCATCTCATATCCTGCAGATAGACACCAAAGGAAAGGGTGAGCAGAATGCCCAGTAAGGGTAAACAAGGGAATCAATGTACTTGTGGTATCAATAAGAACTTGAATAAAAACATAAAGACATGAGAAATGGAATAATATACATATCATAAAGAAAAGAACTTGGAACATAACTTGAATATGTGGCTACAAAATTTCATTTAGACATTTCATGAACATATCACCAATGTCCGTCTCCAAGGTGTCATAAAAATTACCAAGGTTATTCACCAAGGTATCTTGAAACTTATCATCTCTAGAGATTAATTCTTTACCCAATGCATTGGAGTGCTATCAGGACACAACCTTAATATATCTTTAATTTCATGTGATACACATATATGATAATAAATAATTTCATAAATAACCCATATAGATTCAATGAAATGGGTTTCATGTCAAAATCGTGACGTTTAAAAAGAGCGTAAAAATGAGATCATTGTGTCATTTATAACTCATGGAAAGTGAGTGAGGGTTATATGTATGTAAATTACAGAATAAAATAGATCATATTTATATATTTATGAACACACAAAGAAACTAAATAGGTCTGGGTATTCACATAAATAAAACTAGAGAATTTTTGGAAAGAGATAGAAATTTTGAGGCAAAATTTCCACAACATAATGGCTATATAACAAGGTTTTAGAAAACATTGAAAAGAGAGGGTAAAAGAGTAACCCACTCATAAATAACATATAAAAACGTATAAATACATAATTAAATGGAGATAAGAACATTTTATGGAAATTTTAATGACATACCAGATGAAAAGGAAACATGAAAGGAAAGAGAAGATGCGATTCCTTTTACAAAAAATTCGGCAGCCTAACCGCGTCACATAAAAATTCAGAAAACAAATTGATGAGAGCGAAAAGGGGATCTCAAAAATTATAAATTAAATGGACAGTAATGATAACATATAAGAATATACCCTCAACAAAAATAGATGGAAACTAGAAGACACGACATAAAGGAAGTCATGGCTTAAAAGAAGAGGGTGAAAAGATCCTTTACCATGAAGAGTAACATTGAAATCTTGAATGTCGGGACCTTGGGAGGCTTGAGGGAACCTTGGGAGGACTCCTTGGGAGGTAAAGAGACCCGAAATTCCTCGGGGGTAATTTGGAAATGAAATGAATGATGGAATGACTTTGTATTTATAGGAGAAGTGAGGGGACAAGTCATTAATGGCCAAGGGACACCTCATCGGTGGTATTGGAAAAACCATGGGCTTGCCCATGGTATTTTCCCATGGTATTGGTCACTTGGGACACCTCATACCTATTAATAAGTTGACCAAAATTATTTCATGATTATTACATCCTTAATGATGTCATTAAACACCCGAAACTCAAAAACTATATTTTCACTATTCACCGAAAATTCAACTTTCTCAGAAAAATCCAAAAAATTCACCTTAACCAAATATCGATGCTCTGATTTCGAAAATGAAATCAATTTTATGAAAATAATTTTTTAATTATTTTTAATTTAATTTTTAAATAAAAACACTATTCACTAAAAATTCAACTGTTTCAGAAAAATCCCAAAAATTCACCTTAACCAAATATTGATGCTCTGATTTCAAAAATGAACTCCATTTTATGAAAATAATTTTCTAAATATTTTTAATTTAATTTTTAAATAAAAAACACCATTCACCTAAAAAAACTAATACTTAACCAACCATTTCTGAAGTAGTTATTTACCTATTTTATTGAATCACATTACTTAATCAAGGTAGCTAAATTATATTAATACTTTCTTAAGTGAGGTTACTTAATCCATTTGATCACATTACTAATCATAAGCATAAAATCACTATTCATAATTTACTATTCATAAAAAATTAAGTTGATCTTATTAGACTCTAAATTTCTTACTGAACATAACTTTAGAAGACAATTTTTTGAAAATCATTACACATTATTAATTATTTAAGGTTTACATAAATTTTTTTAAAATATACTTTTTCGAAAATTCATCAATAATATGCATTCTATATTTCTCCAGACATTTGAAAATTCAAAAACTTCACCATAAGAAGAAATAGAAATTTTTATTTAAATCAAAGGATTACACAAGGCAGTTATGCTCTCGTTACATAGCCCCTTACAACACCAGTATAGTACCTAAGAGTAAGGTGTGCTAGGGTGATAGAATCTTGGGGCGGCTTGACCAACATTTCCCGTGTAGTGATTTCTAACAGCTTGAACTTCTCGCAAAGGAGATTCTATTCCAGCTTTACACGATGAAGTTCGGCTTTGGTTTGGTCCAGAGCAAAGCCCAAAGGTGCTACCTCCTTCCCAAGTTCCGTCAGATGGGCTTCGATCGGCCCGATACTACTGGATGGGGCCATCAAATCTTGTTTCTATATTAATTAAGATCACTTGTATTTATAGAAAATAATTGTAACAATTAGTTTACAATGGTCATATTGACCAATGGTCATATAACAGTTGAAACCCAACGGTCTCATTATACTCATTTTATTAAATGAAATAGTTTTGTTGAGTATAAAATAAAATAACCTACAAAATTAGGGAACAAAATTTATTCAAAATTTCGGGTCGTTAGATTCTTCCCCCCTTAAGAAATTGAGTCCTCGCAATTTTAAAATTAGTATTGGAAATTTTGTTCAAATTCCCACATCAGAAAAAGAGTCAGTAAAACTATTACTTTAAAATAAAGAAAGGGAAGTAAAAAGGTCACCTGAGTTAACATATACTAGGATTCCATGTAGGAAAACATGGATATGGAAGAGAAAACAAAGGATCAAGTTCTGATGTAGAGTTATAGAAAACATGATTAGGAGAAAATTAATCACAAGAAGATCAAAAACTTAACATGTGTTAAACGGTCTTTGATTACCCAGTAGGAAACGTAAACCAAGAAAGTTTTTGTTTTACATTTCTTTTTCATAATTTTAAGGAATTCATTTAATACATAGAATAAAAACATAAGAAAATATACTTACCTTCAAGTAGAGTTTCATCCCTTAATAAGTTTCCACCAAGACTAATCTTTTCTCCAAACAACTAGCAATCAAAAATACTTGGTCTCATCAAAAGTAGAAGAATCATCTTCTAGAGAATCACATAATTCAAAAAAGAATAACTATATTTTTCCATTGTCTTTAGTCATCAACTAAAACTGAAAAGGTTAGTATGAGATCATATAATACCCAAAAAGGATAATCCTTTATAAAAATAAATATGACTATTAATCTCCAAAATTCAACAAAATTACCCAAAGTTCTAGAAAGACCATTCAATACACAATCATCCTTAAAATTATTCAGAATAATCAAAAATAAGATTGGAACCCAAAACTTAGAAGGATTTAATCACATAGTATTCACCAAAAAAATCTTAACATTTTTATCCAAATAACATCGACTACTATTAACGTCTCATACTAAAGTGTAATTAACCTATTTACATATTCTCTATGATAGGTTCATCATTTTCTAGAAATAAGCCAAATCACCATATGTCCACAATAAACACATAAATTCTTACAAAAAAAATCAACCATTCCTCCTCAATTGAAATCCTGTAGTATTTTATTTCCCTTAGGCATATAGTACTCCAAAAGAGAAAACATCATCCAAAATAACCTTTATCATTTAATCACTAAATAATTTTCCTATACAAAGGATATCCATTTGATAAAACATAATTTTCCAAAATCAACTTATTCTTGATCCATAAAATAGCAGGTGCATTAGTCAGCCTGAAGGGAATAACAACAAACTCATAATGCCCATATCTTGGTTGGAAGGCAGTTTTTGGAATATCATCATTATTCACCCTCAATTGATGATAACCAGAATGAAGATCAATCTTAGAGAATAATTGAGCTCCATGAAGTTGGTCAAATAAGTCATCAATTCTTGTAAGAGAGTATTTGTTCTTCACCGTGATACCATTCAGTTCTCTATAATCAATGCATAGCTGCATCGATCCATCCTTCTTCTTCACAAATAAAATAGGTGCTCCCCAAGGAGAAATACTTGGTCGGATAAACCCATTCTCCAAAATATCTTCGAGTTTTTTCTTTAATTCCTCTAGATCCACATTTTCCATCATATAGGGGGTCTTTGAAATCAGATGAGATCCAGATATGAGTTCAATGGAGAACTCTACCTCTCTTTCCAGGGGAGCTCTATGTAACTCCTCAAGGAATACGTCAACATATTCCTAGATGATGGGGACATTCTCTAAAAGAATAAATACTTCGTGAGAAACTTATTTCATTTACAAATCATTTAACTAAAAAGGATTTTATGTATTAAAACTTCATGCTTAGAAAATTACATTTTTTCTATAATTCCTTAATAACGATTCATAAAAATCATGTGATTAACCAAAAAAATCTCCCAGGAGTGTTGTAACCAAGAGCGCAACAAGGACCGTTGTCGTGTACCAGTTCCCGTTTGAGTCTATCTCAAAGCAGTGTTTTCGAGTTTTACCCCTATGTACATCTGTGCCAGAGCCACCTCTACCTGGTCGTATCCAGACAAGGATGTATTTTCTTGATAAACCACTCAATCAATACTCCCCAAAATACTAGGAAGATTTCCTATATTTAAACATTTCTATCGGGTTCTTCCTAAAGTTTTCATATACTAATTTCCACAAATAACTAAACTATGTTTTGATACCAACTATGACATCCCGCCTTTTTATTACATAACAATTCATTACTTTTTACAAACAAAGGATCTTTAAAGTTTAGTGTCTTGGAAATCTGAAACATAATACATGAAAATAACATAAAACATTCCTCTAAAACACTTTCAAGGATTCATAAAAGGTTCATCCTATGTACATTTACTGTATCTCATATCCTGGATATAGACATCAAAGGAAAGGGTGAGCAGAAGGTCCAGTAAGGGTAATCAAGGGAATCAATGTACTTGTGGTATCAATAAGAACTTCAATAAAAACATAAAGACATGAGAAATGTAATAATAGGAATATCATAAAGAAAAGAACTTGGAACATAACTTGAATATGTGGCTACAACATTTCATTTAGACATTCATGAACATATCACCAAGGTCCATCCCCAAGGTGTCATAAAAATTACCAAGGTTATTCACCAAGGTATCGTGAAACTAGTCATATCTAGAGATTAGTTACTTACCCAATACATTGGGGTTCTATCATAGTTCACCCTTAATATGTCTTTAATTTTATGTGATCCACATAGATCATAATCAATCAATTCATAAATAACCCAAACAGATTCAATGAAATGGGTTTCATATCAAAATCGTGACGTTTAAAGATCTTAACAATGAGGTCATTATGTCATTTATAACCAATGGAAAGAGAGTGAGGGTTATATGTATGTAAATTACAGAATCAAATAGATCATATTTATATATTTATGAACACCCAAATAAATGAAATAGGTCTAGTTATTCACATAAATAAAACTAGATAATTTCTGGAGAGAAAGAGATAGAAATTTGGAGGCAACATTTCTACAGCATAATGGATATATAACAAGGTTTTTGAAAACATTGAAAAGAGAGGGTAAAATAGTAACCCACTCAAAAATAACTTATAAAAAAGCATAAATACAGAATTACATGGAGATAAGAACATGTTATGGAAATTTTAATGACATACCACATGAAAAGGAAACATGAAAGGAAAGAGAAGATGTGATTCCTTTTACGAAAAATTCGGCAGCCTAACGACGTCACATAAAAATTCAGAAATCAAATTGATGAGAGTGGTAAGAGTGTATCAACAATTATATATGAAATTTACAGTAATTAAAACATATAAGAACATACCCTCAACAAAAATAGATGGAAACTAGAAGATACAACATAAAAGAAGTCATGGCTTAAAAGAGGAGGGTGAAAAGATCCCTTACCTTGAAGAGTAACATCGAAAGCTTGAAGGTTGGGACCTTGGGATGATTGAGGGAACCTTGGGATGAATCCTTGGGAGGTAAAGAGACCAAAACTTCTTTGGGGATGATTTGGAAATTAAATTAATGAGGGAATGACTTGGTATTTATAGGAGAAGTGAGGGTCCATGTCATTAATGGCCAAGGGACACCTCATCAGTGGTATTGAAAAAACCATGGGCTTACCCATGGTATTTGCCCATGGTATTGGTCACCTGGGAAACCTCATACCTTATCTTAATATTTATAATTAGACCAGAATTATTGCATGATTATTACATCCTTAATGATGTCATTAAACACCCGAAACTCAAAACTGTATTTTCACTATTCACTGAAAATTCAACTTTCTCAGAAAAATCCCTAAAATTCACTTGAACCAAATATAGATGCTCTGATTTCAAAAATGAACTCCATTTTATGAAAATAAATTTCTAAATATTTTTAATTGAATTTTTAAATGAAAACACCATTCACTGAAAATGCAACTATTTTAGAAAAATCCCAAAAATTCACCTTAACAAAATATTGATACTCTGATTTCAAAAATGAACTCCATTTTATGAAAATAATTTTCTAAATATTTTTAATTTAATTTTAAAAAAAACTATTCACCTGAAAAAACTAATACCTAACCAATAATTTATGAAATAGTTATTTACCTATTTTATGGAATCACATTAATTAATCAAGGTAGCTAAATTATATTAATACTTTCTTAAGTGAGGTTACTTAATCCATTTGATCACATTAATAATCATAAGCATAAAATCACTATTCATAATTTACTATTCATCAAAAATTAAGTTGATCTTATTAGACTCTAAATTTCTTACAGAACACAACTGTAGAAGACCATTCTTTGAAAATTATTACACATTATTAATTATTTAAGGTTTACATAAATATTTTTAAAATATATTTTTTATAAAATTAATCAATAATATGCATACTATATTTATCCGGACATTTGAAAATTCACAAACTTCACCATAAGAAGAAATCACAATTTTTATTTAAATCAAAGGATTACACAAGGCAGTTACGGTCTCGTTACATAGCCCCTTATAACACCAGTATAGGACCTAAGAGTAAGGTGTGCTAGGGTGATAGAATCTTGGGGTGGCTCGACCAACATTGCCCGAGTAGTGATTTCTATCAGCTTGAACTTCTCGTGAAGGCGATTCCATTCTAGCTCTACATGATGAAGTTCAGTTTGGTTTTGGTCTAGAGAAAAGTCCAAAGGTGCTACCTCCTTCATGAGTTCCGTCAGATGGGCTTCAATCAGCCCGAGACTACTAGATGGGGCCATCAAATTTTCTTTCTTTATTAATTAAGATCACTTGTATTTAAAGAAAATAATTGTAACAATTAGTTTCCAACAGGCATATTGACCAACGATCATGTAATAGTCGAAACCCAACAGTCTCATTATAATCATTTTATTAAATGAAATAGTTTTGTTGAGTATAAAATAAAATAACCCACAAAAATTAGGGAACAAAATTTATTCAAAATTTCAGGTTGTTACAGTCCAGGGGTTGGGGGGCTGTCCAAGGGGGTGGGGTGGTGTCCATGGGGGTGGGGTTTCCCATGGGGTGGGGGATGTTCAGGGGGTGGGGGGATATCCAGGGGTGGGGTGGGGGGTGGGGGGGGGGGTGTCCACGGGGTTGGCAGGGCTGTCCAGGGGGTCGGGAGTGCCAAAGTGGTGGGTGGGGCGGTCCAGGGGGTGGGGGGGGTGGGGTATTTCGGGTGGTAGGGGGTGTTCACAGGGGTGGGCGGGGCTGTCCAGGCGGTACAAGGTGTCCAGGGGGTAGGGGGTATCCATAGGGGGAGGCCCTGTCCAGCGGGGTGGCCGGGGCTATCCACGGGGGTGGGCAAGGTTGTCCACGAGAGTGGGTAGGGCTGTCCAGGGGGTATGGGGTGTCTAGGGGGGTGGGTGGGGCTGTTTAGGGGGGTATGGGGTGTCCAGGGGGTGGGGGCTATCCACCGGGGGAGGGGCTGTCAAGGGGGCACTTGGGTGTCCAAGGGGGATGTGGGGGGGGGGGGGTCTCCATGGGGGTGTCCGGGGGGGGGGGGGTGTCCAGGGTGGTGGTGGTGGGGATGTCCATCAAGGTGGTGGTTGTGGTGGGGGGGGGGAGTCCATGGGGGTGTCCAGGGGGTGAGGGTTGTGTCCGGGGGGGGGGGGGGTGTCCAAGGGGGTGGGGTGGGGTCCGAGGGGGGGTGTCCGGGGGGGGGGGGGGGGTGGTGTCTGGGTGGGGTATGGTTCAGGGGGTTGGGGGGGCCTTCCAGGGGGTGGGGTGTCCAGGGGTGGGGGGTGTCCAGGGGGTGGGGGTTTCCAGGGGGTGGGCGGGCTATCCATGGGGGTGGTCTGGCTATCCAGGGGGGTAGGGGGTGTCCGGGGGGGGGGGAGGCTGTCCCTGGGCGTGGGTGGGGCTATCCAGGGGGTATGAGGTGTCCAAGGGGGTGGGCGGTCTTCCCGCAGGGGTGAGGGGCTATCCACGGGAGTGGCCGAGCTGTCCAGGGGTAGGGGGTGTCCAGGGGGTGGGCGGGCTGTCCAGGGGGTGGGCTATCCACGGGGGTGGGCGGGGCTATCTAGGGGGTGGAATTTGGTGTCCAGGGAGGTGGGGGATGTCCACAAGGGGAGGGACTGTCCAGGGGGGTGTGCGGGCTGTCCACGGGGGTGGGCGAGGCTGTCTAGGGGGTACGAGGTGTCCAGGGTGGGGGGGTTGTCCAAAGGGGGAGGGGGTGTCCAGGGGGGTGAGCGGGGCTGTCCAGGGGGGTACGAGGTGTCTAGGGGGGCTGTCCATAGGGGGAGGGGCTATCCAGGGGGTGGGTAGGCTGTCCACGGGGGTGGGGGGATATCTAGGGGAGGGGTGAATCAGTCACAACAAATCATCAAGTCATGATTTATTATTTGTAGATAAAAAATAAAGATAATGTGACCTACCTAATCACACATATATCCAGGTACAACAAATAAATAAACATCAAAGGTTAGTAATATTAGTAAAAAATGTAACAGATCAATCTATCCCTCATCACTATCACTATCATCTCCATCATCATCACCCTCACCCTCATCCTCATCATCATCCCCATCATCATCCATGCCTTCCTCCTCACCCACGTACTTAGCCTCGGCCTCCTCATTGCCCTCCTCCTCCGCCTTGGCCTCCTCCTCTCCCTCCTCCTCCGCCTCGGCCTCCTCCTCGCCATCATCTCGACCAACACTAGAACTACCACCTGGTGCACCATATATAGAATGCATCGATGAAATATATTCATCACAAGTAGTGTTGGCCTCTGGTGGAAGTTTTAGACGTAAAACTTCCATCAGATTCATAAATGTAGTGTTTTCCCTAACAGACTGTTCTACCATCTCTATGTGACTTTTTCAGCCTATTCTACCTGTACCTTAACCTACTATAACTCGGTGGAACTACAACTCATACTTGAGGAAGGCCCATACCTTGTCGGAACTATAATCTTCCCAGGTCGGTAGCGTACTCTACCAGGGTTCTTATCTCCCGACACCTGATGTAAGTGATCTTTTGGCACAAAATAGTCAGGTTCCTGGGCATCAAGGGCCTCTAAAGGAGCATGTTATAAATATAAACAGACAATTAAGTTACAAAATAGAGATTAAAACTTTAAATATACAAAGTAAAACTTACAATCTACTGCTGAGTCGGTTCATTAACCGCACTTCCATCTTTCTTCTTTCTACTCTATCAAAATAGTTTTTCTCGAGGCCCACGTCCTTCTATAATCAATTTATGCCTCCACAATGACATTGAATGTATGAAACGATAATTAAAATTAGTATACCAAAAAAACATTAATTGCATAACTAAAATTATATAACAACTTTAGCAATCGAATAAATTATAGAGGAAGCAATATAAATTGAAAGTCGTAAAGAATGATTATAAACTGTCATAACTGCTACCTCTCATGATCTAGCATCCTAATACATCCCAATGTGTGGACGTATTTCTTAGAATCAATTTTTTTATTTCTTATAGATGAATCCTAATTAAAATTCAATATTTAGTATTAATGAAAAACATGAAATTTTTTATTTAAATACCTCTAATTTGATTAATACCATAAATTGGCTAGTCGTCCAATGAGTAATCATCTATTGGTACTATTCTAATGGATAATCATCCATGATAGGGGACGCCTCTAACTCTATTCCTACTCTAGCATGCCATCCATTGTACAAATCATGCTTATAAGCTCTCCAAAGCTCGCCTAAATCCTTTAGACATGCTGGCTGTGCACCCTCGCCATCAGGGAAATTAAACTGCAACTGACACAAAAATATTAATTCATATAAATACAAAAATTAATATATTTCATTAAATACAAAATATTTTATTACTGATATCTCTACACAGGCTTTATCCTTGACTTCATTTGGTAGCTGTCTCCATGAGAGTGGGATGACAGGAATGATGTCGGAGTATTTGGAAAGCATTGCCAAAAAATTCCGACATTGCTGCCCTAATTTTTCAATCATATGACTATCTTCATTTTAGTCCACTATCAACTGCGTGTGGCGGTTCCACACCACACACATGCATGTACACCCATTCACCAACCTCCTATCAGTTTATGTATCTGTTTTGAAAGAAAAACAAATATTTTATCAATACATGTTATAATGAAAATAAATAATGGTGTAAAAATTTGTTAGGGTTGTATAAGTATGCATGTGGTAGTCTGATCAATGGGTGCCACTAGATCCACAGAAACTGAAGGAACACACTCTACAGATGGAGTGGGTCCTAATGTATGCTCTGCAGGGACAGACTCTGGCAAAACATGAGTCGAATAAGATGGAATATAAATGCCCCAAGAGAAGGAAACAGAAGTAAAATAAGATGATAGGGATGGCTAGCCAAATGCTGGATGGGTAGTGGGAATCATCATCGGATATGGTACAGACGGGTGAGGAGGCTCAGATGTAAATGGTGGTGAAAAAATGGGAGGCCTAAATATCCTGTGTGTCCCAAACGACACACCGAGATCAACATGTGCAATGGATGGTATGTCAGTGGGAGGGGCATGGTCTAATCGGGTACGCCGACCAGATTTTCTATCTATCCTACCACCCCCTCGTACGAAAACCCTGAGTACTAGGACCACTACTAGGCTGATCATCAAATAACTATCTCCTAATAGATGGATCCTACAAAAAAATTTAAAAAATTAATCACATGACACTATGTATTATTTAAATATATATATTTGAAATAAAATACTCACTGCAGGCACTAGTGAGGGAATTCCCAGCTCAGTCATGTGACGATTGTTGTCTATAATTTGTTTTCATCACCTCACTTCAATTGGTTTAATTTCCAGCATTTTAAAAAAAATATGGAAGTAAATAGAAAAGGATAACTAATGTGTAACCCAAAAAAATAGAGGGAATATGGGGATTCATGGATAATTTAACTAACCATTGTTTTTGGTGAGCTTGAATAAATATATAATTAAGTCAATAAATCATACAATATGTAATAAAGAAATTTAATTTTTAGTAGGATGGTTATTTACTAAGTGTCATCAATCTATTAAAATCATGGAACATTTATTATACCAGATTCATAAGTGGTAAAGCAGTTGTCAAAATTAAGGAAAAATTTAATTTCATTAGCTTAGGTAGATGATGAAGGTTTCAATACATGTTTTGCAGAAGAATAAAAACCATCATGTTCATTACCTGGTAAAATTTTAAAGAAAGGTCTTAGAGTCATACAAATTTTATAAAAATCATAGTTAAAGCATTGAAATGATCACCAAGTTAGAAATGTTGGTTTTTTAGGTTTAAATACAATTCAATTCCAAATTAGAAAATTCAATTCAAATAAAATTGCAACCAATAAACATTGAAAATTCACATAACGTTCAACTCAAATAAAACATATTTGTAATCAATATTAAATCAATTTGAATAGTACCAACCTTAACATCCCAAGTAAAGGTAAACCAAAATAATTAAGAACATGAATGGATGATTTTATATATTTCCCACCGTAACTTTAGGTTCCCAGTCAACTCTGAAAATTGAGCTATTGGAGTCATCAAAAGTAATAAATGGATCATTTCCAATGGCAGTAGGGATGATGTCAATTCCATCAGCACCAACATAAAAAATATGTCTTAAAATTACTTCAATAATGACACCAAATTCAGGTCGAAGATGGTCTTTGACATAAAAAAATTTGTTTCGCCATTGATGCCAATACATATGGTTCATCGGTAGAAAGAGTGTGAGTATTATGAATTACTCAAAACCCAAAATCATTAATAAATGTGCCTCACATCGTCATCAAATCAAACCACTTACATTTCATCTGCGTGACTCATCCATGAGAATAATAATACAATATTATTATTTTTTCAATGACTCCGTAATAACCTACATTTTCAAATCGCGGTCTACTATCTGATGGACTAGCATAACAGTCTATTGTGGTAGTAACCATAACACCATCATGTTTTGTTCTCATGTTATTTTCTCATTCAATGATAATAAATCTGTACCCATTGATAAAAATTGATTTACAGTCACGAACAACGGTATTAGGACCAAAAGCCAAAGATCTTATTTTCTCAAAGACAGAGTCAGCAGGAAAACTCAATACCTGAAATATTAATCAATATTAATCTTAATTAATTATTTTTATTTAATTATCTTAAATAGTAATATTATTACATTTAATTTTAACTAAGAAGAAAATATTTTCTATGACAATTCTCCCTTTTTAAAGATAAAGAACGATGCATTCTATTTATCATCTCTTTATGTTCCCTGTAGATAAAAATAGGAATAGTTTAACAGATATATATATATGTATATATATATAATATATATAAATATAAAATTTACTTACAAGATGTAGTCATCGAACAAATCACGGTCGAACAAAACTATGTGATGTGGCATCTCCCTCTCTTCAAGGATTAATGTCATCAATGTATATGATTCAGGATTTACTCTTTTTAGAGGAAGTGATGGAAAACTGGGTTCAATTTTATCATACTGTTCTTCTTCATTACTCATTGGTATGTTCATTCTTATAGTCAGATCAGACAAATACATAGAGCAGAAACCAATACATTCTTGAGCCTAGTAACCGTTCATGATAGAACCTCCAAGATGATTCCTATTACGAACACAAGAATTTAATGTGTACATATTTATTTCATTTGGATACATCAAAAAAAAAAAGAAATAGGTTCTCCAAGAAGTATTTCATTTGGAATATGGATAGTTAGATGCAACATGCATGTGAAAAATGATGGAGGAAATATTTTCTCTAACTCATACAAAACTAATGGGGCATCTGCCAAATTTTTTTACAAGAAATACCTAGAAAACTTATTAGTATAAAGATCACTAAACAAATGGCACAACTAAATAACAACAACCCTTACATTATTGAAAAAAATATGACAAATTTTTATTGGAATGAACTCATGCAGAAGGATGTGATAATCATGAGCCTTCAAATATTTTAGTTTCAAATCTATTATGTGGATTCATTTGGATATGTTTCTTGAATAGTTATCAGGAACTTTAATAGTCTCTAGTACTTCCAGACATTTTTTTTCTATTGGTGTCATCACATAAGAATCACATGAAAGTTTCCATTTATTTTCATAGATACACACAATATGCAATTCTGTTCTAATGCCCCAATCCACCAAGTCACGCCGAGACTGTAAATCATATTTTTTCTTTCCCTTACCATTTATAAGAATCAAAAGCAACATTTAACATATATTTTTTTAAATGTGAATTGTATATAACAAATGTCGTAACAAATTGGTTGACCAATAAGGCAAATCAAAAAAGATACTTATCTTCTTCTAATTGTAACAGGTTTCAGTGGAAACATTCTTTCTCTTTCTAGATTTCATTTGACCCTTCTTGAATGAAAAACTGAAATCTTTAAATTCATTAAGCACATCAGTTCCAGACATACATGGAGGTGGATCATCAGCATCCATGGCATTTTCAAATCTTCGACAATTATTTCTATATGGATGGTCCATTGGAAAGAATTGTCGATGTCCCATAAAACTGAAACTACAATGATGTTTCAGTATTCTGGATCGTGTATTCTTCATACAAACAAGACATGATAGTTTTCACTTCTTGACCCATCCAGACATCATTTCATAAGTAGTAAAATCATTGATTGTCCACATAAGCGCAACACACATCTGAAATATGTCTTTCAAACATGCATCGTATATGTGCACACCCACATCCCAAAGAAGTTGCAAATATTTTATTAAAGGTTTCACGTATACGTCTATATCATTACCAGGATCAAAAGGACCAGATATGAGTATACTCATGAAAGTGAAAGTTTGTTTCATACATAAACATGGGGGAAGATTATAAATTTGTACAAAAATCAGCCATATGCTGTGCAACGTAAGAATCTACCCAAAAAGATTAAAATCGTCACATGAAAGACCCAATATCACATTCTGCATGTCATCTACAAAATCAGAATATCGAGTATCAAATCTCTTCCATACAAATCCATCTAGGGCTAGGGGGGCTGTCCAGGGGGTACGAGGCTTCCAAGGGGGTGGGCGGGGTTTCCACGGGGGTGTGAGGCTGTCCAGCAGGGTCAGGGGTGTCCTGGGGGGATTTCCAGGGGTGGGGGTGGGGGCTGTCCAGGGGGTACGGGGTGTCCAGGTGGGGAGTGGGGTGTTTAGGGGGTGGGAGGGGATATCCAGGGGGTACAGAGTGTCTAGTGGGTGGGTGGGCTATCCACAGGGTAGTCTGGCTATCCACAGGGGTGGAGGGGTTGTCTAGTGGGTTCGGGGGTGTAAAGGGGTGTGGAGGGGGGGGGCATTCCAAAGGATGGGGGAGTCCGGGGGGTGGTGGGTGGGTGTTCGGGGGGGGGGGTGCTATTGGGGGGTACATGGTGTCCAAGGGGTGGGCGGGCTATCCACGGGGGTGGGGGGGGGGGCTGTCCAGGGGGTCGGGGGTGTCCAGGGAGGTGGGGGTGGCGAGCTTTCCAAGGGTGGGGGGGGGGGGGGGTGTCCAGGGGGTACGCGGTGTCCAGGCGGTGGGTGGGATGTCCAGGGGGTGGTGAGGCTAACCAGGGGGTACGAGGTGTTCAGGGGGTTAGGGGGCTATCCACGAGGGGTGGTCGGGTTGTCCATGGGGGTGGAGAGGCTTTCTAGTGGGGTTCGGGTGTCCAGGGGGATGGGGGTGGTGGGAGGGTGTCTGGGGGGTGGGAGGGTTGTCCATGAGGGTGGCAGGGCTGTCCAGTGGGGTCAGGGGTGCCCAGGTGTGGGGGGGGGGGAGGGTTGTCCACGAGGGTGGTAGGGCTATCCAGTGGGGTCAGGGGTGCCCAGGTGTGTGTGTGTGTGTGTGGGGGGGGGGGGTTCCAGCTGGTGGGGGGCAGTCTAGGGGTACGAGATGTCCAATGGGTGGGCGGGCTATCCATGGGGTGTTGGGGGTGTCTAGGGGGGTACGGGTTGGGTGGGTGGGCTGTCCACGGGGGTGACAGGGATGTCCAGGTGGTACGGGTGTCCAGGGGGGTGGGCAGGCGTTCCACGGGGGTGGGGGGGGGGGGGGGTGGCTATCCAGGGGGTACGAGGCATCCAGGGGTGGACAGGCTATCCACGGGGGTGGCGGGGCTATCCAGGGGGGTCGAGGGGGTGGTGGATTTTTAGGGGGTGTGGGGGGGGGGGTGGGGGGTGGGAACTATCCAAGGGGTAAGAGGTGTCCAGGGGGTGGGCGGGCTGTCCAGGGGGTGGGCCGGCTATCCAAGGGGTGGTGGGGGTGGCATGGCTATCTAGGGGTTATGGGGAGTCCAGGGGGGGTTCACGGGGGTGTTCGGGCTGTCCATGGGGGTGGAAGGGCTATTTATTAGGGCCAGGGGTGTCTAGGGGGGTGGGGGGGGGGGATTTCCAGGGTGTGGGGTGTCCGGGGGGGGGGGGGGGGTGGGGGTGTCCATGGGGTGGTGGGCGGGTGTCCAGGGGGTGGGCGGGTTGTCCAAGGGGGTGGGGGCTATCCATAGGGGGAGGGGGTGTCGAGGGGGTGGGCGGGATATCCACTAGGGTGGAGGGGCTATTCAAGGGGATCGTGGTGTCGGAGGGGTGTGGGGGGGGGGGGCTGTCTAGGGGGTGCGAGGTGTCCAGGGGGTGGGTGGGCTGTCCAGGGGGGTGGTGGGGCTATCTAGGGGGGTACGAGGTGGGTGGGCGGGCTATCCACGGGGGTGGAAGGGATGTCCAGGAGGGTACGAGTGTCTAGGGGGTGGTCGGGCTGTCCATAGGGGGTGGGGGTGTCCACGAGGGTATGGGGCGTCCAGGGGGGTTGGCAGGCTATCCACGGGGGTGGAGGGGATGTCCGGGGGGTCAGGGGGTCCGGGGGGTGGGGGGCTTTCCATGTGGTGGGGGGTTTCCCAGGGGGTATGAGGTGACTAGGGGGTGGAAGTGATATTCAGGGGGTACATGGTGGGTGGGAGGGCTGTCCACTGGGGTGGTAGGGCTGTCCAGGGGTATAGGGTGTCCAGGTGGTGAGCAGGCTATCCACGGGGGGTGAGCAGTGTTGAAAGTGGGTGCCCTAGACCCAATTTTTTTTGTACATTGATTACCTCTACATTTATCCATTTTGTTATAATAAATGTGTGTATCTTTCAATAATAGTGTAGATACTTCTGCATGCACTTTGTTTATGGAAATGTCATTAGATTACCCATCACATCAAAGAGTTATAGTAGATCCCAGGCTATAATGAGAACCCTAAGATGCCATGACAGTAATCTTAAAGTAACATCCTATGGTTCAGTTACATCATTCTAAAAGGACATAGTTGATGTGCGACCATCAGGTGCTGGGGGATCATAACCATTGAGAGTTCCTCTCATGAAGTTCACACATGATGATCTCTAGTAGTTGAGATCATGAGGACAAACCCGTATAATAGGAACACTAAATGTTTTGGGTGTCATTGATCATTCCTATCTATGGACATGTGTAATGGTCTTCAGACTTGAGATCATTGTCAATGGATGTCATTTAATTACATACATTTGATGTAAGGAAAAAACCATGTTGACAAAGTCGTGGTGAGGTAGTTTTTATCTGGTATATCATTAATGGAATGGCATTGATTGAATGATCGAGAAAGGATTTATTTCTTATGAGTTTAGGAAGAGATATATTAGCCCTGGTTGATTAGGATGGTTGCACCTTCATTAAATCCATGGACATGGTAGTGGAAGGTAAGACCGTCCAGACAAATCAAAAAATAAACTAAAGAAAAATAAAGAATGATGAAACTAGTGTGCATTCTGCTTTATTGAGATATTGATGACGAAGAGATTATATTACATAGGCGGTGTTCATAGGAAGTAATTCATTGCTTTGACTTTTCCTTATCTATGTAGTGTCCTCAATGGGTTTCTAGACCCTGCTCTAGGTCAGTGGATATTATTCATTGCTATTGAGTTAAGGGCTTAGAGGTCCACACACAATAGCGCCTTGAAAATATGTCCTATTCTGGGAATAGGAATATAGAACTTTGTGGGCCCCATCAAAGGGTCAAAAAAATATCCAAGTTCTTCAGATTACCAACGAATAAATAAATTCATTAATTATTCAAGTTTATAATAATTCATTGAATTTTTTTATAACATGTATTTTCAAGTTATATAGTAAATAAAACATTATTCGAATGGATTTTAATATCCTAGGTTCGTTTAATATTAATAGGAGGTGTAATTCAAGTTAAAGACTCAAATTTATCAAGTAATATATTTATATTACAAGTAAGTGATAAATTATAAATATTATTTATGGAATAATTTTATTTGTCATAAATAATTATTTATAACACTTATATAGCATACATTTATTACACGGGGGTCGGGAATCCATACCGCGTGTTTTAAGAACTCCCTATATAAGTGAGAGAGAGGCTCTCCCATGTAAAATATTCATGTGTTGGGATTGAGAGCTTCTCTCTCCTGCTGAAATCTAGAGAGAGAGATTCTCTCAAGAGAAGTAAGATCTTCAAGTTCATCCATCATGGATTAAAGGATCTAGCCTTGCGGTGATCATCGCTGCGTTGAAGTGAGCATTGAAGATCCGTGCTAGCACCCAGATCTTGACGAACGACGCACGAGCAGATTCGAGAGGCATGTGTAGACGATCTAGACAGCTTAGACATTAGAGTCTTCAAGAAACGATCATCGGCATCTGGAGGTGGACTTTCACATGTGAAATCCGAACTAGGTACATGTTCATTTTATTTTTATGCTCTACTTAAACCTTACGAGATCCTTGGACCAAACCCAAACAAGATCACCGAACTTGACAACGTTATGTCACTTCAGTGATGCTGAAAATTTTAAATTCCTGGCCCACCGGCTTCCGATGCGCCGTCCCGGTACCTAACAGTGGTATCATAGGGATTTCAAGGTTTTTTGTGTCAATAAAATTAAGATACATTAAATTTATGTGTGTGGTGTTAAATGGTTCATTCGGATCTGACTGCGTATCGTTTCATTTTCAAAAGATCAAGATACAATCATTGAAAAAATTTAATCGGATCGATGTCGTAGTTTATTTTTCCATCAATTGATGTTAATCTCAATCGTTATTGAGATAAAATTAAATGTAATATTTTATTATTATAAAATATAATATAATATTTTATTATAAAATATTGTCCACAAAGGTGTGTGGAAAATAGTCTTTCACAAAAAAGGGGGAGGGAGACCAAGACCCCAAATGGGGTCTTCTTCCTTTAATTTAAAAAAAGTAGTGGAATTTTATCTAAGGAAAAAAAAATAGAAGAACCATTTGGGGTCTTTTGTTTCACGCGACGTAAGGGAGGCCACTCCCATTCAGGGAGGAAACCCTAGCCGGACCCCCCTTCACACCAGACCACCTCCCACCATACCGCCTCCCTCCAGACCACCGCCCCACTCCCACCCCGGCCGCGTACCACCCCTCAAGCCCCGTTGAACCTCCGCCTATAGCCTCCTAGGACCGAGCTGCACCGGACCACCTGGTCAGGTTGCTCTCGATCCCTGGCCGCCGGACCTCCGCCTCACGCCGCCTCGAACCGAGCCCCGCCGTACCGCCACACCGCACCGCTCCTGAACCCCAACCACCATACCTCCTGCTCACATAGGCCGAGCACTGAATTGGCCTCCGCTAGTCCCATACATGTCGGACCAGGCCACCGCCAGTCCATGACGTGCTGGACAGGGCCGCCAGCTCACCGAAACAACGGGCTACCGACCATGCGGCTGGCCAGAATGCTCCCTGGCCTCCTTCATCTCCCTTCGAACCTCGCCTGAAGCCGCTGCCACCATGGGAGTCGCTGGACCACGTGGTCATGCCGTGGTCAGGCCACAGTCAAGCCACAATAATGTCATAATTGGCCCTCCTCTAGGGGGACACCCCGTGGTGGTTCGCAGTCCTGACGGACTCCTCCCCGGCTAGAGGTAACCCTACTTTAAATTAATTTTAATTAATTTAGTTTTTTAAATTAAATTAATTAGAATTAATTTGGGGTTTAAATTATTTTAATCCAGAATATC
Organism: Viscum album; assembly: GCA_963277665.1. Taxonomy (NCBI): domain Eukaryota; kingdom Viridiplantae; phylum Streptophyta; class Magnoliopsida; order Santalales; family Viscaceae; genus Viscum; species Viscum album. Next base: position 193,087,131 of record OY728122.1, read on the forward strand.
AATTTAATTTAAGATTCAAATTAAATTAATGATTTAATTTAATTTTTAGAATTAAAATTAAATTAAATAAATGGAACTAATAAATAAATTATTTGAATTTAATCAAATTCATTTAATTTATTAGAACACCCTTAAACCATTTAAATTTATTTCAATTTAATTTTCATGCGCATATTTTACCTCAACTGGTCTTGAGCAAGTGACCGAACTATGTATGTCTGGTGTTTATTTATTTATTTAATTATTTATTCAATACGTGTGATTATTGTAATAATTAATTAGATAAATGATGGTTTGTGAATCATCCTTTTAATTTCAAATATGTATAAGGGCATGTGTGTCCAATTCACAAAATGTATTTTGTACCCTTAGACACCCTCACCTGAGTGTGAGTATATTTTTAATTGAATGATGATCCGAGATGTATACCCCACCAAGATGAGTCAGTAAACCATACGGGAGCCCAACACATTACACTGGGCAAGCTATGACGTGAGTCAAGTCACGACTCAGGTATGAATGCCCCTAGGTCAAGATTGATCTGTTATGGATAGATCTTTATAGAGTGCTCAAGACCAGTCAGATCGCATGATTTAATTTATGCATAGTTCATTATTTTACATGTCTGCATGATTATTACGTGATGAAATAGAATATTAAACCAGATAAAATGTATAAAGATGTGACAAATTATATTCTATTGAATGTTCAGTTGTGAGCATGACAACCAAATTCGAACATAATAAATAGAAAAGGATTATATTCGTTAATAAAAAAATCCCTCAAAGATATATTAAGTCTAATAAATTCATTCCATTTCTCACATCTAAACAAAACCGGCTATTTGAAGTGCTCATCAGCTATAGTTGAGAGTACATCTTACTACTGGGGAATTTTCATGAGAGAACTGGGTCGACTTAACTAAAGTGAGTAGTCAAGGATTAGCCTTAGCTAACATGCTATCACTTGAGAGGAAAGATGTTGAGGTAATCAAGTTTAGATTCCAAAAGGCTGGGACTTTAATCAATAACACAAGGAACCACAAGAACAAGTGGTTGGCCAGACTAGTGCCTACCTTGAAACCCTCCAAGTAGTGGCGTAGCCCTAGCTTGTAGACTATGAGGGAGGTATCGAGGATCATTTACACTAGAATAATCAAGAGATAGAGTATTCTGAATATAATAGTGAGGGCTATTAAGGTTCAATAAAATATTGGGAGACATTAAAATGATATAATAATTTATTAATCATAATTGTCAAAATGTAATCAAGACAAAGTACTAACTGCTAAATGTTTATCTGATGTAGATTCATAATGGAAATCACCAACACCACAAGTACTTTATCACTGCGATCGATCCTGGATAAAGAAAATATCCTGACTGAAAATAACTTCCCGGTGTGGTACAGGCGCTTGCGTATAGTACTACGCTAAGAAAGAAAGTTATATGTGCTGGAATCCCCAATTTCTGCTGAGCCTCCTTAGGAATCAAGTAATGTGGAAAAAGATAAATGGAGAAAGCATGTAGATGATGCGCTTGATGTACAATGCATCATGTTGTCATCCATGTCCAGCCAATTGAAAAAATGCATGAGGATGAGGATGCCTACAAGATGCTTTCACATCTTCGAGAACTATATGAGGAGAGGGCCAGACAAGAAATGTATGAGATATCAAGTGCACTTTATAAGTGCAGGATAGGAGAAGGGTACAAATCCGGTCCTCACGTACTCAAGATGATTGGGTATATTGAGAGGCTTGAAGACTTTGGGTTCAAACTAAACCAAGAACTAGCATTAGATCTCATTATTTCCTCTTTACCATCAAGCTTATGGACTTTTATTGTTAATTATAATATGAATAATATGACAAATTCACCCCCAGACCTTTTGGTTTTAGTTCTCTAAGCTGATAAGGATATGAAAAATACAAATTAATATATCCTTAAGGTGAACAAGAAAAATAAGGGCTAGGTAAAGGGGTCTAGGGCCAAGTCAAGGCCTAGTACACCAATGCATCATCCTGTAAAAAAGATTCAGAGGAAAATTAATGAGCAGGAAGTGGTCTTCTTTGGATGTGCCAAGAAAGTCTACTGGAAGAAGAATTGCAGAGCTAGGAAGAAGAAGCAAGCTAATGCTTCTACTTCAGGTATTTTTGTCATTGAATGCAATCTATATTTATCTAAAAGCTGGGTATTGGATACGACATGTGGTTCTCACATTTTTATTCATATACAGGAACTAAGTAGGTTCAAGAAGATTGAAAATGGTCAAGTGGATCTCCGAGCTGCAAATGGTGCAATTCTGGGAGCCTTGGAAGTGCGATACTATCACTTAACCTTGCTAACTAGTTTAGTTCTAGTTTTAAAAAATTTCTATTATGTACCTTCTCTTACCAGAAACATTATCTCTATGCCGAGTCTAGACAATATCGGTTTTTTTCATGTTTGGAAATAAATTTTGTCTCTTTTATAGGGATAACATATGTTATGGTATGGAACATCTTAACAATGGTTTATATATGCTGAAACTAGAAAACTCAGTAATGGAAATCAATAAAAAAAACAGCCAACATGACTCAAATATCACCCACCTATGGCACTTCAGTCTTGGTCATGTAAACGAGAAGTGATTAAGAAGATTACATCAAGAAGGGAATCTAGAATCGGTACAGTTAGAACCCTTATATGTATGTCAAGATTGTTTATAAGGAAATATGACCAAATAATATTTCTTAGGAAAGGGAGAAAGAGCCAATGTTGTGCTGGAATTAATACATACTGATGTATGAGGTCCATTTCCAGTAGAGGAAATGGGTGGTTTTCTATACTTCATTAATTTTACCAATTAATATAGTAGGTGGTTATATCTACTTAATGCGGTATAAGTCAGATTCCTTTCGGATATTTAAGGAATACCAAAATGAAGTAGAAAACTAACTTGGTAAGAAGATAAAAGTACTTTTCTCAGACCGAGGCGGAGAATATCTTAACCAAGATTTCATTGATCACTTGAAGGATTTTGGGATAGTATCCCAACTCACTCCTCCTTATACACAACAATTGAATGGTGTTAGTGAAAGGAGGAATATGACCTTGCTTGACATGGTCAGATCAATGATGATTCATACAACCCTTCCATTATCCTTTTAGGGATACACCTTGAAGATAGAAGCATATAGCCTTAACCAAGTAACAACTAAATATGTAGAAGGGATTCCATATCATTTATGGTATGGAAAGAAACCCAAAATGACACACATGCGTGTATGGGGGTGCGAGGCATTTTTCAAGACTTTACCAAGTGAAAAATTAGCATCCAGAAGCACTAAGTGAATATTTATAGGCTATCCTATGAAAACTCGAGGATATTACCTATATAACCCTTTAGATATAAAAGGCATTGTGAAAAGATACGCCACATTTCTAGAAATTAATCACATTTATATTGTAAATAGTGGGAGAAATATTGACTTCGATGTAGTTAATGTTGCAGATGCACAAGAGTTGGCAGAATAACAATCTCCCCAAGAACAAGTGAAAAAAGTAGTAGTTCCCGAGACACATATACTGTATAGGTCTACGCGAGAGGATAGAGAACCAGAGAATTATGGTTTTATTGTCACCGAGTCAAGTGACACATTAGTCCTTGATAATGATGAACCTCTAACCTACAAGGAAGCAATAGAAGGTAGAGAAGTGTATAAATGGAAAGAAGCCATGAATTCTGAGATGGAGTCCATGTACCAAAATAATGTTTGGATTTTGGTATACCCTCCAGCTGATGTAAAACACATTGGATGAAAATGGGTATTCAAGAAAAAGATGAACATAGATGGTGAGGTTAATACCTTTAAAGAAAGACTGGTTGCAAAGGGTTTTAGGAAAAATCAATGCATTGACTATGATGAAACCTTCTCACCAATAGAAATTCTTAAATCCATCAGAATATTTCTTGCAATAGAAACCTTTCATGATTAGAAAATTTTCAAATGGATTTCAAAACTCCTTTTCTAAATGGGATGTTGGTTGAAGACATCTATATGACTCAACCCGAATGGGTTTTCAAGTCAAAGAATGCCAATAAAGTATGCAAGCAGTAGAGATCTATTTATGGATTTAAGTAGACATCAAGATCATGGAATGTTCGTTTTGATGAGGCCATAAGAGATTTTAGTTTCATCAAAAATGAAAGCGAGCCTAGTGTCTATAAAAAGGTTAAAGGGAATGCCATAGTTTTCCTTGTATTATATGTTGATGAAATATTAATTACAGGAAATGAGGTATAAGTCTTATAGTCAGTTAAGACTTGGTTAAATGAATGCTTCTCCATGAAAGAATTAGGTGAAGCAACCTACATTCTAGGGATCAAGATCTATCGAGATAGATCTCAAAAGATGCTTGGGATAAGTCAAAGTACATATATTGACAAGGTACTCAAAAGGTAAAATATGTAACAATCCAATAGAGGACTTTTACCTGTGTCACATTGTGTAAACATCTCCAAGAAAATGTGTCCACAAACATAGGAGGATATTGACAGAATGAGTAGAGTTCTGTATGCTTTGTCAGTGGGTTCTATCATGTATGCCATGCTATGTACCAGGTTTGATGCCGCCATTGCTTTAAGCATGGTGGGTAGATATCAAGCCAATCCAGGAGAGATGTATTGGAAAATTATTAAAATTATCCTAAAGTACTTAAGGCATACTTAGGATATGTTCCAGGTGTATAGAGGTGATGAGGAACTAGTTTTTATGGGATACAATGATGCTAGTTTCTAGATAGATCATGATGATATGAAATCGCAATCAGGCTACTTCATTTGCCTGAATGGTGGTGTAGTGAGCTGGAGAAGCTCGAAGAAAGATGTGGTTGCTGATTCTATAACAGAGTCTGTATATATTGCAGCTTCCGATGTAGCAAAGGAAGTAGTCTGGATACACAACTCTAACTCAGACATTGGGGTTGTACCTAGCAGTGCAGACCCTGTTTCAGTATATTGTGATAATATTACTGTAGTGGTGCTTTCCAAGGATCCCAGGTCTCACCAGAGGATAAATCATATTCTTCGGAAGTTTCATCTCTTAAGGGATTTGACTCAAAGAGGTGAAGTGATAGTTAACAGAGTAGCCACATAGGAAAATGTGGCTGACCCCTGACTAAATCCATTTCTCAGCAGAAGCATGATTCTCATGGGAGATCTAGCAGATTGAAACCTATTATTAGTTGGAACTAGTGCAAGTGGGAGTGTTAAAAGTGGGTTCCCTAGAACCAACTTGTTTTTTAATTTGATTACATATACATTTATTCAGTTTGTTATAATACATGTCTTTATCTTGCCATAATAGTGTATATACTTCCGCATTCACACTGTTTATGGAAATGTACTTAGATTACCTATCACATCAAAGGGTTATAGTAGATCCCAGTCTATAATAAGAACCCTAAGATTCCATGAAAGTAATATTAAAGTAACATCCTATGGTCCAGTTATATCATTATGAAAGGAAACAGTTGATGTGTGACCATCAGGTGCTGGGGGATCATAGGCATTGAGACTTCTTCTCGTGATGTTTGCACTTGATGATCTCTAGTAATTGAGATCATGAGGACAAACCCGCATAATAGGAACACCCCATGTTTTGGGTGTCATTGGTCATTCCTATATATGGACATGTGTAATGGTCATTAGACTAGAGATCATTGTCAATGTATGTCATTTAATTACGTACATTTGATGCATGGTGAAAACCATGGCGACAATGTCATGGCGAGGTAGTATGTATCGGGTATGTCATTAATGGAATGGAATTGATTGAATAATCGAGAAAGGATTTGTCACTTCTGAGTTGAGGACAAGATATCTTGGGCCTGGTTGATTATCATGGTTTCACCTTCATTAAATCCATGGCCATGGTAGTGGAAGGTAAGACCATCCGGGAAAATCAACAAATAAAATAAAGCAAAATAAATAATGATGACACTAGTGTGAATTCTGCTTTATTGAGATATCGATGACGAAAAGATTATATTACACAGACCGTGTTCGTAGGAAGGCAGTCATTGCTTTGACTTTTCTTTATCTATATAGGGGTCTCGATGGGTTGCTAGACCCTGCTCAAGGTTGGTGGATATTATTCACTGCTATTGAGGTAAGGGCCTAGAGGGTCACACACAATAGCACTTGGAGAATTTTCCCTATTTTGGGAATAGGAATATAGAACTTGGTGGGCCCCATCAAAGGGTCTGAGTACTATCCAAGTTCTATGGATCACCAAGGAATAAATAAATTCATTAAATATTCAAGTTTAGAATAATTTATTGAATTTTTTTATAACATGTATTTACATGTTATATAGTAAATAAAATATTATTAAAATAGATTTTAATATACTAGGTTCGTTTAATATTAGTAGGAGGTTTGAGTTGAGTTAAAGACTCAAATTTATCATGTAATATATTTATATTACAAGTAAGTGATAAATTATTAATATTATTTATGGCATAATTTTATTTGTCAAAAATAATTATTTATAACACTTATATAGAAGACGTTTATTACACGGGGGCCGATAATCCATACCGCATGTTTTAAACACTCCCTATATAAGTGAGAGAGAGGATCTCCCATGTAAACTATTCATGTGTTGGGATTGAGAACTTCTCTCTCCTCCTGGAATCTATAGATAGAGTCTCTCAAGTGAAGGAACACCATCAAGTTCATCCATCACATATTGAAGGATCTAACCTTACGGTGATCGTCGCTGTGCTGAAGTGAGAATTGAAGATCCATGCTAGCACTCAGATCTTGAAAAATGATGTACAAGAAGATTAGAGAGATGTGTGTGGATGATCTAGAGGGCTTCGATGTCAGAGTCTTCAAGAAATGATCATTGGCATCCTGCGATGGACTTTCACACGTCAAATCCGAACTAGGTATATGTTCAGTTTATTTTTGTGCTCTGCTTAAACCTTTAGAGATCCTTAGACCAAATTGGGAAAAGATCAATGGAGTTGACATCGTTATGTCACTCCGGTGATGCTGAAAATTTTAAATTCTCGGCCCACCAACTTCCAGTGCGCCGTCCTAGTACCTAATAGGCGGGCTATCCACGGGGGTGGTAGGGCTGTACATGGGGGTGGCCAAGCTATCTAGTGGGGTGGGGGGTGTCCAGGGGGGTGGAGGTGGGGAGTGGGGGGGGGAGGTATCCAAGGGGCTGGGGGCTGTCCAAGGGGTGGGGGTGTCCACCCCCAAACTAGGGTCATAAAATCCAATCTTTATCCAATTAAATCATGATTTTAAGCCTATTATAAATGACCGAGAGGATTTTTGGGGCAAACAATGGATATCATACATATAAATCACAACACAACCAATTGTAAACACACCACCAAATGTCATACGTGGATCAGATTTTATGATCCATGTTTTGATAGGACTATACTCATAGGAGTACGAGCCATGTTATATCATTAAGTGATATGGAGTTGTACGAATGTTAAATTTTTATTAGATCAATATGGATAGTGGATAAGAACCTGAGTGAGATTTATTTCAGGAGATCACTTATTCTTGGAAGGGTAAGACTGAGGGTTGGTATGGAACTTCAAGAAATGTCTTAACATGTGAAAGAAATTATACATTGGTTATATTTGATTCCTATTTTTTTGTAGAGTATCGGAGTGGACAACCCACCCCCTCCCTATATAGACAACAACCCCCACACCCCTACAGTCCCCTACCCCCTGCACCCCACCTCGATAGCCCCCCACCCCACCACACCTGGATATACCACCCCCTCCTCCCTAGACAACCAACACACCCCTCCCCCACCTGGACAACCCACCCCACCCCCTTAGACATACCACCCCCTTGACAGCCCACACCCCTCCCCCACTTGGATAACCCACACACCACCACCCCTGGACAAACCACCCCCTCCCTGGACATCCCACACCCCTTCCCCTGCAGCCCCTACCCCCCGACAGCCCCCCTGGACAGCCCACCCCCACATGGACACCCCACTCCCATGCCCACCCACCCCCACTAGACAGCCCCCCCCTCCTTGGACAGCCCATACCCCCTCCCCCACCTTTATATCCCCCCTGGACAACCCCCCTCCCTGGAAAACCCACACCGCCTCCCCTGCAGCCCCCCACCTAGACACCCCCACCTGGACAGCCCTCCCCCACCCCCACCGGGATAGCCCACCCCCTGCCACCCCCAAATGGACATCCCCCCCACCGCCACCTGGTCTGAACCCCCCCCCCCCCCCACCTGGACATCCCCCACCCCCACATAGACATCCCCCCTCCCTGGAAACCCCACACCCCCTCCCCCACCTAGACACCCCACCCTGACCCCCCTGGACAACCCTCACCCCTCCTTGGGGAAGCCCATACCCCCTCCCCCACACCCCTATAGCACCCTACCCCCCTGAAGACCCCTACACCCTAGACAACCCACCCCCACCTAGACATCCCCTCACACCTGGATATCCCCCCTACCCCTCCAGTAGCCCCTTAGGGTAATTTTATTTAAAATTATTTTATTCATTAAGAAAGACAAACTATCCTGCATTATCCATTTCATTCCAAACAACCCATTCAATTTATCAAAACATGACAAATTAAATTTATCAAAACATGACAAATCCAATTTATAAGGCTCTATTGGTCGCTTAGAAAATGTCATTGGGGAAAGGGGAAATCAACTACATTGTTAATTCAAATTAAAAAATTGGGTCAGCCACTTAGGAGGTGTGGTGGTGTCTCGGAGGTGTGGTGGTGTCCAGGGGGGCTATCCAAGGGGGTGGGGTGGGGGGGGGGGGGGCTGTCTATGGGGGGTGATAGATGTCGAGGGGGTGGGGGGAGGTGACTTTACAAAGGGTGGGGGTGTCCAAGGGGTGGGGGGAGGGGGATCTCCAAATGGTGGGGGTGTCCAAGGGGGTGGGGGTGTCCAGGGAGGGTGGGGATGGGGGTGTCCAGGGGGGTGGGGGAGAGGGAGCTGTCCAAGGGGTGGGGGTATCCAGGGGGTGGGGGGTGAAGGGGGGTGGGGGATGTCTAATGGGTGGGGGTGTCCAGTGGAGGGGGGCTATCCAGGGGGTGGAAAATGTCCAGGGGTGTAGGGGTGGGGGATGTTCACTATTCCAATCCATCACCAAACCAACGCCAAAATCCAAATCCAATTTTCAACTAAACTAAAGTCCACAGAAAGTACCATATCACCCCACTAAACAAACCCTTTACCATGTTTGAAGTGTACAAAAAAAACATAAAACAAATAAAATGAGTTCGATACTCCCAAGACCACATGAACTCTAATTTATCCGAAATCAAAATAGAAAAAAAGAGGAAGGACACTAAAAAAAGGTAAAACTTACTAATTTAGAGTGTAGAAATAAAAATTTTGTTTGATTGAAGATGGATCTATGACTGGAAGGTGTTTTGCGGTTGAGAAGACTTCATGAGGAGCTCTGGATTAGGGTCTACAATTGGGCTGAGTGGGAGATGGGGCATTGGTTATTTGGGGGAAAACTTTCCCTACAGTTTTTAAAAACCATTGGGAAAGCCTCTCTTTATCAATAGTTTTGATAAACCGTTGGTATACCTTAGAGAAAATAATTATTTCCCAACAGTTTTGGAAAAATGTTGGGAAATCTTAGGAATATTTACACATTGCCGACAGTTTGAACAAACCATTGGAAAATGTTCCCTTCATTTACACTATATCTACGGTTTGAAGAAACCTTTGGTATATTACTGTTGGGAAAACACCAGATTCCATTAGCGATACGAAATAATATTCTTGGCCTATATTGCACACAATTTCAAGTTATTTTGATAGAATTTACTTTACACAACAATAAGTATAGATTTTATTCAATATAAAAATGAACTAAGTTTGGATTATGTTATACGAAACACCAATGGAATCTTGCTATATCTTCAACACTGACATGGCTTGCGTTACACGCAAGAGAGACCTTCCTTGATTTCTTGCGTGGTATGCAATAACGAGTTTCACTAAACAAGAATATATTATTAAATTATTATTATTTAATAGGTTATAAACTAGCCATTATTAATAGTATTAACAAAATTTTTAATTTTATATTACATTAGAATTCATCTTTCACATTTTCTAGAACTTTCTATGAGAAAAAAAATCAAATTTTCGGATAAAAGAATTATTTTTCAAAAAATGCAGTTTTACCACCTTTTAATGGTGCATCCATTTTAAATATAATTATTACACTTTTATAAGTTAAATTTTAACAAAATAAACTTATTATTTGGAATAGGGACATAAAAATTAACTTTTTTTTTGAATTTTTGGTATTTTTCTGAAAGAATTCAAATTTTAATGAATGGTAAAAAATACTGCATTTTAATTTGAAACTACCTTTTCATCTAATTTATTTATATAGTTAGATTATATTTTTAATCAATTTTAAAGAATTATTGGATTATATTTTTATCATTTAATCCAATTTTGGTAATTTTAAGTAATTTAACCTTCAAATTGGACATAAACATATGTCAATATTTTGATAGTTTTTACTTCTTAAAAACCCGCTTTTTGGTTTTGACAACGGGAATTAATATTAAATTAATTACTAAAAATTTTGTGTTTTGAATTTGGAGAAATGGATTCCATATTTGGAATCATGAGGTACAAATTTTGTAAATAGGTACCTTTTATTTTTAGACATTATGAATTGTAACTTCAATAATTATTTTGTTTACCATGTTTAAAAGGTAAATCTGGTAAATAAGGGTAAAACATATTATTATAATAATATTAAATTACCCTAAAATAGGTACTAATACTATTTTATGATAAATTTATGACCATGGACATCATTGGGACAATTTTGGGACCCCATGGTTCCACTTGTAAGTGAAAATGACATTTAATTACTTTTAATTTAATGTTAAGGAAAATATAACCTAAACATATATCTTCTACTAAAAAAATTTATATGGGGTTATGTAAGTGATATCTTTGACAATAAATATTAATTAAAAATATAAAAATATTTTCTACATCATGATATTTTATTTGTAATTTTTTGACATTAAATAAATAAATTTAATTATTACACAAGGATGATGCAATGATTTCTTCATTAATAAAGGATTCAAATAAATGAATTTATAAATATTTAAACAAATGAAATTTTGTTATTTTGATGTAATCAACGAATTTTATAGATGCTATTGACATATTATCTTTGATTTAATGCCTTATTTTTAAAGGAATTAGTAAGTTATAACTTTTTAAAAAAGTCAAGTATGAATAATGTCTAAAATTGACACAATTCATAACTTAAAACATAGAATAGTTTATTAAATGATATTAAATTCCTAAAAATCACAGATTCAGAAAAAAGGTTAATATTAGTCCAAATATATCATAAATAAATTTTTTTTGTGTCGTTTGACATGATATGGAAATTACATTAATCCATAATGTGTAAATAACATGATATCATAGTAAGATTAAAAAGGGTAAAAGAAGGGTAAAAACAAAAAAATAAGGATAAAAAAATATTTAAAACCTTTAAAAAAATTATTGGATGATGGGTATTCTAACAAAAATTTTATTATATTATGATTAAATAATTTTTTTACCATTTTAAATCGAAATTAAATTTATAAAAAATTAATATTTTGGAACATTCCTAAAGTGCCCCTCTCCTCTCTTATAAAAGGAAACCTCCTCCCTCTACTCTTAACCTCATTTGGAGCCTTAAAGCTCAAAACACCCTTCCCATTTCTCTTCTCAACATCCATCTTTACATTTTAGAGGTTCTGGTCTTCTCAAAATACCAACTCTAGTTCCCTAAGAGAAAATTTAAAGGAGGCACATCGAGGAAGAGGTATTCTCTTCTACTGATTCTTTCAAATTTATTTCTTCTTATACTTCCTATTCTTTAGTTTTATCATTATAAAGTAATAACAATAATATAAATAATATATTGATATGTTATTATAAATATGAAACAACCCTATTTCACCTTCTATCCATCTACTAAAAACAAAATCACCGCACGTGCATACGTACGGATTACCGTCTCTACATCACGGTGTAATCTATTTTTCAACACCACCTTAAATGGATGGGTATAATGGTGGAAATAATAACTATATATGATTATTATAACATGATTCTAATTATGATATAATATACAACATCCAATTTAATACCGTTCAACAACTATGGGAACAATATCGTTGCTCATGCGTACGTATGACTTAACGTCTCCATGACGCGATGAGATTAATTCTCCATGTTAACCATTAAAGAATGATTAAAAAGTATATATAATAAATAATAATAAAATATATGTGATAATAATTATACTTCATTTATATATATATATATATCATTTACTTAATTCCATTCAATTTAATAAGGAAACGAAAACATCGTTCATGCGTAGATACAACCTACCATCTCCATGAACAGTGTATTCCATTCCATTTATCGATCTATTAAATATATTTATATAATGAATTTATGTGATATATAAATCATTTTTTACATTCTGTGAGTATGTAAATCATGATCTAATTAATAATATCAAGAAAAACAAGTCCAAACACGTATGATAAATGAAATGATTATTACCCAAAACGCTGCTTTAACATGGAATTGACAAATGAAAAGGTAATATAAAGTCGTAAGTGAATAATATATGATATCTTAAATATTATTATGATTCTGTTAAAAGTTAATAATATGTTTAAACCAAATATACAGGATTTTGGGACACATATGGAAGAAATCAGACCTAAGGTAAGGGATAATTTTGCAAACTCATTTTTATCGGAGATTGTTTATATATAAGTGTTTACTACGAGTCTATTTATCATCCATGTACATGTTTTCTAAAAATGTTTTCATAAAAAGTTTAATATTATTATATGTATGTTTAAATTAGTTTTTACCCCTTTTTTACTTTTACTACATCGTATTGAAGGAATCTTTCTTATGTTTACCATACGAGGTACTTTTTGAATTTTTCGGTAAAAGTACAAGAAGAATGTTTTTTAACTTTTATGACATGAACATATTTTTACACTTTCATAAAGAATTATTTAAAATAATCTTAATTTACAAGTTTTCAAGTTTATTTTCAATTAACTTATTTTATTTTAAAATTTCTCATCATTTTGAGAAAAGAAAACATTTTTGAAGAAGAAAGGATATTTTCATCAAGAACTGAGTTCAAGTGTTTTATTAAAATTATTTTTCCATCTAAGATGAAAAGGGGTTATGTTTCTATCCCTATTATTTATTTTATTTGATTTAGTTTATGATGGAATTATTTTTATTAAGTCCATTTATCTTATATGGATTTTGTTATGATGACACGATGGTTAAGAATCCCATTTTATTTCATGGGTTATGCTATGTTGAACGATTTATGTTTTTGTGGAACATGTAAGAATGATTTTATTATGAGATGGATGGGAACTATATTTCCATCCAATACATTGGGTAAAGATTTATATCTCATTAGATAGACATGATTGGAATGACAGGTATATTAGGTTCAGTAATACATGGCTGGAACGACATGTAAAACTGGTTCAGTAATGGACTTTTTCCACTATGATGGTCTTGGAAAAAAACATTGGCTATTGTGGAAATCATATTATGTACTTAATGGTTTTACGTAATTCCATGTTTTATTACCTTGATATATTATCATAATTAATGTTCCTTTATGATGAATTCATTACATACTTCCATGATTTATGTCATTGCTTAAGATTTTGATGTTTAAATTTTATGTTCATGTTTTTACGTTCAAATGTTTATGGTTTGTTTTATGTTATCCACGTTTACCCTTAATGAGAATTTGAGATCACCCTTTCTATGTTTTCTTGTCCCCAGGATATAAAGAAAGGTTTTAGGTCAGAATAAAGGGAGATGTTGAAGATATTTCACCATGATTAGAAGATTTTTTTCTAAGTTTCCAAAGTTACTAAACTAATAAAGTCATTGGGTGTCTATTTGTGTCATGTATTATGTATTCAAGAAAAGAAATGTAATATCCATGTAGGTCAAGTGTGGGTCTCTACAATTTACTATTTATCACTTTCACTTTTCCCATTATAAGATGTGGAATCATGTTTTGAGAGAACAATATTATTATTTTTTATGGGTCTTTATCTTTCCCTTAAAATACTTTCCTCCATTGAAACCACTTTCCATATTATTTCTCCATGATAACCTTAATTATTGGTCATCCTAACCATATTTATTTTTATTCTCAGGGAAATTAGCTAAAAAATTTATAATTATCCCATAACTGAATCACATAAAGGAAATTTACCATTTTATTTATCATTTCCACAATACATGCTATTTGAAAATAATTATTTTAATTCATAAAAATATATGGAAACATATTTATCTTTATTTTCATCCCCATGATAATTTTTTGGTTTAATGTGTATAAAAACTTTTAAATATTAAAAAACCGTCAATATCTAATGTGACCCAAACTTTTAATACATTAATATTACATAAATTTATATGAATATTAATTATATATAATTATGATCCAATCCATAACTCTAAAGTTTTAGTGTCTTTGAAAACATGGATACATAAACAACTGGTACATAAAATATCTACATCATCTCTCATTAAGTTCTTCATAACTAGAACCCTTATTATACATGTAATATTTAAAAACATTGTTCATAATTTTGGGAAAAGTAAACATAACAAAGGGTGTGATAATAAACTCTATAAGGGTAAAAAATGTATATATGAATAAATCATAATTTCCAATCATAACATGAGTATAAGGGTATGAGAAAATGATATTAACATTTTAAAATCATATCTAGTAATTCATATATCATTATCATGAGTCATGAAATATAGTTTGATATTTCATAAGACATGAATCATAATGGAATCAAGAACATGAGTCATGGGAGCATAACATTGGCATGATATCTTGTCAAAAAAGAGTGGTATAAAGTGAGTTTTGATAATAATCATATAAATTGTAATTCCCTAACCCCAGTTACCCAGGTTCGGTGGATTATTACGTAACATTGGCATGATCACAAAAGATCAAGTCTCTAAGGACCAATTAGTTTAGTAGCCTTAGAAACACTAGATATATTCATAAGTCTTACATTACATCATAAAGTAAAACAAAACTACAACAACATCTTGTCTTCATATCCCCTCATACTATCCTTTCAGGTCATTCATAAAATACTTCTTCACATCCTGGAAAAATTAAAACATTGAAAGGGGTGAGCTCAGATGCTCAGTAAGGATAACAATATAGCAGAAACATTCATAAATAAACATAAACATGTAAGGAAATGTATAACTGAAACAAAAGCCTTTTAAACTTGAACTTCAGCATAATATGGAAAAATAAAATGAAATAATGCCATTTACTTATTCACATGGATATTATACTAGTCTAATAATCAAATGCAATATCAATAACCACTTTCATAATGATGGAATGCATAATTACAAACTATCATAACCACATAGTCAAGGCCTTGTGCCAAGACTACAAATAATATTTTGTCAAGGCCTTGTGCCAAGACACTAGTTTGTCTAATGAGACCTACCGATGCATCGAGGAGCTATAGAGGGCTCCACCCATCACTTATTAAGTCCAATGCATTCTTTATATGAAAAGGTTTAAACATATCATAAGCCATAACATAATCGTATCACATAAAACATGCATAAAGGAAACATAACATTTCCACATTTCAACCAAAAGATATCAATACAACACATTGATATAATAAAAAATTATCAAAACCATTTTCAATACCAAAATAAAATAAAAGTAAAACATGGTATTTATTTTTCATTTAAAAAAAGTTATGGATTGTAGAGGAAGCCGAAACTCAAATAATGGTCACAGTGGTGGTGAAGTCATTGTCGCCGCATACGTACGACAAAAAAACATTCCCTTTTTTCATTTAGTAAAACGATTCGTATAAAAAAGATTCTTGTTTAATAAACGTAAAAGTCAAAGGGGTTTATACACCCTATAAAATAAAGTTGTGTATAAAACAAAACATTCCTCAATGAAAGGAGATTGAGATGAAGTCCCTTACCTCATGTCCGACTTGACTCGATCGTTCTTTAATCTCCTGAATAATAAACTAGAGTTAATTTATACTTGATTAAGAACCTTTTTCAATTTCATTATTCCTTTTATATCACTTATTACCATGTTATGAACATTATGTAATTATTTAAGTTAATAACGGTCGTTTTGTCGATCTTTGGTACTTGAGTAAAAATAAACTTCTTATAATTACAAGTTGTTCATGTTGTAAAATATCCATTATATCCAGAATTATATTCATGATTTAGATATCATATATATCATATATATCCATTATATAAATGAATTTATAATATTACATAACATTTAGAGGTAAGAAATAAAATGCACCGTTCATGGAGACGGTAAGTCGTACGTACGCATGAATGCTACTTTCATTTCTATTTCGTATTTAATGGAATGAAATCATAATGATATAAAGGTATGTTATAATTCCAGTATAATATCATATATAATATCATTTACTCCATCCTTTATACGTCCTACATATGGAATTAACGATTCAAATCACTTTGAGGGGGCGATAGTCCGCACTTCCTAAAATGAAATTATCGCGTTTACCTATAATGGAAATCATAATGGTATGACATAAATGAAAAATAAAAAAGCATAAGGAAAACATAAAAATAAGATATATCATATATAAATATAGTGACATATTAATGGCCACCATGATAGGTGTTAATATAAGATTGAACAATCATCGTTTCATAAGGCAGTAATTCGCCACCCATAGAAACAGTATGTTCTTTGACCATTAGATGAAGGTGTGTGTAAGTGTAAATAAAATACTTCTTATAAAAACATCCTAGTATATTGAAGATACTGGTTTTTTTACAAAATAAAGGAATAAAAAGAGTTTAAGGGGTTGGAGAAGCAAAATAAAACAAAATAACATAAGAGAAGACATTACCTTAAAATCTGGTAACTCTTTTTGATTTGAGCCAAAGGCTTCCTTGGGAAGACTTCTGCCCAAAGTGAGTCTTCTAGGAGTAACAGAGAAATGTTTAGAGAGTATTTGGGCAGAGTTTGTCCGAGACAAATGGCTTAGAAGGTGTGAATAAGGTGGTAGAGGTGGAGGCCTTTTATAAGAGGAGAGGAGGGGCACTTTTGGAAAGTCAAGAAATGTTACTTTATTATATAATGGGTTTAGGATTTAAAAGGTCCCACAATTATATATTTTTAGTATAAGGTGATAAGAGTTCTAAATATACTCATACAATAGGTGTTGGACAAGAGTAAGTCTTATATTTTACATTATCTTTTCATTTTTTAAATCGTTAATTAATGAGGAAATCACTACATCATCATGGTGTCATAAAAAATTTAATTTATTTAATGTCTAAAAATTATAAAAAAATATCATGATGTATGAAATATTTTTATCTTTCCAATGAATAATTATATTCTAATAGATCATTTACACAGACAAAACTAAAATTGTTTTACTTGGGTGATACATACTTTGGTTATACTTTCCCTTTAAAAAAATAATATAATAAAATGTCACTATCACCCAAAAGTGATTCCATGGGGTCCCAAAGTTTGGCACAAGGAATCCAATGGTTGGCCATGAAACAACCAGTATCATTAGTACACATTTTGGGGTCATTTGTTATTATTATGATATTATTTTATTACCCTTAACTACCCGATAACTAATTAATCACGATAATTAAAGATAATTACCGTCATTACTATTCAAAATGTCAAAAAAAGTGTCTTAATTAAATAATTGGGACCTTATGATTCAAAATATGGAATCCATTTTACCAAATTACAAACCCAAAAATTTTAGTAATTAATTTAAAAATTATTCCCGCTGTCAAAACAAATAGCGGGTTTTTAAGAAACAATATATATCAAAAGATTGACAATTGTTTATGTCCAATTTTAAAGTGAAATTAATTCTAATGACCACCATTGGCTAAAATGGTAAAATTATATTTTAATTATAATTTAAAACCACTCAATAGTATAATTTATCACTATAAATTATTTTGATTAAAAATGTTGTTTTTAAGTATTTTTCACTATTCATCGAAAATTGGATGTTCTCAGAAAAATACCAAAAATTCAACATGGGATAATTTCAATATTCCGAATCCAAAAATGAAGTCAATTTTGAAATATAAAATATATATAATTTCAAAAAGTGGGTATTACTATTCATAACAGCTACTTTGATTGGTCGCGGTGTGTTAGAATCTCGAACTTGCGTACACTGCAAGCTATTGCATTATTGAAAGAAAAGCATACCATGGAAGCTTGGGGTGTTAAATTATCCCCTACTTAAATAAATTGCATTCTCGCAATTTGAAAATGTTCTTCAAAAATAAAAGGTTGAAAATAGAAAATACCTTTGTGGAAAACCCACATCGGAAATAAAGTTAATAAAATTTAGCCTTAATAAGAGGGAAAGGGAAATGAGAAAGTCACCACCAAAATATGATCTTGATTAGGAGAATATTAGTGGAAATTAGAGACATATAATTGGAGGAAAAACATAAATATTTGTAGGGAGTGATTGAGGTCATTAATCACTAACAAGTGTAAAATTGAGGGCCTCAAGGCCTTCAATCTACGTTGATTTAAAATTTCCTCAGTTCAACACAACATAAGGTATTAGGATAAAACATTTTTTGTTTTAATATACCTTTCCTAAAGTTTAAGAATTAATTTATTCATAGAATAATAGATAGGTATGTATATATATATGCTTGACAAGTATAGTTTCAACCTTCAAATAATTTCTACCACAAACTCATCTCTCTCTCAAAAAGATAATAGAACTCAAAATTATTATATTTATCCTAATCGTACATGGTTCAAAAAATTAAAACATACCATTTAGATTAGAAAAACTATTTTTTAATAACCAGGGACTTCCTGTAGGCTAGTGGTAAATAATAAAGGCCTGCCACACTATGGTTGTGGGTTCGATTCCAATTGCTTTGTCCGACGCGACGAGTTATCCCCCGACCTGCAGGTTGTCCTTTTCCTAAAACTATAGTATTATAATATTCCAAAAATAATCTTTAGAAATTTTTTAACCATAAACAATACTATCCAAAGTTCAAATTAATCCATTCCAACCTTTCTAGTTATCCAAAATACCTCTATCTAGACTTTCTTTAAAAGGTCTCTAAATTCAAAAATCAATTATAACATCAGATTCCCCAAATAAAGTAAAGTTTCTCTTATTGTCAAATCCTAAAAGTATGATTACCATAATCATATTAAAAAATTAATGAAAACAACAAGTACTGCAGTACAATCCTTATATATATCACATTATTCTTATAACCATAATATAGTTCTTGAGTCCAAGAACACAAATACAATAATTATTCCACCTCATCTGTAGTAACAACATAAGATTGACCTTGATCCCTTGGTCTTTTTGAGGTAAGTTTCCCTGATGCTTAGGAAATTCATTTTTATAATGCCCCATTTCTCTATAATTTTAGCATTCAACATTTATAGACTCTTTCTTTACCTTTCAATCACGAGCCTGGTGACCTTTTTCTCCACATTTATAACAAACTCCCATTCTTTTTATGAAAGTACCAGGGTGATTCTTCCCACAATTATCGCAAAATGGAAAATCCTTCTTTCCCTTTTTCACTTTATCTGTCTCTTGTTCCACCATTATCTTCTTCTCTTGCTTTACTTTATTGTCATAAGATTTATAGAATTCTTTTTCGGTCTTGATAGAACAAGAGACTATATCTTCGTAAGTTGAGAAAGATTGTAATAATAAAGCTCAACATAGAAATGGTTTTAACCCATCAAAGAAATGATCAATATTACTTCCTGGGTTACCTATATAATCTGCAGCATGCCTCGCTAACCTTGTAAAGTTGGCCTCATACTTTGCGACATTCTCATTCTCCTTTTGTCTCAGACTCAGAAATTGACTTTCCATATTTTCTCGATGGCCACGAGGAAATTATTTTTCTAAGAAAAGCTATTTGAACTCCCTCCATTCCATATTTGATACTTCATCATCTTCCTTTGTGTTTTGAATCAATGACCGCCATTGATATAAGGCCCCAACCGTAAACCTTACTTAATATTGAATTAAATGAATAATTCATATTGATGATCTTTTAAGGTTTAGAGTTTTAGAGAATTAGGACATAACTATTACATCTCAAAAGATTAAAAAGTAGACACTTCTACTAAGTTTACATAAAATAAAAACTCTTAAAAAGAAACATGTCTAGTTCCATGTTTTAGATAGAAGGACTTTTCCTTGATCCCATCCTTGACCCTATTCCACATTAAGTCCGGTGAAAAACATTTCAAAAACATGGGATAAGCATAAAAAGCTTAGTAAGGGATATAAAAGTACGAAATGAAAACATTAGTCCATGTATGAAATCATACTTTTACTCATAAAACATAAGCATTTTAGCATACCTCATCAAATCATGAATAAATCATAGAAATCATATGACATAAAGGTAACTCGAGGCATTCATAACATTCTTACGTAGGGAGTAACCCTCATGGTTACGTTTGGAATACCCATCACAGTATATTCCCTAAATCTCTTCGGAGAAACCTTAACGTTTAACTCCTTCGCGTTACCCAATGCATTGGAGAGCTATATCGGGCTCACCCACCCTTAGTTTATCACGGAACCAGCCGTCTTCATAACAATTCCCAAGAACCATAACATAATTGTATCACATAAAACATGCATAAAGGAAACATAAAATTTCCACATTTCAATCACAAGATATTAATAAAACACATAGATATAATAAAAAATTGTGAAAACCATTTTCAATACCAAAATAAAAGAAAAGTAAAACATGGTATTTATTTAAAAAAATTATGGCCTGTAGTGGAAGCCGAAACTCAAATAATGGTTACTGCGGTGGAGAAGTCGTTGTCGCCGCATACGTACGACAAAAAAACATTCCTTTTTTCGTTTAGTAAAATGCTTCGTATAAAAA
The DNA here is from genome assembly GCA_963277665.1 of Viscum album. Taxonomy (NCBI): domain Eukaryota; kingdom Viridiplantae; phylum Streptophyta; class Magnoliopsida; order Santalales; family Viscaceae; genus Viscum; species Viscum album. The sequence continues at coordinate 193,108,242 of OY728122.1, forward strand.
CAATTCCTTTTGAATAAGCGAAAAAGTCAAAGGGGTTTATACACCGTATAAAAGAAAGTTGTGTATAAAAAAAATATGCCTCAATGAATGGAGATTGAGATGAAGTCCCTTACCCTGTGTCTGACATGACTCGATTGCTCTTTAATCTCCTGAATAATAAACTTGAGTTAATTTATACTTGATTAAGAACCTTTTTCAAGTTCATTATTCTTTTTATATCACTTATTACCAAGTCAGGAACACTATGTAATTATTTAAGTTAATAACGGTCGTGTTAACGACCATTGGTACTTGAGTAAAAAATAAACTCTTTATAATTACAATTTTTTCATGTATCCATTATATCCAGAGTTATATTCATTATGTAGATATCATATATATCATATATATCCATTATATACATGCATTTATAATATTACATAACATTTAGAGGTAAGAAATGAAATGCACCGTTCATGGAGACGGTAAGCCGTACGTACGCATGAAGGCTACTTTCATTTCTATTTCATATTTTTTGGAATGTAATAATAATTACATACAGGTATATTATAATTCCAGTATAATTTCATATATAATATCATTAACTCCATCCTTTATAAGTCCCTCATATGGCATTAACGAATCAAATAACTTTGAGGGGGGTGGTAGTCCGCACTTCCTAAAATGAAGATATCGCGTATACCCATAATGGAAGCCATAATGGTTTGCCATAAATGAAAAATACAGAAGCTTAAGGAAAAAATAAACATATTATACATCATATATAAATATAGTTTCATCTTAATGGACACCTTTGAAGGTGTTATAAGAATATTGAACAATCATCATTTCGTGAGGCATAAATTCACTATCCACGGAAACCGTATTCTCTTTAACCATTAGATGAAGGTGTGTGTAAGTTTAGCTCTAATAATTCTCATAAAAACATCCTAGTATATTTAAGATACTTGTGTTTTTACAAAATAAAGGAATAAAAAGAGTTTGGGGGGTTGGAGAAGCAAAATAAAACATAAGAACACAAGAGAAGACACTACCTTTAAAACGGGTAACTCTTTTTGATTTGAGCTCAAAGGCTTCCTTGGAAAGACTTCTTCCCAAACTTAGGCTTCTAGGAGTAAGAGAGGGATGTGGAGATACAAAATGGGTAGGGGTTGGCCGAGCCAATGGCTTGAGAGGTGTGGGTAAGGTGGTAGAGGTGGGGGCCTTTTATAAGAGGAGAGGAGGGGCACTCTTGGAAAGTTATAAAAGGTTACTTTATTATAAAATTCTTTTCGGATTTTAAAGGTCCCAAAATTATATATTTCGAGTATAAGGTGATAAGAGTTCGAAATACACACATCCAATAGGTTTTTGACAAGTTTAGGTCTTATATTATCTTTTCATTTTATTTAAATCGTTAAATAATGAGGTAATCGCTACATCATCATGGTGTCATAAATAATTTAATCTATTTAAGGTCTAAAAATTATAAAAAAATATCATGATGTAGGAAATAGTTTTATCTTTCTAATTAATATTTATAGTCAAAATTATGACCTGTATAACCCCATTTAAAAATTGTTTTAGTAAAACAACACATGTTTGTGACATTTTTATTTTAACATTAAATAAAAAGTTATTAATGCCATTTTCCTACCAAATTGGCTCCATGGGGTCCCCAAGTTGACCCATGGATTGTCTTGGTAGGTCATGACACATCCAATAAGGGTTGGACATGTTTCAATGTCATTTTATATTATTAAAACATTATTTTTACCTTAAATTACACCAATTACCTCTAATCGCGATTAAAAACTTAAAAGTTACTATTCACAAAAAAATTATTTTAATCCCATTGAACCACATTTTACTTTATAATGAAAAACATGAATGTTGGATATTTGAAATTCAAAACACAGAGGTGGTAAAATTTCATTTAAATGAAAAATCAGTTTTTTTAAGTACCACTTAGTGGTTTCACTATTCATCAAAAATTGATGTTTTTCAGAAAAATACTAAAACTTCACCCTAAGATATATTTGATATTACGAATTAAAAAATGATTTCTATTTAAAAAAATTAGAAACATATAAGTTAGATTAATTAATTTAATAATTAATTCCCCCTGTTAGAACAAATAGCGTGTTTTTATGAAATAATATATATTAAAAGATTGACACTAGTTTAAGTCCAATTTCAAAGTGAAATTAATTCCAACAACCACTATTGGATTAAATGGTAAAAATATATTCTAATTTAAATTTAAAACCAATTAAAAAGATAATCTGATCATATTAATAAATTATATTAAAAAGAGGTTTTGAATTAAAATACAACATTTTCACTATTCATTAAAAAATGAACTTTATCGGAAAAATACCAAAAATTTACACAAAGTAAATTTTGATGACCCGATTATAAAGAAGAATTTTATTTGTTCCAAAATAATGTATAAGAGTGACCAAAAATATATTTTATGACGGTTCTCCATCAAAAGGCGATAAGTGGACCTTTAGTGAATATTAGAGTATATATGCATAAAATTGAATTCTTTTCATATTTTAAGCCTTTATCATTTAATGGATTGATGTAAAAACATTTAAAAAACATATATAATCATATTTTAGTTATTTATATTCATTCCCACCAATACAATGACTACGTGTTAACTACCATTTAAAATAATATTATTTTATTACTAGTGTGCAACGTAAGATTTGAAAGAAACTCTTTGTTGCGTATCGAGTACGCTATCGAACATAGCAACCCCTTTAAAGTAAAATTAATATTTAATTGTTAAATATTAATAAGTATGAATATGTATTGTTCTTTATTTACCTGGGATGTTACATCCTTCCCCCCTTTTGGGAATTGCGTCCTCGCAATTTTGTTCACTTATCAAAATAAGTGGGGGTATTTATACGTCATAGCATTTTTAGATTCCCACGTTGCCTCTTCAACCATATGGTTTTTCCAAAAAACCGTTACCTAATGAATTACCTTATTCTGCAACACTTTATCTCTATGGTCAAGAATCTGGATTGGTTGTTCTTCATAAGAGAGATTTGCTTCCAACTGAACTAGCTCTGGGCTCAAAACATGAGATGGATCTGGAATATACTTTCTCAACATTGAAACATAAAAAACATTGTTTACCTGAGATAAACTCAGAGGTAAATCCACTCAGTAAGCAACTCATACAACTTTTTACAGAATTTCATATGGTCCAATGAACCTTGGACTCAGCTTTCCTTTCTTACCAAATCGCATCACACTTTTCCACGGTGAAACTTTGAGAAAAACATGATCACCTACCTCGAAAGATAGATCCTTCCTCCGGTTATCCGTATAACTCTTCTACCTACTCTGAGCTGTTCTCATGTGTTTCTGAATCAACTAAAATTTCTCTACCATATCTTCTACCAATTCTGGTCCCATCAGCTTCCTTTCACCCACTTCATCCCAAAAAGATGGAGTTCAACACCCCTTCCCATATAATGCCTCAAATGGTGCCATCTGTATACTGGAATGAAAACTGTTATTATATGAAAATTCAACCAAAGAAAGATGTTGGTCCCAACTTCCCTGATAATACATCTAACAACCATGTAGAATATCCTCCAAAGTCTGAATTGTTCGTTCTGACTGCCCATCTAATTGAGGATGAAAAGTTGTACTAAAATTTAATTCAGTACCCAACAAATTCTGAAGGCCTTTCCAAAAGTTAGAAGTAAACCTGAGATCACGATCAGATACAATGGATAGGGGAACTCCATGCAACCTGACTATCTCTTTAAGATACAGTCGAGAAATTTGATCTAGATAGAAAGTATCTCGAATAGGAAGGAAATGAGCAGATTTAGTCAAGCGATCAACAATAACCCAGATTGAATTATTACCTCGATATGTCTTCGGTAATCCCACAAAAAAGTCCATGGATATATTTTCCCATTTCCACTCTGGCACTGGTAAAGGCTGAAGCATCCCTCTCGGTAACTGCCACTCTGCTTTAACCTGCTGACAAGTCAAACACTTCACAATAAAATCAACAATATCTCTTTTCATTCCATCCCACCAGTAATACTCCCACAGATCTTTGTACATCTTAGTACTTCCAGGATGAAATGAAAATGGAGAACTATGAGCTTCACATAAAAAATATCTCTTCAACTGTGAATCACAAGGCACACACAATCTCTTCCCAAATCTCAAAACACAATCATTATCAATGTTGAATTCAGGCAACTTACCCTTCTGAACCAACTCTACCTTTTTCTACAACTCACTTTCTTGCTTCTGTGCTTTCTTGATTTTGTCTGATAGAGAATATTTCACTGATACCTGAAACAAAACAGAAGGACATCCTTCACTAACAAATTTTATTCCAAAGTTCGTCAAATTCTTAACCAAAGGATCACGTTCCAAACGCAACATTGTTAATGAAGCATTACTTTTTTGACTCAAAGCATCAAACACTTTATTTTCTTTTCCCGGATGGTAATGAATTTTACAATCATAATCCTTGATTAATTCTAGCCATATCCTCTTCCTCATGTTCAATTATTTATGAGTAAATATATACTTTAAACTTTTTTGATCGGTATATATTTCACACTTTACTCTATAAAAATGATGCCTCCAAATTTTTAAAGCAAAAACAACAGCAGCTAATTCCAAATCATGTGTAGGGTAATTTACCTCATGAGTTTTCAACTGACATGAAGCATATAAAATTACCTGATCATTCTGCATAAGGACACAACCAAGTCCCTTCAACGAAGCATCACTATATATAATAAACTCACCATTCCTAGAAGGAAATTCCAAAACTGGAGCATTCACCAATCTTCTTTTCAACTCCTGAAAAAAATCATCACATTCTTTTGTCCAAATAAACTTAACACCCTTCCGAGTTAGCTTAGTCATTGGAATAGATAACCGTGAAAAATTTTCAACAAACCTTCGGTAGTAACCTACCAAACCAAGAAAACTACGGATCTCAGTTACATTTGTGGGTATTGGCCATTCTTCAACAAATTTTTTTTGCAGGATCCACAGTTATTCCATCTTTAGAAACAATATGACCAAGGACAGAAATTTGTTGCAACCAAAACCCACACTTGCTAAATTTCCCATACAATTTCATTTCTTTTAAGGTTTGTAAAATAACCCTTAAATGTATTTCATGATCCTCTTTACTTTTAGAAAACACCAAAATATCATTAATAAAAACAACCAACATTATTCACCTGAGTCAACTAAGCCATTACTACAACAAACTGTTCAGTTCCAATTCCGATTATCTCAGGATGCTGATTCAGAAGGTCATTTCCTTCTGTATTCCTTCCTAGCACTGCTTCCCTATTTCCGCTACGGAAAACCATTCTGAACAAACATGTCTTAGATGAAGCAACATGGTAATCTTCAAATTCTATATCATTTCAATTTGACCATAAATTTTTTTTGGATAATCATTTAATAGATTTCTAACTTCTAAAGTTATCTAAACTGACCTATGATACCAACTATAAGGCCCCGGACTTAAACCTTACTTAATATTGAATTAAATGATTAATTCACATTGAGGATCTTTTCAGGTTTAGAGTTTTAGAGAATTAAGACATAACAATTACATCTCAAAAGATTACAAAGTAGACACTTCTACTAAGTTTCCATAAAATAAAAACTCTTAAAAAGAAACATTTCTAGTTCCATGTTTTAGATAACATGAATTTTCCTTGTTCCCATCCATGACCCTATTCCACATTAAGTCCTGTGAAAAACATTTAAAAAACTTGGGACGAGCATAAAAAGCTTAATAAGGGATATAAAAGTACGAAATGAAAACATTAGTCCATATATGAAATTATACTTTTACTCATAAAACATAATCATTTTAACATACCTCATCAAATCATGAATAAATCATAGAAGTCATAAGACATAAAGGTAACTCGAGGCATTCATAACACTCTTACGTAGGGAGTAACCCTCATGGTTATGTTTGGAATACCCATCACAGTATATTCCCTAAATCTCTTTGGAGAAACCTTAATGTTTAACTCCTTCACATTACCCAATGCATTGGAGAGCTATATCGGGCTCACCCTCCCTTAGTTTATCACGGAACCACCCGTCTTCATAACAATTCCCAAGAACCATAACATAATCGTATCACATAAAACATGCATAAAGGAAACATAAAATTTCCACATTTCAATCACAAGATATCAATACAACACATTGATATAATAAAAACATTATGAAAACCATTTTCAATACCAAAATAAAAGAAAATTAAAACATGGTATTTATTTAAAAAAATTTATGGCTTGTAGAGGAAGCCGAAACTCAAATAATGGTCACAGTGGCAGAGAAGTCGTTGTCGCCGCATACGTATGAAAAAAAACATTCCTTTTGTCGTTTAGTAAAACGCTTCGTATAAAAAAATTCCTTTTGAATAAGTGTAAAAATCAATGGGGTTTATACACAGTATAAAAGAAAGTTGTGTATAAAACAAAATATGCCTCAATGAATGGAGATTGAGACGAAGTCCCTTACCTCGTGTCCGACGTGACTCGATTACTCTTTAATATCCTGAATAATAAACTTGAGTTAATTTATACTTGCTTAAGAACCTTTTTCAAGTTCATTATTCCTTTTATATCACTTATTACCATGTCATGAACACTATGTAATTATTTAAGTTAATAACGGTCGTTTTAACGATCATTGGTATTTGAGTAAAAAATAAACTCTTTATAATTACAAGTTGTTCATGTATCCATTATATACAGAGTTATATTCATTATGTAGATATCATATATATCATATATATCCATTATATACATGCATTTATAATATTACATAACATTTAGAGGTAAGAAATGAAATGCACTGTTCATGGAGACGGTAAGCCGTACGTACGCATGAACGCTACTTTCATTTCTATTTCATATTTTATGGAAGGGAATCATAATTACATAAAGGTATATTATAATTCCAGTATAATTTCATATATAATATCATTAACTCCATCCTTTATAAGTCCCACATATGGAATTAACGAATCAAATAACATTGAGGGGGTGGTAGTCCGCACTTCCTAAAATTAAGATATCGCGTATACCCATAATGGAAGCCATAAAGGTATGCCATAAATGAAAAATACAGAATATTAATGAAAAAATAAACATATTATATATCATATATAAATATAGTGTCATATTAATGGCCACCTTTGAAGGTGTTATAAGAATATTGAACAATCATCGTTTCGTGAGGTAGAAATTCACCATCCACAGAAACAGTATGCTCTTTAACCATTAGATGAAGGTGTGTGTAAGGGTATCTCTAATCCTTATCATAAAAACATCATAGTATATTTATGATACTGGTTTTGTTACAAAATAAAGGAATAAAAAGAGTTTAGGGGGTTGGAGAAGCAAAATAAAATATAAGAACACAAGAGAAGACACTATCTTTAAAACGGGTAACTCTTTTTGATTTGAGATCAAAGGATTCCTTGGAAAGACTTCTACCCAAAGTGAGGCTTCTAGGAGTAAGAGAGGGATGTGGAGAGACAAAATGGGCAGGTTTTGGCCGAGCCAAAGGCTTGAGAGGTGTGGGTAAGGTGGTAGAGGTGGGGGCCTTTTATAAGAGGAGAGGAGGGGCACTCTTGGAAATTTATAAAAGGTAACTTTATTATAAAATGCTTTTCGGATTTTAAAAGTCCCAAAATTATATATTTCTAGGATAAGGTGATAATAGTTCAAAATTCACCCATCCAAAGGTTTATGACAAGTGTATGTCTTAGATTATCTTTTCATTTTATTTAAATTGTTAAATAATGAGGTAATCGCTACATCATCATGGTGTCATAAATAATTTAATTTATTTAATGTCTAAAAATTATAAAAAAAATATCATGATGTAGGAAATATTTTTAGGTTCCTAATGAATATTTATAGTCAAAATTATTACTTTTATAAACCCATTTAAAAATTGTTTTAGTAAAACAACACATGTTTGTGACATTTTTATTTTAACATTAAATAAAAAGTTATTAATGTCATTTTCCTACCAAAGTGGCTCCATGGGGTCCCCAAGTTGACCCATGGATTGTCTTGGTCGGCCATGACACTTCCAATAAGGGTAGGACATGTGTCAAGGTCATTTTATATTATTAAAACATTATTTTTACCTTAAATTACACTAATTACCTCTAGTCACGATTAAAAACTTAAAAGTTACTATTCACCAAAAAATTATTTTAATCCCACTGAACCAAATTTTGATTCCTAATGACAAACATGAATGTCTAATTTTTGAAATTCAAAACACAGAGGTGGTAAAATTTCATTTAAACGAAAAATCAGTTTTTTTAAGTACCACTTAGTGGTTTCACTATTCATCAAAAATTGATGTTTTTCAGAAAAATACCAAAACTTCACCCTAAGCTATATTTGATATTCTGAATTGAAAAATGTTTTCTATTTTACAAAATTCAATACATATAATTTACATTAATTAATTTAATAATTAATTCCTGCTGTTAGAACAAATAGCGTGTTTTTATGAAACAATATATATCAAAAGATTAACACTAGTTTAAGTCCAATTTCAAAGTGAAATTAATTCCAACGACCACTATTGGATTAAATGGTAAAAATATATTCTAATTTCTCTTTGAAACCAATTCAAAATATTATCTAATCATATTAATAAATTAGATTAAAAAGAGGTTTTGAATTAAAATACAACATTTTCCACTATTCATTAAAAATGAACTTTATCAGAAAAATACCAAAAATTTACATAAAGTAAATTTTGATTTCCCAATTCTAAAGAATAATTTTATTTGGTCCAAAATAATGTATAAGAGTGACCAAAACTATATTTAATGACGGTTCACCATCAAAAGGCGATAAGTTGACCTTTAGTGAATATTAGAGTATATATGCCTAAAATTGAATTCTTTTCTTATTTTAAGCCTTTATCCTTTGTTGGATAAATGTAAAAACATTTAACAAACATATATAATCATATATTAGTTATTTCTATTCATTCCCACCAATACAACGGCTACGTGTTAACTACCATTTAAAATAATATTATTTTATTACTAGTGTGTAACGTAAGATTTCAAAGAAACTCTTTGTTGCGTATCCGGTACACTATCGAACATAGAAACCCCTTTAAAGTAAAATTAATATTTAATTTGTAAATATTAATAAGTATGAAAATGTATTATTCTTTATTTACCTGGGATGTCACAATTGTCAGCATCTCCAGTGAGGCGGTAAACTCCCATGATAACCTTTTCTCTTTCACTATTACCCAAGGCATGCAATATTTTCTCTAAGGAATTTATCCATTTCTCAGCTAATAAGGGATTTGTACTCCCATTGAATGTTGGTGGTTGTTGCCTCATGAAGCGTTCTAACATTGATCCTCCACGTTGCGGATCAGGGTGCTCCATACGAGTAAGTTTATTATTCATAACCTGAGTGAGTTGTCCCAATATGTTGATAAGCTGATCAGCTATAGTTGTATCACCAGCTCCATTATAACTATCTTGAACAGGAGGGAAATCCCTATATAGAGTGCCTGTATTGATATGGTTTCCATTCCTTCCACTAGGTACCATTTCTATAAAATGGCATAAACTAGATCAGTTTATGAATCAAAATACATAATCCATACTTGTAAAACACTTAACATAAATTGAATAGTTTATGGATATAATCCATAATCATAAAAAAATTTTATTTGAGGAAGTATATAATCATAAACCCTTCATAATGGTTTGTAAAGAAAATGGGAATTATCCTAAGAATATCCCCCCGGAGTTTTGGAACCAAGAGTGCAGCAATGCCCATTGTCGTGCACCAGTTCCCATTCGAGTCTAGCTTAAAGTGGTGTTTTTGGGTTTTACCCCTAGATACATCTCTTCCAGAGCTGCCTCTACCTGCTCGTATCCAGACAGGGATGTATTGATCAGAAAACTCACAAAATCTCTACAACACCAAAATTCTAGGAAGTTCTTCTATACTAATCCTCAAAGTCTATCTTAGGGCTATGTTCTCTAATCATAGTTTTTCTAAATCTATCTTCAAAACTTAGTACTAAGCTGCATCTGATACCAACTATAATTCCTAGACCTCAGTTACCCAGGGTCGGTGCATTATTAAATAACATTGGCATGATCACAAAACATCATGTCTCGAAGGACCAATTAGTTTAGTAGCCTTGGAAACACTAGATATATTCATAAGTCTTACATTACATCATAAAGTAAAACAAAACTACAACAACATCTTGTCTTCATATCCCCTCATACTATCCCTACAAGTCATTCATAAAACACTTCTTCAAATCCTAGAAAAATTAAAACATTGAAAGGGGCGAGCTCAGATGCTCAGTAAGGATAACAATATAGTGGAAACATTCATAAATAAACATAAACATTTAAGGCAATGTATAACTGAAACAAAAGCCTTTTAAGCTTGAACTTAAAAATAATATGGAAAAATAAAATGAAATAATGCCATTTACTTATTCACATGGATATTCTACTAGTCGAATAATCACATGAAATATCAATAACCACTTTCATAATAATGGAATGCATAATGCCATACTATCATAACCACATAGTCAAGACCTTGTGCCAAGACTACAAATAAGATTTTGTCAATGCCTTGTTCAAAGACACTAGTTTGTCTCATGAGACCTACCGATGCATCAAGGAGCTATAGCGGGATCCACCCATCACTTATTAAGTCCAATTATTTCCTTATATGAAAAGTTTTAAACATATCATAAGCCATAACATAATCGTATCACATAAAACATGCATAAAGGAAACATAACATTTACACATTTCAATCACAGGATATCAATTCAACACATTGATATAATAAAAACTTTATAAAAACATTTTCAATAGCAAAATAAAATAAAAGTAAAACATGGTATTTATTTTTTATTTAAAAAAAGTTATGGCTTGTAGAGGAAGCCGAAACTCAAATAATGGTCACGGTGGCGGAGAAGTCGTTGTCGCCGCATACGAACGACAAAAAACATTCCCTTTTGTCGTTTAGAAAAACGCTTCATATAAAAAAGATTTCTTTTGAATAAACTTAAAAGTCAAAGTGGTTTATACACCACAAAACATTCCCCAATGAAAGGAGATTGAGACGAAGTCCATTCTCTCATGTACGACTTGACTCGATCATTCCTTAATATCCTGAATAATAAACTAGAGTTAATTTATACTTTATTAAGAACCTTTTTCAAGTTCATTATTCCTTTTATATCACTTATTACCATGTTATGAACATTATTTAATTATTTAAGTTAATAACGGTCATTTTGTCGATCTTTGGTACTTGAGTAGAAATAAACTTCTTATAATTACAAGTTGTTCATCTGGTAAAATATCCATTATTTCAAGAATTATATTCATTATGTAGATATCATATATATCATATATATCCATTATATAAATTCATTTATAATATTACATTACATTTAGAGGTAAGAAATGAAAGGCACCGTTCATGGAGATGGTAAGCTGTACGTACGCATGAACGCTACTTTCATTTCTATTTCATATTTAATGGAATGAAATCATAATGATATAAAGGTATATTATAATTCCTGTATAATATCATATATAATATCATTTACTCAATCCTTTATACGTCCCACATATGGCATTAATGATTCAAATCACTTTGAGGGGGCAGTAGTCCGCACTTCCTAAAATGAAATTATCGCGTTTACCCATAATGGAAATCATAAAGGTATGCCATAAATTAAAAATACAGAATCATAAGAAAAACATAAACATAATATATATCATATATAAATATAGTGACATCTTAATGTCCACCATGAGAGGTGTTAAAAGAATATTGAACAATCATCGTTTCATGAGGCAGTAATTCGGAACCCACAGAAACAGTATGTTCTGTAACCATTAGATGAAAGTGTGTGTAAGTTTAAATCAAATAATTCTCATAAAAACATCCTAGTATATTTAAGATACTTGTGTTTTTACAAAATAAAGGAATAAAAAGAGTTTAAGGGGTTGGAGAAGCAAAATAAAACAAAAGAACATATGAGAAGACATTACCTTAAAATCGGGTAACTCTTTTTGATTTGAGCCAAAGACTTCCTTGGGAAGACTTCTGCCCAATGTGAGGCTTCTAAGAGTAAGAGAGGGAAGTTTAGAGATTATTTGGGAAGAGGTTGGCCGAGCCAAATGGCTTTGAAGGTGTGAATAAGGTGATAGAGGTTGGGGCCTTCTATAAGAGGAGAGGAGGGGCACTCTTGGAAAGTCAAGAAATGTTACTTTATTATATAATGAGTTTCGGATTTTAAAGGTCCCAAAATTATATATTTCGAAGATAAGGTGATAAGGGTTCGAAATAAACTCATCCAATAGGTTTTTGACACCTGTATGTTAGATATTTGACATTATCTTTTCATTTTATTTAAATCGTTAATTAATGAGGTAATCGCTGCATCATCATGGTGTCATAAAAAATTAAATTTATTTAATGTCTAAAAATTATAAAAAAAATATCATGATGTATGAAATATTTTTATCTTTAAAATGAATATTTATAGTCTAATAGATCATTTACATATACAAAAATAAAATTGTTTTACTTGGGTGATACATACTTTGGTTACACTTTCCCTTTAAAAAAATAATATAAAAAAATGTCCCTATCACCCAAAGGTGATTCCATGGAGTCCCAAAGTTTGGCACAAGGCATCCCATGGTCGGACATGAAACAACCAGTAGCATTAGAACACATTTTGGGGTTATGTTTTATTATTATGTTACTATTTTATTACCCTTAACTACCCGATTACTAATTAATGAGGATAATTAAAGATAATTACCGTCGTTACTATTCATAATGTCAGAAAACAAGTGTCTTAATTAAATAATTTGGACCTTCTGATTCCAAATATGGAATCCATTTTACCAAATTCCAAACACAAAAATTGTAGTAATTAATTTAAAAATTATTCCCGCTGTCAAAACAAATATCGTGTTTTTAAGAAACAATATCTATCAAAAGATTGATAATTGTTTATGTCCAATTTTAAAGTGAAATTAATTCTAATGACAACCATTGTATAAAATGGTAAAATTATATTCTAATTATACTTCAAAACCACTCAATAGTATAATTTATCAATATAAATTATTTTGAATAAAAATGTTATTTTTTAGTATTTTCACTATTCATCGAAAATTGGATGTTCTCAGAAAAATAACAAAAATTCAACATCGGCTAATTTTGATATTCCAAATCCAAAAATGAAGTCCATTTTGAAATATAAAATCTATATAATTTCAAAAAGTGGTTATTACTATTCATAACGTCTACTTTGATTGGTCGCGGTGTGTTAGAATCTCGAACTTGCGTACAATGCAAGCTATTGCATTATTGAAAGAGAAGCGTACCATGGAAGCTTGGGGTTTTACATTCTACCCTCCTTCAATAAATTGCGTCCTCGCAATTGGAAAATTTTCTTTGAAAATAAAAGGTTGAAAATAGAAAATACCTTTGTGGAAAACCCACATCAGAAATAAGGTTAATAAAATTTAACCTTAATAAGAGGGAAACAGAAATGAAAAAGTCACCACCATATTATGATCTCAATTAAGAGAACATTGGAGGAAATTAGGGACATATAATTGGAGGAAAAACGTAAATATTTGTAGGGAGTGATTGAGGTCATCAATCACAAACAAGTGTAAAATTGAGGGCCTCAAGTCCTTCAATCTACGTTGATTTAAAATATCATTAGTTAAACAAAACATAAAGTATTAGGATAACACATTTTTTGATTTAATATACCTTTCCTAAAGTTTAAGAACTAATTTATTCATAGAATAAGAGATATGTATATATATATATGCTTGACAAGTAGAGTTTCAACCTTCAACTAATTTCTACCACAAACACATCTTTCTCTCAAAAAGATAATAGAACTCAAAAATATTATATTTATCATAATCATACAATGTTCAAAATAATTACACATACCATTTAGATTAGGAAAAATATTTTTTAATAACCAGGGACTTCTTGTAGGCTTGTGGTAGGTAATAAAGGCCTGTTGCACTATGGTTGTGGGTTCGATTCCTACAGCTTTGTCTGACGTGACGGGTTATCCCCCGACCTGCTGGTTGTCCTTTTCCTAAAACTATAATATTATAATATTCCAAAAATAATCTTCAGAAATGTTTTAACCATAAACAATACTATCCAAAGTTCAACTTAATCCATTCCAACCTTTATAGTTATCCAAAATACCTCTGTCCAGACTTTCTCTAAAAGGTCCTTAAATTCCAAAATCAATTGTAACATCAGATTCCCTAAATAAATAAAAGTTTCTCTTATTGTCACATCCTAAAAGTAGTATTACCTTCGTCATATTAAAACCTTAATGAAAACAACAAGTACTGCAGTACAATCCTTATATATATCACATTATTATTATAACCATAATACAGTTCTTGAGTCCAAAAACACAAATACAATAATTATTCCACTTCATATGTAGTAACATCACAAGATTGGACTTGATCCCTTGTCCTTTTCTGAGGAAAGTTTCCCTAAAACTTAGGACATTCATTTGCATAATTCACCATTTATCTACAATTGTAGCATTCAACATTGATAGCCACTTTCTTTCCCTTGCAATCACAAGCCTGGTAATCTTTTTATCCACATTTATAAAAAACTCTCATTCCTTTTAGGCAAGTACTGGGGTGATTATTCCAACAATTATCGAATAATAGAAAATCCTTCTTTCCATTTTTACCTTTATCTGTCTCTTGTTCCACCATTCTCTTCTTCTCTATCTTTACCTTATTGTCATAAGATTCAGAGAATTATTTTTCTGTCTTGATAGAGCACAAGACTATATCTTCGTACATTGAGAAATATTGTGACACTAAAGCTCGACGGAGAAATAGTTTTAACCAATCAAAGAAATGATCAATATTAATTCCTAGATTATGTATATAATCTTCATCATTCCCCTCTAAACTTGTAAAGTTGGCCTCATACTTTGCGACATTCTCATTCTCCTTTTGTCTCAGACTCAGAAATTGCCTTTCCATATCTACTCGATGGCCACGAGGAAAGTATTTTTCTATGAAAAGCTCTTTGAACTCCCTCCATTCCATATTTGATACTTCATCATCTTACTTTGTGTTTTGAATCAATGACCACCATTGATTAGCATCTCCAGTGAGACGATAAACTGCCATGATAACCTTTTCCCTTTCACTATTCACCAAGGCATGGAATATTTTCTCTAAGGAATTTATCCATTTCTCAGCTACTAAGGGATTTGTACTCCCATTGTTTGTTGGTGGTTGTTTCCTCATGAAGCGGTCTAACATTGATCCTCCACGTTGCGGATCAGGGTGCTCCATATGAGTAAGGTTATTATTCATAACCTGAGTGAGTTGTCCCAGTATGGTGATAAGCTGATCAGCACCAGTTGTATCACCAACTCCATTATAATTATCTTGAGCAAAAGGGACATCCCTAAATGGAGTGCGTGCATTGATACGGTTTCCATTCCTTCCACTAGACGCCATTTCTATAAAATGACATAAACTAGATCAGTTTATGAATCAAAATACATAATCCATACTTGTAAAACACTTAACATAAATTGAACAGTTTATGGATATAATCCATAATCATAAAGATGTTTTCTTTGAGTAAGTATATACTCATAAGCCCTTCATAATGGTTTTTAAATAAAATGGGAATTATCCTAAGCATATACCCCTAGAGTGTCTTAACCAAGAGTGAAACAATGCCCGTTGTCGTGCAACAGTTCCTGTTCGAGTCTAGCTCAAAGCGGTGTTTTCATGTTTTACCCCTAGGTACATCTGTGCCAGAGCCGCCTCTACCTGCTCATATCCAGACAGGGATGTATTGCTAAAAAAACTCACAAAATCTCTAAAATACCAAAATTATAGGAAGTTCTTCGATACTAATCCTCAAAGTCTATCTTAGGGCTATGTACTCTAATCAGAGTTTTTCTAAATATAACTTCCAAGGTTAGTACTAAACTACCTCTGATACCAACTGTAATGCCCCGACCCCAGTTACCGAAGGTCTTTGCATTATTATGTAACATTGGCATGATCACAAAAGATCAAGTCTCGAAGGACCAATTAGATTAGTATCCTTGGAAACACTAGATATATTCATAAGTCTTACATTACATCATAAAGTAAAACAAAAATACAACAACATCTTGTCATCATATCCCCTCATACAATCCATATAATTCATTCATAAAATACTTCTTCACATCCTGGAAAAATTAAAACATTGAAAGGGGTGAGCTCAGATGCTCATTAAGGATAACAATATAGCGGAAACATTCATAAATAAACATAAAAATTTAAGGCAATGTATAACTGAAACAAAAAACTTTTAAACATGAACTTCAGAATAATATGGAAAAATAAAATGAAATAATTACATTAATTATTCACATGGATATTCTACTAGTCAGATAATCACATGAAATATCAACAACCACTTTCATAATGATGGAATGCATAATGCCAGACTATCATAACCACATAGTCAAGGCCTTATACCAAGACTACAAATAAGATTTTGTCAAGGCCTTGTGCCAAGACACTAGTTTGTCTAATGAGACCTACTGATGCATCAAGGAGCTATAGAGGGATCCACCCATCACTTATTATGTCCAATTTATTCCTTTTATGAAAAGTTTTAAATATATCATAAGCCATAACATAATCGTATCACATAAAACATGCATAAAGGAAACATAACATTTACACATTTCAATCAAAAGATATCAATACAACACATTGATATAATAAAAACATTATCAAAACCATTTTCAATACAAAAATAAAATAAAAGTAAAACATGGTATTTATTTTTCATTTAAAAAATGTTATGGCTTGTAGAGGAAGCCGAAACTCAAATATTGGTCACGACGGCGGAGAATTCATTGTCGCCGCATACGTACGACAAAAAAAACATTCCCTTTTGTCATTTAGTAAAACGCTTTGTATAAAAAGATTAATTTTGAATAAAATAAAAGTCAAAGGGTTTATACACCATATAAAAGAAAGTTGTGTATAAAACAAAACATTCATCAATGAAATGAGATTGAGACGAAGTCCATTATCTCATGTCTGACTTGACTCAATTGTTCTTTAATCTCCTAAATAATAAACTAGAGTTAATTTCTACTTGATTAAGAACCTTTTTCAAGTTCATTATTCCTTTTATATCACTTATTACCATGTTATGAACATTATGTAATTATTTAAGTTAATAACGGTCGTTTTTTCGATCTTTGGTACTTGAGTAAAAATAAACTTCTTATAATTACAAGTTGTTCATGTGGTAAAATATCCATTATATCCAGAATTATATTAATTATGTAGATATCATATATATCATATATATACTGTATATAAATAAATTTATAATATTATATAACATTTAGAGGTAAGAAATGAAACACACCGTTCATGGAGACGGTAAGCCGTACGTACGCATGAATGCTACTTTCATTAATATTTCATATTTAATGGAATGAAATCATAATGATATAAAGGTATATTATAATTACAGTATAATTTCATATATAATATCATTTACTCCATCATTTATACATCCCACATATGACATTAACAATTCAAATCACTTTGTGGGGGCGATAGTCCGCACTTCCTAAAATGAAATTATCGCGTTTACCCATAATAGAAATCATAAAGGTATGACATAAATGAAAAATACAGAAGAATAAGGAAGATATAACAATAATATATATCATATATAAATATAGTGACATCTTAATGGCCACCACGAGAGGTGTTAAAAGAAGATTGAACAATCATCGTTTCATGAGGCAGTAATTCGCCACCCACAGAAACAGTATGTTCTTTAACCATTAGATGGAGGTGTGTGTAAGTGTAAATAAAATCATTCCCATAAAAACATCCTATTATATTTAAGATACTGGTATTGTTACAAAATAATGGAATAAAAGTATTTTAAGGTGTTGGAGAAGCAAAATAAAACAAAAGAACATAAGAGAAGACATTACCTTAAAATCGGGTAACTCTTTTTGATTTGAGCCAAAGGATTCCTTGGGAAGACTTATGCCCAGATTGAGTCTTCTAGGAGTAAGAGAAGGAAGCTAAGAGAGTATTTGGGTAGAGGTTGGCCAAGAAAAATGGATTTGGCGGTCTGAATAAGGTGGTAGATGTGGGGGCCTTCTATAAGAGGAGAGGAGGGGCACTCTTAGAAAGTCAGGAAATGTTACTTTATTATATAATGAGTTTCGGATTTTAAAGGTCCCACAATTATATATTTAGAGGATAAGGTGATAAGGGTTCTAAATCTACTCATCCAATAGGTTTTTGACATGTGTAAGTTATCGATTTTACATTATCTTTTCATTTTATTTAAATCGATAATTAATGAGGTAATTGCTGCATCATCATGGTGTCATAAAACATATAATTTATTTAATGTCTAAAAATTAAAAAAAAAATATCACGATGTATGAAATATTTTTAGCTTTACAATTAATATTTATAGTCTAAGAGATCATTTACACAGACAAAACTAAAATTGTTTTACTTGGGTGATGCATACTTTGGTTATACATTCCCTTTAAAAAAACAATATAATAAAATGTCACTATCACAAAATGGTGATTCCATGGGGTCTCAAAGTTTGGAACAGGGCATCCCTTGGTCGGCCATGAAACAAAAAGTAGCATTAGAACACAAGTTGGGGTCATTTGTTATTATTATGATATTATTTTATTACCCTTAACTACCCGATAACTAATTAATCACGATAATTAAAGATAATTACCGTCGTTAATATTCATAATGTCAAAAAAAAAAGTGTCTTAATTACATAATTTGGACCTTCTGATTCCAAATATGGAATCCATTTTACCAAATTCCAAACATAGAAATTGTATTATTTAATTTAAAAATTATTCTCGCTGTCAAAACAAATAGCGTGTTTTTAAGAAACAATATCTATCAAAAGATTGACAATTGTTTATGTCCAATTTTAAAGTGAAATTAATCATAATGACAACCATTGTATAAAATGGTAAAATAATATTCTAATTATTCTTTAAAAAAACTATATAGTATAATTTATCACTATAAATTATTTTTATTAAAAATGTTGTTTTTAAGTATTTTTCACTATTCATCGAAAATTGGATGTTCTCAGAAAAATACGAAAAATTCAACATAGGCTAATTTCGATATTCCGAATCCAAAAATGAAGTCCATTTTTAAATATAAAATTTATATAATTTCAAAAATTGGGTATTACTATTCATAACAGCTACTTTGATTGGTCGCAGTGTGTCAGAATATCGAACTTGCATACAATGCAAGCTATTGCATTATTGAAAGAGAAGCGTATCGGGAAGCTTGGGGTGTTACATTCTCACCCCCTTCAATAAATTTCGTCCTCAAAATTTGAAAATGTTCTTTGAAAATAAAAGGTTGAAAATAGGAAATACCTTTGTGGAAAACCCACATCGGAAATAAGGTTAATAAAATTTAGCCTTAATAAGAGGGAAAGAGAAATGAAAAAGTCACCACAAAATTATGATCTCAATTAGGAGAACATTGGTGAAAATTAGAGACATATAATTGGAGGAAAAACGTAAATATTTTTAAGGAGTGATTGAGGTCATCAATCATGAACAAGTGTAAAATTGAGGACCTCAAGGCCTTCAATCTACATTGATTTAAAATATCATCAGTTCAACAAAACATAAGGTATTAGGATAAAACATTTTTTGTTTTAATATCCCTTTACTAAAGTTTAAGAATTAATTTATTCATAGAATAAGAGATAGGTATATATATATATATATTCTTGATAAGTAGAGTTTCAACCTTCAACTAATTTCTACCACAAACTCATCTTTCTCTCAAAAAGATAATAGAAATCAAAAATATTATATTTATCATAATAATACAAGGTTAAAAATATTAACACATACCGTT
This sequence comes from Viscum album, assembly GCA_963277665.1. Lineage (NCBI taxonomy): Eukaryota > Viridiplantae > Streptophyta > Magnoliopsida > Santalales > Viscaceae > Viscum > Viscum album. Next base: position 193,128,328 of record OY728122.1, read on the forward strand.
TAGATTAGGAAAACTATTTTATAATAACCAGGGAATTCCTGTATACTAGTGGTAGGTAATAAAGTTCTGTCGCACTATGGTTGTGGGTTTGATTCCTACAGCTTTGTCCGGTGAGATGAGTTATCCCCCGACCTGCAGGTTGTCATTTTTCTAAAAATATAGTATTATAATATTCAAAAAAATAATCTTCAGAAATGTTTTAACCTTAAAAAATACTATCCAAAGTTCAACTTAATCCATTCCAACCATTATAGTTATCCAAAATACCTCTCTCCAGACTTTCTCTAAAAGGTCTCTACATTACAAAATCAATTATAACATCAGATTCCCCAAATAAATTAAAGTTTCTCTTATAGTCACATCCAAAAAGTATGATTACCTTCATCATATTAAAACCTTAATGAAAATAAAAAGTACTGAAGTACAATCCTTATCTATCACATTATTCTTATAACCATAATATAGTTCTTGAGTCAAAAAATACAAATACAATAATTATTCCACTTCATCTATAGTAACATGATAAGATTGGCCTTGATCCCTTGTCCTTTTCTGAGGTAAGCTTCCCTGATACTTAGAACATTCAATTACATAATTCCCCATTTCTCTACAATTGTAGCATTCAACATTGATAGCCTCTTTCTTTCCCTTGCAATCACGAGCCTGGTGACCTTTTTCTCCACATTTATAACAAACTCCCATTCTTTTGAGGCAAGTACCAGGGTGATTCTTCCCAAAATTATCGCATAATGGAAAATCCTTATTTCACTTTTTCCCTTTATCTGTCTATTGTTCCACCATTATCTTCTTCTCTTGATTTACTTTATTGTCATAAGATTTTGAGAATTCTTTTTCTATCTTGATAGAACACTAGACTATATCTTCGCATGTTGAGAAAGATTGTGATACTATAGCTCGACGGAGAAATGGGTTTAACCCATCAATGAAATGATCAATATTACTTCCTAGGTTACGTATATAATCTACAACATGCCTCACTAACCTTGTAAAGTCGGCCTCATACTTTGCGACATTCTCATTCTCCTTTTGTCTCAGACTCAGAAATTGCCTTTCCATATCTGCTCAATGGCCACAAGGAAAGTATTTTTCTATGAAAAGATATTTGAACTCCATCCATTCCATATTTGATACTTCATCATCTTCCTTTGTGTTTTGAATCAATGACCACCATTGATCAATATCTCCAGTGAGGCGGTAAACTTCAATGATAACCTTTTCTCTTTCACTATTACCCAAGGCATGGAATACTTTCTCTAAGGAATTTATCCATTGATCAGCTACTAAGGGATTTGTACTCCCATTGAATGTTGGTGGTTTTTGCCTCAGGAAGTGGTCTAACATTGATCCTACACATTGAGGATCAGGGTGCTCCATACGAGTAAGGTTATTATTCATAACCTGAGTGAGTTGCCCCAGTATGTTGATAAGATGATCAACACCAGTTGTATCACCAGCTCCATTATAATTATCTTGAGCAGGAGGGAAATCCCTACATGGAGTGCGTGCATTGATATGGTTTCCATTCCTTCCACTAGGCGCCATTTCTATACAATGGCATAAACTAGATCAGTTTATGAATCAAAATACATAATCCATACTTGTAAAACACTTAACATAAATTGAATAGTTTATGGATATAATCCATAATCATAAAAATGTTTTATTTGAGGAAGTATATACTCATAAACCCTTCATAATGGTTTGTAAAGAAAATGGGAATTATCCTAATCATATCCCCCAGGAGTGTCGTAACCAAGAGTGCAACAATTCCCGTTGTCGTGCACCAGTTCCCGTTCGAGTCTAGCTCAAAGCGGTGTTTTCGGGTTTTACCCCTAGGTACATCTGTGCTAGAGCCGCCTCTACCTGCTCGAATCCAGACATGGATGTATTGCTTGGAAAACTCATAAAATCTCTACAATACCAAAATTCTAGGAAGTTATTCTATACTAATCCTTAAGGTCTATCTTAGGGCTATGTGCTCTAATCAGATTTTTTCTAAATCTAGCTTCTAAGGTTAGTACTAAACTTCTCTGATACCAATAGTAACTCCCTGACCCCAGTTACCCAGGGTCGGTGCATTATTACGTAACATTGGCATGATCACAAAAGATCAACTCTCCAAGGACCAATTAGTTTAGTATCCTTGGAAATAGTAGATATATTCATAAGTCTTACATTACATCATAGAGTAAAACAAAACTACAACAACATATTGTCTTCATATCCCCGCATACTATCCCTACAGGTCATTCATAAAATACTTCTTCACATCCAGGAAAAATTAAAACCATTAAAGGGGTGAGCTTAGATGCTCAGTAATGATAACAATATAGCGGAAACATTCAAAAATAAACATAAACATTTAAGGCAATGTATAACTGAAACAAAAGCCTTTTAAACTTGAACTTCAGAATAATATGGAAAAATAAAATGAAATAATGCCATTTACTTATTCACATGGATATTATACTAGTCGAATAATCACATGCAATATCAATAACCACTTTCATATTGATGGAATGCATAATGCAAGACTATCATAACCACATAGTCAAGGCCTTGTGCCAAGACTACAAATAAGATTTTGTCAAGGCCTTGTGGAAAGACACTAGTTTGTCTCATGAGACCTACCGATGCATTGGGGAGCTATAGAGGGCTCCACCCGTCACTTATTAAGTCCAATAAATTCCTTATATGAAAATGTTTAAACATATCATAAGCCATAACATAATCGTATCATATAAAACATGCATAAAGGAAACATAACATTTCAAAATTTCAATCAAAAGATATGAGTACAACACATTGATATAATAAAAACATTATCAAAACCATTTTCAATACCAAAATAAAATAAAATTAAAACATGGTATTTGTTTTTCATTTTAAAAATGTTAAGGCTTGTAGAGGAAGATGAAACTCAAATAATGGTCACGGCGGCGGAGAAGTCATTGTCACCGCATATGTACGACAAAAAAAACATTCTCATTTGTCGTTTAGTAAAACGCTTCGTATAAAAAATATTCATTTTGAATAAACTTAAAATTCAAAGGGATTTATACACCGTATAAAAGAAAGTTGTGTATAAAACAAAACATTCCTCAATGAAAGGAGATTGAGATGACGTCCATTATCTCATGTCCGACTTGACTCAATCGTTCTTTAATCTCCTGAATAATAAACTAGAGTTAATTTCTACTTGATTAAGAACCTTTTTCAAGTTCATTATTCCTTTTATATCACTTATTACCATGTTATGAACATTATATAATTATTTAAGTTAATAACGGTCGTTTTGTCGATCCTTGGTACTTGAGTAAAAATAAACTTCTTATAATTACAAGTTGTTCACATGGTAAAATATCCATTATATCCAGAATTATATTCATTATGTAGATATCATATATATCATATATATCCATTATATAAATTAATTTATAATATTATATTACATTGTTGGTAAGAAATTAAATGCACTGTTCATGGAGACGGTAATCCGTACGTATGAATGAACGCTACTTTCATTTATATTTTATATTTAATGGAATGAAATAATATTGATATAAAGGTATATTATAATTCCAGTATAATATAATATATAATATCATTTACTCCATCCTTTATACATCCCACATATGGCATTGACTATTAAAATCACTTTGAGGGGGCAGTAGTCCGCACTTCCTAAAATGAAATTATCACGTTTACCCATAATGGAAATCATAAAGGTATTCCATAAATGAAAAATAAAGAAGCATAAGAAAAAATAAACATAATATATATAATATATAAATATAGTGACATCTTAATGGCCACCATGAGAGGTGTTGAAAGAAGATTGAACAATCATCGATTCATGAGGCAGTAATTCGCCACCCACAGAAACCGTATGTTTTTTAACCATTAGACAAAGGTGCGTGTAAGTGTAAATAAAATAAATCTCATAAAAACATCCTAGTATATTGAATATACTAGTTTTGTTACAAAAGAAATGAATAAAAAGAGTTTAAGGGGTTGGAGAAGCAAAATCAAATAAAAGAACATAAGAGAATACATTACCTTAAAATCGGGTAACTCTTTATGATTTGATCCAAAGGCTTCATTGGGAAGACTTATGCCTAAAGTGAGTCTTCTAGTAGTAAGAGAGGTGAGTTGAGAGAGTATTTAGGTAGAGTTTGTCCGAGCCAAATGGCTTTGAAGGTGTGAATAAGGTGGTAGAGGTGGAGGCCTTTTATAAGAGGAGAGGAGGGGCACTCTTGGAAAGTCAAGAAATATTACTTTATTATATAATGAGTTTCGGATTTTAAAGGTCCCACAATTATATATTTTGAGGATAAGGTGATAAGGGTTCTAAATTTACTCATCCAATAGGTTTTTGACAAGTTTAAGTCTTAGATTTTACATTATCTTTTCATTTTATTTAAATCATTAATTAATGAGGTAATCGCTGCATCATCATGGTGTCATAAAAAATTTAATTTATTTAATGTCGAAAAATTATAAAAAAAATATCATGATTTATGAAATATTTTTATATTTACAATGACTATTTATAGTCCAAGAGATCATTTAAACAGACAAAACTAAAATTGTTTTACTTGGGTGATACATACTTTGGTTATACTTTCCCTTTAAAAAAATAATATAATAAAATGTCACTATCACCCAAAAGTGATTCCATGGGGTCCCAAAGTTTGGAACAAGGCATCCCATGGTCGGAAAAGAAACAAGAAGTAGCATTAGAACACATGTTGGGGTCATTTGTTATTATTATGATATTATTTTATTACCCTCAACTACACGATTACTAATTAATCACGATAATTAAAGATAATTACCGTCATTACTATTCATAAGGTCAAAAAACAAAAGTGTCTTAATTACATAATTTGGAACTTCTGATTCAAAATATAAAATCCATTTTACCAAATTCCAAACGTAGAAATTGTAGTAATTAATTTAAAAATTATTCCCGCTATCAAAACAAATAGCGGGTTTTTAAGAAACAATATCTATCAAAAGATTGACAATTGTTTATGTCCAATTTTAAGGTGAAATTAATTCTAATGACCAACATTGGATAAAATGGTAAATTTATATTCTAATTATTCTTTAAAACCACTCAATAGTATAATTTATCACTATAAATTATTTGGATTGAAAAAGTTTTTTTAAGTATTTTTCACTATTCATCGAAAATTGGATGTTCTCAGAAAAATACCAAAAAATCAACATGGGATAATTTCGATATTCCGAATCCAAAAAATGAAGTCCATTATGAAATATAAAATATATATAATTTCAAAAAGTGGGTATTACTATTCATAACGACTACTTTGATTGGTCGCGGTGTGTTAGAATCTCGAACTTGCGTACAATGCAAGCTATTGCATTATTGAAAGAGAAGTGTACCATGGAAGCTTGGGGTGTTACACTCTCCCCTACTTCAATAAATTGTGTCCTAGAAATTTGAAAATGTTTTCGAAAATAATATGTTGAAAATAGAAAATACCTTTGTGGAAAACCCACATCGGAAATAAGGTTTATAAAATTTAACCTTAATAAGAGGGAAAGGGAAATGAAAAAGTCACCACCAAATTATGATCTCGATTAGGAGAACATTGGTTGAAATTAGAGACATATAATTGGAGGAAAAACATAAATATTTGTAGGGAGTGATTGAGGTCATCAATCACAAACAAGTGTAAAATTGAGGGCCTCAAGGCCTTCAATCTACGATGATTTAAAATATCATCAGTTCAACAAAACATAAAGTATTAGGATAAATTTTTTTTTGTTTTAATATCACTTTCCTAAAGTATAAGAATTAATTTATTCATAGAATAAGAGATAGGTGTATATATATATATATATATGCTTGACAAGTAGAGTTTCAACCTTCAACTAATTTCTACCACAAACTCATCTTTCTCTCAAAAAGATAATAGAAATCAAAAATATTATATTTATCCTAATCGTATAAGGTTCAAAATATTAAAACATACCATTTAGATTAGGAAAACTATTTTTTAATAACCAGGGACTTTTTATAGGCTAGTGGTAGGTAATAAAGGCCTGTCGCACTATGGTTGTGGGTTCGATTCTTACAACTTTGTCTGACGTGACAGGTTATCCCCCGACCTGCAGGTTGTCCTTTTCCTAAAACTATAGTATTATAATTTTCCAAAAATAATCTTCATAAATGTTTTAACCTTAAACAATACTATCCAAAGTTCAAATTAATCCATTCCAACCTTTATATTTATCCAAAATACCTTTGTCCAGACTTTCTCTAAAAGGTCTCTAAATTCCAAAATCAATTATAACATCAGATTCCCGAAATAAAGTAAAGTTTCTCTTATTGTCACATCCTAAGAGTATTATTACCTTCATCATATTAAAACCTTAATGAAAACAACAAGTACTGCAGTAAAATACTTATATATAACACATTATTCTTATAAACATAATATAGTTCCTGGGTCCAAAAACAAAAATACAATAATTATTCCACTTCATCTGTAGTAACAACATAAGATTGACCTTGATCCCTTGGCCTTTTCTAAGGCATGTTTCCCTGACACTTTGGATATTCATTTGCATAATTCCCCATTTATCTAGAATTGTAGCATTCAACATTGATAGCCTCTTTCTTTCCTTTTCAATCACGAGTCTGGTGACCTTTTTCTCCACATTTATAACTACCTCCCATTCTTTTTATGCAAGTACTGGGGTCATTCTTACCACAATTATCACATAATTGAAAATCCTTCTTTCACTTTTTCCATTTATTTGTCTCTTGTTCCACTGTTCTCTTCTTCTCTTGCTTTACTTTATTGTCATAAGATTTATAGAATTATTTTTCTTTCTTGATAGAACACAAGACTATATCTTTGTATGTTGAGAAATATTGTGATACTAAATCTCAACGGAGAAATGGTTTTAACCCATAAAATAAACTATCAATATTACTTCCTGGGTTACATATATAATCTGCAGCCTGCCTCGCTAACCTTATAAAGTTGGCCTCATAATTTGCGACATTTTCATTCTCCTTTTGTCTTAGACTCAAAAATTGCCTTTCCATATCTGCTCTATGGCCACGAGGAAAGTATTTTTCTAAGAAAAGATCTTTGAACTCCATCCATTCCATATTTGATACTTCATCATCTTCCGTTGTGTTTTGAATCAATGACCACCATTGATCAACATCTCTAGTGAGGTAGTAAACTGCCATGATAACCTTTTCCCTTTCACTATTCCCCAAGGCATGGAATATTTTCTCTAAATAATTTATCCAATTCTCAGCTACTAAGGGATTTTTAATCCCATTGAATGTTGGTGTTTGTTTCCTCATGAAGCAGTCTAACATTGATCCTCCACGTTGCAGATCAGGGTGCTCTATACGAGTAAGGTTATTATTCATAACCTGAGTGAGTTGTCCCAGTATGTTGATAAGCTGATCAGAACCAGTTGTATCACCTACTCCATTATAATTATCTTAAGCAGGAGGGAAATCCCTACATGGAGTGCACGCATTGATACAGTTTTCATTCCTTCCACTAGGCACCATTTCTATACAATGGCATAAACTAGATCAGTTTATGAATCAAAATACACAATCCATACTTGTAAAACACTTAACATAAATTGAACAGTTTATGTATATAATCCATAATCATAAAAAAATTTCTTTGAGGATATATATACTCATAAACCCTTCATAATGGTTTGTAAAGAAAACGGGAATTATCCTAAGCATATCCCCCAGGAGTGTCCTAACCAAGAGTGCAACAATGCCCGTTATCATGCACCGGTTCTCGTTCGAGTCTTGCTCAAAGCGGTGTTTTCGGGTTTTACCACTAGGTACATCTGTGCCAGAGCCACCTCTAACTGCTCGTATCCAGACAAGGATGTATTTCTCGGAAAACTCACAAAATCTCTACAATACCAAAATTCTAGGAAGTTATTCTATAGTAATCCTCAAAATCTATCTTCGGGCTATGTGCTCTAATCAGAGTTTTTCTAAATCTAGCTTCCAAGGTTAATACTAAACTGCCTCTAATACCAACTGTAATGCCCTGACCCCAGTTACCCAGGGTCGGTGCATTATTACGTAACATTGTCATGATTATAAAACATCAATTCTCTAAGGACCAATTAGTTTAGTAGCCTTGTAAATACTAGATATATTCATAAGTCTTAAATTACATCATAAAGTAAAACAAAACTACAACAACATCTTGTCTTCATATCCCCTCATACTATCCCTACAGGTCATTAATAAAATACATATTCAAATCCTGGAAAAATTAAAACATTCAAAGGGGTGAGCTCAGATTCTTATTAAGGATAACAATATAGCGGAAACATTCATAAATAAACATAAACATTTAAGGCAATGTATAACTGAAACAAAAGCCTTATAAACTTGAAATTCAGAATAATATGGAAAAATAAAATGAAATAATTCCATTTAATTATTCACATGGATATTCTACTAGTCAAATAATCACATGCAATATCAATAACCACTTTCATAATGATGGAATGCATAATGACATACTATCATAACCACAAAGTCAAGGCCTTGTGCCAAGACTACAAATAAGATCTTGTCAAGGCCTTGTGCCAAGACACTAGTTTGTCTCATGAGACCTACCGATGCCTCGAGGAGCTATAGTGGGCTCCACCCATCACTTATTAAGTCCAATTCATTCCTTATACGAAAAATTTTAAACATATCATAAGCCATAACATAATCGTATCACATAAAGCATGCATAAAGGAAACATAAAATTTCCACATTTCAATCACAACATATCAATACAACACATTGATATAATAAAAAAATTATGAAAACCATTTTCAATACCAAAATAAAATTAAATTAATACATGGTATTTATTTTTCATTTAAAAAAATTTTATGGCTTGTATAGGAAGCCAAAACTCAAATAATGGTCACGATGGTAGAGAAGTCGTTGTCTCCACATATGTACGACAAAAAAAAATTCCCTTTTGTCGTTTATTAAAACACTTCATATAAAAAAGATTAATTTTGAATAAACGTAAAGGTCAATGGGGTTTATACACCATATAAAAGAAAGTTGTGTATAAAACAAAACATTCCTCAATGAAAGGAGATTGAAGCGAAGTCCATTATCTCGTGTCCGACTTGACTCGATCGTTCTTTAATCTCACGAATAATAAACTAGAGTTAATTTATACTTTATTAAGAACCTTTTTCAAGTTATTTATTCCTTTTATATTACTTATTACCATGTTATGAACATTATGTAATTATTTAAGTTAATAATGGTCGTTTTGTCGATCTTTGGTACTTGAGTAAAAATAAACTTCCTATAATTACAAGTTATTAATGTGGTAAAATATCCATTATATCCAGAATTATATTCATTATGTAGATATCATATATATCATATATATCCAGTATATAAATGCATTTATAATATTTCATAACATTTAGAAGTAAGAAATGAAATGCACCGTTCATGGAGACGGAAAGCCGTACGTACGCATGAACGCTAATTTCATTTCTTTATTGTATTTAATGGAATTAAATCATAATGATATAAATATATATTATAATTCCAGTATAATATCATATATAATATCATTTAATCTATCCTTTATACGTCCCACATATGGCATTAACGATTTAAATCACTTTGAGGGGGCGGTAGTCCGCACTTTCTAAAATGAAATTATCGCGTTTACCCATAATGGAAATCATAAAGGTATGCCATAAATGAAAAATAAATAAGAATAAGGAAAAGATAAACATAATATATATCATATATAAATATAGTTAAATCTTAATGGCCACCATGAGAGGTGTTAAAAGAAGATTGAAAAATCATCGTTTCATAAGGCAGTAATTCGCCACCCACAGAAACAGTATGTTCTTTAACCATTAGACGAAGGTGTGTGTAAGTGTAAATAAAATAATTATAATAAAAACATCCTATTATATTTAATATACTGGTGTTTTTACAAAATAAAGGAATAAAAAGTGTTTAAGTGTTTGGATAAGCAAAATAAAACAAAAGAACAAGAGAGAAGACATTACCTTAAAATCGGGTAACTCGTTTTGATTTGAGCCAAAGGCTTACTTGGAAAGACTTATTCCCAAAGTGACGCTTCTAGGAGTAATATAGGGAAGTTGAGAGAGTATTTGGGAAGAGGTTGGCCTAGAAAAATGGCTTTGAAAGTGTGAATAAGGTGATAGAGGTGGGGGCCTTCTATAAGAGGAGAGGAGGGGCGCTCTTAGAAAGTCAAGAAATGTTACTTTATTATATAATGAGTTTCGGATTTTAAAGGTCCCAAAATTGTATATTTCGAGAATAAGGTGATAAGGGTTTGAAATATACTCAACCAATAGGTTTTTTACATGTGTAATTTATAGATTTTACATGATCTTTTCATTTTATTTAAATCATAAATTAATGAGGTAATCACTGCATCGTCATGGTGTCATAAAAAATGTAATTTATTTAATCACTAAAAATTATAAAAAAAATATCATGATGTATGTAATATTTTTAGCTTTCAAATAAATATTTATAGTCTAATATATAATTTACATAGACAAAACTAAAATTGCTTTACTTGGGTGATACATACTTTGGTTATACTTTCCCTTTAAAAAAATAATATAATAAAATGTCACTATCACCCAAAAGTGATTCCATGGGGTCCCAAAGTTTGGAACAAGGCATCCCATGGTCGGCCATGACACAACCCGTAGCATTAGGACACATGTTGGGGTTAGTTTTTATTATTATGATACTAATTTATTACCCTTAACTACCCGATTACTAATTAATCACGATAATTAAAGATAATTACCGTCATTACTATTCATAATGTCAAAAAACAAAAGTGTCTTAATTACATATTTTGGACCTTATGATTCCAAATATGGAATAAATTTTACCAAATTAAAAACACAGAAATTGTATTAATTAATTTAAAAATTATTCCCGCTGTCAAAACAAATAGCGTGTTTTTAAGAAACAATATCTATCAAAAGATTGACAATTGTTTATGTCCAATTTTAAAGTGAAATTAATTATAATGAACACCATTGGATAAAATGGTAAAATTATATTCTAATTATACTTTAAAACCACTAAATAGTATAATTTATCACTACAAATTATTTTGATTAAAAATGTTGTATTTAAGTATTTTTCACTATTCATCGAAAATTGGATGTTCTCAGAAAAATACCAAAAATTCATCATAGGCTAATTTTGATATTCTGAATCCAAAAATGAAGTCCATTTTGAAATATAAAATTTATATAATTTCAAAAGGTGGGTATTACTATTCATAATGGCTACTTTGATTGGTCGTAGTGTGTTAGAATCTCGAACTTGCGTACAATACAAGCTATTGCATTATTGAAATAGAAGCGTACCGTGGAAGATAGGGGTGTTACATTCTCCCATACTTCAATAAATTGAGTCCTCACAATTTTAAAATGTTCTTTGAAAATAAAAGGTTGAAAATAGAAAATACCTTTGTGGAAAACCCACATCGGAAATAAGGTTAAAAAAATTTAGCCTTAATAAGAGGGAAAGAGAAATGAAAAAGTCACCACAAAATTATGATCTCAATTAAGAGAACATTGATGAAAATTAGAGATATATAATTGGAGGAAAAATGTAAATATTTGTAGGGATTAATTGAGGTCATCAATCACAAACAAGTGTAAAATTGAGGGCCTCAAGGCCTTCAATCTATGATGATTTAAAATATCATCATTTCAACAAAACATAAAGTATTAGGATAACACATTTTTTGTTTCAATATCCTTTTCCAAAAGTTTAAGAATTAATTTATTAATAGAATAAGGGATAGGTATATATATATATATATATGCTTGACAAGTAGAGTTTCAACCTTCAACTAATTTCTACCACAAACTCATCTTTCTTTAAAAAAGATAATAGAACTCAAAAATATTATATTTATCCTAATCGTACAGGGTTCAAAATATTAACACATACCATTTAGATTTGGAAAACTGTTTTGTAATAACCATGGAATTCCTATAGTCCAGTGGTAGGTAATAAAGGCTTGTCACACTATGGTTGTGGGTTCGATTCCTACAGCTTTTTCCGACGCGACGGGTTATCCCCCGACCTACAGGTTGTCCTTTTCCTACAACTATAGTATTAGAATATTCCAAAAATAATCTTCAGAAATGTTTTAACCTTAATCAATAATATCCAAAGTTCAACTTAATCCATTCCAACCTTTATAGTTATCCAAAATACCTATGTCCAGACTTTCTCTAAAAGGTCTCTAAATTCCAAAATCAATTGTAACATCAGATTCCCCAAATAAATTAAAGTTTCTCTTATTGTCACATCCTAAAAGTATGATTACCTTCATCATATTAAAACCTTAATAAAAACAACAAGTACTGTAGTACAATCCTTATATGTATCACATCATTCTTATAACCATAATATAGTTCTTGAGTCAAAAAACACAAATACAATAATTATTCCACTTCATTTGTAGTAACAACATAAGATTGGACTTGATCCCTTGGCATTTTCTGAGGTACATTTCCCTGACTCTTAGGAAATTAATTTTCATAATTCCCCATTTCTCTACAATTGTAGCATTCAAAATTGATATCCTCTAGCTTTCCCTTGCAATCACGAGCCTGGTGACCTTTTTCTCCACATTTATAAAAAACTCCAATTCCTTTTAGGTAACTACTGGGGTGATTCTTCCCACAATTATTGCATAATGGAAAATCCTTCATTCCATTTATCCCTTTATTTGTCTCTTGTTCCACCATTCTCTTAGTCTCTTGCATTAATTTATTATCATAAGATTTAGAGAATTCTTTTTCTGTCTTGATAGAACACGAGACTATATCTTTGTACGTTGAGAAAGATTGTGATACTAAAGCTCGATGGAGAAATGGTTTTAACCCATCAAGGAAATGATCAATCTTACTTCTTGGGTTACGTATATAATCTGCAGCATGCCTCGCTAACCTTGTAAAGTTGGCCTCATACTTTGAGCCATTCTCATTCTCTTTTTCTCTCAGACTCAGAAATTGCCTTTCCATTATGCTCGATGGCCACGAGGAAAGTATTTTTCTAAGAAAATCTCTTTGAACTCCCTCCATTCCATATTTGATACTTCATCATCTTCCCTTGTGTTTTGAATCAATGATCACCATTGATTAGTATCTCCAGTGAGGCAGTAAACTGCCATGATAACCTTTTCCCTTTCACTATTCCCCAAGGCATGGAATATTTTCTATAAGGAATTTATCCATTGCTCAGCTACTAAGGGATTTTTACTCCCATTGAATATTGGTGGTTCTTTCCTCATGAAGCGGTATAACATTGATCATCCACGTTGTGGATCAGGGTGCTCCATACGAGTAAGGTTATTATTCATAACCTAAGTTAGTTGTCCTAGTATGGTGATAAGCTGATCAACACCAGTTGTATCACCAGCTCCATTATAATTATCTTGAGCAGGAGGGAAATCCCTACATGGAGTGCATGCATTGATATGGTTTCCATTCCTTCCACTAGGCGCCATTTCTATACAATGGCATAAACTAGATTAGTGTATGAATCAAAATACATAATCCATACTTGTAAAACACTTAACATAAATTGAACAGTTTATGGATATAATCCATAATAATAAAAATGTTTTCTTTGAGGATGTATATACTCATAAACCCTTCATAACGGTTTGTAAAGAAAATGAGAATTATCCTAAGCATATCCCCTAGGAGTGTCATAACCAAGAGTGCAGCAAGGCCTGTTGCCGTGCACCAGTTCCCGTTCGAGTCTAGCTCAAAGCGGTGTTTTCGGGTTTTACCCCTTGGTACATCTATGCCAGAGCCGCCTCTACCTGATCGTATCCAGAAAGGGATGTATTTCTTGGAAAACTCACAAAATCTCTATAATACCAAAATTCTAGGAAGTTCTTCTATACTAATCCTCAAATTCTATCTTAGGGCTATGTGCACTATTCAGAGTTCTTATAAATCTAGCTTCCAAGGTTAGTACTAAACTGCCTTTGATACCAACTGTAATGCCCCGAACCCAGTTATCTAGGGTCGGTGCATTATTATGTAACATTGGAATGATAAAAAAAGATCAAGTCTCGAAGGACCAATTATTTTAGTAGCCTTGGAAACACTAGATATATTAATAAGTCTTACATTACATCATAAAGTAAAACAGAACTACAACAACATCTTGTCTTCATATCCCCTCATGCTATCCCTGAAGGTCATTCATAAAATACTTTTTCACATCCTGAAAAAATTAAAACATTGAAAGGGGTGAGCTCAGATGCTCAGTAAGGATACCAATATAGAAGAAACATTCATAAATAAACATAATCATTTATGGAAATGTATAACTGAAAAAAATGCCTTTTAAAGTTGAACTTCAGCATAATATGGAAAAATAAAATGAAATAATGCCATTTAATTATTCAAATGGATATTATACTAGTTGAATAATCACATGAAATATCAATAACCACTTTCATAATGATGGAATGCATAATTCCAGACTATCATAACCACATAGTCAAGGCCTTGTTCCAAGACTACAAATAATATTTTGTGAAGGCCTTGTTCCAAGAAAATAGTTTGTCTCATGAGACCTACTAATGCATCGAGGAGCTATAGCGGGCTCCACCCGTCACTTATTAAGTCCAATTAATTCCTTATATAAAATGTTTTAAACATATCATAATCCATAACATAATCATATAACATAAAACATGCATAAAGGAAACATAACATTTCCACATTTCAATCCCAAGATATCAATACAACACATTGATATAATAAAAAAAATATCAAAACCATTTTGAATACCAAAATAAAATAAAAGTAAAACATGGTATTTATTTTTCATTTAAAAAAAGTTATGGCTTGTAGAGGAAGCCGAAACTCAAATAATGGTCACGGTGGCAGAGAAGTCATTGTCGCCGCATATGTACGACAATTTTTTTTCCCATTTGTCATTTAGTAAAAAGCTTCGTATAAAAAAGATTCCTTTTGAATAAATGTAAAATTCAAAGGGGGTTTATACACTGTATAAAAGAGAGTTGTGTATAAAACAAAACATTCCTCAATGAAAGTAGATTGAGACAAAGTCCCTTACCTCGTGTCCGACTTGACTTGATCGTTATTTAATCTCCCGAATAATAAACTAGAGTTAATTTATACTTGATTAAGAACCTTTTTCAGGTTAATTATTCCTTTTATATCACTTATTACCATGTTATGAACATTATGTAATTATTTATGTTAATAACGGTCGTTTTGTCGATCTTTGGTAATTGAATAAAAATAAACTTCTTATAATTACAAGTTGTTCATGTGGTAAAATATCCATTATATCCAGAATTATATTCATTATGTTGATATCATATATATAATATATATCCAATATATAAATTCATTTATAATATTACATAACATTTATATGTAAGAAATGAAATTCACCGTTCATGGAGACGGTAAGCCGTACGTACGCATAAACACTACTTTCATTTCTATTTTGTATTTCATGGAATGAAATCATAATGATATAAAGGTATATTATAAATCCAGTATAATATAATATATAATATCATTTACTTTATCCTTTATATGTCCCACATATGTCATTAACGATTCAAATCACTTTGAGGGGGCGGTAGTCCACACTTCCTAAAATGAAATTATCACGTTTACCCATAATGGAAATCATAAAGGTATGCCATAAATGAAAAATACATAAGAATAAGGAAAAAATATAATTAATATATATCATATATAAATATATTGACATCTTAATGGCCACCATGAGAGGTGTTAAAAGAATATTGAACAATCATCGTTTAATGAGGCAGTAATTTGTCACCCACAGAAACAATATGTTCTTTAACCATTAGACGAAGGTGTGTGTAAGTGTAAATCAAATCCTTCTCATAAAAAAATACTATTATATTGAAGATACTGGTGTTGTTACAAAATAAAGTAATAAAAAGTGTTTAAGGGGTTGGATAAGAAAAATAAAACAAATGAACATAAGAGAAGACATTACCTTAAAAGTAGGTAACTCTTTTTGATTTGAGCCAAAGGATTCCTTGGGAAGACTTCTTCCCAAAGTGACACTTATAAGAGTAAGAGAGGTAAGTTAAGAGAGTATTTGGGCAGAAGTTGGCTGATAAAAATGGCCTTGAAGGTGTGAATAAGTTGGTAGAGGTGGGGGCCTTTTATAAGAGGAGAGGAGGGGCACTCTTGGAAGGTCAAGAAATGTTACTTTATTATATAATGAGTTTCGGATTTTAAAGGTCCCACAATTATATATTTTGAGGATAAGGTGATAAGTGTTCAAAAACAATTCTCATCCAATAGGTGTTTGACAAGTGTAAGTTTTAGATTTTACATTATCTTTTCATTTTATTTAAATCGTTAATTAATGAGGAAATCACTGCATCATCATGGAGTCATAAAAAATTTAATTTATTTAATGTCTAAAAATTATAAAAAAAATATAATGATGTATGTAATCTTTTTATATTTCCAATGAATATTTATAGTATAATAGATTATTTATATAGACAAAACTAAAATTGTTTTACTTGGGTGATACATACTTTGGTTATACTTTCCCTTTTAAAAAATAATATAATAAAATATCACTATCACCCAAAAGTGATTCCATGGGGTCCCAAAGTTTTAAAAAAGGAATCCCATGGTCAGAAATGAAACAAAAAGTATAATTAGGACACATGTTGGTGTCATTTGTTATTATTGTGATATTATTTTATTACCCTTAACTACCCGATTACTAATTAATCCCGATAATTAAAGATAATTACCGTCGTTACTATTCATAATGTCAAAAAAAGTGTCTTAATTACATAATTTGGACCTTATTATTCCAAATATAGAATCCATTTTATCAAATTCCAAACACAGAAATTGTAGTAATTAATTTAAAAATTATTCCCGCTGTCAAAACAAATAGCGTGTTTTTAAGAAACAATATCTATCAAAAGATTGACAATTGTTTATGTCCAATTTTAAAGTGAAATTAATTCTAATGAACACCATTGGATAAAATAGGAAAATTATATTCTAATTATACTTTAAAACCACTCAATAGTATAATTTATCACTATAAATTATTTTGATTAAAAATTTTGTTTTTATGTATTTTTCACTATTCATCAAAAATTGGATGTTCTCAAAAAAATACCAAAAAATTAAACATAGGCTAATTTCGATATTCTGAATCAAAAAATGAAGTCCATTTTGAAATATAAAATTTATATAATTTCAAAATGTGGGTATTACTATTCATAACGGCTACTTTGATTGGTCGCGGTGTGTTAGAATCTCGAACTTGCGTACAATGCAAGCTATTGAATTATTGAAAGAGAAGCGTACCATGGATTCTTGGGGTGTTACATAAATATTATGGAAAGGAAATAAACCAATAAATTAACCGCATTTCAATCTTCGGATAACCACTTATGTACCTACTTTGGGCTTGGGATAATCTTCTACGTACCCTTGTTGGGCATGGTCTAACCACACGGGTACACTTTTTGGGCTTAAGATAATCTCCTTTGTACCCATTGAGCTCATAAAACATTGATATTTATGCAATGAATTATAGGGGTATAATGGAACCACCCATTAAATAATCATAATATATTCATATGTTTTCCACTAGATCATGAAATCATTTATCATTGCATCAAATCTCAAACCATGGAGAAAAAAAGGTTTCATAAATATTATATAATTATAATCATAAACCATTTAAAGAAAGAATAAATATGGTAAAATTGGATCATATTCCAAATAAATTATATGAAACATAAAATGATGTTTTTATAGATGAAGATATCTTTAAATGATCAGTGAAACATTTCTTGAGAAAAATAAGATTTTTCATTTTGAAATAAATTATTTAAAATTTAAAAAATTTTAAAAATTTTAAGAAAAATATTTTATTTGAAAATATACATGGAAAAAATATAAATAAATATTCATATAAAAGGTAATTCATGATGATAAGAAAAGTTTTTCATGCAGTGTATGTTAAAATAAATATTTCTTCGACATTTTTGGTAAAAAGTCACAAATTAACTTATTTGGAAAACGAGAAGAAGATTCATTTTAATTTTATCTATATAAATTAAAAATGGGTAAAAATGATTTTATAAAATCATTAGGAATTTTAAAAACATTTTTGGAAGTATTTTAAATAAAACATTGATATGGAAAATATACACTCCCTACCGAAGATAGTAATAAATCCAGTTTTCCTTAAAAATATTTCATTATCTTGAGTTCGAAAATAGAGGGAAAAGAAATAAAAACATGTAATATCTAGAAAAATAGAGGATAATAAAATAGAAAGTATTTTTGAGAGATAGATCATATAATTTCGTCATCCTAAATTTAATCAGAAATATTCCAGGTAAAAAGTGAGATTGTAATGTGAAACCCTTACCACTTTTATAAAATTCGAATCATAAGCCTAACAGAATAAATAAATTAAAATGAAAATTTAAATACAATGAATATAAATATATTCATGGTATAAAATATAAAAGCATCATTGGATACATCTCATAAAAGAATATTGGTGTATAACATAACATTTGTCCCAAAAAAGGTAATTTGAGATGCTAAATCCTTACCACATTGGTAACACTCAAATAAAATAACATTAGATTAAATAATTTAAATTTTAACTTTAAATAAAACTAATTTATAAGGATACATTATTATCATCTCAAATTATTAGTATATACATGTAACATCCTAGATCTAGATGTAATTGAATGGTTTCTGAGGCCTGGTTGGCCACATGGCCTCAAGCGCATCTCCCCAAATGCTGGAGGTTTCCGAATAGTAGTGAGGGTATAGGGTATGTCCATGGGGAGAATATTCCCTCATTAATAGATTGTAACATAGTTTAAGCAATCATATAGATCAACAGTTGAAGCTGTTAAATAACTGAATAGAAGATAAACATCCATGATTAGAATATATAAACAATTTCAGATGTAATATCATATACAGAATGATGATGATACATGTCATGTCTCTAGATGGTTTAAAAAATAGTTAAATAGATATCCAGTACAATACACATGAAAAATACCAAAAATACCAAAAATATATATCCTAGCTAGCATCTTGAGCCTTAACCTGGTCTTGTGCTCCCCTGCTCCTAAGCATGGGACAAAGTCAAGTGTTGAACTATGATCACAAGACCTGATCCTTACCTATATACAAATAGTATGTCTGAGTACCCAATGTCAACCTAAATGGGGTGTTAGATATAATCCTAGTAGGTCACCACCCAAGGTGTTTATAACAAGTCTTGGTTGTGCAATAAAAGAAAAAGAAGGGTGCATAACATAACAAGTATGTAAGTAATATATGTAAAGTGACCAAGGAAAAAGTAACCAAGAAAGTTATATTTTACCACCATACAATTATCCCTTTAAAATAAGTTCCAAGATCATATAATAAGGAAGCATAAAAACAAAATTAATGAAACACCACGGCCATATCGTATACACAATATGTCACATCACCCACAACCATGTCGTATAACCTATATCTCATGTCAAAAATGGTTGAGATTTATAACCATAAGTGTCAAATTCTCAAAGGTTGATCCATATAACCAATCATATAAAATTTACCATGGTCATTCCATGTAATCATAAATGTAAAACCCCTCGGGGTCAAATCCAAGTTGTAGAGCACCAAGGAATCCTCATCGAGTCCCAAGAGTATCTTGATGGAAACTCGATTAGACTTGAATTGGGTTCCATGAAGAATATCAACCGACCAAGACTACTATGAGCCAAAAAAGTCATATCCAAGGGATAGAAAGATCCAATTAATATCATGGAATCAAGAACCAAGGATAAATCTCATCGAAGGCATCCACTACTGCTATCATGACCCATGGTGTAGTACACCAATGGTATCCTATGCAATCATTCATCAATAAATTCAATTATCATTTAATACCATAAAATTCCATGAGTTATTCAAACTCAAATAACAATTCAAATTTAATCATATTCAATGAGTTCACCCACTCAGATGAAATTTCACATTTAAATAATTAAACAATTCAATATCATGTATCACATGGAAAAGAGGAAGAACATCCCCTAATCAACTAATTCAATTCAATTTAGTTGATTATGTGAATCCTATAACTAGGAAAGCACAGAAACTCACCCCAAGGGTGATATAAATAGGGAAATATCAAAGGTAAACCCCTTGGGTGACCTTGGTTGGGGAAACAACCTCTAATAAGTCTCAAGGAACTAGTGGGAGTCCCTAACAGGTTCCAATACATTCAATTTCAACATTCAATTCATTTTAGGGGTGACGCCGGAAATTCCTACATGACACACTATGGAAACTAGATCTATAAAGAATAAAACCACTCAAAAAAATTATATTCCACCTACCGTATGTCTGTAGAAGAGTCCCCATTCAGTATCAGCTTCTGATTTGACATATATTGAGAGAAAAACGAAGAAAGGATGAAGAACATGGAAATAGGACATATTATCTTTCACCTAAATGAATCTTTCGATACTAAGAGTAATGAATAATGACCCAAAAAGAATGGATTACTCACCTAAAAGAATCTAATGAGGCCAATGATACTTGATTCTAATATCATATGGAGAATCATTTGAAAATACTACCCTTTTTCCTTTAAAGGGTCTCCCATGCCTCACTGCTATCCAAAGGAGGATAAAGGAATGGAAAAATAGGTTTTAAATAATTTTAAGGGAAATTTGATCATTTTGACAAAAAATAATGGGCGAGCAGTTTGGTCACACTATTGGCTAAACCGTGCACTAATTGTGCATCCTATGTTGTGCTAAGGGGGCACCATAACGATCACTATTTATGATTTAACTATCCATGAAAAAACTATGCATTTTGGATCTACTAAAAAATGAAGGTTCACTGTATGGTAATTAACCTATAGATACATATTTTATTTAAAACATACAGGCTCCTCATTCCCTCTACCTAGGTCTCACAAGGTTAGTAAGACCGTGCAGTTTTTCCCGCATAGTTTCTACAAACTGTGCGACCTATCATTTTTTCAAAAAAGTTAGGTTCTGGGCTCTAAACATGCCCTGTAAATCCCTAATACTACTATATAATCAATGTTAAATCACATCATGTAGTAAAAAAATTTAAACTAAAATTAAATGGATCTATATCTTGTATAAAAACACAAGTTCTTACAATATTCTCCCCTTAAAAAAATTATTCCTTGAATTTCCTTATCAAGGGTGGTCAAAAATCACCTACAAATAACTCTGGCCACTAAAAATGTATGTCATACTCCCACTCCCAATAATATTACTATAAAAAGTCATGCTTCCATAGAACTCATACTAGAGCAACTGACTGACCTCATTGAACCATTGTGCTCCTATCAATGATACAAATAATATACTCCCCAAATGATGGATCTACCTGTAACTCCACCTTATCCAGTAGTAGAGAATGATATGGTTCTGAGTGATAATGATGTAGCTGAGATATATGGAAGAGTTTATTCAAATCCTAGTACCTCTTAGGTAACTGAAATCAATAGGCTACTGGACCGACTCTCTCCAAATCTTGAATATGCCAATATATCATGTTGAAAGCTAACCCTATTTCATGATTCATCTGTGTCCCAACCTTAGTGAGATACATAAAAAGTATTGATCCCTGAACATGAACTTTAAAGGTCATATTTAGTGATTTTCATAATATTTATATTGAGACTATGTAGTATCCATCACTTCCTAACCAACTAGACCAACTTAGAAGTCTCCAACAAAAGATACGATCCCAGAAAAGCTACCTAACCCACCTCTAATCAGCACAAGGGTGATCAACATAGCTTATCGTACACATCCTCATATGGTGATATATTTATAGTCTCATGGTAGCTATTATTATAGGTGAAATCATGGATGATTGTCACTTATCGACCATTTAAAGTTCCAATGCTCTTCTAATGTGTACAGCAGCACTCGGGCCGAATCCTCAGTGATGATACTTTTTAATAGTTAGTTGTTTTTAGTTAATTGTATTATATTGGGGGGTTTGTTTTTATATATTAATTGAAATGATTGATTGATTAATATTGATTTAAAAATTGTATTAATATTGGGGTGAGTTTATCATTAGGTAGTAAAGCTTCTCATATCCATGAGCCTCGCTTTATATTGCATTAAATTAACATCCATGTCACAAGTTGATGTTGATTGGAATTCCCAAGTGTTAAGGCTTTAATCCAAGCCTTAACATAACTTAGGGTTATAATATTAATCATATATTGTTTATGATTGTGTATTTATGGTTTCAATAATTCATGGAAACCACTCGTTAAACTAAACAAGTCATTAATCCATGACATGTTAAGTCCAACATACACAATGTTAATTCAAAGAACATTCATCGAGAAAATGTTCTCAATCACTTAACATACCTAAATTATAACTCACCCAAATGAGATATTTACTAATCCATTTGGGTGGTTAATAATCTAGTTATAATTTTATGATGATAAATTAATAAGTGAAGAAAAATAAAGGGATAAGAAAATATTTGTGTGTCGAACAGACACACACAAACAGTGAAGGGAATTAAATACTGTATTTAAATTGAATGATAAATCACAATAAGGTAAGGGGATTCAATTGTATTTAAACTATTTTAAGTCCAATAATTTTATTTAATATAAGGTGGATGATAATAATAGATGAAGAATAAGAAACATTCATTAAAATAGAATTAAAAAAACAAACACTTCGCGATTACAAACAAAGAACAACACAAAAGTAAATGAAAACAAAGAGAGGAGGAAAGGTCTCTCCAGTGAAAAATTGAGTATTAAAGGTCCTTAAAAGACTTTTTAAAGGATTTGGTCTTCCCAATATATGATCCTCTCTTCTGAAATGATAACTGCATGCAAGGAGAAGAGGGGGTTGTATTTATAGCCTAAGGAGGTGGACAGTTTTCATTCCAAATATGACCCTCCACTTGAATTGCCAATTTGACCATAAAGATAGCTTAATATAGAGATTATATATTCTTAATATTTGTATATATTGATGTGTAATGTCATCCCTCAAAATTTCTTGGCCATTGGACTTATGTATCCAATGTTATGGAAGTTTTAATAAACAATGTTAAACTGTCCATTTCTATCCACGATTTTTCGATGGCTGAAATTTGAATTGATTTTGGAATAGGAAAAATCCTTAAAATATTAATTATTTATTCAAAAAAGTTGACTGCTTATATCTCCTCTTTCACAATGCAAAAGAGAATATCAAATTGATGCGTATATAAGGAGAATAGTCAATTTTGGTGTGCTGATTTCATTTCTCAGACAGAATAGTGGTAGGGATTTAATTGAATCATTTGGGACCATTATTATTGGATTTGGGACCTAAAGGTTTTATCCATGAATCCTTAAATTGTTATCAGAACTTTGGAGGATAATAAAGGAATTTTGATTTCTGGTTTGATCCCAGTAATTCAATTTTCATAGCCGGTCCAACTTCATCACAAATTCATTAAGCCTTCTTGTGTGGAACATATTACCCTTAAAATGGGATAATTGATACAAAATCTATACCAATGAAATGCTTTATATTGAATTAGGAATCCTAAAAAACAACAACCATATAATTTGGATCAGTTGGGTCATATTAATTCTTAAAACATTAAAAAAAACTTGAATCTGGATGAATTCAAATAGTGATCTAAAATAATATTTAATATTTAAACATTATTATTTCACACAAATTTTGCACATTTAATATAAAATCATTAAAGTGAGTATATAATAAGTCATGAAAATATTAATAACATCAACTCCCAAACACTTAGTCTTGTGTATGCCTTCATGTGCAATAAATATAAAAACAAGACAAAATCATTTTCACCCACCAACAAATATTAACATTTTGTTTTCTCCAATCAGGGGAGGTTTAGAAAATTTCACTCATCCATATTGAATTCCAACACAATTTTTTACATAAATAATGTTCAAAAAACAATTCATGTTTTCATGCTAAAATTTTGAAATAGAAAATGGTTGCACACCAAACTTACTCATCTCAAGATGATAAAATTAATTTTTGGAGATTCACTCAATCACCAAAAAAAAAGTGAAAATCGTAGAGTTTGTAAGAGATATCAGCTTCCACTCCCTATCCTAAAGTGCTCAAAAATCAAGAAGTCTTTTTAGGGGTTTTTTCTATGGCTATGGGATAGTAGGAAGATGATATCCAAAAGATAAGAAAAAGAGGGTAAAACACCAACATGGAAAAAGATATGAACATTTTTTTGAAATGAGACATGAAAGGAAATAGAAAAATATATTTACGAGGGAATGAAAATTTGAAATAATACACAAAAGAGGAAGTAAATTTTAAGTGGATGAGAAGATGAAATATTTACAAACCACAAAACCTCTCCCAATGACATAAGTGTTCATTTTTTTTTCAATTTTCGAATGTTGAACATGAAATAGATCTCACACTCATCTCCCATACCATTATTGATCTCCTAACGACACTAATTTTAATAGTTATAACAATATAAAAGGTTGATTAAGAGTGGTTTTTGACCCACCCAAGACCCAACCCATTGTTACTTTCATTTTTTTTGATTTTTTGATTATTTGTTTTGATATATATTCTTAAACACTTTTCAATATAATTTATACAAGATAAACATATATACATTCCAAAACCCCTCAAAAGGATATACTCTCCCCCACACTAAAATTGATGATTTCCCCCAATCATATGATAACATGATGAAAATCAAAAAAAGGGTACTCAAAATGAAATCCATTCCCCCCACACTTAAATTTCAAAAAATTATGAAATAAAAATATATGTTTATATTGGGTGGGATAAGGTATTGGGCTTGTAATGTGGCTATAAAAAAGGTTTTCATAGGCTTTAAGGGGATTTCAAAAGGAGTATTAATGTAAGGGAAATGGGAGGCTATTTGGCTATTGTGATTCTCATAAATTTCATAAAATGACTCTATCATATTAATTCAAAAAAAATTAGGAAATTAAGTTTTAATTTCTACAAAATCAAGATTCACAAATGGGGGTGAAAAATACACATTTTGAAAATATGGCCATAGGTATCCTTGGAATTAAAGAAAATAGTGTTACTCACGGGTGGGGAAAATCATTTTCCAAATAAAAAATTGATCATTCAATTTTTTTTGGTTTTGACCCAATATTTTTTATAAAAATTTATGAAGAAACCACAAAATTTTGGAGATGAAACCATGTCTTTTGACTCCCCAAAATGGTTGTACAAAATTTGAAAATTGGAAGGTGAGTAAGCATGAATCTTTATTTTTCATATTGTTTTTAAATTATTATTTTTTAGTTTTTTAGGTTTTTTTTGTTTTTAATAAAGACACACCCACCCAAAAGAATAAGAGAAAAAGAAAAGGGTTTGATAAATAAAGTGGTAATAAAATGAAAGATAGGGGAATAATAAGATATAGGTAGAGAGAGGAAGAGATAGAGAGAGAGTTAAAGGGAAATAGGTTCCCCTGGGTTGGATGTGGTGGGCCATCATCTCCATCTAGTGGTGGATCTGTGGAAGTTGATGTGCCTCATGTGGGATGTTACCTGAAAAAGAAAAATCATTATTCTTCTAATGAAAAACTATAAAGAAATTAAAATTTCATAAAAGTTAAAGAAAACATTGGTTTCCTCCCAAGAAGTGTTAAATTTATTTTTTCTACAGCTTGACAATTATAGTGAACTACCCATAGTCTGACGGTGGCCACCATATTTTCTCAACTACAGTGTGATTCCAAAAAGACTTATCATTTGGAATGCCTGATGATTCATTGGATAATTTCATCCCTTCCTTGTTGTGGTGCATACAATTCAATGGGGGTGGAAAGAGAATATGATTATCCTCCCTTTGGTCTTCAAGTTGAGGTATTATACACCACAATGAGTGTTGGTTTTCTATGCTTGGATGTTTAGGAAAATGTTTCAATTCTGATGGTATGTTTATGTATGGATTGCATAACACAAAACCAGAGTATGAGATCCCAATTGTCTTAACTCATTTATTTCATCACTTACCGATGTACGGTAATGAGGATCGATGGAGTCATATGACGGAATACAATTTTCAATATCCTTTATATCGATATTGTTTTCCAAAGAATATCCAATTTCAACCTCACTAATGATAACTTTATTAAATAGGGATCAAAAATCAGAAACATCACTACCATCAGGGAAATATAAACACATTGGTTTAGGGTTCACCTAACATATAACAGAATTTTCATAATCATGGATAGGAAATGATGAATGTTGGATAATCATATTTGAATCAAAAAGTGAACATGCTTGTTCATTTTCCCCATTACCATCCATGTTGGAGTAGTGTATGTTAGAGGTGATATGGGATTGCAATGATTTTTCAAGATCCTTTAGATGAATGGAGTTTTCATTAGTAATTTCAACACCAAATTATCTATTGATGACTTAGTTAATGAGGATGCAATATTAAAAAACTCCTCTATTAGTAGAATATGAAGAGCATGATTTATTGGGATTAAACACACTCTTATAGAGACTTTAGAAATCATGGATAGAGATTATAGATTGATTCTCTGATGGGAATCACATGGATTGAAAAATACTGAACTTGACCAGTTAGTCACCAAATTCCATGGATAAGATGCCAGAATGGACATTAATTTTGGTTTTAGATGTCCTAGGGAAAGGTCTTCCAAGAATCAGAGAAGATTAGAAAGAATTTGGCTCAACTTCCATGTTAAGGACATAGAAGCCAGCTGGGAAGATAAGATTACTCACACGAATAAGGATATCCTTGATTATACCCTCAGGACTAGCTATGCTTCGATTGGACAATTGAATGAAAACACACGTTAGATGTAAGGGACCATGACAGAGGTTGGAGAATATGGATTTGGTCATGATATTAATTGAGTCTCCTTGGTCTATAAGTGTGTCATCAAAGTTGGACCTTCCAATTTGGCATAGAACTGTAAATATCCCTGGATCTTTGCACTTTATGGGAATATAATTTTGGGTTGAAACATTTTCGAAGGTCCTATGTTTCCTATTGTGGGTGAAAAATTCCTTAAGAAACTTGGCATACTTAGGGATTTTTTTATGGAATCTAAGAGGGGAATGTTGACTTCAACATGTCTAAACATGTCGAGCATTTCAGGATCGGGATCAAAGGACTTATTTGGCTTAGAAATGTCTTGAGGAAAAGGAATTTGGTTCCCAAGTAGAATGGAAGGAGGCGGGGTAATGGATTCAGATTTTTTTTTCGAGTTTCTTTTTCTTTTCATTTTCTAGGTCAACATTTTAAGGGGGTTGAAGGACATATCTTGAGGAATAAAAATTTTCTCCCCCAATCTAATTGAAATTGCACTTACATTACCCTTGGGGTTGGGTAATTGTTGAGCTGGTATTTGGGAAGAATTTGATTATTTTTGCTGGCTCAGGTGGGATTCAAGTTGACCAATTTATGATTCAATGTTTTTGTCACTAGAATGGGTGAAAGAGGAAAGATCTTCTACTTCACTTTCCCATGGTTTATTGGAAGAATAGGATTGTCCCGAATTGGTATTACCTTGATTTTGGTTCTTGGAAAAGCGATTGCATTAGTTTGGGAATTGGGAAAGCTCACAAGGATAGTGGAATCCAAGAGGAGGATTATTCCTTTAAGGCTGAGGAACAAAAGGGTAAGGTTGATGGAAGTTACCACCACCTTGAACTTATTGGAATTGGTTTGGGTTTTTATAAGTGTATTAAGGGGGATTAGAAATGGGATTCCCATATCTCAATTTCAGGTTTTATGTAAAAGAGAAGGGATTAGAATATGGTGGGTTGAAGTTTATAACAAACTGACCTGATTATTGAGGGTTAGGGTTCTGCTGAGCATATTCTGCATTGAGATCCATTAGTCTAGATGAATCATATGGTTCATCTAGAAGTTGTGGACTGGTGTCTGATGGATGAGTTGGTGAGTTGTAGATTCCACAGTTTTTGACAGGTCCAGGAAACATTGATTATGAAGAAGAAAAGTTTGGGGATTTCGAAGCCACATATAGTTGTTGCAGAAGTCCTGTAAGTTCACTCATCCAATCAGTCATCTTTTTGGGCTCTATGGATTGATTCTCTTGGGATTTTTTGACTTGATAATGTGATCAAGTATGTAATTTTTGTGTGTTTTCAGCCATGTTTCTTATGAGATCTCTTGTAGCTACAAGAGTTTTATAAACAAGACCACTTCCACTTGAGACATCAATGAGAGTTCTCTCCAAAGCCAATAACCTCTCATAGAAGTATTAGATCAAGATTTAGTCAGGTATTTAGTGGTGTGGGTAGGTTTCAATAATATTTTTGAACCTCTCCAAGTATTCATGGAGTGATTCATTTGGGAATTGACAAATTCCACTTATTTCATTTCGGATGAAAGCAGTTCGAGAAGGAGGAAAGAATTTCTCTTATAAAAGTCGCTTCATATCATTCCATGTGGTTATGGAACCAGAAGGGAGGTAGGAAATCCATGAATTGGTGAAGTTAGCTAGGGAGAAATGGAATGTTCAGAGTTTTATTTGTTCCTCAGAAACCCCTTGAGGCTTCATGGTAGAGCACACCACTTGGAACTCTTTAAGGTGGAGATGTAGATCCTCACAGGCTAGCCTGTAGAAAAGAGGAAGAAGATGAATCAAACCTGATTTGAGTTTGAAGTCAGACTCTATGTTTAAATATTGAATACCAAGGAGTTATTAATTCATATTAGGTTGAAAAATTTATTTAAGTGTTTGTTCCCTAGGATTGGCCATATCTAATTCAATTGGTTGGACATGGACTAGTTCTTGAATTATTTGATTATCCCTAATGTTACTCCTATGTTGGTGAAATGTTTGCTCAATTTCAGGGTCAAAAAAATCCAAGGGATTGTTTGGGAGGCTATGGAGAATTCAGAGAGATTTTGAAAGAAAGAGGAAGTTGGATTTTTCTTTCTGTTTTTTTCTGTTTTTGATTTTTATGAGAAGGTGTGTTTTTCATTGTGTTTTTTTCAATTTTTTTTCAATTTGTTTTGTTTTTTTGTTTTTTTACAATAACCAGAAACTAAAAACTACTTAATTGAACCATCCTCAGAAATAGAGGCATTTAAAATCACAAAAAATTGTCACGTATCGACCATTCAAGGTTATGATATTCTGCTAATGTGTATATCAACACTCAGGTCGAATCCTCTGTGATGATACTTTTTAATAGTCAGTTGTTTGTAGTTTATTGTATTTTGATTGGGGGTTTTGTTTTCATAGATTAATTGAAATTATTGATTGATTAATATTGATTTAAATTTTTTATTAATATTGGTGTGATGTCATAATTAGGTAGTTAAGATTATGATATCCTTTATCCTTGCTTTATATTTTCATTAAATTAACATCTATGTCACAAGTTGACGATGATTAGAATTCCCAAGTGTTAAGGCTTTAATACAATCCTTATCATAACTTAGGGTTATAATATTAATCATATATTGTTTATGGTAGTGTATTATGGTTCCAATAATCCCTAGAAACCACTCATTAATAAAAAAAAATCATTAATCCCTGTCATGTTAAGTCCAATATTCACAATGTTAATTCAAAGAATATTCAACGAGAAAAATTTCTCAATCACTTAACATTCCTAAATTATAACTCACCCAAATGAGATATTTACTCATCAATTTGGGTGTTTAACAATCTGGTTATAATTTTATGATGATGAATTAATATGTGAAAAAAATAAAGGGATAAGAAAAGAGTTGTGTGTCGAACACAAACACACACACACAGTGAAGGGACTTAAATTTTGACATTAGATGGAATGAGAAAGAATTATAAGGGAAGGGGATTCAACTGTATTTAAACAATTTTAAGACCATTAATATTATTTAATAGAACATGGATGATAATAATAGATGAAGGATAATAAACTTTCATTAAAATTTAATTACAAAGACCAAAACTTACACGATTACAAATGAAGAGAAACAAAAAATTAAATGAAAACAAAGAGAGGAGGAAAGGTCTCTCAAGTGAAAACATGAGTATAGAAGGTCCTTAAAAGAATTTTTCAAGGCTTTGTTCATGCCTATTTATGACCCTATCTTATGAAATTCCAACCGCATGCAAGGAGAAGAGGGGGTTGTATTTATATCTCAAGGAGGTGGACAGTTTGCATTCCAAATCTTCCCCTCCAGTTTCATCTCCAATTTGGAAATTCAACCAGCTTAATATTGACATGATATCTTCTTCCCAGTTGTAGATATTTATGGGTAATGTCATCCCTCAAAATTTATGTCCATTGGACTTATTTAGCAATTTTATGGCAGTTTTAATAAACAATGTTAAACTGTCCATTTCTATCCATGCTTTTTCGATGGCAGAAGTGGGAATGGATTTTGGAATATGAAGATGCCTTAAAATATGAATTCTTTATTCAACACATTCGGCCACCTATATATCCTCTTTAACACTGCAAAATCTCAGTTCAAATTGATTTTTAGATAAGGAGAAGTGTCAATTTTGGTGAGATTATTTTATTTCTCGGACAGAAGATTGGGCTGGATTTAATCGAATCATTTGGGCCCTTTTTTATTGGATTTGGGCCCTAAATTTTTTATCCTTGAGTCCTTGCATTGTTCCTAGAACTTTGGAGGATAATAAATCAATTTTGACTTCTGAATTGAGCCCAATAATTCAATATTCATAGCTGGTCCAACTTTATCACAAATTCATTGATCCTTCTTGTGTGTTCCATATGACCCATAAAATGGAAGACTTGGACAAAGATCTCTTCTAATGAAATTCTGGATATTGAATTAAAAATCCTAAAAAAAGAACCATTTTATTTGGATCTATAGGGTGATAGTTATTATTAAAACATTAAAAATACTTGAATCTAGATGAATTCAAATAGTTCTATAAAATTATATTTAATATATAAACATTAATATTTCACACAAATTATGCACTTTTCATATAAAATCAGTAAAGAGAGTATATAATAAGTCATGAAAATATTAATAAAATAAACTCTCCCACACTTAGTCTTGTGCATGTCCTCATGTGCAAGAAATATAAAAACATGACAAAATCATTTTCACTCACCAACAAATATTAAAATTTTATTTTCCCCAATCATGGGAGGTTTAGACAATTTCACTCATCCATATTGAATTCCACCAAAATTTGTTACATAAACAGTGTTCCAAAAACAATTCATTTTTTCATGATCAAATTTTCAAAGGGAAAATGGTGGCACACAAAACTTACACCTCTCAAGATGTAAAAATTTATTTATGGAGCTTCACTCATTCAGCAACCAAAAGTGAAAATCATAGAGTTTTTAAGAGATCTCAAATTCCACTCCCAATTCATAAGTTCTCAAAAATCAAGAGTTCCTTTTAGAGGTTTTTCTGTGGATATGGGATGGTAGGAAGATGATAGCCAAAATATAGGAAAAGGGGGGTAAAACACCAACATGGAAAAAGATATGAACATTTTTTTTGAAATAAGACATGAAAGTAAATGGAAACACATATTTATGAGGGAATGAAAATGTGAAATAAGACACAAAAGAGGAAGGAAATTTGAAGTGGACGAGAAGATGAAATATTTACAAACCATGAAACTTCTCCCAATGGCACAAGTGTTCATTTTTTTCATTTTTTGAAAGTTGAACTTGAAATATATCTCACACTCATCTCCCAAACCATGATTGATTTCCTCATGACACTAATTGTAATAGTTATAAGAAGATCAAAGGTTGAGGAGGAGTGATTTTTGACCCACCTAGGACACAACCCATTCTTATTTTCATTTTTTTGATTTTTATTTGATTTTTTTGATATATTTTTTTTGAACACTTTCCAATATAATTTTAACAAGATAAGCATATATACATTCCCAAACCCCACTGAAGGAAAACCTCTACCACAAACTTAAATTGATTCTTTCCCTCATGCATATGATAACATGGTTAAAATCAACAAAAGGTTACCCAAAATAAAATTCATTCCACACACACATAAATTTCCAAAAATTATGGAATGAAAATTCATGTTAATATTGGATAGGATAAGGTATTGGGCTTGTAATGTGGCTATAAAAAAGGGTTTTCATAGGCTATAAGGGGATTTCAAAATGATGATTAATGTAAGGGAAATGGGAGGCTATTTGGATATTGTGATTCTCATGAGGTTCAGAAAATGCCTCTATAATATTAATTCACACCAAATTATGAAATTTTGCTTGAAGGTCCACAAACTCAAGATTCAAAAATGGGGGCGAAAAACACAAAATTTGAAAAGTTTTCTGTAGGTAGCCTTAGCATGAAATAAAATTTTGTTCCTCACGGGTAGGGAAAATCATTTTCTAAATAAAAAATTGATCATTACAAATTTGTTGGTTTTGACACAATATTCTTTATCCAAATTTATGAAGAAAATAGAAAATTCTTGAGATGAAACCATGACTTTTGACTACCCAAAATGGTTGGACAAAATTTGAATATTGGAAGTTGAGTAAGAATGACTCTTGATTTGTCATATTATTTTTAAATTATTATTTTTTAGTTTTTTAGGTTTCTTTTGT
Organism: Viscum album; assembly: GCA_963277665.1. NCBI lineage: Eukaryota > Viridiplantae > Streptophyta > Magnoliopsida > Santalales > Viscaceae > Viscum > Viscum album. The sequence continues at coordinate 193,161,151 of OY728122.1, forward strand.
TTTTCGTAAAGACACACCCACAAAAAATAAGAAGAGAAAAAGAAAAGGATTTGATAAGTAAAGTGGTAAAAAAAATTAAAGATAGGGGAAGAAGAAGGAATAGGGAGAGAGATGGAGAGATAGAGAGAGAGATAGAATTAAAGGAAAAGAGGTGCCCCCTAGTTTGGATGTGGTGGGTCACCGTCTCTATCTAGTGGTGGGTTAGTGGATGTTGATGGGCTTCATGTGGGATGTTACATGAAAAATAAAAATCATTATTCATCTAATGAAAAACTAGAAAGAAATTAAAATTTCATAAAAGTAAAAGAAAACATGGGTTGTCTCTAAAGTAGCACTGCATTTATTTTGTCTACAATTTGACAATTGTAGTGGACTACCCATAGTGTGATGGTGGCCACCGTATTTTCTAAAATCTAGTGTGATTATAGAAAAACTTCTCCTTTGGGATGCATGATTATTCATTAGATAATTTCATCCCTTCCTTATTTTGGTTCTTTCAATTCAACGGGGGTGGAAAAAGAATATGACTATCCTCCATTTGGTCTTTAACTTGAGGTATTTATTATCCCATTGAGTGTTGGTTTTATATTCATGGAAGTTTAGGAATATGTTTCAATTATGATGGTATGTTAATGTGAGGATCGCATAACACAAAACTAGAGTATGAGATCCCAATTATTTTTTACTCATTTATTTCATCACTTACCGATGTACAGTAATGAGGATTAGTGGAGTCATAATACTGAATAAAGTTTTCAATATCCTTAATATCGATGTTGTTTTCCAATGAATATTCAATTTCAACGACACCAATGATCACCTTATTAATTAGGTAGAAAATATTACAAACATTACTACCATCGAGACAATATAAACACACTAGTTTAGGGATCACCTCACATTTAACAAAATTTGCAGAATCATGGATAAGAAATGATGAATGTTGGATAATAATATTTGAAACAAAAAATGAACATTCTTGTTCATTTTCCCCAATACCATCCATGTTGGAGCAGTGGATGTCTGAGGTTATATTGGATTTCAAAGAGTTTTCAAGATCATTTAGATCAATTGAGTCTGTATTTTTAATGTCAACATCAAATTCTCCATTTATGACTTGGTTAATGAGGATGAAATATTCACAAACTACTCTATCAGTAGAACAAGAAGAACATGATTGATTGGGATTCAAAACACTCTCAGAGAGACTTTCAGAAGCATGGATAGAGAATACATATTGATTCTTTGATGGGTATCATATGGATTGAAAAATATTTAACGTGACCATTTGGTCACCAAATTACACGGATAAGATGTTTGCATGGACATCAATTTTGTCTTAAGTGTCATAAGGAAAGGACTTCCTAGAATTAGAGGAGATTGGAAAGAATTTGTCTCACCTTCCATTTCAAGGACATAGAATTCATTTGGGAAGATAAGATCATTCACACGAACAAGGACATCCTCGATTATACCCTCAGGAATAGCAGTGATTCGATTGGACAATTGAATGACAACACACGTTGGATGTAAGGGACTAAGACCAGGGTTGGAGGAGATGGATTTTGGCATGAAATTAATTGATGATCCTAGGTCTATGAGTGTCTCATCAAAGTTGGAACTTATAATTTGGAATGGAACCATAAAGATCCCTAAATATTTGTACATTATAGGAATAGACTGTTGGGTGGAAATTTTTTTGAAGGTCCTAAGTTTCCTCTTGTGGGTGCACAATTCCTTAAGAAATTTTTCATACTTTGGGATTTGTTTTATGGAATCTAAGATGGGAATATTAACTTCAACTCATCTAAACATGTTGAGCACTTCAGGATCAGGTTCAAAGGGCTTATTTAGATTAGAAACAAAATGATCAAAAGGAATTTGGTTCCTAAGTGGAATGGAAGGAGGCGAGGGAATGGATTCAAATTCCTTTTTCATTCCATTTTCTAGGTCAAAATTTAAAGGGGGTTGGAGGACTTATCTTGAGGCATAACAATTTGCTTCCCCGATCTAAGTGAAATTGAACTTATATTACCCTTGGGGTTGGGTAATTGTGGAGCTGGGTGTTGGGAAGAATTTTATTGTTGTTACTAGCTCAGGTGGGATGTAGGTTGACCAATTTGTGTTTCAATGTTTTTGAGCCTATAATAGGTGAAGGAGGAAAGATCTTCCACTACACTTTCCCATGGTTTCACGTGAGAAAAGGATTGTCCTGTATTGGGGTTACCTTGATTTTGGTTCTTGGGAAAGAGATTGTATTGGTTTGGGAATTGGGAAGGCTCACTAGGATAGTGGAATCCACGAGGAGGATTGTTCCTTTGAGGTTGAGGAACAAAAGAATAAGGTTGATGGAAGTTACCACCACCTTGAACATATTAGAATTGGTTTGGGTTTTGATGAGGGTATTTAGGGGGATGAGAACTGGGATCCTCATATATCGATTTAGGGTTATATGTATAAAATAAGGGCTTAGAATGGGGTTGGTTAAAGATTCTAAAAAATTGACCTGATTGTTGAGGGTTGGGGTTCTGCTGAGCATATGCTTCATTGAGCTCCATTGGTATTGATGAATCAGATGGTTCATCTTGAAGTTGTAGACAGGTGTATGATGGATGAGCTTGTGAGTTTTAGATTCCACAGTTTTTGATAGGTCCAAGAAACATTGATTATAGAGAAGATGAGGTTGAGGCTTTTGAATCCACATCTAGTTGCCGGACAAGTCTTGTAAGGTCACTCATCCACTCAGTCATCCTTTTTGGTTCTACAGACTAATTCTATTGGGATTTTTTGACTTGATCATGTGCTCAAGTATGGAATTGTTCTGTGTTTTCTTCCATGTTTTTTATGAGATCTCTTGCACCTGCAGAAGTTTTATCAACAAGAGCACTACTACTTGTGGCATAAATGAGAGTTCTATCCATAGACAATAACTCCTTATTGAAGTATTAGATCAAGAGTTGGTTAGAGATTTGGTGGTTTGGGTTGATTGAAACAATATTTTTGAACCTCTCCTAGTATTCATGGATTGATTCATTTTGAAATTGAAGAATTAAACTTATTTCCTTTCAGATGGAAGTAGTTCGAGAAGCAGGAAAGAATTTCTCTTTGAAAAGTCACATCTTTTCATTCCATGTGGTTATGGGAAAAGGAGGGAGTTTGTTAGGCCATGACTTGGCAGAGTCATATAGGGAGAAATGGAATTCTCTGAGTTTTAATTGTTCATTAGAAACCCCTTGAGGCTTCATGGTAGAGCATACCACTTGGACCTCTTTAAGGTGAAGATGTGGATCCTCATCGGCTAGCCCATGGAAATGAGGAAGAAGATGAATCAAACCTGATTTGAGTTTGAAATCAGCCTCTATGTTTAGATATTGAATACCAAGGGGTTGGTAATTTATATCAGGGGCATAAAGTTCTTTAAGTGTTTGTTCCATAGGATTGTTCTTATCCAATTCAATTGGTTGGACAATGACTGGTTCTTGAATTATTTTATTATCCATAATGTTCTTCCTAAGTTGGGGAAGTGTTCGCTAAATTTCAAGGTCAAACAAATCCGAGGGATTGTTTCGGAGGCTATGGGAAATTCATAGAGATTTTGGAAGAAAGAGGAAGATATGGTTTTGTTTATTTTTTTTCTCTGTTTATGATTTTTATGAGAAGGTGGGTTTTTCTTTGTGTTTTTTTCAATTTTTTTTAAAAATTTTGTTTTTTGTGTTTTTTACAATAACCAGAAACCAACGACAACTTAATTTCACCATCCCTAACAATGACACCATTTGAAAGCACTACTGATTGTCTCCTATCGACCGTTAAAGGTTTCGATGCTCTGCTAATGTGTAGAACATCACTTAGGTCAAATCCTCAGCGATGATACTTTTTAATATTACGTTGTTTTTAGTTGATTTTATTTTGATTTTGGGGGTTGTTTGCAAAGATTAATGGAAATGATTGATTTACTAGTATTGATTTAACAATTTGATCAATATTAGAGTGAGGTCATCATTAGGTAGTTAATCTTGTGATATCCTTGAGCCTTTCTTTATATTGCATTAAATTAACATCCATGTCACAAGTTGACGTTGATCGGAATTACCAAGTGTTAAGGATTTAATATAAGCCTTACCATAACTTAGTGATATAATATTAATCATATCTTGTTTATGTTAGTGTATTCATTGTTCCAATAATCCATTTAAACCACTCAATAAACAAAAAAAGTCATTAATCCATGACTTGTTAAGTCCAACATACACAATGTTAATTCAAAGAATATTCATCGAGAAAAAGTTCTCAATCACTTAACATACCTAAATTATAACTCACCCCAATGAGATATTTACTCAGAAATTTGTATTTTTAACAATATGGTTATAATTTTATGATGATTAATTAATGAGGGATTAAAAGAAAGGGATAATAAAAGAGTTGTGCGTCGAACAAAAACAAACACAAACAGTGAAGGGAATTAAATACTGACTTTAGATTGAATGAGAAAGCACAATAAGGTAAGGCGATTTAACTATATTTAAACTATTTTAAGACCACTAATATTATTTAATAGGAGGTGTATAATAATAATATATTAGTAATAATAAACTTTCATTAAAATAATATTACAAAAACCAACACTTACACAATTACAAATGAAGAACAACAGAAAAGTAAATGAAAACAAAGAGAGGAGGAAAGGTCTATCAAGTGAAAACATGAGTATTTAGGGTCCTTACAAGCCTTTTTCAAGGCTTGGGTCGTGCCAATATATGCTCCTATCTTCTAAAATTTCAACCACATGCAAGAGAGAGGGGGTTGTATTTATAGCCCAAGGAGGTGGACAGTTTGCATTCCAAATCTTCCCCTCTAGATGCATAGCCAATTTGACCATTTAGACAACTTAATATCGAGATGATATCTTCTTCCCAGTTGTAGATATTTATGTTTAATGTCATCCCTCAAAATTTAGTGCCCATTGGACTTTTTTATCCAATGTTATGGCGGTTTTAATAAACAATGTTAAACTGTCCATTTCTATCCATGCTTTTTCAATGACCGAAATGTGAATGGAATTTAGAATAGGAATATTTCTTCAACACAGTTGGCCATCTATATCTCGTCTTTCAAACTGCAATATATTATCTCGAATTGATGTGTAGATAAAGAGAAGAGTCAATTTTGGTGCACCGATTTCATTTCCTAGACAGAATAGTGGGATGGATTTAATTGAATAATTTGGGCCCTTTTTTATTAGAGTTGGGACTTGAAATTTCTATGCATGAATCCTTGCATTGGTCCCCAAACATTAGAGGAGAATAAATGAATTTTGAATTCTGGATTGATCCCAATAATTCAATCTTCATATCCGGTCCAGCTTCTTCACAAATTCATTGGGCCTTATTGTGTAATTTATATGACCCTTAAAATGAAAGAATTTTCCCAATATCTCTTATAAGGAAATTTTGGACATTGAATTAGGAATCTTAAAAAACAAGAACTGTATAATTTGGATCTGGGGTCTGATAGTTATTGTTAAAACATTAAACAGACCTGAATCTTGATGAATTCAAATAGTTATCTAAAATTATATTTAATATTTAAACATTAATATTTCACAAAAATTATGCAACTTTCATATAAAATCAGTAAATGGAGTATATAATAAGCCATGAAAATATTAATTACATCCATAGGAAAACTCAAACATGGGTATATGTCTATTCCAAGATCCCCCAAAATATAGAACGCATGCTCGCAATATGGCCACAAAATCTTGTATTGTACGCTCTGATTAACCATTAGTCTGAGAGTGGTATATCATGATCATAAGAACTTGTGTACGCAAAACCCTCTACAAAATTTTATTGAAATGAGGCATAAATTAGGAATACCTGTCTAAAAGGATAGTACGAGGGACCACATGAATTCATACTATCTCATGAATATATAACTTCCCAGTCTCATCAACACTGAAGGTATCCTTGATCAGTAGGAAATGTGAATCCTTCATGATCCTATAAAAAATAACCCACACATCATCACTACCTCGAGGTGACCTTAGAAAACTAGTCATGAAATCCATCATGATGTCATCCCATTTTCACTCATGATTTTTTAGTGCTGTAAAAGACTGGATGGTCGCTGATGTTCTTATTATCTTGCTAATAGGTGGAACACCACATAATAAAACTATCCACCTCACGCTTCATACGCAACCACCGACACTACTGATGTAAATCATGGTACATTTTGGTAATTTTAGGATGAACTGCCAAAATTTTGGTATGAAACTCCCACATGAGATCCTCTCATAAGTCCAATGGAACCCAAATATGAACATGTACATTTTGGATTTTATCCTCACCTATAGTCTAACCAGGAGGAGGGTCATCACCTACCACACTTTTCCACAGAACTAGGACCCCTGAATTCGATAACAGCCACATCCTCACTCTATCTAGTAAGGTAGAGGTCAAAACTAAGGATGAATGATAAGTCTATACCTGACTATCCTACACCTCCAAGTGTATCCCAGAAAGAAAATACATAAGATATAACTCACTACTGGCCTCCTGAACTTCCAGTATCTGAGTCCTCCTACTCAGGGCATCAACTGCTACATTTTTTTCCAGGTGTCTAGGTAAACTCAAAGTTAAAATATTGTAGGTAATCAACCCACATCCACTGCCTTAGATTCAAATCACACTATGTAAATATATAATTGAGGATTTTTTGGTTCATTTACACCACAAAACGATCTCCCAGTAAATAGTGTCTCTAAAAGTGTGAAGCATGAAATGATGCAACTAACTCAAGATCATGCATTTTGCAATTCATCTTCTGTAGCCTTAGCTTCTGAGAACTATATTCCATTACTCTATCCACCTGCATCAGCACTTCTCTAAGCCTGATACTGGATTCATCACAATACAGAGTGTAGCTCACGCTTAGATCTAGGAAAATCAGGACCAACACTGAATTCAATCCCCACTTTAGCTCCTAAAAGGTTGTCTCATCGGTATCCATCCATATAAACTTCACACACTTTTTATTAAATCATGTTAGCAGCACTGCTAAGCGTGATAAGTCTAGTATGAAATTCCGATAATTTCTCATTATCCCAAAAAAACAATGTATATCAATTAAATGCATGGGATACTCCTAGGAAACTATATCTCTCATATTTTCTAGGTCAACTGATACTCCTGTATCTGAGATAATATAATTGAGGAAGTGAATCTTATCCATCTATAAGTGGAACCTTATGTGATAAACATATAACTGATTCTATATTAGTGTATCCCAAATTATCTCAATATGTTTAGCATGGTCATTTCTATTGTGATAATACACTATGATATCATCCATGAAAATAAAAATAAACAAATCTAGATAAGGATGGAAAAATCAGTTCACCATGAAAACAACTATCATTTTTGTGAGACTGAATGACATAACATGATACTCTTATGAACTATACCTTCCTTGAAATTTTTTACAAGGTATGTATGTAGGTCAAACATGCACCTAATCGTATCCAGATCTCAAATCAAATTTCAAGAACACCTGAGCTCCTTAAAGATGGTAAAAACAATCATCTATTTTTTGGAAAGGGACACCGATTCTTAATTATCAACTAGTTCAATTATTGGTATACTAAAAAAATCCAAAGGGTACCATCCACCTTTTTTTTGTAAAAATTGGGAAACCCTATAGATAAGTATTGGGTTGAATAAACCCATTTGACTCCAAAACCGTGGATGCCTCTTGAGCTCCTGCAACATCATTGTAGTCATCCTATAAGGAGGAATGGATACCAGTCCAACACTTGGAACTAGATCGATAGAGAACTACACTTCTCTCTTAGGAGGAAAAGCAAAAAATAAATCATGTAATATATCCATGAAACAATCAAACAATGGGGTGAAATATTTTTAACACACTTCCTAATTATCAAGATACAAACTAGAACAATGGGTTGTCATTCTGTCTAGCCCACGATGCTCTATTCTAACTCGGATCTATTGAACATCCCATTCACCCTTTTGAAAATAAACTCAATCCTATGGTCATGTGAAAGTCACCCTTCAAAAATAGAAATCAATGTAGGATCAATAATATACTATCCATTCAATCAAAAATATGACATCAAACCTAGTCATCTCGAGGAGAAAAAAATTCCAGATTATGTGAAACCCACCAATCTCAAGGGGAAACTCATTGAACTAATTCAAATCCTCTATTCTGATCCCTAACGGAGTGTTAATCCTTATAAATCCCACTGAAAACTGAACAAGAAGATGAAGGATTTCCACAACAGGTACATATATGAAACTATGTGATGCACCTATATCAAAAATAGAAGATATAATAATAGAGTCTACCAAGAGTTCACCTACCACTGTTGACGATCTGGCATTTTTATCCTCAGGGACATGATACATAGAATATATCTAAACTAAACTGTGACCCTGTGACACAACCTCACAAACCATAATAAGCACATTCTATTATCTCGACACAACTTGTGCTTGGATAACTCAGCCACGACCACCACCACCACCTTAGCTTGAATGAATAGTACTACTCTAGATCCCTACATGATGTGGAGCTGTGAAATCATCTCCTAAACCTGGTGTTAGAGATGACCACTGACAACTCACTACTAGGTAAAGGCCCAACAAAAACATTACATGTGGCTAATCCATTTGCAAGCTCGACACTCAACTGGGTCCCAATCACACTGATTTATCACATGTCACTACCTACCACACTAATGAAAGAAAAGTGTACTACCAACACTAGTGGCCTGATATATACTCATCTCATGAGAAGCCTCAGAACGTTGGTTTCTGCCACAGGAAGTTGAACTACTAAGTTGAGAGTCTATACTTCTCTACTCTATTCCCATATCTTCCCTTTGGTTCCTCTCTGTAATTAGTTCTTGGATTATAATATTAGTTATCATTGTCAACCTAAACACATTAACCTAATATTAAATATCATTTCAGAGATATTCCTTGAAGCATCTCACCCTTGAGATCTCATCAACAAAGTTTGGCGACTCAAAACACTAAAAATCTGTAAAGCATGTTGAATACTCCATAACCGTCACAGTTCCATACTCTAGATGCATGAACCCACTGGACCACTTCAATATTAGTGTCTCAGGGTAAATTTAATCTTAGAACCTAGTTTGTAAATCAATACAAACTATATCTCACATCCTTTCATCCTATTTCAAAACATCCCACCAACTCTTTGATTCTCCTCGAATCATATAAGTCACAAGATTCACTCTACTCTCAAGAGGTGTATCCAGATGCCCAAAGATCGATAGAGTAGTCTCAAGACACAACTAAACAGATTTTGAACCACCATCCCCTAAACATATGGGAGGGTTTTTCTGCTGGAATACATGTTCCAGCTCAACTATAGACAGGGCAGGCTACGATGCTCCATGGAAAGTCTTCATATAGCAGAAACCCCCTCCCAAAACAGTGCCTCAAAACCTGGGACCGGTAAAACTACTGGTACCAAAACGATAACTATAGTAGGGTCTATCAGTAACCTATGGACCACCAAATTTAGAGTGTGGTTGTCACCACCCTCCAAGAATAAGACTAGAGTTCTTCATGGTGGAATATGTCTACAATTCCAAAAACATGCCTTAGAAAAGAAAGATCACAATTTTTATAGCTAAAATATTAGGAAAGGTACACAACATCCTCTAAATAGGTCATACCAAACAACCTACTTCTAAATCTTGTATTGGTAAAAAAAAATCAAAAATTTCACTAAATACATTTCCTACTGCCCACTCATAAGATGATTCTAGGCCAATTTCTCTATTTTCACAATTTAAATTTCATTTAATTCCAAATAAATTCATATTCATTTCACATTTCATTTTAAAAAGTTTAACTAAATAGATCAGAACTTCTAATCCATAAGGGAACATACTACTCATGAACTGATATATGGCATCCACCTAATCCACACCATACCACATTCCAATCCATGCGACTCATGGTACATGACTCAACGTGAAAAAATTGGCCACTTAGGGTTTCTACTATAGCCTAATAAGAAAAAAACTACACAGGTTATGACAAAACACCTAATTACCAACCATGTTTTACAATTCCTTACACATAATATCTATCAGAACAATAGGTATGTTTATAACTACACATATCAAAATGTCATACAAATAAAAAATTCATCCTATATTGCATGAAATAATTCCTGTCATTTGAATTATAATAGGTTCCTATAATGATACATGAGATGGAATACCCTCATATCACTGGGTTTAAGTAAATTAAAACCCTCAATTATATCCATAATCACATTCCTACACAATTACATCCTTAAATGGTTAAATCCAAATCAACTGTAATGGAAAAAATCTAGAAAATAACAACTTATGTTTCAAGAAATTTGGTTTTCCACTATATGGGTTAGCTAATACTAGGAACACCTCATTAATAAATTCCAATTACTTCCTAATTCCATTATTATAATATCAAAATAGTAATTCAATAAAAGAAAACACTTCTGATACCAATTTGTAACATCTCATACCTGAATTCCATTGAATAGTGTCCTGAACCTAGTTGTCCACATGGCCTAAAACACATATCCTTGAATTCTAGAGGCTTCCGACTAGTATTGAAGGCCTAGGGTGTGTCCATGGGTAGACTATTACCTCCTTATCATAGTGTAACATAGTGGTATCAATCATGAAATTCAATAGTGGAAGTTGTTAAATAACCAGAAAAAAGATATACATATAAAAGAATAATATATAAACAATGCCAGAAGTAGCATCATACACAAAATGATGATGATACATGTCATGTATCTAGAAAAAAAATCCAAATTAGGTATAAAAATATCTAATACAGTACATTTATCGAAATAAAAAAAATAAAAAAATAGAAATCCCAGCTGGCATCACGAGCCTCAGCTCGGTCCTATACTCCGCTAATCCTAAACATGACACAAATTCAATTATTGAACTATGGGAGTTTTCCTACATCCATAACTATACTAAAATTGTCTATACGGGTACAAAATGGTGTCCTGTAAATATTGTGAGATACAATCCTAGTAGGTAACCTCCCAAGGTGTCTATAATAAGTCCTATATGTGAAATAAAATCTAAAGAAGAGTTCATAACATAACAAGTATGGCTACAACACATGTAAAGTTCCCAAGGAAAAAATAACCATGAAAGTGATCTTATACATCCATTTAAGGATCCCAACAAAATAGGTGTCATGATTCTATTATAAGATATTGGTATAAAAAAATAATGTAAACACCATGGCCATTCCATATACACAATATGTCACATCACCCATGACCATGTAGTATAACATGTATCTCATGTCAACCATGGAAGACCCATATATCAAGAAGTGTCACATTTACCATGGGAAATCCATATAATCAATCATGTCACATTTACCATGGCCATTCCATATAATCAGAAATGACAGACCCATCAGGGCCAGATTCAAGGTGTAGATAACCAGGGAATCCTCATCAAGTCCCAATTGCATCTCGATGGAAGCTACATTAGACTTGAATCGGGGTCCAAGGAGTATCTCAATAAAAAAAATTCCACTATGATCCCAAAAAATCTAGATCCATGGGGTATTGAGGCCCAAATAATCACAAAAAATCAAGAATGAAGGAGAAATGTCATCCAAGGCATCTACTACAACTATCATGACCGATGGTGTAGCACACCCATGGTGTCCTATGTAATCATTCATCATTCAATTAAATTATCATTTCAATCCATCACTTTCCATGATCTCTTCCAACTCATATAACAATTCACATTCAATTACATTTAATGAGTTTACCCACTAATATAACATTTCACATCTCAAAAATTAAACAATTAAACATCATGTATCACATGTCAAGCAGGAAGAACATATCCTAATCAACAAATTCAATTAAATCTAGTTAATTATGGGATTCCTCTAACTAGGAAATCACAAACACTCACCCCATGGGTGGTTAACAAGTTAAATCTCAAATTCACACCCCTTGGGTGACCTTGGATAGGAAAAGAACGTAAAACAAGTCTCAAGGAACTATTGGGCATCCCTAATAGGTTCTAATATGTTCAATTTAAACATTCAATTAATTTTTGGGGAGACATCAAAATGTCCAACATGAAGAACTATGGAAAATATCTCTATAAATCATCAAACCACTTGAGAAAAGTATAAACCACCTACTTTATTTCCATAATAGATTTATCATCTAGAATCAGCTTCTTATTTGACTTAGATCTAGTGAAAAATGAATAAAAAATAAAGAACCTGGAAATATGGCATATTAGATTGCCCATAAATAACTTAATTAATACTAAGAAGAAAAAATAATAGAATAAAAGGAATGGATTACACACCAGTGCAAATCCAATGAGACTTCAATCACTTGATTCAGAGATTATATGGAGAATCTGTGGAAAAGATGACCCTTTGGCCTTCAAAAAATCCCCCATGCCTCATTGTTGTCCAACATAGGAGAAAGGAAAGGAAAAAATAGATTTTAAATATTTTTAAGGGAAATTTGGTCATTTTTTCCAAAAATATCAGTATTCATAGTTTTTCCTCATGGTTAGACAAACCATACACCAACTGTGCACCCTCGTCTGTGTTAATGGTCACCCACATGGTCACTACACACTGTTTGACTAATCTTGTTCAAACCGTGCATTTTTTCTACACTAAAAAGTACTGGTGCCCTATATGGGTGTGTTCCTCCATCTGCATGGTTTCCTTAAACTGTACAGGATATTTATTCCCTCCAGATAGGTCTCTCATTGTTAGTTAGAACATGTGGACTATCCTGCACGATTTCTACTAATCATATGGCCAACCTATTTTTTACAAAAAGTCTGGCTCCGACCTCCGAACAAGACCCGTACACCCCTAATACCCCTATAACCTCACAGAGTATTCAAATTAGGTCAAAAACAAATTAAATTGAAAATAAAAGGATCCTTACCTTGTGTGGAAACCCAGATTCTTACAATATACCTCATTAACATAAATAGACATGTAACTTCAAACATGTCTCAACAAAACAAAATTGTGATGAAGAACCCTTAACTCAAGGGTGAATTTCATTGTAAGTTAAATAAAATATTTTATATTAAATTTAAATTTATTATAATTATATACACGAACTATATAAATACTTATAATATCATATATAATCCACTTATAACATTTTAACTCCCATTAATTAATAATTATTTATTAAAATTGTAATTTCTGGGTGTTAATTGTTTCATTTTTCATGTAAGTTTTGGTTCACTGGTTCTGGTATTTGTAATTTGATCACTATTACATCTACTAAATAATTTTTATAATTATATAAGTATCTTATATATTAATTTTATACATAACCATATATAAAAGTTATATATAAAAAATGAATTATACCATTCATGGAGACGGTAGTCTATATGTTCACATAAACACAATTTTAATTTTCTAAAAAATATAAATAAATAAAGATACAAAATATTTTATCTTTATATAATAATAATTTTATCATAAATATCATATATTTTTATTAAATTTGTCATTATATCCATCAATTTTATGTAGTTATGGAAAACGAATCACGTCTATACGTGGAGATGATAATCTATATGTATGCACAATCGTTAATTTCATTTATCATTTGATGAAAAGAAGGTGAAAAATGGTTATACCATAATCAGAATAACTTCTTAGCATATTTATCCTAAAATACTAATAATTTTATGATGGATACAAATTTTTAGTGAAGGTGTAAGATGAAATAAAATTAAAACAACTCGGTTAAGACTTGTACCTCTTCTTTGAGAGACCACTTTTGGATTACACCTTAAGAAGTGAAATATTGTTTTTTAGGATTAAAATAAGAAAGGTATAAAGGTTTCCAGTTAGTTATTTTTTGAGATAAAGGGATTAAAATTCATGAATAAGGGTGGATATGAGGTTAACTTTTATAAGTGAGAGAGAGGATACACTTGGATTTACATAAAGAATATAAATATACTTAATTTTATTTCTCAAGTGTAATGCATCTAAATCGAAAATTATTATAAGGTAAGATAATATAAGATCAAAATATCTTAAAAAATTATTATTATGCATGTTTATATTGAAATATTACCATTATCTCTTATTTTAACACCTCGATAAACAAGTTTTAACCTAAAAAGTGGTAACAAACTTTTACAGTTTTTACTATTTATTATGAATAAAAATAAAAGTGAAATCATTAAAAAAACTGAAATTATAATTCCAATTATAAAATAAATTTTATATAATTAAATTTATACAATTATCAAAAATTAATTCTAATATAATCATGTGAAATGCATTAAAGCCCGTTATTAGTAAAATGTCTTTTTAAGCATAAGAAAAAATATAATTTCATTACTTTCTGAGTAAAAACTATAAAATTAATGTCATAATATTTGATAGAATATATAGTATAAAAATTTAATTTAAATTATTAGTAATTTTTTATTAATTTATGTTATTATAATAAAAGTACATTGCACACATAAAAATAGTTTTATGGAAAATAAATCTTTTCATCTTTAAATGATTCTATTTTATTCCGAACCCTTGGATTACTAATTTATTAATGTTTATTCATAAATTAGAAACAAAATTCATTAAAATAAATTTTCAATTGATATCAATACAATTTTTTTATAATAATACATAACATGTAGAAAAATACATTTATTAAAAAAATATATCTTCTATTCATTAAATGATTTTGTTAAAATATATTGATTTTTTCTTAGAAATTAATCAATAAATCACAATTTAGGAATATATATATATATATATCTCATAATGTGGTTAATATCATTAATATTATTCAATCCAACAACTAGGTTATAAAGGCATACTATATCACATGTTCATTTGGACTCGGTGTTGCGTGTAATGAAATATATCAAATACTTTAAGTTTACTTCAAAGGAAATACACATAAATTCTTGGTGTGCTACATTATAAAATCATTAAAATTAATTTATTCCAAAAAATTACATCACTCAAAATCAATAAAATGAGGATAATTCTTCTTAATCATGTCCTTGGGTTCCAATGTAGCTTGCTCGAATTTAAGATTCCTCCAAAAAACATTAACTAGGTGAACCATTTTGTATCATTGAACTTTATCTCTATGATCCAAGAATTCAAATGGTTATTCTTAATTTGAATGATAATTTTACAATGTAAAACCTACGAGTTTAGTATATTTTTGGGAATATTTATGTACGTACTCAGGGAATATACATGGAACATATCTTGAACTTGAGAGAGGTTTAGTGTAAGTACCAGGCGATAAGAGGTTATCATGATTTGATCAAAAAATATAAAAAAGGGATGATATATAAAGGGAAAAATTTCCCTTATTTCTGACTCTCATGACCTTATTCTATGGATAAATTTATAGAACTACCTTCGCACTAAATTATAATTATACATGTTTCCCACATTTGTCAACATAACTCTTTTGTGGAATCTGAGATGCCTTAATGTGTTGTTGAATGATTCTAACCTTATCAATCATTTCCTCAAATAGGTTAAGTCACAATATATTTAAATATCTAAAATAATCATAAAATTCTATAGTTCTATAATTATTTACATATAGGGATTCATAATGAGCCTTATGAATTCTCTAGTGAAAGTTTTTATTATTTGATAATTCGACTAGAGAAAGGTGTTGATCCCAAATACTATTAAAATATAGGGAACAAGACCTTAACATATTCTCATGTTTTGAATGGTTCTCTTATACTGACTACCTATCATAAGATGATATAAAATATTGAAACCTAACTCTGTATCCAGATATTACATAATACTTCACTAAAAAATTTAGGTAAACCTCAGATCTTTGTCGGATACTATAGAATATGGTACTACATGAAACTTCATCACATCCTTAATGTATAACCAATAATGTTGATAAAGAGATAAATATTCTCTAATAGAAATTAAATGATATGACTTCATAAGGAGATCAACTACAACGCAAATATCATTATTTCTTTTAGATGTTTTTATTAGTCTTATTATGAAATTCATTGCAATGTTTTTCCATTTCCACTCTGGTATCATTAATGGTTATAATATCCCCATATAATTACGTCTCTCAACCTTAAATTTATGATATAAAAACCATTGAGATACATACTTTCCAATATATCACTTCATTATTCCCCACCATAAATACTCTTTATGATCTTAATACATATTCATAATTCTAGGTTTAATAAATAATTTTGTTCTATGAGATTATTCTAATAGCTATTTCTTCAAGTCTAGTATTGATGAGACACATACTCAGTTCCCAAACCTTATCATTAAATTAAAATAAAGGTTGAACTTAGTACCATTTATCACCTTATTTTTAAGATCTACATCCTCCCTTTTCACCTCTTTAATCTTCATATGGATAGATAGTGGAACACTCACTCATGAAAGATAATATTTCTCCTATTACTTCAAGATTTATAGGTCAATCCATTGAAAATATGAAAATATTAGATCTTTTGTGATCCACATAATAAATAATCTATCATTATCTTTTCAAATAAAAACATTTTCCACCTTCTTCACTTTTATGGTGTGGTAATGTATTGAGTATTCATAATCTTTAAACAACTCCGACCATATTCTCTAGTGAATATTCTAATATTTCTGGGTGAAAATATATTTTAAGCTTTTATGATCATTATATATGTCACACATTTATTCATTAAGATAATTAATCTATATATTTAATAAAAATATTACTATTACTAACTCTAAATCACGAGTCAGGTAATTTTTATCATGAACCTTAAACTAGAATGAAGAATAATCTATCACTATATCATTCTATATAGGAACACATCCTAACAATTTATTTAATGATTCCCTATAAATCACAAAACCTTATCTACTATAGTGTAGTGTGAGTATAAGAGCAGCACACAACCTTCTTTATAGATTCTTTAAATTTTCATCACATTAAAACATCTAAAGGAACTTGACTCCCTTCTGAGTTAACTTGGTGAATGGATTATTCATCCATGATAAAGTATTAAAAACTCTTTGATAATATACATAAAATACAAGAGAACTATGGTTCTTAGTCACTATGGTTAGTCTGGGTCAATGTTAAATAACCCCCTTCATTGATGGATCTATTGATATACCATATCCTATGATTATATGACCCAAAAATTAATGATTATTTTACTAAAATTTACAATTGGTATATTTTTCATAAAAAATTTTCTTCCTTAGGGTCTTTAGTATAATCCTAAAGTGATATGTATGATCTTCATTTCTCTTGGAATATATAATAATATCATTTATAAAGACAACCAAAAATTGATCAAGGTAATCTCTAAAGACTTTATTCATTAAGTCCATGAAGAAAGTGGGAGAATTAGTAAGACCAAATGACACAACAATAAATTTATAGTGTCCATACCTATTACAAAAGGTTGTATTCAATATTTATTAACTTTTTAACCTGAATTGATTGTATCTATAATGAAGTGAAATTTATGATAAGTATTGAGATCCTTGAAATTAATAAAAAAATCATAAATATAGGAAATATTATACTTATTCTTCATCTTGGTCATGTTAAGTCCTCGATAATTGATATATTTTTTCATTGATCTATCTTTATTCTTAAAAAAATAATAGACACATCCCATGATGATGCACCTAGAAGAATTAATCCATTATCAATATTATTTTATATTTTCTTCTTTAATTCTTAAAACTCAATCAGGGTTATTTTATATGGAGTCTTTAAAATTGGTGTAGTATGAGGTATGAGTTCTACTAAAAAATAAAAATCAAAATTCAAAGGAAGACTAGGAAAATATTCCAATAAGACATAAAAAAACTCCCATTAAATAGTCATATATTTGATTTGGATTTTCTCCTTAGCCATCTGATATAAGTACCACATTTGAATAGGAATCCAGACACATACAATGGATGTAATATCCATGGGAAGTTTATATTTATCCTCAAACCAATAGATTTTCATAGGTTGGTTAAAAATATTAAATGTCACTTCCCTTACTCATAAATTGATATGAGATATATATAAAGACATCCAATCCATTCCTAAAATAACCTCAAATTCAACTAGATGAAGAATAATGAGATATGTAAGAAAAAAATTCAAATAAAATTTAGTCAAAGAAGAATCATAGAATTGAGATATGGTCATCGCACATTAAGAGTTTTCTCTACTAATTAAGAATAAAAAATATGAGGTGATAATGTGATACCCTTAGTAAATTATTCAAATATAAAAGATTAGGTAGACTGCACCATTGATTTGCTTCACCTTCCAAACAATAAACAAGAAAAATAACTTTTCCATGCTCCTAGAACTGGAGAATGTAAAATATATTTTCAGTGGTAACAATCCATTTCTAATAAATTAGTGTATTAGTGGAATATCTAAAATAAGGTGTATTTTACCTTATTAAAGACTCAATAAAACATTGTTTCCTCTTTTAATCATTTTGAAAATAATTTTAATTCATGGATTTAAAAAGTTTTATAAGTATAAAAATTATATTTTATATTCCGACATGCATAAAATTTGATTTATTATGAGGAAAATCATGGAATTGTCTATCAATTTCAATGTAAACATTGTTAATTTTGGATTCATCCATTGAATACAACCAAAATGAACAGTTCGAGAAAGAATAATCATATTGAGAAACCATATAATCATGAAAATCATTTATATAATGTATAAATAATTACACATAATTTTAAATATATGAACACTTAGGATTAAACTAGGTTATCCATGGTCATTACCTATTCAATTAATTCATAATTTATCATAAATAAAATTTAAATTAACCCAAGAACATCCCTTTGGAGTTTCTAGAAAAGTGTGCAGTCTTAGGACCACTCATTATGCACTGGTGATGATCAAGTTAATACCCAACCTGCCACTTTCATATTTATTACCCCTTGGTGCATCTATTCCATAGCCATATCCACTTTCCAGTATCTAGATATAAATACATTTAGTAGTAAAACCAAAATTCTTTCTTTATCATAACTTAGGATATTATTCTATATATAGGATTATGTTATGGGTTTTCACTAAAATTTCTCATCCTAGTTTCCAGAAATAACTAAACCTTTCTTTGATACCAAATGAGGTTACCCAAGATATTTATACATACATATAACATCATTTTGAATAAATATTCATTAAATATCAGTATGATCCATTCCAGAACCGTAAAGGTTTAGTGTATTTGGAAATATGGATACATAAAAAACTAATACATAAAAGATTTACATCATCTAATACAACGTTCTTCAAAACTATCACCCTTTTATAAATATCATACTTAAAACATTTCTTCATATCCTATGGAAAAATAAAACATAATAAAGGGTGAGCTCAGATGATCATTAAGGGTAAACAAGTGAGATATCAATCAATGATAATTTTTAAGAATAACATGATTATAAGGGTATGATAACATGAGATTAAAATTTGAAAACCATTCCCAAAAATTCATAGATAATATTCATGAGACATGGAATAAATATTAGTAGTTCAGAAGACTTGAATCATAAATTAATAAAGGAGAAAGATCCAAGATAATATAATATTAGAATGAGAACATGTCATAAAAGAGTGACATAAAGTGTTTAATTATCATAATTATAAAAATATTATGTCAATTATATGAAATAAGCTATTAATTACATATTAGGATTGGGGTAACCACTAGTTCCCCTGCTTTTAGAATTGGATACCCTCACGTGTAACCTTTTTGGGCTTAGGTTAACCACTATTATACCATTTTTTGGGAACAGGATAACCTACCATGTAGGCTTTGATCTCATAAAATATTAAGATTTACCCAATTCATTATAATTATATAACATTCCACCCATCACATAATCTTAATCCATTTATATGCCTACCACAAGACTGTGAAAACATTTATCATTACGTCAAATATTATTCCATGTAAAAGAAAATCAGTTTCATTAATATTTAATCATCATCACAATAAACCATATAGAGAAAGAATAAAGATAGTAACATTAGATCATATTATCAACAATGTATATGAAACATCAAATAATTTTATATATATATGAAAATAACTTTAAAATATTACTGGAACATTTATTATGAAAAATACCCTTTTAATTTTAAATAAATGTTTTAAAATCAAAAGATTTACAAAATATCAAGGAAAAAAATTTCATTAAAAATAAGAATATAAACAATTAAAGTAAATTTTGAAGTAAATATAAGTCATTATTTTAGATAAATTCATTCATGTGATGTATATTAAAATAAATACTCCATTGACATTTTTGGTAAAAAATCGAAGGCAACTCATTCAGAAAATGTCAAAAACATTCATTTAAAAAAATTTAATATAAAATAAAACATGTATAAAAATATATTTTTAAAATAATTATATAATGGTAAAAACATGATTTAAAATATTTTATATAAAATATGGATATTTAAGAAAAATTTTCCCAACTGAAGAGAGATATAAAGTCGATTTTCCTTAAAAACATCATTTCAAACTGTTGAGTACTTAAATAGAGGAGAATGAAATTAAAACATGTAACATATATAAATAGAAATATTAAAATAAAATAAATATGATTTTTGATATATATATATATATCATATAATTCCATAATTTTAAATTTAATCATAAACAATCTTAGTAAAAAGTGAGATTGCATTGTAAAACCCTTACCCCTTTGGTAACTTTTGAATCATAACACTCATGAAAGAAATAAATTAAAATGAAACTTTAAATACCACGAATATAAATATATTTATGATATAAAATACCAAATGGGTAGTATAAACACCTCATAAAATAATATATGTGTATAATATAACATCTATCCCAAAGAAGAAAATTTGAGACAATAACCCCTTACCACTTTGGTAACTTTCAAATCAAATCCCTTTGGATAAAATAATTTGAATTGAAACATTAAATACCTTGAATTAAGTATTATCCATGATATAACATTTCATATGACTAGTATATATACCTCATAATCATAAATATGTTCTTAATATCAAGCATGTCTCAACAAAACAAAACTGAGATTAAGAACCCTAAGCTCAAGTCCGACTTGCTTTGTAAGTTCTGTAACCTCCTATATAAAAAATTTGAATTTATTATAATTCTATAATAGAATCATATAAATAATTATAACATTATATATTATCCACTTATAATATTTCACAACCCATTTATTAATAATTATTTATTTAAATCATCATTTTTAGGTGTTAACTATTTTGTTTTTCTTATAAGTTTTAGTATGGATGTTCTGGTACTTGGAATTTGATCATGGTTCCATCATCTAAACAATGTTAATAATTATTTAAACACAATATATATATTAATTATATACATATTTAAAACCATCCATAAAAGGTTTATATATAAAAATAAATAACACCGTTCATGGATACCTTTAGTTAGTACATACACATGAAAAATATTTTCATTTTCTAAAAAAAATTAGAAAAGAAAGATAAATAATATTTATCATTAAAAATAATATTTATATCATAAATATAATATATATATTTATTAAATACTTCATTATATACATCAATTTGAAGCAATTATGTAAAATGAATCATATTTCTACGTAGAGGTCGCAATCGAGACGTATGCACAAATGATACTTTAATTTCCTATTTTATATAAAGGAGGAGGAAAGTTGTAGTGAAATAATCATAAAGAAATATTAGTATAAATTTTATCATAAATTAATCATTTTATTATGTATAAAACATGTTTATATAATGTGGGAGAAGAAATAAAATTAAAAGAGATTATTTAAGACTAATACCTCTTCTTTGAGAGACCTCCTTTGGCGTAAAACATAATCCCTGAAAGATTGGTATTAGGAGTATACCACGAGATCTAGAAAAAACTGAAGAAATACATTTATGTTTTTTATCAGTTCTTTTTTAAGAAATAAGGATTAAAATTATTCAATAAGGGTGGAGAGGATGTGTCTTTTTATAAGTGAAGGAGATGACACACTTAGAATTACTTAAATGATTGAAATATATTTAATATCTCTCTCAAGTATAATGTTTTAAAAATAGAAAAATTATTAGAATATAAAATAATATAGGTTATAAATATCTTTATCCAATTATAATTATACAAATTTATGTGGTAATATTACCCTTATATTTTAATTTAACTCCAGGTAAACATATTTTAACCTTTAATGTGGAATTTTTTTGTATTATTTTTACAATTAATTATGAACAAAAATAAAAGTGGACTCATTAAAAAATTTATACATTCTCATTACAAATATGTAAACCATTTTTTTCAAATTAAATTTCTATAAGTAGAAGAAATTAATTTATAATAAGCATATAAAATGAAATGAAAACTTGTTTTTAGAAAAAATGAATTTTAGGTTTAAAACTCAAATTGATTTCATTATTTTCATTTTAAAAACTATAAAATTAATGAAAAAATATTTGATATAATACATAATCTACACATTTAATTAAAATAATTAATCAATTTGTATTAATTTATTTATTATGGTAAAGACACCTTGCTCACATAAAAACATTTTTATAAAAACTAACTCATTTACATTTAAATGATTTTATCTTAATTACTAAACATTGTATAACTAATTTATTGATGTTTATTGATAAATTAATGATAAAATTATTAAATATTACTTTCAAATATTGTTAGACATAATTTTTTTTGATAATAATACATAACATACAGAAGGGTAAATTTCTTTGAAAAATAGGTGTTTTAATCATTAAATGACTTCATTAAAAATATAAAGATAATATATTATGAATTAATTAATAAATTTTAATTTAGGAAAACTTATATATATATATTTCATAGTGTGGTTAATACTATTAATACTCACCAATAAAGTGTCTAGGTTATAAATATTTATTGTATCATAGGTTCATTTAGACTTGGGGTTGCATGTAAAGAAAGAAATTGAATACTTCAAGATTATTTCAAAAGAAATACATATAAAATATTAGGGTGTTACAACATCTATTATTGTCATTATATCCTTAAGTATTTAACTCTCCTCATTTCAAAGGATAAAATGTTCACATAAATTTTATTTTAGTGGATTCTCATTAAATTTTTTACCATGTTATAATATTTAATAATTTATCTATATATTTGAATTTATTATACAAAATTTATCACCTAAATGAATAACTCATCTACTATTTCATATTATTTTATATATATATCCTCAAATTGAGCCCAAAATGTTTGTAACTATGCTCCTTTACTATTTTATATTCACTATAGAAATCATGTAGTATATTAAAATATCTATTATCTATTTATAATCCTACGAATCATGTCAACACATTCAATAAGAGGGATAAATGTAGAATTTTTTCTTCTTTCCGATTGGATTTGATATTCTATTCATCAAGAAATGTATAAGTTTTCCAAACTTTGGGATGATGTGAACTATTCATAGTGATGTAAAGAACAACCAAGACTAGAGATAAAAGATATGGAACCATCATCTCCTTATATAGATAGTATATATTACATAAAATAGGGGAACTCATTTTTTATTTATGTTGTTCATAGTCATAATAGATATCATTGATCAAGTATATATCCATAAAATAAAAATCATATAAGTGATAAAATTTTCCTGGAACTACTTCATGATTTCTTTGATACAAACTGATATGTTCAGGAGAGAGTATCCCACTAATGAGATGGGGGTTGAATAAAAGGTTTAAAAAAACTTATATCTCAATCAAAATTATTCCCATCATTTGTTAATGTGATTATATATATTGATGATGATGATGATATGATGAAAATGAATAATAGATAACACACACGTTACATGGGTTTTTAAAAAATTCACTCACCCTTATTATTATATATATAATCCTTAGTGTATAGTTATTTATAACATAATACCATTTTTATAATTTTATTATCAAAAAATAATAAGCAATAGAGTAGGTATGTGGCCCTAAACTCTGATTACATGAGACAAATATGAGTTCTAACAAGTATATCTATATTCGTTTATCAACCTCAGGTGCCTCTGGAATTTGGATCATATGTGAACCATTGTTATTACCCTAAATATTATCCAACTATTCCTAGAATTGGTGGTTGGTTATCTTAGAGATCAATTTATTTTTCATCATACAATCATTAAAAGATTATGCACTTTATTTTTTTCTAGACATGACATCACTATGGAAATAAGGCCCTCAATCACACCCATTTTGGAATTGAAATTAAACTGATATGAAATTATCTCCTATATCCTCCCTATATAACCCTTTGATTAAGAAATTTTAAATAAAACTTCAAATAACAACCCCAATCACCATGCCTATATCACCACCGATGGTCCACCTGAGTAACTCTTTTGGAATCCCTAGTTCACTACGTCAGATTTAAGATTGTACTTTGGCTTGGTTTTCTCACCTCAGTTCTTAAATGGATAAGAACTATGGAAATTTTATTCCATTAATTAAACTCAAATATTTATTCATTTATACATGGTATTTAAAATTCCTATTTCAATGTGTTCTCTTCATGGTGACATCTCAACTCCATCTCTGATTGATTAAGTTGGAAACCTAGGTACCTCACTCACTCTCACTATGTGAATTTTCATGGTTAACCATATCACTAAAAAAATGTATTTTTAGCCTCAATAAATCATACTCCTAGAGATATAAGATATAATTACTTACTTAAGCTAATTTCAATTTTTTAGGTCATGTTGCTAAGATTACATAAAAAAATATCCACTAAAATAGTGGTTGCAACTTAAATCTTCACAGGTCATTTTAGCTCAACCAAAATTTCCTTTACATGGACACATTTTCATATAAAATCACTTACTATAATTCTATCATTCCTTTTTCTTCAAAATTTCTCTAAAAATCCTCTAAATAATCCATGATCCATATTTCAATAAATACATCATGAACGTGCCTTCAAAACTCATGAATTAATTTTATCCAGAAACAAGTCATAACACACCTCCAATATAATGGTAATTTAAACACCATACCATAGGATATATTTGTGTTTGTGAGAGTGCTCTCTATCCTGATTTCATATAAATTCTATATTGACAATGTATTTATAAATATAAAATCATATCTCTCCCTTTATCAATTCAATTCATGTAGTACTTCTACAATCTATAACACTCACCAAAGAATTTTATTTTTACAAATTTATTAATATAATAATCATTATTTTATAATTTTTTTAATTCATTTATATAAATAAAATAACCATTCACACACTTTAAAATATACAAAATTAATTTTGAATCATGTTATTATATTATATATAAGACACCACACCCATCTCAATCTAGTGTGGTCAAGACACTTTATCAAGGAAAACCAGAACACACCAATACATCCCATAGAAATGACACCTCAAATTCATAGAATTTACTAATATCTTTTATCTCATTATAATTATATTGATCAAGAATTTTTATTTTTTACCTTCCAAGTCCTAAAACATCCTATATCCATGCCTACTATATCCTGAATGAAGAAAATTAATACAGTTTATAATATTATAACCCATTCCAATATCTCAAACTTGACCCTGACCAAAATCAAAAATGTTACTCAGCCCTTGGAGCTATCTCCTAATGACCAAATTATAGATAATCAGTGACTATAAACAATATATATATATATTTGGGAATGCCATGTCAACTAACACACTCCATATAATAGTAACTGTATAACATATGTACAAAAATAATAAATAATTTTAAAATATGACTAAAATACATAAATTAAAAATACAATACAATAAAATACATGGTAAAAATAAATACCTTTATGATACTATACCACCACCAAAGATAAAACATCCACTTTTTTCCACTATCCAACCTCTACTATCTCATCCCATCAAATGAATCAGTGGTCCCCACAACCAAAATCTCAAGAAAACACCATCTACATGTATACCAAGATGTACATGTAAGGGGAGATGAAAATAACTTAGTAGTATGTCCCAAATGACTTCCCATTCACCCCGTCAATGTAAAAACTAAGTAGGTCATATGTGTTCTATAAAAACATTCCAAATGAAATATACATAATATAACTAAATAAATATTTATCAATCACAAATGATATAACTATTCTTTATTAACATAATGATGAAACAAGTTATAATCCAATTGATTTCATATGAATAAACTCAAACACACTATTTCACCTCAAAACCAAGGTAACTGTAAACCAATACTGCAACCGTCATTTTCTTATGATAACCCCCATAATGTAGTATGGTTTCTAAGTAATCCTATTCTAATATGATGAGGCCCCAACACTCAAATAAAGTTTCTAAACCACCCTTTCCTAAATAAAAAAGGATCTCATACAAAAATGGAGTTTATCAATAAAAGTTTCTTACCCAATAAAGAGCCTACACTCAAATTAAGATTCCAAAATAACAACATATAAAATAATTAGACCCCCACACTCAAGTGAAGATTCCAAACCAAACACTTCTAACCTAAAGACACCCCAACACTAAAGTGATTTTTTCAAACCAATATAGATCCTTAACAAATATATAATAATTTCCAAAAAAAATCATCCATAAAAATTACAAAAACACTTCATATAATACACACAAACTAAACAAAAACTAATTCTCAATACAAATTTAAACAAAAACTATTTTTTCTAGAAAAAACTCAAACAACCAAAAAATAAAAATTCTTTTCATTAAAAACTACACACACTAAAATTGAGTGTCATAAATCATGAATCCACATTTATAAATCCATTTAAACCATTTTGAAAGAATTATTTGAAAGGAAACATGAAATATAACCTATTATTTTACAAAAATAATGTGAATAATAATCGACGTATCTTGTATCACTTTAATAATATCATTTTTATTAATACATAACATCAAAATTATCTTACAATACTATACTAGGGAAAACACCAAAATTTAATAACCAAAAATTCCAAAAAATCAACTGAAATATGAAAAAACACATAGGTATATTTCTACCATCATAAATAATCATTCCAAAGGTATATAAAATCTAAATATAAACCTTATCTAGATCATATAAGGAAAATACCTACCATTTTATAGATTTTATCCCTAACTTTGTAAGATCGCGTATTATTATAGGTATGTCCCTCCTTGAATTTTTTGTTTGATACTTGGTGTCCATGTCTAGTTTATATATGTAGGGAATCTATTGGGATAATGAATTAAATTTCCTGGATTCTAATTTTTTAAACAAACTCAAAATTTGGTTGTGAGGAAACTTGAGAAAACCAAATAGGGTCTACGTGGGGATCCATTCAAGATTTCTATTTGAATGAATAGAGTCAAGGTAAATGGGTTGAGTGTTACCATGGGTTCTTGGTAAGTTGAGAAGCCTAAAAGGGGGTTCAAGTTTTATAATTAAACTAGGATAAAAAATTTTCTACGGAACTATTACAAATCATGTAACTATAATAAACACAATGTAATTTTTTCCAAACACATGCCATGAATAGTTGTAGGTCATGAAATGATTCATGACATGAAGACAGTACACATTGTGTAATTATATTGCACATCATGTAATGTTCTATCAGAATATATAATAATCCAAGGAAATATGTTTTGTATATCCCACTAAAAAATAATTTCATGACATGTAACTATATTACACATCATGTAATTCCTCGACCTAATGTTTTTAAGTTTGTCATGCTGTTGATCTTTATTTCCATCTCACATGAAGATTCTTCAACTAGACCTAGGGAAACCTTACAAAAAATTTTAGAATCCTTCCCTCCCTTTTGGATGTTCTAATCATGCATATGATCCCAGGTAAGTGGTTTTGCTTCAATTTCCCTCTTCTCTTCCATCATTCTCCAATCATTGTGAAATCTGTTGGCTGTATGTGTTGTTGGTTTTGATCATGGATAGTTATAACCTATGAACCATCTTGAGATCATATTCACATTTTCTCTAGTTGTAAAATCTTGTTGTAAGTGTTGGCTGATCTTCAGTTAAAGGATGGGGTCTAAAAATTAATCATATGGTTTGATAATTGTAGAGTACATGAAATATTGTAATTGTGCCAACATATGTGAACCTCAATTTATTAAATGATGAATTGGATTATTCTTTTGAGTGAATTTGGATATGATTGGTTATTTTCCTAGATTATGGATACCATTTGGGTGAGAGAACCCTTGATTATAATTAAATTATTTAACGACTTAAAGTGTGTATATCATGACATGGATTTTGGGTGATTTATTGATATAGATTAACCCTGGATTGGTCTATTTATTTAGATAACTAGCATGTTATTGGTTATGATCAATTTATATATGAAATGTGTAATTGAATGATAAAATGTAATTTTCATTATTAGTTATTGATCCTGATGATGTGATATTGTGATATCCATGTTTTTTATGACATGTTTTGTGATAAATGATGTAATTATTAAATTGGGTGTTGGCCCGATCGAAAGATGTTGAAATAATTATATAGCAGGATATGCCCAGTGAGACATGATGAAATGATTATATAGTAGGCTATTACTAGTGATACTTGCTTAAAAGCTTATATAGCGGGCTAGGCCTAGTGTGAGATGCTGAAATTCTTATATAGTAGGCCATACCCATTGACATATAATGAAATGTTTATATATCGGTCTTGGCCCTGATAAATTTTGAAATTCTCATATATAGAAGTAAACCATAATTAATTTTTGGAATGCTTGAATAAATGGTTTTGACCTAGATTTGGGTAATTTATAACTTGGTTATAATGTTATGTTTGGCATGTTTGTGAGAGAAGCTCAAAGACATTCTGACATGGTGCCGAGGTAGGTTATGTTTTACCACAGTAATATGGTTATGGTTGGCATGGTTTTGAGACATTCTCCGAGACATTTTGTCATAGTGATGAAGAATGTTTATGTAGTCTTAATTTAATTGTTAAAATAAATTAATATTCATATTTCTTTCATTATTGAATACACTTTTTATCTGACAAGTTTTGTTTGGACATGATAGTGTCGACCTACAGAGTTATACTGCCACCCTATTTGGGATATTTTTTGATACCAATGTAGATTATTTGGATGAAGGTGTGGACAAGGTAAAGGGTCCTTATTGTTAATTATCTTTGATGGATGGAATGGAGTTTGGAGATGGTACTGACATGGGGTTCAAGACCAGGGAGTTTTGAGTCTTTATCTTGAGTCTTCTAGCCTTTTATTTTGTATTACTTGAAGAATGACTTTTAGTTAAATTCCATCATGTCATTACATTATTCATTTATTATTTATTAGATTGTTTAGTTGGATTTAATTTTTTTTTATTCTTTTGTATTTTATTGTTTCCATTATTTTTACACAGAGACATTTATTTATTTATTATTGGTATTATATTGTTTCGCTTTGTTGTAACTCTGTAACTAAGGGGTGTAGTCTCCTCACTATATTTATCACACCCCAACTTCTAGTTAATGGGATATGGAATTCAAGGATATTATCTTGAGGTTTCATAACTAATCCTTTTTTATCAAAGTGAGATAGGGTCAGATCGGGGGATTTAACAAATTGGTATCAAAGGGAGGTTTCTTTTAATTTTTTTTACTATTTGGGGAAAGTTAGAAAGGAGACTAAGATGTTTCAAGACTCGTTAATGATATTGTTCATGGTAGTATCTAACCCATGTGTGGGGGAATATATCAATTCCTAGGGGTGGATTTCTATTTATACTATTTTCTTTTTAGAGTTGATGTTATTTCACCATGAGTGATTCACTTGTTGTGTGAGGTTATGGTTTTATGATGTTATTAGTTTTTTAGATGTATCCTCAGTTCCTAGTATGGTGAAGGATGGGTATGAATGCATTATAATAGGCATATAGGGATATATATTGACATTCATTATTCATGATAGGGACATATTTATTTCATTTGATATATAATTTCCTATTGAACTGTGATATGATATATCTTTTATACCTCATAAATGAATTGTTATGTCATGAAAAAACACTTGTAAGCCATGTTTAAAGAGACCAGGAGTCAATGGTTCTCTATTTTTTCCATATGTTCAAGATTATGCTATTCATATTTCCTATTTTCTAAGGAGTGTGTTTGTCTTGTAGGGAAAATGTATCCTCATTGTCTTCGAATTGATCTTTAGGAGAGTGAAAATTAACACACTCTTAACACAGCCTAACCAAAGCTTTTAGTAGTTCATGAGGATCATATGGATTCTCAGCTTCACAAAAAAATCTTTAGGTTCATGAAATCCATGGAAATGGATAATTTTTTCTTCATTCCTTTGATGTATGAGATGATAAGAGAGTTAAAATTGTAGCATCCACCTATGTTCGCTGGGGATGGATGCCCCCATGCAGTTGAGTTTGTATCGTGTTAGTCTAGATAATATCTAATCATATGGATAAACTTGAAAATAAGAGGGTGAACAGTGATATGCATATGCTACATGGACCATCAAATCATTAGTGGGATGTTGAGGAGCAAGAATGGCAGAATAAGGAGTTATCTTGGAAGGAATTCAATTCAAAATTCCCGATCCATTTCTATCCTGAGATGTTGAGGGATGATAATGCCCATAATTTAATGCACCAGACATAAGAGGGCTTGTTAGTTTTGGACTATGTTGAATGTCACACTGACCAACACTGATTTTCACCATCTTTGGTAGCTGATTAAATCTCTAGGGTGAGAAATTTTTAGGATGGTCTTTATTATGAGATTAGGTCCTAGGTGAACATGTTCTATCTAAGATGTTTTTTAGATGTGATGAATTATTCAATCTTCACAGAAGGTAATCTAAGAGAGGACCTAAGTAGTGGACAAGATATTTATACATGGAAAATAATGAACTCTTATTTTAGTTTAATGAAGTGTCTCTATGACCATTTTTTCCAAGGGAGTAGAGGTCAAAGAAATCAGGGAAGAGGGAAGCCATATCAAGACCATGTTCTATTGTAGTGCTATATGTGTGGAAAGATGGGGGGAAATGGCCTCAGTGTCGGTACCCCACTTTAGAGTGTCATTCTTGTGGTAGAATGGTCCACCTATAGTGGGTTTTTAGGAGAATGTAGTAGTAGAGTAGTGGTAGGGAATCTGGATAGGTACCAAAGTCTAGGAAGGAATAAATTACTTCTCAATATATAGGTAGCTAGAGTTCCACATGATGTTTTGGTCGAGGAAGGGGATGTGGTACCCCATTCTAGAATGGAAGTAGTAGGAAGAGGGTATAGATTAGGGGAGTAAGGAATCAGCCCAGGGTAGAGGGGCTGGTAAGCTTCATGCTATGCAGACTACTCTGGCTGGTGTGGATACTAGAACATCTACTATTATAGGTATGATTCTTATATCATCTACCCTTGATTTTGTTTTATTTAATACAAGAGCATCACATTACTTTTTTATCTTATCCTTTTTAAATGTTTTGGGCTTGAATGTGGAATGTTTTGATGGTGTTTTAACCATAAAAACACTATTGGGAGTGTGATCAGATAATATCAAAAATTGCAAGGCATGTTCTATAGTTATTTTTGGTTATCATTTATTTTGGGAGACAATTATTCTGAAAATGATAGGATTATATTTTATTCATGGTATGGATTGGTTAGTTCTATACTAGGATCATATTGATTTTTATAAGAGGGGAGTTACCTTTTTATCTCTAGAAGGAGGCAATTACTCTCACTAGGGTGAGTGGGATATTCAGGATGGTCTCATAGGACCAATTTAATTTAG
This sequence comes from Viscum album, assembly GCA_963277665.1. Lineage (NCBI taxonomy): Eukaryota > Viridiplantae > Streptophyta > Magnoliopsida > Santalales > Viscaceae > Viscum > Viscum album. The sequence continues at coordinate 193,193,093 of OY728122.1, forward strand.
ATTATATTATCTCATAAATAAAATAGATGGTCTTTCACTAGATGGTGGTGGAATAAAGAAGGGTTATTTTCCTCTATTGGCATACCATTTTCAGGATGTATTTCATGATCAGGTCTATGGTTTAATACCCAAGAATGAGATTGAGTTTACGATCGAGATGACATTGGGAGAATAGTTGATTTCTATACCGCCTTACAAAATTTAACTGGAAGAGATTTGGGATTTGAATATCTAATTGGAAGATCTAGATACTAATGGTTTCATATTTCCAAGTAAATATCATTGTGTTTCTCCATTTCTCTTCACCAAATAAGAATGATTGGAATTTTCAATTATGCATGGATTATCAAAGCTTGAACTAGTAGATGGTAAAGAATTGGTATCCCCTTCCATGCATTGATGATATTTTCAATCAGCTAAGAGGTGTTAAGATCTTATCCAAGATAGAAATGAGATCTAGATACCACCAGTTGAGGTTGAGACCATTGGACATACTATGGACTAATTTTACAAGTATAGATGTCTTGAATGAGATCATATTGATATTGAATTGGTTGACTAATGAACTGGTGGTATTCATGGACTTGATGAATAGAATATTTCATCATTTTTTGGAAATGTTTGTGGGGATTTTCATAAATGATATCTTAGTGTACACCTATTTGGTATATGATCACTCCCAATATCTCGACATTATCATGAGTACATTGAGGGAGCATTAGCTTTATACCAATCTAACCAAATGCTGTTTTTGGATTGATAATGTGTTCTTTTTAGGCCATGTCATCTCAAAGAAAGGAGTGTCTATGGACCCAGAGATGGTTAAAACTGTGATATTTTGAGATAATACAAATAATTTCATTGAGATTTATATATTTATGGGTTTATCAGGTTATTATCGGTGCTTTATCTAGGAAAGTTTCTAGTTTAGAAGCACCGATGTTAAGGCTGGCCAATAAAGGGGTGAAGTTTGTTTGGTCACATGATTATGATGGATATATTTAGGAGTTGAAAGGAAGTATTACCTCAACACCAATCCTTACATTACCTATTCCAGGTAAAGCATATAACATGTACTGTGACACATTTAGAGTTGGACTCAGAGTAGTTCTAATGCAAGAGGATACAATGGTTTGTTATGGATCTATATAGCAGAGAATGAATGATAGGAATTATCTTACTCATTATTTAGAGATAGTAGTAGTGGTACATTCTCTAATATGTTAGTGAAATAATCTCATGGGTGATAGTTTTGTGGTATACCCATACCATAAGATCCTCAGTTACATCTTTTATTAGTGGGACCTAAATTTTTAGTAAAGAAGGCAAGCCAAGTATTTATAGTCTTTATAATTCATGTTGGATTATACACCGGAAAATGGAAATGTCATTATTAATGCTTTAAGATGAAATATACAGGAAGTGGCAGAACAGGAGTCTTGAGATGACTAGTGGGTGATTGCGCTCTTTGCGAACATGCATCTAGATGTTTAGGATTCTCAAGGTTGAGTAGCTCTAACTACAACATCTTCTATACCCATGTCTTGGGATTGGATGAAGACTGAGTAGTCATCTTATCTGGAGGGATTAGTTTTTAGAGACAACTTATATGGTGGGGATACACCATCTGGATGGTATCTTGGTAGTGGGAATTCTATTATTTTATAGGACTGAGTATGGGTTCTTATAGGCTTGTGTCAGGAGTCGATGAAATATTTTCATGCTTCTATATAGGCGGTACATCCTAGTTTTACAAATATTTTTTTGACCATAATATACATTACTGGTGGTCAGGGATGAAGAATGAGGTAGCAGTATTTATGGAGATATGCTTCACTTTTCCATAGGTGAAATAAAAACACTAAAAAAAAACTAGTATTTTACAGTGTTTCCCATTCTTGAGTAGAAATAGAATGATTTCACTATGGATTTTAGGACAGGTTTACCTTGGAAAACTCGTAAGAATGATGTTTTATGGGTGATTTTAGATCCAATGATGAAGGTAGTCACTTATTTTCTATCAGGGAGACCTTCATAGTTGATGATCTAGGAAGTCTTTACACATAAGAGGAAGTTTGGTTTCATGACGTTATAAGGAGTATCATTTCAGAAATAGATCCATGTTTCACTTATAATTTCTAGAATGGTATTTTGAATGATATGGGATCATAAGTTATTTTGAGTATGGCCTATCATCCTCATACTAATGGTCAATTTGAGAGGACTATTTAGGTTCTGGAGGATATGTTATCGGACCGTGTTATAGACTTTAGTGGATCAGGGGAGCATCATACGGAACTCATAGTTTTTTTTCATATAATAATAGCTTCTAGGATTCGATATAGATGGAACCTTTTGAGTCTTAGTATGGAAAGGAATTCTATTATCCTATTTTCTAGTTGAAGGTAAGTGATTCAATGCCTGTTGGGCATAGTCCCATGCAAAAGATGTTTGAGAAAGTTTATTTGACCAGACAACAGTTGATCGCCATATAGAGAAGGTATAAATATTATGATAATCATATTTCAAACCCCTTAGATTTAGAGGTTGGTCATAATGTTTTCCTTCAGGTGTCTCCTAGGTTGGGGAAATTCTATATCTAGAAACAAGGAAAGCTAGAACCCAAATTTATCAAGTCATTTGAGATAGTGGATAGGGTCAGTCCATTAGAATACAGATTAGCCCTTCCACAACACTATAGTATCATGCAAAACAAGTTTCATGTGTCTCAGATTCAGATATATTATTCAGAACCTCCTCAAATGATAGACTTAAAAGATATCAAGCTTAGTGCTGATTCATTCTTTAAAGAGCCTCTAAGATGGATTGAATATCTTAGTGAGAAGTATATTTGAGGTAAGCTGATTCCTTTGGTTTGAGTACAGTGAAAAAATGGGAAAATTTAGGGGAAGACTTGGGAAAGGGAGACTAATATGTGATCATAGTTGTTAGAATTGTGCTTAGAGAACCCATAATGATTCTTTGAGGAGCTCAGTAATGAGCTGTTATATGGTGGGGCGATTGTAAAATCCAATCTTTTTCCTAGTACAACCCACCTTGAGTTTTTCATTTAAACATTTTTTTCAATTATTTTTTGAGACAGAGAGCCTTTATTGGTGAAAATGGCTTAAAGTTTGTAGATTTCAGTTCTTTGAATAAACACAGACTTGGGTTGCATAGAGACATGAGAAAACTGGAGAGAATCCATGTGGGGATCTATGTGGTATTTCAGTTTGAATTAACGGATTTTGGGTAAATGGGTAGAGTGTTACCATTGGTTCTTGGTAAGTTGAGAATCCTAAAAGGGGTTTGGGTTTTATCAGTAAACTGAGATGAAAATCTATTTGTAGAACAAATACATGGCATGTAACTCTAATACATATCATGTAATTATTTCTAGACACATTTCATGAATAGTTGCAGGCCGTGAATTGATTCATAGTGTGAAGAGAGTAAACATCATATAAATATATTATACATCGTGTAATGTTAGATTAGAATAAATAATAATATGAGGTAATGGGTTTTTTCACATTATACCACTAAAAAGAATACCAGAATATGTAGCTATATTAAACACTATGTAATTCCCCAACCTGCAGTTTTTAAGTGCTTCATTCTGTTAATATTTACTTCTAAATAACATATAGATTCTTCCTCTCAACCTAGGGATACCTTCCAACAAATTTTGTAAGACTTCACTCCCTTTTAGATTTCCTAATAATGCATTTAATCCCTATTAATAAATTTTTCTTCAATTTTACTCTTCTCTTACATCATTATTTGATCATTGCATTGTAATATATTAACTATATAAATTTTTTGTTTTTATATTGATCGTGTATGATCTAAGAACCATATTACAATCATCTACACCATCATTCTAGTTGGTTAATCCAATTGTAAGCATTTGTTTATTATCAATTAAAGGTAGGTGTATAAACCTTAACTCCAAGGTTTGATAATTATCATGTATATGAAATATTGAAATATTGAAATTCCTTCAAAATTCATGTGAGTTAATTAATTAAATGATAAATTGGATTATTCTTTGGAGTCCCTTTGTATTCAATTAGTTATTTACCTGGATTATGGATACCATTTGGGTGAGCAGGCCCTTTATTATAATTTAATTCTTTAATGGCTTAAAGTGTGTTTATCATGACATATATTTTGGGTGATTTATTGATATAATTTCACCTTGTCTTATCTAGTTTATTGAGACTACTATCATACCATTGGTTATGAAAAGTTAATATATAAAATGTGTAATTGAAAAATAAATGGTAATTTTCACAATTAACAATTGAGATTGATGATGTGATATTGTGATATCCTTTTTTTTATGATATGTATTATGAAAAAAGTTGTAATTCTTATATGGGGTGTTATCCGGTTGATAAATGCTGAAATTATTATATAGAAAGCTACGATCAATGATACATGAAGAAATGTTTATACAGAAAGACACACCCAGTGAGACATGCTAAAATTCTTATATAGTTGTCTATGCCTAATGAGATATACTTAAATGATTATATAGTGGGAAATTTTCAGTTAAACTTGCTGAAATTCTTATATACGATGCTTGGAATTTATAAATTATGAAATGATTGTATACCAGGATTGGCCTTGATTGATTGATGAAATGATTATATAGTGGGGTTTGACCCAAATTTGTGTAATTTAAAACTTGGTTAGAAGGTTATGGTTGGAATGGTGGTGAGATATGCTCAGAGAAACTCCAGCATAGCATTGAGGTTGGTTTTTTTACTATAGTTATATGGTTATGGTTGGCTTGGTTATGAGACATGGATAGAGACTTTTGGCATGGTTCCGAAGTATATTAATGTGGTATTAATTTAATTATTTGAATAAATTAATACAACTGCTTATTGAATTATTTCATTCATTTTCTATCAGACTGGTTTTGTTTAGACATGGTGTTGTTGACCCACTGAGTTATAATCACACCCTATTTGAGCCATTGTTTGGTACCCGAGTAGATTATATGGATGTGGGGTTAGAAAAGTAAAAGATAACTTATTATTTATTGTATTTATTAGATGGGATACAATTTGAATATGGGACTAACATGGGGTTTATGACCTAGTAATTTTGAGATTTTTGTTGAGTATTCTAGTCTTTTATTTTTTTATTACTTATAGAATGGAATTTAGTTACATTACATCATGTCATTACATTATTCATCAATTATTTATTATATTTTTCAATTGGATTTTAGTGTTGATATTTTACTTCATTTTATTGTTTCCTTTGTTTACACACTCTTATATTTATTTATTATTATTGGAAATGGATTGTTCCACTGTGTTGTAACTCTGTAACTAGGGGGTATAGTCTCTCCACTATACTTATCACACCCACACTGCTAGTCAGTTTCCTTTTGTGTATGGGGAGGAATTATTGAGGTCTCATAACCAACCTATTTCAACCACATGAGAGAGTTCCAGATTAGGGTATGTTATAACCATGGTGACATGCCCACACCCAAATCTCTAGATCAAACCGTTGATATGATCTGTGATCAAGATTAAAAAGTATAGAATAAGAGATATGGGGCTTACCTTTGGTATAAAAATATTAGTAGGAATAAATCACTCTAAAGCCCTAAAAATTTACATAAGAAGGGTTTTCCCATACAATATTTAAAATGATGGGGGAATGGAGAGTGTTTGGAAAAAATAGAATATTTCTAGGATCTTTTTAAGGAATGAATGGATAAAATACTTGATCTTCTAGACCATTCATGGGACCATGAATTTATCAGTATCTAGGATTCCTAGAATGAATGGTTATCTTGCTTGAACACTAAGACATTTTATGGGACCATGAATTTCTTCCTATGATTCCTTGTTCAGCTCCCACCATTATTAAACACCCAAAAATTCCTCCCAACACTTCCAAAACACTTCAAAAATAATTCCACTACGATCTTGTTTGAAGAAAATTAAATATTTTAGTTTTATCCAAAAAACATAGGCCTTATAATTTAGCACTTAATGTTTTTCATCCTAAAGAAAATAAGTAACATATCAGTCATCTATAAATTCATACCTCAGAATTCTACCCTCTTTTAATTTTTTCAACTTTAGAAAACTAGAAACAAGATATAAAATCAACTAACCAATGTAAAGGTTGGTATAAAACTCTCCCATCAATATTTTTATTCTTGTTAATTTAATACATGCGTTGAGCTAAAAATTCTTCTACACAGGAAAAAATAATCATTTATGATCTCTTCACCACTAAGGATTGGTGACCACTATGAGAAGGAGTCTATTGGTATGTCACTACCACATGAATAAATATCATATTTATTAGTCACATATTTAATTCATACCATGTCATGGTGAAGCCCCACCAAATATACCCAAGCACTTATTATGAGTAAATTAAACCAAAACACAAAATACTACTACGCCAAATAATAATTAAAGGAAAACATCATGAAATAGATTAATATTTATAGAAAGAGTTCCTATTCAATAAAAATTTAAAAATAAAACCATTATAAATTCTATAACCCCAACCCATCAAACCAAAATCTTCAATTCATCCTAGATTATTCAAGAAATTCAATCCCAAAAATCATATTACTCAAATTACCTATGATTATTTTCCCAAATGATATTTATAATATTCATCAACTGAAACCTATATTTTTTATTTTAACTAAAACCTAAAATTTGTATGATCAATGTAAAATATTGATAGTTTCCACCTAAAAATCTATCTATATTTTTAACACTTCAAAACACTAAACTAAGACACACTTTGAGCCTCAAATCAATATGCAGTTAATATTTGGAATCATGGATAAAATATATATCCCTTGAGATGGATACTTACCAAAGGTGATTAAGAAATCAATGAAACAAAAACTGACCATTTATAAAATATAAAAATTATTTATGCATAATAGAAACCCTAAAAGGGAACCTAATTTATGATGTGATCAAATTTAGGGTATGTGTGACTCAAAATTTACCCTAAACATACCAAGACACCTAAAAAAGATTCACAATTGAGTGGAGGTTTATTAATTATTAATAAATTAACTATAACTCATAAATATATAATAATATATTATAATATAACATTTTACTCCTTTAAGAAAATAATCATTGTACTTATAAATTTTTAGAGAAACAAAAAATCTCAAGACATTATCCACACACACCAATCATTATCCATTCTCCCAAAACTAATATTATTCAATAGTGAATACTATCAAAATTAAAACACCATCATACTATACGAATCACCTAGAGTTTTAACATTAACTTACACATTACTAGTAAATATCCATATACATACAATGAATCCACAAGTTTCCCACATATTCTTAAGAATGAATACTAGATGTAGCCCATTTTTATGAATCTTCTCAAAATATACCATGAATATGTCATGGAAATTATGGAAATAAATCAACCTAATACCTAAAAAGACATGTAATACGGGTTATAAAAAACCAAAAAACTTGAAATAAATTTATTTTCTATTCCAGGATGTAGTTATAATGTAATGTTAACCCATTTCTCATAGACATCCCTAAAAGGACTCACATGTATGTAACCAAAATATCCAAACCCATGAAAACCTAAGGAAAGATATGCATAATAGTAGGGAAGTAACTCTTTTTATTTCGATAACTAATCAATACACTGCACATATCCTTTTAAAATTTCCTTCCCAAATGAACATGAAAATAATCACCACATTTCATTGACATATATGAGATCTTTTTCTTTACTATTTATTAATCAATCTCAAGTCATCACCCATTATCCTATAAAAGATTAAGACTATAACTCCCATGGAGTATCCACCCTTTATTAATAAATCATTAACCTATACCATATATCTCCCATGGATTCAATGTATTAGTTTTATGTCCTAATACACTCTCAATTATTCCCCTAATCAATCTATTTTCAAAATAGTAAAACGAGACACTAAAACTAAATATAAGTAATCCTGATGGTCATGATACTTATGTTCTAATCATTTCCTACAATGATTATACTACTAAAAAATCCAAAAAAATAATCCAAGGATCATAAAGACTCTATATCTATATAACCCTCCCACTATTAAGGAATATTGTATTTCCAAACATGGAATTATCACTAAAGGGGGATATCTCAAGTGAGGGAAAAAATGAGAGAGATAGGGGATAATTAAGACAAAAACAAGGAATTATGGGGAAATTTTTAGGGAATGTATTTTACAAATAAATGATCTACCATTCCATTAATGAGACTCTATATTTCATATTATGTAGGATTTATAGAATAATTGGTCATCTTGCACAGTTTCTAGGACTGTTCATGAGGCCATACATTTCTTCCTAGGCTCCCATTTTTTCCTCCAAAAACCCCTAAATAGAACCTAACACATAAAAAACTATCTAAAATTTATTTCAAAATTATCCAATCCAAATAACTCCAAATATTTTTATTTTATACTGAAATTTAGGTCCTATACCTTAGATTCATAGTTTTTTGTCTTAAAATCACCAAATAAACCCTCATTGTTATTAGAGGATTCCTTATGAATATTTTTTTATTGGAAAAATAAAAATAACAAAACATGAAATATCATATAACATAGATAAGGATGACATTAAATTTTAGCATAAGATACAGACACATGTAATTTCTAAATGTCTATAAGAACATAAAAATAAGGACTGGTAAATATATTAGATATTGTAATATAACCTCCTATAAATATTTTATTTTTTTTGTAAATATAAACATATATATTTTAGAGGATATAAATTTAAAACTAATAGTCCCCTTTTGTATGGTAGCTCAATCGATGAGGGAATTCCAAAATTTCATCTCACATTTTAAGTTACTATTACTAATACCAAGAAATTTAATGTTTGGGAATTTATAAAAATTTTAGGATTGTTAACTATAAAAGATAAAATAGTAATTTTACCAATCTCAAAATGAAAATTTTATTGTTTTTGGATTAGGAATGAAATGAGTACCCTTGGGTGGTTTTATGGAAATTTTCTATGGTAGTTAGAATCTTTAGTAAATGTTGGGTATTAGTTGAATTAATTAATTAATATATTAATATTATTTTTAATTTATTATTTTTTAAAATAAATCAAATAGGTTACGTGAGATATAGGTGGTTGTTATGGCATGGAATATTGGGGGGAAGAGAAGACACAAATATTTTATTTTTTTATAGCATGTATAATTAGTGTAAAAAAATGGTAGATTTGAATTAGAAAGTTATAAATATAATTTATGAGTTTTTATAACATATAATGATGTGTGGAAATAGAGGATTGATACTTTTGGATCTATTTTAATCAATATGATCATTTCATCCATTTTCCTAAATTTTCCTTACTCACTAAAGATAACAACTCATTGGAATCCGTTTTTTGTGGTGGATCGAAGCGATAAAATAGATAAAAAAATAGATAAATAATAATAAGGGATTAAGGATTAAAATTCGTTATGGAATTAATATCGGTGACTCCAGATTCTCATCATTTTAATTAATCATTATAAATATACCAGGATTTTGACAGTTCTTGATTGATAGATAATTCATAATAATATGAGGAAAATGTTATAGTGGTGAATCAAAAATAATAATGGAGAAGATGATATTAAAATAAAATTACTATATATAAATAATTGAGAATATAATTTTATAAAATAATTTATTATAATATGTATTGGAAAATGATTTGAATAAAATATTGAAATAGTTGAAAAATATATTATATGAAAATATAATGAAATATTTATGATTTTTTTGGATTAAAAATGGAGAAAATGTTATGATAATTAATTATGAATATATTTAATCAAATGGTAATATATAATAGTATTTGATTATATTGAAATTTTAAAAGATTATTATTTTTGATTATTATGTGACATATTTAATAAGTCGTTCTATTTTATATTTGTGTTGGTAATTGTTTATAAATAATTGTGAAATATTTGATAAGTACTCATATTAATTTTTTACCTCAAAATGATAACACATTATTAAAAATAACTTAATATGAATCAATTTTTTTATATAATTTTGCACAAGACATTCCAAATTAAAATAGGGTCTATTCCTCTCTATGGATAATTTCCATGAAGTATTGATGATGGCGAGGGATGATGTAAAAGTGTATTACAATATGGGATTCCATATTTTAAAATATATGTGCATTTTAGAAGTGAGTTACCTGTGGGTGGTAAATATTCAACTTGGTTCAGGCTACATTGGCATAGGGTCACTACATATGCATCATGTGTCAAACCTGATGACACTTTATGACACTTTTATTTAGAATTATGTTATGGATTGTATGATGAGGGTCATTATTTCATTAAAATCACATATAAACCCTTAAATATAAATTTATATTATATATATATATATATAAAGATGTGATCATATAAAGGTAAGGTGGATAATGTGAGTCTCTTGGAAAGTATTTTTCAGCATGTGTTAGATAGTGATGTAATTTTGGAACATGTTGTGACCGAAATATAAAGATTTTTAGCGAGGCATTGAATTATCCCCTAGGATCTAGTATGTTTTAAACATTGGTGGGAGTGTTTTAATGAAACATAATATAGTTATCTACACCATGGGATTTAGTTGAGGTTGAACATGGTAGGATTATGATATATTTAATTAGTATGATTATATTACATATGACTCTTACATCTGTTATACCCTAGTTAGGAGAAAAAATTGATGGAATGGGTTTTCATAGGTTTGAAATGCCCTATATTTATGATTTTGGATATAAGACTGGTTATAGTGGATGTGTGACATGTAGTAGTGTTTATGTTTGTTGAGAATTGGAGATTCACAATGGGTGGACAACTAGTATTACAATGAGAGTCCATGAGGGTGGAAAAAATCTAAACTAATTTAAGTTTTAGTGGAGATGTTCCCTATAAGGGTGGACATAATCTAATATATTTAGAGTATTTTGGGTAGAATTGGTTCCCAACTAAAGAAAGTTGTCGCGGGGGATAATCCATAAGGGAAAAAATATAGGAAATAGTGAGAGACATATGGGTATACATTTTTTTAATCAATTTATATATTTTTGAAAAATATATGAAAGTTTATATATATAGGATTTTTTATGAATAACTCTCTATGGGTGGATAACTATATGGATTTATCACATTCAGGCCCTTATGGTTGAAAAAAAACATGGTTTTTAAGGTATGGATTGGGGACATATTTTTATTGATGGAAGTTATATATTGTTTTATATAATGGAAAGTGAGAAGATTGTGAGGTTTTAAATAGAGGTAGTTTGGATGAATGGATTTAGGGGATGATAATTGATTTTTTATTCCATATATGGATGAATTAGAAATATTTATTCACATGGACACAATATTGTTCCATGGAGAAAACTTATCAGTATATATATATACTCCCCCTTAATTTATATATATTATTTTTGGTATTATCTTAATAAATTTATTTTTGTTTTTGAGGGACCTTAGTTATAGACATAAGAGTTCGTTATAAGAGGTATATTACATTAAAAATTACTTAAGGTAAAAGAGGTTGTTAGATTTTGTGATTATTTTATCACTTGTGGATTTAATTTGTAATAATTTGATTGATATATATTATTTATGTATTTTTTTAAAGAAATAAATTCATTTTATTCACGATGATATAGATTTTTATTTTATAAAGTTTAATTAATTCTATATATGTGTATTGATTTACCCTTGGATTTATTCACTAACATATTTTTTAATAAAGTCAGTCTTTGAGAGTCACACTAAAAACTAAATTTAATATCAAGTTGATTCCTATAGGGGGTGGGTCATGAAATAATGGTATTAAAGAGAGTATTTTTAAGGTATAGTTTAGATAAGGAACAAGTGATTATTGAATATATGGTAATACAATTGTATTACTTGAACCTATGGATCAATTCAAAGGGAATAATATGTTTACTATACGGTGTCTTAATAGGAATAGATTTATGTATCAGGTAGTTATAGTTAATAAGGATTGATTGTGTTATGCTTGGTGTGACAACCCCTATGGTGGTATTATTAGAAATTCATTATTTATATATCCTTAGGTTGATGTCAGTTTATATGTTTTAATTTATATTGGTTTTATAATTCCATATTGTGATTCAATATGTATAGGTGCAGTAGGAAACTAATATTAGACATTGGAGGGTAGAATTGTAAGCTGGATAGTCTTGGTAGAGAACCTTAAGTGAATTATTGAATAATTTTCTATTATATAAGGGTTCTATCACAATTCATGATATCAACCACTTGTTAAAATAGGTTGATATAGTTTTTCATTTAACCTTGAAGAGATATGAGCTCTTTGTTCCTTTAATAGTGAGTTTTTTGTGAGGGACAACATGTATATGATGGATGTTATTATTGATAGATTTTTATGTGCCAATTATCAGATGGACATTGTTTTGGGAGTTTTTTAAGAAATATTTCTTATTAAAGACTCTTATAATCAATTGATTAAATGAGTTTTTAGTGATACAGTAGGGAGTTCAATAGTTTGAGAGTTTTTTTAGGTTCATGAAATTGATATGTTATTATTTTGATATTAGGAATGATGGTAATTTTACATCTTATCATATTCATAGAGATTTGAGGATTGATATCTAGAGATAGATTTGTATATTTTTTTCAAGTTCATTCATTGAAATATTAGATAAGGATGATATGAAATATAATTGTTTTACCATGTGTATATATTTCCTATATATTTATTAGTATAATATTTATATGAGTAGATATAAATATAGAAGTTATAAACATTGAAATAAAACAAGGTTTGTTAAAGGCTATAGTAGTAAAATTTGAGTGTAATTGAATTTATCTAGTATGGATGGATGTAAACATTTAGTAGGGGTATAGATGTTCAATATTTCACTTATGGTGATATAATTCATTTCTTGGCTATATAAACTTATCTCCATTGTATTCAAAGGTGGAATGTTTAATGTGTGAGTTTTGATATACCACTATATTAGCCTCTAAATTATTAGTTTTCACATCAGAAGTAGGATAAAAAACCGTTGGGGCCACCTATAGAGGGTGGTGTTGGAAAAGCACATCATGGAGGAGGTCGGTATCCCACAGATAAATATCTAATCAACTGGGAGATAGAGGAAGGGACAAATTATTGAAAAGAGTAGGATTTGTTAAATGACAACTCTTATCTATATTAGATTATTTAGTGTTGGGATTAGAGGTTGAATAAGGTATGATTTTCATCCACTCTACTCATGCTTATATTTTAATTGATATAATAACATGATATTTATTTCCACCTTTTATGAAGTTCATGGGTAAAAAATTATATTATTGAATATTTAAAGGCCATTAAAGTTGGATACTCTAGTGTAGAGATTTAGAATAGGCCCATAGCCCACGAGCTTCTTGGGTATGGGGAGAATGTGGGGCAGGTCGGACATAAAAGTTTTTATCACGTAAAGCATGAGCCAATGCAAGTTGAGCCCATGGAGGTGCTGGAAAAGACGGGTTGAGCCTGTATGGGTGCGGGCTTACCCATGGGACCAATTTATTTCTTGATTTATTCACAATATATGTTTCAAAAACTTAGTTATTTTTAATAAAAATCACAATTAAACCATGAAATTTTATTTCTCAACATAATTATCATACTAATTCACCACTCATTCACATATTAAATTTAACTAGTTCTATATTTTTTGTTTTAATATGATATTATATTATATATATAGTAATTATTAACCATATTTACATGGCGTGTCATCCCACATCTCAAAAATATAACTCACCCCCCCTTCACATGGTTTAAATTCTAAAAGAGTTATTATAATGATAATATTTTTTTGGATAGATATAATTTTGTTATTATTAAATTTTATTTTCTTATTAATGAAATAAGATAGAACCTTAGGGGAAAGCTAATATCCTCTTATGAAATTGTTCATTACCTGGAGTGTCGTCGTTTAATCACTGATCTATCCATTCAAATAACCAAATAACCAACTATAAAGACCCGAAAAATTCCATGTAATTTTTTTTAATTATATGGAATATTAAGAGTTCATGAAAAATGACGGTGTGTGATTCTAAGGCCCGGTGTGCTCGAAATGAATTTCTGAACTTGTTTTAAGTACGTTTAGTAAACGTGCGAGTGAGTTTTTATAACTTTTGAACTGGTGCTTGGAATTGAAATATGAGGACACTGTTGAACTCGTAGCGCCGATATTCACTTAAAGAGACCTTCACCTCGACCGCAGTAGGTTGAGGGTGGAAGATAGTTTTTCACTTTTTGTGGAAGAAGAAAAATAAAATAATTAACATTTTATTTTTCTTTTGAAGCATCTATTTTGAAATTATGGAGGTGGGGACCACCCGATCTAGAAAAACCTCTAAATTTGAATTCATAATAGTGGGGACCACCTGAACCCCTCTTTATGTGGGAAAACATTCAACTCTCCAATTAATTAATTGTGCCAGTTCAATTAATTAATTGTTCCATTTATTTGTGCCAACTTTAATTATGCCAATGTAAATTAATTTAATAAACCTATTTTAATCTTTTGGCTCCTGACTTCCTTGGGGAAATCGTTGGAAAGGGGAGAACGTTGGAGAAACTCTTCCTCTAATGAAGAACACCCTCTCCAATGAAGAACAAGGAACCTACCCCAAGCCTGGATCAGAAGTGCTTTGTAGAAGCAACAAACGCCGATGTTCATCAGTGACTTCATCTTATACCTCTCGACTCCTCCAACGAACAACAAGGTAGGGGTGTGATTTGATTGATCTTTATTAAATTTTTTTATGTTGAATCTCTCCCCATGAGCCGCTTGCTACTGCTCTAACATGGAGGGTGTGGGCCGAACAAACATGGACCGACCACTCCACAAACTTTGTGGGTTTTTATGCATTTATCGCGATGGAGGATGAAGAAGACTTGTCCCATTGACTGGCATTGGTAGGACTCAAAAACGGAGGCACAAACATGCTTTCGGTGGAGGGATGCGGCCCGTTGGCTGCGGTGGAGAAGAGGCAGTGGCCGACCGTGCGAAGGGGAGGTAGCGGCGCGTGTACGCACTGCCGGTGTGCAGGAGCCATGACATGAGGCGACAACAATAAAGGAGGTCTTCCGGCTCACTGCCAGCTGCTAGTGGGGGTGCGGCGTGTGACCGTGTCGTAGAGTAGGGTTGGTCATCCGGCCAGCCGCGGGCTGCCCAATGCAGGCTGCACCGCGGGACACCTACCGCGGGCCACCCATCGCGGGTCGCCCATCGCAGTCCCCCCAGCGGGCCGCACCAGACCTAGTGGGCCGGGTCGGACCCTGCGGGGCCGGTTCAGACCAAGGGTAGACTCGGGTCAGTTCGACTAGGTCGGACCATCCCAGAACAGTTTCAACCCTTTTTACTCTTTTGACCATACTTTGAGCTTCAAGATTCCGTTTGAAGAGCCGTCTATGGCTCAAAAACCTTGAATCAAGACGGTACTTTTGGTATACCCCACTCGAGTTTTGGATAATGTTGGGGTATGGCCAGGTTGGATCGAACACGAATCCAACTAGGCCCTTGAGACTAAAAGGTTGTGTTGAGACCCCTTTTTCATGGAGGTCCATTGGGATACTTCTTTGTGGGACTTCATGGTGGTTGGAGTATCATCCTGTGGCTTGAGGTGCAGACCCTCCCGAAATCAAGCAAGCTTAGTGCGGGAACCCTATAGCTGGCTGTAACATGAGAAATGGATCCTATGTGAGTCCATGCTTAAGGATCCTATGTGTGTATATGCTTTGGGATCCAACATGGGTCTATGTTTGAGAGTCTCACCTGGATCCGCTCTAGGAATCTATGTGGGACTACTCTATGATCCTACGTGGGTCTTCTATATTAGGATCCTACGTTCGTCTGATGATTTAGGATCCTATATGGGTATGATTATTTAGGATCATATGTGGGTATTCCTCTTAAACAGAGTAAGATGATTCAGTAGTTACATATAATCATCTTTGCTACCATACCTAAGTTATACCTGGTGTGAGCTATGTCCTTACCTTTGTGGTGATACCTTTGTGGTATTCTTCTGTGTGGCGTACCTTTTTGTTACTTACCATCATGGTGATACCTTTGTGGTATTATTATGTGTGGCGTAACTTAGTGGTACTTACTTTCATGGTGATACCTTTGTGGTATTTTTCTATGTGGTGTTAACTTTGTGGTACTTACCTTGTGGTATTACCTTTCGGGGTATTCTATCCTTCAAGGAACAGTTGAGTTTTGGGATAATGAGTTGGGCCTTGTGTTTCCTTATGAATGAGATGAGTATACTTTATAACTTATGTATATGTATGAGAATATACCTAATTAGGGTTGTCAGTTGTTTTCATTCTTTTGGTTTATCCTTTGTGGATTTTTGTGAGACCTTTGAGGGTCTCAGGGTATATACTGAGTATCATTATACTCACCCCTTCACGGGCTACGCCCGCACCTTATTGTGTTTGGTGTAGACGATAGACAAAGCTGACTGAGGATGAGAGTACCAGGACTATAGGTTGCTCGGAGGTGGAAATTAGATGAGGCATACCGAAAATACGGCCGTTTGAGAGATGTACCTACCCTTTAGGTAGGATCCTTGCTGGGAGTTCACAGGAGCTATTTTAGTTTACTTGTACTTTTTAGTTTTCTTTTACTTTCCAGTTGGGCTTGTATTCTGGCCCCTTTTTCATACTGTATACTCTATTTTTACTATAAATTTTACTTTTGATTGTATCTTGCTGTTTGCGTTGTTGTGTGTGTATACATGTTATAAAGGTAATGCCTTCCCGGATTTAGGGAATACGCCTTTCAGTACTAGTCGCCAGCCCCCGTCCTATGGAAGGTGGGCTTGTGGTAGTCACGACACGGGCCCTGGGGGATGGGTTGTGAAAACAACATCATCATTCATCACCCATCAATGATCACTCACCTAATTTTCATCGCAACAGTTCGACACCACATTAGTGTCACTTCATGACACCATTAACACATAGAAAATTGTTCAATCACATCCCTTAAAACTCTAACTATTATCAATCCATACATCTACTCATAACTACCATTATTAATTACTAAAAATTAAATTCTTTAAATGATTATTAATAATATATCTTTTTAAAAATATGGGCAAGCCCATGGGATACCTGCGGGTTGATGCACTGTGGGGTGGGCTTGAAATTTTTTTGTTCGCATTATAGGCAAGCTTTTATAGACAAAACTTCATGGGATCAAACCCACGTGGGCATGTCCCACCCTACCGAAGCCCAACCATTTCGTGTTACTACTCTTGTGGGAGGTCAAAAATTGTTGTTTGAGGTGTTTAGTTGTGAGCTTATAATGGGTCAAGTTTTATTCTCATATATTCTATTTTTTAGATTCATCCATTTGGAATTATCCTCAGGGTATAATTGTTGTATTCTATCCAATATTATGTCTATTTTTATCTAGGAAAGGTTATTTTATATAATTTTAATGGTAACTAAATAGTATTTTTTAAAAGAAATATATTTCTATTTGGGTAATATATTAATTATTCTAAAAATTATTACATTTATGTTGTAAATATCGATGCTTTGTACATCCAATATAAATATAGAGAAGTTTCCCCAAGTTATGAGTGAGAGGAACAGTTTGGGATATACCTAACACTGAGAGGGAGGGGGGTGAATCAGTGTTGGGAACTTTTGAAACCAATTCAAACTTTTTATCCTCGTACCTCTTGACCTATTAGGATATTGATTCACTTATTCTATTTTCCTTGTCTCATGCAATAATAGAAAGAAGTAATATTTTGAACACAATATTTTTTCAAGGTTGACCCCTAAATAAGAGTATCTACGTCCTTTCCATGCATGGATATGACCAGTGCATGGATTCTACACTATGATGTGATATTATCGTACAGTGGATCGACTTGGAAAACAATAATCTAGTCTGTGTGGCTCCCTACACACGAAGGGGGAAGGTGGATAGTCATATTCCATCATGCAATAAGTAGGATATGTACTTACAATTTTTGGTTCTTTATACTACCAGTGTAGACAGTTTCTTGCAGCCTCTGGATGGTTCTTTATACTACCTAAGAAGACAGTCTTATCTCTATTGATAATTGTTTGGAACACCAATAGAGTCTTCCACCTATTGAGACCTGTTTGATGTCACAGTGATACTTTGTTATTCCTCTCTTAACTTGTTACATTACTAGTAGTATGAATGTAAAAAACCACTTTTTTCTCTACAAAAAACCTGAATGATGCACACTCTTCTTATCTTACTTCTTCAGTGAAAAACGTGCTTCACTAAAACCCTCTCTTCTTCAAACTCTCTCCTTCAGCGCTAAACCAACTGCACTGAGATGAGTTCTATTTTCTTTTCCAGAATCACAAGTTCTATTTGTGATTATTAGTTCAATGAAGTCCATATCATCTTAGTATCATCATAGTTAATATGGTTTGAATAACTAAATATCGATTGGCCACTCTCTTCTTCTTCTTCTCTTCCTTCTAATTGACATAGTATAATATGGAATAGTGTTGTAGTGTCTTAATCGCTTCTTTCAATTCTCAATACAAATACATGAGTGTATCAGTATAATTACTTCTTCCTTTTTTGAAATATGAGTTTAGTTTCACATATGTCTCCTCATCACACAAGTAATAACAACCCTAAAAATAGTGTATATAAATCATTCAACCAGAGAGTGTTCACCTTCGTGCAAGCAGAGAGCTCCATGGGTAATCTTCTTCATGCAGAGGACATATAATTATTCTTCACAGAACCAAGTATGGTTTGTGTATCTATCTTTTCCAAGAAATACAAGTGTGATTATTCATCGGTTTTTTACTCATGGGATTTCCTTCACGAAACATAGTGAAGGTTTAAGAAAACTAGTAACTTGTTTGTGGTTTCTTCTTCGCACAGAGGGTGCAGTTCTCCTTCTTTTCGAGAAAATTCAAGAGTGCTACGCACCTATAAATGTCCCACAGGACCCCAATCTTTCGCGCACCCCTTTTGGGTGACTTTCACGAAATATTAACAACTTGTGCGTAAAATTAAACTTTTGTCGTGGAAGACCACTTGCACACAACTTCAATATTACACACAACTCTCTTCTTGCACGCAACTTCACCTTTTTGCGTGGAACACTATTTAATTCATGAAATCCCCTTTACATAAAATTATTTCACACCTCATAGCTCGGGATTTCTCTAAGTTTCGATCTTTAATAATTTGTGGGGGTCACCTCTTATTTATAGACCCCGTAACCCCTTTCACGTAAAAACCCCAATGTGTCACGCAAGATCCTAATGTGTCGTGTAAAACCCCATTTGATTTCACATTGGGATTGTAAGTCTCTTTCATGAAAAAAAATCTTTCACTCACTTTTTGAATATTTTTCAAACTTTATGCCTTTTCCATTTTTTTAAGTTTTGACCTCGATTCATGTCATGCGCAAAATATTCCAAACTCCCTTCAATCTTGCGCACAAAAACCAATATTTCACACAATACTCTCCTTTGTCAGATTTTTATGTTCGAATCATGGAACTACACTTGTTAGCAACATACAAATACATCTTCAAACTTGCGTGAAACATCCTTTTCCAAAAACGAATTTGTTCATCTCCCGATTTTCAGGCCTAAAATTTTGGAAAACATTGGAAAACGACGCCACCCTAAAATATTCTTTTTTTCCACCTCTAGATTGTATGTTCCCTTTTCGTTTCTATCTTCACTTCATCCCATAACCATTATCCATCTTTCCTCACTAAATCCACTATCGCGATATGTATCTTTTGATCGAATAGATTTAGCATCATCAGATTTTAAATGGAATGTACTGTAACTTTCATCTCTTCCACCGGTATCTTTCATTCCAATCAAAACTAAATATGACTGGAAGAATCTTTACTCCACTTGTCCTTCTTAAGGCTTGCATCATAAGTTCTCATAACTTATGATATTTGTGAAATAAAAATCAGAAAATAATCTTCTTATTTTGATAAAATGTGAAATGAATGTCTACCTCAGAATTCCAAGCCCTTCCACATTCTGTATTCTTCTTCAACCATCATTCTTCATGCAATTAAAATGATTCTATTCTTAAAGTAAGATCTTGCATGTTTTTCATGAAATAATTAATAATTTCATAGTCTTCATGAAATCCTAATTCTTCTTCAATCATCCTCATATGGATGATACCTCTCCATTCTTTATTGTTGTAAACAATGTGTCACCTTTGACACAAGTTCTTTGAACTTAGGATCAGTTCAAAAATCATATGATTTACATTATCCATTTCAATTAGGAAGGTTTCTTTAATCATCATTGACATTCATTGACCTCATTGAAAAAAAGACAACTCAATTACTAAAGTGGTCCCAACAGTGAGGGAGTATGTCTTTTTGTTCTCAAGAGAGGCTAAGATTTTAACTATTGATTGAAGGGATTAAGTTTAGGATTGATCTATATCCAGGTGTTTCCTTAATTGATTTAGTGATGTGGATATTTAGAAGTTGATGATTCATATTTATGAGTTATTATAATGAGGATTTATTTATCATAGTATGTATCAATGGTCTAGTCTATTATTTTACACAAAGAATTAAAACATGTGTATAAGGTTATATTTAGATTATTGGTAGTTGAACTTGGCGATATAAGAGAATAATTATACTCTTTATTGAATTAATGATTAATTTTACCAATTTATGGGGTTGAGTTGGTTTTCCTAGATTTCTTATGATTTGTATCCCACCATATGATAATTAAAGATTAATACATCTATAGGAAAAAAATTTACTATCATTATCAGAATTTATATTTTTAATTAATTCCATTTATAGTTACAAATATATCATCTATGTTTATGTTGATTATTATTAGTGTGTTCCAAATATATCTTGATGATTTTTTATAGTCTTTAATGATGATATATTATTTAATTATAATATGAATAAATATCATGAAGACAATCTCATGTGGGTATTAGGGTAACTTAAAGAAAATTAGTTATAGGGAAGACATATAAGTGTCGATTATGAACATGTGAGGTGTATTTTTTTGTTCACGGTATTCCATGTTATGGTATAACAGTGGACCCAATGATGATCAGGGTTGTTGTTTCATGGAATCTACTCAAAAATATTTTTAAAGTGGGGAGTTTCTTAGGACTATTTTTTTTATTTTATGAGTTTCATACCTTATCTTTATCATATTGAAACTCCATTATCATCATTGAAAAGAATTTGAATTCTTTTTCTTGGAGGAATATTTCATTATAGTTTTTAAAATTGAAAAGAGTGATTGAAGAGTTCCTTAGTTATTCAATTATATTAGGAAGGAATTCCAAATGAGGTATATTTTGAGGCATCCCATTAGGGGTTTGAATGTGTTTTGACATAGGAGAGAGAAAACATAACTTATGGATTGAGATAGTTATATCATCATGAATGTAACTATAAAACCCAAGATTAGGATCTTCTACGGTGGTGTTTATGCTTAATATCAGGAGTAAATATTTATTTGGTTAATTATTTATGGTTTATAAAAAATATAAAGGCATGATACATATTTTTAATAATAATGATTTAAATATATCATAGAGAATATGGGAAAAATATCTCCAATAATATAACTTCAAGATATCATATACTCTTGGATAGTGTAATATGTTAGATGATGCATTGAGTCAAAAGTATTATAGTGATGTTTCCTGTCAAGATATTGAGGAATAGTAAGTTATATAGTTTTTGGAATAATTTCACCTTGATTATGAGTAAATTTATAATTAATAATTTCTTAATTATATTATTGAGACAATTTCATTGGTGTAACAAGTGGATGAGTCTCAGTTGAGAGACCCTGATATAGAGGTGTCAATAGATCATAAAGTGAATAGAGATTATTTTTAAGGATGGACTAGGGATGATGAACATTGGGTGTTATTCCCTAGGAAGTTATTTCTATGTCAAATAATCTTTGAATTTTTTTTGAATGAGTTTCACAGTTTGTATTTGGTGATATTTCTATGTGTTGTAAATATGTATCATGCTTTGAGGAATAATTTTGTATGGTATAAGATGATGTAATCAATCACATAATTTTTTTTCTATATGTCTAGTATTATAGTGACTAAAAGATGAACATTATGGTTTTTTATTCTTTATTTATCCCTTGGAGAATCCTCAGTATAATTAATAGGGTATTTTTATGGATTTTATTATAGTATTACCTAATAAATTTAAAGGGTTTTATTCTATTTGAGTTATCATGTATCAATTGAAGAAGTCCACACATTTTTTACTCATTAAATAATTGATCTCATTGGATATTTTGATGATTATTTATGTGATTTAGGTGGTAAATATTAATTTTTTTTCTAATTACTATTATATATAATCATGATTTTAAGTTTACATCATAGATGTGTGAGGTAATTCAAAGCGCCTTCAATTACTAGATGTTCCCTAGATACTCATTGTCACACCTGGTTTTTCATGTATTTGTTTTGATCCAGTTCATTTTAAATCCCGATAATTTTCTTGGGTATTTTTTGAGATTAATGTTGAGTTTTTAAGTTTCATCTATGTCTAATCACCCTAATATGGGTTCCCCATTTCTTGTTTATGATTTTTTGGAGAAAGGGTGGTTACTTAATGATTTGGGCCTACCGTGAGCCCATTTCTAGTTTCAAAAACCAAATTTGTTTTTTATAACTCCTTTTTTTTAAAACTTCTTTCACCCATTCCACTTCATAAATTTCATAAACATATATATTCAAACCAAAATATCCTTTTTGGACCCCTTAATAATTCATAATAATGGTGAATTGGGGTTACATATTTATGTATTGGGCCAGCCCATGGGCCCATTTCCAGTTTTAAAAAAATAATTTGTTTCTTTTATATCATTTTCATTGTTTAATATTGTTAGGTTATTACACCTCACACCCGAAGAAAAAACACCTATCCATACCTCCATTATATATTTTACCACTTTTGATCTCATTGTGAACACATATTTGGTCGAAAGTTCTCTAGTTTCCTCAAATCGTCCAGAATTGAGAAGGTAAATTCTTTCATCCATAAATAATTCCATGATTACTATTTTTACAAAAAATATTCTTTAATTGGTTATTACAGACCTTAGGATACTCTACAAGAAGTTTCAATCCATTCCCTTTATATCTAGGGTTGCAGATCTAATGGAAGACAAAAAATTTTCTAGGTGGAAAGGTGAGATTCAGTCTCCTTCTCGTTCCTCTCCCTCCTCCTTTCATTATTTCTTGGTTTTATATTGTACCATAGTCATGATAAACCTAGGGTTATGTTATAAAATGATTTTTTATGTGTATTCTATTCGTTTAGGTCCGTTCTTTATAGTTTTAGGGTTTATAAACCCGTGGCGGGTGATTTCGGGTGTGCGTTTCCATTACGGCAAGGATTTGAGGTAGGATATCCCTTGAACATGCCTTTATAATTCAGGTTTCATCATTTTAATATTTTCATAAACTTTTATATATGTTTATTATTGTTTTTAAGCCTTTTTATAATTTTCTTGGTGTGAAAATTGGTTGTTTAATCCTTGTTTTGTGAAAGGTAGTGTTGTTTTGTCATGAAAGTGCTCAACAAGTGTCTGTTTAAATGTTACGTTATCTATTGAAACTATTTTTTGAGTTTTGTAATATGTCTTATGGTATTTTGAACTTGTTACAGTATATTTAATAAAATATGGAATTCAATTGGTGTTTTATTACTTTTCAAATACTTAAAATAAATTGTTTTGTTTAAAAAGGGCATGTCATGTGTTCGGTAAATTTCCCGGTTGGATTTTATATGTGACGTGTGATTTAAAAGTTACTGGTTTAGATTTATAAATTAATTTCAATAATTATAAATGGTATTTTTGGGTCGTTATATGGCTTTATAATTTTCATTTTTTTTCACAAATAAATGGGTTTTGGTTCACAACATGTTTTGGCCCGAGTTGTCGGAAAAATGGCCCGTTTCACATCCTTATGAAAAGGGTTGTGTTTTGAATATGTAACATGAGTGTTATAATGGATTTATGAGTGTTTTTTTCTTCATTAAATTATTTTTATACACCTCTTTAATAAATGTGAAATTCATATCCTGGTTGAATGTTAGTTTTGAGAAAGTCTTAAAGGCCTATTTGGTATTTTTTTGTAAAAATGGTTTCCATGTGTATTTCATGTTCTATCTTTGGGTCCACTTTATGGTCCATGAAATTTATTTATTAATTGGTTTTGGGGCTTCCAAATATGTGTTGTTATGTTATTTATGGGTTTATGGTCTTAAAAGAGTGTTTTTGAATGAGTTTTAGGTGCAAATCCTCAAAAAACTCCTTGAAATTGTTTTACAAAAATTTTCAATGGTTTATTGATTCGTGAAAGAAATGTGAAGAATGTTTTTGGTCTATTAGTGTTTTTATGGTTTAATAATGGAATTTTGATGTTAAATGTTTATTTTATAATATGTGTAACTTGATTGAGAATTAAAGGGAATCCCGTGTATCTAGGTGGGGGGACGTGTACTAGTATGCTAGTGATTATGTGGGGTTTGTCCCCTGTTTCATGTAGTAAGTTTGAAGATGACAACACTAACTAAAATATGATGATGATGATGGTGGGGGACCACTAGGTTATGGGTATACTACCTACTAGTGTCTTGTGTTCATGAGAACAAATATTTATCATGGTTACTTTCACCGAGATACGAGGTATCTGGGTCCCACAACTAACAAGTGCCTAGGGATGTTCTCGTGAGTTGTGCTCATTGGATATTTTTTACTCACCATCGGCATATGGTGTGTTTGGTTGGTAAATTAGGTAGTGTGTGTTATTTTTTTAAAAGTGTACAATAGTTAAAGAATCCCTCATTAAAAAAATTTTCATTTTGAAGTTTCACCTCTTTGAAAAATTATTACTTGCATTTTTATTTATAAAAAATGAAAGTTTTTGTCTGATAACTATTATAGAATGGAACCTCATTTGAAAAACATACTTTTATATATATTATTTAAAACATTAAATTGATGTTTATTTTATTTTAAATGAATTTCATTTGGAATAGAATATCAGGATAACCTACCGAGTTTTATTACTCACGCCTATAATCTTCTTCTTTTTTTCGCCCCTGTGCAGGTTTCAGCTTGAGTTCGATTGCCTTGGGTGACATTTGATCATTGTGTTGGAGAGGGACCAGCAGTGTCACATGGATTTAGTTGGTTATCAGATTTTTTCAGTTGAGTTGTTGGTTTTGGTCTACCTTTTGTTTCTTTTTCAAATAATGTTTAGTTAAATTTTTATATAAATGCATTTTGGGATGTCCATTTATTTCGGCTGTTTGTTTGATTATTTATATATGTGAAAAATAAATCCCTTGTGTACTCTATTGATGCCCTTGGTTCTTGTCGCCATTCAGGAGGACTGGGAATTCCTCTCAGGACTTGTCGCGGGCTGGCATGGGTGACCGGTTCTGGGTCGAGTCAGGTTGTTATGTGACAAAATAGTATCAGAGGAGGTCAGATATTAGCATACCATTTTTTAGAGCACCCTTATTATTTGGGGATGTCATGGTAGATGGAGTAGGATTGTTGGGAATTGAGGGGTTAGTTTGGGAAGAGAATCAAAAACTTTTTCTCATCCTGATATTCATGTTTCCATGGGATGTATGGTTTTATTAGTGTCCTTTGTTCTTACTGATTGTTTGGTGTTGGGATATAAAAAGAGGAGTCTGACTAATGGCCTATGTGAGCTTACAGGGCTTGACAAGACATGTGGAGCCGAGTCATGGTCCTAATAAGTCTCTCTGTGTTGGTGTTGTTTTTGACATATGACCGCCAACCATATGGTCAAGTCACCCACCAAAACTAGTTCCCTTTTGTGGGTTTCTTGGACCTTTCATGAATTCTGAATTTTTGTTTTGAAAATACTTGTGTGAGAATTTTGGAAATGGGTTTTAAAGGAAGGATTCTATTTGGAAAAGTAGAAAACGGGGTTTTCAAAAATAAATATAAGAATGGTTTTGGTAAGTTTGTGTTTTTTTAAACAAATTTTGGGGAGGAAATTGAAATGATTTAACAGGATTGGATTTTCCCTAATCTAAACTTGTGTTTGGTTGAGATAAAATGTATTGAAAGTGTGAATCATTTTAAATTAATTCTGAAACATTGTTTTAAATGGGGTGTTTTGGGCTGTTGAAAAGTGTTTGAATTTGATGAATAGGTTTTGGAAATTTGGTTTTGTGCGGCTGGTGTTTTTCTAGAAAAGGGTTTTGGCTTTTGTGGTTGTCAGATTATGTAAAGTGACCTTCATGATTTTTTTTAAAAATGGGAAAGGGATATTTGGAAATAGAATGGTTGTTTTTGTATGTTATGTTAAATTAAATGGATTGTTTTTTTAATCAAATGGCTCTGGATGAAGTGTGGTTTTTTTTGTGGAATATAAAAAGCCTTTTTGACTTGGTGGCTGGTGTTCCTTTTGACGATACATGATTTTTGGAATGAGGTTGTTTTTTTATCCTTTGGTGTTTTCCTGGGTTCTCACATGCATGGTTATATTGATATCTAGAAGTATGGCCCATATGGAATGGTTTTTCAGTGTCTGGGGTGGCATGTAAATGTTCATGTGAGTGAGACTTGATGAAACACCATTGGGGAATGTGAAAATCCACCAAGTTAGTTTTTTTTCAAAAGTGTTTTTTGCTGAAAAATTGTGGTGTCTGTTTTGAACCAAATTTTATGTGGATGGTTTATCTTATGTCTTAGTAGGGTTGTGTATTCAGTATGCTCCCTTAGGATCCTGAATTCATATTCTTGTTGCATCTTGAGATTGGATCTTGTTGGGGGCTCGGGTTTGGAGTAATGTTCAGTGGGTTTCTAAATATGCGTTGGATGTTGTGATGAGGACACATATAGTTCTATGTTTTCAATATTTCCAATTGATAAACCTAATTATTCTTTCCCATGTTTCACAAGCTAGATCCACCTCCTAAAATAATTCCTCACCCCATCAGTTTAAATAGAGAGCTATTTGGGATCGATTTAAAGTGCCTTCCCTTTATGGTGATTCTATCGGTTGTAGTAGTTGAGCTCGGTGATGTTTATTGGGTGTTTTTTGTGCCTTGTTCAATATCCTCCCCGTTTGGA
This sequence comes from Viscum album, assembly GCA_963277665.1. Taxonomy (NCBI): domain Eukaryota; kingdom Viridiplantae; phylum Streptophyta; class Magnoliopsida; order Santalales; family Viscaceae; genus Viscum; species Viscum album. The sequence goes on from OY728122.1 coordinate 193,220,348, forward strand.
GTGAGATAAAATAGTGTTGTGTATCTCTATGTTTTTATTTGGGTAAAAATGTGTTGTTGAGGAAGAGAGTCCCATGGTGTCTCTTGATCTGTTGGTTCTTATTGGGAGTGTTATGTGGTACTATGTGAAACTAATGGATGGATAACATGTTGTGGATTATCAAATCCTGGCTACAAGGCAAGAGATGCTTCATCCATTAGAGCTCCAGCCATAGGTTTCAGAGTGATGTTAGCGTATAGTCATAAGTACTAGGATTGTAGGTAGTATTGCTAAGATCATACCTATACCACTTTGTTGAGGTAGTTCCATTATTTGTTTTGTGGTTTTAGTGTCCCAATGAATGGGTCCCCTTCCCTCCCCTCCATAGTTGGTGGGGGTATGGATCCACACAAAATGTGTTGGCCCAGTTCTTGACCCCTCCGTTCGGGAGTGTGTGGTTTAGATATTCATATTATAACCCTATTAACTTGGGTTGGTAGGTTGTTGTGGAAGATTTTTTTTGGACTTGTGAAAGTGAGGACCAATTCTATTTAATGTTTAGTTCTTGTTTTTTGTTTCTAGTTGGGTTCTAATGGTGGGGAGACCCACTACAGGTGTTGTTGATTTTTCTTCCTAAGAACTTGTCTAGTGATAGTTGTTATTAAGGGTGGGGATTCCATTCTATACTCCCTAGGAGTCTTTGGTTTCCTTGAGTTCTCATTATTTTGGGTTATTGTTGGGTTCATTGGGACAAATCCCAATAATTGGGTTCTTGTCTTAGTTGTGGAGGTGGTGTCTTGATATTTCCATTGATTTTCACAAAGTGGTTGTGAGTTGGTGTTTTGTTTGGGAAAGAGGATTAAGTTATGTTGATGGAAAATGATATTTCACAATATTTATGGGTTTTATCATGTTGATAAGAAATCCTTAGGTGTTTATCTTTCAGCTGGAATGTGTTATGGCTTTCTGGGGGCTGAATGCTTTAATGGTGGGGAGAATTGTCACACCATGTTTTTCATGTCTTTGTTTTGATCCGGTTCATTTGAAATCCTGATACTTTTATTGGTTCTTATGTGAGATTAATATAGAGTTTTTAAGTTTCATCTATGTCTAATCACCCTAATTTGGGTTCTCTATTCCTTGTTTAGGAGTTTTTGGAGAAAGGGTGGTTACTTCATGATTTGGGCCAACCGTGAGCCTGTTTGTAGTTTTAAAAACCAAATTTGTTTCTTTTATAAATACTTTGTTTTAAAACTTCTTTAACCAATTACACTTCATAAATTTACTCCAATTATATATTCAAACCAAAATATCCTTTTGTACCCCTTAATAATTCATAATCATAGTGAATTGGGGTTACTTATTGATGTATTGGGCCAGCCCATGGGCCTATTTCCAGTTTTAAAAAATAATTTGTTTCTTTTATATCTTTTCCATTGTTTAATATTTTTTAGTGATTATACCTCCCACCTGAATCCGAAATGACTATCCTCACCCCAATTATCAATTTTACCACTTTGGAGCTCATTGGGATCTCATATTTGGTCGAATGTTCTCTGGTTTCCTCAAATAGTATAAAATTGAAAAGGTAAATGCTTTTATCCATAAATCATTACATTCATACTATTTTTACAACAAATCTTCTTTCAAAAGTTCTTCCAGAACTTATAAGACTCTTCAAGAAGTTTCAATCCATTCTCTTCTCTCTAGTGTTGCAGATCTAATAGAAAACGTATATTTTTATAGGTGGAAAGTTGAGATTCCTTCTCCTTTCTCCTTCCTCTTCCTACTCCTTTCATTATTTCTTGGTTTTATATTGTCATATAGTAATTATAGACCTAGGTTTTTGTTATACCATGATTTTATGGAGTTTATGTTCGTTTAGGTCTGGTCTTTATAGTTTTAGGGTTTATAAACCCGCGACGGGTGATTTTGGGTGTGTGTTTCCATTACGCCAATGATTTGAGGTAGGATATCCCTTTCACATGACTTTATATTTCTTGTTTCATCATTTTAATATTTTAATCAACTTATATATATGTTTATTATTGTTTTTAAGCCTTTGGATAATCTTATTGGTGTGCAAAGTGGTTGTTTAATCCTTATTTTGTGAAAGGTAGTGTTGTTTTGTCATGAAAGTTCTCATCAAGTGTTTATTTAAATGTTCTGTTATCCTTTGCAACTGTTTTGTGATGTTTATGATATGGTTTATGGTATTTTGAACATGTTACAGTATCTTGAATAAAATATAGCGTTAAATTGGTGTTTTATTCCTTTTCACGTACTTAAAATAAGTTGTTTTGTTTAAAAAGGGAATATCATGTGTTCGGTAAATTGCCCGGTTGGATTTTATGTGTGATGTGTGATTTAGAAGTTATTTTTTTGGATTTATAAATGAAATGGAAGAATTATAAAGTGTATTTTTGGGTCCTTATATGGATTTCTAGTTTGTTTTTGGTTTTGCAAAAAAATGGGTTTTGGTTTACAACATGTTTTGGCCCGAGTTGTGGGAAAATGACCCGTTTCATATCCTTATGAAAAGGGTTGTGTTTTGAATATGTAACCTGAGTGTTTTAAGGGATTTATGAATGTGTTTTGATGCTTTAAATTGTGTTTATACACCTACTTAATAAATTTTAAATTCATAGCCTGGTCAAATGTTAGTTTTCAGAAAGGCTTAAAGGCCTATTTGACATTTTTTTTGTAAAAATGGTTTCCATGTGTATTTCATGTTATATCTTTGGGGACATTTTATGGTCCATGAAATTGATTTATTAATTGGTTTTGGGGCTTCCAAATATGGGTTGTTATGTTATTTATGGGTTTCTGGTCTTAAAAAATTGTTTTTGAATGAGTTTTAGGTGCAAAGCCATAATACACTCCTTGAAATTGATTTATGAAACTTTTTAGTGGTTTATTGATTTGTGAAAGAAATGTGAAGAATGTTTTTGGGATATTTGTGTTTTTATGGTTTGGGAATTGAATTTGGATGTGAAATGTGTATTTGATAATATGTGTAACTTGATTGTGCACTAAAGGGAATCTTGGGTATCTAGGTGGGCGGACGTGTATTAGTAGGCTAGTGACTCTATGGGGTTTGGCCCCTGTTTCATGTAGCATGTTTGACGATGAAAACACTAACTAATCTATTATAATGATTATGTTGGGGGAAGACTAGGTTATTGTTATTCTCCCTACAAGTGGCTCATGTTCATGAGAATAGTTATTTATTATGGTTACTTTTACCGAGATACGAGGTACCTGGGGCTCACAACTAACTAGTGCCTAGGGGTGTTCCCGTGAGTTGTTCTCATTGGATATTTTGTACTCACTGTCGGAATACAGTGTGTTTGGTTGGTAAATTCAGTAGTGTGTGTTATTTATTTAAAAGTGTACAATCTTCAAAGCATCTGTCATTAAAATAATTTTCATTTTGAAGTTTCACCTCTTTGAAAAATTGTTACTTGCATTTTTGTTTATAAAACATGAAAGTTTTTGTCCGATAACTATTATTTCATGGAACCTCATTTGAAAAACATACTTTTATATCTTTTATTTAAAACATGAAATTTATGTTTATTTTATTTTAAATAAAGTTCATTGGGAATAGAATATCAGGATAACCTAATGATTTTTATTACTCACGCCTATAGTCTTCTTCTCTTTTTATCCCTTGTGCAGGTTTCAGCTTGAGTTTGATCACCTTGGGCAATGTTTGATCATTGGGTTGGAGAGATACCAGCGGTGTCAGATGGAGTTAGTCAGTTATCAGGTTTGGTCAGTTGAGTTGTTGTTTTTGTTCTACTTTTAGTTTCTTGTACAAATAATGTTTAGTTCAATTTTTATATAAATGCATTTTGGGTTGTCCATTTATTTTTTCTGTTTGTTTGATTGTTTATATATGGGAAAAATCATTCCCTTGTGCACTCTATTGACTTCCTTGGTGCTTGTATCCATCCTGGGAGGATCAGGAACGCCTCTCGGGACTTGTCGCGGGCTGGCCTGGGTGACCGGTTCAGGGTCGACTTGGGCTGGTTCGTGACACTCATTCCACCCACATACTGATGGTAAAACAATGAAAAAAATTCAAAAAATAGTGTAATTTTAGGGGAGTGTATCTAAGATTTTAAATTATAATTATAATAACTTTCATATGGTGTGGTACATAATTGTTTGACTTTTTAGAAAGATATCTACATTTTAGTGGTTTTTTTTGTATTTGGAGGAATTACTAAATGTATGGGGTTGGAATTTCAGGATATATAAATAGTATAGGAAATCCATCCATGGTGATAGATAAAATTGGTTAACTAGGGAATGATATCAAGTACCTAATAGCTTTAGGAAAAGGGGGTTGGCTTGGTGGGCCACCATAACATGATGACCCTTGGGAGGGTACCAGATGCAGTGACTGGGTACTTGATGAAATGGGATCTATTACCAGATGAAATCCTATATAGTTTTTTAATTTTATTAAATTAATTAAAATGTTAAAAAATAAAACACCCCCATATTTATTTCCCATAGGAAGCACGACAACCCATAATTCTCCCTTTTTCATTCTCCTTCCCCAATATTGGATCTTCTATATTTGAGATCATATCGATGTGTTTTATATATCTATGGATTGGTAGATATAATTATTTGAATCTTATTGCCTCAATTATTGATTCCTCTTGTTATTATATTATTTTTGAATGAAAATACCTCATTTAAAGGTTTATATTTGATTTTGGGAATCCATATGATTAAATATAAATCACATGGATATCTTCAAATAATTGTATTCTATAAATTTGATTTAGCTATTCCATAATCTTTCCCTTTGGTTTATATGAGTTTCCATGTGATGCGTGATATACTAGTTTTTTGAGTGCTTGTGTATGACCTAGAATAAACCTAAATCTTCTTATTTGTTTTTTGATGGTGGATTAATAATTATTAAGGATATGAGTATTCCTATGATTAATGTTATTTGATTATAGGTTCACCATTAAACACTTATCTAATTTAAAATGTTATCGATTTTGTGCCATGGTAACCCTTAGGGGGTATCCTTGGTTTAAAATAGTATAAATGATAGGTTCCCCAGAGTATCCCATGATTATAGAAAGCACTCAAATAAGTTGGATTGTAGAGATGTTATCCATGAATGGAATATAAAATAAAAAAGTGGGCATGTGAAACTAAAAAACCCAAAGGAAGTGTTATGTGGAGTAAGGTGGAATGTCATACCATATTTTTGGTTTCATGGGAAATGTTTTAATATGAAATTTCAATACATGTTGATGGGGGTATAGAAGCATTTTTATATAATATGAAAACTCATTATTAGGTTATAATAGAGTTATTTTGTTTATTATATGAGTTAGGTGTAATTCCAAAAATGAATATTATTTTTATGTGGGTTGTGTATAATTACAACCATGAATTTTCATGTGATGTTGGTTGGGCGTAATACCATCCATTACTATTGAAGTGATGTGGGTTGGGTGTTATCCTAACCATGCCTATTCCTGTAATGTGGGTTATGTTTACTTCCAACCATGACTATTCCTATTATATGGGTTGTGTGTAATTCCAACCCTGACTTATTATGATGGGGGTTGGGTGTAATTATATTGATAATTTTTATATTATTTGGGTGGAGTGTAATACCAAATTTTACTATTTTTGTGATGTGGGTTGTACATTATACTACCCAAGATTATTGTAGTTAAGTATGTTGGGTGTAATTACAATTTTATATAATTTTATGTGGTTTGATGTAATACTAAATTTTTTTCATTGAATAATTAGGTTGAGCATAATTCAAACCAATATATCATTATTATATGGATTGGGTTTGTTTCCAACTCTCCAAATTTTATTGTTCTTTGATGGATGTACTACAAATAATTCACCTTGAGATATCCTATTTATTTATATGGTTGGATTCTAAACAGACCCCTTTATACCCTTTTATAATATACTATGTTCGATCCTAGGTGGATCATTTAGAATCAAGGATATTATAGGTACTTATTATTGATGTTTTCATTACCATTCCACATCTTGAATGAACTTATATATTCTATATTTTTTAGGGAAAATATTGGTTATGGAATACTACGTTATACTCACACCTTACAAAAGATTATAAATTCATGATAAGATTTAATGTTTATGGATACATGTAATGAAAATGTATCTACAACTTATGGTTGATATATAAGGATAATTAGAGAGGATGGATGGAGAGGGTAATGAATTGGGCCCAATTTTTGGTGTTTTTATCCATTATTTTATTTTTTGGATATACATTTATATAATTTACTAATGTGATTATACTTCATTATTTTTTATGAATAATATAAAATAATAGTTATTCTATTTCTATTATACCATATGTTATGTTTTTTATGGTTTTCTCATAGTTTTAATGTCCATATAATGTTTTTTCATTATGATGGTGACTATTTTTTATTTGTTCCATGGTTATTTATGTTTACTTGATCCAATGGGTATTGTATCTTTATATTACATTTAGAACCTCATTTATAGTTGAAAACCATTTTTCTATGGAGATTTATGTTTAATGTCATGTGGAAACCTAGTCAGGTGCTATATAGTTTGACCGATCTAAGGACACTACAAATTGTCATAAAAAACATGTTTTATTTTTTATATGATTTTGGAATAGTATATAGTGGTTTTATATATTCAAAAAATTTGTTACACCTTATTATTGGATGAATCTATCTCCTATATAGGAAAAATAAAAGTTACTAGTGATAAGATTTTGATTTTTTTGATAATACAATTTTGTAATTTGAAATGAATATGGTTAGTGACTTACAATTTATAGTTTTACTCTTTCCATAGGGTGAAAATTGGGTGTACATTCATACATAATATTTTGAATGTACGATTTAGATGAAATTTGTATCCTAGTATGTGATTGATGGTCATATTAGAAGATGGTGTTTGGTCATTTAAAGCTATTGATAAAAAATAACTTAGTGTTTTCAAGTATAATTTGTTTGTGGTACTCTACTTATTTGAACCAAGGATACCAGTTCATTTTGATAATATAAAATGACTGTTATATGAATATATATGTGTTTTGTACTAGGTATGAGAGGTGGTAGGTATGGCTAGAGAGTGATTGAGTTATTTTAGACATTTTTATTTCAAGGTTTACATAGAGTGTCAAGGTGCAATACTTGTTATTTATTATCCTAAACCATGATATCAAGAACTATAATAGATGAGTTCCAATATATTAGTTTATAATTTCAGTAGTATGCCTTTATAGAGACCTCCAACTGATTACTAATAGGGATTTGATGATCATGTCTTATAAATAGTTGATCTATAACCTTTTATTAAATTGGGAATGACTATGGATAAAATCTATGAGAGTATGTGCTTCATGTTGTGTATTATATAGAATTTTAAATTTTTCAATTGATTTTTTACATCTAAATTGATGAGGAAAGTACAAATATATTATCCACATCTCCTTTCACGTGAGGGATATAACACCTAGAGATTTTAAAATAGGAACATCTTGTTTGACAGAGTGTATAATAAGCATAGAAGAACAAATACAAAATTAGACTATTTCCAGAGTTGAAAACTGTGGCTATAGAATAAAACCATAGTTTTTTTGAACTATGGGTGATATGGTCGTGGAATTTGGGTATAACCAATTTCTGTAGTTGAAATCATTTCCATAGGAGACTATGTACACAGTTTGGAACCGTTGAAATAGGTGTCTATGGACATGATTTTAAACTGTTGAGATAACCACAAAAAATAAATTCTCATAGTAAGGTTTAATCCTGCAACCTCTATTATATTCTGTCAACAATTTAACACTACTCTAATAACTATTATAGGTATATATATATATTTATATATATACATATAAGTATATTAATAATTATATATACATATAAATATATAAATAATTTTATATAATTATAATTAATAATAATTTAAAAATAAAAAACATATTTCCATAGTTTAAATCATGGAAATAGGTATCTATAGAAACATTTTCAAACCATGGAAATAAACCCATATTTAAATGGTTTAAAACATGACTATAGGTGACTTTGACAACAATTTAAACTATGGCTATAGGCTGATATGGCCACATTTTAAACCGTGGTGTTATCCGTTTATTTCCACGATTTACTAAACCATAGAAATAGACTTTTCCCACTAATTTCCTATATTTTTTGGGTTTTTATACAAACTCTATCACCACAATGTTATATAACTATGGCTACATGTTGTCCTATAGACACCGTTTTCAGAAATTGTGGCTATAAGCTCGATACGATCGCGGTTTTCAAGTCTGTGTTATTAAAAGTGTGGTCATAGTCTAATTTTATTATTGTGAAGAAAGTATAACACCCCAAGAATTTATGATATATTTATTTTTAAATAAATTCAATCATATTAAAATCATGTGATTCACATAACATTTGGTTTAAACAAAACACGATATACTATTAAAATATTATTATATAAACATGACCATTATAACATAGTCACTAATTAGAGAATTTGAATAATACTAAATAAATTATGAAAATTATATGGTTTAAAAACATGTATAATAAATTAAATGGATCTATATTTATTCAAAATAAAATAATAATAATTTTCAAGTAATTTTTTTAAAAATTGTATTTATTAAAGAAAACTGTTTTGTCGACTCTTTTACACTTATGATAAAATTAATTTTTTCATCTTTTATAATTTTTTTTGATAAAATTAAATTCATTTTTAAATAACCATATAAAATTATCTTATGTTTAATTTTACATAATTTATGAATATAATAATTTCTTGATTAATAGTGAAAAATAATGAATTTTAATTGAAAATAACCTTTTAGTTTAAATTATTTATAAAGATAAATTATATTTTAAATTGGGTTGAAAGTAAAATTAGTTCAACTGTATATATATTAATCCACTTTGGGTCATTTTAATATGTTTTATATTTAATTTTGATATAAAACCTTTATAAACTCTTAAACATTTTCTCTTTGAAAACCCTCTTTCTTGTCGCACCCACATAATTAAATTTAAATTAAATTTTTCCACTAATGAGAATTGAATTTGGAAAATAGATTAAATATTTTGAATCAAAATAGCTAATATTATCTTATAATTTCAAATTAAATATTTTTTTGAACATTAATATGGAAAAAAACAAAAATTTATTACTATGGTTAAAGTAAAAAATTGTTTACCATGGCGTTAAACTAAGAAGATAAGGGTTAAAATGACCTAAAAACTTGTCAAAATATTATTTTATAGAAATACTTGAACCTTATACTATACCAAATTCTAACATAAGATTATTTTAAAGATTTTCCATGTAATTACATTATCATTTTGGATTATTTTGTGAAATTTCCAAATAATTTTCAAGAGGGTTCCTTTTCCCAACTTATAAAAGGGAACTCACTCCCCTCACTTATTCACACACCTCAAGATATTTTGATCCTCCAAAACCTTAAAAAATATATCCCCAATATCTTTATAAATATTATATATCTATATTTACTCCCAAAAGACCATCCCTCTGGTCTTTAAGAGGATATCTAAAGGAGGATTATCTTAGAGAAGGTAATTATCATTATAAAACCCTTTCATTTTATTTCTTGTTTTTCCACATTAAATTTCAGATTAAAACATAAAATATAATAAAATCAGTATTTATCATATAATTATATGTTATTATAAAAAAATATAATATTTATATATCTCCACTTCTATCAAATGAGAAATGAAATCATCGATCACGTATATAGCGAACTGCCGCCTCACAAATCGATTTAGTTTATTTTCCATCACCTCCTTTAATGTATAGATATAATGATGGATTTAACACATTAATATTATATTTATGATATCATTATACTTATTTAAATTTAATATCACATATAACTTTTAATTTTCTAGTCTATTTCAAAAACGATAATGTATCTCGTGTATATGGCAGACTACCGCCTCACGAAGTGATGTGATTCGTTTTTCACTTACAGTTTACATGAAATGTAATAAAGATAAAATTAATTAATATTTGTCTTATATATGATATAAAAATTATTATCTAAAATTAATATACCATCCAATTCCTTACCCTTTCACTCGTTAAGGGAATTATATCGTTGCTCGTGCATACGTACGACCTACGATCTCTACAAAGTGATGTGATTCATTTTCCATGGAAAACTTTCAAAAATGGTTATAAAAATGTTTATAAATGAGTAAATATTATATTTATAACATTATTATAATTTTCATATGATATATATATATATATCCCATTCACAATAACTAGAACTTTTATAACAAAACGTGCATGATAAAATAAGGAAATTAACATCTAAAATAATGAAAATAATGAAATATTATTAACAAAAGAGTGGTAAAATGTTATAATAGGATAATATATGATATTATAAATATTATTATGGATTTTTAATAAATTAATAACATGATTAAAACCATTATAAACATGTTACGTAGACGTGTGAAGGAAATATGACCTGAGGTAAGGGTTTCTTGTCTCACTTTTACTTTTATGAGACAAATTCCATATTCACCACTTATTCTGTTTATATGGCCTATATAATTCACCTTTGATATTTTATATCATGAATCTATTTATATTAATGGTATTTAAAATTTAATTTAATTTTATTTCTTTTATTGGGCTTATGATTCAAATGTTACCAATGTGGTAAGGGTTTATTTCACAATATCATAATTATTTGGGATTTTTATGTTTGCGTCTCACTTGGGGGAATTATTTGATATGTTTATATTAAAATACTTATTTTTTCTTAAAATATATTTATTCATGAACTTTTTCAAGTAATATTTCCATTTTACACTCTTTTTTACATAAAATGATAGAGATTTGTTTTTCATAAAATCTAATATTATTTATATCTTTTTTCTAAAACCCTTATTCTAAAAAGAACATATTTTATAAAAATGTTTTTAAAAGTGTTTTTAAAATTTAAAAAATGATTTATTAAATACATTTTTACCCATTTTAATTGTTTAATTTTTCTGAAAGGAATCTTCATGTCATTTTCAAAACAATTCTCATTTGGATTTTATTGAAAATGTAAAAGAAATCATTATTTTAAAGTACTAAGAATGTATGGAATTTTCTGACTTCATGAACAATCTATATTTTAAAACATATTTTACCAAATTTTATGTTTATTTTAAAATTTTTTTTTTTCAAAATTTTGTGTGAATTTTTTTTAAATGGTTTTTTTAAAATGCAAATATTATTTTACTCGAAATTTTTTTAAGGATCTTTTTATGGTATTTATATTCATCAAGGACATAATAACTTTATTGTATTTATTCTCCACAGGGGATATATTATAATTATACAATCCTTATTATTTCTCTAGGTGTTTTATGAATATTTTGACCAGGGATTTACTAGTTTGATACCATTTATATTACTCAGGATGGTTTATGATTGTGTTTATTAATTGGGGTAATTGTTAACATTTCGCATGTTAGTTTTTCAATCCATATGTTTATATTGATTATATTTCACCCATTTCATATGAGGAATGAATTGGACTTGGTATGTGATGGTTGGGGCCCGATTATAGATAGCCCCTTAATGCATCAATAGCTATCTTGAGACAATATATATTGGGTTTTGGTTGAGGCCTTACTCATTTATTTAGTTGTCTTGGAACAAGGCCTCAATGGTGTGTTTCAGATGTATATGATTATGAATTCCATCAGTATGAATTTAGTTATTGATATTCCATATGATTATTGGATTAGTTATAATATATATGGTCAATTTTTCAAGATTATGTTGTTATTTATATTGAATTATTTGATCATAATTTATTTCTACAATATTATGCTCATGTTATTGATTAAATGGCATGTGTTTTAGTTATTTACCATTTCAAATTTAGTATTCCTTATTTATTCATAGATTCAACCATACACTGATGCTTGATGCACATAAAATATCACCAATTTATTAAGTTTTATTCTCCCTATGATATCAAGAAGTGTTTTGTGATTGATATAAATGGATACATGATGAGAAATAATGACCTTATCATAGAGAACACTTTTTTATTTTATTCATTAAATTTTAATGGTAATTTCAATTATGTATGCAGTTTAACAAGTCTAATGAATTATTCAGACCTTCCGCATAAGATTCCTTATATCTTATTCCAATGTAATAAATTAGAAACTAGATTCGGGCTATAGGGTTAGGGGTCTTTATAGTCGGTATTAGATGAAATTTAGTAGATACCATAGAGACTAGATTTAGGAAAACATATACTAGGGAACATAAATATATGATTATATTTGTTGATATGTGTAGAATAAAAATATAATGTTTTGGTAAGGAAAATATTATGTTGGTTTTCCTAGAAAATATATCTTTATCTGGATACTTCAAGTGGATTTGGTACAAAAACATATGTATCTAGGGATAATAACTTTAAAAGGGAACATTGAGATTGACCCTATAATTACCTGGTACACAATAATGAGCCGTAATGCATGTATGGTTTGAAATTCCTAGGGTATATGATTAGGATACATTATATTTTTCTTCACATACCATTATAAAAAAGTTAAAAATAATGATATCTATAAAAAATCCATGATTATGATTATGAGATTATATATGCATAAAATTTGAAATTTATGTTAAGTGTTTCACATGTTTCAGAATTATAAATTATGTTTCATAATGATATAATCTAATATATTGTATAACATCATTTATAAAGGTAACCTACAAAAAATAATGAGAATCGTATCAATGAGTGTAATCTAATGAGTAAGAATAGTCATTTATTTGATGAACATATGCCAATATTTATAAGGAAACTAGTCTCCTAAACATTATCATCAAACGAGGAAATAATATCATGTGATATCAATATAGGTAAAGAATCATATATCTGTTATGGATGATAAGGTAATATATATAATATGAGGATTTTAGATCAAAAAATATATAAGGTGAATAAAGGAAAGAAAAGTTTTTTCAACATGTGACATGAAAGGCCCAAAGGGTGTCGTTATTTCTCTACAGGTCTAATAAAAATACAAAATTTATAAAAACTCAAACTATGATATTTAATTAAATAAAATATTGTATTTTGGAAAGTTAAATGTTAAAACAATAGATAGAGTTAATTATATTAATTAATTTTTAATTAAAACAATTTTTTTGATTGATTAAAAAGGGGGAAAGAATCAAAAACTTGTTTGATGGTAGTTTGAAGAAAGCAGTTAACGATGGCGAAATGGATTGGGTTATTTGAAATCATATTTGAAAGTGTGTTTGGATTATATAGTTTTCGGGTTTGGGTGTGAAATGATTTTATAAATTAAATCAATTAATCCATGTTTGGCATCAGAGTTGAGATGAGGTGAATATAATGCTATGATATCCTCTCCTCAACCTGGTAATCCCCATTTTCCCATAGTCAGGTAGTTTAGGAAATTACTGAATCATGTTTATATCGATACCATATTTAAAATTGGATTCTCTAAATGTTGCAATGGTCATTCCTTAATTAACGGTAACTATTTGTTGAAAATTTAAATTTCCTTTTATATTTATTAATCAGTGGTCATGATTAAAGAAAAGGAGAGGGATTGTAATTGGAAAAGTAAATTGTGGAAAACCAAATACTCGATTATAATAAAAGAAATAAATCCAAAGGAACCATACCAATTTGGATACATAACAGTAGAAAAATTAGGGTTTTACCCCTTTATCCAAGTGATTAGAGAGTAAGAGGGAAGGAAAAAAATAAATGAAAATTTAAAGAAAACTAGATCGAAAGTGGTTAGGACCCTGTACAATGTAACTTATTACTACTTGATTTGGTCTCTATTATATCGTTGGTAATAAAAGTATGGAAGTATATTTAGATAAATACAAGGGTCTCAGGTTTAATTTAATCTTCCATCAATGTAGACCATTATGAGTCTTGATTCAACATCACTTTTAATAGTGGTTTGTGGAATAAATTGAGTCATCCATTGAGATTTCCCATCAGTTTTGTCTATGATGATTCATGGTGTGAATGAGTTTCATGTGGTGAATGTGTCGAGATATATTTTTATTGAGTTTATATCCTTTATTTTATTCACACTTTATATTTTTTCATTACGGCAAATTTTTTGACAACATGAATAGTGAAATTACAGCTCTGTTGCAGCTTAATTTCTCTTGTGTCTTATTCATTTTACAAATAATGGTATTATCCTTCAATAAATCAAAAAATGTTAAACAATCAAAATATTGGAAATGATGTCAATTATATTATTTAAATTAATTTATTAAAACTCCATAAAATATATGGATAAAAAACACGTATCATGATACTTTTGGAAGGAAATACCTTGGTACATACTTAAAAGGAAATGGATTTTGCTTCAAGTGTGGAAAAAAGAAAACTATGCTCTTTTTTTCCAGGGAAATACATAATAAGTCAATATACAATTCTTTCACTATATAGATATTGGGATCTATAAAAATTAATTCCCCAAGCATAAAATGATTATACCCTAGAAGAAGTTAAAGAATCAAGGTCAAGCTTATGCTATTGATACAACTGAAGTTGAGTGATTAAAGTTATTTCATTTATATTTATGAAATATATTGTAGAATTATTTTATAAATGACATTATGGTTATAAGAATCATGAAATATATAAGTATTTTACTATAGTACTATTTCTTAAAGGATTTTAGAGCATATGTGAAATGGTCCCGACGACTAAGAAAATCGATTCAGTGACAAGTTGAACCTCATAGAAAAAAATGATTGGGGATAATAATCCTAATATATTAATGGATTTTATATAATAAATTGATTTTTATGGGTTAGTGTCAGTAACCATGAAATGTTTTAGAGGTTTGACGGTTTATGTCATCATTTTTGGAGTTTTCTATAAGTATTAGTATATAGAATATATTCAACAACCTAAAATTTTATATTTGGAATCATTAATTATTTAATTGTGTTTTTATGGTGATAAAGATATTAACATATTTTTAATGTGACATAAATATCCAATTTATATTTTCTAGGAAATATAACTTTGATTTAATGACCTTCCTTTAAAAAAATATGGTCTTTTAACTTGGACCGATAAATATTATGAGTCTTTTGGTTAACTATTTATATAATTTATTAAGTTAAACATTGGGTTTTATTAGATAACTTTTTCTAACCATTTTGGTCTTGGAAAATTTCTATAGATAAGAGTAATTAGTTTTTCATTTTTTCTAGAGATAATGATCTGTTAATTGTTAATTTAAATGATTCGCACATAAAAATTCTTATTGGACATTCATTTATTGGAGAAAGAGATAAAGTATGAATTGATCAAACCACATCCAAAGTATGAAATTGTTCCTATAAACGTATATCAAGTAAATATAGTTTCTTATGTTCTCAATCTCTATGGAAAAAAATTATCAACTCTAGAAAAAGGATCTTTAAAAAAAATGTTACCCAAGTACCATCATTTTCAATGAATCAAATGGTCCCTTGACACATCACATATTTATGGGTTTTTTATTGTTAACCTTCTTTAGATAACCAAATTTATTGCAATAAATGATCTTTATCACTCTATATTAATCCTTGGGTAATATTTTTCTCTTCCACGTGCATGTTTTCATTTCCCACTAGTGTTCTTCTACACAGAAACCTAGTAATGTGTTATTCTTGATAACCTACTCACTTCCCGTTCTCACTTATCAAGATGATATTTTATTAAAACTTTTTATTATGTGGGTTCCCGATAGAGGTATTTTTGAATATCAAACCCTTGGTTATAAAGGTCTAGATTAAATTATGACCACATAATTTATTTAAGGGGGTAAAATGTAACACACTAAGATTTTAAAATAGAAACATCATATTCAATAGCATGTATAAAAAGATTAGAAGAAAATATAACACCCTAATAATTTATGATATATTTAATTTTAAATAAATCCAATATCTTCAATATCTTGTGATGGATGCAATACTATGTTTGAAAGAAACATGATACTCTATTAAAATAATATTATTTAAACATGCCCATTATAAGTTAGATGTTAAAATTTGCATGTTTGAGTAATACTAACTAAATTATAAAAATTATATGGTTTAAGATAATATAAAATAATATAAATTTATATTTATTGAATATAAATAATATAATAATCATTATAAACTAAAATAATTTTTTTTGAATATCGTATTTCTTAAATAAAATGGTTTCGCCTCTTATTAATCTCTTATGATAAAATTAATTTTTTACAATTTTATAAAATATATATGATAATATTAACTTAATTTTTGAAATAATAATATAAAATTTATCTTAGGGATAATTTTTTGAGAATTTCCTGAAAAGAATAAATTTTTGATGAATAGTGAATAATACTGAATATTAATTGAAAACTGCCACTATGTTTATAATATTTACAAAGATAAATTATATTTTAAATTGGTTTTAAAGTATAAGTAGATCAATTATATATCTATTAATTCAATTTATACCATTATAATAACATTCATATTGAATTTTTATATAATCTTTTTAAAAGTTTGAACATTTTTGCTTTGAAAAACTGTTTTCCCATCACGTCTACAGAATTAATATTAAATTAAAATTTTCCAATTATATAAAATAAATGTATAAAAATGGATAAATTTTTTAAAATAATAATAATTTATATTATCTAATAATTTAAACTTATTTTCTGACCAAAATGAATACTGAAGCCTTTAAAAATTAATTACTAGGGTTATGGTAAAAATGAGTTTATCATGGGGCTAAACTAAGAAGATAAGGTTTAAAATGAAATTAAAAATTTCCAAAACATTATTTTATGGACATATTTAAACATTATATTATACCAAATTTTAATGTGAGGTTATTTGGAATCTTTTTTCATATGAATGAATTTATCATTTTTCATTATTTTGGGAAATTTCCATGTAATTTCTAAGAGGGTTCCATTTCCCCACTTATTAAATGACACTCCCTACCCTTAATTATTCACACCAATAAAGAAATTTTTCTCAAAAAAACTTCCCAAATATATCCCATTATCCTTATAAATATTCTAGATCTTCTGTTCCTCCAAAAAGACTATCCATAGGGTCCTTAAGAGTATATCCAAAGGGGGTTTCTCTTAGAGAGGGTAATTATCTTAACAAAGCTCTTTCATTTTATTTCTTATTTTCCACCTTCAATTATGTATTAAAACATACAATATAATAACAATAGTAAATAAAATATACTTATATGCTACTATTTTTATGTAATAAATTTTATCCATATCCACTCCTATTAAATTGGAAACTAAATCATCGATCGTGTATACAATGGACTACTTCCTCATGAGCCGATATAGTCTGTTTTGCATCACCACCTTTCTAGGATTGATATAATTATGTATTTTCCCTATGTATATGAGATTTATTATATTATTATACATATTTAATTTTAATATCACATATTCCTTTTTTACATTCCATTCTATTTTAAAAAATAATGTCGCTCATGTGTACGATGGACAACCGCCTCGCGAAGCGGGGCAATTAGTTTTTCACTTAAAGTTTCAATGGAATGTAATACAGATAAAATTAATGAATATATATGATATATATGAGATAATAAAAATTCTTTAAAATTAATATACCACCTAATTATTTTCCCTTTCACTCGTTAAGGGAATGATATCATCACTCGTGCATACATACAACTTACCATCTCCACAAAGCAATATTATTAATTTTCTATGTCCAAATTTCCTAAATGGAGATATAAATGAATATAATGAGTAAATATGATATTTATAACATTATTATAATTATTTATATTATATATATATATATCATATTTATAATAACCAGAACATTCATGAAAAAATACACATGAGAAAATAAGGAAATTCTCACCCGAAACAATGAAAATAATGAAATATTATTAACAAAAATTAGTGGTAAAATTTAAAATTGGATAATATATGATATTATAAATATTATTATAGTTATTTAATAAATTAATAACATGATTAAAACTATTATACATGAGTTATGGACACGTATTAATGAAATCATACCTAAGGTAAGGGTTTCTAGTATCACATTATTTCCATAAGACATATAAAATATTCACCACTTATTTACTTTTTATGATGTATATAATTTCAATTATATATATTATATCATGAATATATTTATATTAATTTTATTAAAAGCTTCATTTTATTTCATTTCTTTTATGGGGCTTATAATTCAAAAGTTACCAAAGTCCTAAGGATTTATTTCTCAATCTCATCATTATTGAAGATTATTTTTGTTTACATAAAACTTATGGAAATTATTTTATATTTATATCTTGAAATAAATATAATTTCTTCCTTTTTGGTTATTCATGAACGTTTTCAAGTAATAGTACTATTTTCCATGTCTTTTTTAGTTAAAATGATTGAGAAAATGTTTTTAATAAAATATGAATTTATTTCTCTCTTTGATAAAAAATCCATATTCAAAAGAATCCATAATTTCTAAAAAAATATTGAGAAAGGTTTTTAACCTTTTACAAATTATTTATTAAAGATATTTTTACCCATTTTTACTTTTTAATTTTTTGGAAAGTAATCTTCATGTCAATTTCGAAGCAATACATGTTTGGATTTTACCAGAAATGTGAAAGGAATATTTATTTTAACCTACTTGACATGTATGTAATTTTTCCCATTATTGCCAATCAATTTTTTAAAAATTAATTTAAACTATTTCAAGGTTATTTTTAAATAAAATTATTCTGAAGAACTTTTGTGATCTTTTTTTAAAGGTTATTTTCAAAATAAAAAATCAATTTTACACAAAAATGTTTTTAAGGATCTTTTTATGGTATTTATATTCATCAACGATGTCAAAACTTTATTTTACATATACTCCACTAAGTATATGTTCAAATTATATAATCCTTATTATTTATATCTATGTTTTATAATCATTTTTATTGGGGATGTACCAATATGATATCATTCATATTACTCTGGTTGGATTAGGATTATGTTTATTAATTAGGGTAATTTTTATCATTTTGTATTCTAGTTTTTCAATATAAATATTTATGTTGATTATTTTTCACCCCTTTTATATAAATAATTCGTTGGAATTAGTAAGTCATTGGTGAGTTGTGGTAGTAGATAACCCTTCTATGCATCGATAAGTCTTATGATACAAACTATATAGGGTTTTAGCGGAGGCCGTACCCATTTATTTAAATGTCCTAGAAAAAAGCCTCAAAAATATGTTTTAGATGTATGGAATTATGAATTACATCATTATAATTTAATTTATTGATATTCCATTTGATTATTAAATTAGTTAGAATGTCCATGGTTATGTTTTTAAGATCATGTCATAATTTATATGGAATTATTTGATCATGATTTGTTCCTATCTTATTATGATCAATTTATTTATTAAATTTAATGTGTTTTAGTTATTTACCATTCTATATTGATTATTAATTATTTATTCACACCATTTTCTTTTTTTTTGAAAAGTGATGACATGAATTGGTTTCCCAATTCATTACCTCAAGGGAATTTATTAAAATAAAAATAGTTACGGTACAAACACGAGGTGTAAAGGGTTTACACTAGCAGGAAACAATCTGGGTTACACAATGAAAAATCTCAAACATACCAAAGGCAAACTTTGAGGCCAGCATACATTGGATTCTCTTGAGAGAAGGATTCCTTCATTGGTCATCCAATGCATTCTTACATCATTTTCATCCATTGCAAGTCTTGTGGAGCATCCAAATAGCAAGGAGAGAGGTCTTTCCCTCCAATCCAGGTCATCAGGAACATCCAGGATGATCAAGTTGAAAGAACCCTCAATTAGAATATGAGATCACCTATTTCTTCTGTTTTTTTCTCCCCAACAAACTAAAAAGTGTTTTGTGACTGATATGTAGTGATGTGCTGTGAGAAATAATGGCGTTCTCAATGAAAACACATTTTGATTTTTATGATTTCAATTATAACGAAAATTTCAAGTATGTATCAAGTTTACAAGAACTAGTAAGATATTCTATCCTTTAGGATGTGATTTCTTATATCTTATACCCATGTAATAAAGAAGACACTAAATCTGGGATACTGTGGTTGGGGTTTCTACAAGGGTGGATAATTGGATGATATGTTCTATATAGTGTCCATGAATGATATTTTTGATTTGAGTGGGACACCCCATAAGAGTTGAGTGAAGCATATGATATATATATTTTTATTGTGGTATAAACACTAGTGGGATGTATTACTAGAGAAAGGAAAATATTTTGGGTTATACTAGAAATATTTCATTGATTATTTTTATGATCATTTGTTTCTCAATATGTTGAGTGAGAATAGGTCTCATTACTTTAAACGTATCACTCAAATTTAGTTGTTAGTGATGTATTGTGTGGTGAATTTTGTAACACCCAGATGTTTTTATGAAATATTTTCATTAAAATTTTTTTTATTCTTCAGCAGCTTGATTTAAATGCAATCATGTTTAAAAAAAAACTATACTCCCTTATTATAAAATTAACACTATATCCTAGCTGTTAGGTTAGTGGAAATAATTATAACTAACTTATGAAAATGCATTATGAATTCATTGGTTATCAATTATTTATGAAAAATAAAAATAGATATTTTTATTTGTGATTGAATTACTTATGGTAATGAAATTAATGAGATATATATGTGTTATATACTTAATAAAATACTTTTTATTTTAATCCAATATATATTTTATTTATATGGTATGAATAAAACCCTATTTTATGTATAAAACATATTTTTTAAAAGGTTAATGTTACACCTTTGAATGGAAAACCCATTTTAAATTAAAATTTTGACACTTTAATAGTTTTATATGAAAAGATAAACATTTTATTTTCAAGAGAGATACAAAATTTACTTTGTATGAATTTCTGATATTTTTCTGATAACTTTCATGTTTTGATGAATAGTAAAAATATCCTAATTTTTAATTAAAAACAACTTTTTTCATTGAAATAATTTATATAGATAAATTATATTATTGAATGGATTCAAATTAAAATTAGAATATATTTTTACCATTTAATATAATGTAGTTCATTGGAATTAATTTTACATTAAATTCAGATGTAAAAACATTTTAATATTTTGAAATATTTTATCTTTTAAAACCCATTTACTCATTGCAATAATGGGATTAATTTTAAATTAATTACCGAAACTTGTTTTTTTTTGAATTTTTATAAATTTATTCCATATTTGGAATCATTAGGTCCAAATTATCTAAATATATTTATTTTATTCTTTGGCAATATGAATATTAACTTCAATAAATTTTATTAACATGGTAAAACGGTATATCATGTAATTAAGTGTAAAAATAATATTATAAAATTACCCTAACACTTGTTTTATTATAATTGGATGATTATAATTTTCCCTAAAACATACTTGTGTTGAAATGGTATCCATTGGTACCCACTTGGATGAGATTAAAACATTTAATTTATTTTATTTAAAGAAAGGTGAAATATGTATCACTCAAACTTTAATAATTAAATTATTTTTAATATATGGTTATACAGATGATAAATTTAATTATAAATACTCATTTTAAATCTAAATTATTTTTATTTATCATAAAAATTTATTTTTAATTTTTAGGAAATAAATAATTACCTTAAAGGCTTATACTTGGATGGTGAAAAAATTAATTAATTGATGATAAATCAATACAACATTTTTTATTAAAATATTAATAATAATCAAAAGGCCCAAAAAATTTCAAAAACCTTATTTTTGAGTATATCTAGACCATAAGCATCCAAGTGTCGATGTATTTACCATTTGGAGGCTTATATAATAGATTACGACACTTATATTATTTTATTTAAAGCAATGATAAATTTTCCATATTCATGTATAAAAATAGGATAAAATTTTTAATGTTGGGTTTTTTCAGAAGGTATATTAGACTACATGTATTCTTCAGAAATATAATATATTTATCTTTATAATATTATTTTATTTTTATTTTATATTAAAAAAATATGTATATTAAATAACTACACAAAATTGAGGTAGTAATTATTTTATTAATGTAGGGATCAAATAAATGTTATTAAAAATATTTTCATAAATATAATTTGGTATAATTATTATGTAAAATGAAATTTTTATATTACCTTGAGCCATTAAGGATATAATAAAATATTTTTATTGAGGTTCACTTCTTATTTTTATATTTTTAAAAATCCATGAAATAAATAGTGTCAAAATTGACACTATTGATATTTTGTCAAAATAAGGGTTTCTTAAATTATTTAAAAATCATAAAACATTTAAAAAAATATTGAAAAATTATGATATACTCTAAAATGTTCTAAAGAATTCATTTATAGTCTAATTGACTTCTAATAAGTAAAATTTTTTCCCTTTTAATTTTGAAATATTTGTTACCCTATTTAAAAATTAAATAGAATAACTGAGTATTCATTAAAATTTTAATGTTTAAATTGACATACAAACTTGTATAAAATTTATTGGTTGATTATATTACAACCCTATATCATCTCATATTATACATATTCAAATTTTTTGAGGTTTTTAAGCATTTTTTTATTTTATTATAAATTAATATTTTTGAGGTTTCCTAAAGTGCCTCTCACCTAAATTTTAAAAGGGCACTTCCTCCCTCAACTATTAAATTTATTTTTATCCTTAATGGTCAACCATAATTAGACCATTTACCTTATCAACATCCCTATAAATATTATAGAGTTTTTTTCTTCTTCAAAGACCAACTCTAGTGCTCTAAGAGGAGATTTAGTGGAGGTACATCGAAGAAGAGGTAATATCATTTACCAATTCTTTCAAACTTCTTTCTTATTCTACACCCACCTCATTATTTGTTACATTATAAACTAATAAATCCAATAGTAATTATATACTGATATGTTATTATTATTATTAAACAACCATATTCTGTCTTCTACCCATCATATGAAAATGGATATCACCACGCGTGCATACGTACAATTTACCATCCCCACACCGTGGTGTAATTATTTTTTCACCACCACCTTACATGTATTGGTATAATGATGGAATTAATAAATATATATATTATTAATATAAAATGATATTTGTTATGATATAATATACACCATCCACTTCAATACCATTAAACATTTATGGGAACTATATCGTTGCTCGTGCCTAAGTATGACTTATCATCTCCACGGTGCGATGTGATTCATTCTACAAAATATTCATTAAAGAATGATTATATAAATGAATTTAATTTATAAATATTATATTTATTATACTAATAACATGATGAAAATTATATATCTATAACCTAAAAATAGGAATATGAAGTTATCTGACAAAAAATGTATAAGAACATAAAGCAGCTAATACCATAATAAGGGGAGATTCCACTAGGGTTTCACTCTGTTGCTTCCTCCCTCTACCTCAACATGGCTTGAATCTCCTCATA
This sequence comes from Viscum album, assembly GCA_963277665.1. Taxonomy (NCBI): domain Eukaryota; kingdom Viridiplantae; phylum Streptophyta; class Magnoliopsida; order Santalales; family Viscaceae; genus Viscum; species Viscum album. Next base: position 193,243,952 of record OY728122.1, read on the forward strand.
AAAGTTTCCTCAGCACGACTAGATACAGGTTATCTTCTGTAGAGGCATCAACAATCTCATGGACCCTGCACGACCTTTGTCTTCGTTCCCGACCTGTTCCCGCCTCACTTTATTTCATCAGGATATGGCTTCATCTGGTAGCTTGAAGATGGTTTTGCAGTAGAGATCTAGGTTCCGCGATATAGGTTTGTAAAATATTCTTATTTGGGTTCATTGGGTGGTATGTTGTGGTCTTAGAAGTCATTTTGGATGGTGGTAATGGGACATGGGATCTGGTATGTAGCGGGGTTCTTGTTTGGTGATCATTGATGCTCGAGTTTCTAATGATCTGGTGATGGATTTTTTCTTCTTATATTTTTCCTTTGTTTTATTTTTGTATGAATTTAATACTATTTAAATTTTTTTTTCTTTGGTAATTTCTGGTTGAGGAGCATGGACTTGGATTTTCATGATATAGTTTTTGGGGTGTTCTGTGGTTTGGGATCTAGAGCTACTGTGGTTACTATCGTGGTGCTTTCTGACTCCTCAAATCTCTTTTTTTCAAATGTCTTGAATACTATGGAGGAATTAAAGGTTTGATCTATCTTTGGTTTGGTTTTTATACTAAAAAATATTTGGATTTTGGGTCTGTATAGGTTTGATTTTTTTTCAATCTCATGGAGGAAGTGAGTTTGTTGTGATTCAGTGTGTATGGTTAAGGTTGGTTTTTATCTCTGTAGTTAGTAATCTGTTTGTGGATGTATTTTTTTTGTATCCAATGTGAAGTTTTGAAGTGCTTTAAACTAGAATTATACATGTATCTGATATAGATGAGGTTCATAGGAAGAATCTTTCATCTGCACATGGCATTCAGATCTGGATGTTCGAGAGGGTATGGCTCTACCATTGGTACTGTGCCCGCGAAACTCTGCACGAGACTGCTATCCCAATAGTCATGTGATGGTGAAAGCTTTCCATAAAGTTTTAATCGTTGGGGAGGGGAATATTATGGATCCTTGATCTGAATTATCCTTTTTAATGGTTTGTTGGTTGTAATGATGGATGTTTTGGTTTATCACTTTTTTCCTCAAAGTGTTTTGATAATAAAAATGTTAATGTTTAGTCACACTAAAAAATGGATGAAAATATGATCATAAATGTAATCATAAATATGATTATGATTCTTGAATAAATCATTAAAATTATTTAAATTATTATAAAGGTGGTTTAGATACATACGAAGCATATGAGACTTAAAGTAATAGATAACTTTGCAAATCTCATTTTTATCAGAGATTGTTTATTCATAATCATTTACTAGGGCATATTTATCATCCACATCCATGTTTCTTAAATATGTATTTCAAAATATACTTTATATCCTTCTATAATTTTTTAATTTCAATTTCACCTATTGGTGATTTTTTACTAAATGATAATAATTGAATATTTTTTCGTTTTTGGTATGAGGTACTTAATGACTTTTCTGGAAAAATTACAGGGATATTGTTTTTTAACTTTTATGGGATGATTTTTTTTTAAATTTAATAATAACTTATTTCCTTGAATATTCCCTTACAATATTACAAGGTTAGTTCCACATAAAATTATTTTTTTTCTAAATTATTGTGGAATTTTGTGGAAGGAAAATGTTTTTTAAGAAGAAAGGACATTTTCATCAGAAATTTATTTCAAGTGTTTTCTCAAAATTATTTTCCATCTAAGATGACACTATTTAAATATGGTTATATTTCTATCGTTGTTATTAATATTATTTTATTGTGTTTATGATGGAATGTTATTTAGGAAATCCATTTTTTATATCAATTATGATGGAATGATGTTTAAGAAATAAATTTCATTTCATGGGTTATTCTATGATGAATATTTTTATGTTTTTTTGGAACACGTAATAATGGTTTCATTATGAGAAGGGTGTGTAATATATCTTCATCCAATGCATTGGTTAAAGGTCTATATCTAATTATATAGACATGACTGGAATGGGAAGTAAATATGGTTCAGTAATACAAGACTAGAACGAGGAGTGAACTTGGTTCAGTAATGGAATTCGTCTGCTATGATGGTCTTGGAAATGAGCCTTGACTAATATTAAATTATTTTCTATGCTTATGTGTGTATGCCATAAAATTTCCTATCTTATGTTAGGAATATTGGGATTACATTTCACTTTTATTATTTATCTCATGACATGATATTATGATCTTTTATATACAGGAAGAAATTATAAAATGATATGTTCTTATGATTATGATATGATTGATATTTCACTTGTTTACCATTAAGCTTACCATTTCATATGTTTCTTTTCCCCAGGTCATGAATAAGGGTATTAAGTACGATATTTCAAAAAGGAGTCTAGTTATAAAGAAATAAGCGAGAGTCAATGTAGATTTTTTATGAACCAATTGTTTATGTTTCCCAGTTTTTGAAGACATAAAACCTATACAATCAATGTGTGGTTTTTGTTATGTAATGTAATAAAGATTCTTCAATGTTGAATTAAAAAATATATATAAATTATAGCCTGTTATAGTTGGTATTAGAGAAAAGGTATATTTAACCTTTGGAAACAAGGATGAGAGAACCTTATCTAAAACCCTAAGGATATATCTAAGTATAAGTTACAATCATAACCTATTGTTTTAGAGATGTTCATGAATAATCTTGGATAAAACCTGAATTTTCCTAAATTTATATTTTATTCTTGAATTATGTGGTTTTCTCATTATGATTAGTGTTTCTCACATTATGCATAATAGATTTCGTCAATGGCTGGAACCCAAAGGAACCGCATTAGTGATGAATGCAACGAGAAATGCAATGATTTCCCCCCTGAGCAAACAAGTTTTATGGGAGATAGAATAAAAAATATTATATCCATTCTCACAAAACATTCTCATGCTATGAATCATGTTGGAATTTTAAACGATAAAATGAGGGAAAAACATTCTCTTGAATTCTTCACGAGGCATCACCCACCTTCATTCAGTGGGCCTTCTGATCCATTAGTTCCTAAACAATGGATCAGTACCACTGAAAAAAATATTTTTAGTTCTACAATATTATGAACAAGATAAATCCATTTTTGTTGTATATCGTTTAGAAGGTGAAGCTAGTCAATGGTAGAATATTATCAAGAATATGAGGCAAATAGATGAAATTGAGTCTTTGGAATGGGATGAATTCAAGAACATATTTATCAATAAGTAATTTCCTCATATTCTTCGAACAAAGATGTAGAATGAGTTCCTTGAACTTAAGAAAAAGGATGATGAATCCATTGCTACCTACAAAGAAAATTTTACAAGACTTGCGAGGTACGCTTGTAGAATTATTATCCAACTTGAGAGTAAAATTGATCGATTATTTAGTGGCTTAAAACCAAGTCTCTAAAGGGCATTATCCATATGGTACTCCAATAGCTATGAGGAAATTGTTTGATGTGCTGTCAAGGTTATGATTGAGATTAGAGTAACCCATGAATCATATGGGTTTGATAGGAATAGAAAAATGGAATTCAAGGGAAAATGTAAATACCACACTAAAAAGAAGATGAGTGTTCCCTTATGCTCAATGTTTGGAAAGAAACATGGAGGGAATTGTCTTAAAGGGACTAGTAAATGTTTTAAGTGTGGAAAAGATGGTCATTTTGTAGTTTAATGATGATGTGATGGGAAAAATATGTCTAATGATGCGAAAAAATAAAAGGCTACATAGAATGCACCTCCTACACTTCAATGATACATGTGCAAGGAAATGGGGAATTATTCCAATAAATTCCCTATTCTAAGGGTTATTAATTATGATCAATGTAAAAAAACACTTAAGGATAAATACAAAATAAATTCACAAGAAATCACTATCATATATGTGGAGTATGATAATGATGTAGTGAAACGTACACTTACCATCCACTCTAAAATAGATTTTTTAAATTTTATTCTAGATCCACCCACTCTTTTATTTCTGATGAATTTTATAAGGGTATCTTTATATTACCTCAAAAATTAGATGCTGAGTTAGCTAAGACAACTCTTAATGGAACAACATTCACATCAAAAGTTTTTAATTCTTCTTCAGTTGAAGTTTGTTGAAAAGTTCTTCTAGAAAATCTTGTGATACTTAGTATAGTTGAATTTTATGTGATTCATGGAATGGATTGGAATTCTCTATATAGATCTCATATCAATTTCCAAGTAAGGGAAGTCACATTTCATATTCCAGATCAATCTATGATCATCTATCGATGCATGGATGAACATAACCTTCCAATAGAAATTTCTTCCATCTAATGGGTCTTGATTCCAATTAATGAAATTTATTTATCTCAAATGGTTGGGGAAAAAGTTAGGATTAAGAATACACCCATTGTATGGGTGTTTTATGATGTCTTTCTGGAAGAATTTACAATTCTTCCACCAAATCATGAAGTTGAGTTTTCAATAGAACTAATAGAGGGTGCTATGGTGATTTCAAAGAAACCTTATTCAATATCCCTAATTGAGTTATAGTAATTGATGAAAAAATTAAAGGATAATCTTAATAAGGGATTTATATGCCCTAGTGAGTCTCCTTGGGGAGAACCTATTCTGTTTGTTAAGAAGAAATATGGATCAATGATACTCTTCATTGATTATTGAGAACTTAATAGGATCACTATCAAGAAAAAATTTCTTCCTCCCCACATTGATGACGTATTTGAAAAACTATGCAGAGCTCAATAATTTTCCAAGATTTATATTCATATAGGATATCATCAATTAAGGGTAAAAAAATGAAATACCAAAGACAACATTCCAAATAAGGTATGGACACTAAATTTATATTGATGCCTTTTGGCCATGCTAATGGACCCTCTATCTTCATGGATCTAATGAATAGATTCTTTAAAGACTATCTTGATCAATTTGTGGTAGTCTTTATAGATGATGTTATTGTCTATTATAAGAGAAAGGAAGAACATGAAGACCACTTGAGAATTGTACTAAATTCCCTAATAAAGGATAATATTTATGAGAAATTTACCAGGTTTGAATTTTGGCTTCAGAAATTTTCTTTTTTGGGTCACATAATCTCAAGAGAAGGAATATATGTGGATCTATCAAAAACATAAGTTGTTGAAAGTTGGATGAGTCCAAAAATGGTAACTAAGATCCAAAATTTTCTTGGTTTGGGTGGATATTATCGACATTTTTGTCAATTTTTTTTCATGATTATCTAATCCACTCACCAAGTTGACTCAAAAGGGGGTTAAGTTCATTTGGATGGAGGAATGTGAAGAGAATTTTAAAGATCTAAAAAGAAGGTTATCCATTGCAACTGTACTCACACTACCCTGTACTGGAGAAAGGTTTTTTATCTGTTGTGATGAATCCAAGAAGGGTCTGGGTTGTGTTCTCATGAAAAATGATATGGTGATAGCTTATTCCTCATATATGTTGGAAATCGATGAGATAAATTACCCAACTCAAGATTTAGAGTTAGATACAGTAATATTTTCATTAAAGATATGGTGGCATTATCTATATGGTGAAAGGTGTGATATTTATACTGATCATACAAGTTTAAAGTATATTTTCACACAAAAGGAGTTAAATATGCACCAACGAAGATGGTTGGAGTTGATTAAAGTTTATGAATTCTCAATACATTACCACTCTAGGAAAGTGAAAAAGGTGGTATATGCTTTTATTTGAAAAGACCATGATAGCCTATCCATGATAAGGATCACAAAAGATCCAATATTTATGGATTTAGAAAGGATGGATCTGAAAATTTTAAAGGAAGGGGGAAATCAGATCTTTCTTAAATGGATGATCAACCACCAATACATGTGGAGATTAAGGAGGCATAGATGAAATATGTAGAACTAAAAAAGAAGGTGATAAATATTCATTAATTAAACCCTGATTATGATGAAATAAAAATGTTTAGGAACATGGTTTTCATTCCTCCCATACCAAAATTATAGAAAGCTCTATTAGGCGAGGCTCATAGTTCTTCATTCTCTATTCACCCTAGAAGCACAAAGATGTACATGGACCTGAAAGAGTATTTTTTGTGGGATGGAATGAAAAGAGATTCCACCAAATATGTCTCTAAATTCTTGGTTTGTGAGAAAGTTAAGGTTAAGAGATAGATGTCTAAGTGGATGTTACAAACATTACCCATACCATAATGGAAATGGGAAAACATCACTATAGACATTATTATTGGAATTACCAAAAACTCTAAAGGCCATAATGATATATGGGTTATAGTTTATCACCTTATGAAGTTGTCACACTTCATTTCTATTAGATAGGATTTCTATCTTGATAATATTTACACGATATATGTAAAGGAAGTGGTAAGATTTCATTGTGTACCACTTTCCATTATATATGATCGGGATCCAAGGTTTACCTAGTAGTTATGGCCATACCTTCACTATACTCTGGATACAGATTTAATTTTATACACTTCTTATCATCCTCAGACATATTTCTAGTCTGATAGGACAAATAAAACTCTCGAAGATATGTTGACAAATTTCTTTTTGGATTTCAAATGTGGTTGGGATCAGCACATAACTTTGGTGGAATTTTCTTAAAATAATAGCTTTCACTATAGTATTCATATGTCTACTTATGAATCCATCTATAGAAAAAAGTGAAGAACTCCACATTGCTGGGATGAAGTTGGGGAATGAAAGCTATTAAGACCTAATCTTGTTGATGACATGGAATGAAAGGTCATATCTATTCAACAACACATATGATAAGCTCAAATTCAACAAAAAAGTTATGCTGATAATAGAATAAAAGACCTAGAGTTTGAAGTGGGTGATAAGGTGTTCCTACAAATATATCCCTAGAAGAGAGTAATGATATTTGGAAAGAAAGGAAAGCTGAGCCCTAGGTATATCAGTTCTTTTGAAATTCTAGATCGCGTTGGGAAGGAAACTTACCGATTAGAGATTTTACTGAATATATATCAAGTTCATGATGTGTTACTTGTATATATCATGAGAAATTACATACCCAATCCTTCATATGTACTCAGCACATAATTCATTTCGATGAAGCAAGATCTTTCTTATGAAGAACAACTGATAGAGATTTTGGATTGTAGTGAAAAAGTTATACGAAACAAGACCACTAGCTTGGTTTATGTTTTATGGAGGAACCACTAATTTGAATAAGCTATAAGGTAACTTAAGGATATAATGAGGTGGAGGTATCCTCATATATTTTCTTCCATGTGATGAATTTCGAGGGTGAAATTCAGTTTAAGGGGGGTAGAAAGAAACACCTGAATTTTTTTGTAAAATATTTTTTTTATTCTTTAGTAGCTTTCATTTAACTAAATAATGATTTTAAACAAACCAAAATATTCCCATATTATAAAATTACCATTATAGACTAGCCTTTAGGTTATCAGGAATAATTATAACTAAATTATGAAAAATTATTGTGAATTCATTGGAAATCAATTATTTATGAAAAATAGAAATAAATATTGGTATTTTTGATCTAATTAGTTTTGGTAATGAAATTAATTTGATATATATGTGTCATATACTTAATAAAATATTTTTTATATTCATCTAATAGATATTTTAGTCAAAGGGTATGAATAAAATCTTATTTGATGTATAAAAACCAATTTTTTAAAAGGTTAATTTTACACCTTTGAATGGAGAACCCATTTTAAATTAAAAATTGTACACATTAATAATTTTTATATGACAATATAAAAATTTTATTTATAATTGAGATATAAAAATTTACTTTGGATGAATTCTTGATATTTTTCTAAAAACTTTCTTGTTTTGATGAATAGTAAAAAATCTAAATTTTAATTCAAAATAACTTTTTTTCATTGAAATAATTTATATGGTTAAATTATATTATTTAATTGTTTTAAAGTATAAATATAATATATTTTTACCAATTAATATGATGTAGGTCATTGTAATTAATTATAGATTAAATTTGGTTGTAAAAACATTTAAATCTTTTGCAATGTTTTAACTTTTAAAACCCATTTTCTCATTTCAACAATGAGATTAATTTTAAATTAGTTACTAAAACTTCTATGTTTTTAAATTTTAAAAATTTATTCCATATTTGGAATTAGTAGGTCCAAATTATATAAATATCTCTATTTTATTTTTAGGCAATATAGATAGTAACATTGGTAAATTTTATTTACATGGTAAAAGGGTAAATTGGGTAATTAAGGGTAAAAAATATTATAAAATTACCCTAACACTTGTATTAATATAATTTTATGATTATAATTTTACCTATGACATACTTGGTTAGAAATGTTATCCATTAGAACCCACTTAGTTGAGATTAGGAAATCTATTTTATTTTATTTAAAAAAGGAGAAATATGTTTCACTCAATCTTTAATAATTAAAATATTTTTAATTTAAGGTTATACTGAATATAAATTAGATTATAAATACTCATTTTAAATATATGTTTTTTTATCATGACAATTTTTTTTATATTTTATGAAATAAATAATTACCTTAAAGGCTTATACTTGGATGATGAAAAAATTAATTAGTTGATGAGAAATCAATAAAACAATTTTTTAAAATATTTATAACCATAAAAGGCCCAAAAACATGAAAAAACCTTATTTTTCGAGTATATATCGACCATAATCATCCAAGTGCGGACTTATTAACCATTTGGAGGCTTGTAGAATAGATTAGGACACTTATATTATTTTATTTGAAGTGATGATAAATTTCTCACATTCATGTTTTAAAAGAGTATATAATTTTTAATGTTGGGGTTTTCAGAAGATAAATTAAAATAAAAGTATTATACTGAAATTTAATGCATATATATTCATCATATTATTTTATTTTTATTTTTTAGTCAAAAAATATGTATATTAAATAATCAAACAAAATTGTGGTTGTAATTATTTTATTAGTGAGGAGATCAAATAAATGTTATTAAAATTATTTTCAAAAATATAATTTGGGATAATTATTATGTCAAATGAATTTAATTGATTACCTTGAAGCCTTATGGATATAATAAATTTTTTTGATTTTGGTTCACTATTTATTTTTGTATTTTTAAATATCCATGAACTAAATAGTGTCAAAATTGAAACCATTTACATTTTGTCAAAATATGGTTTTATTAAATTATTTAAAAACAATAAAACATTTTTAAAATTTTATAATAATTATTATATTCTTTAATATGTTCTAATTTATTCATTTATGTTCTAATTGTATTAAAATTAGTAAATATTTCACCCTTTTATTTTTGAAATATTTGTTACCCTAGTTAAAAATTAAATAGAATAACTAAGTGTTAATTAAAATGATAATGCTTAAATTGTCCTAGAAACATGTATAAAATTTATTTTATGATGATATTACAACCCTATATCATCTATTATTCGAAATTGGGACATTTTTTAGGTTTTTAGTGGGGTTTTATTTTGTTATAAATTAATACTTTTGAGATTTCGAAAAGTCCCCCTCATCCCAATTATAAAAGGGAACATACTCCCTCAAATATTAACTTCCTTTTAAGCCATAAAAATATCCCATACCATGACCATTTCCCTTATAAAATTCCCTATCAAAATTATATACTTTCTGGTCTTCTTTAAATAAAAACCCTAGTTCTCTAAGAGGAGATTTAGATGAGGCACGTCGAAGAAGAGGTAATATCATTTACCAATTCTTTGTAACTCCTTTATTCTTCTACATCCAGATCATGAGTTGTTTATTTATAAAGTTATAAATCCAGTATTAATTATATAAAGATATGTTATTATGATTATGAAACAACTATATTCCACCTTCTACCCATCCTATGAAAAATAAAATCACCACACATGCATACGTATGGCTTACCTTCTCCACGCTGTGGTGTAATCCGTTTTTCACCACCAACTTACATGGATTTGTATAATGATGTAATTAATGAAAATATATATTATTAATATAAAATGACATTTATTTTTATATACTATACACCATCCACTTCAATACCATTCAAAAATTATGGGAATGATGTCGTCACTCGTGCGTACATACGACTTACCGTCTCTGCATTGCGATGTGATTCGTTCTACATAATATTAATTAATGCAGGATTATATAAATGAATTAAATGAATAAATATGATATATATTATTCTAATATCATTATTTAAATGATATATATATATATATATATATAACCTGAAAAGAGGAATATGAATTTATAAAATGAAACATGCATAAGAACATAAAGTAGTGAATACCTAAATAATGAGTAATAATGAAATGTTACTAAACAATTTATGAAAATATGATCATAAATGTTATCATAAAAATGATTAATATTATAGAATAAATTTTTAAACGTTTTTAATCATTATATAGAAGGTTCAGATATATACGAATCATATTAGACCTAAGGTAAGGGATAACTTTTCAAATCTTATATTTATCCGAGATTGTTTATTCGTAAATGTTTACTAGGATATATTTATCATCCACATCCATGATTCCTAAATTTTTATTTCAAAATATTATTTATATCCTTATATAATGTTTTAAATTCAAATTTTTCCATTGGTTAATTTTTACTAAATGGTATGAATGCAATCTTTTTTCATTTTCGGTAGAAGGTAGTTTTTGATTTTTTTTGGAAAAAGTACGAGAAGAATGTTTTTTTAACTTGTATGGAATGAACAGATTTTTTCGCTTTCAATGTAAATTATTTACATAATGATTCCACTGTAATATTACAAGTTTAATTTCATATAAAATTATTTCTTCTAAAATTTTATGGCATTTTGAGTAAGTAAATTTTTTTTGAAGAAGAAAAGATATTTTACTCAGGAATTAATTTCAACTATTTTCTCAAAATTATTTTCCATCTAAAATGGAAATCTTTAAATAGGATTATATTTATATATTTATTATTAATATTATTTTATTGTGTTTATGATGTAATTTTATGTAGGAAATCCATTTGGTTTGTATCAATTATGATATAATGATGCTTAAGAAACCCATTTTATTTCATGGGTTATGAAATGGTGAATGTTTTTATGTTTCTGTGGCACACGTAAAAATTATTTCATAATGAGATGGGTGGGACCAATATCTACCAAAAATTAATTAGGTAAATATTTATATCTCAAGATATAGACATCACTATAATGACAAATAAATACGGTTCTGCAATACATGACTGGAATGAGGAGTGAACTCGGTTCAATAGTTGAATTTTTCTTCTATGATAGTCATGGAAATAAGCCCTGACTAATATGAAATGATTTTCTATGCTTATGTGTGTATGCCACAAAAATTCATGTCTTATGTTATTACTATTGGGATTACATTTCCTTTTATGATTTATCCAATGGCATGATATTATGATATTTTATATGCATGATACGATTTTTAAATGTTATATTCTTATGATTATGATATGATTGATATTTCCCATGTTTAGCCTTATTAAGAATTTGAGCTCACCTTTCATATGTTTCTTTTACCCTGGTCACGAAGAAATGTATTATGTAAGATATGTAAAAAATGAGTCTAGTTATGAAGCAATAATAGGGAGACAATGTAGATGTTTTATGAACCAGTTGTTTATGTTTACCTATATTTAAAGACACTAAAACTATATAGTCCTGGCATCATTTTTGTTATGTTATGTAATAAATATTCTTCAATGTTAATGTAAAATCTAAATTTAAGGTATGGTCCATTATACATTTGATGAACCTTCCCTATTTTATTATGATATTAACATTATATAAGGCTTCTAAGGTCAGGTGATTTGAGGATTGGTTGAGATATACACTTATGGTTCAGGTGAACATCATTCACCAAATGTCATTTTAAGAGGCTGTGAATTAGGCCAACCTAATAAAGAGAAAACTAATTGATGGAAGTTATTTAAGGTATTTTTCTCATTTTATGGGGGCTTCTAATGCATTTAAATGGAGTAGGTATTGAAAGTTTTATGGTTCTTTCTAGAATTTAGATCAATATATTATTCTAGTTCAGGGTTTATCTCTTCCTCTATGGGGAAGATTTCTTCATGAGATTTACTAGTGCAGTAGGCCTGGTCATGTGTGATCTTAGTTTTATTCATAACCTATAGAGTTTTGATTATATGGATGAATACAGTACTTGAAGTGATTCTATTATAGTTCTCCACTATGATAATGTGGAATAGGTTCAATTCAGACATAGTGTTTGATAGCAAGGTAAGGGTCATTAAACTAGACTGGTATTTGGGGTTCCTATAGGAATTTTGGATACAAAGAAGACTGTATCTTTCAGGTGTAGTAGAGTTATCTGAGTAGTGCTCCTCAAAGTATCATGGATTCAGGAGGCTAGGGTAGACTCTTCATCTTAGGTAAGATTTATTCTATTGATAAGACTTCTATCAATCATATTTAAGGGTTTCCAATTTTTGAAGATACGATTTTTGTATCATACACCATGTAATAAGTGTTTTTATATAGATACAATATGCTAATTCAAACCCTATTGATTATTAGATGAACATGGTCAAGTTATGGAGTATTTTTTTGGATAATTATGTTTTATACACCTTTGGGGTGTGGTTAAAGGTCATTTTAAAGTATCTAGGATATTCGATCATGAGTAGTGTTTATGAGAATCTATGGAATTTTTTTTATTGTAGATGTACAACTACTAAGTGATCCTTGGATTGGATTTTCATAATTATTTTTAAGAATGAATTTATTTTTTTATTGATGGGTATCCTTCACAGTTATCAATTGTGATTGTGATATCTATGTTGGGGTATGGGATTTATAGGTACATTAATTAGGACCTATCCCTGGTAATCAAGGGAAAATTTTATCCTAATTTATGAGTCATTATTTGAGGGAGAAGAAGGATATGGGGTAGCCAATATTCCATCTATTATAGAATTGTTTTATGATGTTTCCTCAATACTTATTAGTGTTTTCACCTAATAGAGAGGTCATGTTATGAATAAATATAATTTCCATTATATATACATTATCCATTAAACCATACATGATGGATCCTATAGATCTTATGGATTTTAAAGTCTTTGTAGAGGACCCTGAGATCAATGGATTCATTCACCTGAACACATCCCCTTGGGGTACTCCTGTTTTATTTTCACCATGAAGGGAAAGGGTAATTTATATTTATGATAGATTATTATTAGTTAATAAAAATGAATATCAAGAGTTTGTATCCTCTCCCTTGTATAGATGACCAATTTTATCAGTTTAGGGGAGTTAACATGTTCTCCAAGGTAGATCTAAGGTTGGGATATCATCATATGTGCATGTATAATTAGATGGTCCTTATATTGTTTTATATAGTATACATGGACAATATGAGTTTATTGTGATGTCATTTGGGTTAAAAAACATGAAAATGGTTTTTATAGACCTATTTAAATGGGTATTTTATCTATATTTGGATTATTTAATGGTCATATTTTTCAATGATATTATTATACATTCATAGTCATGGGAGGACCAAACTCGACACCTAGAGACAACATTGAGTACATTAAGAGAGAATCAATTAAATAAAAATCATTAAAGGTTTCATTTTTGGGTCATAGAGGTTTTATTCCTAGGTAACATTATATATGATGTAGTTATATTAGAAAACCTTGGGAAGGATGAGGCTATAGTTTTTTTTGGATTTCACCTAAAAATGTTTTTTGAGATTCATAGATTACTTAGATTAGAAGGATACTTTAGTATATTTATTCCATATTTTCATGATTGAAATCATTCATGACAACACAAACTATTAAGAATTTGAATTTTTAGTGGTCTAATACTTGCGAGAGATCCTTTAATGAGCTAAAAATGACGTTGTTGACTACGTAGATCCTAAATTTTCTTTAGTTGATTAAAGAGTATTAATTATATTATGACACAATAGGCATTCTTATTGTGTTAGTTTTGATACAAGATAGAAGAGTGGTCACTTATGGATTCATGTAGTTGAGTTATTATGAGTATAGATACCCAACTTGTGACTTGGAGTTTGCGATGGTGGTGCATGTGATGAAAAGTTGGAATAACAACATTTAAGGAGACTAGTTTAGTGTCTGTCCAGAAATTAGATCCAAAAAAATATATTTTATCAGTGTGATGTAAACCCATGTCAACGAAGGTGATTCATGTTCATCTATTTCTTTGAATTAGAGATGTTGTGTACACCTAAGAAAGGGAATGTTTTAGTTTACACACTAAGTAGGAAGACTTATACTCAAGTGGCATGAGAGGTTATTAGTGAGAATCAATTGAAAATTATCCTCACTAAAATGCATCTTGATTTTTAGGAGTATCAGTGATGATATACCCCTATATAATTGATAATTTTATATCCACTCCTAGATAGAGTGAAAGAAGGTAAAATATCTTACTCAAATTGTTATGAAATGAGGAAAAACATATATGGTGGGGATATGCCACCTTGTATTTGTTCTTTTTGTACCACCTCCAGATCATCCATTCTTTTGTCATGGTTTTTTGTCAACATGTATTGTAAAAAACATCACTAGAACTTGAAAATTCACCATGGAAACCATCTTTTTCAACAAACACAATCCACCCGAAAATGCTGCAATATTACCTTGAGGGATTTTCCCAACAATCTACCCCTTTGGGTTTGTTTACAACTCTTCTCAGAATGATTTTATGCACTTTTATACCTCACTTATACTGCTTCCATCATCTACCACCATTCGCCCCTTGCAATTTGAATAACGACCAAATATTGACTCACCACATACTCTAAGCCCACATGAAAAATGATCGTCATGAGAAACAAGAGTAAATGAAAAGATCGTCAATGAATCACTTAATTTATACCACCAACTATTGACACCCAACCGGTATCAATTTCCAAACTGATACCAATTGTTAATACCACACTGATACCAATTGGTAAAAGATGGAAACCTTCTCACACCATTTCAACATCACGGTTCTGCATTTATCATGATCCTCAGTTATGGTTATATCTATTCTTTGGTTGACCAATTCTAGCATCTTAATAATTAAGAACTCTCCCCTATCTCATTTCTTTCCCCCTATCTCACTTCTCCACCTATCAGCTTCTCCCCGTGTCTTTGACTAAGGAATTTTCTCCCTTCCTTATCCATAGTTTCTCCCACTTTAGGAGACACTATTTCTCCCACTTTGTCGACGAACCCAAAGGTCACTCTTTTGTGGTCTGAAACATTGGAAAGAAGACAGACTAGCTCATTAGATAAAAATATGTAATACCTTGGGGAGAGGGGGGTTCCCCCAACCACACTTTTTCAAGTGCATAGACCCAACTGAACTCCCAGAGCCAGTCAGTGCCTCTCAAAAGCTTCCTTGGGCAAGGCCTCTGTCAGAATGTATGCAACCTGTAGCTCTGTAGGCACATAATCCAACTTAAAATTCCCTACTCAACCTTCTCCTTGATAAAATGATACTTTATCTCAGTTTTCTTTGTCTTTGAGTGATGGACATGATTTTTTGTGAGGTTTATAGAACTTGAGTTATCGCACTGGATTCCGATGGGGGACTTCATTTCAACGCCCATATCATAAAGATGCTGCTTCATCCACAATAACTGTGTGCATGCTTTAGTGGATGCAATATACTTAGCTTATACGGTTCTTAATGAAATGAATTCTTGATTCTTGCTCAGCCAAGAAATACACAATCCACTAAGATAGAAAGCACCTCCTGATGTTGATTTCCTATCATTCGCTGAACCGGGATAATCTGCATTAGTATATCCCAATAACTCTGACGGAGATTTTCCACTATATATCATGCCGAAATCCACCATGCCCTAGATATACCGAAGTATTTTTTTTTACTGTAAGCATGTAAATTTCCTTGGGATTACTTTGATATCGTGCTGCTTGGCATGTGGTGAACACAATATTAGGTCTCATCACTGTTAGGTACAATAAACTTCCAATAATCTGCTTGTATTCTGTGATATTAACTGCCTTTCCATTATAATCTTTCGATAATTTCATCTGGGTTGCAACCAGAGTTTTCATCTCCTTGGAATTTTCCATTCCAAATCTTCTCAGAACCTCCTTGGAATATGTGGATCGAGAAATGAATGTTCCATTCCTTCCTTGTGTCACCTGTAAACCAAAGAAAAACATCATCTCAACAATCATAGACATTTCGAACTCAAGTTTCATGAATTCAGAGTACTGTCTGGACTATGCTTCATCTGATCGGCCAAATATTATGTCATCGACATAAAACAACACCATCGTCCTTTGATTACTATTATTGTTCAAATAGAGATTTTAATCAACTCCACCATGCTGGAAACCAAGCTTCTTCAAATATTGGTCAAGCCTTGAGTAACATGTTCTCGATGCTTGTTTTAGCCCATATAATGCCTTCTTCAGCCGAAAAACCTTGTTCTCATCCTCATGAATGAGAAAACCATCTAGCTGCTTGATATAGAATTCTTCCTCTAGAATCACATTCAAAAATGCAGATTTGACTTCCATTTGGAACACTTTGAACTTCCGGTGCACTGCAATGGCTAGTAATAATATGATTGTCTCCAGCCTTGCAACTGGTGAAAATTTCTCATCAACGTCACTTCCCTCTATCAGGGAGTATCCTTTTCACAATAGTCATGCTTTTTTCCAAATCATTATCCATATTCATTAATCTTATTATGAAAGAACCATTTAGTCCTGAGGACATTTTTATTAGCTGGCCTTGAAACAATCTCTCATGTATGATTCTTCTCAATCTGATCTAGCTCTTCATTCATATCCTAAACCAAATTTTCATCTCCAGCTGCATCAGAAAAACATTTAGGCTCTACATGAGATGAGAAATATGTCTGTTGTAGAGATTTCATTCTTCTTATCTAAACTGGAGCTGACTGATCACCAATGATATTCTTCCTTTCAATTTTGAGCTCTACTTCTTGGCTTTTGTGTAGATACAGATTTTTCTTCTTCATGTTCATCATCAGTATCTTATTCTGAATTAGTATCATCCACTTCTGGTCTTACTGTGTTTCTTTCCTCCTCATCGGTTTCATCAAGAAATTTTTCACTGTGCTATTGAATGTTCTCATAATTTTCCACAACAGTGACGTCAGTACTCTCAACTACCTTTCCCAGCCATTTATTAAAGCATTTATATGCTTTTCTTTTTTCTGAGTAGCCAAGGAATATTCCCACATCTCCGCATTACTCAAATTTATGGTGTTTTTCTTTGTTGATTATAAAGAAATTACTACCAAAGATTCGAAAGTACTTCACCATTGGCTTCTTCCCTTACCACATCTCATATTGATTTTTTCCTTCCCGCAGACACAACATATCCCTATTAGAAATGTAAACCGATGTCAATACTGTTTCCTTCCAAAATATATTTGGTAGGAATTTTTCTTTGAGAATTTTTATGGCCATGTTGTTTATGATATGATTTCTCCTTTGAACCACTCTATTCTATTGGGGAGTTCTCACTAAGGAAACATGATGTCTTATCCCATGTTTCTTGAGATAGTCTTCCACCTGACTGTTTTTGAATTCCAAACCATTATCAGTACGAAACATCAGAATTTTCTTTCCAAGCAACCTTTTTCACTCCCTCATGTACTATTTTAAACAACAAAACACATCATACTTATGGGAAATAACAAATAACCACACCATTATTCTATAGTCATCAATGAAAAGAACATAGTATCTTTTTCTTTCAATTGCTCTTGGTGTGATAGGACCACTAACATCAGCATGCACCAATTCGAGCACTCTTGTTGAATTATTTTCCTTTTCCTTATATGTCTTTATGATGATCTTCCCTTGTTGGCATGCATCGAACGTGTGAGTAAGATCACATGATAGCTTAGGGAGGTCTCTTACTGTATCACACTTGACCAGATCTTCTAGGGATGGTTGATATAGATGACTAAGTTTTTTATGCCACATCTTTTTTTCTTTCTCTCTGGACAGAAAGCACATATCTTTTTCTCCACTTACCAGGTAGAGATTTTCCTTTTTCTTTTTACCTGTAGAACCACTACCCCATCTCTCCCTTTTACAATACACATCTTCTTATTAAACCTTATAGAATGTCCTGAGTCACATACATTACTGATGCTGAGAAAATTGTGACTAAGGCCTTCTACTACTAAGATATCAGCACGTCTCATCTCTTTGCCCCCAAACTTGGCCTTTCTTAATCCAATAATCTTCAGGCTTTCATTGTTTCCAAATTTAAAAACTCCTTATTTGTCATATTTTATGCCTGTAACAAGATCCTTATTACCTGTCATGTGAGATGTGAAACCACTTTCAAGGATCCACACACCAATGTGATGTGATGCTTTAATGGAAATTTCTACCACCACTTCCTTCTCAAATTTTTTCTTCTTGGACCATATTTTTTCCTTCACACTCAGCATGGATTGATATATTTGTTCTTTCTCAGATTATGATGGACCAGCTTCATCTTGCAAAGCTATAAATCTATTTTTGATTTTCAACTCACCTATTGGTTCATTGATCTAATGCTTGCGAACATTTTGAGTCTACTTTGGAACATTACTCTGTATGGTCTAAGTGAAGTACCAACCGATGTTCCCCAATCCTATGCACCAAAAACAGAGTCCTTTCAAATATGTTCTGGAGAACTGTTCTCTGTTTGGATGCTACCTTTGTTCTTGTGCCCTTTTATGTCTCTTGGATATGGAACACACATACTATAAATTCCCCATCTTTCCACAACAATAACACCTGATATAAGGTGAATTCCTTCATGTCACTTCTAAACTACGAGTTTCCTATTGGAATCTTTGAATATTATGATTCTTCTTTGTGCCCAAATCAACCTTCAATATCAGAATGGGTGCTTGCGATCTAACTTAGA
Source organism: Viscum album (assembly GCA_963277665.1). Classification (NCBI taxonomy): domain Eukaryota; kingdom Viridiplantae; phylum Streptophyta; class Magnoliopsida; order Santalales; family Viscaceae; genus Viscum; species Viscum album. Next base: position 193,262,877 of record OY728122.1, read on the forward strand.
TTTTCACATCTTTTTTTTTTCAATCAAGTCCCCCCATCGGCCTTAGCATCTGAATATAATTAATTCTTCCTTTCTACTAAACCACTATTCTCCAATTTCAGATTCTCAGTTTTCTAATTGATCTACTTCCCTAATGTCCGATAAAGAGATAAGAGTTTTTATTAATACACAACCCTATTCTGAAAACCGAAAAATTCTCCTTGAAGTTCTTCAATATGATTGATTTGATCTTTCCATGTGTTATTTAAGCCATAGATCTCCCTTTTCTGTCATTCAATCTTGATTTTATACTTACTGACCAATTCTGAGTCCTCTAGTATTGATGACTTGAGTTTCTCAATTTCTTCCATCAAATCAAACTTCCCTTCTTCCTACAGCTGTATATAGAGTTTGGCATCACAAAATACTTTGTTGGATTTCTTTTTTTGGCTTTCCAAACATCTATCACCTCAAGAGTTGCTTCTAACTCATCTTGTATATCAACTCTTCCTTCAACATCTTATTCATCATTAATGTCAATTTCTTTCTTTTTCTATGTACTCCCGACAACTACAAACACAACATTTTATCCATGATCTTTGCAGTTCTCTATCTCTTCAACCTCCTCAGCCTCATACTCATCCAAGATTTCACATTCTTTTGAATGCTTATTCTTCTTATTAAAGAAAATACTTTTTAACTGTTTCTTACCTTTCACATAGGATTAATAATTATTATTGGGAATATCAACTTAATCGACATCATCATCCACTTGAAACTTTTTCAGGCACCTTGCTACAAGATGTCCAACTTTTCCACATCGAAAAAAAGTATGTGGAAGTTTCCCTTTAAACCTTCTTTTCCTATTTGAAGGTTTGGGGAGAGGAATGAAATCACCTCATCTGTCTCTTCTTCTTCCTGAGAATATTAAATAGTGAGCTTCTTCATGGCCTTGAATTCCACCTCTTTGGATTTACCCTTTTCCAAATCATCGTTATCATCATTTCTCATTTCATATGCAACAAGGGTGATGTGAAGGTTATCCAATGTTAGCTCTTTCAGGTCATTATCTTCCAAAATTGAAACTTTCAGATTGCAATGAGGTGGAAGTTTCCTCAAGATGCACTTCACAATTTTTATGCCTTCAATAACTTCTCAAAGACCTTGCATGTCCTCCACTACAACATTTACCCTATCAAAGAATGCATCAACAGATTCATTCGATTTCATTCTCAGATATTTATACTTGTTCCAAAAAACATGTAGCTTCGCTTCTCTTACCTTTGTATCTCCTTCATATATGTTCAACAGCTTTTCCCACATAGAATGTGATGTTTTTCATAAAATCACCTTGGTATATATAACATTCGATTGGGCTCCCCATAAAGCATTGACTCCCTTTGAGTCAGCATCCAATTCTATTCACTCAGCTTCTGATAATTCACCACTATTAATATCATTTGTGATACCATGCATTACTGTGGTAAACACATCCATTCCCAAATATCGGAAGTAGTGTTGCATCCGATTGTTCCATACCTGAAAATTGTTCCCATCGAAGATCGAAATCCCTTTATGATTGATGACCTCCATTTGAGAGAGAAACTGATATCAACCTTTTCCTATAATACTAATTGTTAGTTCCACTGGGATATATACCCTGAGAGGGGGGTGGGTGAATCAGGGTATGAAAGATTTAAACAACTACCCCGTTTGATCTTGTTTTTCTGTTATACAAAACTCTCTTCTCCCTCCTTCCCATTTCAAAGAGCGAATAAACCCTAAATCATGGATTGGACACAACAATTTTTACTTGGTTCACCCTCACTGGGCTACGTCCAAGGAGCGTACACCGGTAGTTCGATGATGTACCAATTCAACTATAAGCGCATTGTTGTTTACATGTTCGAAGAAGACTCACTATCCCTCCTAGTTTACAACCACTCACAATTTGAGAACTCACTGCTCTCTTAACTGAAGTAAGCTCACTACTTCTTCAGAAGATCCACTCATAGTTTATAGACCTCTAGGAATCTCCATTATCACTAATGAATGCATCCTACATGGTATGTAGATTCTCTATTGAAGTTCAAATTTCATCCACTGATGAATACACCTTTGCCCCTGAACACTGGGAAATTCATCTGGAAATACATTCGCAAAGCACCCTACTTCGCGAGGCTCCCAATTTCACGAAGATCAAACAAGCCTTCGCGAAGCTCCTGGATTTTCCCAAAGCTCACACCTTCACAGGGCTCAAGCCATTGTGGAGCTCAAGTCATCATAGAGAGACTTCCCTCGTGAAGCTCACTGAGCCAACGTGGAGCACCCAACTTTTGGGAAGCTAGAGTATCCGCCGTGAAGCTCCTTTATTTTGCGAAGCACACTACCTTCACAAACTACCTTCATGAGCCGAGAGAAAAATATTTTCTTTGAAAACTCTCTACTTATACCGAGGGGGTCAAGGTCTATTTATTGGCTATTCCACCGACCCTTGAACCTTCTGCGCGAAGTCAACACCAGGTCTGCTCAAATCACGAAGCTCTGAAGTTCCCACTGAAATTATCTCAAAATTGTGAAGCACCACCAAAATTTTCCAATCATGGATCATTCCTTCAATAAATTTGTGCCTTCGTTGCGATGCTATACTCACAATTCCCTTCACTGCCGTAATTCTCTTTAACACTTCCGTTTGCGATGCTCTTCGTAATCACGAAGAATCACCATCAACATTTTTCATGTCTTCATGAAATCCAATACATGAAGTTTATCTTCATGAAACTCATGCCTTTTCCATATTTAAATTACATCTTCAAGGAAATGAAATTTTGACGATTCTTACCAAACTTCAAATTTTGGACCCCAAAAATTTGGAAAACACTGGGAAATAGCGCCACCATTTATCTATTCTTTTTGTACCACCTCCAAATCATCCATTCCTTTTTCATGGTTCTTTGTCAAAATGGATTGTCAAAAACATCGCTAGAAATTGACAAGTCACCATGGAAACCTGCTTTGTCAACAAACACTATCAACCCAAAAGTACTGCAATGTTACGTTGAGGTATTTTTTCCCAACATTGTGCTTGTATATGGACTAAAACTAACCTAAATCATCATATTTATTTCTTTGAGGGTGTAGTATGAATTACTAGGGTAAATATTGTCCATTAGAGTAATGTGACGTGATTATATAGTCATCGACTATTGTGCACCTAATTAATGTATTATGGAAGTTAGTGGATGAAAACCTCAAGGGGTATACTCAGTTTAATTGTTATGTAGTGGGCCTTAATAGGTTCCCTAAAGTATCCCTCAATGGTATAAATATCATGCATGTGATGGCTAGTAGGTAGGTTATCCTTGTATGGAACAGAAAACAGAAAAATGGGTCATGTGGGTAAACCAAACAAAGGTAAGTGTAAGGTGGAGTTTGTAAGAATTTCATCTAAATATTTTGGTTTTTTGAGAAATGTTTTATTATGATATTTTCGTTCATATTGATAGGGTATGGAAGTGTTTTGATGAGATATGACTACTCATTCTTGGGTTTTGAAATTCTGAGGTTGTTTTTTAGTTCTTTTGGGTTTTATGTCAACAATAACCATTATTATAAAGTGGGTTTAGGGTAATTAAAACCATGGAAGTTCTTTTGATGTGGGTAGAGTGTAATTCTAGTCAAGATTGTTCTTATGATGTGGTTTTTGTGTAATTCCATCCATGAATAATTTTTTTATTTGGGTTGGGTATAATTCCAAACATGACTATTTTTGTTGTTGTGGTTTTGTGTAATTATATCCATGATATGTCATAATTTGGATGAGAAGTAACTGCTGCCATTAATTCTTATAATTTTGGCTGAATATATTGCCAACTTTGAATATTTTTGTGATGTAAGTTTGGTGTAATTCCAACCATTATTATTATTATTATGTTAGTTGGGTCTAATGTTAACTATTGTGTTATGTAATAAGGTTAGGTGTAATACCAACCATTTCTCAAAGAAGGATTGGGTAATCTATAATGTCAAACATGATATAGTTTTATATGGGTTTGGTGTATTTCTAATTCTTCTCATATGTTATTCTACGTTTTTTATACTTCCATCAATTTTTATTAATCTCCTAGTTTTTTACATGGTTTGATGTTATATAGACCCCTTGGTACCTTTTCATGAAATGTTTTGACTCAACCTCAGCACATGCCAAAGAAAGTATGGTCTATCTTGGGTTGATATTTTAGAACTATGTATGAAATTAGCTTTTATTATTTATATTATTATTACCATGAGAAATAATGCATACACATATATATTATAGATTCTTTTAGGGACATTTTTGGTGGTGTCCAACTAATTTATAATTACACCCTTCATGATAATTTTAGTGTTCATGTAAACTTCATCATTAGGGATGCTGGTAAGGGAAAGGGACTTATGGATGATGCATAATATTGATGAATTTTTAGATTGGTAGATGTGACTAGGTGGTGACTCAAACACAATTTTTGGTGTTTGTTCAAATTTTTATTTAATTAGGACCTTTTATATGAAAATTCTATAGGAAAATACTATTTATTTTTTTCTTACTTGTATTATATTAATGATGTTCTCATTATGTTATAGAATAAGTTATTTTTCTATATGGTTCTCTCATATATTTAAATTCCATTTGATGTTGTTACTTTAGGATGATAGTATTTATTATTTTTTTCAATATTATTTATGTTTATATAATCCATAGAGTATAGTCTATATGTGTTACTTGTTGACCCTCACTACTAATTAGTAGCCTTTAGCATATGAAAAGGCATGCCTAAGGTATTTTGGTGACATAATCTGGAAATATTTAGGATAACTATTTAGGATTTACTATAATAATTGGGGAATAATTTACAAATGGGGGAATATTAATATAATAACTATTATAATTCACCCATTAGTTTGGAACCTCATGAGGTTTTTTATGGGAGGCCATTCCATTCATCATGATTTTGGGTTGAGTTTGGTGAGTGTACTATAGTTGGGATGGAGATAGTATATGACATGGTAAAATGTGTGCATTTTATATGGGATTTCATGAGAATAACACAAAGTAAGTATAAATGTTATATGGATCATAGCAGAATACTATTAGTGTTTTCTATTAAAAATTATGAGTTCATGTGAGTTTCTACTCAAGGTGGAAAACAATGTTTTGTAAAGGGGATAAAGTATTCACATATATTTATTTTCCTTTTGCGGTTTTAATGTGAGTTTTATTGGTAATATAATGGTTAGTGATACCTCTGTGGCGAGAGAGGATTCATGATGAGTTTATTATATCCTAACTTCCAATGTATTATAATGATACTTCATAAGTGATTGATTTGGGTCATATGTAAATTAATGAGGATTTGACTTTTATCAAGTATCTAGTGGAAATTTACAATCATAGAAAGAAATTATGGAAAGGGTGAGTTATTACCTTAGTGTGAGTCTTTAAGAAGAATGTCAGTGTAGATGTAAGCACTTGGGAAATAGAATCATAGATTCGTTTTTAATATCATAAATTGTTTCAAATTCTTTTATTTTGTTTGATAAGGAACTTTATTCTAATAACGAACATTGAAGTAATGGAAGTGTTATGTGACTTTTTCCCTTCATGGTTATGTTGGAATAATTTTGAGTAAGAAATGTTTTTAAAAGGGTATGTATGTTGATACATAAGAATTAAATGTTTAGTAGATCATAAAATCGAAAATATTATTATCTAAGGTAAAATGGAGAGTTTAAAAATCATGGAATGAAATGTTTTTCATTCCATTAGATCTAGTACACGATGGTCACCCTTGGGTGGTATTTTATAAATTTTATGTGGTGGTTGGAATTTTTAGTAATATCATGTTGTAATGTCTTGGATTTGGGTGCCGCCCAAAGGTTCACCGAACTCAGTTGGTCACATAACCTCAAAAAAATTTCCCCAAAAGCTAGAGGCTACTGACTACCAGCGAGGGCCAAGGTTTGATAATGGTTAAACTATATCCTCATTGGAAGAGTGTACACAATGGAAGAAAAATAGTAAACAATATCATAATTAGTAATACCATAGAATATAAGTAAATAGAGGAAGACTGATAGTAATAAAACAACTGGATCATGTATTGAAATTATGCATGTCACATGTTTCTAGGAAAGCAGCCAAACAAGTCACAATGCAGGAAATATAATACAAAAACCAACTTATAGAAAGCAAGTAAACTCTAATAGCATCGCAAGGATCATCTTATTCCCATGCTCTCCAGCTCCAACAACAAACAAGTACCTAATAAAGAAGGTCACTTTCCCTTATCTATACCTACAACCATATAATCTTCTTAATTCCAAAAGCATGAATCAAATGGGGTGTGAGATGAATCCTAGTAGGTAACCACCAAAATATTTGGGCCTAACTATCAGTGAATATATATAAGGTAATATGTATAAATGAAGCAATAAACTAGGAAGTACTCAAATGTAAACAACAATATAGTTTTCAATTACATTCATTCACATTTATTATTCAATCTGTTGAATCATGAGAACCTTAGGACCTATCCTAAGATCTGTGTCCTCATAATAAATAACAAAATATATGTATCAAAATACCAACTAATTAATAAAGTAAGAATGAATCCAAACTTGTGCTTTGTCTTGGAAGATGCTTCATAATCATTCAATTATTATAGAATGACCCTTTGGGAAAGTTCTCACAGTATAACCCCCCTAGTCCAACATAACGACAATTAATTTAATAACAACTATCTGGGAAGCTCTCATGGTCTAACCCCTATGGTGTGACACAACACTAATCATTTACAAACGACCACCTGGGAATCTCACACAGTCAATAACCCTTGGTCAAAATAGCATCAATAAATTATAAACAACCACCTGGGTAGTTCTCACTATCAAAACCCCCGGGTCTATGACCACTTGGAATCTCTCATAGTTAATACCCCTAGGTATACATAATAGTAAAACATATATAAATGACCCTACCTAGGGAAGCTCTCATAGTCAAATTCCCCTTGATCGATCTTCCACAATGCATATCACATGCATCTCATATAATCAGTAACTCCATCCTAAAAAACACAATATGTAAATAAGTCATGCCTAACATGCATCCTAGACCAAATGGCCATAATTAAGAAAAGGGAAATGAACCCACGAGGTGTCCCATAAACAAGTTATATAACCTAAATCATAAGTAACTACCCTTTATCTATTAAATAATAACAGCAGGTGATAAACATGGTTAATTTTTAAAAAAATCAATACCCCAATCATGGGTTTTCAACAGTTTAATCATATATAATATAATACAACACAATAAAAGGAACAAACCACCTACCTTGATATCGTATGATCAATATACTTGAACTTTGTCCCTTGAATCATCCTAGATTGGAGTAGATCTAAAAATAGATGAAAAATGATCAACCTTGAATAACTCACGAGAGAGGAGGAATTAAGAAGAAAGGATCTAAAGGATTTGACAACTCACTGGTGGGATTCTAATGAAATTTATGGTGTATCAATTAGAGCTCAGATTGAGAATTGGGGGGGGGGGTTCAAATCTCCATTCATTGTTCTTGAGCTCTACTGTAAGAAACGCGAAAAGAAGAAGTCATTTTGGGACATGAGACACGACCCCACTCTAATATAACAATTAAAAAGAAAAGTACATGGTATGTTCATTTAAACTACACACTATATATTATCCTCAAATGGACCATGGGTTAAGAGGTCTTCCATATCACCACACGATAATGTACTCGACCATTACAAGGCCAGTACACGGTTGTACACTGTAACAGGGTACACATCATGTACTCATAAGTATATGGAGTGTACTTAGAAATTTCCCAATTTTTCCTTTTTCCTTAAAAACAAACCAAAACATGGTCCATACATGAAATAAATATTCAGGTTCTTACAAACATCCCCCCTTAATGAAATTCATCGCCAAATTTTCCTTACAAGGGTGGTGAAGAAGAATCTGCAAACAACTCTAGCCACTATAATTGTACGTCGGCCACACTCTCCTAAATCTCATCCTCTACTCATCTATGCTTCCATAGAACCCATACTAGAGAAACATACTAACCACATAAAATGTTTATGATGTGATACACAATCTAAATAGAGTTCTCCTTGAAGGATGAATCCACCTCTAACTCAACCTCATTGTGTTGAAAAAGATGAGACTTGTCTGAAAAGTAGCATCGTAGCTGAGAAACATGAAAGACGTCATGCATAGACCGATACATCTGAGGTAACTAAAACCGATAGGCAACCAGACCGACTCTCTCAAAAACCTTAAGTGGCCCGACATATCTAGGTGAAAGCTTTCCCTATCTCCTAATACTCTTGTGTCCCAACCTTAGTGTGACATGTAAGAAAAAATGATCTCTGAACTTGAAGTCCATAGGCCATCTCAATCGATCAACATAAAATTTTTGTAGTGGCTATGCTCTAGCCATCCTCTTCTGAGTAAAACCCACCTACTCAGTGGCCTCATAGGCAAGAAGAGGTCTCAACATAGTTTCCTCTTCTACCTCAATCCAATATAGGGGTGATTGCTAAGACCTACTGTACAAATCCTCATAAAGTTCCATATGAATCATTGCTTGAAAACTGTTATTGGAGGAAAACTCCACTATGGGTATGTGTCTGTCCCAATATCCCCCAAAATCTAGGACGCATGCTCGAATCATGACATCTAAAACATAAAATGTGCATTTGGAATGGCCATCTATTTAGGGATGGTAAGTTATACTTAGAAGTACCTATGTACCCAAAAAACTCTATAGTCCCTGCTAGACATGAGAAGTAAACTAGCCAGCCCTGATTGAAATGATAGAGTGAAGAACCCCATGGAAATGTAAAATCTCTCAGATTTACAACCTTCCTATCTCATCAACACTAAATGTTTCCTTGTTCGTAAGTAAATGTGAAACCTTCATGAACTTGTCGATAAAAACCCAAATCTCATAATTGCCTCGTGGCGATCTTGGTAGACCCATCACAAAATCCATCGTGACATCATTCCAATTCCACTTAGGAATGGGTAACTACTTTAATAGCCATGCTGATCGCTGATTCTCAACCTTTACTTATTGATAAGTAGACCATCTCATAAAAAAACTAGTAACATCCTTCTTCATACCTGGCCACCAATACTGATGATATAGATCTTAATACATCTTGGTGACATCGAGATAAACTGCCCATACAGAGGCATGAAAATCCCGCAACAGATCCTCATGTATATCTACTCACACCCATACGTGCACACGAAAACACAAAAAACTCACCCTTTCCTATGGTCCACCCAAGAGTAGGGTCCTCACCTGACACAATCTCTTAAAAGACTAGGACATTGGAATATGAAAGATGCCTCATTTTCACTCGATCCAACAGAGTAGAGGTAACAACTATAGAAGAAAGAAACTTCTTCCCCTGTCTGTTATGCACCTCCAAATGCAACTCATGAAACAGATCAATAAGCTTCCACTCACTACTAACCTCCTGAACTGACTGTATTTTAGTCATTTTAGTCAGTGCATTAGCCATTGCGTTGCCTTTCCCAGACATTTAGGAAAGCTCAAAGTCAAAAGACTTAAGGTACACAACCCGCCTTCATTGTCTCAAATTTAGATCATGCTGAATAAAAAATATACTCGAGGATTTTTTGGTCAGTGTATACCACAAGATGATCTCCCAAAAGATAATGTCTCCAATAGTTCAAAGCATGCACAACTGCAGTCAACTGAAGATCGTGCATCAGGTAATTCCTCTCATGTGGCCTCAACTCCCACGACCAATATGGAATGAATCCTTCCCCCTACATAAGAACTGCTCCCATCCCGACACCAGATGCATCGTAGTAAACAGTGTAACGTTTTCCAAGTTCTAGAAAAATTAGTATCGGTGCTGAATTCAATCTCCCTTTCATCTCCCGAAAGGATAAATAACATCAATCTTTCCACAAGTACTTTTCACCCTTCTTAGTCAGGCCCATCTGTGGTGCTTTTAAGTGTTAAAAGTATTGCATAAAATGTCTTTAGTAACTAGAAAACCCCAGAAAAATCCAAAACTCAAAGATTTTATTTGGATGATCCCAGGAAAATACCACTATCCCTTTCTCTAGGTTTGTTGATACTCCTGTCTCTAAGATTACATGACCCAATAAGTGAATCAGGTCCGTCCAAAAGTGGAAATTTGAGAGTTTGGTATATAAATGATGCTCTATCAGTGTACTCATTATGATATCAAGATGGGTGGCATATTTTTGTAGAGTGTGAGAGTACACCAAGATATTTTCCATGAAGACTACCTCAAAATAATCCATGTAGGGATGGAAAACTCGGTTTATCAGTGCCATGAAAACTGATGGTGTATTTGTGAGACCGAACACCATAACCAAATACTTGTATGGACCATACCTGCTAAAAATGTTGTAAGAGGTATATTTGATGGTATAACGTGCAAATGATGATAACCAGATCTCAAGTTAATATTCGAGAACAGCTAGGCTCCACAAAGATGATCAAAGCGCTCATCAATCCTTGGCAAGAGATATCGATTCTTGACTGTCAACTGGTTCAACTTCCGATAATCCACAAACATTATGAGGGTATCGTCGGCCTTCCTCACAAAAAGGACAAGAGAACCCCATAGAGAAGTACTGGGTCAGATGAAACCCTTTCCTAGCATCTCCTATAACTGCTTCTTGAGCTCCTGTAACTCGGGTGTAGCCATCCAATACAGGGGAATGGACACCAGTGCCACTCATGGAACAATCTCAATAGATTAATAAACCAATCTCTCTAGATATAAACCTGAAATGTAATCATTAAATACATATTTGAAACAATCCAAAACTGGAGGAAATTCCATCTGTGAAGTCCCCTGGTCATCCAAATATGAACTAGTAATATGGGCTATAATTCTTCCCAACCCATGTCGCTCAGGTCCTGCTCTGTTCATCTAGACATCCCATTTACCCTTACGTAGAAAAGATCCCCCCTCTAGTGATGTGAAACTCACCCTGTGGTGATAGTAGTAAATAAATCCATAAAACAAGACCAACGAGTCTATTATAAGAATGAGATCAAAGTCAGTCATCTATAAGACATAGAGGTCCCATAAGAATTGACACCCACCAACCTCAAGAGGGAACTCCTTTCATTGACGTATACTATCCATCCTAATTACCAATGGAGTGTCTAGCATCATAAAATATTCAGAAGTAAATATACAAATCCCAAGTCTCTCCACAAAGGAAACATATATAAAACTTTGGGAAGCCCCTATATCAAAAAAGAAGAATCCAAAAATGAGGCAACTAGAATCATACCTCTAACCGTAGAGGTTCCAGGATCCTCCTCTTGCTAGGTCCGCTCCATTTCAAAAGTATGACCTGCACCATGACACTATGACCCTAACTAGTTACCCTGAAATGATCCACACTATTAACACTGAAAACCATCCATCTGGATACCACGTCCATGACCACCTCCTCAGCATAAATGACCTGATGAACTCCAGTTTCTTGACTGAGGAGAAACTGGTGGTCTTACTCCTAAACGTGGAGTCATAAAATATCCCTTCTCACTCACTACTGGTGAGAACTTCCTACAAAAATAATGAATATTACCCATATTTCCACAAGATCAGAACTCAATTGGGTCTCTCAGGCGGGGTGTATGCGCTGTCACTATGACCTGGTTGTCACATTCAGTATTAGAAGTGGTACCCAGCCTTAAGTGTGGTGCACTGCCTGGGTTGAGATGTAGGGCCCACAATGAGGACGTTGTGCTCTAAATATGGGGTGATTGTAACACCCCAGAATGATAAATGGTTAAATGACTAAATGACATGACTTATGTCAACAAGGTGCACCTTCCTTTTCAAGCACCTGTCTAATTAGAACACCACAGTTAAGCATGTTTAGCTTGAAGTAGTGATCAGGATGGGTGACCTTCTGGGAAGTTTCTCAGGGTGTGTGTGAGTGAGGACAGAGCACACTGGAAAGGACATGTGTTGGCCTGTGGGGAATATCATTAGTCATATGACACGTTCAGGCATGTGGGTGGACCCTGGGGTGGGCCCCACGTGTCTGCGGGGGGAAACTGTTGGTACTTGGTAGGCCAGGACCCGACAGCCTTGTTAAGGCGTGGTGTCTGTGCTGTCACCGGGACCCGATTGTCACACATCTCGCCTGTGAGATAACATCCCAAAATCTATTGGAGTAATCACTTAGCATGTACATCGTAAGATTCACCCTTCCATATAGAGGCATATCCAAATGCTCAAAGATAGTAATCATGGCCTCTAACCATGACTCTATAGCCTGTGGTCTTCCATCCCCTAAGAAAGTGTGATGATATTACTGTTAGAACACCCACGGAAATTATTCCATACTTGGCGTAGGATGTGGTGCTCCCTAAAAATTCTGCATCAACCTTATAAAGACTTAAAATAACATTTCATCATCCCATATATCTGGTATAACACCTGGTTCTAAGATAGGAATGAAGGGGGGATCTTTTGGTAGGCCCTGATCTACCATTTTTGGTGTCTGATCATCACCATGTACCCGACGCACAACCAGGGGAAGTCTTGGGGGCATGAATATATAAGGACAAGTGCATACCAAAGTTCTTGATTATCAAGTACTGCAACTTAGAAGATAAAAGACAGAATAGGAGAAGGAAAACATTCAGTTTTTACAAAATTGGTTTACACAACATGTATAACTACCACACGTCATGTTCCCATAAACATTTAACAAGCATGTTTACCTCTTCCAACCTAGTCATATAACACCCCATACCCACAATGTATTTCTCTGAGACAAAACATGTACTTGAGTATTCCATCTTACCCAGGTATTTCTACATGGCTAGAACTACATGGTTCTGTTGGTTTAACACTACACGACGTGCACACTCTAGACACAGTGTATACTACATAAGTTCCATCCACCTATGTCATTAACCACATGATCAGATACACGGTTGATTAATACAAAATGTTTAAAAGCTATACATGACGTGTAAAAACTATGTTTCATCCACCCATGCCATTAGTCACAAAGCTGGATACATTGTATTTTACCGCATGAAGTGTACTCCCAGTACACGATGTGTTCTACCAAGTGATTATCAACCCCGTGTCTTTACTCACACAGTTAATTAGAATGTTATGAACTACATGGAATGTACCCACATTACATGTCATGTACTGAAGAAAATCTAGTACATCCAAAATAAAAGAACACATGGTGTGCGTTCATAACACCACACATCGTGTTGTCAGGTTTTCTAGATAGTAAGCATCAAAAAATTATTTGAAACCCTTAAAAACATAAAATATGTCCAAGGCATGCGATGTTTCAATCTGTGAGATCCCATAGGTCCCATGAATCAATGTTTGACATCCTTTTTTACATCATAACTTGACATAATTCAATTAATTTTCAAACATTATCCCAAAAATTATGATTCAAGAGGGCCCATAACACCTCAGGGACCAAAGATTGGCACCCATCCAAATGAAACATACATATACCAATACCATATCAAAGTAGAAGGTATTTTTAACATGAAATATATCAAAACAACATACATATCTAGAAAAAAAATCTATCACAATAGCATACAATCATTAATTCACCCTAATGGCATGAAAAGAATGCATGACATGTGATCTCTATTATGTTCCTATATAATGCATGAGATGGAATACCCTCATCTCACCGGGTTGTAATATAAATAGAACCACAAGGATATCAATTATAACAACAAAAAATAAGTGAAACACCCAATGGTGAAATAAAATCAAATGTAATAATTGAAAAACCATAAAATTTCAATATTCGAGGCAACTCGGCTTTTCCCTATACACGGGTTAACTACTTCTGAGAATAACTTACTACCAACTACCTATTCCTTCCTATCCCATTATATTCACTCCAAATATTAAGGTAAATTAGAAAATAAACCTCCTATGATACCACTTTATAATGTCATGGATCCAGGTACAACCTAATGGTTCCCCATACCTGGTTGGTAATGTAACCTCAAGTGCATTTCCCCAAATTCCAGAGACTTCTAACTAGTAGTGAGGGCCAAGGTTTGATAATTGGGAAACAATGCCCTCATTAAAAGAGTATACATTGTAGAAGAAAAATATTAAAAAATAACGAAGGCAGTAATACCATACTATAGAAGTAAAAAAATAGAAAACTGATAGTAATAAAACAACCAGAGAATGTATATAAATGATACATGGTAAATGTGTTTAGGAACTCAACCAAAAAAGTGAAAATGCATGAAATAAAATACAGAAACAAATGTATAGAAATCATATAAACTCCAAAAGCATCATAGACTTCAGTTTGGTACCGTTCTCTCCAACTCCAACAACAATCAAGTACCTGATAAGGAAGGGTTCTTCCCCTTATATATACCTACAACCATATAATCTGTTTGGGTCCACAAGCATGACCCAAATTGGGTATGAGATGAATCCTTGTAGGCCACCACCAAAAGCTCTGTGCCTAAATGTTAGTAAATATATATAGTAGGTAATATGAAAAAATGAAGAAATAAACTAGTAATTACTCAAAAGTAAAAAACCCTACAATTTTCAATTACATTCATTCACTTTTATTATTCAATCCATTGAATCATGAAAAGCATGGGACCTGGCCTCATATTTGTGTCCCCTGAATATGTAACAAAAAAGTTGTCTCAAAATACCATCTAAATAATCATGTAAGACCGACTCCAAGATTATGATTTGGCTTTGAAGACACATAAAAATCATTCAATAATTTGATAACAGCCCTTTGGGAAAGTTAACATAGTCTAATCCCCATAGTCTAGCATAATAACAATTTATTTAATAACCACCCTTTGGGAAGATCTCACAGTCTAACCCCTTTGGTTTGACATAGAACTAATCATTTACAAATGACCACCTATGTAGATCACACGGTCAATACCCCCTTGGTCAACATAGCATCAATAAATTATAAATAACCACCTGGGAAACTCTCACGGTCTAAACCCCAAGGTCTATGGATACCTAGCTACTATCACAGTCAATACCCCTGGGTCTAAATAACTATAGAACAAAATTAAATGACCCTACCTCCGGATGCTCTCACAATCAAATTTCCCCTTGGTCAAACTCCATAATTCATATCACATTCATCTCATACAATCAGTAACTCTATCCTAACAAACAAGTCATGGAAACAAGGCAAGCCTAATAGGCATCCAAGGCCAACGAGGCATAATCAAACAAAAAAAGGGAAACACACCCATGAGGTGTCCCATAAACATGGTATAGAACCTTATGCATAAGAAACTACCCTTTGTCAATTAAATAACCATAGAAGGTGAAAAAAATGGTTAATTTACAAAACAAGCAATACCCCAATCATGGGTTTGCAACACTTTAATCATATATAATCCAAGACAACACGACAAAAGGCACAAACCACTGACCTCGATATCGTATGATTGCTATAATTGAACGTCATCCCTTGAATCATCCAAGAATGAAATAGATCTAAAAAAAGGTAAAAAATTCCCAAGGTTGAATAACTCACCAGAGTGGAAGAATCCAGAAGAGAGGCTCTAGAGGATTTAAGAACTCACCAGTGGGATTCTAACGCACCCGATGGTGTCTTAATCTGATCTCGAATGGAGAATCAGGGCTTTGATATTCTTTCATCATTCTCAAGTTCTCCTATATGAAACATGAGAATAAGAAGTCATTTCTAGACATGATACGTGACCCCGCTCTGATATAACAATTAAAATGAAAAGTACATAGTGTGTTTATTGAAACTACATACAATGTATTAGCTTCAACTGGTCCTTGACATAAGCGGTCTTCTAGGTCACTACACGACCATGTACTTGGACATTACATAGCTAGTACATGGATGTATACGAAAACCGGGTACATGTAATGTACTCATAAGTAATTTTTTGTTGATTACTTCATGAAATACATAATGCATCTTATGTGAGATATTTTAGGTATAGGGGAAATGGAATATTTGAGAAAGATAAGGGTCATATATTTTATTATGTTATGGTATGTCCAGTCAGTTGAATTAAATTGGTGATATGAATGAGAATGTTAATAATGGGATTTATGAGTGGTCATGACATGTCTTTATGAGAAAAAAAGACTTTTTCGTTTAGATGCACTTTCAATACGATGGGGTTTTTCCCATTTCGCTCTATTTTATGAATTATCTAAAGAGGGAAAACCCTGTCAATCGATGTAATATAGTAAATTAGAGAGGAAAAAATGGATAAAGAGAATATAAATAATATATAAGGTGATTATGTATTGAATTTTATCATAGAATAGTGGAAAGTGACTAAAAAATATTTTCATTTTGATTAATCCTTTTGAATCTACCATGATTTTTTTATTTCATGTTGGGTATATAATTCATAAAATATAGGATAAATTTTATGGTGGTTAATCAAACTATAAATAGTGATGTTGAGATTGATGGAATAATTACTCTATATGAAAAATTGTGATTAATATTTTATAAAATGGTAGATTATTGATGGGTATTTGTTAATAGAGAATATTACATATGGAAATAGATTGAAGAATGTATTCTATGACAATATAATGAAATTATTTTAAATTATTATGGTTTAATAGTAGAGTAGATATTGTGGTAATGAATTTTGAATATATTTAATAAAGAGGAAAATATTATGATATGTTATTATGATGAAAATGGAGTATATTTTTTATGATTAATATTGTTTGAATCTTTTGATAAGTTGTTGTGATAAATGTTTTTATTGATAATCTTTTACGAATAATTGCAAAATATTTGACAAGTCACTGTATTCAATTTTAGTCATAAAATGATAACATATTTGGGAAAATACCCCAAGTGGAAATAATTATTTTTATTACTTTTAAAATGGGTCATTCTAAATTAGCATGGGGGTTATACCACTTTTAATATAATTCCCACGAAGTGTTAGTGATGGATAGGGTTGGAGTGGAAGTGCCTTACACAAGGATCATGCCACATGGGCATGGGGCCACGATACATTCAGGTATAGAGTGGATTTTTATATATGAGTTACATATGGGTGGTATAGATTACATATTAGGGATGCCACATTGGTACAATTTCATTCGATATTCAACAGGGTTCTGGTGGCTCAATGCTTTCAATCAATTTTCTTGAGGATTACATGGGAGTTTTGGGGATGAATTTATAGCGGTGATTATCTTCAAATCTCTCATAAACTCTTAGATAAACCTTTTCAATGTTCATAGATGGAGGTGTGACATGGAAAGGTATAATAGCTGAATATTATTAGAGGAAAAGGCATTCCTAGTATGTGTTAGCTAGTGATGTGATTATAGAGCATGTTTATCACTAAGATATAAGGAATTCTAGCGATGTGTTGAAATACTCCCAAGCATCTGATTTGAGGTATACCAACACTACAAAACAAAAGTTATTTAGTGGATTTTTTTAAAACCACTAGTAAATAACACCGTCTAATTTTTAGCAGTTATTTTTGAAAACTCTCACAAATTAATTGACTTTTTTAAAAAAATCACTTTAAATTAGCGATGTTTTTTCCAGAAAGACACCCTTAAATACAGATTTTTTATTTTATTTTTTTAGTGGTAGTTTTTTAAAAACAACCATGAATTGGGTAATATTATGTGATTATTTATTATTATTATAAAATTTAATTAATTATGAATTATCATTTATAAATTATAAATTATTAATCTTTAGTTATTTAATAATTAATCATTAATGTTAATTAAAAATTTTCTAATTAGTATTGTGTAAGGAACATTTAATAACAAATAGTAAATTAGACAAATAAATAATTAATTATGATCCTAAGAGAAGTTGAAAATAGGACTTGAACATCAAATAATCGCAAATTTTGATTTAGGTGTCCATTGGGCTCTAAAAATTGAAAAATCAATGATTGTGATGCGTTCAATGAAGTCTATGGTAAGGGGTACTCTATAACACATTTTTTTCTTAGTGAAAATAGGCTTTAAAGGCCTCCAAAATTTATTTTTATTTTAAAATACACTAATTTTATAACATTTAATATAATTTCTACTTAATTTAATAGGGCCATCCTTTCCTTTTTGAATGAAGTCTAAATTTATTTCTTAGGGAAAGATCCATGTAATTATGATGGTATTGATACATTTATTGTCCTAATTTATTAATGTTATTTATAAAAAGATTATACATAAAAATATAAAAATATAAATATATTTACATCTAAAGTATATATTTAAATATATAAGTGGCCTTACATTAGAATTTTGTTATCTATTTTACTTAAAATTAGAAATTATCCTCTTTCTTTACCTTATAAATTTGTATAAATACAAAGACACAAATGTATGTAAAAATATATAAATACATATATAATATATAATTTTTTTACTTTTTTACTTTTCTATTAATTATAAATTATTAATAAAGAATTCAAAAATAAATAATTATTAATATATTTACTGATAATTATTAATTATTTCATATTAATTATCTGTTATGGATTATCAATTATCAATTATCAATTACCAATTACCAATTATTAATTATTTATTACTCATAATTTTAATTACTTGTTAACTATTAATTATTAATTTTAAATTATTTTTTATTATTTGAAAATTATCCATTACCAATTTTCATTATTAATTATTAATTGTTCATTTTCATTTTCAATTATTAATTATAATTTTCTGATTATTATTTCTTAAATATAATATAATTATTAATTATCTATCATTAAATATCTTTTTCATATTATTTATTATTTATTATTATTTATATATTATATATTATATATTAATTATTTATAGTTATTTATACCTTTTAAAATTAACTATAATTATTTATAATATTTTAATAATATTTAATATTATTTTACATTAATTAATAATCAGAAACTAATCATTATTTATAAATGGTTTTTTATTTAATAAATATCTAAAATAGGATTAATTTTTTATTTTTAGTAAGTAATTATTAATTGTTATAAATTTTTTTATTTTTAGTTATAAATGTTTAATTATATATAATTTTAATTTATTTACTAATTAGTAATTTTTATTTATCAACTTTTACTTGTTAATCATTCATTATTCAATATTAATTTTTAATTTTTAAATTTTAACTATTAATTATTAATTATCAATAACAAATTAATTATTATTAACTATCAATTATTGATATATATATATTGTGGGTATATATATATAATTATATTTAATAATATGTGTGTGCGTGGAAATTTATTTATATTTATTTATATTTGTATATATTTATATATATTTGTATGTGTCTATGTGTATTTATAGATATTTATATATATTTAAAAATATTTATAAGTATTTATATTTATTATAATTATATATATATTTATATTTTTGTGTGTATATATGTTAATGTGTGTTTTATTTGTATTTACATGAATTTATATATATATATATATATATTATATAAACTATGTATTTTTTAAATAGGTTTGGGGTTTTTAGACCCATTTTTATTTAGAAATAAATCCATATTTTTTGACTAGGTTGAGAGGTAACCCATGACCCGAAAACTTAGTGGTCTGAGAATATACAAGGTAATGGCACAAAGGCCCCATCCACCTTTGCCCGATACTTGCCTCTAGAGTATCCTATGCCTCCTATCGACACCAACCCAATCACAGACACAAAAAATCCCACACAGTTAATTCATGTGAAAAGACCACACTCCTCGAATAACGTTTGGGTAAATGGAAAATTGTGGATTTTGAACAACACCCATCCCACTCAAAAAGGAAATATTATACATATTAACAAGTTGTTTCTCTACAATACACGTAAGGAATGAAACGCGCTGAGGGACTCAACCCCACGACGCACTGCCAAAACCCTAACCCCCACGCCACCTGAGCCACCTGCGGGGGAAATATCTACATATTTACTATTATGTTAGTATAAATAACATACGATGATAATGTTAGGTAAATTATAAAGTCATTAAAATATGAGGAAGAATTTTTGGGTTAAAATATCAACAATCTCTAATATATTATGGAATTTTCATGGATTATGAGTTGGGTTAAGAGAAGTTGTGGGTGTGAACCAATTGGGGCATTAATTAGGCTGGGTTGGGTGGTGGGCCTGGGGTTCCTGGGATTTTTACCCCATTTAAAATATTAAATATTTTTAAGAACATATATTTTAAAATATATTAAAAACCAATTAAAAAAAATCATTGTGAATCAAAACATTTTTTTAAGTTGTTTCCAAATAATTATTGACACCTCAATTCATGGTGGTTTCAGAAAACCAACATTGAATGAAAAAAAAATCATCGTTATATTTTTTATTTTGATGTATTTATAGGTGGGAGAGTGTTATGAATACAAAATATTTTTATTTAATCCCAAAAATTTTACTGAGGTTAGCCTAGGTGGAAGTTTGGTATATCTAAGTGGTGTGATTATATTCCCCATGACCTTTGCTTCTGTGGTGGTCTTGGTAGGAGATAAAAGGGATGGTGGTGTATAGATCTATTTTAAATATTTTATATTGATTATGTTGGTTATATGGATATATTTTGTGGATATGTGATGCTATTAACAGAGGTTGAGGAAGGTTATTTGTTAAAATTTCTTAGAGAGTTTCCATTTTTTCAGCACAATTTGAGTGATTTTCATGCTGAAATCCCTTACATACACTGAGTTCACACATTTTAGGGTTTTATACATGGATTTATGGTAATTTTAACTTTAATTCTTAATTAGTGTCTTTTTTATAAATTTGAAACATTAATCTTGAGCATACCTATTTCACACCTGAATAAATTTTATTGGTGATTTTTATCTTGTTAAATTGGAATTTCAAAATAATTAATTCATTTGTTTATTTTATATATTAATTCCCTGATTTATATTTTTATATTTTCAAACACATTTAATTAATTATTTATAGGAATCCATCATAGGTAGTGTTATATTAACAAAACAATATTCACCAACACTTAAGGGAATGTCATGTGGAGAATGATTTCCTAATTATCAAGTAGGTTTAGTATCAGAGAGAAATGAATCATATGTAAAGGGATAAGTGTGAACCAAAAATACAACATTCCCTTGTAATACCATCCCATATGGTGTTGGAGGGCAACATATCCCATGCTGATAAGTAAGAAGGAATCTCCTACCAATTATTTCTTAAAGAGATAAATGACATTAAAAACTCAATACAATTTTAGATGTGTTGTAACACTCTATTTTAGAGGATGTTTTAACATCACAACGTTTTTTTTATTTCAATTAATGTAGCCTTATAAATTAATGAAAACAACATCCACCAGCTAACATAACCTTAGCCACCAATGCTACCCTAATTGCATTTCCAACACTGGATCGGTCCACTCTTAACACTATGTCAGCCACCTAACATAGATTACATCCAATCTTAAGATATAATCAACCCTATAGTGAAGTCTACATTGCTCAGAAACATTTCTTTCATGTCCATAGTTTTTAGTAAAAGTCTCCCCAATAATCCATGGAAATTCAAAAATGTAGAAGAATACTAGAGAATATGAATCTTAGCTATAAAATAGGAAATTACCTCTTTTTCATTGGCCAGAATGTATATCCACATGACTTTCATGCAAGAGTTGTGGATATTAAATCATATTCATTCTAATCATCTAAACCAATCAGGTAATACTCCAATATAATATCCATGTGGAGATGATCCAAAGATATGTGTATAAAAAATTAGATCATGAGATAAGTTCTGAAATTTATAAAGGAATGTTATAATGTCCATGTTGAGTAACCTATTTCATATTCTATCCCTTATGACAGTGATCAATGAAGCCCAATGAAGAAAGGATAATAAGATACCTTTTTAGTTTCAATAATGAAATAGAAGAAGGGTTTTTTTAATTCTGTAGACTCTCTCATTTAAGAAGGAGAATCACATGGTCTATATGAGTACTTGATCTCAATAATGGGAATATGTTTAAGAGTTATCCCAAATTAGAGGAGTATATAATAGTTCAGAGGAGTTGGAATCAACGTTCAAAAATTATAGAACATTCTTTTTCACTTTCATTCACTTCTAAATTTAACTATTTTGTGTCTTGGGAAATAATTTCATGTATATATGTGATTTGATTTCTTAAATGATATTTTATATTTTAATGATACAATGAGTGAATTATTTTTTGATTCTGTCTAATCACATGATTCCTATTTATATGGTAAGTTGACTAATACCCAATGAGTATGAGTAAGGTCATAAAATTGGAAGCACATACATACTAATTATCTGCAAGTATCCTTTATGTAGTATCTAGTGAGTTTGAGGTAGATATTAAGGTTGATCCTACACTAATAACATTAGGAATAATTTTTTTATCTTTGTAATGGAAGTTTTGTGGAGTAAAATTATGAAAAAATGTGATTAACATCATATCGATAAGTGTTTAAAAAACCCAAATTAAACTCTAATGTTGAGAGATGCGGTAGAAGGATAACAACATGTAACTGAAAAATCATTTCTTTTATTGAAGTGAGTTAGAAAAACCAATGAGGACCTACCACAACATTAGTTTTAACTTTGAATATCTTGAGATGGTATTTATTCAGGGTAAAATTGTTGTAGCTCATTATAATTCATGAATAGTGTAATGTACCTAGTATTTAGAACATGTCTATTTCCTCACCCATTTTGATTTTTTTGGAATTGGTTGGTATGTCAACTTATTTATCATTCATCAGATCCTAATTCTGAGTTTTTCATCTACCCAATATCTAGTTTTTGGATGGGTTTAGTTGATTGAAAAGTTCCTCGGGTGTTTAGAAGGGTTTTAGTTGCATCGAAGGCCGGAAGGCACTATTTTGGAGTTTTAGGTTGAGTCACATGGGTTGCGTCAACCATACGACCTTTTAGAGAGAATTGTGCAACCCATTTTTATACTACCACTTGATTTCATAAACCATGTGGGTAGGGGCACATGAACCTGCATGAAAGTCTATAGTTTTTTCAAAGGTCTTTCTTAGAACTTACACATGGTTAGGGAAAACCATGCACAAGCTACATGGGAAGTTCCACTTAGGTAGTACCATCATATTATAGCCTATATGATTGTCGCACGGTTTATAATTTCATCTGAGCTAATCATGAATCCTCTTAAAGAGGAGAATTTATGTTTTCCCGTTCCTCCTAATTCCTTATTCCTTCTATTTTCTCCTCTCTTGGTCGTTTATAGTAGTAGGGGGTTCACTCTTATATTCCTCTACTAGGTTGTGATCCCTATCCTCCACATGCGATCCATTTGGATTATCATCAGGTGCATTGGAATAACATCATATATTCTTTAGAAATATCAATTTTTTTTAGAATTGGTCTGAGTTAGAGGCTAAGATCAAACATTCCTACATCTATGACTCCAAGGTAGGTGGTGCATAAATTTCATTAAGATTTCATAAGTGTTTAGGGGGGGGAGCTTTTAGAGTGTCGAGGTGTTGACTTAGAGAGACCCTAAAATATTAATGGTTTCTTTTAATAAATTAATTCAGCCTTGGGAGATGCATTTGGGAATTCCCGATTGAGACTACAAGTGGGTTAAGCTATGTGTGAGGATTGGAACCTTGGGAAGTTAGTTTGAGGGTGTTATGATTATTAATTTACATTGTTAATTTAATTTGAGTTTTTTTATTTAAATTTAAGATAAGTATATAAATAAATGTATTGTGGTATACTACTGATATCCATGGGATCATGATAGTCTTTCACTCAGGTTTGACGTGGCGATGGACATCTTGAATTGAGGTGATGTAATCGTTAGGTTGGGATTGGCCCCGGTTACTTGGGTGATGTGATCACTAGTTGGAAGACATGGTCATAGATTAAGGTGGGAAGACCATCAGGATGGGTGAATGACTTGTGATATTGGATTTCATGACCATCATACTTGAGAAACATGGTCGTAGGGGAAAGAGGTGTTGGAGTTGGTGTGGGTTTGGTATAATTTGGGAGGTTTTAACTCACCCATTATTGGCCAAATCTCCATTGGAATCATGTGAAAACAGGTTGAATCAGGGATGAGGTGTTTCTGACCAATCATGTGGGTAGAGGCGCCTAGTAATATGGAATAGGTAATTGGTTTCGGGTTGGTTGTCATAGAAAGACATAGGGAAGGTGAGGAGACTTCAGATGATAGTGTTGAGGATATCAGTTGGGGGTAGAGGTCTTACATGTTTGTGGGTGTTGGGCTAGGATTATTTTGAAGGATGGACATTGCTATTCCTTAAGATGTTGTGCTCTGAGCCAACAATTATCTTACTTGAAGACAGATTTCGTGGTGCCTCTGGACATCGGGCTTCGAGCCGATGGGTGATTTTGAGAAAGGGTATGAGGGACCAGGTTTGTATCAATTGGACATGCCTTCAGGATATCGGTAACATGTTTTGGACATGAGGAGTTGGGCGGCACATGGTATCTTTTTAAATTTGTAGAGGCAGAACCAGAGGGTTCACCAAGACATTTTGTATTGGGGGATGCCTTGGTCCATGAGCTAAGGATCCTCTCCGCCACAACATTCTGGAATTGTCCAAGGAGGGTGATAACTTCCTGGTAGATTTTTGGCACCAGTTAAGTGTATGTTTATTTATATGCATGTGTTTTTGTTCATTTATTTATATTTCAAACCTTCTTAATTACAAAGTTAATGTATGCACATGTGGGTCGTACCCTACAGAGAATTGTTCTCACACCGTACATGGGACCTTCATGATGCTTGTAGACTTTATTATTTTGTGTTAAGGTAATGGATCGAGCTCAGGAGATGGATCTAAGTGGCCGATTGGAATGGTGTGGGAGGAAAAAGAACCTTGGTTCTTTCCTCATCTGGAGTTACTTTTTTAGTTTTCGTTTTATGTATTAGCATGTTTATGTATATATATATATACCAATGGTTGTCCACAAGCGACCCTTAACTATTTATTGTATGTTATGACCTATATTGAATGAATGATTTATTTTATAATCAAAAAATGACATGTTTATGTGTTTGTTTTATTCCTACTAATGTTTTATACTGCTCCTAATTTTGTGAGATATTGAATGTGCATCCTCCATTGGTGGGTTTGGTTGAGTCCGCATAGTCTTTATTTCCACTACATGTTATACATATATATATATATACTCATACAATTATATTATCACCATATTAGGGTAAAATATCCCCATTATCACCCTTATTACACCCTTTCTACTAGTCGATAACAATTGGTGTATGGGGAGGCACACCAAAGGGTAGTGGAAGTCGGCCCAGAATCGCTATTTGGGTGGGAATTTCAGACATAAAACTACAAATGGTATCATAGGTGTTTATTTAACCTCTTTATTGGTCTTAATATTTGGGTTATGGTAGGCTGGATATTAGGATATTGTCAGAAATATCTTTAGAACTCGTTCTTGGGTGCCTACAGCCCCATGTATAGGAGACAAACCATGTTTTTCGGGGTGGTAATTTCTATTCTATTTTTCCCATTTTACAATATATATTATGTCCACCTTGAGTGGTGAAATTTTATGGGAATTTTTATTTTCTATTATTTATGATCCTTGGATTAGTATGAAAAGGAATGTGATTTGGACCCTTGGCCCTGTATGACAAGGGATATTTGTTATGCATGTTTATGATTGGTTAGGAAGATAGTAGGATTGTTATATATATACCTGTATGTGTCATGATAGAAATTTCTTGTGATATGTGGTTCATATACATATTGGCTTAGATCTCATAGGATCATGCATGTAAGATTACATGGGGGTGATGTTAATCACCAGGTTGGGTGATGTGGTCATCAGTTTGAGGTGAAGTTGTTCATTAGAGTAGGCACGACATAGGGAATATTTGATACTTGGATATATTGAGGGCAGGTACGGAGGACATGAGGATGGGATGTACAGTTAAATGGTTGATATGGGGAAGGGTAAGGGTAGTGAGATCACACTACCTTTTACTGCTGTCCCTTTATTTGATATATATATATATGTATATATTATCTGGGATGTCAGACCATGTAATGGTATTCAGTGGGTTTCCACCGAGACAAGTTGGATGGAGCATCATGTGGGTGGTGACAAGGTGTCATAGGTGCATGAGCCAGTTGAGACCCTTAAGGCCTTGGAAAATCATGAGTATTAGGAAAATTATTAGGTACATGCTCAAGAATAGGCTCAGAGGCAGGTGTGGTAGCCACTAGATTTGTCAGATTTAGGGTTGTGTCTTGATGAGAAGCTCAGAGCGATCCTGGTATGTGTTTTCCAAGGGATCGACATGGGAGGTTAGGGAGTGAAGCCTTCTATGGATTATCTGACTCAGGAAGTTCTAGTCATATAAACTTCCACTTTTTCATGTTCAAGGTGGTCCATATGCAGCTAATAATTGGATCGATTCCATGTAGATGATCTTTAAGTAGCTAGATATACCTCTAGGGTGGAGGGTGAAACTGGAAACCTATATGCTCGGAGGACTGGCTAAGCATGGATGGGACATACTGGTTCAGACAGATAGAAATGAGGGACTGGTATGGAAAGATATTGAGGCCAGGTTCTTTGAGAACTTCTTTTCATAGATGTTTAGGGAAGAGAGGGCTCAAGATTCATGAGCATTCAGTAGGGCGACATGTCCATCATGGACTATGAAATAACGTTCATCTAATTTTCTCACTTTTCACCTAACCTGGTGAGTGTTAACTCCAAGAGGGTGAGTGATTTCAAGGATGGTTTCTGGAGTACCATTTGGGTGCATGTAAACATCTTTAGGTATGCATAATTCTTAGATGGGATGAATCAGGTACTCATAGTTGAGGGAACCTTTATGGATTAGTCGTACTCGAACCGGGTGACAGATTCAGGTTATTTCATGGGTTCCATTAGATCCTTGGGCATGAGATGGGAATTGATGCGGTGTAGGGCCCTTATGAGTGCTGGGTATGACACAGGATCACCCAATGAGGTGCATAAGTGATGATAAATAATGGGAGGACATTTGAGTCCTGGGATAGTCACTAGACCATCCATTTTTTTGAACTTTGGGTCAAGATATGATCGAGGTAGGTCACTCCTAAGGTGGAGAGCCCCTTTAAGGTAGTTGACCTACGACCTTGAGACTAGGGTAGTTTAGGTTATTTTTAAAAAAAAATAGGAACATTCAGTACCACCTCTGTGTTTTGTTTTACATATTGGGGACAAGATATATGAATGTGCGAAGATTATAACATTATGAGTTAATGGATCGGGTCTATTTAATTTCCCAATTTGATTTTTTGAAATTGGTGGGTATGATAACTTCTTTCTCCTTCATCAAAACTTGATTATGAGTTTCCCATAAACCCAATATCTTTTTTTTGGATGGTTTTAGAGGCTTGACAAGTTCCTCGAGTGTTCAAAAGGGATCTAGGAGTGTTGAATTACCAAATTCCATATTTGGGAGTTACAGGTTGAGGTGTATGGTTTGGGTAACCATGCAAACTCTTAGAGATAACCATAAAACCCATTCTTTTAGTACCTCATGGTTTGGTAAACCATGCGGGCAGGGGTGTAGGGATATGTGGGAAACTCTATAGTTTTTGTATAGGGATTTCACATGACTTGCATATAGTTAAGGAAAATTGTGTTCATACCACATGGGTAGTGCCACATAGGATGTACCTTCACACTACTTCTCGTACAGTTTCCAAATGGTTTCAAAACCATGTGAGCTAACCCTGAAACCTCTTAAATATGAGATTTTATGATTTTCCCATTTTTTATATTTACTTATTTATTCTCTTTTATCCTCTATAGGTCACGTGTAGCAGCAGGGTTCTCCCCTTTTTTCCTTCTCTAGGGTGTGATCCCTCTCTATTTCTAGAGCTCCGTTTTGATCACTATCAGGTGCATTGGAGACATTCATCGGAAAAATTTATTTCTTTGAAATCTGTCACAGTTAGAGGATAATATAGGATGTTCCGGCATATATGACTCCAAGGAAGGTGTTTGATACCTTTATTTGATATTTTTTCATTATTTGGGGGGGGGGGCTGTGGATTTTAGTGCACTAAGGAATTGACCAAGAAAGACCATGAAATTTTAATGGTTTATTTTAATTAATTAATTGAACCTTGGTATATGCCTTTGGGCATGATCGATTGATATTAAAAGTGGGTTGAGCCATGTGAGACTCTCAAAACAATGGATTGTTATTCTGGGGGTGCTATTATTATTAAATTTCATTTTCTATTTAATATTTGTTGGTTTATTTAAAATGAAATGAAATATAAAAATTAATTTCTTGTGATATAATGATGAGATACATTGTATCATGATGGTATTGGACCAAGTATTGAGATGGTGATGTACATTTGGAATTGTGGTGATGTAATCGTCAGGTTGGGAATGTCTTGAGTTACATGGTTGATGTGATAACGAGATGGATGACATGGTTGTCAATTGAGGCAAAAAGGCTGTCAGGTAGAGGGAATGACCTGTGATATTGGATGACATGGCCATCAGACTTGAAAAACATGGTCTCAGGGTTACGAGGTTCCAAATTTGGTGTGGAATAGGTACTATTTTGGTGATCTAATCTCACCTGAGATTGGCCAAAGCACTATTGGAGTCATGTGCAGATTGGATGAATTAGTGATGTGGTGGTTTTGAATAATAATGTGGGTAGAGGCCCTAATAGTGTTTCATAGGTAATTGGTTTGGGGGTTCTTTCTGTATAAATCCACGAGGAAAGAGAAGAGCCATAAGATGATAGTGTTGAGGATATGAGTTAGGGAATGAGGCATACTGTGTTTGAGGAATTAGGCCAAAATCATTTTATAGGATGGGCATCGTCATTCCTCATGATGTTGTACTTTGAGCCAATGGTGATTTTACTTGAGGAAAAATGTCACTCTGCCTCCATACGTCGGGCTTCGAGCCTATAGGTTCTTTTTTGTAGGGTTCTGAGGGACTAGTTTTATATCTATTGGTAATTCCTTCAAGACATCAATGAATTGTTTTGGAAATGAGGTTTTGGGAGGAACATGGTTTGGGTTACCTTTCATGAGGTGGAACGTGAAGGTTGACCTAGACATTCTTGGTCAGGTAATTCTCTATTCCATGGGCCAAGGATCCTACCCACTATGAAGTTATGGCATTGATCGAGGTAGGTGATAGCTTCCTAGTGGATTTTTGTTTCTAGTGAAGTGTGTGTTTTTTATTTTCATGTGTTTTTTCTATTTAGTTATATTTCAAAGCAGCTTAATCACAAATGCAAGGCAGACACACATGGTTGGTACCCTAGAGAGACTCATTTTTACACCCTACACTATTATTTCGGGATGTGAGTAGACTTTATGATTTTATTTTTAGGTAAAGGATTGGGTTCAAGATATGTATCTTATTGGCCATTTGTAATGGTATGGAAGTTAAGGGAGCCTTAGTTCTTGACTCTACAAGAGTTACATTTCTATTTTTCCTTTTCTGTCTCAGCATGATTATGTATATGTATATACTGACAGTCGGCCATGGGTGGACCTTTAATGCTTATTGTATTATTTGAACTGCATTGAAATCATGTTTTTTTAGAATCTAAAAATGGAATGTTTATTTGTTTATTTTATTCCCACTGGGGTGGTATAATCCTTCATCTTTTTTCTGATATTGAATGTTCTTCTTTGATTGGCAGGTTTGGTTAGAGCCCAATGAGTTATTATTTATACTTCATGTTATATATATATACTCGAACCATTATATTATCACCTCTTCATGGTATATTCTCCCATTTATCACACATATTACACCCTAAATACAAGTCTCCATCCTTTGATGTATGAGGAGGAGCACCTAAGGTTAGTGTAAATCATCCTCAAAGTACTATTGGAGTTGGAATTTAGTCAGGGGAGGTACAAATAGTTGGTAAACACTAGTAATACTAGTTGGTTTCAAATTTCATTTTTTTTCACTTTAGTCAAGGTAAAACTTCAGAGATATAATATCCAGGTTATTTTATATTTTTTTACTACCAATCTCACACACATCATTTCTTTAATTTCATTATTTATGTTGAAAAAAAAACTAACCAAGAGCACTAGAAGCACCCAAATTGTCCCTATGGATCTACTTGTAATTATATTATAAATTTTATTTGAAATCATATTAATGAAATAATAAAATTGGCACTATTTACAAGGATAGGTTTTTTGGGTTTTTAGTTCTTTTAGAGAAAAATAAAACCTTTTTTTTAAAACATAAAAATCATAAAATAAAAAACCCCAAAAATACACAACACCTTTAACATTATATCCCTATTAAACACTCATGTTGATGGAATTAACTATTTATATATTTTCTAGTTTATTTCATGCAATTGTATTTAGCTATTTCTAATTACTTTTTCTAGGAGAATCAATAGGATTAGTTGGAGTGAATGGAAGGAAGTACTTTATGATATATATAGAGGCATTGGAAACACTTTTTGGTATTGAACAAGTCATATGAATAAGTAACCACTAGAAATTTTAGAATATCATAATAAGAAATTTTATCAAACATAATAGTTTATCTTATTAAATAAATAAGAGATTAAAGAGGACTTAGAAAACTAGGATTTACAATTTATAAAATTGGATCAAATTATACAAGCCAAGATTGATTGGTGGATTTATATTTATATTGAATTGGTAATTTAAATCCAATATCTATAATAGATAATATATATTATAATGAAATAAGTTGAAGGCGAGAATAGAACATGTGGCTGGGTGACTTCATCACTATAGATGTGATATCTTCGACTTGTGTCTCAATTGGGATATATAAGCAACATATTTATTTGAAAAACATAATATACATGGAGATAATTGGGTTTTTTAGGGATATGGAAATAAATGTTATGTAAAAAAATAATTATGTTCTCTTAAATAATTCACTTTAAGAACATGAATCAAAAAGGGAGGGTCACTAGCAGCTAGGATTCATCAATGGTAAAAAATAAAGGTATTATTTCCTAATCGTCTATGTTAAAAAAGTGATATATATATTTATATAATATTTACATAATGAAAAATTTGTATATACATCCTTATACCTATGATTAAAATGGATGAGGATCATGATACATAGTCAAGATCATAGAATATGAATAATATACATAATAGGTCCTCTATATCAATGATGAAGAAGAATATGTCATAGAAAATGTGGTCAGTTTCCATTAAGAAATTGAAGAACCCATAGATAAAACCTCCACCAAATTAACACCCTCCTTATAATTAAAAAAATTAATATGTATTAAGGAGAAGGTGTACTATTTGTTTTACTTTATTAGGAATATGGTACCTCTAAGGGATATAATGAAATTTGAGTCTGAGGTTGATAACATAGATCATCTAAAATATCAAGTAGTGGTTTAAAATTTTATAATAATATATGTAACCCAAATATTTTGGTTCTATTTGAGGAATCCACATCCCCAAAATGAGTAGGGACATTTTTCAAGAAATCATAGAAAAAGGGGTTGAAACCCAAGCACCAGTGGGAGGAAACCCAAAAAAAATAATTATTTTTTATTTTTCATTATTTATTTTTAGTTTAACTTACTATTATTTTATTTTTCAATAGAATCTATTTTTCTAATGCCTTTAAAATTTATTTTTTAGGCCTTGGAGCTTATAAGCTAAAAAAGAGAATGACCACCAACCCATAGTTAGGGGGTGTTATACCTCACATCTATGGAATAATATCCTATCCCCTAATCTCATTTTATTCTTTCTTGCATGTTTTCATTTTAACTATACATATTTGTAAAACTTAATCAGTTCCTTTTTTTATAAATATAACATATCTATGTTTGGGGCGGATAGGACACATGGGTACCCACTGAAACTATGATCATTTAATGACTATAGAGATATTTTATCAAGTTTAAACATGATTACCTAAGTAAAATATATTATTATAAGGAAATTAATTGAAAAGAGTATGAATTTATTATTATTATTTAATTTTGTTAATTTGATTAAGAAACCTATACGCGTGTTTATAAGTTAAACCTTTCATATCAACATTTTTAATGTTAAATTGATATGGGAATTATTTAAAGTAGTTTGGAAATTTTCCAAACTAAATTTGAAGTTTTAAATAATTGATGTACTATATGTGTAAAAATGTTTATAAAAATAAAATCTATGTATAATAGTTAAAGGGAACTTGATAGAAATCTATACATGAATCATACATGCGTTGACTACCAACAATAGACTTAGGGGGTGTATGATGTCTTAATTTCTTAGTTATAAATGAGTTGAAACTAAAGCTTGAATAAAGACCAATTTGAGAGTCACCTATACTATTTTTCATCAATTACTATGTTATTACACTTAAAATTAGGGTATTCGGGTTTATTGGAATGGGTTAGTTGAATAAAGTCTCAATTAATTCTCAAATAAGTGTTTTCTAAAATTTGTCCATAAAAATAATAATAGAAAAGAGTGTGATGTGTAAATTCCCAACCATATGATAGTATGAATGATCAGTAATTTTTATTTCTAAATAAATAATTAAAATCCTATATATCAATTCAAAATTTAAGTATTGAATTTATAAATTAATTCATGTACATTAACTTTACCAACCTTATACGAGAATGGGTATACTGAAAGAATGTCATTACATGTTATTTTAATAAAAAATACAATTTTTTTTCTAAGTCCCAATGAGTTATAATGTTTAATCATACAATCATGTGTTGTTCTTTTCAACAATTTTTATATTGATACTTTAGAAAAAATATTATCTTAGTGTGCGAGAGTGATTCCCCAAAATTTATAGCAATACTTTTCCCCATTTCTTTGAAATGTTTTAGTATATTTCAAGACAAACATTCTTTTATACCTTGATTTCACACATTTTAGGTTTTTATATATTGATTTTTGGAAAAATTCAATTTAATTCATAATTCGAGTCTTTTTTTGTATATATTTGAAATAAAATTTTGAGCATACATCATTCACACGTGAAAACATTTTATTGGTAATTTAAAAATTGTACAATATGTATCTTAGAATTATTTAATAATTTTTTAATTTTATTTATTCATTATCTTATTTTCATTTGTATTTTTTATATTATATTTAATTATGTATTTATATAAAATTGTTCAAGAAATTTTTTTGTTGAAAATTTTCTTTTCACTAAAACTTAAGAGAGCATCAACTATATAATGTTGTCCCAAGTGTCAGGTAGGGACAACATACAAGAGTCAATGTAGCATACATTATGGTATAAGAGTTTTCCTAGAATCTAATTTTGTCCCATGATGCTACAAAATTATTCATTAATGGTTATTATATCATGAATAGGTACTTAATAGAGCATAATAATGGGACACATCATTACAGGTTGGAAACTACAAAGGGTATTTTTCCATTTGGTGAGGGTTTTATTTTTAGAATCAAGACTCATATAGGTGTCTTGATAATTAGAATGTCCTTAACTAGTGTTTTCTGACATAATTTAAGCATTGAGAAAGGTCCTAAGAATATTGGAGGATGTCATGATAGGTTTGGAGGGACTATGCTATTATAATTAATAGTAGTAAGACATTTACAGTGAGAACCTACGATTCACATCGTCAAAATTTGGGGATGAGGCTTGGTGTTTTATACATAAGATGATTCATAGTGTGAACCATATGTTCACATTATGAGACATTCTGATTGCTTTTTAAAAACCCAATAAGGTTCTAAATTATAAATCCCCTTAGGTTTCTTCTCTCGACCATCACATGAGTAGGGGAGGATGAACCCCCTTACCCCTTCCTTACACTTTTATCCATGTAATACCGAAGTGATTTTTATGCAATTTTAAGATAATATATCCTCCTCTATTCTCCTATTTCTTCCCCCTCCACTTTTCCAATATTTTTGTATGAATTTCTAAGGTTTCAAAATAATTATTTCATCAGAGGATAATGAAGTAATTTTAATTAATGGGTATTTTTTTTAAAGATCATATAAGGTGTACCAAGATACTGTAAATAAGACCAATTTTTTCAATCAGATATATGTATGGGTTAGTTATTTTAGGGGTTTTGATGTATTTGGGTAAAATATTCACCTTTTAATTGGGTTTATATTTTTGTGTTTTTTCTTGACCTAGGTGTCGGGGTACATTTAGATGGATTTACACCCCAACACTCACTGATTTGGCATAATAGGACTTCCTAGTTCATTTGATGCCTATAATACAATTTTGGGTTCTTGTTTTTAATTTATTAATTAGTTTAATGATATTAGTTTTTTAGACAGGTGATTTTGGTCTTAGTGGAGGCTGGTATGATCTACAGATGATTAATTGTGATTTTTTTGAGGTATGGGGGATTGGATTTATTATAGTCTCTTGGTTAATTGGTGATTTTATGATTGTGTGCCTTAAACTTTATAATAGTCTGCATGAATCATGATTTTTGTGAGTTTCCATAAGGTTGGGGAAATCTTATGTCATCCTAATAGTCAAAATGAACAATATATTTTTGTAAATGGTTTTATAGAGGTGTTTTGGTTGAAAAATCATTTACATACCTCCTTATGTATTTCTTGGTGGTGTGTGTGGATTTAAAAAGGTAAAGTAGTTTTCTTTTTAAAATTTAATTTTAAAAAGTGGTTTTGATTAAATGGTATTTTAATGATTTGAGAAAATCATTTTGAAATGTACTTCAAAATGGGAAACTGGGTGTCTCTAAATAATGTTTTAGTGGATATGGTCCAAGGGTCTGGTGTGAGTAATGAAAAATGTGATTCATTTTAAAATGGGTTTAAAAGGGGTTGGGATTTGGATTGATTGAAAAATAAAAGTTTGAGTGGCCCATGTGAGTTTTTTTTCAGTTTGGCAATGTATGGGTGATACACTATTGTCCAAATAATGAGTTCCTTATTTGTTCCTTGTTGTAATTTTAATATGCTTTTTTTGATGCATCATAATTCTTATGGTGTGTGTATCCTTTGTAACTTTTTTTCATGAAAAATCATGTGTTGTGTGGGTTGACTTGTGAGAAATTTTTGTGTGGTGTCAAAGTTAAGGTTGGTCCAGATGGACATGATGGACCCCTTGAAGGTTTTATATGGAATTCGAAGGTTTTGGAGCCATGATATTACATCCGATTGGACTATAGTGACCTAATGATGAGATAGTGAGGTATAATAATGGTTGTGTACCCCTAATTTTTTTACTATATGTGATTGATGTAACACCTTAGATTTTACAAGTATGGGTTGTTGTGATTGATGGACCTCCGAAGAGTCTATGGTGATGGGTTGGTGTGACTGATGATCCACCCCAGAGTTAGCATGTATGGTTTGATGTGACTGATGATCCTCTCTAGAGTTTGTGTGGATGGATTGGGGAATATGAATTTTATATTTTAATAGAAGTCTTGGGTCAAGGATCACCCTAGTGGATGGTCTTGGGATGATGTGTCTCTAAGATGATGGACCATCCTGATTGAGGAGGAATGATATGAGGCTCATAGACATATGGTCATGCCCTATTCTATTAGGTACTGGGTTGAGGTTTGGAAGATAGACCACCCTGATTCTTTTAGCGTGGTTTGGACATTTTTGGATAGAACCCTAGAATGTATCATTGGGAGTGGGTGAGGTTATGTTATGAGGTGACTATATTCCTTATGAAATGGATCCAAAATAGGTAGGGTCAGGTGTCTTGGTTTCCTAATTATCACACTTTTACCTAACTTGTGTGATTGAATATGTATTTTATGTTATGTTTCTATGTGGGTGTGATTCATAGAAAGTACTACACTTATTACATGTATCACATGAACATCCACATGATCACAACAACCCACATTATTGTTGGTGCATTAGGGATTACTATTAGATTATTAGAATCAACCAATACCCACATACATTTCATGGGTTTCGATGTATGTTGTTATATATCCTTATTTATCTCACGGATCAGTTATATCTTGGAGTTGGACACGAGATACAGGTTTAGAAGGCTGTGAAGGTCAATTATTTGGCAGGGAAACCTTTCATGTTTCCTCTATGAACAGAAGTATAGATTATATTTGGACATGTGGTATAGGTTTATAATGTTGTGTAGGATAAATATTTGATATGGTAAGTATGTGAAATAGGTCAGTAGTCCAGTGTATTTAATATCAATTATCGATTATATCATATCAACCTGTTTTTCCTATTACATTATTTGTAAGATGTCTAACCAGATGTTCCATTTACTATTCATAGAATGTATTGCCAGTTGTTCCCCTAAAATTATTTATTCATATTAATCTTGTTTCATTATTATATGATAATATTGATATATTTTGTTTTAATGCATCATGTATATTTTTTATTGCTTTATATCCTAGGATTTCTAGGCCTGTAGGTATCTCAATTTATTATCTATAGAGTTTTGGGATGTTCTCCCCATAGATAAGTCATGCCGAATTTTTGGTAGATTCACACATAACCATGGGATTTACATTAGATGGAATATTCTCTCTAAAACATTTTTATTCCCCCACCAGCAATTTCCATCCCATGGTTTATAGGGAGTCATTAATTAGTCCATATGGAATCCTTGTTTAGATGTCATTAAACGGTCCAGACCAGGGCATTAAAGAATGTTATCATAGACTATTTTTGGGATAGGCTGTATAACTAGTGGAAGAGTTAGGATTTTGGGACTCGAGATGTAGATCTAGTTCATTGATATCCAACATGACATCGATTGATACTCAAGATTCTATGGGATATATAATTTATGAACTAAGACCTTTAGGGTTAGTGAGATGTTGGGTTGGACTGAGAATCCCATGAGAGATGAATGTGGCTCAAAATGAGTTATAGGAATTGAATGGGAGATAATAAGTTGTACATAAATCATGGTATTGTCATGTTAGGGGAATGATACATGTGCTTATGGGGGTGGTGTTTGACATGGTGACATGTCAGAGTCCATATTAATTGAAGTAGATTATAATATAAAATGTGTTTCCACATATATATTATAAAGGGTTAATAGATAAACATTGATATAAGGGGATTGGTTGGATGATTATGATGTATTTTTGTAGCCACTATAGGGTAATGATTGTTTGGAATTTGAGTTTTTGTGACAAAAATATACTTTGAAAGGAAAACTCATGTAGTGGAATGTGGTGTGTGCAAAATAGTTTTATGAGTTGTTTTACTTGAAAGGTCTCATGGATCCATTTATTTTTAAATGATTGGAATTTTTCAAGTACTGTTAAAATATGATTTTTAGGAAATTGGATTTTAAAATTTGTTGTGAAATTGGATTTAAAAATGGAATTTTAAAATATTATTTTTTTTTCAGGAAAGATATCAGTTCGGATAGATGTTTTTGGTGATTATGGTTTTTTGTGAAAACCATTGGATTCCAATAGGCGTTTTGGAAAACTCAAGTGAGTTTTGGTGTGTGTAAAAAAAATTTAATGGGGTTTGGAAATAAATAACTGGTACATCTAGAAATTGGTTTTTAGAGATTCTAGTGTGTTAGTCAAGGTAAGCCAGATGCTTGAATTTTTCTACACAGTTTACATGTCTTGGTTTTTTGAAAACTGGTATGTGAAGTTATAATGTGTGTGTGGCGTGGTTAGTGTGGGGAATTAAAATAAACTAGTGCCTCTATAGATCAACTTTCTGTATTCTTAGTGGTTGAATGGGAGAGACTTAGGTAGTTTATTTCATTATTAGTAGGTACACCATGGATGTTTAGAGGGATATGTTTTTGTAAATATTAAGAGATTTATGTTTTAGGGGATCCACATATGTGGTTATTATGGGATGTACATTTGATGTTGGGCATGGCTACCAAGATGTGTGTTTTGATTCATTTTGATGATTTTTTATTTTGTACTACTTGATGTGAATTTAATGGAATGATGATGATTCCCTTGGCGTGTGTCATGGATAGACAATGATAAATATTAAAACCATGTAGCTGGATAGTACATAACATGTATATTTCCAAATAACACAAAAAAATTAATTTATTATATTATTTAATCCTTATTGACATGTATTTCGTGTGGTTATTGAGTTGATAGTAAATTCCATATAATGGGTGATGTATATATATATGTTAAATGTCTAATTAATTTCAGTGTAATGTTTGAAACTGCATATCATGTATAAGTCATAATATAGTCAATACTCTACAAGCATTGAAACATAACAAGCTATGATACCATGTGTTATATATGGTCATTAAGTTGATAGTACATGCCATGAAATTACATGTTAAGGTGTGTATGAAAAATATCAAATGATGAAATAGTATACATATATAATAAAAATTAGGAGGTTCGGGGCTATACTGATCATGTTACCTCTAAGTTACATTTTTTTACATAAAAGAATTTTTTAAAAAATATTTAACATTTTTAGAATTATGGTAGATAATAATCTTAAGAAAAATTTGGATGAGAATTAAGATCAAATGAATTGATTAATTAAAAAAGATAATTAATTAATTAAAGAATTATTTTTATTTAATAAGAATGATTATAATTTAATGATATTTTTATTAAATATGTAATTAGTTTCTTGTGTGTGGATGATCATTAACACATACCAGATCTTTTTATGGGATTTGTTTCCTTTTAATTTATTATTAAATTAAATTAATGGCTTATGTATCTTCCCTCCTCTAATTATGTAAGGGCTTGTGAGCCCATGGTTTCTTTTATATAAACCCTTTAACTAGTCATTTGGTTCCCCTCAACTACATATGAGTAAAAGTATATGTAATCTATGGAGAACTCAATCTGGTGGAGGTGGTTCATGTTAGGAGATGATGTGAAACCAATCCAAGAGAGATGCATTGGTGGATATGTGGAAGTATACAATATGAACCATTTAATGTTTTATAGTGTTTTCCACTTAGTTCGATGGTTATTTTATCATCTGCTAGATATAATAACCATTAATAAAAGATCATGATCATACCACTTTATTAAGTTATATCTGTCATGTTTCATGGTTAAATTCACTGTGGATGTTTTTTTATAATAATCACAAGAATTAAAGAATTAATGAGCATTCAAGATAGAAATAAAATAAATTGTATTATGCATAAAATTTATCTAAGACATGGTTAATCACTTAGGTAAATCCACTTAAATTAATATGCATGTAATATATATAAAATAATAAAAAAATCCCTCTTTTCAGACATCTTGAAATTTTTTAGCAATAAATTCCTTGAACTTCTTGGTAAAGGATATTTTTTAAAAAAACCCCTCAATTATATATATTAAGTACATATAGACTTACATTACTTATGTTAAAATTTTACCATAGTTAAAAGTCCTTGACTGGCTAATGTTGATGTTCTTTCAACTATTAGGGAATTATTACTTGATATTTTGGGTTGAATTAACTTATTACACCTGAAGGTTTGACTAAGAAAGAAGGATATAGTGTAACTAAGAGGAAAAAGTTGAGGAAATCCAATTTAAGGATTTATATATTGTGTATTCCACTCAACAGATGAAGTAAATTTAATTTAATGTAGTCAGTATTTGGAATGCCTACCTAAGACCCTTCAATTTAATTGACCTCCAAAGTCGGGGTGATGAGAGGGGGAATATTGATCCTTTACACTATAATGTACAAAAATCATGATATTCCAAATACCATGGAGAGGGATATTTAGTTTCAATAAAATAGTGGGAGATTAATAAAAATTATATTTATTTATTTCCCTACCATTTATCTGATAAAGTTTTAAAATTATTCTCATCATATTTGTAGAAATGGTAATAGACATGATTTAAATATATCAACATGATCCATGCAAATGAGCCTCAACTTGGTTGGTGAGGACACAACAAGTGAATCGAAGATATCCAAGACCAAATCTAGGTGAAGACATATTTTCTGTGGTACTGGAGAAATATTGCAGTGGGAACTATTTCAATACTCTAGCAGTCACTGGAGATGGTAGTGTTTGGTACTGTAGCAAGAGGGACTATTCATATATCTGGACCTTTGGGCCACCAGTTTGGTCCTTAGGTCCTATAATAATTTCAAGACACCCCAAGGCCTTCAGTCCACATTAATATTCAGATGTACCAGTCAGACTCAAGCGACAAGGCTCCATATGAGAATCAGAGCAGGCATATTCACAAGAGTAGAGCTAACCAAAATTAGAAGAATGAGAGGGTATGGTGTTTCCATTGGTACAAGGTTTGTGCACCTATGCACATGAAAACTATCTGACCAACCTTGTGATGGGGTAGTGTTGATATCATGATATGTGTTGGGGAGGAAAAGTTTCAAGTTGTCTTGTGTGGGTGATTTTTTCTAAGACCTATGGGTCATGTAATTGTCTATAAGACTACGATCCTTATAAGGGATCCACTTCACCCCTTGAAATGCGTATTATGGAAAAAAACATGGCCCATACATGATAAGGATAAACTTATTTCTAGAAAAAATTTCGAAGAGTGTAAAATAAATTTATACATTATACTATTCAAGGAAAGGATATTTCTTGGGTTGGAAGAAACAATTCCTAAAGAACCTGGAAAAGAGGCAGGTGAGAAATATTTTTCTATTTATGATAAAATTTGAATGATTCAATAGATGTTCAATGTTCCATGCCGTCATTTATGACCAATAAGAGTCTAAAGAAAAAAAAGTACATGGATACATATAACATGATGTGTCACCTTTGGGGTCTCTATCAATAGAATGTAAGACAAGGGATATATGAGATATTCAATGATTTTTTACAATCAATATTAGAGAGTCAATACCAAATCGGCCACATGTATTGATGATTATTGGATACATTGAAATTTTATACATATTAGGGATTAAATTTGTAAATTATTTGTTTAGAGATCACATAATTTACTCACCACCAAATTCCTTCTCTAGTTTTATTGTTGATTATAACTTGGGAAATGACTAGATGAGTCTTTTTGAACTTCTCACTCTGATTATCTAAGTATAAATGGATATGGGGTGTGACAATACTATGGTATTTATTATGAATAATAAAAAGAATATCAAGAGAAAGGGTCCCACACTCAAAAAAATTCTAAATCTCCTAAGCACCATCCCTCCAAGAAGTGTATGATCTAGTGGTATGAAATGGAAAAGGAAGCAATAT
The DNA here is from genome assembly GCA_963277665.1 of Viscum album. NCBI lineage: Eukaryota > Viridiplantae > Streptophyta > Magnoliopsida > Santalales > Viscaceae > Viscum > Viscum album. The sequence goes on from OY728122.1 coordinate 193,304,175, forward strand.
GTTTTTCATGTGGAAATAAAGACCACTAGAAGGTGAATTGAATCTATAATCAAGGGGAACCTAAAGGTTCATTATTTATCGAGTATAATATTTCAATATCTACACATTGGGTATTAGATACAACTTTTGGTTCTAATATATGTATCCAAATGTAGGAACCAAGTAGATTCTGAATGATTTCTATAGGAGAGGTTTATTTTATAGGTACCAAAACTTTGAGGATAGATACTCTATACATTGGAGAATACAAGATTTTATTTTCAATAAGAATGATATTGGTTTTAAGAGATTGTTATTATGATCCAAATATTACCCAAAACATAATTTCTACATCATGCCTAGATACATATGGTTTTGCTTTCATGTTTGAAAAAAAATCTATTTATTTAAAAATTATAGCATATGTTATGATATGAAAAAAATTAAATAATGGTATTCATGTATTAAATTTAAAAAATTATTGGAAATTGATAAAAAATCATGTCCATACGACTCATATGACACCCAACTAGGGAATCACTGTCTTGGCCATGTTAATGAGGAGTATTTGAAAAAGATATGTTGAGATGTTTCTTTAGACCCTTTTGATCTAAATAAATTGAAATATTTCATTCTTTTTTATAAGGATAAATTACCAAACCAACATTCGGTGAACATTATGAAAGGGCCATAGAGCTTCTAAGATTGGTACAAACTAATATGTGAACCATTTATAGTGAAAGTAAGAGGTTAGTATTCCTACATAACAACTTTTACTCATGACATGATTATATATGTCTATGTGTACTTGATGATGTATAAGTCTGAGTCCTTTTAGAAATTCATATAATTCAAGAATGAATTAGAGAATAATCTTTAAAATAAGATAAAGAAGATTTTATCAGATCTAGGTGGTGAATAACATAACCAAGAGTTTATTGAATTTAAATAGGAGTTTGTGATTATATATAAACTCATTCCAACATACACTGCATATTGGAATGGTATTAGTGAAAGGAGGAACTGTACCTTGCTTGACATGGTAAGTTCAATGATGATTCATGTAGATCTTCCATTATCTTTTTGGAAATATACATTGAAAACTATGACATAAACATTAAACCGAGTACCAACTAATGTGACAAATGGAATCCCATTAGATTTATAGAGTGTAAGGAAACCTATTTTTTCACACAATTGTGTATGGGGATGCAACGATTTTGTTAAGTCCTTATCAAGAAAAAAATCACCCCCGGGAAAAATGTGTTTCTTTATTGAGTATCCTAAGGAAATAAAGGGATACTACTTATAGAATCCTTTAGACAAAAAAGTGACTATTTCAAGACAAGCTATTTTTTTTTTGAGAGGGAGAACATTATGAAGAAGGATAATGGGAGTGGGATTGACTTCAATGAAGCTGCTTCTCAGGATACACAAGAGTTAGTACAAGAAAAAATTCCATAGGTCGTTATAGAGAAGTTGTTCCTAAAACAAAAGTATAATGTAGGAGCCCCAGATAGGTAAAAGAAAAATAAAGATATGGTTTTCTAGTCATTAAAGATAGTGAATCATTATTTGTTGAAAATAATGAACCTATAACCTTAAATACATAGTAGAGATCACATAAGATTCAAGATGGAAAGATTCCATGAATTCTAAAATAGATTCCATGTATCAAAACCATGTTTGGGTTCTGGTCAATGCACTTGTTGATGGAAATACTATTGGGTGAAAATGGGTATTCAAGAGAAAACTAGAAATGGAATGTAAATTAAGTACCTATAAAGTAAGGATAGTGTATATATTGTTTAAAACCATTAATGAATTGAATATGATGAAATATTTTAACTAATTTCCATGTTTAAATCCTTCAGAATTCTATATGATATAATAGCTTACCATGACTTTGAAATTTGGTTGATAGATTTCAAAATATATTTTCTTAATGGTAACCTTCAAGAATATATAAGTATGGAAAAAATAGGAGGTTTTATTTTGACTCTAGGTGATTCAAAAAATATATTTAATTTGAAAGGATCCATTTATGGGTTGAAGAAAGCATCTAGGTCATGGAAAATTTAATTTAATGAAGCTTTAAAAGATTTTGGTTTAATTAATAATGAATGTGAGCCATGTATTTTCAAGAGTTTTAGTTGGAATGCAGATTATATCCCAGTAGTATATATTTATGACATAATACTTATTAGAAATGTCATAGAAGTCTTATAGTCTGTTAAGTACTGGTTAAACATGTTTTTTCTCCATGATGAAAATTGGTGTGTAAACCTATATTCTAGGGATCAAGATCATTCGTGATATATAAAAGTGAATAATTTGAAAAAGTTAATGAATATAAATTGAATAGATACTATATATATTTAGTATAGAAAAATCAAATATGGGATTGGGTCCAGTTTCATATGGTATACATTTTTTTAAGAACAAATTTCTTCAGAAACAACAAGATAATGAATGAATGTGTAAGATATCATACACTTATATGATAGGATCAATCAAGTATTCTATTTTATATATTAAAATTGATTTTTACTACTCATTTAGAATTTTATAGAGATATTAAGTTGATCCAGGTGAACATCATTGGTCTACTGTTAAGGCTATCCTTAAGTATATGATAAGAAATAAGGATATATTACACATATATGGAGGATAAGAGGATATAGTAAACATGTTTTATAGTGATTATAGTTTTCCAAAATATAAAAAAGATCTAAATTCATAGCTATGATATTTTTTCAATCCCAATATAGGATTTATGAGTTAGAAGATTGTAAAACAGCTAATTTTCACTAATTATATAGCAGTGTATGAGTATATATATATATTCTTCTAATGAATCCAAATAATCTTTTTGGATATCAAACATTATCTGGGAGATTAATTTAGTACCTAATGATAATTAAAATATCACATATTATTTTGATAGTACTATTGTGGTGGCTCTTATATCCAAGGTCACACCAATAGACAAAGAACATGCTCAGGACGTATCACCTCTTGAGGTATTTTTATTAGAGGGGTGAAGTAATATTATGAAGATTTTATATAGAATAAAACATGATGGCACCCTTGAGTAAAGTCCAATATCAACCAAATCATGTGTATCATATGAGAGCTAGAAGACTGAAGTTTTTTTGTAGTTGGATATTGTGCAAGTGGTATTTTGTTAGAGTTTGTTCCTAGAACCAACTTTAGTATACATTATGATAACCTATATATTTTTAAATATTAATTAACCCCTTATCTCATCATTATTTTTATTCTATGTGAATTAGCATGTGATAATGTTCTAAGAGTAACTATCACACTGAAAGTTCATAGTAGTTATCCACTATTATGAGAACATAGAAGTGTCATGAAAGTATTATATATATATTATAGCTAGATGAAATAATTTAAGGGACACAAATGATATAAGATATTAGGGGTAGATACTCAAAGGACTTTTAGGTACCTTCTCATGGTGTATGACCATGGTAATTTCTAGTGTAGGAAATTATGAGAATGAGACCTGCCATCAAGAAATCCATATTTATATGTGACATTAGATTTTCCTATTCATAGATGCTTATATTGGTCATTAGAATTTAATAATATTATTAATGGATGTTATGAGTTTCGTAATTTGATGCACTGACAAAAACTATGATAGAATATGTTCGTGGTGATGTAGGATACATTGGGTATGTCATGAGTAATTTTTAATTAATGAAAAATACTGGAAATCATTTTTATTTTATTTTAAAAAAGTTGATATCACATTCCATTTGATTGAAATGATATATCCTAAATAAATCAATAGACATTTTATTTGGTCAACATGTTCAACTTCTGTAAAGTCAAAGAACGAGACATCGAACACATATGTTAATGGAACCTATATGCAACCTCCTTTATTACAGATATCGTGATAAAGATATTATATTACATATTAATCATAAATATGTGGTTTTATGTCATTTTGACATTAAATTATTTCTCTATGGTTCCTTGACATGTTTCTAGATGATAATATTGCAATTTAGGCTAATTTACTCAATTCCACATATAAATAGGCCAAGAGGGTTGCACGCCAAGTGTATCCAAAACCTCAGTTGAATAATAATATTCTTTATTATTTAACTGGTTGAATAAATATTATTTTTTCATGTAGTTTAATATTTACTCATTTTTTCTTTATCCCATAGATTCTGTGACCAATTATTCAAGAGAATGTTTTTCACGAAAAATATTTACTAAATATTTATTTACTATTTATTTAATATAATATTTATTTATTTATTAGTTAATAATGCAATGATATTTATTTATTAAATAAATATTCATTATTAAAGGCCTAATAAATATTTGGGAGGAATGTTGGATTGATTTAAATGGTCTAGTGAGAAATAAAATATATTTCACATTATTTGAATAAATAATATTTTATTTAATTCGCGAGTTTACTGAATGTCAAGAATTAATAATAATAATTATGATAATAATAATAATAATATCACAGACATTGGGTTCCATAGAGATTAATAAAAATAAAAGGGAAAATTTTTAATTGTCATTTTCTAGCCATAGAAGTATATAAACCCAATTATACTATTTTTTATGTGGTTTCCAATTTCTTTTGTTGAACATAATGACATGTGAAGATAATACACTCAAATCTATTGACAACTCACACTTCAAAAATTCTCTCAAGAATGGTGAAAGATCCTTCTCCACTAAAACTATCAAGTCTAGAGAGAGATCAATGATAACCCTTCCTTGAATATATTCTTAGGTTGATCAATATAAAATGATGTAAGTTCCAGATTTATCATGATGGAACCTAAATATTCCTATGATAATGTTCAAAGGTTTGTGGAACACGTGTGGATCACCACTGAAGTTAATCTACTCTTGATTTCTGTAAAAAATTATCTTTTAAAGTAGTGACATTTTCAAATCCAACAATTGCGAAGGATTTCATCACAAGGTAATTATTTAATTGTTTCAATTAATTATAAATAATATGAGATGATCTTACATATTGGTTATGGTGTTCAATCATCAATTTATATTTGATTCAATTTCTCTAATAATGAAATTTTTCTTCATGTAAATATATAAAAATTATATATCCTAACCAAAATACGATTTTGGAATTCCCTACCCAACACTTTAATTGAACCCATAAAATTCACGGTTGATCAATGTCTCGACACTTAGTAATCAATGTTTTTGGTTGGCACTCAGGCTTGAGTGGTATTTCCATGTCTATTATTTATGTTTAGTAATATAAGTATCATGATTTGTGGATCTTTATGGTTTGTTTCATTGAGGTAAACAAAATGATAATTCTATAGTGGGGGAATTTGATCGGTCTTGGGGTGTAAAACCCCTATGTCAAAAGGGTTAGGATGTGGTAAGATAGTGAGTTCAAAAACATGAATTCGATATTTCTGTATAGTTTTGGTCAGATTATGTGCATTAGAATTGTGATCAAAGAAATAATAATATTATCTAAGGGTGATTCTTGAGGTGAATCACATTTCATAGTTTGATTCAGGGGGTGAACTTTGTTTTGTCGTATGATTTATGGGGTGATCCATGTAAAGAATCATTATAAAGGAATCACTCGAGGGAATCAATAGTTTAGGAAGTAAGAAAAAATGGTTCTATAGATTATGTTATGATCTAAACTTCAGTGTGGGCATTTGGATGAGATGGTGATGACTATTGGGGTAAGGCATTACAGTAGGGTGATGTGGTGGTGCGTCAATAGGTGAGGCCAATTTGTTTTGATTAAATTCATCTAGAAGAGGATATATTGGTATAGTTGTACTAGATTGGATGTAGTGAGTTAGTAAAAATATTGGTAGAATCATTTGGGATAATTTTTATGGGGTTTGGGGATAAAATCCTGATTTTTTATGACAGTTGTTGTATTCATGCATGGTGTTTGGAGTTGCATGGTAAAAGCATGTTTTGTGTGTAATGATAAAACACCCAGCATTATCACTAGGCCAGAAACTGTGATATGTCACAGTTCATGGATAGAGGATTATAATGGATTCTTAAGGATAATAACTATTATAGTGTGGGGTTTATAATGACACCAGTCATTATAGGTTTGAAATTCCCATGGGAATTTTAATTATTCCATTTGGTGAAGGGTTTGTTTTGATAAATGTGACTGAAAATAATGTCTTGAGAATTTTAACATCTCTAACTAGTATTTTTAGACATGATTTAAATCTCATGTAAGTTCGTGAGGGTTATGAAGTATTTTAGGGTTCGTTTAGAGTGACTTGGCAGCTGGAAGTAGCAGTAGTAGATCATTTATAGAATGAACCATGAAAGTTCTAGGCATGAGATCAAAGTTTTTTTACTGGGAGGATTCATGGTGTGAACCCAATATTCACACCATGAACCATGCTAATGATTTTTTTTATAAACCAAGGGTGGTTTAAAATTGAAACCACCTTGGGTTTCTTCTCTCAAACATCACATGATTCGGGGAGGATGAACCCCCATTACCAACTCTAATCTTTGTGATTTTAAAGTTTTTAATAACATTATTTTTAAGTAATATAACCACATATATACTCATTGTTATTCCCTACATACTCTTCCTTTATTTTGGCACAAATTTATAGTGTTCCAGAGGGAATATTTCTCCAGATAATGGAATAATCATTGTGCTTGATGGGTATTTTGTGTATGGCTCATAGATGGTGTCCTAAGATACCATAAAACAGAATTCATTCGTTATTTTTTATAATTTATGTGGCTGGGTGTGTTTCTATATAGGTTTTGATGAATTTGTGTAAAAGTATTCCTTTTATTCTAGTAAAATGTTTTGGGCTTTTTTTTTTCCCTCGTTTCAATGGTTCAACAGGAGTGGATCATACCCCATTACTTGCAGATTTTGTTCCATCAGACTAAATAGAGAGTTTGGTGCCTATTATAACAGGTGTTTTTGGTTTAAATTAATTATATAATTAATTTAATGATTTTTGTTAGTTATATAGGTTCTTGTGGACTTGGATGAGGTTGGTAGATGGTTGGTATGATTTATGAGAATATCATTCAAGGTAAGGGTTGGATTTATTTTAGTCTATTGGTTAGCTGGTTAGTTTATATTTGTGTTATTTTATTAGTATATTATCCTACATTCTACATTATTTTTTTGAGTTTCCATATGTTTGGGACATACTCACTTTATCCTAAAAATCAACATGGAACATATAACATGATTAACGGTTCGATGTTGGTGACTTGGTTGAACGGGCATTCATAACCCTTCATATATATTTCTTAGTGGTGTTTGTGTATTTAAAATGGTACAATAGTTTCCTTTTAAATTATTTATTTAAAAATAGGTTTGAATTCAACATAATTTTAAGGGAAAAATAGTGATTTGAGAAATGAATATTAAAATGCATTTTCAAAAAAGAAAATGGTATTCTCTAACAAATGTTTTGGCGAGCATGGTCGAAGGGACTAGTATGAGTAAATAGGCATATGATATATTTTTAAATGATTTTAAAAAGAGGGTGGGATTTGGATTTATTGTCATAGTAAATCCTAAAAGCTTGTGTGAGTTAGTTTTAGTATGTTTGACCTTGTGAGGGTTATACCTAGTTTTCTATATTTTGTGTAAATTTTATCTTCCTAATTATAATTTTCATGTGTATTTCTTAATCCATGATGATTCTTATGGTGTATGTATCCCTTGAGAAATTTTATTGAATAATGATGCATGTGTTGTGTGGTTCCCTAAAAGAACATTTCTTGTGGTATCAATGTAATGGTTGGTCCATATGGTTTTGATGGACCCCTTAGCATGCCTAGATAGAATTTTAAGGTTTTTCAGACATGGGACTATGTACTGAGGGACTAGTGACCTAATTATGATATTGATACCTATGATCTAGGTTGTATGAACCTACTTTCTATTTCTAGAATGTGAATAATGTCCCTATGAATAGTGTATGAGGATGGTATGGTGTGATTGAATTACCTCCAAAGAGTCTGTGGGGATGAGTCAGTGTAACTAATTTTCCACCCCAAAGTTTGTGGGGATGATTCTGTTTGCATGAATTGGAAATTTTCAAAGTAGGATTGGGTTGAGAATCACATTGGGGGTTGTTTAATGGGATAATGTGATGCCCAGATGATGAAAACACCTCAAGTGAGGTGGGATGGGTTGAGGCTTATAGGTGTTTGATTGTGCCTTGTTCCTTTAATTAGTGGGATGAGGTTTTGAAAAAAACCCACCCCGAGTCTTTGATTATGATTTAGAAATATTTAGTTGTAACCCTACACTGTGTATTTCGGTATTGTATGTGTTTTGGTAAAAGGTGGATATCTTCTGTCTAGTATAAATCCAACGTGGGTAGGTTTGGGTGTCATAGTGGCCTGATTATGACATGAAGCACATACCTATGTGATTGGTTATGGATTTCCTATTATGTTACTGAGTCGGTGTGTTTCATGAACATTACCGAACCTATTATATGTATTTTATGAACGTCAAATTCATCACAATATCACTCAATATTGTTGAGGCATTAGGTATTTATACTTGTTCTTTGTATTCACCCCTACCCATGTACCCAACATGGGTTTTAATGCACAAGGTTATAACTATATTTCTCTCTCATAAATCATGTATCAATTGGAGATAAGAATGTAATACTGGTTTATTTGGTTGTGCAAGATGTGGTTTCAGTAGTGAAGACTTTGCATTTTATCTTAGGACTCAGTTATAAAATAAAGATGAAAATATGGCATAGTTTTAATTGGTTATAGGGTTATAGGATTCAAAAGTGAAGGTATGTGAGTTATGAAGGGATTCCATTAAATTTATATTTAGTTATTTTTCAGCATGTATCATCTAGAAGTTTTTGTTACTTGATTTTTAGGATGTCCATCTAGACATATTTATTTCATTTTTATAAAATTAATGGCCTATTTTTATTTTCAAATGTTCTATTTATATAAAAATAATAGTAATCATTTAAATGAAACATTTGAAAATAAAAATCCAAGGTGATTCCTACATATTCCATTACATTTGGCCAGAAATTTGATGAAAGAATAGTCCATTTTTTATGTGGAATATTCTTCTTCATATTCCATTACATTTGGAAGTTATCTATTATTACCATGGAATAAAATCCAAGGTGATTCCTATTTAAATTCAAGGAATAAATAGGTAAGGGGTTCTAAATTAGGGAGTATATCTCTTATAAAGAGGATAAACACAGAAGATATAAGAGGACTTTGTAATAACCCAAACTTTTATTAATGAAAATTCCTATTGATCCAATTAAATGTCTTATTATGGTTATATAAGACATATGAACTTCCATAGTTTTATGTTTTTGGATTTAAAAATATCATTATGAATTTTTACCATTTCTAATATAGTCATTTAACAATGATCAAATGAATAATATAACTATATGGATTTAACAAATTTAATTTACTCAGACAAAGGAAGAAATGAACTTATCCAGCATAATTTCTCTATACAAATACCATTAGTTAGAGCTCATAATGTAGGTGGAATCACTGGTCTTCTCTCTTGACCAACCCAAAGCTGAGCTTCAACACGTTAAGCTTGAACGGAACCGCCTACGGGAGAAGTGGATGTTAATAGAGAAGACTACCCAAGCGATGTTATCCGAGCCACCGCAAGGATCAATCACCATCGAACAAATTACCCTTAGGTCTTATGCAGGTGTTATGAGGGGTTATGTAACAAGACCCTATCACTATGATTGTGTGCATTATTTTTGTATAGAATAAAGAATATACAATCATTTTATTATTGTTACGTTGTAAATAGTTTTTATAGCACAAATATTATTTTTATTTGATATTCAATTAAGAAATATAATTTTATGAATTAATGGATTTTTGAATTAAATAATTTTTTAATAAAATATTATTACTAAATTAATTTTTATTTAATATAAATGATCCTATAATTTTTATTAATACAATTTTAAATTATATTAAGGTTTGAAAGCTGTTTTTTTTGAAAACCCATAAATTTTACTTAAATGTTAGTTTTTTATTTTAAAAGAAAAATTCACATATTTAAAAAATTATTTAGATAAATTGAATATTTTTTTGGAATCCAGATGTCAAAATCATCTATTGGATAATTTTTCATAATTTTTTGAGACAACTATATTTTTGGATAAAAATTAAATATGGTTTAAATATATAATGTGTTTTTTGACATCATTATGACCCAATAGTGATGTAATACCAAAAATGCTCAATCAGAGGAAAGCATGTGACCATTTATTAATAAAATAAGAAGCATTAAGTAGGTATGAAAAGCTATAGAAACAACTACATATCATAGAAAACATACCTGTAACCTCCCCCATTCAAGATTCCTTCCTGTTCATTATCTATTTCCCACTATGAACTTTCATTGTGATTAAGAACCTTGGAATATTTACTTCTAAGATTCAGCTTATCTATGGATAGAAACTCATTTTAGGACTTCATATAACAACTTTCCTTCCCAGTAGAAGAATTGGTAGACACTGGCCTTGGAAGATAAGAATAATATTTCTTCGGTCTTTGATGTGGTTGACCAGTCTTAGAATCCTCATCTCTGTGCACCTTTATTCTTTCACCATGAACAAAAGCACTGAAGGAAGGCTAGACCATGCCAATATCCTTATTCTTATCACTATCCGAGATGTCACCCCACTTTCCCAGGATTTTCACCTCTTTATAACTGTCTTCCAATCCATAGCCCTGCTAAACATGACTGTTAGCACCAAATATGGAGACGCATTGAGGCTGATCCACCAGGTTCTTCAAGTCTTCCTCAAATGCAGCATCCATCGGAGAAACAAAAAGCTTCAAGAGGCCACCATCCTGTGTTGCATTATTCTCCTATTCATACAAATCCTACTCATTTTCCAGTTCTAGGAACCTACTTACTATAGAAACTATGATTACCATTCCTCCAGCATCATCATCTTGCCCTTCTTAAACATAGACATACATAGGATCTAACCGTAAGGAGTTGAAGGCCAATGAATTCCATGATGTATCTGTATTTGTAAGTCCATGGTCACACTTTAAGTGATCCATGATCTGCTTAACCATTGGGTCCCATGGCCTATTCTTTGCCTTCTACAAAGGATTGCTCTGTATTGTAAACTCATGATCATCTTGCCCTTCTTAAAACTATCCGTTATGAATAGTAATACCCACATTTTGAAATTTTATAAATTTTAGCTTTAAAAATGGACTTAATTTTTGGATCCGGAATATTGAAATTATCTTAGGGTGAATTTTTGGTATTTTTATGAAAACATTCAATTTTCGATGAATAGTGAAAAAATACCGAGTTATAGTTTGAAACCGAATTTTTATTTAAATAATTATTTATTTTATTTAAATTTAATGAAGGTAAAAATAGATTCATAATACCTATATAAGTTCAATGTAATTCATTGGAGTTAGTTTAGAATAATTATATATATATATAAAATTTATTGAACTTTTCATCGTCTTTTACCCGCCTCTTAGGAGAATTTGGAAATTCACATAAAACATAATTTTACCACTCCTGTGAGTGTAATTTTGAAAATCTGAGGGACGCGGTTAGTATTAAGGAGTAAAATGTGGTTCAATAAGTTAAAAATAATTTTCGGTGAATATGATCTTTTTACATTGATTTACCATAATTAAAAGTAAATATGGTAATTAAGAGTAAAATTGATATTAATATTACCCTAACACATGTACTAATTCTATTGGATAATTTTATCTCTACCATAAACAACCTTAGGAATAAAATATTATCATTTAGGTCCACTTGGATTAGATTAGGACATTTATTATTATTTTATTCAAAGAATAGTTAAAATAGTTAAAATCAAAGTTTAATTACTAAAACATTTTTAATATAGGGTTATACATAAGATAAATTGGATTGTAAATATTCATTATAAAGATAAAAATATTTCCTACATAATGGTATTTTATTTATAATTTTTAGACATTAAATAATTTAATTTATTTATGTCACAATGGTGTTGCAGTAATTACATAATTAATGAAATATTAAATAATTGATGTTATAAATATCCAAATAAATGTAATTTGTGACTTTTTATGAATTACACTAATTTTATAGGTTAATATGACATGTTAGTATTGATTTAATTATGTTTTTTCGAAGTAATAATGCTTTTATAATTTTCACAAAAATGAAATACCAAGTAGTGTCAAAATTGACATAAAAGAGTTTTTAAAAAACATATTATATTATTAATTGATATTCTATTCCTAAAAATCTAAGGTTCCTCCAAAGGACTTATATAATGATAGGTGTATAATTAGTGTACCACTTGGGGGTATCTTGGAGGTATATATTATGTTTATTAACTATATAATTTAAAAATACAAAGAGACATGGTAAATGTCAAAGTATTTAACTAAGAGTTAAATATAAATGATAAGGTAAATATAATGATCCAAACCAGTATAAAATATATTGGTTGATATTATTTCGACCCATACTCACCTTAAGATTTAAATAATCCACTTTGGAGCCATTAGATACCGAATATGAATTTATTATAAAATAATACTTTAGGTTTTTTCCTAAAGAGCCCCACCCCCCCCTTATAAAAGGACACCACTTCTAACCAATTATTCACACCTTCAAAGCCTTTTGGTTTGGTCAAAACCTACACAATTATAATCTCAACTTCACTCACTTAAAACCATAGGCATTATTTTGATCGTAAATCTAACCTAAGGAGCCCTTTTGATCAAATCAAAAGGAAGAACCCGAAGAAGAGGTAATGTTTTCACCACCCTCTTTCAAGTTCCTTTCTTCTTCCACTTCTTCTTTCTTTGTTATTTACATTATAAAATAATAAATCAAGTATCTTATATATACTGTGATGTTATTATAAATATGTTATAACCATATTCAGTATTCTATCCATCCTTTGAATGACATGTCACCATACGCGCGTATGTACGGCCTACCGTCTCCACGTCGTGGTGTAATTGTTATTCAATACATTATTATTTGGATGGGTATAATAATGATGTATAATTAATGTAAATAATATATATATCATGATAATGATTCTTTATATATGATATAACATCCAATATTATATTATTTTAATATCAAAAGATTGATATTGTCGCTCGTGCGTACGTACGGACTACCGTCTCCACTAACGCGATGAGATTCATTCCCCATCGTATCCATTCAAGTATAATTCTCATTTGAAGATTAAAAATAATGTTTAAGGAATTGGTATAATTTTGGATATGAATAAGAGACAACCAATCCATAAAAAACAAGTCTTATGTAACAAAACATATAAAAGAAAACGAGTAAGTTAACACCCAAAATGACGATAATACTAAGATATTATTAACAAAACATTGTTAAAAGATCATATATGATATCATATTAATGTATATGATTATTTAATAATTTTATAACAATTATTTCACCATTATAAAGGAGGTTAACCTACCCTCAACGAAGGAAAATTACAAGGTAAGGGTTTATTTCACAATCTCTTTGTTATCTGAGGTTGTTTATACGTAATTATCTACTATGACCTATTGATCATCCAAATCCATGTTTCTTAAAAATGTATTTCAATAAATTCTTACTATTTTATAGAATATGGGTTAAAGTAATTTATACCCATTTTTGAATTTTTATATGAAGTTTATAAAGTAATCTTTACATCATCTTCCAAACAAGGTCCTTTTTATCCTATTCGACAAAATTAAAGTAAGAATGTCTTTTTTAACTTATACGGTGGGTGCGGAAATTTTCCACTGTTGTAAAATCTTATAAGCTTCCCTTATAAGCTTATAATAATATTTTCAAATTAAATGTTTTATTTTATAATTATGTGACTTTTAAATGATTTAAAAAAATAGATATTTCTCTCAAATAGTTTTGTTTTCATCTATGTCACCATCCATTGATGGATTTTAAGATTATTTGAAGTTGATTTATTATGATAGAAAACTTACATGTTGTATTGAAGGTTTTTTAATATGTTTGACTGTGGATGTTTTATTTTTATACCATTCATGGTTTATGGAGAAAGTATTTACATTTAGTATGCTAGTTTTAATAAGAATATTTATGTTATGTTTAAACATTTTCATATGGGAATGCATTGGACTTAGTAAGTGACGGGTGGAGCCCACTATTGCTCCTTGATGCATCGGTAGGTCTCATGAGACAAACTACTATCTTAGAACAGGACCTTGACAAAATATTATTTCTAGTCTTGGCACGAGGCCTTGGGTATGTGGTTATGATAGTCTGACATTATGAATTCCATCATTATGAAGGTGGTTATTGATATTTCATGTGATTATTTGACTAGTAGAATATCCATATGAAAAATTAAATGGAATTATTTCATTTTATCTTTTCCATTTTATGCTTAATTTCATGTTTAAAAGGATTTTGTTTAGCTATGAATTGCCTTAAATGTTAATGCTTATTTATGAAACTTTTCTCTATATTGTTATCCTTACTGGGCATTTGATCTCACCCCTTTCTATGTTTTATTTTTCCCAAGATGTGAAGAAGTATTTTATGAATGAATTGAAGGGATAGAATAAGGGGATATGAGTGTGGAGACAAGATGTTGTTGTAGTTTTTACTTTATGATGTAATGTAAACTTCATGAATGTATCTAGTGTTTCCAAGGCTAATAAACTAACTGGAATTTAGAGATTTTCTCTTTTGTAATCATGGAAATGTTATGTAATAATGTACCGAATCTAGGTAACTTGGGTCGGGGAGTTATAGTTGGTATCAGAGGAAGTTTAGTACAAACCATGGAAGCTAGATTTAGATAAACTATGATTAGATCACATAGCCCTAAGATAGAATTTGAGGATTAATATAGAATAACTTCCTAGAATTTTTCTATTGTAAAGATTTTGTGAGAATTCTGTGAAATACATCCCTGTCTGGATACAAGCAGGTAGAGGCGGATCTGGAAAATATGTACCTAGGGATAAAACCAGAAAACACCGCTTTGAGCTAGACTCAAATGGGAACTGGTGCACGACAACGGGCCTTGCTGCACTCTTGGTTACAACACTCGCGGGGTATATGCTTAGTATAATTCTCATTTTCTTTAAAAAAAATTATGAAGGGTTTATGAGTATATAATTCCTCAAAGAAAAACATTTTTTATGATTATAGAGTATAACCATAAATAGTTCAATTTATGTTAAGTGTTTTACAAGTATGGAATTATGTATTTTGATTCATAAACTGATCTAGTTTATTCCATTATTTAGAAATGGCGCCTAGTGTAAGGAATGGAAACTGTATCAATGCACGCACTCCATGTAGTGATTTCCCTCCTACTCAAGATAATTATAGTGGAGCTGGTGATGCAACTGCTGCTGATCAACTAATCACCATACTGGGAAAACTCACTCAGGTTATGAATAAAAAACTTACCCTTATGGAGCACCCTGATCCGCAACGTGGAGGATCAATGTTAGATCACTTCATGAGGCAACAACCACCAACATTTAATGGGAGTACAAATCCATTGGTACCTGAGCAATCGATAAGTTCCCTAGAGAAAATATTTCAGGCTTTGGGGAGTAGTGAAAGGGATAAAGTTATCATGGCAGTTTATCGCCTCACTGGAGATGCTGATCAATGGTGGTCATTGATTCAAAAAACAAAGGAAGCTGATGAAGTATCAAATATGGAATGTAGGGAGTTCAAAGATATTTTCTTAGAAAAAAAATTTCATCGTGATCATTTAGCAGATATGGAAAGGAAATTTCTGAGTCTGAGACAAAAGGAGGATGAGAATGTCGCAAAGTATGAGGCTAAATTTACAAGGTTAGAAAGGTATGAAAAAGATTATATACGTATCCCAAGAAGAAATATTGATCGTTTCTTTGATGGGTTAAAACCATTTCTTCATTGAGCATTAGTGTCACAATCCTTCTCGTCGTACAAAGATATTTTATCATGTGCTATCAAGATAGAAAAATAATTCTCTAAGTCTTATGACTTTAAAGTAAAGAAAGAGAAGAAGAGATCTACTGATCACTCTAGAAATGGAAATAAGGGGAATAAGGGAAAAGTTGAATATCCATCCAGTAGTAAATGTGGGAAGAAACACACTAGTACTTGCTTGAAAGGAATGAGAGTCTGTTACAAGTGTGGTGAAAAAGGACACCAAGCTCGTGATTGCAAGGGGAAGAAAGAAGCTACCGAGGTTCAATGCTACAACTGCAGGGAGATGGGACATAATGAAAATGAATGTCCTAAGAGTCAAGAGAAATTACCTCATAAAAGGCCAAGGGATCAAGGCCAATCTTATGTTATCACTACTGCTGAGGTAGAAGCTCCGAAAGACATGGTGGTTGGTAATTTAATGGTTTCCTCAAGTTTAGAAAATGAATTATTTGATTATGGATCATTGCATTGTTTCATATCTTCCCAGTTTACTAAGAAAATTAGATATTTCAAATTTGATTTAACTAGGGAGTTGTCAGTTAAAACTCTTGAGGGAAGTATCATTTCTACAAAGTTCTATGGATCTGTTCCCATTAGGGAATATAAATGTTCTTTATTTGCTGATCTCATCGTCGTACATATGATTGAGTTTGATATAATCCTCGGTATAGATTGGCTTTCGGACCATGATGCAAAGATTTATTGTAAGAAGAAGAAGGTTACAATTTTTGATGATCATGATAAGGAACACCTTATCTTTAGAGCAGAATCGTCACCACCAGATTCTTATCTAGATCCAACCCCAGTAGCTCAACTAAATTCAATTATTGGGTAGGAAGAGAATGAAATAACTATGGGTAAGGAAAGGAATGTTCAAATAGAGGATGTAACTATTGTGAGAGAATATGTTGATGTGTTTCCAGAAGATTTACCTGGACATACTCCAGAACGATAAATTGAGTTTTCCATTGATTTAATCCCTGGTTCAAGGCCTATATCAGAGACCCCTTATAGAATGACCAATGTTGAATTAGTTGAACTAAAGAAAAAACTAGAGGAATTGAGTAATATGGGATTTATTCACCCAAGTGTTTCTCCATGGGGATCCCCTGTCATTTTTGTTAAGAATAAAGATGGATCAATGAGGTTATGTATCGACTACAGAGAAATAAATGCTATAAAAATAAAGAAAAACTATCCCTTACCACGCATTGATGATTTATTTTACCAAATTCATGGAGCTCAATACTTTTCAAAGATTGAACTTCGATCTGGATACCATAAGTTGTGTGTGAAGAAGGAAAACATTCCTAAGACAACATTTAGAACTAGGTA
This sequence comes from Viscum album, assembly GCA_963277665.1. Taxonomy (NCBI): domain Eukaryota; kingdom Viridiplantae; phylum Streptophyta; class Magnoliopsida; order Santalales; family Viscaceae; genus Viscum; species Viscum album. The sequence goes on from OY728122.1 coordinate 193,321,528, forward strand.
CGAGCATTACGAGTTTACAGTAATGCCTTTTGGATTGACTAATGCACCCTCTGTATTCATGGATCTAATGAATAGAGTTTTCAAGGAATACCTAGATGATTTTATGGTGGTATTTATAGATGATATCTTGGTATAATATAAAAGCTATGAGGATCATGAAAAAAAACTTATGCATTATCCTGAAGACTCTGAGAAGACCTGAATTATATGGGAATTTTAGTAAGTGTGAATTCTGGCTTCAGGAGATTTCTTCTCTTGGCCATATTTTCTCCAAAGATAGAATCTTTTTTGATCTTTCTAAGACCAAGGAAATCCAATAATGGCCAGCACCAACGAGTATAACTGAGGTACGTAGTTATATTGGCTTAGAAGGTTATTATCGGTGTTTTTTCCAGAACTTTTCCCAATCGGCTAACCAATTAACGAAGCTCACACGTAAAGGGGTTAAATTTGTTTAGACAAAAGAGTGTGAAGATTTTTTTGAAGAACTGAAGAGAAGATTAGTCAATGCTCATATTTTGACTCTACCATCGGGGAATGATGGGTTCGTTATTTATAGTGATGCATCAATGAAAGGACTTGGTTGTGTCCTTATGCAGAATGATAGGGTTATTGGCTATGCATCACGACAACTAAAAATTCATGAGAAAAAATATAATACTCATGATCTTGAGTTAGATGCTGTAATATTTTCTTTGAAGATATGGAGAAATTAAATCTATGGTGAAAAAATGTGAGATTTATACTTATCACAAGATTTTGAAGTACATTTTCTCACAGAAATAGCTCAACATGTGGCAAAAGCGATGGATTGAACTACTCAAAGATTATGATTGCACGATACACTACCACTCGGGGAAGGAAAATAAGGTGGCAGATGCATCAAGTTGAAAAGATCATGGAGTTTTAAAAAATATGAGAGTTGAGAGGCATCCTATTTTCATGGATCTAGTAAAGTTGGATATGGGAATAACCATGTAAGGTGAGACATCGATAATTTTTCAAATGGTTTCCAAACCATCTTTTCTAGAAATGAGAAAGAGTTATCAGACCGATGATGAATAATTTCAAAAGTAGATTAAAGCTATGAATGATGGGAGATTGAATGACTTTGTGTATGAAGATGGAATTTTGAAATTTGGGAAGAGACTTTGTGTTCCTGATATACCTGATCTAATAAGGGAATTGTTGGCCAATGCTCATAGTTCCAATTTCTCTATACACCCTAGGAGCACCAAAATGTATAGGGATTTGAAGGAAAATTTTTGGTGGGACAACATGAAGAGGGAGATTGATAATTTTGTGTCACGATGTATGGTTTATCAACAAGTGAAAGCTGGAAGGCAACATCCTGGAGGAGTAATGCAACCTCTTCCCATACCTGAGTGGAAATTGGATAATATCAGAATGGACTTTGTCATGGGACTACCAAAGACTCCTAGAAGGAATGATGAAATATGGGTCATTGTTGATCATCTTAACAAGTCAGCACATTTTCTTGCTATAAGGGAGGATTTACCACTTGAACATCTAGCAAGACTATATATTAATGAAGTTGAGAGACTTCATGGAGTACCCATATCGATTGTTTCTGATTGTGATCCCCGTTTTACTTCAAGATTCTAGAAGAGTCTTAAGAAGACCTTGGATACTGGACTTTATTTGAGCACTGCATACCACCCTCAAACAGATGGAAAATCAAAACATACTATTCAAACCTTAGAAGACATGTTGAGATCTTGCTCACTTGACTTTCAAGGTATGTGGGATCAATATTTAACTCTGGTGGAATTTTCCTATAAAAATAGCTTGCATTCAAGTATTCAGATGACACCATATGAAGTGTTATACAGAAAGAGATGTCACACATCAACCTGCTGGGATGACGTTGGTGAAAGAAAACTTGTAGGCCCAGAACTGGTGGAGGAAACGATGGAAAAGGTAAATGTAATCCAAAACCACATCAATGTAGCTCAAAGTAGGAAGAATAGCCATGCTGACAACTGAAGTAAGGATTTGGAATTTCAGGTAGGAGATCATGTTTTCTTGAAGGTATCTCTATGGAAGAGAGTTATACGTTTCGGTAAGAAGGGTAAATTGAGTCCCAGGTACATAGGACCTTTCGAAATTCTAGAATGAATTGGAGTTGTAGTTTATCGTTTGGAAATGCCGCCAAATCTCTCCAACATTCCCGATGTGTTCCACGTATCACTGTTGAGGAAATACATTCCTGACCCAACGCTTGTACTCACTTATGAGGAAGTAGAACTGGAACCTGATATGTCTTATTGTGAAGATCCCGTCAGGATTCTTGATACAATAGAACAAGTGCTGAGAAACCAGATGACTCATCTGGTAAAAGTTCTATAGAGAGACCATAAAATGGAAGAGGCAATGTGGGAACCCGAGGAACTTATGTTGAAGAACCACCTGAGTCTTTTTATGCAGTAATATTATAGAAATTTCAAGGATGAAATTATTTGAAGTAGGGGATAATGTAACACCCCAAGCTTCCACGGTACACTTCTCTTTGAATAATACAGTAGAGTGTGTTGTAAGAAACTTCGAGTTCTAACACACACCAAAACCAATCAAACTAGCAGTTATGAATAGTAATACCCACATTTTGAAATTTTATAAAATTTACCTTTCAAAATGGACTTTATTTTTAGATTCGTAATATCTAAATTAGATTAGGGTGAATTTTTGGTATTTTTCTGAAAACATTCAATTTTTGATGAATAGTGAAAAAACATTAAGATATAGTTTAAAACCGAATTTTTATTTAAATAATTATTTATTTTATTTAAATTTAATTAAGGTCAAAATTGATGCATAATACCTATATAAGTTCAATGTAATTCATTGGAGTTAGTTTAGAATAATTTTAGATATAAAAAATTTATTGAACTTCTCACCGTCTTTTACCCGCCTGCTAGGAGAATCTGGAAATTCACATAAAATTAATTTTACCACCCTTGTGAGTGGAATTTTGAAAATATGAGGGATATGGTTAAAATAAAGGAGTAAAATGTGGTTCAATAAGATAAAAATAATTTTTGGTGAATAGTAACTTTTTACTTTTATTTACCACGGTTAAAAATAAATAATGTAATTAAGGGTAAAAATGATATTAATATTACCCTAAAACATATCCTAATTCTATTGTATAAGTGTATCTCGACCAAAAACAACCTTAGGAATAAAATATTATAATTTAGGTCCACTAGTATTAGATTAGGAGATTTATTATTATTTAATTCAAAGAAGAGTTAAAAGAGTTAAATTCAAAGTTGAATTACTAAAACATTTTTAATATAGGGTTATACATAAGATAAATTAGATTGTAAATATTCATTAGAAAGCTAAAACTATTTTTTCTACATAATTGTATTTTATTTATAATTTTTAGATCTTAAATAATTTAATTTATTTATGACACAATGTTGATGCCGTAATTACCTAATTAATGAAATATTAAAATAATTGATATTATAAATATCCAAATAAATCAAATTTGTGACATTTTATGAATTCCACTAATTTTTTAGGCTAATATGACATTTTAGTATTCATTTAATTAAATTTTTTCTAAGTAATCATGCTGGTATGATTTTCACAAAAATCAAATACCAAATAGTTTTAAAATTGACATAAAAGAGTTTTTAAAACAAATATTATATTATTAATTGATATTATATTCCTAAAAACTTAAGGTTCGGCCAAATGACTTATATAATGATCTTTGTATCATTAATGGACCACTTTGGGGTCTCTTGGAGGTATATAGTATGTTTATTAACTATATAATATAAAAATACAAAGAGACATGGTAAATGTCAAACTATTTAACTAAGAGTTAAATATAAATTATAAGGTTAATATAATGACCAAAACCTGTCTAAAATCTATTTTAAGAAATTATTTCGACCCATCCCCACCTTAACCATTAAATAATCTACTTTGGAGCCATTTGAAACTGAATATGAACATATCATAAAATAATACTTTAAGTTTTTCCTAAAGAGCCCCTCCTTCTCCTTATACAAGGGCACCACTTCTATCGAGTTCTTAACCCCATAAAATCCTTTTGGTTCTGCCAAAACCTGACCAATTATTCTCTCAAATTACCTCAATTTAACCTAGAGGCCTTAGTTTTATCAGAAAGCCAACCTAAGGATCCCTTTTGATCAAATCAAAAGGAAGAACCCGAAGAAGAGGTAATGTTTTCACCACCCTCTTTCAAGTTCCTTTCTTCTTCCACTTATTCTTTATTGTTTATTTCCATTATTAAATAATAAATCAAGTATATTTTATATACTGTGATGTTATTATAAATATGGTATAACCATATTCAATATTATATCCATACTTTTAATGACATGTCACCATACGTGCATACATACGACCTACCGTCTCCACGTCGTGGTGTAATTGTTATTCAATACATTATTATTTGGATGGGTATAATAATGATGTGTAATTAATTTAAATAATAAATATAACATGATAAATATTTTTTATATATGATATACCATACAATTATATATTATTTTAATATAAAAAAAATGATATTGTCGCTCGTGCGTACGTACGGACTACCGTCTCCACGAACGCGATGAGATTCATTCCCCATCATATCCATTCAAGTATAATTCTCATTTGATGATTAAAAATAATGTTTAAGGACTTGATATCATTCTGGATATGAATAAGATACAACTAATTTGTAAAAAACATGGCTTATGTAACAAAAAATATAAAATAAAATGAGTAAGTTAACACCTGGAACAACTATATTACTAAGATATTATTAACAAAACAATGTTAAAAGATCATATATGATATCATATTAATGTATATTATTATTTTATAATTTAATAAAAATTATTTCACCATTATACAGGAGGTTAAACTACCCTCAACCAAGGAAAATAAAAAGGTAAGGGTTTATTTCACAATCTCTTCATTATCCGAGATTGTTTATACGTAATTATCTACTGGGACCTCTTTATCATCCACATCCATGTTTTTTGAAAATGTATTTCAATACATTCTAACTATTTTACAGAATATGGGTTAAAGTCATTTATACCCTTTTTTTACTTTTTATAAGAAGTTTATAAAGGAATCTTTACGTCATTTTCCAAACAAGGTCCTTTTTAACCTTTTCGAAAAAATTAAGGCATGAATGTCTTTTTTTTAACTTATATGGATGGTGCGACAATTTTCCACTTTTGTAAAATCTTTTAAGCTTCCCTTACAATATTATAAGAATATTTTCAAAGTAAATGTTTTATTTTATAATTATGTGACTTTTAAATGGTTTCAAAAAAAGATATATTTCTCTCAAATAGTTTTGTTTTCATCTATGTCAACATCCTTTGAAGTATTTTAAGATTATTTGAAGTTGTTTTATTATGATACAAAACTTCCATATTGTATTGATGGTTTTGTGATATGTTTGACTGTGGATGTGTTATTTTTATACCATTCATGGTTTATAGAGAAATTATTTACATTTTCACATGCTAGTTTTAATACGAATGTTTATGATATGTTTTAACCTTTTCATATGGGAATGCATTGGACTTAGTAAGTGATGGGTGGAGCCCGCTATAGCTCCTCGATGCATCGGTAGGTCTTATGAGACAAACTAGTGTCTTGGAACAAGGCCTTGAAAAAATCTTATTTGTAGTCTTGGCAAGAGGCCTTGGCTATGTAGTTATGATAGTCTGGCATTATGCATTCCATCATTATGAAAGTGGTTATTGATATTTCATGTGATTATTGGACTAGTATAATATCCATGTGAATAAGTAAATGACATTATTTCATTTTATATTTTCCATTTTATTCTTAAGTTCAAGTTTAAAAGGATTTTTTTAGATATACATTGCCTTAAATGTTTATGCTTATTTATTAAAGTTTCCACTATATTGTTATCCTTACTGGGCATTTGATCTCACCCCTTTCTATGTTTTATTTTTCCTAGGATGTGAAGAAGTATTTTATGAATGACCTGCAGGGATAGTATAAGGGGATATGAGTGTGGAGACAAGATGTTGTTGTAGTTTTCAATTTATGATGTAATGTAAACTTTATGAATATATCTAGTGTTTCCAAGGATACTAAACTAATCAGTCTTTCAAGATTTGATCTTTTGTGATCATGCCAATGTTATGTAATAATGCACCGACTCTGGGTAACTGGGGTCAGGGCATTACTGATGGGATTAGAAACAACCTCAGTATACCAATCAGAGAAAAGGTACCTCCCAATCATGTTTCTAATTGCACACAAAATAGAGGGATTATAAAATGAGAGAGGAAGACCCAGAAGACATACCCAGGCCACAAACATCGAAGGGTCACATCGCATATGAAAATCAAATCTCCAGCGAAACAGATAGAAAGACGCTCTGTTGCATCTTCGAGGGGCCCTCGACCAGGCATAGATCAAATCCCCCTACGATACAAAGAGATTCATGAAGTTTCATCGGTCAAGAAATCCGATGACCTCATGCTCATGTAGCTTCTATGAATCAGAGACAAAGTGACCAAAGGATTCAACCGAGGGATACTGGAGACAGAAGTGTGCCACCATTGCGAGATTCCAATGATATGAGGCACCATTAATCTCTACTAGGAGCAGTGAGAGTTGAGGAGCCTCTTGGAATATATCGGGTACATTCGGCGAAATAGGGATCCTTGGGGGGGAGAGAACAATCTAAAATACTCTTCCTCTGTGGATGAAAGAGCAAGACTCCCCCCTCTGATCGAGAGGGGGGAGCACCATCTGACAACATTCACACTAGGTCATCAACGAAAGGGAGAAGATAGAGAGATCAGAGTTTTTCAATGTCATAGTAATTTAATAAAATATTATAAATGTAATGTTCTACCAATATAAGTTTTACCTTTAAAATAATGTGATTTTAGGTTTGTTTGATTTATTTTACAAATCCTTAGGGGACCCTCCAAGACTTATAAAACATTTTAACATATTAAAATGATTTCCTTGAGAGTGTGACTCACATGCACCTAAGAAAGACAAATATTTTCAGATTTTAGGCCATTGGATATATTAAATTATGTTTTACACTCCAATTTCGAAAAACCCATGGATAAAAACAATGGTATGGTTTGTGGTTTTGATTTGTTTAATGTGTGCTGTCCAAATCCAAAAATAATAATGAATTTTATATCCCTTCCTATATAAACCCACTGAATCTCCCATTACACTTCACTAAAACCATTTGGATCTTGACTGACCCATTTCCTCCCCTCTCTATAATCCTCCAAATGGGCCCCAATCTCCCAATAAGACTCTCTCAATCCTCTCCTAGGCCTTTGGGATCACACTTCCAAGTAAGGGATTTCTTCTATTCTCATTTTGTCCAAATTTATTTATGTTTTTATTCTCTTTTATTTAAAAATGATGGGGTATTATTTCACACATCCCCTATACTATCATCCTTATGTTTTATTTATGAGATACCCCTTTATATCTCACTAATTCCTCCCATGTACACCTGTTACGATGCCAAAATTAGGAAAGGGATTTCTCTCTCCTCATTTACATTCAAGAAATTCTTTTATATTAGGCATATAAATTTCATTACATATGTTCAGACATGTATCTATATGACCCCCTTATTGTTCATTTCATTATATATGATGAGATACCCCTTTCTCTCTCATCAACCATTTTTATGAATTCTTATGTCATGCTGTTATGTTTCTGAAATTGCACCACGATTCTCCCAGACAAAGTCATTATGTAGTCAATACCATTCCCATTTATCTATCAAGGGTATTCAAATTTAGGAACATTTAGTTATTGATTATATAGTATCATGTATTTATTCCACATTCCTTTATGATGGAATAAATGATGATATTGAATGATTCCATGTTGTATGATGCATGTGGCAAACTTACACAAGAAATTAAATTATTTTGAAGGGTGCGCCCTGATAACGCTCCAATGCATTTGGTAAAGATTAGTATCATGATATGTCAAGTGAAATGAGGGTTTATTCATTCTAATTAAAGTAAAATGAGGGTTTGATCATTCTCTATGTGCAATGATCCTTGTCTGATGATAATATCATGTTAAATGTTTTTTTCCATATTTCCATGTTTTGATAATCATGTTATAACATGCCTTTATGTTCATGTTTCTCTTGTTCTCCATTGATATGACTATTTCCTAAAATGTACTATATTATTCATGTTATTCCCTATTTACTCCCTTACTGTGCTTTTCACCTCACCCTTTTCTTATGCATGTCCTCAGGTTATCCCATGCAATGATAAGTATGAAAGAATGGTGTGGTCATGTAAAAGAAGTTTTCAACAAAGATGTTGTGTTTTATGTTCTAATTTGTTATGTAATGTTCCTAATTTCTCACTATATATGTTGATTATAAGAGTTTTCTTAAGTGAATTTTTATGTAATAAATGATATTTAAGTGTGTAATAAAGAGTAGGGTTTTTATAGTTGGTATTAGAGTGTAAGATTAGTTATTTTTGGGATTAGAATTAGAAAAACCTAGTGAAATAATTTGGGACAAGAATAAGTATAAAAAAAATCCCTAAATTTTGGTGATTATTGAGTAAGTGGTTTATCTAGAAAATATATCCATGTTAGGATATGAGAAGGTATAGGCTATTCTCGCACATATGTATATAGGGGTAAAACCCAAAAACACCGCTATGATCTAGACTTGAACATGAATTGGTGCACAACAACGGGACTTGATGCACTATTAGTTACAACACTCCTAGGGGATATGCATTGGTAAATTCATAATATTAGTACGAACCATTATTATGAGGATTAGAAAAATATGCCCCTAATAATAGATTTTGGGAATTATATCATTGATAACATTGATAAGTTAAGTAAATAAATGTAATTTATAAGTTATCTCTTCTTGTAATTGGATTACCCTTTATGTGTTACCACTCACTTTCATTTTAATCCAACTAATGAACAATAATAGGAGGAATCAGTCTAACAAATGATTTGAATATCAATGTGATAACTAATCTAATAATATTCTCAATTCGATGGGAGTGGGAATCACAAAATTTGTCATGATACTCTCTCAGTTAACTCATGTTTTGAATAGAAACATGGGTCGGGAAGAATGTGCAACCCCACAATAAATAACAAGTTTCAATATATTGCTTCATGAGACAAAGTCCTACTTTTAAGGGATCAATTGATCCCATAATTACCAAAAAATGGATCAACTCCATTGAAAAGATATTCTCCATCCTTCAATGTTCCTAACAAGAGAAGGTCACTATAACTGCTTATTGTATGGAAGATGAAGCTGATCAATGGTGGACATTGATGAAAAATACAAAGTCTGAGGAAGTGATAGACGTGTTAGAATAGAATGATTTCCAAAAAATGTTCTTCAATAAATATTTTCCATAAACCCTCTGACTTAATATGGAAAGGGTCTTCCATGACCTTAAGAAAAAAGATGATGAATCCATCAGAGAATATGAGGAAAAAATCAAAAGGCTTTCACAATATGCCTCAGGCTTTTTCATTTCCCCTGAATTCATGGTTGACTACTTTTTTGGTGGGATAAAAACAACACTACGGAAAGCCTTGGAGATCTGTGACCTCGAGATATATGAGTAAATTTTCGGATGTGCCCTCAAAGCTGAAATGGAGATCAGAAAATCACAGGTGTATCATGGGGATAAGAAGCATACGATGGACTTTAATTGTATCATTTTGATATATAAATCCAACTATGGTAAGAAATTACAACACACTACTTTCCAAAGGTGCGGAAAGAAGAACCCTGAAAATTGCCTGAAGGGGAAAAGGAAATAATTTAGGTGTGGAAGAGAAGAAAACCTTTCCATTAACTACAAATTACAAAAACCCACTACTTCGACAAAGGAGAGGAATGCTCCATTAGAACCTTTACGCACTATTCATTGTATCAACTAAAAAGATCCAAGGCCCTTTCCAAACTAGTTATCTAAACCACAGGTTTTTAGAGGCAACCAACAACCTCCAAGATAGAAAGGGAGATATTTTCCATCAATACTACTAAAGAAAACCCAAAAAATGAAGTGGTGATAGGTATGATAGTTATTAATTAAAGAATAGTGATCATACTTTTTTATTCTAGTTCTAAACATTCTTTTATATCTCGAAAGTTTAGTAGAAAAATCCCAACATCACCACAAATCAAGGTACTAGAGATGTGAGTGAGAAAAAAATGGGGAAATTATTGAAATGCATGAATATAACTCCTCCCCTATCACAATTTGTGGATTGAACTTCCCAGTGAACCTCGTTATACATCCTCTAGTGAAATTTGATGAAATTCTTGGCATTGATTTTATTTCCCTATATAGAGATTAATAAATTTTGGTGAGAGGGAAATCACTCTCCATATGAAAATCAACCTCTGATTATGTACAAGAGAAATGAGGAGGATGAATATTCTTTATCCCCATCATCTCAAGCATTGATATTACTTCCGTATGAGCATGAATATCATACTCAGATGATTGAGTCTAAGGAATCAACCATCCTTTAATACATGACTATTTTGGGAGAATTCAGCAAAGTGTTTCCTGAGGAATTGTCTTGTCTTCCTCCTATAAGAGATATTGAATTATAAATTGATTTTATACCTAGTGATTTTATAATATCCAAGACTCCATATATAATGGTTGTGGTGGAGCTTGAGGAGATAAAGAAACAACTACTGTAGAATCTGAAAAAAGGGTTTATATGACCAAGTGATTCACCATGCGGTTCACTAGTCATCTTTATCAAGAATATGGATGAGCCAATGAACCTTTTCATTAACTATCACGAGCTCAACAAAATCACAATAAAGAAAAATTATCCTCTTCCCCAAATTGATGATTTTTTTGATCAGCTACGTGGAGCACAATACTTCTCTAAGGTGGATTTTTGGATGGGATATTACTAAGTAAGGGTTAAGAAGGAGGATACCCCCAAGACATCTTTTCATAAAAGGTACGGACACTGTGAATTCATAGTAATGCCTTTCAGACTCACTAATTCCCACGAAATATTCATGATCTTGATGAATAGGGTCTTTAGATATTACCTCAACAAATATGTGGTAGTCTTTATAGATGATATTATAATATAATTAAAAACCTAGTAGGAGAATGAGGAGAATCTAATCATTTTACTAGTGACCTTTATAAATGAGAAGCTCTATGAAAAGTACAAAAAATGTGAGTTTTTGTTGAAGGAAGTCTCATTATTGGGTTATATCATCACAAGAAATGGGATATCTATGGATCCCTCCATGATAGACACAATTAAAGGACGGATGAGGCCAACATCAGTGATGGATATCTGTAGCTTTCGGGGGTTATAAAGATATTATCACTGATTTTTGAGAAATTTCTCACGATTTTTAAGACCTTTTAACAAGCTAACCTAGAATGGAGTCATGTTTTCTTGGAGTGATGAATGTGAAGATAGCTTGAAGGAGTTTAAAAGGAGGCCAATCATTCCACCCATTCTCACATAACCCACAAGTGGATAAATTTTTGTGGTATTTAGTGATGCTTCAAAGAAGGTCTTGGGATGCATGTTGATACAAAATGACGAATTCATTTCCTATGCTTCAAGGAAATTGAATGTTCATGAGAAAAACTATCCAACACGTGATCCAGAGTTGGATGAAGTGATCTTCACTTTAAAAATTTGGTGGAATTATCTGTTTTGGAGAAGTGTGAAATATACACGAACCACAAAAGCCTCAAGTATATATTTACATAGAGAGAGTTTAATATGAACCAATGAAGATGGTTAGATCTGATCAAAGACTATGACTGCTAAATACATTACCACCCTAGGATAGAAAACAAGGTAGAAGATGTTCTCAGTAGAAACGGACCATCTATTATATCCTTGATGAGAATTGAAAAGGATCCAATATTCTTATATTTGATGAAGATGGACATGAGAATCATAAATAAGGGAACATCATAACTCCTTTCAGAAATTATTTCTCAACCGTATCTTCTGGAAAGGTTAAAGGATGCTCAAAAAGGTGATGTAAGAATTAAAAAGAAAGAAAAAAATTCCATAAAAGGGAAATCCTCGTAGTTTAATATTAATGAATAAGGAATTGTGAGATTTGGTTCAAGACTATGTGTTCCATCAAATCAAGAGTTAAAGAAGAAACTTTTGGATGATGCACATAGTTCAAATTTATCCATTCACCTAGGAAACACAAATATGTATCAAGATATCAAAGAGCATTATTGGTGGTATAACATCAATAAGGAGATCACTGAGTAAACATCAAAGTGCTTGATATGTCATCAAATGAATGATGAGAGGCAGAAGTATAAGGGGATGATGAAACCATTACCCATACCAACATGTAATTGGGAGAACATCACCAAGGACTTTGTCACCATACTTCTGTAGACATCCAAAGTAAAAAATGCTATCTGGGGTATTGTTGATAATTTTACAAAGACTACACACTTCATTTAAATTAGAGAGGATTTCTCTTTGGATCAACTAGCACATATATACATTAGAGAAGTGGAAATGATGCATGGAGTACCACTATCTATTATATTCGATCGAGATGCAAGATTCACTTCTATGTTCTATAAGAGTCTTTAACATGATTTGAATGATGAGATGAACTTCAGTATGGATTATCATCCTCAAATTGATGGCCAATCTGAGGAGACTATCCAAACACTTGAGGAAATGTTGAGATAATTCTCAATGTACTTAAAAGGAGGATGGGATCAATATCTTCTTGTGGATGAGTTCTCTTACAATAATAGTTTCCACTCAGGAGTCCTAATGGATCCTTACGAATCCCTTTATGCGAATAGGTGAAGAACACCGACGTGTTGGGATCGAGTTGGGGAATGAAAAATCCTAGGTCCAGAAGTGGTCGAAGAAATGGTTGAGAAGGTTAATACCATCTAGCATCACATTAAAGCTTCTCAGAGTAAAAAAATAGTTATGCTTATAATCATCAATGAGGACTAGAGTTTTATGTTAGAGACTTATTATTCCTCTACATATCACCATGGAAGAGAGTTATTAAATATTGGAAGAATGTAAAACTTAGTCCCAGGTACATCAGACATTTTGAGATCTTTGACCTCATTGGAGAAATGAACTATCGAATGAAACTCCCACCTAACCTATCACAAGTACACGATGTATTCCATGTATCACTATTGAGGAAGTATATACTAGACCCATCACAAGTACTCAATCTAGAGGTGGTACCATTGGAGAATGACCTATCTTATGAAGGGAATCCAATAAAGATATTAGATCCTAGAGATAAAGTTATACAAAATAAGAAAATTCCCCTCGTCAAAGTGTTGTGGTGAAGCCACAAGTTTGAAGAAGAAACATGGGAATCTGAGGAAGTGATGAAGCATAGTTACCATCATCTATTTTAGTGTTGGAAAATGAAATTTCAAGGGAAATAATTATTAATGGGATAATATTGTAATGAAATAATATTTTATTAATGAAAATTCATCTTTATCTAATTAAATGTCTTATTATTGTTATATATGAAATATGAAAATCCTTGGTTTTATGTTTCCAGAATTTATAATAATGTTAAGAATTTTTAATTTTTCTAATATAGCCGTCAAACAGTGATCACATGATTTGTATAAATATAGGCCTTTAACCAATCCAATTTACTCAGAAAAAGGAAGCGATTGCCTCATATAGTAGAATTGATCCGTATGAAGCCCATTTATCGGAGCTCAGAAAGGAGGTGGAATCACTGGTCTTCTCTCTTTACCCAGACTAAGAAGAGCTTCAACACATTAAGCTTGAATAGAACTGCCTATGGGATAAGTGGAAGTTAATAGAGATTACCCCAAAGCGATGTTATCCGAGCCACCCCAATAGTCTATCACCATCACACACCTTAACCTTAGGTCTTATATTGGTGTTAAAAGGGGTTATGTAACAATATCCTATCATTATTATTATGTGTATTATTTTTGTATATAATAAATAATATACATTCATTTTATTACTGTTACTTTGTAAATTGTTTTTAAAGCACAAATGATATTTTTTGTTGAAATTAAATTATGGAATCTAATTTGATGAATTAATGGATTTTTGAATTAAATAATATTTTAATAAAATATTATTTCTAAATTATTTTTTATTAAATATAAATGATTGCATAATTTTTATGAATACAATTGTAATTTTTATCATGGTTTGAAAGCTGCTTTTGTCAAAACCCATGAATTTTTAATAAATGTCAGTTTTTATTTTAAAATTAAAAATTCACATATTTAGATAATTATTTAGATAAAATAAATATTATTTTTTGAATCTAGATATCATAATTATCCAATGGTGAATTTTTAGTAATTTTCTGAGATAGTCGATTTTTTGGGTAAAAATTAAATATTGTTTAAATATATAATGTGTTTTATGAAATCATAATGACCCAAGAGTGATATAGTAAAATAATATAAATTAAATGTTCAAAAAATATATGTTTTACCTTTAAAACGGTTTTATTTTAGGATTGATTGATTTAATTTACAAATCCTTAGTGTACCCTCCAAGACTTATAAAACATTTTAACATTTTAAAATGATTTCCTTGAGAATGTGACTCACCTCCACATAAGTGAGCAGAATATTTTAATAATTTAGGCCATTTAATATAAAAAATAATGTTTTACAATCCAATTTTTAAAAAACCATGGGGAAAAACCATGGTATGGTTTGTGGTTTTGAATAATTTAATGTGTGGTGTCCAAAACTTAAATAATAATGAATTCCCTCTCATTTCCTATATAAACCCACTCAATCTACCATTAATCTTAACTAAAACCATTTTTATCATTCCCAAAACATTAAATAGCCTCCCTATAATCCTCCCAAGGCTCCCCCATCTCCCAAGAAGCCTCTCTCAATCCTCTCGAAGGCCTTTGGGATCACACTTCCAAGTAAGGGATTTCTTCTTTTCTCATTTTTGTTCAAATTTATTTATGTTGTTATGCCATTTTATTTTCAATTAAAAATTTTTGGGTATATTTCCACACCTAAACTTTATTGGAATACTTATTTTTTAATGATGAGATTCCCCTTTCCCTCTCATTAATGCCTCCCATGTACAACAGTTACCATGCCAAAATTCTATAAGGGATTTCTCTCTCCTCATTTACATTCAAGAAAATATTTTTTGTTATGCACATATATTGGAAAATGTATCTATTTGAACCCCTTAATATCTATTTCATATATATATGACTAGATACACATTTATCTCTCATAAATAATGTTTATGAATTCCTATGTCACGTCGTCATGCTGCTGAAATTGCACCACGATTCTATGATTATATAGTTTCATTTATTTATTGTACATTCCTTTGTCGTGGAATAAATTATGATGTAGAATGATTCCACGTTTTATGATTCATGTGTCACACTTATGAATGAAATTAAATGATTAAGAAGGGTACACCCTGATAGTACTCTAATGCATTAGGTAAAGATTAGTATCATGATACGTCAATTGCAACAAGGGTTTACTCATGATAATTAAAATGAAATTAGGGTTTAATAATGCTCCATGTTCAATGATCCTTGGCTCATGCTAATATCATGTTAAATGTTGTTTCCACATTTCCTTGTTATAATAATAATGATATATCATGCCTTTATGTTCATGTTTCTCTTATGCCCCATTTATATGCCTATTTTAACAACATTTAATATATTCTTCATTTTATGCCTTTTTTAACCCCTACTAGGCTTTTTATCTCACCCTTTTCTTATGCATGTGCTTAGGTTATCCCATGAAATGCTAAGTACGAATGAATGTTATGGTCATGTAAAATAAGTTTTCAATAAAGATGTTGTGTTTTATGTTCTATGTTTTTATGAAATTTTACTAATTTACAAATAAATTAGAACTCTTGATCCTTGAAGTTGTCTTAAGTGAAATTTTATGTAATAAATCATGATTAAGTGTGTAATAAAGAGAAGGGTTGTTATAGGCTTCATCTCAACCATGAGGAAATTTCCATGAGTGATGCGATTCTGGATGTGAACATCCTAGTTAGTAGTATTTGGCCAAAGACTTCATTAATAACTATGATTTTTTCTCCCTTACATTCATTTCTATACTTGATTATTTTGTGCCTTCGGTTTTAATTTCAATTATATATGGGAATTTATATTTTTATGGATTTTTTATTTTGATATGATATTGTGAGTTTATTAGGGTATTATTCTATCTAAATTCATAATTATCATTTGGATAATTACTAAACTAGTAAATAAAGTGTCTGAGTGCAGTGGTAAAAGAGGAAGCATACCCATTCCATTAAGTATCAGTACTAAACTTATAGGTAGTGTCTACTGAGTGTGGTGTAGATATTAAGGTTGATCCTACACTAAGAATATTAGTTATAACATTATTAAACAAGTTATGGGTAGATTAGTGGAGTTAAAATATTCACATTCTTGATTAACAACACACCAGTAAGGGCATAACATACCAAAATTGAACAACCAATTTGAGAGTCACAATGGAAACATAACACCAAAAAACTAAAAAAACTTTACTTATCTAGAAGTGATTTATGAAACCTTAATAATTCCATCATCCTCATTATAAAGTCTTATAAATATATTAATATATTATTAATAGAGGTACAATAGTGGTGGATCATTATAATTCATGGTTAGTAGGTAGAATTTGGTGATATCAGTTTGTTTACAAATTTATAATGTAGGTGTTTATCACTTTAGCAATGTTAAAAATCCTAATATATAAACTCTAGGTTAAGTAATTTGATTTACTATTGTATACCCATATAAAACACTTCAATTATTTTAATTTTATTGTTTTTATTGAAAACACCAAACCAAGAGCCCTAGTAACTCAAAATATCTCCCAGCAGACCGACCTGGACTCCTAGTAGAAATCTTATTTCTGAAAAATATAATTCAACAAAGACAAGAGAATACATAAGAGTGGACATACAATAATATAGATAGATACATTGAGGATTATTACTTCCCAATTAAATTGGGTTGTGGTGAGGAGAGTCTAATAGGTTATACACTGAATAATATAGTGAAATTACCTGATGGTGGATAGATTCCTAACAAATGTTGGTTGTCGTAGAGGAGAGTCTCTAGGGGTGGACCCCTAATAAAAATAAATATTCCATATGGGTGTATAGTTTCATAACCAATGGATATTTTATATTTAAGTCCATATGGGAGGAAATTTACAGGCGAATATTATGATAAATCAATTGTAGGTGAATATAAATATATAGTAATCATAGTAAGGTCCCTATAGGTAGAAAAATAATTGGTATTCATGATATGGATTAGTGGTTTATTTTATTTGATAAAATTCCTATGATTCATTGTGTAATGTGAAGTATATAGATTTTGAGGTATGAAATAGAAGTGATTTGTATAAATGGATTTGGGGGTGATGATTAATAATTTTGTTTTGTTTATTCTATTCATGGATTCATTATCATGCATCATTTACAGAGATATGTGTGATTTCATGGGAGGAACTTACTCAGAAGATCTATATGCTAACCCATGATTTTTATATATTATTTTTCAAGAATATTAGGATAGAGTCAATGATGGTATTTGAAGAAATTATCTCTAGAAATGGGAAACATTTTGGAGGATTTGGATTGAAATATTCCTCACTGGAGGTATATATCAGATTATATACATTATAGTTGTTTTTTACTTATGTTATTGGATATGTATGACTTTTATTTTTATGAAATATTCATGTATGTTGGTAAGAAAACTCATTTATTTTATTCTTGGTGATGTGGATTTATCTTTTATAAAGGGGTAATTGGTTAAATATATATATAATGATATAAACGTGGTACTGGTAACTTAAACATTGAATATTAGTTATAGGATTCTAGGGTCACAGTCAAACTTATTTTCTACTCAGGTGGAGTACCAGTGAGGGTTGGTCATAAAAATTATTTTATCATCTTTTTTTAATAATCCTTCAAGTATCTTTTGTATCTATATTTGGGTAAAAAAAGATAGTTTTAACATTTTTATGTATTGGAAGACTATTTTTAACACCCTAATATTATATAATTAATTTTATTTAAGTAATATATACAATAGTGTGTGGTATACACAACACCAAGCTTAAACAAACCACAATATACTATTATTTAAATACGACCATTATGACCAATCCATTTGATTGATGGTTATTAATAAGAATAAACATATTATGAAATATATTTAGAATGTTTTCTATTAACAACATTTATAACGAATCACACATTAATTATTAATTGGTTGGAAATGAAGAAAAAATATTTTAAAGGTAAAAGTGATAATTTTCATAAAACCTTTTTTCAATGTGAAATGTACTATGATATTAAAATATTAAATTAATCATTATTGATAAATGATAATAATAAGTATATTTTATATAAAATTTAATTAATTAACAATAATTTAATTATGGTTATTATACATGTGATGAGAATAAATTCATTTTATGCTTCAAAAATCTATTTTCTTCAAAAATGTTTTTATTAGATTTTATGTGTGAATATAATAATTAATTTATTACACTTATATATATTTTATTGTAAAATTGATATAAAATTTTAAATTATCTTGTATTAGTGGGATTGGGATGTTTTTTTTGTTATTTTTATAAAATAATTGATTTTTGGGTGAATAGTGAAAATAACGATTTTCAAATGCGGTCACTTTTATTAATTTTATGTAATCATGAATTAATAAATTGATAAAAATTTTGATTAACCAAATTTATGTTAATGTGGTTAAATAATTTTTTTTAAAGCATTATTTGTAATTTTGGAACCCATGCATGACTTTTTGGAATATAAATCATATTTTATTCAAATTAGAAACCATTACTAGGACTTTGTATTTAATGGTATAGTTAGAAGGTGTAATTTTATTTTTAATTTATCCAAAAGTATAAAAAAAATAATTTATTATTTATAAAACAATCATGTAAATCAGCTTCTTACTTATTTTAAAGGTGAAATTATTTTTACTCTTAAATCAGGTATTTTCCTAAAAAACTGTTTTTGTGAATTCTACATGCTTATATTAAATTTAATATATTACACATATATATTATTAATTTGAATATATGGATTAAAAATTTTTATTCATTATTTCCATATTTGGTTATAATTCCCATTTATTTTTGTTTTAAAATTACGTTATGAGGTTAAAACATTAAGTTATCACGGTTTAGAAAAAATTGGGTTTAATGGGGTTTTATTTAAGATATAAGGATCAAAATGTCATGAACACCGGTAAATGTGATTTTTTAGTTTATTTATAACCTTTAAAATCATATATATGAATTTGGAGTTCCTTTGTTCCACTTGACCATGAATACAACCATATATTAATTTAAAACATTGGATAATTATAAGAGTGGCTCTCCCATCACTTATAAAAGGGAACTGCTTGTCATATCATGTTCAAACCTATGGATAAAATTATCTAAATCAAGAAATACCCAAATATATTCTAAAAAAAATCCTGCACATGAACTATATGATTTTTTATTATCAAAATACCAACCAAGAAGGTTTAAGGTGTCAGCCAAAGGTTGTTTTCCAAAGATGTGGTATAACTCTATACAAAAAATTTTACTTTTATTTCTTCTTATAACTCCAATTATATCATAAATATGATGATATAGTCACATAATTATCTTTGATATACTTAATTTTTAATATTATATAGGAAAACCCCTATTCATTTCCTTTTCCATTCTATGGTCAATGAAAACATTGTTTGTGCGTATGTGTGTACTACCACATCCACAAATCGATGTGATTCAATTTTCACCACCACCACTCATGGATGGTCCTAAGTATGTAAATAATGAATAAATTTGATATTTTTAACATAATTATGACTCTTTTATATAAAAATATTATCTAATTTATTTATTTTCCTCCTAGTATAAAAAATAAAATGTCGTTCATGCATACATATGGACTAATGTCTCTACCAAATGATGTAGTTAATATTTATGACCACCTTTCATGGATGATTATAATAATATAGTTAATATATAAAAAATATAATTATTTTAGTATTTCTATTCTTTAGATAATTTAATAATGACCCCTTTTACCTTGTTCAACCTACCAAAATTGTTTTGGGATTATGAGGCATGTGTCATAAAAATGTACACCAGGGAATTAATCGATTTTGTAACATTATAAAACATGTTAATAAATTAAATAAATGGGATTATGATAAGTTTATAAAAATTTAAAAATTTATTAATAAATTAAATAATTAATATACTTTTATTATACAAGATTCAAATAATGTATGAGGTGAGTAAGACTTAAGGTAATATGATTTCTCATCTCAATTTACTTTCTTTGATACTTATTCCATAGTCACCACATATATTATTTTATTTGGTATATATAATAAAATATGGTTGTATTTTATTATTAATTTATTTAAATTAAATCGGTTTACAAATCCTTTCCATATTTTTCCCATCAATGATCTTTTGATTTCAAAGTGACCAAATGGGTAAAAGATTTTTATTTAAAATGTTGTTTTAAATGTTTTAAACTCTTCTACCTCAATGTTATTTTAAATGTTCCATGAATATTATTATTTATAATTCAATTGGAGTTAAATTATATTTAAAACTTCTTTTTTTACATTCTTTACAAATTTTAAAAAATAAATGTTTTAAATGTTTTCATATGGGATGCTTTTGACTCTTTTTACCAAAGTTTGAAATGAATGTCTTTTAGCACAAACGACATGAAAAAAAATTTCACATCGACATTTAATTTCTTCATTATTAAGCTTCCTATAAAATTTCAAATTGGTTTCAAATAATATCATATTACATCCCACATGTAGAATTATTTATTTTTAATAGTTTTCAAAAAGAATTACATTTCTTATTACTTTTATGAGGTAACTGAAAATGGTTTTATTTATGGGATGAAATCAAAATTTTATAGTTTTTATGATTAATTGAATAAGTTATTAGATGTTTTTATTTTAAAACATGACAATGGGTAATTATTGATGAATTTGGGAATGGGGAGTAAACCTAAACCATTAAGAGACTATTCCCATTATGTGATGGGTGGGTTCATTAAATATCTCTAATTCATTCTGTAAAGTGGTGGAGTTCACTGTTGTAAGGTAATATTATGAGAATATGGAGTGAGTTCATTAATTCTATGAAGTGTAAGAGTAACTGATGTATGTTAATATGAATATAATGTTTAATTATCCTATTATGTGATTATATGGTGAATGTATGATGTACCATGTCTCCTATATGTATTATATATGATTGTAAATGAGTATTCATTGAAATATTTTGATTTAAAAAGGCAATAAATGAGTTTAGGTATTAAAGAAAATTTTAGGATCTTATAAAAGTAAAAATATATTTTTCATAGTAAATATTCCATTAATTATTAATATTTATTTATTATATCTAATAAAGTGTATTTTTAAAACTTTATGTCTTTGAAGTTTATTTCACAAGTTGATAAATGATTATTTAGAGATCAAAATATTATTATGAAAAACGGAAAATTTCCTTATGGGTTTTAATGAATTTAAAATTGATTAAGATGTTTCCATTACTTTTTATTCTCCTACTAATCTTTTTATGGTCATTCCATGTTTAAAATATTTTGTAGAGGGTGTAAGGATGAGTATGAACTATTACGAGGTCTATCTTAGAATAAAGGAAATTATCCTTGAATGAAAAGTATGTCATGAATTAATTAGTATTTAAAACTTAATATTTTTCTAGGGGAAAAGTGGACTATGTCTTTTGGTGTTTCTTATGTAATGTAATTGTTTTATTATTTAATTTAAAACAATAAAATTAACAGATACTCAAAATGTAAGAAAACAAAACCATTTTTATAAATCATGTAATTATCAGTTGTTTATTATACATGGATTATACTATTGATGAAAATAAAACTTTTAGGAATTTTGAGGCACTTATGAATGATAATAGACTATAATACCTATTTAATGATTTATTTTTCAAATATATAAATAAGAGGAAATTATGTGCTGTATAACTATAATAAATTCACCTCAACATAATGGATTAATGGAAATGATAAATAAAACCCTGGTCATTAGCTTTAAAAACATAAAATAAATTATGAATATTAGAATTTACTCTTATAATTACATAAAAATCAATGAGTGCACATCATATTTAAACTATATAACGAACTAAATTTTTCCAAGAAAAAGTAATTATATTTTCATTGGTATCAAATTAGTGTTAAAGGTTAATAATTTTAGATAGTTTAACTTAGATTACAAAAATATATCATTAGTCGTGTTATATTCTAAGAGTATAATATTCAATGGAATAAGTGAACTATTAATGATATTATTATTACACCCAAATAAAAGTGTGTTAGATATCATTTAAAAGTATAATATCAGTCAAAAACTGAGACTAGTAAGACTATCTTATAATAAAGGGTTGGGTATGAACCTAAATAAAATTTATATGATGAGGGTTTGGGTGAATTTAGTGATTACTAACTCAATAATGAGATCAAGGGAAGTTATTTGGCCTCCTTAAAAAATTATCCATACTATTTGCGATGTATTTTCATTAAATATTTCTTAATATCATATTAATGATTAACCATAAACTTAAAATAATCTGGTAAGGAGTAATTAATTAAAAAGTATTATTTATTCCATATTTGAATATATGAGTTCCTTATTGAAAAATAATATCTAAAATATTGTCAATAAAAAAATAACAAATAATTTATTAGGTTTAAAAGGATACAAAAGAAAAGAAAAGAAAATTTTAGTGAAATTAACATTAGGTCTAATGTATAACAAATTGATAGGGGTTTCTTACAATGAGTGGCTATTAATTATAATGATTTATTTCTCCAAAATTTAAGCATTATCATATTAGATTACATCAATCCTTTACTATATTTTTGGATCATAAGTTATAATAACATGATATTAAAATATCATTCCATAATGGTGAGTTAGAGAAGAATTTTATATAAAACCCTGAGGGTTATACCGGTACATTCAAATAAAAATCACGTTCATTAATTATAAAAATAATTATATGGTGTAAAATAATCATTTAGAGAGTTGTATAAATCATTTATTATTTTATGTAAAATAATTTCATTAACCCTATAAAGCATGAATCTTGAGATTATTTTGAATAAATAAAGTATTAAATTATTTTTATTTTATTTCATGTTAATGTAATGTTAATCATTCAAAAAATATATGGTCAATTGATAATATGACACTACAACTCAAATATATTCTTGAAATTAATTATCTTCCTAAAGAAAAACAAATTATATATATTTAATATGATAGAGTTGGAAGGATAAAATATTATACGTATCTCAAAATTATTATATAAAAAGTATAATAAAATGATATATGTTTTATAATCTAAAAAAATAATTATACCCCAAGGTTCATATATCAAATTGTTCCTTTATAATACACTAACTAAAAAATGAAAAATATCTTATATGAGTGTAATTATCAATGTTATTGTAGTTAAAAGTATAATGTACACCATGATTTTTTAAATATAAAATATTTCATTTAACATTTTCACTATAAAAGGATCATTGAAAATATCAGGAATCCTTAATTGTAACATCTATTGAATTTAAATTATATATATATTCTATTCAAACCAAATGTACCCAATATCATTATTCACACACAAAACTAATCCTAAACGAACAGTGACACATTATATAATCTTTAATAGGCATATTTTATAAAATTTTCTTTGTATGTGCATTATTTTTTAAAAATAAATATATTATTGATAACATTTTTTATATTAATAAAACATTAACAAAAATTTTATTAGTAATTGATAGAAAGTAAGAATAAAAATAGTAAAAATTTATAAAAAAGTTATTTACTAAGAAAACAGTTTTTATTATATTTTTAAAATTTTATTTAAAATCAAAATTTTAAAATTTATATTTTGAATTTTAAAAAATAAAATTCATTTTTGGATCCATAATTTCAATATTATATATGGTCAAATTTTTGGGGTTTTAAATAATTTTCTAGGTGAATAGTTATAAATATAGTTTTTTACTAAAATCATAGCAATTATGGTTATATCAAGAAACAATTATAACATAAAAATAATATATTTTTTCCATGATAAAACATATATTTAGGTTGTTAAAATATACTTTTAAAAATATAAGTTTGAGTTTATAAAACCTATTTTTAACAGATTAAGTAATATTTTCCAAAAAAACTATTTTCGGTCCTCGATTTTAATTAAATATTATTTTTGGAAAAATTCTATTTTGGGTTGAATTGGAATCCACATAACATTTATTGGTTTTATATTATACCAATTTATATAATGAAATATAATGTTTTTTGTAATTTTACCACACTCATAAATTTTATGATTAAGAAAACACTTTTTCAAAAAATGGGTTTTTGGGAATTTTATGCACTAATGTAAAAATTGAGTATTATTAATCATATATTATTTAAGTGATATAAAGGATTTAATAGTTTTAATTAGTGGGAATAAATTATATAATAATGGGTATTTAATTTTTAGTCATAAAAAATGGTTTACTAAGGTTAGAACTAGTTTCCTCAGTAAAACAAAAAATTGTAAAAGTAAAAATTATAGGACTAAAGGACTTAAGAACATGTGTAAAACATATGTGAAAATACATTTTTGAGGGATTATAGACCTTATCTCATCCCCAATATATTATTATACAATATTTTAATTCTTACTAACATGTGAAACAAGTTCTCTTTTTATATTAAGTTGAAATATTTACCAAATATATCATTCTCATCACTTATAAAAGGGGTATCTAACCACTAATTGAAGATCACTAAAATAATTTTTTTCCCTCTTGAAAAATTAATCACTCACCTTTAATAGTGTGATTTAAAACCAAATTTATTTTTCTTAATGAAACATAGTGGCTGACTAGAGTTGTCTCACTTGAGGAGTTTCATAGTCAATGAAACACTATTTCTAATTCACATAATCAATTTATTTTTGTTGTTTTTATTATATTTATGAAAAGTATGGTTTTGGGTTTTTTTTAAAACAATTAAATGAAGTTAGTAAACTGAATTCATATGAAAAAATAATGATATTCATAAATAATGGTTTGTTCTTAGGGTTTGGTAATGCGAGTTCATTCATTTTGTTGTTGTTTAAATTATATTTGATAATTCAATTTATGAAACCCCATAAATGAATTACTTTCCTTTGATTTATTGATTGTGATATTTTATAATTCCTAGGAAAACACTTTGGCACACCAAACCCCACCACATCAAATATAATTTTTTTTAAAACCTCAAGCAGGAGTGAAATTCTTCTAAACCCAGCTCTATGGTATGCTATTTCATCCCTTTATATATCATCAAATCAATCGTATGAAGAGTTTACTCAAGGTAAGGGAGGGAAAGCAAATGAATCAAAGAAAATGAATGGATTTGAAAATAATTCCATGTTGAATGGATTCCACACCCATAAAATACTATCACATAAACCAAAAATAACATTAAAAAAATTAAGAACTTAAATAATTATATTTAAGAATGTTGCGAAATCTCCAATAGGGACAAGCCTCTGGTTAATCACTCATTATTTCGAGTAGAAGAGTTCATAAATAAAGATGGAAGATAGAGGAAGAATGAATGAAAAGGATTATAAGAACAAACACTTGAATGAAGATGAATATAAATTACATTGAGATGAAATTAAAAACTAAATGAAAATTGGAAAGAAAACCCATTACAATAGTATCCCTATAGCACAATGCAACAACTGATCCTCAAAACCTATCTCTTTATAATTCCCATAGGCTATGTATTTATAGTTTTTAATCCGACCCAAGGAATAATAAATGACTAAGTAAAAGGTATTAGGTCATAATGGGTCATTCTAAGGTGTCTAAATGTGTTTTTTCAAAACAATCATCATAAATTAGAATTTCTGGGATCTATCTAAGAGTTTCCTCTCATGAGTACTATTCATGATGTGTAATGTGTGGGGATGAAGTTTTTATGGGTTTTTTCACACATTGAATTATTATATGGGTTATTTTTGGATGTGTAATGGTGTGACCATATGTTTCATGCCATGAAACATGTAGTTATGTCCTAGAAACATTCTATTCCTATATGTATTGGTTTCACATCCTAAACTCCTTCTTGTTTCATGTTTTGAATGACTTTCATGATTTGAATTTGTATTTTCCAACCGGATTTTCCTAGTTTTATCTTAATTATTCATTTATGATACTTTAACTTGGTCCTTGACATAAAATTTTATCACAAAACATCATTTTCATCATCAATTCATCACCTTTTGGATTATTTTCTATTAAATATGGCATCCTTCCACAATTTTCAAAACCAATTAAATTCTAGAAAAAATAGTAAATTAAAGTGAAAAAATAATATTTTATATTAATATAAGCTTGAAAAATATAACTATGTAACATAACATTTTCCTCCCCTAAAATCTTATTTATTTTCCTTGATCCTATATTCACAAGTTATTTTCCTGAGACCTCAATTTCTAATGAGTCTTCCAAGGTAAATAGAGAGTTCTCAACATGAGTACTATTTTTTTTCCAAACATCTTTTCTTAATTACTTTCCAAAATATGATTTTATAATTACTATATAATGAAATCATTATTTTATGTATAATTAATTTTATAAGTCTAAAGGAATAATTATTAACCACCATTCACCTTTTCTATTAAGAAAAATGAAATCAATTTTTTTTTCGTTGTACGGACTATCGATTCCACAAAGCGACAACTTCTATTGTTTCACTGAAGCCTATATTAGGTAGTTATAAGGGTGAAATTAAATAATAATTGTAAAATATATAATATTTTTATCATTTTTAATAAAAAATTATAATCATACTTCCTTACCTATAATTATTTGAGAAGTGAAAATATAAAACATGTATTGTGTGGACTACCACCTCTAGGAAGTAACATATCTCACTTTTCATTCAGTTATTTAATATTTCTTAAAATATATCAAAATATTATTAAATACCTTAAATTTATCCAAATAATATCATTATAATTCATTAATAATGATACCATACTCAAATTAAACCAATTTAATAATCATGATCATCTATTAATTATAGAATGTTCTGGTTTGGGTTGGTCTAACCACATACTTGAACAATGATATATAATAATATTATAGATGACTATTAGATATTTATTAACTAAAATATATTATATAAATAATAAAATAAATATTCAATTCTGGTTAGGTAATAGTAAAATTGATTTTAAACTCATTAATTAATATACCAATATTCATTCATTAAAAATTATCAAAAAATCATCATCACAAATTTTCTCTTTAAGTATCATATCCAAAAAAAAATAGAAAGAATTTATAACATTTTAAATAATTATAAAGAATAATATATAGTACCTTTTATTATCTAGGAATTAATAGATTTAGGATAACAATGAATAACATCACTTCTATTACAAAACTAGTTCAAAATGATTAATATTACATACAATTTATTTTGAAACTAGATAATAACTAACTAATATTCTTATAGAGAAAAATTATAAGTGAATGTTTATAAAATATATAAATACAAAGAAGGATCTTAAATATTTTATTATGATATTTATTTTTGTTATTTAATATATTCAAGTTCTTTAGTGGATGTCCAGAATCATGTTAAGGGTTTCTTGTCTCAAATTTTCAACCCCTAAGACATGTTTCTTATTATATACCATCTTTTTATTGTAATAGTGTATCGAATAACACTTTAATATTTTGTATCATGATCATCTAATTATTAATGGTATTTAATTATTCATTTGAAATTAAATCCTTCAATAGGATTTGACTTAAATATATTGTTTTTAAGGGTGTAATTTCTCCAATTTTCACCCTTTGAGACATATTCATTAGTATACACCAAGTTTATTTGTAAGGGTGTATCTAATAACAATTTTAAATTTTATATAATGATACTATAATTATTCATGGTATTTTATTTTTCATTTTAAATAATATACTTCAAGGGGTTTTGAATTTAATGTTTCTATGGTTGTAAGGGTTTGTGATAACTCAACTTTCATTCCATAAGTTATAAACTTTCTTAATGTACTATATTATTCCATGTATGATTTATTATGCACAGTGAATAATTTTTATGATATGTACTCATTAAATTTTTGGTTTCTATAATTATTTTTTATAACCTCATTATCAAATTATTCTCACCTCAATGATTATGCTACTTGTAAATATTTTATGTCTCAAATTTTCACCCCTTGATACATATTCTTTATTATAACCATGTTTTATTTGGAATTATGAATCTACTACTCCTTTAATATTTTTTTTATCATTACCCTATCATTATACATGGTATTGAACCATGGATAAATCAAGAAAGAGTATAAAAACAAAAAAAATCAAATATCCTACCTCGATATCAAATCAATAGCTAATGAAGAATGATTCTATTTAATTTTCATTGGTGAGATCAAAGAACTCTATGGATGATGAAAATTTCCTTGGTATACCGATCAACGATTTATAATCTAGTTGTCATCCACTAATTCTCTCCTCTATGGTTCTATCTTCTAATCTACAGGGTTATGAAACTAACCCTAGGAATTAGATATACCCATTCTCAAATAGTGTAGAATTAGGTTGTAGGAATTTAATATACAATAATTTATTAAATTAGTTTGTTCTTCAATTATTTCACATGTAAATTCACTTAAAAGAAACACCCAAAGCGTAAAAGATGATGTCAATACTAGGGTAAAACATATATCACATATTTAATGAATGTGTTAGTTTTCCCATCTGAGACACCAATTGGGAGATGTTCCATTATTTTCGGAAAACTACATGTGCATGTTATATTATATTTAATATTTTTAATATATTAACATTGAGGTTCTATGGGGATTGGAATTATTTACCGGCTCCATGAATTATTCAAAAAATATTCTTCAAAATATTGAAAAGTATTATATAGAAAAATATAATCATTACATTCTACAACCCTTTAGGTATATTAATGTAGGAATGAATAATCCAACTCAGAGAATGAGGTTATTGATCTCACATCTGGCTCTCGTTATCCCCAGTGATCTCTTGATGATTTCCAAGATGTGAATGAACTCGCACCAAGGGAATCACTCACCCATGAATCTTCATATCCTACTGATCCATGATAGTAATCAAGTACTATGAGAAGGTTACTTCATCCTCAATATCCATCTCACCCCAGTCCATAATGTGTGATGGGTCGTGCACCTATCTTCTCATATGTGACATGTGGAACACATCATGAACCTGATCTAACTAAGGTGGTATGGAAAAGTGGTATAAAATCTCACCAACTCTCTGTTGTATCTAAAAATCACCAATGAATATCATAGATAACTTTCTTACATAGAAAAATATCTATAATCCTTAACAAGGTGAGACCTTCATGAATAAATGATCACCACCATCAAACTCCAAAATTTTATGTTATTAGTATGTATAGGTCTTTTGATGACTTTGGGAAGTCTTCATATAATGATGGATGATCTGTACCTTCTCTATTGTTACTCACACCAACTCTATGCCCATAAGAACTATCTCCCCTTGCTCTATCAAGAATAATATTGACCTTGAAGGTCTCATATTAAAGTCTTGGAATAGTACCACACTGATGGTGGAATGATAACTATTGTCATATGAAAACTCCACCAAGGGTTGATGATCCTATAAGCTATGGTCAAAATCCAATACCCAATCATGAAGCATGTATTCCCAAACCTAAATGGTTGGATCTATATAGCCATCAGTCTAGGGGTGGAACCTTAAGCTCAATTGTAACTTGGTCCCAAAGCCCCCTATAATCCTCTGCATAATAATGATTTGAAGTGATCATCATAGTCTTGAACAATCATTGAGGGAGATCTATAAAGCCATCATATCTCTTATATGCGTATAGGAATCCCAAACTCTTCACCGAACACTAATCTCATATATATTTGAATTGGGATGAATTGGTGGGTCGATATACAATAACCCATATAATATAATGTCCTCTATATAAGTGCAGAAATACCATAAAAAAATAGAGATACTATAACACTCCCACTCTTGAACCTCATGGGGTTGGGAAAAAACTAATAGTACTGATGCTTGACCTTCACCTTCTAGAAAGAGAGGCATCGAGAGATGAAATAAACTACTCTCCCCTTCATACTTGGAAACTAAAACTGACATCAAATGTCATGGTACATCTTCACTAATCCTAGATGTACAACTAAATGGGATGTATGAAAATCTCTCAAAACCTTTACTTAATGTGTGACTATAACCATCACCCATCCTTAGAAAAGGATGACATGCTCCCCACATTCACAAAATACATTAGGACTATGCACTGTGGATATCTGGTCACTCAATTCCTTGAAATTGATAACCCCAAGTTGTGACTCCTTGACATGTTGAATAAGTGGAGGGGTAACAACCACCGACTGGAGGTATGCTTCGCTACCCTCATCCATTAGAGACAATTTCAAAGAGGCCAACAACTATGTTTCCTCGCCCAACAACTATGAATGTTATTTCTTGCAAAGATAATATTCTACCACTTTCCCACTACTAGAAGTGTAGAAAATCTCAAAATCATAGTCTTGTAGGAACTATAGCCATCATCTTCACCTCAGGTTAACACTACGGTAAAAGTGGGCATTTGCGATGGGCCATTTGGGATAGGTCAATGTCCAATTACAAATAGTCTGTCAGAAAGTTTTTTTGTGAAGGGAAAACCAGCTGATCGCAAATAATAAGTTTTTTGCGATGGGGTAATGGTTCCTGTTGCAAAAGTTTTGGCACACCATGCACGAAAAAACCCAGGAAAGGGAATTTGAAACAAGATTTATATCTCATCGTAAATAATATATTGATAAGTGGCCTTTTGTGACATGCCCTATCGTAAAAGTCTTTTTACCTAAAGGGTATTTGCAACGGGACCCATCGCAAATGAAACTATTTTCAATGGTAGTCTCGTCGCAAATAACCCATCGTAACTAATCTAACCTATATATACCCCACCTATTTTCCTCATTCCACTCAATTTCCCACTCCCCTATCACTCTCTCTAGTGGAAAACATTCTCTCAAAATTTTTTGTAGTTTAGAATTTTAATTCGGGGCATAATTCACAGCTTATATCCTTCGAAAGCTTCAGTTTTACGGTATTTATCTATTTCTTTTTTTAGCTTAATTCATTTTATTTTATTTTGGTTATAAGTATTCTTAATTAGCTGTAGTAAAATTAAATTATAAATAAATAGTTTTATTTATCATTGTTTAAGTTTATTTAAATAATTACGTTTGATTAATATGAATTAGTATTAATCAACAGTTATTATATTAATCAGTAATAATTAGTATTAAATTGTTATAATTAGTATTAAATTATAATAATTAGTGTTAAATTATAATAATTTGTATTAAATTGTAACAAATTGCAATAAATTGCAATAATTGGTAATAAATTGTAATATTTGACAATAAATTGTATAATTTAGTCTTAAATTGTAATATTTTGAAATAAATTGTAATAGTTAGTAATAAATTGTAATATTTAGTAATAAATTACAATAATTAGTAATAAATTACAATAATTAGTAATAAATTTCAATAATTAGAAATAAATTGCAATAAGGTGTAATAAATGACCACAATTAGTAATAAATTGTAACAATTAGTAATAAATTGCAATAATTAGTAATAAATTCTGATAATTATTAAAAAATTGTAAAAATTAATAATAAATTGTAATAATTAGTAATAAATTGCAAAAATTAGTAATAAACTGCCACAATTAGTAATAAATTGCAACAATTAGTTATAAATTTGAATAATTAGTAACAAATTTGAATAATTAGTAATAAATTGTGATGATTTGTAATAAATTTGAATGGTTAATAAAAAATTGAAACAATTATTTATAAATTAAAACAATTAACAATAATTAGTAATAAATTATAATAATTAGTAATAAATTTTGAAAATTAGTAATAAATTAGAATAATTAGTAATAAATTCTAATAATTCGTAATAAATTATAATAATTAGTAATAAAATATAATAATTAGTAATAAAATCTAATAAATTTTAATAAATTCTAATAATTTGTAATAAATTCTAATAATTTTTAATAAATTCTAATATTATGTAATAAATTGTAATAATTAAAAATAAATTTCAACAATTAGTAATAAATTACAACAATTAGTAATACTTAGTAATAAATTCTAATAATTAGTAATAAATTGCAATAAATAGTAATAAATTATAAAAATTAGTAATAAATTATAATAATTAGTAATAAATTGTATCAAATTGGAATAATTTGTAATAAATTTTAATAATTAGTCATAAATTCTTGTAATTAATAAAAAGCTATAAAAATTAGTACTAATTGGTAATAAATTCTACTAATTGTTAATAATTTGTAATAATTAGTAAAAAATTGTAATAATTTTTAATAAATTATAATAATTACTAATAAATTCTAATAATTAGTAATAAATTTCAACAATTAGTAAAAAATTACAATAATATGTAATAAATTCTATTAATTTGTAATATTTAGTAATAAATTCTACAAATTAGTAATAATTAGTAGTAATTAGAAATAAATTCTAACAATTGGTAATAAATTCTAATAATTAGTAATAAATTCTAATAATTTATAATAAATTCTAATAATTAGTAATAAACTGTAATAATTAGTAATAAATTGCAATAATTTGTAAAAAATAGTAACAATTAGTAATAATTAGTAATAAATTCTTATAATTAGTAATAAATTGTAATAATTAGTAATGAATTGTAAAAATTTGTAAAAATTTGTAATAATTATTAATAAATTGTAATAATTAGTAATAAATTCTAACAATTAGTAATAAATTATAATAATTAGTAATAAATTGAAAAAATTAGTAATAAATTGAAATAATTAGTAATAAATTCTAATAACTAGTAATAATTAGTAATAATTTGTAATAATTAGTAATAATTAGTAATAAGATTTAAAAATTAGTAATAAATTCAAATAATTTGTTATTGTTGACACCATGAAATGTGTTCAAATGCACTTTTACATAGAGTGATGAAATGATTCTCAAATAAACAACAAATTTCAAGTATGAGTAAATATATTTTCACCATACATGATGAATAAATGGAATGATATCCCCATCCAGAAGTAGGTAGTGGATTTCCACGATCGATGACGAAAAGGCATCAAAACATTAAATTAAATTTCCGAGTTTTAGCCGAGAAGACTTGGCTTATTTACCAAATCATGAAATGTAGATATCTTTAAGACCTTTGATTTGACTGGTCGTAGAGCCCAAACAGACTTACAGATCAAAAGTTATGGCACTCGGAAGACAGATAAAATTTCACAAAAGGACCTACACAACAGACCAACGCGGAGGACCTACATGGATAACATGCGAGGACAACCTCCCTTCGGCTAGGTCCTCTCCTTGCCTATAAACAGGACCATTTGGATCCCTATTCTAGGGATGAAAAAAGTTGTAAGATGTCCCAAAGATCCCATTGCATTTCTATTTCGCCAAGATCCGCAAAATTT
This sequence comes from Viscum album, assembly GCA_963277665.1. Taxonomy (NCBI): domain Eukaryota; kingdom Viridiplantae; phylum Streptophyta; class Magnoliopsida; order Santalales; family Viscaceae; genus Viscum; species Viscum album. Next base: position 193,355,350 of record OY728122.1, read on the forward strand.
TCTCAGGTATCTCTCTAAAAACATGAGAGAAGAGAGAATTAAAGGGAAAAAAGTGGTTCGAAGTCCCATCACGGTCTAGAACATAGGGAGATTCATGGAGCACCTGTGCGGAGCACCTGCATGGAGCACCTGCGCGATGCACCTGCATGAGGAAACTTTGCAAAGCACATACGTGATGCACCTTTGCGGAGCACCTGTGAGGCACCCCTTAGCAAAGCAACTATGCAACCCCACTCTTCCATACCGCGGGGCCTGTGCCCCCGCACCCCTGCTTGGGTTGCTACCGGGCTGTGGTCTCGGCCCTTTGGGCTGGTCCCTTCGCTCCCGTCACTGACCCCCATGAAAAATGGAGATTCACACCGCGAACTTTTCATATCAGGTCGATGACATTTTCTATTTCACCCTTTATGCATCCATACTTCCATACTTGGACTACCATGATTTGAGACACTCCATCACACTTAATGAAGTGAATTGAGTCGACTTAAACCTTTTGGATCCTTTCACATCTTATGAGTTTGGACTCTCCTTATAGATTCTTGAAGTACCTTGAGTCGATACAATCCTCAAGAAACAAATAAAACATCATCACCTGAATTATTTTCTTGGTTAAACCCTAAATGGGCATCCTACTTAGGAGTAAGCCCCAACAAATTTCAAATGGGCATCCTCCTTAGGAGTAAACCCTAACCAATTCCAAATGGGAATCCTCCATAATAGTAATCCCCAACCAAACCTGAAATGGGCATCCTCCTTATGAGTAAGCCCCAACCAATTCCAAATGGGCATACTCCTTTTGAGTAAGCCCCAACCAATATCAAATGGGCTTCCTAAATAGGAGTAATCCCCAACATACCTCAAATAGGCATCCTCCTTAAGAGTAAGCCCCAACCAATTTCAATAGGGAAACCATCCTTGTGTAGGCCCCTCAACTTCACCCCTTCTTCCTTACATTGGACCATTGTCCAATGTAAATAGAACAGAGGGAAGGCTCATCGCCTCTCCCTCTTCTATGGTCAACGCGCCCTCTCCCATCAGCAGATGAGGAAAAGTGTGAAGTGTCATTGTTGAATATTTCACATCCTATTATTTCTCACACCGTGCATGACTCACATAAGCTTAGAGATACGTGATGATTGCAACATGTACACAATCATTCACACAATGAACTACGACAACTCTGATTCCTATTCAAGCCATGATACGTAGGAAGCCCTTTTTAGGGCCCGAGCTTATCCAACCCTAATTCCCCCAATTTGGGCATCCTCCTCAGGAAATAAGACCCAAATTCAATCCTCAAACTATCAAGGCATCCTTTTTCCTGGAGTAAGCCCAAACTCATATTTCTCAGAGGACTATACTCTCCTATGAGATTCATTAAACTATGTGGCCTTTGATTCCCTTCATATGGGATACATAGGAAGCCTCCTTGAGGTTCAAACCCAACTCTTCAAATAAACCCTATTATCTTTGGGCCATATTCCCAATAGGGTCTGATCCTACATGGAATCACATATCCTTTCCAAGTTCCGTGGGCTGTTTCAGCATAAGTCCCACACTAAGTTTCAACCTAGCACCTTCTGCTTCGACGTCCCTATCACATGACCTTAAAAGGCATGATGTGTCCTATTAAGCGGCACCGAACTACGAGGGTTCTGATTCCTTTGACAAGGATACGTAGGTAGCTCATTTAATGAGCACGATCCTAAGATTAAAACATACCTTCGTCTCCCTGGAAGACAATAAATTACAGAGTGCCCCACTGAGTGGCGTAAAAAACCAGTATCATCATAACAATGATTAAAAGTTTCTCTAATCTGTATATTAGAGGATACCATTGATGGAAAACCTTGAGTACAAACAAGTGTTTCCATTTATGAATAACCTTGAATGCATGCTGATGATTCTAAATTTTACACATGTTAATAAGTGATTGTAAATTTCAAGGGATACTTATGATATACTTGGTGAATTAATAAGGATTCATGAAAACATATTTTAATTTTACAAAGAGTGTCCCAAAGTAGAAAATAATTCCCCCTAAAAGGGTGTGATGAGTCCGACATCCCATCTTCTAGACCAATTCACATTTTTAAGTATCGTAAAGTTAAAAACATAATGAATGCCTGCCTTAGGAAAGCAAGCCCTCTTTAGATAAAGAACTATTGGAATTTTCAGGTTCCATGAATAAATCTAAAGGAAACCGCCTGGAAACATGGATTCTTAAATCCATAATACACATTTCAAGGAACTACAAAACTGTTATAAATTCTAATAATGAGTAATAATTTGTAATAATTTGTATTAAATTGTAATAATTAGTAAATAATTGTAAAAATTAGTTACAAATTATAATAATTAGTAATAAATTTAAATAATTAATTATAAAATGTAATAATTAGTAATTAATTGTAATAATTAGTAATAAATTGAATAATTAGTAATATATTATAATAATTAGTAATAAATTGAAAGAATTTGTAATAAATTGTAAGAATTAGTAATAATTAGTATTAAATTCTAATAATTGGTAATAAATTGTAATAATAAGAAAAAAATTGTAATAATTAGTAAAAAATTGTAATAATTAGTAATAAATTATAATAATTGGTAACAAATTCAAATAATTAGTAAGAAATTGCAACAATTAGTAATAATTTTTAATAAATTTTAATAATTAGTACTAATTAGTAATAAATTCTAATAATTTGTAATAAATTATAATAATTTGTAACAAATTATAATAATTAGTAATAAAATGAAAAAATTAGTAATAAATTGAAACAACTAGTAATAAATTTGAATAATTAGTAATATTTTAAAATAAATTCTAATAATAAGTAATAATTAAGAATAAATTCTAATAGTTAGTAAAAAATTCTAATAATTAGTTATAAATTTTAATAATTAGTAATAATTAGTAATAAATTCTAATAATAAGTAATAAAGTATAATAACTAGTCATAAATTCAAATAATTAGTAATAAATTCTAATAATTTGTAATAAATTCTAATAATTAGTAAAAAATTCTAATAATTAGTAATAATTACTAATAAATTCAAATAGTTAATAATAAATTATAATAATTCGTAATAAATTCAAATAATTAGTAAAAAATGAATAATTAGAAATAATTAGCAATAATTAGAAATAATTAGCAAGAAATTGTTAAAAATTGAAAAAATTGTAATAAATTGGAACAATTTCTATTAAATTCATAGCTCCATTTTGACAGAATCCTTATCTCCTTGAAAATTGTTTCTACTAAAATCAGTATGAAATTTTTTTCCTCACGTATGGCTATCCATTTTCGTATGCATGATAATAAAGAGCAGTGTGGCGAGGAATTCTTACTCTCTATTCTCGTGCATTTAAAATGGATATGCATATATCAAAGAAAATTTTTCATACTGATGTTATTCAGAGAAAGTTGTAAGGATACAGGTCGTTATAAATAAGAGGATCTTTTGCTCAATGACTCCTCTCCACTCTCTCCAACTAAAATCACTATGAAAAAACTGCTCAGACGAATAGATATCCATTTTCGTATGCATGAGAATGGAGAGCAGCACGATGAGGACACCCTTCTCACTATCTTCATGTATAAAGAAATTGATATACGTAAATTTGAGTATATTTTTCATAGTGATTTCTATCATATATAGTGGATATGAGTCCTCAGAAAAAAGAGATGCCGCCAATCCGCAAGAATCTATGTCACTGGTAATTAAAAATTATTAGTACAAATTAGATATAAATAATATTAATTAGTGTTAATTAGTATAAATTATTATAATTTAGTGTATAATAGTTTAAAAGTTAAAAAAACATAATGTAAATAAGTATGAAATAATAGAAATTATTATAATTTGATAGAAAAGGGAATTAAATTGTATTCTCTTTTTTGGATAGTCTTTTTATTATATAAAATTATAAAATAACTAATAATTTTTTATTTTTTAGAGAAATATGGAATATCGAAGTTGAAAAAAAATCATTAGATGTTTACGCTTTGATAAATCATCACAAAATACAAGAAGTTTTGGTTTAAATCATGTATATATTGAGGGTGTTGAATCTTTCTTATCATTTTCGTCATCAAAACCAAAATTTGTTTCATAAGGGACAATTAATTATCCTTGTAAAAAATGTGATATGAGGATGTTTGACACATTTGAAAATCTTGGGGTTTATTTATAGAATGTTGGGTTTCAAGTAGATTATGTTTTTTAGTATTAATAATATACCTATAGAAAATTTGTGGCTTTAGGAAAAAACATAATTGGATAAAACAGATAATTTTTTGGGATTTGGCATATTGGTAAAATTTTTTGGTCTACCACATGTCGGATGTCATGAATATTTAAAAGAACTATTTTGGTAATTTGTTTCATATAATTTTTGATACAACAGGCAAGACCAAATATAATGTAAAATCATGATTAGATCTTTCCCAAATTTGTAGGCGACCAGAACTTGAACTATTTGAAAATGTCAGATCAAAGAATTTAATGAAGAAAAAAGTAGTTTTTTCATTCTCCGATGTGTATCAATTATTATTTTGTTAGTGGATTATAGATTTGATACATCCAGAGGGTTATGATTCCAATTTGGGAAGATGTTCCAATAATGGTGATATTATCAAATTAAAAAGTCATAATTATCATGTTATAACGGAAAAGATTTTTCCTATTAGATTAAGAAGTTTTTTGAATTCTATGATTTAGGATGCTCTAACAAACATATAATATTTTTTCAAGACATTGGTGAGGTTACAACTTACTACGATGAATTAAGAATAATACAAGATGATGTTGTTTTAATTTTATGTAGACTGGAAAAAAATCTTTCCACATGATTTTTCTTACTCAATGGAACATTTTATAGTACACTTACGCATGAAGAAAAATGTGGAGGTCTAGTACTATTCTGAGGGATGTACCCACTCGAGAGATGAGTGGAGAAATTGAACAAAAATCACTTAAAAAAGCATTAGTTGAAGTTTCAATTGTAGAAGCTTATTTGAAAGAGGAAATTCAGTTTTTCTACTCTAATTACTTTCAATCTGAATATCCCTAAAAAATCATACGGGTTGTAATAAGGGAAACATTGATGATGAAAGGGGTATTCAATTATCAATTTTTAATCATCCCTAACTTGGCTTTAGTGGAGTTCATGAACGATGAATTTCAGATGATGAAAATCAAAAAGCACATACATATGTTCTACTCAACTATGAAGAAATGAAACCATTTGTAGAGTGAGTTATCATATCACTTATTCTATAATTGTTGTTACAATAAATTAATATTATTTTATTTTTAGGTTTTATTATAATCATATCAAGAAACAACTTCCACAAATTACATGATCTACTTCTGATGAACGTCGGTATAAAAAACTTTTCCTACTAGTTTCAACAAATGGTAACATAAATTATTTTTTGAACATATAAAAGTAATTTATTATCTGTTATATTTATAATTTTTTTACAAATACTCAAGTATCTCAACATGATGATGAAATTGATAATCAATTTTGTGTATGGAGTAACCCACCATAGAAAATGAAAAAATATTATAATTTATATGTGGTGAATGTTTTCTAATATCATGAACATGAATACAGGGAATAAAAAAAAGTGAATAGTGGCGTTTTCTTGAGAGGATATGATCATAAGGAAACTGAAGTTGACTTTTAAGGCATTCTGGAAGAAATTATTGAACTGTGTTATCTGGGATAATATTACATAAAAATGTTTAAAGGTCAGTTGTTTAATACTGAGAGAGGATTGTGTGTTCATCCTATTGGGACCACATAGTGTATAAGTCATATTTATTGTCAACAATTGTCAGTAATGGTAAAAGTGAAGAAGTAACTCCAAAGTGAATGGATATTGGTTGAAGTAACGATACTTGGAGAATTGTTATATATTCATAGCATTGAATTCCATGCTTGGGAAATTCTCTATGTTGTTCAAATCAGAAAATAGTTTCACTGTTCTTAAAGTTCAATGAACATGTATTAATGAGTGATAAATTGTTTACAACATTGAAGAATCATCCTTTTAAGGTTGATTGAAGAGTTTTCTTTGGAATTGATAATCCAAAAAGAAAATAAGAAGAGTGAAGGTTGAAGAAGAGGATTGGAATTTGTCTTGGACTTTGAGGTGGCCATGGATCTTTTTTATGTTAACACTTCATTATGGATTACATTAAAAAGGGGGGTCATGAGCTAGCTACACAGCCTTAACCTAAGGCACATGAAGGACCATAGGGTTCGACCGAACCCATGGGAAATCCAAGAAAATCCATTTTAAGAGCAGAATAGTGCACACAGAGCGCGCACCACCTTACAGGGTGGCACACAGGCATGAGGGCATAACATGGGCGCAAATCACACCCGTAGAGTGCATAGGTATAGTGCATAGCGCACCCGCAGAACATGGTATGGGGTGGAACTATGGAGAGAAAGGGAGTAATCTGGTGATGGACCAGATTGGATAGATACATAAACCCCTCTCATCCCGCATTTTCTTTTTAATGTGGGATTCAAATTTTAATGCCAAGAACAAATCTTACCTGGTCATCACATCCTGCATCTCGGTCAACTGTTCGATCAACATCAGACTCCTATCATCCAATCTCTACCTCTCATCTAATCTCGCACTCTGCACATTTCAACCCGAGCTATTAAATGATCCCGTAATAGTGTAGTCATCCTCCTATGATGTTGTGCCACCGCTTATACTTATCAGAAAAGATGACCTGATCACCATGGACAATCACTTGATACCATATAAGGATCATTTTTTCCATTGGATCACACAGAAGTCATGCATGAAACATACATTGTTCATTATTGTGAATACTTACAAGGAGGAGGTTCGGCTGAGTCACACATTGTTATCTAGGCCACATGGTTTCATGATTTATTTAAAAATGAGATACATGCATGCACTAATGATTCCAAGAACGAATAAAGGAGCCCGCATTCGAAAAGGAAACAAAATCAGGAACTTGGCCTATCTTCACCCATGGGTTTGATGATCTTAAAAACCTCAGATATCCCTAGATTTCAAACCACGATCTCCATGAAAATTCACTAGGATTTTGAATGTTGAAGAAGAGTTTCTCTCTCTTATAAAAGGAGAGGATTGATCCAAGAAGAAGGTGTTTCCTCCCATATACCTGAGTGATTCCTTAATGAAAACAGAACACTCTCTTGGTCTACATTCTATGCGAAGGAAAAAACTAAGTCCCACAGTCCTTCATTAAGTGCTATTTACTATTGAAGGGTCTCAGGAAGAAAGAGAAACACACCCCCTATTCTAATATATATCCCTAAGCACACGACAAGTTTTATGAAAACCCTCATTATGTCTTGTGTAGTTAGTACCACATGCAACCAATTGGAGCATTTCACCCTTTTTATGCATTGTGATGACTGATCCATGAACCTCCCAGGTTTAATGAAGATGAACCACACATCCTTTGTGTGGGGAAGATCCATGTATCCCTTGAATGAGGAAGAGAAGTTTGATACCATCTGTTTCACAAAGAATAGATGAACTCCCCACTATTTTCATAATGCATCTATTCTATTTTATAGGGGTTAGGTTTTTAAGAAGAAGGAGAGTACTTAAGAAGGGCAGAGAGTACTTTCATGCACACATGGCATTGTTTGAAGAAATCCCATGTAATTGTAAATAAGGAGACCCAAAAATGAAATGGGCAGTGCATCTTCACAGGCACCCATACATGAAAATGAATGAAGAAGATTTTGTATGCCGACATGTAAATAACCTATCCAAGGGATATCACCCATTCAGACGTGGTTGATGAAAAGAAGAGAAAAGGAAGGAAAGAGGCGGTGTGTGTGTTTAAATAACCATACCCATTAGGGTTTTCACACAAGAAGGAAGAATATGTAAGTGCATGCATACATGAAAGAACATCCATATGTGAAGCCAATTAAATAATCAAAACGGCGTGTGCATGTGTGTAAAGAAGAAGAAGTGTAGAAGAAAGGTTCAAACTAAATGTCACATGTATGACCCAATGAATTCATTAATAAAGGATAATATTCTTACTATAATGATCCCATGTGAGCTGATCCTCATTTCCTAAACAATCACATAGGTTTAAGTGATTATTTATAAGAAAGAATAAGAAGATTTAATTTGGCTTTTGCACTAATGAAGAAGAAAGTAGAAGTACTAGTGCAATTGGTTTTTGACTAGATAATAATTTAGAGAAGAAGATAGTTTATTTCCTAATTATTTGAATGTAACCCAATGAAGAGAAGTTAAGAATATCAAGAGCAGAACCTACCTTTTGAATAAGGAAGAAGACTGTCTCCATAGGCAGTATAAATAACCCGCAAGGAATTTACAAGTTGGAATATGCTATCATCGGTCCGGGAAATAGGATTATATCCCTTCCCCCTCTGAGTGTAGGGACTCACACTGGGAATTGATTATCTCATTCCCTCCCCTAAGTGTAGGGAGCCTCACCATCTAGAATATTGTTTTCCTAGTCAACCATTGTAAACAAATATCACTTTATAGTGCAAAAATCCATGCACTTGTCAGTCCCATGCATGGAAAGAATGTAACTACTCTTATTGAGTAGTGAACCTTGTAAATATATTGTGTGCATATTTCTACTTATTTCTATTGTTTCGTAAAATATGTAAAATATAATAAGATAATCAAGATCCTAACAAGTAAAGAGATATATGGTTAAAAAGTTTGAATTGGTTAAAAAAGTCCATAATACTGATTCACCCCTCTAAGTGATAGGTATATCCCAAAATGGTCCTCTCAATTATTATCAGAGTGAGGTTAACCTTTTTTGAATTCTCTATAGTGAAGTTATTCTCTTTTTAAGAATTGATTTTCTTTCTTGAGTTACCAATGAGGTGAAGTTTCAGAGAATATTTAGTTGTCTCTAAGCAGAAGACCATATCTACCAAGACCACGATGAACATGAAAAATAAGGAGAAGAGAAGGTTGAAGAAGAATACTGTCTTATCTAATGAAGAAGAAGTATTTTTCTATACATACCTTTCTAACAACTAAGACACATTAATCTTGGAAATTAGTGAGAAGGTGGCTCATTTTTTCCACCATGAAGATGGAAAACTATAATATTTCAAATGATTAGGTGATACATGTGAGTACATTCAAACATTTTACGCATAATAAAAATGCGAGAAAAGTGGTGATGATCAATCTAAAATTTTTCAAGAATTATTTGTGGATATATTAAGATATATTCTATATGATATTCCAGAATAAAGTGCATCTCCTCTTTGGGGATTATTTCAATGCACGTAGGAAGATATCACCCAGTTGGAAGAAGTAAATGATGTTTTGGAGAATGGATTAAAAGAAACAATTGTTGAATGTCTAAAGAATTCTAGACATGTTGGAGCCTTTGAAGCAATAAATTGGGAACTTGAAATTAGTTACTTAAAATATATCAATGGAGTTTAGGAGAAAGAATGAGTCAATAAGACTTTGAAAGAGAAGATCGATGCACTTGAAAATGAGCTGAAGAAGAGCCCTGATGTCAATGGTTTATATTTGGAAGAAAATTCCAAGAAGATCAAGAAACTTTAATATTTGTTACAAAATAATGTTGTGACGCATGAAGTTGAAGTTATATAATTAAAGAAGGATTGTGAAGAATATAAGATCATGATTGGATAACAGAAGATTTTCCTTAATATGGATTATCTAAAATTGGAAGGTAAGTTGACCAATCTTGAGAAGAAACCTATTGAGCCCTCCCAAAAGAAGATAATAGTTTACAAAAGTATTCAATGTTAATTGTAGGATTGTAAGGGTGAAAGAACTCCAACATGTGATAAGAATATCATTAATTCACTCAATGATCTATCAAAAGTAACTGAGAAAGAACAAGTACCATCAAAAAAATCTTGTACTAATGTTTCTTAGTACGTTCCTACAAAAATTACAAGGTGAATGAAAAACTATAAATAAGTATGGATGACGAAAAGTAAAAAGATATGTACCACAATGTATAGGTTGGATATAAAGAAAAATTTGGAAGATGATTCCCCATAAAGAGCACAATAGATCAATGAGATATGTTTTTTCAGTCCATGTTGGTGCTACAATAGATTTGGGCATTGTGAATTGGATTGTAGGTAAAATACCATAAATGAAAAAGCATAGAGAAAGCCTATATCAAGGGGGAGAAATACAGAAAAAGAATAACAAAAATCTATAGATCCAGAAGCATATATTTACTACAAATATATTTGTTAGGTCAGACAGGGTAATGGTAGATGGTCTAGATGGGGTGAATAGACCCGATTAAATTGTTTAATCAAATCAATTGATTAATTAAATTAATTATCAAAGTTAATATTAATGATAATTAGTAGAAAAAAAGTAAATAACTAAAGGATGTTTTTTATAGTAGTTCGGTCCAAAGTGGGCCTACTCTAGTCTTCTACATCCCTACCCGGAGAGAGATGCGTGTGCACTAAAAATGATATTTAAAAGGGAATCATAAACTAATTACAAAATACTTTTCTAGTGGAGGGATAACCATGACACTAACTTATATGTGGGGAGTCACAACCCTTATAACCTGACTTTAGACACTGGGATCCAAAACCCAAACAGTCGTTACATTAAATACAAGGAGTCACAACCCTATGATCTTGATATTATAATTCGAGAGTCACAACCTAAGGAAAAAGAATAACAAATAATTCTTTTGTGTGCAAAAGTATAAACAGAAAAATAGAGTTCATATGAGATATGGGAAGTAGTATTACAGACTCATAACCAGATGAAGGAGAAGATAAAAAATAAATCATAGGTATTGGTTCTTGTAGTTTAGATCAACACGTCTTGTAAATTCAATTATAGTTGAAGCATAATTAATTATGCACCTGAGAGAATGAGAAGATGGTGAATCAGAGTGTCACAGGATGTTGCAAATGCACAATAGGTTCAAAGTTCACAACACTTTAAATTTTTTATTATAATCATATTTTTTACCTACAATATAGAATGATATATATAGAGAATAAAATATATAGTAGTTTTAGTAGCTCTGTTTCCTTTGGATATTCAAATCAAATTGAGTCTAGATCCCCCATAAATATCTCTATGAAAATAGCATCATCATTGCTTCTTTTATTCATGTAGAATAAATATCAAATAAAAGAACTGAATTTTTTTTGAATAAGTCTTCCAATAAAATATCAATACTAATAAATTAACTGAAGGATTTAAAACAGTATTTTATATCCATTTAAAATATTTTAAACTTCATCAAAAAAATTCCAAAAAACTAGGAGCAGATTCTAAAATTAAATTCAAAAATTTGAATTTAAACAATTTTCCAACGTCTAAATTTATTTGAAATGTACGTTGAAAAAATTTATCAATTTTTCTCTATAAATATAGAACCAAAAGCATTAAAAACTCCTCAATTCTGATCTTTATATTTAATAATAGTTTTCCCCAAACAAATAGTTAAAAAGTAATCCATATAAATTGAGATTTTTTTTAAAAAAATGTGCACAAAATGAATTTTAACTTTGGAATTAATAGTAACATAGCATAGGGATGATGAATAGTAATGTATGGGTCCCAAAATATAATGTTCATAATGAACAGTAACTTCAGAATGGACAATAACGTAGCGTAGGGATGATGAACAGTAACGTAGCGCTGGTGAACCATACTTTGCACTATTCATGAATAGTAATGTATGGACGATGAACCATACATTTCACTATTAATGAACAGTAACATAGGGATAATGAACCATACATTTCACTATTAATAAATAGTAACATAGCGTAAGTTATGAATTGTAAATGTTGTGATGATGAACCATACTTTTCACTATTCATGAACAATACGTAGGGATGATGAACCATAATTTTCACTATTAATGAAAAACAACGTAGTGTAGGGTATGAACAGTGAATGCAGGAATGACGAACCATACTTTTCAGTATTCATGATCTGCCGTGTGATGATGAACCATAATTTTTTGAAAAATCTGGGCAAAATATTTTGACACAATTCACTGAATTCTTAAGGGCTCTTAAAATCAGATTAAGACTTTGGTAAAAACTAATGATTTGTAGAAAAACATATTATCTTCCCAAAAAAAGTAATCAACTAAAAATGACATCTATATATCCCACAATCTTCAAAAAATAAATGAAAAACTATTCTAGAAAAACTGATACTACAAAATCGTATAACACAACTTCATGTAATTAAATGTCCATTTAAAAAACCTTTTTAGACTTTGATATAAACTAATGAAATCAAGATAAAGTTTTTAATATTTCTATAGAATTAGGTTCCTTGAAAATACGATAACTGTAGAAGTTTCAGTAAAATAAATAAATAATTTTTTTCAAATAGTGAAATGTAGAGTTTCTAAACCCATAGTAGAAACTTCATTAAATTTTTAGAGAAAGATATAAGCATTTTCAAAAATCCTCAGTAACTAATAAATGATAGATAATTATATTATATTTAAAACTTGATTATAATCACAAAAATAAAAATAACATAAATTAATATATCATCAAAATATAAAGGAAATGTAATAAAAAAACATATGAAATCAAATTAAAGGAAATATACACATGCACAAACAATATCCCCCTTTTGCTTTGATTACAAAAACAAAACATTTAAACCATATATTAGTTTTTTTAAATGAATAACACCAAATTATTTCTCCAAAAAACCAACTTATTTATCCCCAAAATATCCCTCCAAAACTTCTCCCCCTTTGTGTAAATAAACAAAAAGTGAAAACAAACTCCCCCTAAACAAATGCAGTAAATAAAATTTAAAATTCCAATATACCTAGAGAAAATTTAATTTTCTCAAACTAAGAAGAGTCTAAAGGGTTTGTAAAAATATCTGTAAGATGATTTTCAAAAGGGATAAATTCTATAACATTATTACCCTTATTCACATGATCTCGAATAAAATTAAATCTAAGATCAATATGTCTTGTTCTAGAATGATGTAATGTGTTTTTAAAAATTGAAATTGCAGAAGTATTATCACAATAAATAGGTAGTTTATCAAGATAAACACCAAAATCAAATATGTTTTTATTAATCCAATATCTTTGAGCACAACTACTAGAATCATAGATATACTCATCTTCTTCATTAGATAAAGCAATAGAGAACTGTTTCTTAGATGACTAAGAAATTTAACATTTTCCCAGAAAATGTCAAATACCTGATGTGGGTTTATTGTCAACTCTACATCCTCTAAAATTAGAATCATAATATAATGTTAAATCCAAACAATTATATTTTGGATAAAATAAACCAAAATCAATAGTTAACTTAACATATCTAATTATTCTTTTTACAGCTTTATGATGACTTTCTTTAGAATCATCTTAAAATCTATCACATAAACAAACACTAAAAATGATATTGGGTCTAGATTTAGTTAAATATAGAAAGATACCTATCATGCCTCTAAAAACTATAAAATCAACTGATTTTCTATATTCATCACTATCTAAGTTATAATTAGTACCCATAGTAGTTTTCATGGATTTAGAGGAATCAAGACCAAAGTGTTTAACTAAATCGTTAGCATACTTGGACTGATTAAGAAAAAAATCCATCTTTCCTTTGAGAAATTTGAACTCCAAGAAAGAACTTCAATTATCCCATTAAACTCATGTCAAATTTAGAAGACATAAAAGAAGAAAAATCATTACAAAGTATTTCACTAGATGATCCAAACACTATATCATCAACATAGATCTGAACAATTAAAATATCATCAAAAGTTCTTTTAATAAAAAGAGTTGGATAAACATTTCCTTTCTTGAAAGAATTTTTTAATAAAAATAAACAATGTCTTTCATACCAATCATGAGGTGATTGTTTGAGACAGTATAAAGCTTTAGATAATTTAAAAACATAGCTGGAAAATTTTTATTTTCAGAACCATGGGGTTGAGAAACATAAAAATATTCAGTTATAAAACCATTTAAGAATGCAATTTTTTACATCCATTTGATACAATTCAAAACCCTGAAAACACACAAAATCCAACAAAATTCTAATTAACTCTAACCTAGAAACAGTTGAAACTGAATCTTCAAAGTCTATACATTCTTCTTGAGATTATTCTTGAGCAACAAGTCTGGATTTGTTTCAAAAAATCTATCTAGATTCATCTAGCTTGTTTCTAAAGATCCACTAAGTTCCAATTACCTACTTATCATCAAGAAATTCTATTAAAATCCAAACATTATTTCAAAAAAACTGCTATAATTCATCTTTCATAGTAATAATTCAGTTTTCATCTTTTAAAACATCATTAATATTAATAGAGAAAAAATCAGAAATAAACAAAAAATTGGCTCAATAATTTAAAATAGAATTTCTAGTTTTGATACAAGAATAAACATTACCAAATACATTTTCAATAGGATAATATTTATGAATCTTCCATGATCTTTGGTTAGGTTGATAAGGAGTATTCTCCCCCTCAATTAAGTCATTATTTTCTTGAGGAATATCTTCACCAATATTAAAATACCTAAAATCATCATCAATAATATTAGAATCCGAATTTATTTTAACAATATTTTCATCAAACATAGCATGAATAGATTCATTAATAACCATTGTTCTTTTATTATAAACTCTATAAGCTTTACAATTATTATAATAACTAAGAAAAATACCTTCATCTCTTTTAGCATCAAATTTATCTAAAATATCCATTGAATTTAAAATAAAAACTTTACAACCAAAAACTCTAAAATAACCAACTTTAGGTTTTTTATTTTTGAATAATTTATATGGAGTTTTCTTTAGAAATGGTATAATAATAATTCTATTAGAAATATTACATGTAGAAAAAACAACCTTAGCCCAAAAATATCTAGGAATATTATATTCACATAACATAGTTCGAAAAATTTCAATAAGAGTTCTATTTTTCCATTCTACAACACCATTTTGTTGTGGTGTTCTACGAGTAGAGAAACTATGAAAATATATATTCTTTTTATAGAATTTCTCAAAATCTAAATTATGCAATTCACCTCATTTATCACTATGAATATATATAATCATACAAAATTTTCCATTTTGAACTAATTTACAAAAAAGTAATGAATTTAGAAAAAGTATCATTCTTATAAGAAAAAAATACCCAAGTCAATCTACTATAATCATAAACAATAAATAAAATATATCTCTATCCACCAGGGATTGAAAGTTGAGTTGGAACAAATAAATTAATATGTACTAACTATAAAGGCTTATTTGTACTTATCTAATTGATAGGTCTAAAAAAAATTTGTGTTTCTTTCCTTTTATGCAGGCGTCACAAACATGAAGTTGTTATTTCTTCAAAGAAGGAAGATATAAAACATTCTCATGCTTTAAGAGGTTATGAAACATTAAGAAATTAACATGACCTAAACGTCACTTCCAAATGATGCTATTATTCATTACAACATTCAAACACATTACTTGTTGAACAGATAGTTCAACAAAATCAATAGTATAAATATTATATGTTCCATTAGCATAAAATAATAAAGAATCGTATTTAATAACTAAACATTTATCATTTTTAAATTTAACTTCCATTACATAATCACACAATCGTGATATACTAATTAAATTATGTTTTCAACATATGAAACTTTTGAAATAAATGTTGAATTTGAAATACCAACTTTATCAAAACCTTTTACTTTGCCTTTAGAATTGTCTTAAAAAGTATCAGTGCCTCCATAACAAGTTTTTATGAGGTAAAATTTGATGGGTCTCCATTCATATGCCTAGATCATCCACATTCCATGTAGCATATGTCATTCTTGAGACATCTAAGGAATTTTTCCTAAAAAATTCAATTACATGACAATTTTGATACCCAAGCTAATTTGGGTCCAATAATATTAGAAATTAAATTTTTAGGAACCCATATATAATTTAAACATGTATTGTAAGGTACTTTCGATAACAATGATTTAGAAATATTAGTTTTTTTAAACCCCCAAGATTGTTTAAATCTTAGTGAGCAGTCACTGGCATAATGACCATTGATGCCACATTTAAAACAAGTAATAGTTGAAATACAACCATTTTTACTTTTAACAAATGGGGTTTATACATTTGTGGTAATATTCTATCATAACCAAAACCATATTTATATTTATCAGTTTTATTCAAAGGCATCATCTCATGATATTTTTCATGACCTTGAATAAAAGCAGTTAAATTTTGTTTAAGGCATTAAAATTCCTTTTTCGAATTCTCATTAAAATCATGAGAAAATTTCAAATTATCATAAAATGTTGAATGAGAAGCAGAAGCAGTGTTTGTTGACTTCTTATTTTTTTGAAAAATTAATTTATTTTCAAAAATATTTTTTTTTATCTTCTATAAGTTTATTACATAAAGCAACATCTTCAAAAATATCTTTAATTAATATTAAAATTTATTTATTTAATTCAAAAACATTGGAGTTTTCTGATTCAAATCCAGAATCAGAACATTTAGAATAATAACTATAATTATTAACCTTATCTAGTGATTCCTTAAAGTATAAGTTAGTAGATTATTTGTCATTTTTAAATTGTTCACTAGAATCAGATTCTTTATTTTAGGACAATCGAGTGTGATATGAACTTTCTTCCTACACTCACAACAAGTTACATCTGAAGCATTTTAATTTGTGTAACCTTTATTATATCCCTTATATTTATATTTTTGAGGGTTTCTTTGAAACAAGTTTTTTAATCCTTTCTTTTTCATTATTTTGTAGACTCGAGTAATAATATGAGCCATGTATTTATTTTCAATATTTCGTAGATTAGAATCAGAAGAGTAATTAGAAATTACATTTACAGACTTAAAAGCTACACCATTTCTATGGTAATTCTTGTAGGTCTCTTTCAACAAGTACATGGTTTTCCAGGTCTTCTCCAAGTGAATTCATTCCATTCAAAATGGTTCTGAATCTATGAAATAGTTGGTTTATAGTTTCATATTCACCCATATTGAAGTCTTGATACTTAGCACAAAGCATTCCAAACATGGTTCCGATCTATTTTTCAAAGCCATGGTGAGTAACTTGCAGAATCTTCCAAATCTCATGAGTTGTCTTACATGCAGACACATGACTAAAAACACTTCTGTTAATAAAAAATCTAAAATATTAACAACTTTGTAATTTAAAACATATATAATAGATTCAATTCATGTAAGAGTATTTGGGTTGGCTTCAATCAATGTGTATTATTTGGACATGATAGACCAGTGCTCATTGATCAACTTTTTGAGGAATGCCTCCATTCAGGATCTCTAGTATCCATAATCATTACCAACAAAATGTAGTGGCTTCTGAGGAACCCAAGCATCATTTGGGTGCAATCCTTCCATCTTATAAGATCATTATCTTTATAATGGGTGGTCGAGGAATAGGTTGAAATAATAGAATATAAAATTATAATCTATAAAATTGGTTGGATAAATTCTAGAAGGAACAACCAATGATACCGATCTTTGGTATTTAGAAATATGATGATAGAGAAAAAACTATTCTTAAGAAGGTTAGCCTCTGATACCAATTGTTAGGTTGGATAGGTTAATGGATGATATTCTAGAGGGGGGGGGGGGGGTGGTTGAATAGACCAGATTTAAAAAAAGCTAATCGAATGAATTGATTAATTAAATTATTTATCAAAGTTAATATTAAGGTTAATTAGCAGTAGAAAAAGTAAATAACGCATGACTGTTTTTATAGTAGTTCAATCCAAAGTGAGCCTACTTTACTCTTATACCTCTCTACTCAGTGAGAGATAAAGGTGAACTAAAAATGATTTTTAAAGGGTAATCATAAACCAATTACAAAATCATTTTCTAGTGTAGGGATAACCATGACACTAACTTTTGTCTGGGGAGTCACAAACCTTACAACCTAACTTTAGACACTTGGAGTCACAACCCAAACAGTCATGACTTTAGATACAGGGAGTCACAACCCTAAGATCCTAAATTTAGAATCCTGGGGGTCACAACACGAGTAAAAATTATAACAAATAATGATTTTGTGTGCAAAATCATAAACAGAAAAATTGAGTGTGTGTGAGAGATGGGAAGTAGTGTTACAGAATAAAAACCAGATGAAAGAGAAGATACAAATTAAAGCATAGTTACTAGTTCTTGAGGTTTATATTAGCATGTCGCTTCAATTAAATTTTAGTTGAATTAGAATTAATTCGGCACTTGAGAGAACGAGCAGGTGGTGAATTAGAGTGTCATAAGACATTACGAATGCACAACAGGTTCAAAATTCACATCACTTTCCCTATTTATTGAAATTCCCTTTTTTACCTGCATGAGAGAATGATATATACAGAGAATAAAATATATAGCAGTTGTATAAGCTCCTCTTCATTTGGATATTCAAAATAAATTGAGTAAAGATCTCCCATAAATATCTCCATAAAAATTCCAGCACAATGTCTTCTTTTATTCCTTTAGAATAAATATCAACTAAAAGAATTCCAAATACTTTGAATAATTATTCCGATAAAATCTCCATAATAATAAAATCATTGAATTATTTTAAATATCATTTTAAATCCATTTAAAATATTTTAAACGTATAAAACAGTTCCTAAAAAATAGCAGCAGATTCTGAAATTATATTCAAACATTTGAATTTAAACAATTTTGAAACATCCAAATTTATTTTTAAAAGACGTTGAAAAAATTTATGAATTTTTCTCTCTAAATATAAGACCAAAAACAGGAAAAAATCTTTGATTATAATCCTTATATATAATGATAATTTTTCTCCTAAAAATCATTAAAAAATAATCCATATTATTGTAGAAAATCATTTTTTAAAAATTGGACGGAATAAATAGTAACTTCAGAATGAATAGTAACATAGTGTAGGGATGATGAACAGTAACGTATGGTTGTAAAACCTTACTTTGTGGAAGGAACATTAACTTCTGAATGAACAGTGGTGTATCATAGGGATGATGAACAGGAACGTAGTGATGATGAACCATACTTTTCACTATTCATGAATAGTAAACGAAGGGATGATGAACCATACTTTACACTATTCAGGAATAGTAAAAATAGGGAAGATAAACCATACATTGTACAATTAAAGAGCAGTAATGTTAGGGATGATTAATGATACTTTTCACTATTCATGAATAGTATCGTAGCGTAGGGTATGGATAGTAACTGTAGTGATGATGAACCATACTTTTCACTATTCATGAACAATAACATAGTGACGATGAACAATAATTTTCACTATTCATGAACAGTCGTAGCGTAGGGTATGAACAATAACCTAACAATGATGAACCATACTTTTCACTATTCATGAATATTAGTGTAGTGATGATGAACCATACTTTGGGGAAATATCTAGGTAGAATATTTTGACAAATTTCAATGAATTATTAAGGGCTCTTAATAGACGATTCAGACATTGGTCAACAATAATTATTTGTATAAAAACATATCACCTTCCAATAAAAAAGGAATAAATTAAAACTGGGTTCTACAGATCCCAAAATCATCAAAAAATTAAAGAAAAACGATCCAAGAAAAACTGCTACAACAAAACAGCATAACATAACATCATATAATTAAATTCCATTCAAAATATATTTTTATACTTTGATGTAAACTAATTAAATCAAGATAAACATTTTATCTTTCAAAAGAATCAATTTATATACAAATCAAATAACTATAGTAGTTGTAGTAAAATAAACACAAAAATGTTTTAATGAAGTGAAATATAGAGGTTCTAAAACCATAGTAGAAACATAATTGATTTTTTAGAGAAACATATAGGCATTTTCAAACTTCCTCGATAAATAATAAAGTATATATAAATATATTATATTTCCAACGTGATAAGAATCAAAAAAATCCAAATAAAACAAATTAATATATCATCAAAATACAGAGGAAAAGAAATCAAAGAAATCATATGAAATCAAATTAATGGAAATATTAACATACAAAAACAAGATTTGGAATGTTTGATAACATCTGTGAGGTATGTAATGGGAGTGGTCACAAGGTTGGAAAATTTTTATCTCAATAGGTACCCAATGCTGATAATAAAAGAAGATCATAGATGTTGTCTAAGACAGTTGAATCATCCTTAAGATATAGTCAAAATAATGTTGTAAAAATTTATTCTCCTAAGAAGATTTCAAGAAGGAAGTTTGAGAAGACCTTTGATTTTAAATCTAAGAAGGTGAAGGGTGGTTCATCCAATGTAACTCCTAATAAGGATGCCACTCAAAATAAATCATTGTGGAAGATCCAATAGTGATTCCTTAAAATCTATGAAATACTGGTTATCTAGAAAGTTGATTCTTAAAAAAATAATTGAAATGGATGATGCACAATCTAAGGAAAGTGTAAAAATCAAAAAGAATATTTCACATGAAGATAAAAAATTCCCATGTGTGAGGTGAAACAAGGCTATTCATGATCTTAAAATTTTTATTACTATTATTCCAAACCAATAAGAATTTCTTAAGAAGATGAAAGTTGCACTAGGAGATTCTAGTGATCTAAAAGAACCTGAAGAAATAAGTCTCACACACAATGAAGTTGAAGAAGTACTGAGAACCACACAATCACAACCATAATTGAAGATCAAATGTGAAAGTGTGAAGAATGGAGTATCTTGGGTGAGAAAATCATCTCAACCTTACTGTTCACATCAATGGAGTAAGGAGGATCCACCTTACTCACTTAGATCACCGTGTACTATATATATTCTTATTATACAGGGAATTAAATGTGAAGCAAGATCTTATGGGGAGAACTTTAGAGTTAGAGATGAAGAGTGTTCCCTTGAGGGGGAGATACATGAAGAAACTTATAAATTTATTATTCCAATCAGTATCAACTTTAGTTGGTATCGAATTCAATTACTCTAAAGATTGTTTGAATATAATGTCATTGGAAAAGGTATGTTATTTCATAATCTCTCACCATTGGTTACTCAAAATAAAGATAATTATACAATCGGTGAGTACTTAAATTACTCAGTGACATAAGAAGAATGTAAGTTCCTAGAGGTCACTTATCCTACCTATTGTACTTGAATGTTTTTGATCCATTTGTTTAAGTGACGATTGGAGTTTCAGGTTGATTATTTCATATA
The DNA here is from genome assembly GCA_963277665.1 of Viscum album. Lineage (NCBI taxonomy): Eukaryota > Viridiplantae > Streptophyta > Magnoliopsida > Santalales > Viscaceae > Viscum > Viscum album. Next base: position 193,376,592 of record OY728122.1, read on the forward strand.
AAATTTTTTATCCTTAACCTGAAATGAAAGTGGAAAACCCTTGAAGACAAGTATACGAGTTATCATCTCATCATGTATCATAATCAGTGGATAATGGTCAAATTTGTTGTATAAATCAAATCCCCTTGTTTTCTACACTGAGAATTTCTCAAGTAGACTTAGAGTGAAATTATTTATGGAAGGTTGCATTTGTATGGAATGATACCCTCCCTATCATGAACTTCAAATTTATTATCAATAAGGGGGAGAGAAAGTTAAATGAAAGTTCAAAAGTGAGTGTAAGAAAAGTGAATGGGAGAGATAAGATTCTTGTTTTTATATTGAAACATTCATTTAAGGGAAATTTGATGTATTTCCAAAAAATACAAAGGGGTATATTTCTGAGACCACTTTGGATATAAGTTGTTTTTATGTCAACATTTGTCAGTAATGGTGAAAATGATGAAGGAAATCCCAAGTGACTGGAGATTGGTTGAAGTAAAGATACCTGGAAATTTTTTATGGATTCATAACATTGGATTCCATGTTTGGGAAATTACCCATGTTGTTCAAATCAGACGATTGTTTCACTAATCTTAAAGTTCAAAGAACTTGTATCAAAGAGTGATACATTGTTTCAACATTGAAGAAGAATCCTTTTAAGGATGATTAAAGAGTATTCTTTGTAATTGATAATCTAAAAATAATGGAAGAAGAATAATGGTTGAAGACGAGGCATAGAATTTGGATTGGGCATTGAGGGTTCCATGTATCTTATTTTATGTTATCCCTTTTGTTAACACTTCATTATGGATTACTTTTAAAAGGGGGTGCTGGAAGCCCATGAGCTAGGTACCCAACCTCAACCCGAGTCACATGCAAGACCATAGGGGTCCACCGCACCCATGGGGAAGCCAAGCAGAGCCATCCTAAGAGCGGCGTAGTGCAAGAAGAGTGCGTGCCACCATGTGGGGTGGAACAGAGGCATGAGGGCAGAGCATGTGAACAAAGCGCACCCATAGAGTGGATATGTTGGGTGTAGAGTGTACCCTTAGAGCATGGTATGGGGTGGTACTATAGAGGGAGAGGGAGTAATCTGGTGATGGAGTAGAGTGTATTGATACCTAAAATGCACTCAACAAATGTTTTTATTTCGTTGTGGGATGGGAATTTTAATGCTAGGAAACAATCTCAACTGTTCATCACATCCTAAATCTCTGTCGACCATCCATTCAGCTACGTATTCCTATCATCCAATCTCTACTTCTCATCTAATCCTACGCTCCACACATTTCAACCCATGTCATCCAATGCTCCCATAACAGTGTCATCATCCTCCTCTCACACCACCCCACTGCTACTACTTATTAGAGAATATGACCTGATCACGGTGGAAAATCAGTGGATAACATATGAGAATCACATTGGTTTTTGGATCACACATAATCCCTGAATTTATCATACATTTTTCATGCATTCAAACACTTAGGGGGAGAAGGTTCAGCTGAGGAAAACATAGTTTTCGAGGCCTCGTGGATGCGTGCTTGATTTAAAAATGAGATTCATGCATCATTAATTCCATGCATGAATAATGTTTACCACATTCAAAATGGAAACAAATTGAGGATCTTGGTATATCTTCACCCGTGGGTTTTAGGAACTTCAAAACCTTAGATATCCCAAGCATTCAACTCATGATCTCCATGACTTTTCAAAAGGATTTTGAACATGGGAGAAGAGTTTCTATCACCTATAAAAGGAGAGGACCAAGCCATGAATAGTGTATCCCCTCCCGTATACACGAGTTCTTCCTCTACGAAAACAGATCCCTCCATGGTTCTATGTTCTATGTGATGAAGAAATCTAAGCCCCACAGTCCTTCAATATGTTATATTCACTATTTAAGGGTCTCATGAAGTAGGAGAACCTCACCCCCTATGCGAAGAGGGAACCCAGAGCACGCGATATGTTTTATTAAAACCCTCTTTGTGTCTCATGGAGTTAATACCATAGTCAAGAAATCTATGCACGTCTCCCTTGTTATGATTTGTATAGATTGATCCATAAACCTCCATAGTTATGTGAATAAGAACCACACATCCTTTTTTTCAGGAAGAGCCATGAATCCCTTGCATGAAGAGGAGAACTGTGAGCCCCTCAATTTCAAAAATAAAAGGTGAACACCCCACTGTTTTCACAATACATATATTCTATTTTGTTGGGGTTCATTTTTGAAGAAGAAGGAGACTACAAGAGAAGTTCCAAGAGTACTTTCATGAACACATGTTCATTTTTTGAAGAAAGCCTTTTTTTTGTGAATTAGGAGACCCACAAAGGAAAGGGGAAGTGCATGTTCACTTTCATCCATACTTTCAAAGGAATGAAGAATCTTGTGTGTGTGCACATGTAAAGAACCTGACCAAGGAATATCACCCATTTGGGTGTGTTTGATGTAATGAAAAAAAAGGAAATAGGCAAAGTGTGTGATTAAAGAACTATACCCATTAGGGTTTTCAAACAGGAAAGAAGAAGGCTAAAGTGTTCATGGATGCACATTCATATGTGAAACCACTTAAATAATGAATCAAAATTGTGTGTTCATGTGTGAAAAGAAGAAGAAGAATTCTAGAATAAAGGTTCAACCTAAATTCCACATGCATGATCACATGAATTCATGAACAAAGGAGAAGAAGCTAACTATGATGATGCCAAGTGAGCCAATACTTATATCATAAACAGTCACATAGGTGTATTTGATTCTTTCCAAAGAATAAGAAGAAAAGTTCATTTGGTTGTTTCACTAATGAAGAAGGAAGTAGATGAAATAGTGAAATTGGTTTTGCAATAGAGAATAAGAGAGTTTCTTTCCTACTTCTTTGAAAGTAATAAAGTGAATAACACTTACGAATATGAAGATAAAAACCTAGAGTTTGAAGAAGGAAGAAGACTATCTCCATAGGTAGTATAATGAACCAGAAAGGAAGTTGAATGTTGTACTAGGCTTTCACTAGAATAGGAAAGAGGATTATCTCCCTTCTCCCCCAAGTGTAGGGACTCGATATGGAAAAAGATTATCTACCTCACTCTTACAAGTGTAGGGAGACACACTGACTGGAAGATTGTTTTCCAAGTCATCCACTATAAAAATATATCACATTATAGTTTAGAATCCATGTACTGGTCAGTACCATGCATTGAAAGGATTTAACTACTCTTATTGAGTAATGAACCATGTAAAAATATCATGTGAATTTTTTTATTTCTTTTTATTTTTACATGCGATAAGGAAAAAATAATAAGATAATCATGATCCTAACTGATCAAGAGGTATGGGATAAAAAGATTGAATTTTTTTAAAAAGTCCCCAGCACTTATCACCCCCTCTAAGTGTTAGATACTATAAAAATGGTCCTCTCACATCTGACCCATGGAATCATTGATGTTAAATATAAAAGTCTTCTTGCTGTAAATGAACCATTTTTATTGGCTCATTAGGCACATAAAATTTATTATTCAAAATATTTTACTACTTAAAGATAGTTGAGTTATTTGTGGATCGTAATAAAAATTATATCTCAGGAAAATCAATTTACTCAATGTGAATGTGGTTCCACTGAAGTGGAAGGAATTGAAATTTCTCAAGAGGCTGCTCCAAATCCATCTTTCTCATGAAAAGGAACAAATATTGATGATGACATCCCATAGTTAAGGGTCAATAGTGACACTAATGTTATTGATGTTAAAATGAATTTGAAATGACAAGTGATGATGAAACTGAAACTCGTATGGAAATTGATGATGCTGTGGATGAATATGAAGACATTGACATCATGAGATATGAAGATGATGATGAAGATGAAAATTTACATAGTTTAAAGATGTTTGTAATCATATAATATATATATATATATACATTACAATAGCTGTTTTCAACTATTATCTAATAATAATCTTTTTGTGTTTTAGATGGATGTGAATTTGCATCGTCTATTGAAGGAATATGGTATACCTTTGGACAAGAAGGATGTTGGATCATCTAACCCTCGTACTGTTAATTATTTAGGGGCGACTCAGAGGTGGCATAGTCTTGTACGATTGATGATTCCTGACCTTATCCCCAAGCAATGTCCATGTATGGGATTCGATCCATGCATGCAAAGGTATTTTTACCTTTGTATTTTAGTTAGTTTTCAATAATATATTTATATACTAATTGTTTGATAATTTTTTCTTTTTTTCACAGCCTTACAAATTTATCAATGGAAATGTGGAACACAAGATCGCACAACTATTTTTATGAAGCATGTGTCTCATGGCATCATATTCTCATTGATGTGCAGCACTGCGTGTTCGACGATTGACATGATACATAAATAAGTAATATTTATTTTGGAATTAATTTAATTAATAACTTGATATTATAAATTATTTGTAGGGATTATGGTATCCTATATATGAGATCATGCATGACTCTATCTAGAAGGCATGAAAGGGGTCTATGTGTCAACATTGTAGTCAGTGTTTTCTCAATTTGAGAAGGAAATAAATAGAGGAAGTAGTAGTAATAGAGTTTGATGAGTCTTCTCATGCCCACCAACCTGATTACATTTAATATCATGTTTGGGATGGATTATTTTCAAACTATTTGGGTGGTCATTTTTAGAGTATATAATCGATAGTTCAATGAAAGAAGGGGAGACAAGAGGTGACACATTTAGGTGGTAGTTGTACATTTAGTATGTATATAGAGAATATGCTAAGTACTTTTTTAAATAATTTATATATCATTAAATGTAAATGGTTGGTTTTTTATTCATATAGAGAGTCGAATAGACTGATATTATAGAGTTCGACATTTATAGGAGGATGTACAGTGATCCGACCACTAGAGAGATTATAGGTGCTCTCAAACATCAGATTGTGGTAATTATATTTTTTTTGAGTTTAAAATTTTACTGGAAATAATATTTTAACTATGTAACTCCCCAACCCCAGAAACCCATATTTGGAAAATTATTTAAATACATTGGCATGATTATAAGGAATCAGGTCCCAAAATACCGATCTGTTTAGTAGTCTTGGAAAATAGATTACATACATGAACGTTACATTACACATCAGAAAATAAAACCCAAAATAAATGATCTTTTTAGAATTACATTAATCCCCTAGATTAACCCTATTTATCAATCATAATACACTTCTTGGAGTCCTGGGAAAATAAAACATAAGAAATAGGTGAGCTCAAACACTCGGTAAGGATAACAATATAGCAGAAACTATCACAAATAAGCATAAACATTTAAAGAAATGTATAAAACTAAAACAAAATCCTTTTAAACTTAAAATTAAGCATAATATGGAAAATCTAAATCAAATAATTCCATTTACTTATTCACATGGACATTATACTAGTCGAATAATCACACGTAATATCAATAGCTAATTTCATAATGATGGAATGCATAATTCCAGACTTCATATCCACATAGTCAAGGCTTTGTACCAAGACTACAAATAAGATTTTGTCAAGGCCTTAAGCCAAGACACTAGTTAGTCTCATGAGACCTATCTATTCATTGAGGAGCTATAGTGGGCTCCACCTGTCACTTACTAATTCTAATGAATTCCTCATATGAAAAGGTTTAAACATAACATAAACATTCATATTAAAACTTGCTTACGAAATGTCAATAATTTATCCATAAACAATGAATTGTATAAAAATAAAACATCCATAGTAAAACATATCATAAAACCTTAAATACAATATAGAATATTTTTATCATAATAAATCAACCTAGATTAGGAATAATATCTAGTAAAGGATGTTGACATAGTTGAAAATGATCTATTAAACACTTTGAGAGAAATATCATTTTTTCATGAATTAATTTTGAAAGTCACACAATTTATAAAGTATGTAATTTAAATGATATTTCTGAATCAAAGTTTATCATACCACTTTGAAACTTTTAAAAGGAATTAACATTAAAAAACATTCATGTCCATATAAATAAATCCTTAAAATTATTTTGAAAACATGGACATTAATTAGAAAGGTTTAGAAGAATAAATATTTAAAAAATTTAAAATTATGTTTTAGTAAAAGTTTCCCTTAAAATAAACCCTTTTAAAACTCTTTTATGAAACATGGGAATGGATAATAAATATTTCCCAGTAAAAACTGACACATAAACAATCTCAAATAATAATGAGATTGAGGACTTAACCCTTACCTTGCACATTCCTTTGATCGAGGGTACGTTTAATCTCCTGTATAATGACCATAGCATGTTATTAAATTATACCAGAACCATATTAATATTTATTATATCATACATGATTAATTTATTACTTTATATTACCATTTTAATAATTATTTCCATGTAAAATTAACATTTCGGGTAATAATCGCTTTCTTTTTCGTACACGTTTTAACTTGTTATTCTTGATCATATCATTTAGATAATGATTTAAATAATTCCAGAATATATACATTGATTTATATATCATATATATTTATAATATAAATATTTATAATATATATATATGAAATGGACGACACTGTTTATGGAGACGAAAGGTCGTACGTGTGCATAAACACTGTTTCTGTTTTCATATCGTATTGAACAGAAGTAATTGTATAAGATATATGTAAGTAAATACATACATATATATATATATATCCAGTATAATTATTATGTCTTATATTACATACTTATTAAAAATATATATTTTTATAGTCATCTTTGAATGGTGAATGTGGGAATGAATCTCATCGCGTCGTGGAGACGGTAATCCGTACGTACGCACGAGCGACAATATCATTATATTGATGGTGGAATAATATGTAATTGGATGATATATCATATATAAATAATAATAAACATGTTATATTTATTATTTACATTACTTATATTCATTATTATACCCATCCAAATAATGATGTGTTTGAATAACAAACTACACCACAACGTGGAGACGGTAAGCCGTACGTACGCACGTATGGTGACTTTGTCATTCATGTGATGGATAGAATAATGAATATAGTTTCAACATTTTTATAATAACATCAAAATATATATAATATACTGGATTTATTTTTTTAGAATGGGGAAAACCATGAAAGAGTAAGTGGAAGAAGAAAAGAACTTGAAAGAGGTGATAAAATATTTACCTCTTCTTCGGGTTCTTCCATTTTATTTGAACAAAAGGGCTCTTTAGGTTGGCTTTATGACCAAAGGAAGGACTGTAGGATGAAGGGAGAAAAGTTGGGATGATATTTGATCAGGGGTTTTCCATTGAAAATGGCTTTGGAGGTGTAAAATTAAGAGAATGGGAAGTACCCTTTTATAAGAGAGGTGATGGTCACTTTAGGAAAAGGATGAAATATTATTTTATAATAAAATAATTTTCATTTTCTAATTGCCCCAAAATGATTTATTTAAAGGATAATGTGGTTATGGTCGAAAAACCCTCAACCAATAGGTTTTAGACATGTTTAGGTTGCCATTTTAACCTTATCTTTTAGATTTAACTCTTAGTTAAATAGTTTAACTTTTACTGTGTCTTCTTGTATTCTTACACTATATGGTTAATTAACTTATTATAAACTTCAAGAGAATATAAAGTGGTTAATTAATGGAATATATAATATTATTTGAGTCTTTTGTCCTAATATTATATTTTTATGAATATTATATCAACCAATAATACAGTATTTTTTTAAAAAATTAATTTATGTCAATTTTGACACAATTCGGTATTTTGTATTTTTGAAAGTCAAAAAAACATTATCACTTAGAAAAAATTTTATCTAATCAACCCTAAAATTTTATATTAACCTAGAAAATTAGTTTAATTAATCTTATGTCTCAATTTACATTTATTTGGATATTTATAATATAAATTATTCTATTATTTCATTAATAAGGAAATTACTCTGTCATCATTGTGTCATAAATAAATTAAATTATTTAATGTCTAAACATTATAAATAAAATACCCTTATGTAGGAAATATTTTTATATTTACAATGAATAGATATAGTTGAATTTATATTGTGTTTAACCCTATATAAATATGGTTTAGTTATTAAACTTTGAATTTAACAATTTTAACTCTTTTTTAAATAAAATAATAATAAATGTCCTAATGTAATCCATGTTGACCAAAGAGGATCATATTTTATTTATAGGGTTGTTTTTGGTCTAATTCCACTTATCCAATAGAATTAGGACCAGTGTTAGGGTAATTATAATATAATTTTCTCCCTTAATCACTCTATTTACTTTTAACCGCTGTAAATAAAAGTCAAATGTTACTATTTACCAAAAATTATTTTCATCTTATTGAACCAAATATTACTAACTGATTTCAACCGTGTCTCTCAGGGTTTTGAAATTCAACTCACAGAAATGGTAAAATTATGTTTTATTCAAATTTGCAAATGCTCCTAGAAGGTGGGTAAAAAGCGTTAAAAAGTTCAAATTTTTTTTATACATCTAATTATATTATAAAATGACTCCAATGAATTAAATTGAACATATATAGGTATTATATATCTATTTTAAATTAAAGTAAATTTAAATAAAATAAATAATTATTTGAATAAAAAGTCAGTTTTAAATAATAACACAGTGTTATTCACTATTCATAAAAAATTGAAAGTTTTCAGAAAAATACCAAAAATTTACCCTAAGATAATTTTTATTTTTCGAATTCAAAAACTGAATTCAATTTTACCAAATTCAAAACATAGAAGTTTAATTTATTAATATGAAATAAATTCTCATTATCAAAACTAAAAAGCATGTTTTTAAAAAAGTTAAAACTATCAAAAAATTGACATGTGTTTTTGTCAAATATAATTCTAAAATTAGTTATAATGGCCTACATTGTATTAAATGATAAAATTATAATCTAATTATACTTCAAAACCATTCAAATGAAAAATTTAAGACTATAATTTATTTTTATTAAGAAAGTTATTTTCAATTAAAACATAGTATTTTTCACTATTCATCAAAATATGAAAGTTATCATAAAAGTACTAAAAATTTTTCTAAACAAAATTTTTATGTCTCAATTCTAAATAATAATTTAATTTCATTAAATTGAATATATGAAAGTGTAAAAAATTGGTTTTAAAAAGGCTTCTCCATTAAAAGACGGTAAAATTTCATTTTTTGAAAAATACTTATTTTATCTGAAAAATTGAATTTGTTCTTATATTATGTCTAAAAAACAAATAAAATGGATGTTAAAATTCTATAGAGTATATAAGATTCAAAATTCAGTTAATACTATTCATAACCGCTTTTTGAACGGCTAGTTTGTTAAGTTTTGGTGCGCTCGAACTCTGTGTCACATGTAGCGCAAGCTATTGAATTACTTTAATGAGATAAGGTACTATGAAATCTTTGGGTGTTACATTATTACCTCCTCCAATAAATTTTTTCCTTGAATTTTGAAATTGTTCTTTGAAAATAAATGGTTAAAAATATAAAAAAACCGTTGTGGAAAACCCACATAAGAAATTGGTTCAATAAAATTTAGTCTTAATAAGAGGGAAAGAGAATTGAAAAAGTCACCAAAAAATTATAATCTTGATTAATATAACATTGGTGGAAATTAGAGAAACATAATTGGAGTAAAAATATAAATATTTTTATGTATTGATTGAGGTTATCAATCAAAAACAAGTGTACAATTTAGGGCCTCAATGCCGTCTATCTATGAAGATTTAAAATATTATCAGTTCAACAAAACATAAGGTATTAGGACAACAAATTTTTGGTTTTAAGAACTCTTCCATAAATTTTAATAATTATTTTACTCATTTAATAAGAGAAAAAATATATACTTGACATGTAGAGTTTCATCCTTCAACTAATTCATACCACAAACTCATCTTTCGCTCCATAAGATAATAAAATTCAAAAATATTATATTTATCCTAATCGTAGAGGGTTCCAAAAATAATGAATTTATAATGAATTTGATAGAATATTTTAAAAAACTACATTATAAAAACTAGGACATCACTTAAGCTAGTTGTGGGTGATTACCCTTGTTGCCCTTCAGTTGCTTGTTCAAGTCTCACGGCTTTGCCGAACACGAAGGGTTGTCACCCGACCTCAGGGTTGTCCTTTTTATGACAATCCAAAAATAATCTCATGAAATTATTTAACCTTAACAATAGTATCCAATGTCAAACATAATCTATTCTAAGCATTATACATATCCCAAATACTTCTGTCCAAACTCACAGTCCAAAAATTATAAGAAAGGTAAACAAAATGAAGTTCTATTTTGCTATGTAATAACATATGAATCGCTTCATCATGTATTATTTAAAAGATGGTAACACCCTGAATTACCATATAACCATATTGATTACATTCATTCTCCCTTATTCCTTATATAATACTATAAATATTCCTTATATCCAAATTTTTTGAATATTACAACAATGATGGAATAAAGAAACCATTAATCAGTTCCAAGGTAGTCAAGAGTATCCAATATAATTTATCAAAATCAACCAAATCTTATTCCAAAATCACTACCTCAGTATCAGGACCATATTGTGGTTTACCATTCCTTCAACCATGTATTTTCCAAAAAGTTTAACCTGAAACTGTGTCAATTTACTTGGTACCATACAATCTCAAATCCTTAATGAAATATTACTGCAGTACAATCCTTATTTATTTCCATAATTCATATAACCAGTTCATTATTAATACAACACTAAAATGAAATAATTCATTAATAAAAACATAATAACACTTGTCATTCCTCTTCATCTTTGGTAGTATCATAACTTGATTATTATCCAATAGAATCATTTGGGGAATACTCTGATGATTTGGAAATTTATTCGCATAGTGTCCCAACTCCTTGTGGATGAAGCATTATACATTTGAAACCTTTTTCATACCCTTGAAATCATGTACTTGGTTTCCTTTTTCTCTACACTTATAAAAAACCCATTCCCTTCAAGAATTTACCCAGGTGATTCTTTCCATAGTTATCACATATGGGAAAATCTTTCTTTCCCCTCTTCCCTTTACCCATATTTCTCTCTACCATAATATTCTTATCTTTCTTCCCTTCAAAGCCATAGGTCTCAGAGAATTCTGTACTTATCTTATTAACACATGATACTATTTATTCATATGATGAGAATTTTTGGGAGAATATTTCCCTTTTAAATGTTGGTTTAATACCATGAAAGATATGATACTTCTTAATCATTGGATCATGTGTATTGTTGGAGTTCTCATTACTTCTAATAGGAACCATTTCTAAACAATGGCATGGACTATGTTAGTTGATAAATCATAATTCATAATTCCAAACATATAAAATACCTAACATAAATTGAACAGTTTATGGATATAATCCATAATCATAAAAATGTTTTCTTTGAGGAGGTATATACTCATAAATTCATCATAATGGTTTGTAAAGAAAAAGTGAATTATCCTAATCATATCCCCCATGAGTGTCGTAACCAAGAGTGCAGTAAGGCCCGTTGTCATGTACCAGGATACCCTGGGTCAAGCCTGAAACTCCTTGTCAAAGTTTTCCCTCCTAGGTATCATTGTGCCAGAGCCACCTCTACCTACTCGTATCCAGACATAGATCTATTTCTTGAAAAAATACACAAAATCTCTACATTACCATAATTCTAGGAAGTTATTCTATACTAATCCTCAAATTCCATCTTAGGGTAATGTTCCTTAATCATATTTTATCTAAATCTATTTCCAAGGTTATTTCTAAACGTCCTATGATACCAGCTGTAACGCCCCGACCCCAGAAGCCGAGAGTCGGTGCATTATTTTAATACATTGGCATGATTACAAGAAATCAAGTCCTGAAAGACCGATCGGTTTAGCAGTCTTGGAAAATAGATTACATACATGAATGTTACATTACACATTAGAAAATAAAACACAACATAAATAATATTTTGATAAGACCATTAATCCCCTAGCTTAACCCTTCTTATCAATAATAATACACTTCTTGAAATCCTGAGAAAATAAAAATAAGAAATGGGTTAGCTCAAACACTCAGTGAGGATAACAATATAACAAAATCTTTCACAAATAAGAATAAACATTTAAGGCAATGTATGAAACTAAAACAAAAGCCTTTTAATATTAAACATCAGCATAATATGGCAAAGATAAATCAAATAATGCCATTTACTTATTCACATGGATATTCTAGTAGTCGAATAATCACATTTAATATCAATAGCTAATTTCATAATAATTGAATGCATAATTCCAAACTTCATAACCACATAGTCAATGCCTTATGCCAAGACTACAAATAAAATTTTGTCAAGGCCTTGTTGCAAGACACTAGTTTGACTACTGAGACCTACCGATGTATCAAGGAGATATAGTGTGCTCCACCCATCACTTACTATGTCCAATGTATTACTTATATGAAAAGGTTTAAACATAACATAAACATTTGTATTAAAACTAGCATACTAAATGTCAATACTTTATCCATAAACCATTAATGGTATGAAAATAACACATCCACTGTCAAACATATCACAAAAACTTCAATACAATCTGGAATATTTTTATCATAATAAATCATCCTCAATCAAGAATAATATCCCATAAAGAATGTTGATATAGTTGAAAATGACTAGTTAAACACTTTGATAGAAATAATTTTTTTTAATGAAATCATTTTAAAAGTCACACAATTTAAAAAGGAAGTCATTTAAAAGATATTTTTTAATCAGAGTATCCCATACCACTATGAAACATTTGAAAGGAATTATCATTTAAAAACTTTCAAGTCCACATAAATAAATCCATAAAATCATTTTGAAAACATGGACATTAATGAGAAAGGATTAGAAGAATAAATCATTAAAACATTTAAAATGATGTTTTAGTAAAAGATTCCCTTGAAACAATCCCTTTAAAAACCCTTTTATGAAACATGGAAATGGATAATAAATATGTCAGAGTAAACACTTACACATAAACAATCTCGAATAATAATGAGTTTGTGGAATTAACCGTTACCTTGCATGTTCCTTTTGTTGAGGGTACGTTTAAATTCCTGTATAATTACCATAGTATGTTATTAAATTATACCAGAACCATATTTATATTTATTATATCATACATGATTAATTTATGACTTTATACTACCCATATAATAATAATTTCCATGTTAAATTAACATTTTAGGTAACAATCTATTTCATTATCGTACACGTTTTAACTTATTATTCTTGATTGTATAATTTAGATCATGATTTACATACTTCCAGAATAAAAAACTTGATTTATATATCATATATATTTATAATATAAATATTTATAATAGATAGATATATTAAAGGGAAGGAACCATTTATGGAGACAGTAGGTTGTACGTACGCATAAACGTTGTTTCAGTTTTCATATTGTATTGAACAGAATTAAGTGAATAAGATATATGTAAGTGGGAATGGTGAACGTGGGAATGAATCTCATCACGTCTTGGAGATGGTAATCCGTACGTACGCACGAGCGACAATATTATTATATTTATAGAGAATTAGTATGTAAGAGTATGGTATATACTATATAAAGAATAATTAACATGGTATATTTATTATTTACATTAGTTATATTCATTATTATACCCATCCAAATAATGAAGTGTTTAAATAACAAACTACACAACGACATGGATACGATTAGCCGTACATACGCACATATGGTGAGTTTTTCATTCATGTGATGGATGGAATAATGAATATGGTTTTACCATTTTTATAGTAACATAATATTATATAGAAGATATTGGAGTTATTATTTTATAATGGAAACAACAAAGAAAGAGGAAGTAGAAGAAGAAAAGAACTTGGAAGAGGTGCTGAAATATTTACCTCTTATTCGGGTTCTTCCATTTTGATTTGATCCAAGGGGCTCTTTAGGATAGATTTGTGACCAAATTAAGGCCTCTATAATAAAGGGAGGAAAATTGTAAGGATATTTTGGAAGGGTTTGGATGAGACAAATGTATTTGTAGGTGTGAAATTAAGAGAAGGGGAAGTACCATTTTACAAGAGAGGTGATGGTCACTTTAGGAAAATCTTGAAATATTATTTTATAATAAAATCATTTTCGGTTTCTAATGGATCCAAAATTACTTATTTAGATGTTAAGGTGGGTATGGGTCTAGAAACTCTCAACCAATAGGTTTTAGACAAGTTTAGGTTACCAATTTATCCTTATCTTTTAGATTTAACTCTTAGTTAAATAGCTTAACATTTACAGTGTCTTCTTGCATTCTTACACTACATGGTTAATAAACTTACTCTAAACATCAAAGAGTACCTAAAGTGGTTCATTAATGGAATATAAAACAATATTTAGGTCCCTTTTCCGAATATTATGTTTTTAGGAATATTATATCAAACAATAATATAGTATTGGTTTTGAAAATTAATTTATGTCAATTTGACACTATTTGGTGTTTTGTTTTCGTGAAAGTAATTACTACCTTATCACTTCGAGAAAATATTATATAATCATCCATAACATGTAATATTGAACTAGAAAACTATATTAATTAATCGTAATTCTCAATTTACATTTACTTGTATTTTTATAATATCAATTATTTTAATATTTCATTAATAAGTTATTACTGCATCATCATTGTGTCATAAATAAATTAAATTATTTAATGTTTAAAAATTATAAATAAAATACCATTAAGTTGAAAATATTTTTATCTTTCTAATGAATATTTATAGTCTAATTTATATTGTGTTTAACTCTATATAAAAAATTGTTTAGTTATTAAACATTGAATTTAACACTTTTAACTATTCTTTAAATAAAATAATAATAAAAGTCCTAATCTAATCCATGTGGACCAAAACAGATCATATTTTATTCCTAAGGTTTATTTGGTAAAATTTAATTTATCCAATATAATTAGGACATGTTATAGGGTAATTATAATACCTTTTTACCCTTAATTACCCTATTTACTTTTAACCGTGGTAAATAAAAGTCAAAAGTCACTATTCACAAAAAATTCAATGTTTTCAGAAAAATACCAAAAAATTAGAATAAGATAATTTTGATATTAATAATTCAAAAATAAATCCCATTTTACCAAATTCAATACATAGAATTTTCAATAATTAATTTAAAATTAATTCCCGTTATCAAAACCAAAAAGCAGGTTTTTAAAAAAGTAAAAACTATCAAAAGATTGACTTGTGTTTATGTGAAATTTAAATGCGAAATTACTTATAAGGACCTAAATTGTATTAAATGATAAAAATATAATCTAATTATACTTAAAAACCACTCAAATACATAATTTAACACTATAAATTATTTTGATTAAAAAAGTTATTTTCAATTTAAACATTGTATTTTTCACTATTAATCAAAATAAGAAAGTTATCAGAAAAAGTACCAACAATTTTCCAAATTTTTTTTAATGTTATGCTTCTAAATAATAATTTAATTTCATTAAATTTTATATATAATAGTTTCAAATATTGGTTTTAAAGAGGGTTCACCATTAAAAGACAGTAAAATTGCATTTTTTGAAAAATACTTCTTTTATCTAAAAAAAATGAATTTTTTCTTATATTATGTCTAAGAAACACATAATATGGATGTTAAAATTATATAGAGTATATAAGATTCAATATTCAGTTAATACTATTTATAACCTCTTTTAAACGGCTAGTTAGGTAAGTTGTGGTGCGCTCAAACTTGGGGTCGCATATAGCGCAAGCTATTGAATTAATTTAATGAGATAAAGTACTATGAAATCTTGGGGTGTTACAAACTATTTTTATTTTAAATTTCAATTTAAGGAGTTAAATTAGGCCTAGATTTGTCAGACATAGATTGAGAGTCAAGCCCAAACCGATACTTAAACTAGTGCCCACCAATTTGATGAGACAACATGGATACAAGAGACCTTGTATACCTTCAAGAAAGGACAAGTTGTTGGTATCAAATCTTGATTGATTAATTTTGATTATTATGGAACTGCTACGATATTGGAATCTAGCTCAAGAGGATCTCTTGAAGAGTCATCATCATCTACTGCACAGTATCAGGAGTAGCTGTAAGCTCTGAGGGAGCTTATAGAGTGTGTGCGTAGGGAGTTAGAGTAGATGCGTCAATGACAAAAGAAATAGTAGGAAGAGCTCATACGATAATAGTATCAGCACCACCTGTAGTAGTATGAGATAAAGGATGTTATGAGTCAATAGAGAAAACAATATGAGCAGGATCAGTTGGAGTACATGCGACGTCTGACTTGTGGTTTAGGGATGTAGTTCCTTCCCCCATCTCCTCCAGACGACCCTCCCCCTCAGCGATCTATTTAATTTTTATAATAAAACTCTTCAATGTTAATTTTTCATGAAATATTAACTATCTAAATTTCTATATAGTGAATTTTTTATGTTGTTTTGAATATTATATTTTTTATTATTTATTTAAATTTTTATTATTTTTATTATATTATTAATTATTTTTTTATTATTTTCTTCTTTTTATTAATTTTATGATTTTCATAAATATTGAGGTTTTCATTATTTTATAATTTTTTATTATATCAGTAATATTTATATTTGTATTTCACTAAAATTAATAGGAATAATATTATTATATTATCATAATAATAATAAATATTATATGAATATTGTATTATTTTTTTATTATTTATTTTATTTTACTAATATAAATATTATTATTTCATTCATTTTAATAATAATAATAATAATAAAATTAATATTATTAATATCATTTTATTCAATTTTTTATTCTTTTATTTTTTTACACTTTGCGATGAGACCCATTGAAAAAATGGTTTTAAAAATCGGTAAGGATTTTTGAAAGGGTCCACCACCCCATCAAAAATACTACTTTCTATGTATTGTCACAAAAATGTATTTTAAAAACCACGATGAAACTATTTGTGATAGATCCTCATCTCGTCACAAATAGTTTCTTTTTGTGATGGTCCGTCCCAAAAAACCATATTTGCGACACCCTTTTCTACAATGGGGAATTTGTGACGTGATCCCATTGAAAATGACTCATCGCAGATGGACCAATTTATAGTAGTGTAAGATCTTTCTATGAGAATATATACTTGATACACTTATGGTCATAATATAATTTAAATCACTAATGTTGCAGAATCCAAGTCATGGGTCTTATAATTTTCCAAATGAGGTATAAGCTGTCGGTACCCATAAGAAATCACTAATTTATTTTTCATCAAGACACATCCATACCCAAAATTGGAGGGTAAAAAACACCTTGTACTCTACACCCTCCCCATACAGTCTCAAAATTGGGGTTCTCATCAAACTCTACCATATCTCCTAAAAATAAAAATAATACTTCAATGTTCACAGAAAAGGATTCCCCTTTCAAGTCAAGGACATGAGAGGTGTAATGATCCTAGAGATGTTCGACACAGATCTATGATGATATCCTACCAACTAAAGGAAGCTCTGCACTTTGGTCATGATCCTGGGTGGATCCCAAGCTTTCACTACCTTTTATATTATCTCGGTCCACTAATACTAGCTCTTTTGAGATGACATGTACTAGTAAGTAGAACTCTCAAATCCAGAAATAAAACTTTGAGATCTTCCCATAAATATTTCTCTCTTAGAGTTTGTCTAGAACCATACCCAAATTGATTGTATTATTCTTCTCTTATGATGAGTGCATGAGGATTTCATCCATGAAAACTACCACATATCAGTTCAATAAGGCTTAAAAGATCCATTTAATGAGTCTCATGAAAACTGTTGGGATGTTATTCATGGTGAAGGTCATAAGAAAGAATTCATAGTACCATAATAGTTTGAAAATAATTTCATTGGTATTTCATCTTCTAAAACATAGATCTAGTGATAACCCAATCTAAGGTTAATCTTTAATAACCACCTCTCCCATTTTAGATGGTTGAAGAGACCATTAATTCTCAGAAGTGGATATTTATTCTTCATAGTCACCAAGTTTAGGTGATGATAATCCACACACAACCTCAATATCTAATTCATCTTCTTAGATAACAACACTGGGGCTACCTCGAGGGACACCTTGGGTCTAAAAACCCCCTTCCTCTAAAGATCCTATAACTATACCTTCATGTCTCATAGATTAGCATGGGTTTTACATTATTTAGTTGTAGATATTGGAGTATTCCCGGGGTGAAGGTGCATATATAAGTTGATCTTTCAATGGTGGTGGTGGGGGGAGGTAAGCCCAATACATCCTCCAGGAAGATGTCCTCATACTCCTCTACCACTGTAGGAAAATTAATTCTCATAACGTCTACTAATCCAAGGATATACTATACAAATGAGGATATATTGATTGTATTCTTTTTCAAACGAGCTCATCCTACTATTCCTAGGATTCCTTTTCTCTAATGAATGAAACACCCATCTCATAAACTCAGGCACATCACATACTCTACCTAAAATAGTCAATATATGCATAAACCATAAAGATCTAGTACATACCTAGAATGATTTCATAAGGCCTCATCACCAAAAAAGAGATCCCATATAAATCTATTTCCTCAAAGAGTCATGTAACACCATTAAAAGAAGTTTGTGATCACTAAATATCCCCTTAGTATGAGTCTATACACACAAAGGTTGAGCTAATATTTCCCCAGGAATCTCTAGATCTCAAACAAGGGATGTTTCCAGGAAGGAGTAACTTGTACATGTGTTTATCAAAACTACAAATAAATTAGAGAATAAACATATCATACCTCATATAAAACCCAATGTCTCTAGTCCATAAGGCTCCAACACCTACAACTATCCATGATTTGGAAGACCGTCTCCCTGTGTTTGGAATGGACCACCTTGAGGGGGTAGCGATGGTAATAGTTCATAACACTGACCACATCCTTCTTCTCTCCCTTCTCCTCTACCCCAAATTAGACCCTATGGACCACACAGACCAAGTAGCTACCTATTCATTTTTAGCTTATGAACCACATAACAATATTCTACATGGAGGGATAGTAAATCCAAAGTGATATGGCCTATCCCAACAAAAAATAAGAAACACATCTCCCTCATATAAGTGGAATTTCTATGGGAACCCTGAGCGACTTGACCTTTTTCTTGTGAATACCTCTGGATACACCTCACATGACTTGATACCCAAGATTGAAATCGACTACCAAATGATGAGGTCTTAGATCTTGGGTTTCTATATCTAGAAGATAATTTTAGTGACTGCTCTGCTATGAAGTTCTTTACAACCAAGGCATGCTCTATCATCACAATATAAGAAGTTATAAAAAAATACCATTATGGATCTAATATGTTGTAAAAATCCATGTTCAAAGGTTGATTCTTGAATTTATCGATCAAAAAACATATCTATGGAATACCATAAGAGGTTGGTGAACCTTATCACTTAATTTGTGAATGAGATGATTCCCTCTTAGAATTTAGAAGATTCTGGATAAATACTTCCCATGATGTAGATGAATAAAACTATTATATAAATAGACACTCAAAATATGTCCATCTGATAGTTTCCTCATTGTTCATCTATAACATCAAGCTACAACATCACTTTACTTTGTCATGGAGAATTCCTGCTGCTAGGACAACCATCTGGTTAGGAGGGGTCCTCACAAGGTGGAAAACTATCTATACTACCTTGAGATTATCCAATACTTACATGGGATCTGTATCACCCTAAAACCTAAGTGGTGTATAAATATTGATCTTTTGAATAGTTATTATATTTCCAACACCATCTACTAGTACTGCGAGATCAATCATATGCTCAATGGGTGAAGTTAATATCAGAAAACCACATGGAGGAACTTCCTCTTGAACAAACCCCTTGATTGACGAATCATTTCTAAATAGATCACCATCATAATCATGATACAAAATATTAACTAAATTTCATCATAGAGGCATCATGAAATAGGAAAGATGTAACATAGTTAAAGAGAATATCAGGGGAGCCAGTACAAAAAGGATATAGAAACCACAACCCATTACTACATAATTCAAGTACTAATGTTTTACTTGAAACTAGTGCCTATATATTCTGATTCAAAAATAATATTATTAGAGTCATGGTGAATGGATACACTATATATCGCAACATCACTGGGTTCCCTAGAACGAGTTCCTAACTTGATACACTTTAATACTATTAACCTAGTTCCCAAACAAATTTCTCAAAGATAGAATATCAAAAACTCAATTCTAAAGATAACCTGCTCTGATACCACTCTATCAAAACCTAACCAACTGGGGCCAAACAAGTCAGAAATATGCCTATTTTAATACCCCAATTCCACCTCCAATTGGCTAGTGGATTGTGATTAGCACTATGTAAGAATAACACACACATATGAGGCCTTATCATAATGTACCCCCACACTTATCCATACACCAGTACAATGTAGAAAATATAAAAAATTAATACTGTAAATTAATGCATAACCACTAATCCCACTCCAAAGGATGAAAAAATGAATGAAAAATAAAAGGGCCAAATAAAATACAACCAAAACTGTAAAAATACTACATCCTACTATCTAAAATGGGATTTCTATAAAGATGAAACTATTGGGACCATTCATGTTATTTCTAGAAAAACTAAGATCTATAGCATCCTAGTCCTCCCTTGACTACACCAAAAGGACCATCATCTGCATAATACCTGACACGTATAGATATGTCCTATGAACAGGTGACAATAAAATACTTAGTATGATACCTCAAAATTGAAAAAAAATTTATTAGAGAGAGTTATCTTAAAACCAATAAAATGTTATTCAACTAGAAGGAAGGAGATACCCCTAAATATTCTCATAGATAGACTCCAATTTACAAAGTATGGTCACATGCTCACTACCATCCTAGGATTCTGATTATGATTCATTGGTCACATTAATCCATGGGAACTCCCTTATTTAGTCTCACTATTACTTTTGGAACTTATTTGAGTGGTTTTACTCACTAGGAATTTTCTTTCATGGTATGAGAAAGAACTCATAATTTGTCAATACAGTAATAGGGGATCATGCCCCAGGCCCATGGGGGATACATAACCCTATCCAGAATAAACCACTAGGAAGGGGATCAGACAACTTAGATGTAATAAATGGGATTCATAACCCAAACTAAAGGAGAATGATAGATGATCTCACATGAGAGAGAAAAAGGGATGCCCGACTCTATCCAAAATTGGCACTTAGAGGGGACCACCAATTTTATTCTCTAGATGGGATACCACACTATACCTACATATGAATGCACCAAGGTAATTCACCTACAGTAATACTAAAAATAGACTGAGAAAAAAATGGAACCAAACTACCTTGGAATGAGAGCAAAACTTGTATAAGGGACATACAACGTGTCCCGCTATGTCTAGTCCTACTTATGCCTATATATGTGTACTATGGCCCCTGATCATGCATCTTAGTTATGACCATGTACAATATCCATTTCCCTACCCATTTTCGTTGGGAATACATGTCTTATTACTAGTAATAGTATCAAAAAATGTGTGTAAATGACACATGACCTTATGGGATTTATCTTTATGCAGAAACCCTAGCTATTAGGGGAATGGAGACCACACAAATGTTTTTTTTTGAAATACACACAGTGTATATTATAATTAAAAAAAAACATGGTCTCATGCGTATCTATCTCTGGTACCTTCTCCTTTTATATAGCTATAATTCTTACCCAAAAATACCCTTTATGGGATTATCATGCCATTATCATCATTGGTGGTCGGATTATATCCATTCTTTGATTAGAAAATACCCTTTATCTTCATCTTAAAGCACCTATATGATATGGATCATGTAAAATACCTCACTTAAACCATTGGAAAATATCCTAAACGATTGCCATTTAATTTTCACATATTTTATCCCAAAATCAAACCCATAATAATCACTCATTACTCCAAATTGTGATTTCACAATGACTGGTTCCCTAGTTTTTTAGAATCATTGGCTAATTTAAATACTAATGATGAATGTACAAATAAATGAGGGAGGAAATCATAAAAATTGAATGTTTTAATTTTTTCCATAATTAATTTTTTCCTAAATTCATTTAAAGAAAAATAATCGATTAGGGAGGATAAATCAATAACAAATGATTCCTAGTTCTATGAATAAATGTAAACAGAAAATAAACCAAAAGAAGATCCATGAAATAATTTCTAAGAGAATAGATTCATGTCCACTATAGATAAATCATGAACATGGATTAAAAAAATAAAATTAAATATTCTACCTCAATATACTATCAATAACTAGTTAATAACAATTCTATATCATTATCATTCATGAGATCCAAGAACTCCATTGATGATGGTAATCTCCTCAAAATACTGATCATTAATCCATGATCTTATCATCATGTACCGATGCACTCCTCCATTTTCCTCTCCCACAATATCCAGGGTTATGTGGACAAACCTAGGATTTGGATATATCCATGATTTGATATAGTATAATTAGGTTACAATAATTTAATATAAAATAAATAACTTAATTAATCTATTTATCAATTATTTATCCTGTGAGGATACTTAAATGAAATAACTAATAGGTAAAAACTTATATCATGTGTATGGTAAAAATAATATTCCATATTTAATGGAGGTATCAATTTTTTCATCCTAGACACCATTCAAGATATATTCCATTATTTTATAAAAACTATTCACATGCGATATATTTTATTTAATATTATTACATATCAATACTGAGGCTCCAAAAATCATGTAATTATAGGCTCTCTCTAGACCTTACTATGAAAATATTACATTAATTTTTCCAAAGTGTTACATGGGTGAAATAAATTCATTACAGAGATATTGAAAAAATATAATAGAATATATAGTTTATTATATAGTGGAATGAAAATTTCCCTTCATTGATAAATAAATGGGATTTATTAGTTTATGATTTTTCATAATTCAATAAAGGTATAAACCTTAAAGGTCCTATAAATGTATAAAAAAGCACTTTTAGTTTTATATCATGTAACTATTATATAATTATATTTGGGTTGTTATAGTTAGTATGAGAACTACTAGGAAAATTATTTGTTTTTAGAATTAGATATGAGAGTGTGGGTATATAGTGCTATAGTTGGTATTAGATGAGTTTTTAAATAACTTTATATATTAGGATATAAATTGAGGATAATTTAAGGGTTGATAAGATAAGGTTGATCCTAATTTTAAAGGTATATATAACCCTTTAGGTTATTGGAGTTAGTGTTTTATATTTTATGGATTGAGATTATAAAACATTAATGAACACCCTAGAGATAAGATTCAATTATAATTCTATGTATAGGATAATATCATGATGTTTTGGTAATGTCAATATTTTGTGGTTCTACAAGAAATTTCACCAATGTTTGGATACCGGTAAGTGGATGTGGATATAGAATAGATGCACCTTGGGGTAATCAAACTAGAAAAGGTTGGTTGACTATGAGCTCAATCTTCATTGTGGTGCACAATGAGTGGGACTAAGACTAAACACCATGATAAATACAAATGGGTTATATGATTTTTTAATCAAAATTTGTTTAAAAATAAATATAATGGATTTATTATGTTAAGGAATTGGGTTAAGGAATATGAGACTACCCAACCTAAATAAATGAATATTAAAAAAATATTGATGTAGGTTGAATAGAAAACTAATGTAATAACTTCTAAGAGTAAGAAATTTTTATTATCAGTTATTCATGTAATTATCTTATAATAATTATCTTTTGGTTTTCACCAATCATGTTAACTAATTTTTATCTTAGTAATGGTTAAAGCCAGATGGTATAAAGTAAAAAATTGATTCTAAAATTATTGTAGAGATTTTCCAAATGAGTAAACAAATTATATTTGAACTGAATTTAGAAATATTATGATTATTAAAAACCATATATAAAGAAAAATCATTAACAATGTGAAAAATGTTGAGATTCCAAGTACCCTAAAGAATATAAGGATGAATTATTATGTAATTTTGTGTTATAAAGATGATAAAGGAATGTAAATTAAATATTACACATGTAAAAAATATGGGAAGAAATATGATGTAGTCTTATTTGTTGCCTTTTCCCACATAAATTATTATAAATTAATGTGTTTTTTGGATAATTATTATTTTAATAAAGTATTATTGGTCAATTGGTAAATTTTTGTTAAGGTTTAATTTTTTTTAAATAATAATTAAAAATATTATGTTATGTTTTAATATGGGCAATTATATTTTTTAAATTTGTAATGAATTAATAAAATCTTTAAAATCTTTGTTAATTACATTTGTTTTAATTTTTTATGTTTCATTTATTCATTCTTTTAAGTTGTTGATATTTTGTTTTTAAATTTTATTTAAATTTTAAATTTAAATGTTTTTATTTATTTTAGGTACTTAGTATTTATAATATATTAATTTTTATGTTTCTATTAAATTTTTAATTAGTGTTTCTATATATTTATTTATTTATTTAATTTTTAATTTATTCAATTTAATGTTCTAACTATTAGAAATTTTTAATCACGAGAACTTATTTTGGATGTTTCATTTTTTAATTTTAATAACTTGATTTTATTTGTGATGAAGGGCCTAATATAATATTACGAAATCTCATAATATAATTTATTTAAGATACATCTCAAGGAAGTTTTTTTACTAGAATATAAGTGATTTCTATTACATGTGGAAGATAAATGGATAAAAAACCTCTTATAAGATGATTATTGTGGAGATTCCCATAAAAATTAATTTTTCATATATTAATGGTTACCCTTGCAAGAAAATTTGGTGTTTATTAATCATTTTGGTAAGTTAAATTCCCCCAGTATAAGATATTTTAGTTGCACTAATAAATGTGAATGAAAAATTATATTAGACATTTAGTTTTTGAAATTGTGGATATCTATTGTCACCAATCCGAATCTAGAAATGAGCTAGGTTATGGAAATTTGTTAAATAAGAATTATTACCGTGTTATTGATAATATAATGCTACGTATTGGTTTTATTTATACATTTTCAAGTGATTTGATTCTAAATCCTTCATAAATCAATGTTTTGGATTTTCATATCCATAAAGGGGAGGATGAATCAATATGGTGTCCATTCAAAACACTTTAAAGATATAGTTTACCAACTATAAATCCATTATTAGGATGAGGAAATATTGATGTTTCCCTGGTTCTATTGATCTTAATATCCTTGTACATTAATGAGTTTCTCTGGCATTGAATTGGGAAAAGTTCAAGCTGAGACACCAAATTAAATCCACACCCAAAATATATGGCCAAAATTGAAATGGTTTTCTGATTAATGGAGGGAGGATAAATAATGAAATGACTAATGAAACACCCAAATCATTTTGACTCCACCACACAAAGTGTTGATAGTTCGAATGAGAAGGGGATTAACTTAGGCGATGTCTTACTAACGTGGTAGGAAGTTGATCTAAATTAGTTTATACGATACCAATTTGATAAGAAAAGATACATTTAATATCTTTAACTCTTTAAGGAAGAGGATGAGGTTAATACCTGAGGATGAGAATGACTCCAGTTTTTTTATTGTTGACTCAAAGGATTTATGAAGAGGCTGAATTTGTAGTAACTATATATCTTGGTTTTTGACTAGTGAGTTCCAAAATGATTATAGGATATTCTTGGTAATTTTATTACTATGTAGGGATGAATTGAAGATAATGGGGTTTTGAGCTTTCTACTACTATAATTATTTAATTGAAAATGAATTCATTATTCATGCTCAATGTTATTCCCCAATGAATCTCCAAAGTAGGGAATTTGTTTTTGAATTTAGGATCATATATTTTATTGATATATGGTTGAGTATATCATATTAGTTTAGTATGTCATGTATGTGTGAAAAAGACCCAATGATTGAAGATTAAATTAGAGGTTTCGGAATTTTTGAGAATTTATGTTAAAATTATTTAGTTCATTTGCCGCTGCTTCATGAGAAGGGAGGTTGAACAATTTCAAATCTATAGTTGAAGCCCCTCCATGAAAAAAGATCCTACTTTTAGATCTGATTTCACATTTTTGAATTAATTTCGGACCATTACTATGTTTGATTGAGTGAAGTAAAAATGAATTGAGGATAAATTTCATTCACTTTAAACAAAATTGGTTCAATGTTAAAGAATGAATTGGATTAATAAATAATGTGCCAGTATGTAGGGAAGTTTCTTGAGGACTAGTGGGATATCCATGTTCAAAATTAGTTAGATTCATAAGAAATAATTAATTGGTTATTACAAGTTAAATTTTAGTATCGCATGATAGGTAAAATGGAGGAGGATAAAAGAAATAACTATTTACCTACTTTTAATTATGGTGCTTTGAGATATTTCTGATGGGAGAGGATATAACATAATAAATAAAAAATGTTTTCTTTTGACATGGTTTTTTTGGTAGAGGAGAAACACACATTTGGAGTAGGGAGTAGGGAAATGGGTACCAAATCTCGTTCCATCAGCTTAGTTTTTTCGGAATAAATTTATATGGGTAAAAGCTAGTGGATTCTCATAGTGATAACTTTCTGAATTTTCATCTCTTTTATTTCACAAGTTTAATCCAATCCAGAATATATATCTTTGAAATGTGATAATTTATTAATTTATAATTATTTTATCACCCAATTAATAATTTTTCTTCTATTATGAGAAAGAAACTTTTGTAATTAGTGTGTGATGATATTTTAATGCAGATAATTATTTCAATACAAGTAGAAGTTTTAAGTAGATTACCACTATTTAAATTAATAAATCCCTAGTTAAAGATTTTGAGTATAGTAGGTGTCAATAATTTCATTATACATGGTGATCTTTGAGGGTATTAATCAACTCTTATAGAAAGGGTATCTATAACCAATATTTTATCTATATTAAATTTAATGAACTGAATGATATGAAATATTAGAGATTTTTATCTATGAATTGAGATAGTAATAGTTTTGAAATATATTTAAAATAAAGAGGAAGGTCTAATCCATAATAATTTGTAGTTAGGCTACTTCTTCTACTTTATGTTCAATTCACTTCTAATTGTTTTCTTTTATTTTGAAATCAAATATTTTAGTTTCATTTTTGAAAAAATACAGCATATTAATATATTTAGAAAAATTATAAAATAATAAAATCATGGAAATGATACTCCGATTGGGAAGTATCATTGGGAGACAATATTGGTTGGTTCTATACTATAGTATTAGGGGATAAAAACATGAATAAAGGTTTGAAAATTACAAAAAAAATATTTCTTTAATTGGATCCATTTCTGAGGAAGCTACTAAGGTGTGCAGTTTTTTTTAAAAATTTAATAATTTTAATATGCTAAAACATGAATTTAAAATTTTTATTAAAAATAAAAAAATAATCAAAATAATTTATTGTATATCCAACAATGAACTAATAATTTTTGAAAAAAAAAGTTAAAACTAGAGAAGTAGTAAAATTGAAAAACAAAAAATAAATGAAGTTATAAATTGAAAATATGGAAAAATCAAACAACCAAAATAGAAACACCAAATAAAACTTCATAAAAATTAAAAAAATTCAAAACATAGAAAATATGGATAAACATTAAATATCGAGAGGTATTGCTACTCAAGATTTCTATACTAAAAAAACTACTTAGGATATCTAGACATAGATCATAGTTTTGAACATAATCTAGGATTGATACATAATTTGCCAAAATTTCATGGTATGATAGGAGAGGAACCATATATGCAGCTACAAGAATTTTACATGGTGTGAATCTCCATGAAAAATCATGGAGTGATTGAGGATCAAATAAATATGAGGTCCATCCCCATTTCTTTTTATGAGGTTGATAATGAGTGGTTTTACTACTCCCAATCCACCTCAATAGGTAGTTATCACCAAATTAATAAAATTTTCTTAAACATTTCTCCTAGATTATATAACCACCTCTTTGAGAAATTTAATCTATGGTATTATGAACCTTTAAGGGGAAACATTACATGAATATTGGGAGAGGTTTAAGAATTATTCTACATATTTTCTCACCTCTATATTTTTTAACTATATCCTTATCTAATATTTTTTTGATGGTTTAGTCTTGATCGATACGATCATGATATATCATGCAGAAGGTGGATCACCAGTTGATAAGAATCTCATTGAATCTAGGAACATAATTTCAAACATTCCTCAATATTTATAATAGTTTTTTACTAGGGGGTTGGTCCATGTCAAACTGGATATGAAAGTGTCTACTTGGAATTCTAAAAATGAAAAAATATAGAGTTAACTGAGTGATCTGTCTAGAAATATGATATAAATATTTCCTATATCTATCCATTCAAAATATCCACAAAAACTAGTTTATCCCACTCAGATGATCTATGAATTTTTTTCTCCTACTAATCATTTCAATTATCGTTTTTATCAGATGGAATACGGTTTAGAAACCTATAATGTGGTCTTTCTTATAAAACCATTACAAAAAAAATGAAAAAAATTCAAAATAAGAGAATTCAATTTAGGCTTAACTGATAAAATCATAATTTCAAAAAATGTTGGACTAATCCATATAAGAATAGTTTTAGGCCTAATGATCAACCAAATAGAAGTTTATTGCCCCAAAATTTGATCAGAAATCTATGTACAATCAAAATAAATATGGAAACTAAGATAGTCATAATTTTTCAAATTTTTAGAATCAATAAAACCTAATAAAATCTGGTAGTCAAATAAATTATTCACACCTTGATGAAACGATTTATAATTAATAAAATATTTCTCAACAACAATAAGTGTTAACATAGTACATGGTTACTCAAATGTGTCAGATGGTAACTAAAAGCAGTGTTTAAAAAAATAAAATAAGTGGTAATTTTACATCCCAATCTAAAGTGTACTTGAGAGGAAGAGAGAATGTTAGTGCAATAATTTTTAAAATAGGAAGTAAAATTCAAAACCACCAAGATGAAAATAATAAATAAGAACCAGAAAAACACAATTATGCTTCTGAATTAAATGGAAAATCACATGAATAAGTAATAATAAAACCTTATGAAACTATTTTAGTAGCTAATGAATCTTTATAAGAACCTTCTATCCACACATTAGTATAATAATAAAAATAAAATATAAATTAAGAAATTATAATAGAAATAATCCATAATGATTCTAAAATATAATGTTCTCTTAAAAGGAAATAATCAGCTTATAGATGAACTAGAAATGTTTAAGGATCCACCACCTTATCGTTTGGTAAATTATCTTAAAAAAAATATTGAAACTGAAATGGGAAATAAAGATCATGAAAATTTTCTAAAATTCTTGGTAAATATACCATTGTTAGATGTTATGAAATAGATCCCTCATTATGATAAATATATTAAATAGATGCTTACCAAAAAAATAAAGTTCATGGGAGGTGAGATAGTAAATATGTGAAGAAATGTTTCTTCTACGACCCAATATTTTCTCTATGTGATATTAAAGAACATAGGTATATTTTCTATACCCTGTGTTATTGAAAATCATCATTTTAATGATTCAATGTTGTATTTAGAATCCTCTGTAAATGTTAATCCATATTCTTCCTTTTCATCTATTTAGGATGTAGTGGTTAAAGAATATTGTATTAGTATCTAGATGTCTAATAGAAGAATAGCTAAGCTAGCTGGAGTCATTGAAGATGTGTTGGTAAGGGTAAAAAAATTAGTTTTCCCTAATAATTTTTATATGTTATTCATGTTGGATAGTATATTTAGTTAAAATAAAGAATTAATTTTAAGAATAGAATTATTGAAAATTGCTAATGAAATAATCAATACTAAAAAGGGACAATTTATTTTGATTTTGAAGGAAATATGATTAATTTTCATATATTTTAATCAATAAAAAACCCTATATAAGACCATTATTTACACCAAGTTAACATGATTATATGGTTTTACATATGTTTTTCCATGATTTTATTCAGGATAACCAGCCTTTAGATTCTTTGGGATATGAAATTTCTACTAAAAATGAAATTGTTGTCATTAAATTTTTTAAAAATATTCTATAGTGTTGAATCGTTAGCTAAATCTATTTTTGGAAACATTTAATGCTATTTTTGATATTATTATGAGGTAAAATTTGATTTTTTTAAAAATTGATAGTTAAATACATTAGGATTTTTCTGTGTTTCTTAGAAAATGTAATAACACTTAAAATTATAAACAATTGTATGAAATTGAATATGAAATTGATTTTAATTCTATTAAAAATGTCATAACTATGGATAATCCTTATTTCTATGACAACGATTCATGTAATTAAACTATTATGAACTTAAATTATTCTCACAATATTATTTAATAGCTAACTCATTTTTTAAAATTGAATTTTAACTTTCATTTGAGGATGAAACATCTTCACTACATGAACATAAATGTACTACAAGTATTAGAGTATGTAATTATATTATCATTGGGGATAATTTAGATATTGAAAATAAAGTCAAAAATATATAGAACCTATTATTTCCAATGGGAAAAATCAAGCCAAAATTGAACATAAATCTTTTACTAAAAATTTGAAATATTCATACATGAAGGATAAACAAAAATTCCTTGTTATGATTTCATATGGGTTGTCCAATGAGAAATAAAACCAACTGTTAGAGGTCTTTAGGGAGAATATGAAGTCCATAGGCTGGTATATAGATGATTTGTGCTGGATATGTACATTGGTGTGCATTCATAGGATTATCTTAGAGGAAAATTCTGAACATGTTAGAAAATTTCATAGGAGCATGAAACCTACCCTTATAGAAGTGGTTAAGAAAGATGTGACTAACTTATTTTATGTTTCTATAGTTTAACCCATTTTTAATAGTCAATAGGTAATTCACATTTAGAATATTTCCAAAAGAGAGGGATCACAGTTGCTAAAAATGATTTTAGAGAGCTAGTTTCTGATAGTTGACCCAAAAATTGGTGTGTATGTATTGATTATTGGAGGATGAACATAGTGACTAAGAAGATCCAATTTCTCTTGAATTTTATTGATAAGATCCTTGAAAGTCTGTCCAAAAAATCCAATTATTTCTTCCAGGATGTTTTTGTATACTTCCATACTCACATAGATCTAGATGACCATGATAAAAAAACTTTAACCTGAACTTTCAATATGTTTTTATTAGAGAATTACATTTGGATTGTGTAATTCTCTATCCACCTTCCAAATATTTGTAATTATTATTTTTTTATAAATTTATTAAGGATTGTATGGAGGTGTTTATGGATGATTTTACAATGTATGTTCCATATTTTGGATGCTGTTGGAGATGTTTAATGACTATTATTAAAGTGTTCATTGAGAATAACCTTGTTATCATCTTTGTAAAATTACATTTTATTGTTTAGAGTAGGATTATTCTTAGTCATGAAGTATCTAGGAATGGAATTTGGGTTGGAGAGTACAAAGTTTTCATTACCTCTTCACTACAGTTATCCAATACTATAAATGATATTAGATGTTTTCTTGGATATTTAGATGTTTATAAGAAGTTCATAATTGAATTTATCTATAATGTTTTAGGTGTCAAAATAATTATTTATAAATCAATTCCTTTTGTCCTTGATGAGAAGTGTGGGGAGGCCTTTAATTTACATTAATAGAATATAGTGTATCCACTAATAGTTAAACCACATAATTTGGAATTTTATATTGATTTGATGAATATTTATTTATAATTATCTTTTGTGGATGTTGTTGGGAGAATATTATAGTGAAAAATTACAAGTCATTTCCTAAAATTCTAGGACTCTATATTTTACCCAATCCAATTTATCCAAATTAGAAAATGAATTTTTATACATTGTTTTTTCCTGGATAAGTTTAGAAGCTATCTTTTGGGATCTAAATTCATGGTTATCACGGATCATTCTACTGTTTTATATCTCATAAAAATGAAATAATAAAAACTAAGGCCGGTTAGATGGATCTTATTACTCAAAGAATTTGATATAGAGATAGAATATAGGAAGGGGATTAATAAAACTATTTCTGATCATTTTTTAGGATAAATAACGAGTTATTCCATGATAAATCATTTTTAACCTATTAGAGAGTTTTTTACTAGGGAGATGTTATATTTAGATGCTGTTGACAAGTCACCATGTTTTTCAAACATTGGAATTACATAGGTAATGAAATTATTCCACTTATTTTTTCAAATATTAGGTTTCTAAAATAATTTTAGAGTTCAGGAAATATTTGTGGCATCATCCTCAATTATGTAATATGGAAAGTGATTAGATTTTTAGGAGTTGTATCCTAAATTCTGATATATCTTCATTACTAAATTTTTAATAATTTGAGTTGTGGAGGCCATTTTGGGTCATATAGGAATTATAATAAAAATACTAGAATCAGGTATATTGTGGCCTACTATTTTCAAAGAATCTCATGAGATTTGTAGGAAATTTAAATATTGATAATTGTAATGAATTGTTTCTCAAATACATGAGATGTCACAAAAATCATTGTTGTTTTGTGATGCCTCTATGTTTGGGGAATATATTTTATAAGGGATTTTATAAATTCTATTGGATATTCCTATAACCTAATTTCAATGAACTATGTGTTCATATCGATTGAATCTATATCGACTAGGATTAATGATGGATGTTTGGTGTCCCGGTTTTTCAAAAGAAATCTATTTTTTTAGATTTTGAATCATGAGATTTATTCTCACAAACCAAGGTACACATTTTTGTAAAATTAATTTGGAATATTTTCTAAAAAATATGGGTTATTCATAAAGTTTCTACACCCTATAATCTTCCATTTAATGGTATGAATGATATATCAAGTAGATAGATCAAGAAAATTATTGATAATAATATTAATCTTGATAGGAAATATTGGATCTTAAGGCTTGAGGATTACCCATGGGTATATAGTATTACCTATAAGACTCAAATATGGATGTCAATGTATATGACATTTATTGAGAGAGATCATAATTTCTCCATGGAGTTAGTGAATAAATATTTTTGGGATTTAAATTCATGTAATTTGAATATTTTTGAATTTAGAAAATAGGGAAATCTTTATTTAAATAATTTATAAGAAATAAGAAAGAAGGAATATGAAAATTAGAGTAAGAAGAAAATAATTTCTATTAATGAGAAATCTATCTTCAATAAATAGTTTCATATTAGAGATAATGTGATGCTGTACAACTCTAAGATGAAACTCATCCCACTTAAATTTCATTCCAAAAGGGATGGTTCTTTTAACATAACACTTGTTTTTTCCATTTGGTTATATGAAAATTAGAGATCCTATAAAGGATATTACATTCACTACTAATAGAAATAATATTAAAATGTTTCATGAAGTTAATGAGGAACCAGAAAGGGAGTTGTTAATTTTGTTAGAAGTTGAATATATCTAAATAATACAAGTTTTTATTCCCTTTGTTTCTTTATTTGTTTTCAATTAGTGTGGGAAAATGTACCAACCCTTTTTATTGTCAGGTTTTTATTATATATTTCTAAAGTTTTTCATTATTGTACATAAAATGAGCTTGATATAAAGATTATTTTTCACATTTCACCATGAAGAATCCATTTGGGACTACTCTTCACTTTATCCTCCTATTCCAGTAGAATTATTATGATACACATTGTTTTGGGGAAGCTAAAAGCTAAATAAACTTGATTCATCATCTTATATTTTAATCTTTGGTTACATTTTACCTAATATGATATTTCAATGTTCTATGGTTTATTTGTTTGTCAATTTTCAGAATTATTTAGCTAACCATGGGAACTTTCTTAAAGTAATGATAAGAGGGTACATTCATGTGGATTTAACGATGAAAAAATATTTTTATTTAGAGAAGTTATTCATTTATAATTTTCTCATTTTTATTATTTTGAAAATTCTCTTGATACTAATACTCTTAAGACCTTTTTTATGAAATAAAAGTTTAAATTATAGATTGTTTCTATACTGAATTTTGTGTTAATGCATGTTAGTTTTTTATTTTAGTTTGTTTTGATTGTGTATTAGTGGTAAATTCTCATTTTTTTGGAATTATTTTTAAAAATTAACATAAAATACCCTAGTATGCAAATCATTATTTTGAGATAAATTATTGATGTGGTCACCAGTAATAACCTTTTTTTTCATTTTGTGAGTCGCTAATTATTTGTTTTTTGTAAAAAATACATTTTCATTTCTTATAACCCATCATACATGATTTTAATCTTCATAATTGCAAAATATTTTTGAAATTTAATTTGAATTTACATGTTTCTCAACCATGAATTTTACATTGGGACAATTTTGATATTTATTGTTTGGGAAATGGTATTTTAATATGAAAAACTATACCATAATGTGATTCACATAAATAACCCCTTGATTTTTTTTCAAAATTGATTATTTTTAAGAATTGCTTATAAATTGTTTTTTGGGTAAATTTTTTTCTTAAAATTTACGGTTTTCATGCCACTTTTGAGGAGATTAATTTTTGATACATTATGGATTTAATTGGGTAAATTATTATTTTTTTCCCTCTCGAAAAAATACATTTTGGTAAATTTTTAGAAATGGTTATATAATAATTATTGTCCTTAAATTGTTTAATTTCGATTTAACTAATAATATATGAATCTAAGTGGGTTATGAAATGAAAATCCCAATCTTACTTGAGCTCCTTTCCTCTGAATATCTTAGTTCATTATTCATTTACAATTAGATGACTTATTTATTCTTCTAATAAATTATCACTCAACCATATCCAATAATGTGTCTATGTAAAGACCCAAAAATCCAATGGAATTGTTTTTCATAAATACATGGGAATTTTACAAGTCCTCAATTTTTGACGGCGCTTGATTCAAAAGCCCGGTGGGCCCAGAATCAATTTCTGATGTTTTGTTCAGGTATGTTCAGTAAATGTACGTGCATGATTTTCTATCTTTTGAACTGATGCTCGAAATTGAAATCTGAGGACACCGATGAACTCAGAGTACTTTTATTCACTTAAGGAGACATTTACCACAGTTGCGTTTTATCGAGAGCGGAAGTTAATTTTGGGGTTTCTAAAAAAAATTTAAATAAAAATATGTGTTGAATATTTTTATTTGAATGGAAGTTAAAACCTCCAAAGGGAGGTTGGTGGTGGGGCCACCAGCACATAAACTTCCTTTGGAGGATGTTAATGGGTGGGGCCCACATGAACATCAAACTCCTCAACTCCCCTTGAACCCCCATTTAAATCGTGAGCTTCTAATTTATGGTGGAGCCTTTCCACCTCCCCTTAATGGTTCCAACACAATTAATTAATGACTTAATTAATTAATTTGTGTGTTTGAATTCTTTTGAATTAATTATGCCAACATTAAAATAAGTGAAGATAATATTTTAATTTTGGTTGGAATAATCGTTGGAGAGCTTGGGTAGTAATCTTGGAAGAACATAATCCTCTCGATGAAGAACGATCCTCATATCTGAAGAACGTGAAGCAACACCTTCTATCTTCTTCAACTGGAGTATGGAAGGGAAGCACCGCAGCCCATGAAGTATACCTAGGGTGTCGTCTCAACGCGACTTCACCGAGATCTACCTCCTTCGACGTTGACGGAACTACGTCCGCATTCCGCAATGTCCGTCTTCCATGAATCGTCATTGTACAATCAAAAATATGAGATAGGGGGTTTTTGATTATTAAAATGTATAAATTGTACCCTGGTAGATTGTTGTTTGTTTGGAATCGAGGATGGCCACTTGTTATCGCCTAATGCAGAGGGTGCGGGCCGAACCAACACGGCCCGATGACCCTCCATGGGTTTTTGTTGATTGACATCGGAGGCAAAGCCAAAAGGGTGCAGTGCCGTCACACCGCACCGAAGAAGCACCATGGGATGGAAGAGGCAGTGACAGCAGCGGCGGCCGCACACTGGCAGCGTGGAGGGAGACCGACGGCCACTAGGGCTGCCTGGACCGTGGGACAATCGGTCGGCCGATCCGGCCGGTCCGCGTGTAGGAGCCACGACACATGGAGGCGCTGCGTGGAGGGAGACCGCGGAGCACATCCACGGGCCGCTCAGCTGGAAGAACCGGCCGGACGCCTGCCGACCGGGATGGAGAACCATGGTGCCCCCAGGCTTCGCATGGGGAGAAACGTGGCCCGCAATGCGGGCCGGGTGCGCTTGGCCGAATCGGCGTGTTGTGGCCAGCCGGACAGAGGAAGAGGCGGCTTCGCTTGGCAGTGCCGGGTGAACCGGACCGACCCGCAGTGTGGGCTAGGTCCGCAGGTTGGCCATGCCCCACCGGGCCTGACTGACCCGCCAGCCCACTGGGCTTGACGGGCCGTGCTCGACTTCGCTTAAATATGAATAACTTTTAGACTGCACGTCTGATCAATGCAACGTCTACGGAACTAGGACCCTCACGACAAGGTGGTTGTTTTGTGATACTTTATGTGAGTTTTGGACAAATTTGGAAAATGTTCGGGTTGGATCGAATGTAAAATCCAACTGGGACCCTAGAATGAAAATGCCAATAACTCTCAGACCGGGCATCTGATTGACGCGTCGTCTGTTGCATTGGGTTCCTTTTGATGAGATGGAACTACATGATACATCAACTCAGGACTTTGTGATAGTTGATGTATCGACACATGGCTCGAGGAGCGGACCCTCTCAGAATCGAGCATGCTGTATGTGAGAACCCTAGGGCTGGCTGCGACTGAGATGACAGGATCCTCCGAGGGTTCGACAGTGATGACTTATGTACTGGAATCCTCTGTGGGTTCGACAGTGATGAATTTTTTAGTGGAATCCTCTGTGGGTTCGACATTGATGACTGTTGTACCGGGATCCTCCATGGGTTCGGCAACAATGACTTCTGTACTGGAATCCTCTGTGGGTTCGACAATGATGACTTTTGTACTAGAATGCTCCGTTGGTTCGACAGTTCTGACATATGTTCCTGTATCCTGTGTGGGTCTGATAGAATAGTTGGTCCTGTATCCTATGTGGGTGCGACAAATTATCTAGTCTTTTATCCTATGTGGGTCCGACAGCTTAGATGAATTAGTGACTACACCTGATCATCTCTATTACTCTATGAAATATGTATACTTGTGTGAGCTGCGTCTTGAAATTCAATCATTTATCTTCGAGGTGATTGACTTTACTTCTTGTGTGAACTAGGTTGTGCTTGGGCTCGAATGTTGGAACCGAACAGTGATTTGGTGAATTAGGTATATGTATGAGCATATACCAAAGTAAGGTTGGTTGATACTTCGTGATTGTATATTTCTTTGTGGGTTATCCTTGTTGGATATTGTGAGACCTTTAGGGTCTCAGGGTCCCTACATAGTAGTTTTATACTCACCCCTAGACGGGCTATGCCCGCACTTCTTTGTGTTAGTTGCAGACGATGGACAATGCTGATTGAGGTAGAGAGTTGTAGAGTTGGACGATACCCGGAGGTGGACAACTTGGCGAAGGCACAAATGGAGCGTACAAAAGTACCTAGGGTGCTGAGGAGAAAATCTGTACCCACCCATCAGGTGGGATTCCCCAAGGATGACTCAGTAGTTGCTGTTTTACCTTTCTACAATTGTACTAGTTTTACAGTTGTTTGTACTTTACTATTGGGACTGTATTTCCGGCCCCTTTCCTTTGAGCACTTTCTTTTGTATACAGTTTTACTTAGTGTATACTTCCAGTGGCTTACTCTGTTGTTTTTGTGTACTTATTAAAGGAAATTACTTACCTTTTTATAGGGAATTATGCCTTTGGTGCTAGTCGCCAGCCCCTGGCCTATGGAAGGAGGGCTTGGGGTAGTCACATCACGGGCTTGAGGACAGGTTGTGACCAATTGGTATCAGAGGAGTTTATTCTACCATAGAACTTGTACTCTGATTCTTTTAACAGAAATAGTGTTAAGTGTTTTGGGTGTGGTTATCAGTTTAAGGAAAGCTATGTTGGTACGGAAACCGACTTATCTATACACCAGGACTCTAACTTCTGATCTTCGACTCAGTGTACAAAAACATTGATTGTGTGTGTGTTTCCTTTGAAAAAATTTTCTTAGTGATTACTTTGTGTCAGATCTCCAGGTATACTGTTTTAACCATGGCACACCTGTTTCTTTTCAGGATGGACTCAAGAAGGTACCCAATTAGGGTCCTGAGTTTCGTATGAGATGGTAGCCCACCGAGCGATAAGGTCTCGGTGTAGGGCCCCATTATAAAGGGGGTACCAGTAGTACCACTACCCTCTAGGACACCGATACCACCAGATCTAGAAGTAGAGAGTGCACTCCATCTGAGCACATTGCACGAGTTGCAGCACCAGAGGCCACCCAGGTTCCGGGGAGAGACAGACCCACATGCAGTTGAGGATTGGATGGAGGCTGTCGTGAGAGTTTTCAGATTGTTAGGGACACCATCCGATCTCATGTTGATCCTTTCCACAAGTCTCCTGCATGCAACAGTAGGAAGATGTTGGAGCCTGATGCTCCAGGTGCATGACAGGGCCTCATTACTCTAGACAGACTTCGAGAGCCTGTTCCGCACAGAGTTTGTTCCAGCCACCCTTCGTGCGGTGCAGATTCAGGAGTTACTTCATCTATAGTAGGACAACATGACAGTAACTCAGTACACAATGAAGTTCACTAACCTCTCGTTCTACTCAACGGATATGGTACGATACCCATTCTTTAGGGATCAGACCTTTGAGCAGGGACTCAATCATGATATCAGGGCTTCGATGATCTCTCTCAACATTCCGACGCAGGAGGGGGTGCTAGAGTGATCCCTTGTAGTGGAGAGTTTATTTACTGAGCAGACACCAGTAGAGAGACCCACCACTGGGCGACACGTAGCAGAGTCTTCTGCATCCGGTAGTAGACAGATGTCACAGAGGTCCAAGCGGACCAGGCAATTAGGTGGGCAACCCTAGGATACATGTTCAATTGTGCGGGGCACACAGGACAGAGCCAGCCATACGAGGAGTAGGCAGTGCTATGCATGTGGCGGGAAGGGTCACATGCCCTGTGACTATCCAACATGCCGTACAGACGATCAGTAGATAGTTGAAAACCACCCAGGAATAGGTAGAGGTTTGACCGTGGTGATCCGCTGGGAGTAGGCGAACGTGGAAGAGGAGTTGGTTGAGTAGTAGGTGGACAAGAGCAGGACTAGCTCTAGGCATAGAGGCCTTTGTTCATGATGCATCTAGATTCGTTGATGTTGTTGTTTGTGGTTTCTTTGTGTCTTTGTACTTTGAGCTGTAGTATTAAAAGAGACTTTTCCTTGTGCCATTTTCTTTCCTTCATTTTTGTGTGGTTGATACTGAGAGGTTCTGATTAAAACCATTGAATTTACCCTCATGTTCGAGATTCTTACTGGAGGAGACCCAGTGACCACACAATGATGCTGACAGTGTTACTCAACCCTTGGAGGTGAGAGTAATGGTTGGATCACTTGGAAGTAGCGTCGAGGCCTTAGGACATCATCCATGGAATGAATTAGTACCGTTCATATCAGGATTGACTGTATTAGGGAAAAGATGTGGATTATCTAGGGGATGAGACTAGATTTCTCTTTTCGGAAAAAAGGATAAATCTTAGCAGCTCTTATAGGACGTATGCGAAGAATGGTGTAGTCAAGTTCTTTACAATTGGATAGTCTCACCCATAGTTCATTGAGGAAATGTTTTTTGCATTAATCTGATCAGAAGAGTATCAGGTACATCTTCTCATAGAAGAACCCGAACCTGAGACAATGGCGATGGATCGAGTTCCTCCAAGACTATGACTTTGAGATATTCTATACTACTAGGAAGGAAAACGTTGTAGTAGATACTCTCAGTAGGAGATCAGGCATTCAGTTGCTAGGAGAGGTGACATAGTAGCTGGCCGCAATGCAGATATCCTTTGCCGATAGAGATGGAGTAGCCTTTATGCAGTCTCTCACAGTCACTCCTCCACTTCTTCAGCGAGTCAGGGAAGCACAGTGTGGGGACATTGACTGTGAGATGCGACGTGCTCAGATATCCTCAAGGAAGACACCTGATGTATTTTTGGATGGTGGGGAGCACGTCATTATTTTCAGAGGACGTACCATTGTACCAGTTGCACTACAATAGGAGGTGTTGAGAGAGTTCCACATTTCCCCTCTAACGGTACATCTAGGAGTGGCGAAGATGTATTAGGACCTCTGACGACAGCACTGGTGGCTAGGTATGAAGAAGGAAGTAGAAGAGTTTTTCTCATGATGCCTCACTTGTCAGCAAGTGAAGGTGGAGAAGCAGGTTACAACAATCATGGTTCATCCCTTAGAGGTCCCAGAGTGGAAGTGGGACATGATATCCATGGATTTCGTGAAGGGACTACCACGTACATCTAGAGGACACGACTCTATCTGGGTGATTGTCGACCATCTCACCAAGTCGGCCCACTTTTTACCAATTAGAGAGCAAGACTCAGTGGAGAGCTTGGGACGCCTCTACGAAAAAAAAGATCATATGGCTTTATGGTGTGCCATCAACAATCCTTTTCGATCGAGATGCTTGTTTCACTTCCCAGCTACAAAAGGGGTTGCAGGAGGCTTTTGGGACGCAGCTTATCTTGAGAATCACCTTCCATCCTCAAATGGATGGCCAGACTGAGAGGACCATTTAGACTCTTGAGGACATGCTCCGTGAATGTGTCCTCAACATTGGTCGTAGCTGGGAGGATCATGTACCCTTGGTAGAGTTTTCGTATAACAACAGCTACCGCTCCACCATCGGGATGACACCTTACTAGGAACTTTACGTATGACCTTGCAGATCATCTCTGTGCTGGACTAACCCAAGGGAGTCAGCACATGTAGAACCAGAGATGGTGTAGGCTATGATGAAGAAGCTGCATATCATCCAAAAGTAGATAAAGACTGCAGAAAGCAGACAGAAGTCCTGTGCTGATAGGGGACATAGACCAGTGGT
This sequence comes from Viscum album, assembly GCA_963277665.1. Lineage (NCBI taxonomy): Eukaryota > Viridiplantae > Streptophyta > Magnoliopsida > Santalales > Viscaceae > Viscum > Viscum album. The sequence goes on from OY728122.1 coordinate 193,417,688, forward strand.
GTTCGAGGATGGCGACCACGTCTTCCTATGGGTCTCACCTTAACGAGGTTTGCGAAGAATTGGTTGAGGCGGCATGTTGTCTCCATGATTCATTGGACCATTCCAGGCCCTCATTAGAGTTGGCGAGGTGGCATACCGCATGGACCTTCCACCTCAGTTGCACCGGGTGCATGAAGTCTTCCATATATCTCAGCTAAAAAGATACGTGTACGACCCGCCCCACATCATCGACCATGGGGAGATGGATATCGATGACGGGGAAACATTCATAGAGGTTCCAGTGGAGATTGAGGATTGATAGGAGCAGGTCCTATGTGGATGGTCGATTTCTTTGGTGCGCACTCACTGGCATCACAGGAACCTCCAGAAGAGCACATGGGAGCAGGAGTCTCATATGCGTGCTCAGTACCCCCATTTGTTCCCTTAGTATGTGTTGTAGGTTATGGGTACGTAAATCCCTAAGGTGGGGAGAATATAAAGCCACAAAAATCCTATGGAATTTTTTTCTTAAATACATGGGAATTTTTTGAGTCCGCGGTTTCTGACGGCGCCTGATTCCGAGGCCCTGTGTGCCCAGAATCAATTTATAATGTTTTGTTCGGGTACATTCAGTAAACGTACATGCGGGATTTTCTATCATTTGAACCCGTGCTCGGAATTGAAATCTGAGGACACTGATGAACTCACAGTGCTAGTATTTTCTTAAGGAGACATTTACCACAGTTGCGTTTTATCGAGAGAGGAAGTTATTTTCGGGGGTTTTTAAATAAAATTTAAATAAAAATATTTGTTGCATATTTTTATTTGGATGGAAGTTAAAACCTCCAAAGAGAGGTTGGTGGTGGGGCCACCCGGACATAACCTGCCTTGGGAGGATGTTAAAGGGTGGGGCCCACACAAACATCAAACTCCTCAACTCACCTTGAACCGCTATTTAACTCTTGAGCCTCTAATTTATGGTGGAGTCTTTCCACCTCCCCCTTAATGGGGACAATACAATTAATTATAGACTTAATTAATTAATTTTTGTGTTTGAATTATTTTGAATTCCTTATGCCAACATTTAAATAAGTGAAGATAATCTTTTATTTTGGGTTGGCATAATCTTTGGAGAGCTTGGGTAGAACTCTTGGAAGAACACCATCTTCTCGACGAAGAACGCTCCTCGTCTCCAAAGAATGTGAAGAAACACCTTCTATATTCTTCAACCGGAGTAAGGAAGGGAAGTAACGCTACCCACGAAGTATAACGAGGGTGTCTTCTCAATGCGAATTCACCAAACTCTACCATCTCCGACATTGACGGAACGATGTCTGCATTCCGTGACATCCATCTTCCACGACTCGTCATCATACAACGACTAATACGAGTTAGGGGGTTTCTGATTATTAAAATGTATAAATTGTACTCTCATTCCTCGTTGTTTGTTTGGAATCGATGATGGCCACTTTTTATTGCCTAATGAAGAGGGTGAGGGCCGATCCAACATAGCCCGATGCCCCTCCATTGGTTTTTGTTGATTGACGTTGGAGGAGAAGCTGAAAGGGCATGGTTCCATCACACCATGCCGGAGAAGAACCACATAATGGAAGAGGTGGTGGAATCAGCAACCAATGGTGGTGGAAGCAGTGGCGGCCGCACGCTTTCCGTGGTGAGGGAGACCGGCGGCTGCTCGGGCTGCCCAGACCGTGAGACAACAGGCCAGCCGATCCGGCCGGTCCGTGTGTAAGATCCGCGTCTCACAGAGGCGCCGCGTGGAGGGAGACCGTGGCCCGCATCCGCAGGCCGCTCGGCTGGAAGAACCAGCGGCCGCCTGCCGGTTGGGATGGAGAACCGCGGTGCCCCCAAGTGCCAGGTGGGGAGAACCACGGCCCGCCGGGGTGAACCGACCGGCTATGGATAGTCGGCCAGAGGAAGAGTCGGTGCCGCTTGGCACCGCCGGGCGATCCAGACCGGTATGCAGTGCGGGCCGGGTCTGCAGGCAGGCGGCACCCCACCAGGCCGGGCCAACCCCAGTCGGGTCGGACCTGCCGAGCAGGGTCGAGCCGCCCCACCATCCCACTGGGCTTGATGGGACGTGCCCGACTTTGCTTAAATGTGAATAAATTTTAGACCGGGCGTCAAATCGATGCGCCATCTGGGGCACTAGGACCCTCACAACGAGGAAGACCATTTACGATACTTTAAGTGAGTTTTGGAAAAATTTGGAAAATGGCAGGGTTGGATCGAACATAAAATCCAACCGGGCCCTTGGAATAGAAATGCCAATAACTCTCAGACCGGACGCCAGATTGATGTGTCGTCTGTCGCGTTGTGTTTATTTTTATGAGACGGAACTACGAGATACATCAACTCAGGACTTTGTGATAGTTGATGTATCGACACTTGGCTCGAGGAGAGGAGCCTCCCGGAATGGAGCATGATGTGTGCGGGAACCCTAGGGCTAGCTGCGACTAAGATGACAGGATACTCTGAGGGTTTGACAATAATGACTTCTATACCAGAATACTCCGTGGGTTTGATAGTGATGGCTTCTGTACCGGAATACTCCATTGGTTCGACTGCGATGACTATTGTACCGAGATCCTCTGTGGGTTCGACAGTGATGACTTCTATATCGGAATCCTCTGTGGGTTCGACAGTTCTGACTTCTATTCCTGTATCTTGTGTGGGTCTGACAGAATTGTTGGTCCTTTATCATGTGTGGGTCTGACAGCTTAGCTGGTCCTGTATCCTATGTGGGTCCAACAACTTAGATGAATCAGTGACTACATCTGATTATCTCTATCACTCTACGAAAGATGTATAACTGTGTGAGCGGAGTCTTGACATTCAATAATTTATCTTCGAGGTGATTGACTTCACTTCTTGTGTGGACTGGGTTGTGCTTGGGCTCAAGATTTGGAGCCGAACTATGATTGGTGACTTAGGTATATGTATGGGAATATACCTATGTAAGGTTGGTCGATACTTGTGATTATATCTTTCTTTGTGGGTTATCCTTGTTGGATATTGTGAGACCTTGAGGGTCTCGGGGTCCCTACTGAGTATCATTATACTCACCCCTGCACGGGATATGCCTGCACTTCGTTGTGTTGGTTGTAGATGACGGACAATGATGATTGAGGTAGAGAGTTTTAGAGCTGGATGGTACCCGGAGGTGGACCACTTGGCGAGACGTACACTGAGCAGATGGACAGACCTGGGGTGCTGAAGAAGCCATCTATACCCACACTTCATGTGGGATTCCTAGAGGATGACTCATTAGTTACTGTTTTTCCTTTATGCAGTTGTACTAGTTTTATAGTTCTTTGTACTTTACTGTTGGGCTGGTATTTCCGGCCCCTTTCCTTCCAGCACTTTCTTTTGTATACTGTTTTACTTAGTGTATACTTCCAGTTGCGTAATCTATCGTTTTGTTTACTTATTAAAGGAAATGCCTTCCATTTTTATCAAGAATTACGCCTTTGGTGCTAGTCGCCAGCCCCTGGCATATGGAAGGTGGGCTTGGGGTAGTCACAGAACGGGCCCCAAGGATGGGTCGTGACAGTCTATTTATTTCAGATTCATAAATTCTGTGAGTCTACTATCAAGGAGGAAAATAGAATTTTGAACTTCCTATTGGTTAAAAATTTAATTTTATTAAATCAACTTTAGAATTTTTAATTTCGAATCATTTTTTGTAAAGGAATAATGAATTTAACACTAAGAACATTCATTTTAAGTGGGAATTTACAATTTTATACTTGTGACAATCTATAAAGAAAAATACATATGAAAAGAGACTCTTAATAGAATTTATAATTTTCATTTTAAGAGTCATTTTGTTCAACTGAATCTGTTAGGGTGATTGCTGAGGATAAGGAAAATCTTAGTATGGAATAATTTTATGTTGTTTTTTTATTTTTTACATCAGTTACATTAAATTAATGTGTTTTATAGAGAAATATTATTTTAATGGAGTTTTATTAGTTAATTGTAAAATTATTATTAATGATCTTATTTTATTAAATAATCATTGGAAATGATAAATAATGTTAAATTATTTTCAATTATAATGATTTGATTATTTTGGTGATTAATTTATTAAATATTTGAATTATTTTTTAATTATGTGTGTTTTTAACTTTTATTTTTAATTTATTCATTTTTAAACTTTTTGGATATTTTATTTTGGCATTTTTTTCTGATTTAGAATTTATATGTTTTTATTTATTTTGGGGATGTAATATTTTTTAATATATTAATTTTTATGTTTATATAGAATTTTTAATAGATGATTCTATTTATTTATTCATTTATTTAAATTTTTAACTTATTAAATTTAATGTTCATGATGTTGGAAAATTTTAATTAAGAGTATTTATTTTTAATGTTTAATTTATTTATTTTAATTCCTTAACTCTTATACGTGATAGATTGTGTAAGATAATTTCAGGCATTATCATAAGATAATTTATTTCAGCTGTACCACAATGAAGTTTTTTTCTAGAATCATAATAGAAATATGATATGAGCATAAGAAAAATGGATGAAAATTCTCACACTAGAATATTTTTATGGAGATTCGTGTAAAAGAAATTTTCACAATATAAATGGATACACATGTAATAAAATTAGATGTTTATTAATCCTTGTCATAAAGGGAATTCCCTCAGTGTAAGATATTTTGGATGAAAAAATAACTCTTTAAGATAAATTATCTAATGTAGTTATTTTTAGAAATTGGTAATTTCTCTAGTTACCAACCCAATCCTAGAAATGGGCTATGTTTTGTATTTTTTTCAAAGAAGATTTATTGCCACGTTCTTGAGAGGATGAAGTTGAGAATTTCAAACTTTAATATGCTTTTGAGTGAGTTAAATATGAATCCATCATTGATCAAAGTTTTTTATTTTCATATGGATAAAGGAATGGATGAATATATACTAATATACATTTAAAACACCAAAAATTGAAGGTTTTCCAAATATAAATCCATTCTTAGGCCAATGAAATATTGGTGTTTTCCTTTTTCCTACTAACACATGGATCCTCTTACATGAATGAAGCTCTCCATAATACTGAAATGATATGAGATTGAGATGAGATAGCGATGTTATACTGCACTTAAAATATATGGATGAAGCTATGATGGTTTTTAGATTATTAGAGGGAGGCTGAATGATTAAAAGAATAATGAAATTCCCATATTAATTTCAATCCACTACATTGTGTATGGATATGTTTTTTAAGAAGAAGATCAACACAGAATGAGGCTTGATGGTATGGTAGGAAGTTGATCCACATGAGTTTATTCGATATTGATTTGTGGTGAAGACATGAATCGAATCACTATAGGTATTTGATGAAATCATCAATTTGATACTAAAGGGTGAGGAATAAAGTACTAGTTTTGTGTTTGACTTCAGATTCAACGTATTTAGGAAGAGACTGAAGCCGAAGTAGTCATGTATCGTGGTTATTGAATAGTGAGTTCCAATATTATTGAGGGAGATGTTGGATACTTTACATAATTGGTAGAGATTAATTAAAGACAAATAATCCTAATGTTTACAATAACTTTGGTTATGGAATTGAACTTAAATTCACCCTATATGATCAACTTTTTTACCCAATGAAGTTAGGAGGCCTAAAATCTTCTTGTGAAATGAGAATCACATTTTTTCTAAGGCATGGACGTATTTTTCAGATTATTTAAGTCTATCAGGTTCTGGTAAATAATACCCAATGATTGATGAACAATTTTAAGGTTATACCCTCATTGAGCACTAATTTTAAAATTATTTATTTAATTTGATGATACTTCTTGAGAAAGGAGAATGAACAGGTTCAAATTCAAGGTAGAAGACCATTTTTGGATGAAGAACTCAATTTTGGATATGATTTGACAGTCTCAAATAATTTTTCAATATGCGTTGAGTTTTATTAAGGTAGTGAAACTAAATCTGAGCATGAATTTCCATTATATGAAAAATTCTTTGTTCAATTTTGAAGAAGGAATTTACTTAATAAATACTGTGACAATATGGAGGGAAGTTGATGGAGCACCAACATGATGTCCAGGTTCAAGAATATATGGATGAATGTGTGGAAATTAAATGATCATTACAAGAGAAAAATAAACAGAACGTGATAGTAAAAAAATAGGGGGATGAAGGATGCACCTATTGCTTCAACCTAGTATCAAGGTGAAAAGAAATATTACTAGTGATAGAGTATGTCACATAATAAGTAAATAAATGTTTTATTTCCATAGGGGATTATTTTTGGGAGAAGAAAAAACACACATGGAGCATGAAGAATGGGAGTAAAACTAAAAGATATTATAAAGCTCAACTGCTACTTCAAAAGTCAATAAAAATTGATATCAACTATCAATCCTTCACATTGATGATCACTCACTAAATTTCTAGTGTTTGAAGGTAGTGTATTTTCATGGTGAAATATTTAAATGTTATCATCTCTTTTATCTCATAATTTTTATTATCTACAGAATATTGAGATTTGAAATTTGATCACTAATTGATGTTTAATAAATATATCAGTTTTCTTAGTTTTTTCTTCTATTCTGAGAACAACAAAGTTTCGATTAGAGTGTAATAATCTTTGAATAAGGATCACTAGTTCAAGAAGAGTTAATGTTTGAATAATATTCTACTTATTTAAATATCTAATTCCTTGATCTATGATTTTCAATACAACATGTTTCAATAATTTCATTGTACTCAGTGATCATTAAGTGCATAGATCGAATCTTACAAAAAGGGAATCTAGAGAAAAGATTTTTGTTGTAGACATTAATTTAATTAATCAAATAAAATGAAATATTAAAAATTAAAATCTATTCATTGAGAGAGATATAGTCCTAAAATAATTTTAAAATAACATTGATGGAATTATCCATAAGAATTTCTAGTTATACTACTATAACTTCTTTCAATTCAACTCAGTAATGCTTATTGCCTTCAATTTTGAATTCCAATTGTTCATTTTTTTCTAAAATTAATGCACCATATAAATATAAATATCTTTCTTTTAAAATAATAAAATCATGAAAATTTATTTATTATAGGGTTTTATCATTGGGATTAAATCTTAGATGCTTTAATAATAAAATGTCAAAGGATACAAAATTGAAGAAATGTTTTAAAACAACAAACCAGAACCTCTTTTTTCAAAATACCAATGGGAATGTCCTTGGGAACTGCAATATTGTTCATGTTTAGAAAATAAGGGTATATGAAAATATGTTTATGAGATAAAATTAATCAGTTAGTTATCACATTGAAAGAAAAATATGTTTTTTTCTAGTAAAACATTATATATTAATGTAGATACCAAATTTGAAAAAATATCTTGAGTTATTATAATCTTTTAGACACCCTTAAATAATCTTATTAGTGAGTGATAATTAAAATTTCATAGATGCAATTTATATAAGTAAGGGGAATTTAAAACAAAGAGAATTTAAATTATATATATTTTCCTTTGAAGCCTAATTTATTCAATTACATTTTTCATATTCAACATAATACCAAAACAAAACATGAAATGTTGTAGAACCATTTAAATGTTACATTTCTAAAAAATTTATTTTTATGTGATTTATATTAATGAACTAAATATATTATTGAAAAAATATAATTTTCATACAAATAAAATATCAACACCTATTTGATTTATAGTTGATCGGATATAATAAATAGAAAATTTAATAACTTTTAAAAAGTAATTTTCCAATTAAAATATATTTCATTATTTTTTTGTTTTTATTAAGAAGATAATTAAGAAATTTTAGAATTCTAATTTGAAAAAATAAAATTAATTTATAGATTTGTCATGTTTATATTTTCTTAGGCTGAATTTTTGAGATTTTTCTAAAATAATTAATTTTAAGGTGAATAATTTATACTACACTTTTAACTAAAATTATAGAATTTTTGACTATATCAAGAACAAATTATAATATAGAAACATTAAAAAAATTTAATCCTGATTAAATATGTATTTAAGGATTAATACTATATGTTTTCAAATACTAATATAAATTTAGAAAAAATATGTTTAACAACATAAGTAACAGTTTCATATAAAAAACCATTTTTTATATTTTATTTTAATTAAAAACTATTTTATAAAAATTCATTTTATCCTTATTTAATTTCCAAATTAATTTTATTTGTTTTATAATAAACCAATTTATATCATAAAATTCATATAAATTTATAATATTAAAGTAAATTTAAATTTTACACTTAAGAATATTGTTTTTTTAAAAATAATTTTTATGTGTTACATGGGGTTATATTAAAATTGATTTTTCAAACAAATATAAATTTGATATCATAAAGAGGATTTCAAATTTAGAATCAGTAGGTAAAAAATATTTAATAAGTTTCATTTTATTTTTACGCATAAAAAATATTTATTAGAAACAACTAGTTTCCATGGTAAAATGAAAAATCATAAATGTAAAAATTCTTTGACTAAAATACTTAATAACATGTGTTAAAAATGTCAAAAAATTAATATATAGGTATTATCTACCATATCTCATCCCACATGATTATTTATAGTTTTTTCAAGTCTTCTTGACATGTGAAACATATGATATATTTATATTAAGTTGAAATATTTACAAAAATGTTACACCTTACAATTATAAAAGGATAATATTTTATTTTATTGAAAATGAAACATTAAACACTGAGCTTAAATCACCCATAAAATATACTTCTTTGAATTTAACCTCTTATATAGCTTGAAAAACACACAACCCTTATTCAAAATAAACCATAATATAGTATAAAATTATATCCTAGCCACCAAATTGGCTGGTATGAACAATAATCACCAATTTAGGAAAATTATTGTTATTTATTTATTAGAGATAAAATAATAATCATATAAAATAACAAAAACGTTTTCTAAAAAGCTCTAATTTTATAAAATACAATTTAATCACTCTTAATAAAAGTATTTTAAAATTAAATTTTACCTGTTTTAGAAAATTTATTTTATAAAATGAATTTAATTTTCGGAAATAATAATATCAAAATTATCTTAGGGTGATTTTTTTTGTAATTTTCTAAAATATTTCAATTTTCAGTTATTGTGAAAAATACTGAAATTTTATTGAAAATTGCCTTTTAGGTTAAATTATTTATAAAGATAAATTATATTTTTAATTTTTTTATAGTTAAATTTATTAAATTATATATCTATAAATAAAATTCAGGTCATTGGAATTTTTTTAATTTTTAATTTTTATATAAAACAATGTAAATTTTGAACATTTTTCTCATTGAAAACCCGTTTTCTCACCAGGTTTGCATCATTAATTTTAAATTAAAATTTTATATTTATGTGTATAAAATTTTTAAAAATTGATTCTATGTTTTTAATTACCAAAATATATATTATCTAACAGTGTTAAATTAAATTTTTACCAAAATTAATAGGGAAAACTATTAAAATAATTTTCTGTAGTTAAGGTAAAAATAAATCTACCATGGGGTTAAACTGAAATGATAAGGGTTAAAAATGATATAAACATTTTTCAAAATGTTATTGGATTGCAATATTTACACCTTATCCTTCTCAATTTATAATATAGAGTCTTTTGGAAGACCTTTTCATTTGAATAAGTAACTTTTTGGATTCTTTTGTGAAATTTCTAGGTAATTTCGAAAAGGGTCCCCTTTCCCAACTGATAATGGGAAACTCAATCCCCTTAATTATTCAATCCTACAAAGACATTTTGATCTTCCAAAACCTGAAAAATTATCCTTCCAATATCCTTATTCGTATTCTATAGTTTTTTATTCCCAACATACCATCCCTAGGGTGCTTAAGTGGAGATCCAAAGGAGGTTTCTCTTAGAGAAGGTAATTATCTTAACAAAGATCTCTAATTTTATTTTTTCTTCTTATACCTTAAATTATTTATTAAAAATTTAATTTTATTAACAAAATTATCTCCCATATACTTATATTTTTATAATATTTATGTAATAATATTTATTTATCTCTACTACTATGAAATGAGAAAAAAATATCATTGACCATGTTTACAATGGAGTATCTCCTTACGAACTGATGTAGTTCATCATCCATCAACACCTCCAAGGATAATTATAATGATTGATTTACCACATGTCTATGATATTTATTATATTATTATAATTTTTTAATTTTAATGAAACATATTCCTTCTTACGTTCCATTCTATTTCAAATATGACAACGACGCTCATGTGTGTGGTAGACTAATGCCTTGCGAAGGGATGTGATTTGTTTTTCAATTATGTTTTACATGAAATTTAATATGGATACAATTAAATAATATATATTATATATATGAGATTATAATGATTTTTTAAAATTAATATATCACCCAATTCATTTCCCTTTCACTCATTAATGGAATGATGTAATATCTCCTGTGCATGCATAACATACCATCTCCACAAAGAGTTGCGACTCATTTTCCATACCCAAATTTTAAGAATGATTATAATAATTAATATACTATGTAGATATAAGATTTATGAAATTATTATAATTCCTTATATTATGGGACTATATTTTATGCACAAAACCCAAACATTCATAAAAAAGCATGAATGCTAAAATAATAAAATTAACACTCGAAACAATGGAAATAATTAATGATTATTAAGGAATGAGTGATAAGATGATAAAAAGTATGATATATGATATTATAAATATTATTATGGGTTTTTATAAATTAATAAGAAGATTAAAACCATTATACATGTGGTTAAATCATGTTCAACAAAAATGAAGTGTGAGGTAAGGGATTCTATCTCAATTTCCTTTTATTGAGGAAAATTTTTATGTTATGAACCAATTTATTTTATATGGTGTATATGCTATCCATTTCATATGTAGTATCATGAATAAATAATAATTCATGTTATTTATGTTTTAGTTTTAATTTTTTCATCAATGTGGATTTGACATTAATATTACCAAGTGGTGGGGGAATTAGTCTCAATTTCCCTAAATTGAGGCATATTTTCATTTTATGCACATAATTCCATTTATATGGTGTATATAATGACCCTTTAACGTGTAATATAATTATTAATACATACTTCATGGTATTTTATGTTTCAATTTGAATTATTTTACCAAGGGTATTTTACTTGAAAATTACCAAGTGGTAAATATTATTGAATAATCTCGATTTCTTTTTTGATTATTAACTTTCTCTTAAAAAAATGACATTATTATAATCATTTTTCATTAGATATAAAATTTATATTAGATATACATATTATTTCATTATAATTATGATTATTTCCAAAAAATTTATACCATTACTAAATATGGTGTTTACTTTGAATGTTGTTTGATTAACCGGGGGAATATTGATAAATATGTATCCTTTACTCAATAAAAATATTTGATGATAAAGAAAATTAATTATTGATGAAAATAGATTATTAAATATATGAGGAATGATTGGGACATAAAAAAATGTGTGGTGACTAGTTAATGATATCCCATTGACGCATTGATGGTATCACGAGGTGAATGAAAAGCTAGAAAATAATCAATTGAAAAAAACAAATGAGTTTACACAAAGTAGTTTTAAACTATCTTATTAATATTCATAATGGTATAAATATCATGATCTTGAGAGATTATGTAAAATAATTATTCATTTCATTTTATCATAATTTAGATTTTATTATCCATGATATTTTCACAATGATATTTTCTCTGGATGGATTTAATTAACAATTATTGATTAAATGGACTGTTTATTCAAATATTTACCTTGAAAAATTGATTATTCCATATCTAGTTATGATAGTTATGTTATTGATTAAATGGAATGAGTTTTTAGTTATTTAACATCCCAAATATATTATTAACTATGATATATTCACATTGATATTATCTCTATATGCACTTCCTTCTCAGTTTATTGTTTACATACCATGTGTGTTTAGTTATTTGCCTATCCATATTGATTATTCTTGTGGATTAATGATTTATTCCATTGTAATTAACCCTTATCAATCATTTAATATCACCGTTATTTTTTTCCTTTATTAATAATCCATAAAGTATAGTATATTATATATTCAAGGATATACTAGAGGGAATAATGTTATTTATGAAATAAATATGTTGTAATTTAGGTTTTTAAATGTAATATAGGTATCATATATGTATCCATTTTACTAATATTACTAAACTACTTGGTCCTTTGAGATTCTATTATTTGTACCTTATACCATTTTAATAATAGATACATTGGCTAAGAGTTACTTGTGTCAGGGTCACAAAAGATTGTATTAGATGATGTTTAGTATAATACTTGGGAACTAGATGAATGAAAGAATATATTTTGGATCATAACCCTATGATATAAATTGATTATAAATATACAAGAACATCGTAAAGATTTGGTAAGATGGATATTATAAAGTTTTCCTTTGAAATACATCCTTATCTAGATACTAAAAGTGTATTTGTTATGGAATATATGTACCAAGGGTTAATAACATAAAAAATAATGCATTGTGATTGAACTGGTCATTACCTGGTGTAGGAAAACAAGCCTTACTTTGCACCTAGTTTGAAACTTCTTAGTGTACATTCTTATGATAATTCACATTTTATGCCAAACCATTTTGAATGATTTTAATAGTTGATAACAATTAATGAAATAGGATAAACCAAATGTGTCTTAGATTTAAAATTAGGTGTCTCAAATGAATGAGAAAATATATTAAGTTTGGAATGGAAGAGAATAAATTAGTGAATTTCCATGGAAAAATGAAGAGTATGATGGAAGGAAATAAATTTCATCCTAGGTATCTATTTATAATTTTTTGTCTTAAATGTGGAGAAACATTTCATTATCCAATTAAATGAACTATTTTAAACGTTAAACCCTTGAGCAAGGAAGGACCTATGTAGAAATAAAACAAATGATGTATTTATGTATTGGGGTTAAAGAATTAAATTTTAGAAGTTATTTTACCAACAATATTTTAGTATAGGAATCATGAAATATTTAAGGATTATAATTAAATTGAAGAAGAATATATGTATTAATTGATATATGTGTTATGGATACCATCATGGGTTAATGTTCTAAATATTGATCATAATTTGAAATGTTAAACACCTATTTTTGGGTTATTTCAATAGAGTCTACAAAGGTTAAATATATTTTAGGATTAATTTATGGAGATTATATGATTTAGTGGAAACGTTATTTGTGGAATAATAACTTTACTTTTAATATTCACAATATTAATGATAGTGATAACCTTTAGTGTTAATTTGACCGTTAATGAAATTTTAAAAATAGTCAAATAAGGTTATTATTTAAAAAAAATGTTATACTGATAGCATTAGTAAAAAAGGTTATCTAATAATTTATATTATTTCAAGGATGCGCATCATAATTTTTTGGAAAGTTATAGATATTATATTCATACAGTTCATAAAAATAATAAACAACATGATAGGCGACAACCCATCACATTCAGAAAGGCCACCGAGATTGAACACATGACCAAAAGATTATTAGGGTTCAAAACCTACCACTGAACTACATGATTTCCTTTTTAATATGTCATTGTTTTTAGTTAAACTATTTGTAAAATAAATATTTATGATAAACTAGTGTTGTAACTCTTTATGTTTCTAGATTAATATATTATGTTAGATAACTTATGTTAACCATATTATTTTTGAAAAATATTTAGAGACAAATAAATATACTTTTCACTCTTTTCTGGATCTTATGATTCGTTAAATGTTAATTTTTGTGCATCAGGAATGAAAAAATTCATTATTGGATCTTCATTTCATGGAGTAAGTAACAAATTATAAATTTATTAAATCATAAAAAAATTATGAAAATCATCTTATGAAATAAAAACATATCTTGTATGTATATTTCCTTATATTCATATATAGTAAAAAAAATCATAAACCTTTAAAAAATGATCTTGAAACAAAAATATTATCCTATTACATTCATATCTAATTAATTAGATGTTATTTTAAGTCATCACAGATTTATGTATTTTAGCGTTTATCTTTCCATCGATCAGTCACATTCTTGTGATCAATAGCCTATGTTATTCTCTATAAGTTTTTACACTTTTCTTCATTTTTTATATCTTCACTTTACACCAGTGTTAACATACATGGAAACCTAGTTATGTGTCATTCCATATGACCTTTCTACATCCATTTCTCTTTTATTAATATGATATTTTATAATCATTTTTACTATGTGGGTTATTCAATAATGGTAGTTCCAAATGTGAAACACCTGGTTACCAAGATCAAGTTTAAATTGTAAGAACATATTTTATTTAAGGTGGAGAGAATGTAACACCCAAAAATTATAAAAGGATATACTGTATTCAATATCATATAATACATGAAACTCCAAGCATAAATAACCAACAAAATACATTTCTTTGAATTTAAACTCTTTGATAGCTTTCAGAACACCCACCTCCTGTCGAAATGAACTATGATATATTATACCAGTATTACCTAGATAATAAATTGGAAGGTATTTACAGTAATAAATAAATTATAAAAATATTTTTTATCTATTGGGTATAAATAAAATAATAAATATTTTAACAAAAAATAAATGTTTTCTAAAAACCCATATTTTTTTATAACACAGTTTGGTCACTCTTTGAGCACATAATTTAAAAATGTTTTTTTTACCCCTTTTAGAAAAATTATTTGATAAAATAAATTAATTCATTAAATTATAATATAAAAACAATGATATGGTAAATTTTTTGTATTTTTCTAAAATATTTCTTTTTTTTGATGAAAAGTAAAAATACTAAAATTTAATTGAAACCTGCCTTTTCATTTAAAATATTTATAAAGATAAATTATATTTTTAATTTTTTTAAAGTAAAATTAGTGTAATTATATTTATATTAATCCAATTTATTTCATTGTAATAATTTTCATTTTTAATTTTTATATAAAAACATTATAAACATTTAAACATTTTCCCTTTGAAAACCTGCTTTCTCATCACATCTTCAAGATTGATTTGAAGTTTCAATTTTCCAATTAAGTGAATTTAATTTAGAAAAATGGATTAAATATTTTGAATCATCATAATATATATTATATAATAATTTAAACATAATTTTTTACCAAAATTAATTGTGAAAAAAATAAAAATTATTTTCCAAGGTTAAGATAAAAATTGATTTACCGTTGGGTTAAACTAAATTTATAAGGGTTTAAAATGAACTACCAACTTAAAAAAATATTTTTTTCCAGTAATATATACAAATAGTCCTTCCCAATTTCTTATATTGGTTCATTTTTAATCTTATTTTTCATGTGAATGATTTTTTCATTTTGAATTATTTTGCTAATTTTCTAGGGAATTTCCAAGAGGGTTATATTTCCCCACTTATAAGTGGGAACTCACTCCCATTTCATATTAATACCTCAAAAGATATTATTTTGACTAATAGATACCAAAAAATATCTCCCAAAAAACCTTATTCAAATTATATATCTTTTGATCCTCCCAAAATATCATACCTATGGTCTTTAAGAGGTTATCCAATGGAGGTTTCTCTTAGAGAAAGTAATTATATTAACTATGGTCCTTCATTTTATTTCTTTCATTCCACCATAAATTAAGTTTTAAAACATAAAATATAATAACACAAGTATCCAACATATACATAAATGTTATTATTCTTATGTTATAATATTTATCCATCTCCACATCCATCAAATGACAAATAAAATCATCGATCATGTATATGATAGACTACTACCTCACAGACCAATTTAGTAAATTTTCCATCACATAATTTAAAGGATATATATAATGATTGGTTTAACCCCTGTAAATTATATTTAATATATTATTATACTTATATAATTTTTATACCCCAAATACATTTTTATGTTCCATTCCATTTCAAATATTATAACGACGCTCATGTGCATAACAGACCACCACCTTGCGAAGATATGTGATTCATTTTTCACATACACTTTTCATTAAATGTAATAAGGAAAAAATTAATGAATATATATATATATTATATTTATTTTTTAAAATTAATATATCACCCCTTCCTTAACATTTCTCTTATCAAGGTATTTATATTGTTTCTCATGTGTACGTATAACCTAGCATCTCCCTGAAGTGATGTGAATCATTTTCCCTGACCAAATTTTAATATCGATCATAATAATGTATGTAATGAGTAAATATAATATTTATATCATTATTATAATTCTAAATATTATATATCTAAAAAATATGATCAAAAACCAGATCTTTCATAAAAAAATACGAACGTGAAAATAACAAAATTAATACTCAGATTAATGAAAATAATGAATAATTAGTAACGAATGGAAGAAATATGATATAAAAGGATAATATATTATATTATAAATATGCTTTTAATTTTGTTATAAATTAATATCATGCTTAAAACAATTATATAGAAGGTTAAATCATATTCAACTAAAAGGAAGCGTGAGGTAGAGGATTATATTTTAATTTACTTTCATTAAGGAACATTTGTACATTATGAAAAAATTTATTTAATATTGTGTATACACATTCAATTTAACATATAATGTCATGAATAATTCTTAATTAAGTGTATTTTATGTTTTAATTTGAATTATTTCGTCCAAGTGGATTTTTCTTGAATACTACCAAGTGGCAAGGGACTTTATCTCAATTTCCCTTTATTTAGGAATATTGTAATGTTGTTCACCTACTTCATTTTATATGGTTCATATACGTACTAATTGACATTTAATTTCATGATTAATTTATAATTCATGAAATTTTATATTTTAATTTGAAATATTTTTTTCAATGGAATTTGATTTGGAAATTACCATGCGGTACAATTTATTGAGCAATCTAACTTTATTTTGTGACTGTCAACTCTATTTTGAAATAACAACTTTTTTGTAATAATTTTAATTAGAAATTATATTTATCTTAAATATCCATATTCTTGTATTATGGATATTATTATTTCATAAACTATATACCATTTTTACATGCATTGTATACTTTGACTGTTCTTTGAATAACAGGTGAAATATTGAAAAATTCATATCATTTATTCAATATGTATATTTAATGATAAGGAACATTGATTAATGAAGTAAATAAATTATTAAATATTTTAGGAATTCTTTGTAAATCTAGAAATTGGTGGTGATTAGTTAATTAAATCCCCTCGATGCTTTTGTAGGCTTACAAAGAGAATCAATAAGCTAAAAAATAATCAGTTGGTCAAACCAAATAAGTTTATACCAAGTAGTTTTAAAATGTATTGTGAATGGTCTTGATGGTATATGTATCATGTTCCTAATAAATAATTTCAAATAATTAACCATTGTATTCATATGAAATTTTGTTATTTTTATACATGAGATTTTAATAATGATATTATATGTGGATGCATTTCATTAAAAATTATTGATTTAATGGAAAGTGTATTCAATTATTTACCTTTCCATATTGATTATTCTTCATCAAGTTATGATATTCAGGTTATTTATTAAATGTAATGATTTTTTAAATTAACTTATTGAATGATATCCATGATATTTTCTCATTGATATTATCTGTAGAAGAACTTTCGTCCCAGTTTATTGAATACATGACATGTGTGCTCATTTATTTACCTTTACATGTTAATTATGATTAATGTTTTACAATTAAATACACTATAATTAAACCTTTCTGATTATTTTAGCTCATTATTTTTTATTTTTTATTTCTCATGAATCCGTGATGTTTACTATGTTTGATATGTAAGGATATACTAGATGTAATAACATTATTTTTGATTTTTTTTGTAATTTGTGTTTTCAAATGTAATATAGGAATCATATATATATATATATTTTTAAAATATTAAAAAAATATTTGGTCATCAGGGATAAAATTACTTGTACCATATAAAAATGTAATAAATCAGACACCAACTCCAAGATACTACGGTCGGGGTTGCTAAAAAAATTCCATTCTCATCACTTATAAAATATGCTTCTGAACACCCTCTAAAGACCGCACAATGAATTTGGTTTCTTCTTAAACACCTTCCATTTTTTACTTCCCTTAGAATCCTATTTTTTTTACTAGGCCCAATTTTCACAAGTTATTATATTAATACCTCTATTTTCAAGGTGTGTTCTAAGGGAAATCCCAAGTCCTCAACATGAGTACTTTTCCCCCAAACTTCTTTTCTTTTCATTCTTAATTTAAAATATCTAATTTTATAATTTCTATATAAATACATCAGTATTGTTAATATAAATAATTTTATTATTTAAAAATAATAACTATTATCCACATTTTCCTTATATATTAAAAAAAATACAATTCTCATCTGTGCATTGTGAGGACTACCACATCCATGAAGCGATGAATTCTGTTTTTCACCACCGCCTCTCATAGATTGACATAAGGTTGAAATTAAATAATAAATTTGTTATATATAATATTATTATAATTATTAAGAAAAAAATTATAATCCACCTTATTTCCCTATCATTATTTGAGAAATAAAAACGTTAACCATGAATTGTGTAGACCACTGCCTCTATAGGGCAACATATCTCATTTTTCATTGAACGTCTTTATTATTTATTAAAATATATTAATAGTATTTTTTAATATATTAAAAATTTGTATATAAAAAATAGAGTTTTTATAGATATATTGATAACATATTATGGATTAGTTATTTTCTTATATTATGGAAAGAAAAAGTCCATTAGTTGAGAAAGAAATGAGATTTATTAGTTAATGATTTTTCAAAATTATATAATACTATCAACCTAAAGGTAATTAGAAATTTACATAATGAAAAAATTATTTTATAACATGTAACTATTGTATTTTTATGTGTGGGTTATTATTGTTGGTATCAAATCCAGAAGGTAAACTATGGGTTTTTTGGCACTAAATCTTGGAGTGTGGGTCTAGGGTACTACATCAATGAGAAAATTTAAAATGGATACTAATTTATATTATTATATAATTTAATTTTTGTATATTATATAGTAATAATTTTAATTTTGAGCATGAGGTTATTAGTTATATAGATTTTGATTTTGCAGACCCTCTGGAAATGATGGAGATTGGTGTCCTGTTTCAGGTTTTTCTTTGTTTTTTTGGGATTTTTCCATGTAATAGCCCTCTTGGTACGTGATTAATTTTAATATAATTTTGTTTGTATCATGGATTTTGTCCTTCCAAATACCTTTTTCACATCTTATGAAGTCAATTAAATATTTTACTTTTTTAAAAGGTTTAATTAGTGAACATTATTGATCTTCTTGTAAAAATTTACATATTTCATGATAGAAAGTCACCTTTATATTTAACCAAGAATATTTTTTATCATAGTTTATCATCTAATATCAATATCAAATTATATTTTCTGGTGATGTTATTAAATATGGGAATATATTCATTAATAAGATATATATAAATGACAATCCAATTGAAATATTTACTAAGGGTGTTCTATTATACAATTTTAAGAATTGTTTATGAATTTTAAAAAAGTTCCAAATTAAATAAACTTAGATTAGGAAAAGTATGTGATTTTTTTTCATGGTTTTTTATTTTCATGGAACATATATGTGAACGTGTATTTTTTCAAATAATTTTAGTTTAAATTTCCGTTCACTATATTTTCTATTACACATTTTACCTTGTAAAATTATATGAATTTTTTTATTTTGAAAATTATTTTAGTTTAATATATAATTTTTTAGGATTCAATTACTCTATTTGGTTATTGGGTTGCTTCATTATTTAGATCATCTTGAAGACCCTAGATCCTATAAAAAATCAATAAATTTATATTTAATATTAATCATTGATAATTTTGGTATTATGAATATTATTCATTACTAGTATGTTTTTATGTGTTTCTTAATCATGTAGTGTAGATCTATCTATGTGGTGGGTCTATTAACCAATCTTTATTTATAATATGTCCTATCATGGGAACCTTTATTATAGTTTCATAAGTCTTCCAGTCTCCCTACATCATTTTATTATCTCTATAAATTATTTTGAGCCTCTATATTTTTTATGACTACCCAATAGATATAAAACCTCAATTAATTCCTTTTTATTTTGATTTATAGTGTTTTTTGAGATATATTAATTATGTTTATTTTCAATAAATATAATTAAATATAGACTAATGTGGTATTATTCTTTTTCTGTATATTTTTTTACTATTTGAATGGATATTGATATCTATTTACCAGTTCCTACAATGATGTATTATTTTATTTATTGTAAATTGATTTTACATGTTTATTAAGATATAAAACATCATATATTCTATTTTATATTTTCTACCAATCCTTTTGAAAGTTAAACCATGATATTAGTATAGAGAACCCAAGTATATAAGAATATTCTAATTTCTTTTTCTAATATTTTTATTACTCACCTCATATAATAATATATTAATTTTTTGTATGTAGTGTGATTATGTTTAAGATAATATGTTGAATCCTCAAGATAGTTTTGACTATAAGATCTATTTTTTCTATGGTATTCCAATTAGATTGTTCTCATGTTTCATATTTTTCAAGTATAATATTTATTAATCATTATATATTATTTTTTCTCTTTTTTCCTTTAATATTATATAAAAATCACTCATGGTATTCCTACTATTTTCATAGGTCTATGAATGATCAATATCTATTAAGTACATATATTCTTCACTTTTTTAGTTCTGTTTTCTTTCAACTATAAATGTAACAATCCTTATTTATAACATTTTTAAAATATTTCCCTTGATTTGTATATAATTTTTTTTTCAATTATCAGAATTTATTGTTTTTAAAATTCTAAAATGTTTGGAAAAGCAGTGTGTCTATAGATTACTAGGAGTAATAGGTATTCTATTGTAAAGTTAAATAATCACAATAATTTAGTTATCATATAATAAACCATATAGTGATTCAATATCGTAAATACCACAAGTATTACTAATGATATTATTTTTAACATGTATAATTTTTTTAAAAAACTATTAAAAAAATAATTACTGGTCTGAAAATAAATGTAATAAACACCAAGAATCTCTTAATATAGTATGAAATGTTACATTAAGACAAATATAGTTCTAAAAAAATGTATTCTATTATTTGATAAGTGAGAATATTATGAGTAGGGAAATGTACCATATCATAACAATGAAAAAATGTTTTCTTATTTATTACTACAATAAAATTAAATCATATAAATGATGTGGTGGGTTATCATGGATATGATATGATATTTCTAAAATAAACACATAATTTTTCAATATTATGATATTGTGAAACACCATGTAATAGTTACACAATTTTATAGTAATCATATGTTAAATGAAAACCATATTATAAGAAATATACCTCAAAATATTATTATGTAATAGATCATGATGCATTATAACATTAATATGGTAATAATGAGTTTCCTCCATAATAATTGATAGTAGGTCATGAATTTTAATTTTCTCCCTAATGAATTAATATGTATTTAAATAACCAATCTAAAATTAAGGGAATGTTTTGGAACTCTTTCAAGGGAGATTAATAGGAAAGAGATAAATATAGTAAGTAAATTAGGTTGTATATAATTTTTTACCTAAAACAAAACTCAAAACAGACTAGACATTACGCACGGTCTTGAACATGATACCCTTAAAATTATTGGATAAATTATTTATTAAATAACTAAATATTTTATCCTTTAAAATGATTATTTTATATATGTCTCAATCAATTTTTTACTAAAAGATACTAATAATTCCACCCATACAATAGAACTATTAAATATACGTCTTGTTCACCCTGTTAAATAATATTTTTACATATGATTAAGAATAAACCCAGAAACTTCCACTCAGATGGTTGATCAATGAGACACATATAAAATTAAAATACAACACATTTTTAATCCTCACGTATGTTACCTTTTAAAATAATTCATACATAATATATTTGTTTAAAAATAAAAAACTCTTGAAGCCTCAGCATTAGAAAATCACACATAGGATTAACATTAACATGGATTGATTTTTTTAATCATTGATCACCATTAATTTTCACATATAGTGACCTAAAAAAGTTTCATTTTTCATTTTTCCATCCCCAGAACAATTTTATATGGAAAATAACTTCTGTTATATAAATAAATTGAAATATTATTTCATATATCTATATCACTTATAGACTAAATTGATATGTCTGAAAATGAGTTTTCTTTTCTTTATACTAACTCATAAATTGACCCAACACACTTAAAAAAATTAATAACGAGCTTCCAATATCCCTTATCTAGGGAAAAATCACTATATTTTCTAAGTAAAAAATTATATAAACATGTCTATATGTCTCTATATTATCAGCTATAAAAAATAACACTAGATCCTATAGTATTTTTTATATACTTCATCTCTATAATAGACTGTTCCATGTATATATTAATGTGTATTTAATACATAAGAATTCCAACTCAAACATGCCTATTTGAAATATTTTCAATCATGAAATCAAATTTTATTATATTATTTTACATTAAAAGTACAACATTTTGATCAAATTTTAATAAAACTAAGCATGAATTTTTATACTTTTAGTATTCACACACAAATGTTTTACCTAAAAGCATAAAATCAACAAAAAAAAGTAATTAAGAGATTTAATAAGGTAAACAAAATTGTATTAGACCAAATATAATTATAATAATTATATAATACATATGTGATAGTGATATATTTACTTTAAAAGTTTTTTTAAATATTTCCAAACCTTGTGAAAATATTTTAAAATAATATAATTATTATGAATGAATCAATTTCCATTATCGGTGATTTCTACAGGCACTTATCCCAAGGTTCAAAATTCCCATGGCTAGTAATTTCTTGAGATATATCCATAGTGTTCAATTATATCAATTGGATCATTATTAATGAATAGGGATTGATCTCAATAGTTGATGATATTCTCATACTATATATATATATATAAACATAGTAAAGTAAATTAAGACATTACCTATATCTTTGTCTCTACTTCTTATATTTATTCCTTTTTTATTGGAACTTTATTATGTTTTTATTTGTTCTCAATCGATAAAACACTTCATCTTTGATCTATATTTTATTTCATCTATGATTAAAATAACATTTATATGTCTAAATAATTTATAGTTTCAATTAGAGTTTCCATCTCATTTTTGAAAAAGTTATAAGAATGATTTGAATATATCTTAAAAAGATTTTATTATGGGTTAAGATCTAACTTCATGGAAAATATTTCTAAAAAATGTTTCCACCCTCTTAACATCATGGAAAAAACTCCCTATCATGGATTCTAAATACTATGATTAATTTAGATAAAAATTTCATTAGAATGATGTTCAATAAGGACAATATTTATTTCACACATGATAGTTCTAGAGATATAATATTTTTCTATCATTGGCACCATGAAGATTTAAAAAAAAGAACATGATAGTAAAAGATCCTCCAATTTTTATGGAAAAATCTTAATGAAAGGCAATCACTTGAGATTCTATGATTTCAAGTTGTTAAGAGAATATAACATATAAAATTTCAAAATATATTTATGTTAAAATTATATAGGAAATATTTCATTAAAATTGATATTATAGAAATGATGCTTTCTCATTTTAATGGATTAAATGTTTTTCTATAATAGAAATATTATAAAGAATAATTAATTTTTTTTCTAAACTACATTATTTAATTATTTTATAGAGAAAAACAATGAAAATATTTAGAGAAATATTGAAGCATGACCAAGGGTCCAACTATAATCTATAAATAAAATGTGATTATTTATAATCATGTTAGTAGTAATAATTAATTTCATGGTTTATTTTAAGGAAAATAAAATTCTTGAGGTGTTCATAATTTTTTTAAAATTATAATAGGAAAGGAAACATCCAAGAGTTTTCAAATTATAAACAACTACATCCAAAAAAAGTAAAACATATTTATAGTAAATGATTTTATTGTGGTAAAAATGTTATTGGTCAAATAAATTTCATATTAAAAATAAAATTATGGATATTTATAAATAATCAATTAAAGAAATATCGAGAATTGTTGAAGAACAATTTACTAATGGGACCATAAAGAAAGATGATGATATAAATTTTTTTACATAATCTATTTATTTTTAAACCTTAAAGGTATTTTGAATGATTATAATATGTCAATTCTCATGAAAGTGATATTTTTTCTATAATTTTTAATAAATATATATTTTTTTTTTCTAATTTATTTTGTTGATTAAATATATATTATAATTTTTATTATCTATATATGTTGTGAATTACTTCATTGGAATTAATTTACATTATGATGATATTTTTTTCTCATTGGAAAACACATAAAACCATGACATATAAAATACATAAATTTGAGAAATATTATAGAAATATTAAAATGGGAAATAATCCTATGATAACCTTAACTAATAGTGAAAAAATAATTAATGGTCCTAAAATGGAAAATATACTCCTTCCGATTGGAAAACAATTCTAATAAATAATGATTTATTTTCTATTAAGTCATGATGATGTAATGACTCTGACCTGGATACCATAAAAATACGTGAATCTCAGTTGAAGCTGAACCTTAGGACATTACCCAATCCATAGGGGTTGGAAACTAGCACGATGAGTATAATGTTATTGTTGGGGAAAATTTTATACACTTAGACATAAATTTCAATTAATACATGGTTCCTCCCAATAAACTAGTATAACATATCCATATTTTATATACTTTCCAAAAATTATATAAATATCTTGAAATGATTGACTATTTGTAAAAAAAGAATAAAAACAACAATGTATTAGTGAAGTCAAAATAAAAAAAGTAGCTTATTTTTTACAACACTGATAAAACAAAATCTATCTAGTCATACTGGATACCCTTGAAGAATGGTGATGTGAAGAAACCACTCCCTTTAAACCTAGTCTCATTCTCTATCATGAACCAACCCAGACCATACCTGATCCGTTCACTTCATCTGAACCATGACATAACCCGAGGTACATTTTGGATTGCCTTTGACTAGTGACAAACACCATGACATCATATACAAGCATGCATGAATAATTTTTCATAGATAAATAATATTTAATAAGAATCTAAATTTCACTATGGATCCAGAATGGTATTTCTATACATTTTATTTCCATGAACAAACACAATATGCGATTTAAATGGGAAAAACATACAATACAAAACCAGAATAAACATAAAAATAATAATAACAAAGCATCATAAAAAATCTATAAACCAAGAAGGTAGTCTTGGACAAACATATATGTTATAAATGAAAAACCAATGTACTAGGCACTATATCCTAAAGACTCTATGGTATGCCTCAAACACAACATGCCCACACCATGAGTGATTTGAATAATGAACCTATAAGATAACCTCTCGATGTATAAGAACTAAGTGATGTTTGTAAGGTCTGTAATAAATATCATAGTATAATTACACCAATTATTTCATGAATTAGATTCTTCAAAACATTTTTGGACACCAGTTTTAAATATAGTATTTTAAAATAGTGTTTTCATCATTTTTTGAAATACAAGTCATATACGTTTCAAAATCAAATTTTAAAAACCAAAACACGATTTATGAAACCATTAAAATTTCCTTTTAAAATAACATTTAAAACATTCAACTGAAAATAAACTCTTTAAATCCAAATCCATAAAACTCAAGATGAAACCCAAAAATATAATCAAATAAACATAAACTAAAAAACTAAAATATAAAGTTAAGTACAAAATTAAACTCACAATACATATTAGATGCTATGGAAGTGATAACACATGGGAAAAAATAACAAAGGTGAAATAACACAAATAATTCAGTGTCAAAAAATTTATAAATAATTGAATTGAAAATATAATGTTGAAAGATGGAAAGAAACCTAGTATATTAAATTATGGACAACTCCTACAAATATAGTGATACAGTCTTAGATGTACTTTGGTGTAACCATAAGTCGACCTATTAATTCATTCATAGTCTATAACCAAATAATTTCTCTCAATTATCCATAATGATGAAACTCCCAATGGAATTAAATAATATAGGGAAGATAGTCAGTCTCATTATGACCAGATCGTAACCATCTTTCAATCTATCATTACGAATCCTAGGTTCCCCATTTTACTTATAATAGATGATGTTGAAGGATTCATTCCTCATTAAGAACACACATAAATATAATACATGGGAAAAAATAGAAGAAAAACCACACCCCACTCTCACACACTATTCTCACTGAGGACCCTTTACTTATTTTATAAATAACATTAAAAATTACATATAGTAATCAAACCCATTTCATTATAAATCATTCCATCTACAGTTAAATAGTGTAACTCATTTCGATATATGACATTTATATAAGGAACTCATTCAGCCGTGAATTTTTAAAATAATAATATGTTTTCCAAAATATAAATTAATAAATATTTCCCAATTAACATTATTTTGGAATTCCCTTTTCAAGTTCTAAGCGGTCCTTTGAATTCTATTCAAATAGATATATGTTTATATATATGTAGGTAGGTAGGTGTAAAAATAAATATACAAAAATTTATGAACATAGGTACACACACATACACACAAACCTTATTTGAAAACCAATTTTAAATCATGTAAAATTTTGAAACACATTTAAAACCAAGGATAAAGAACCAGTTGAAGGCTATTAATGATTATGGGAACCATACACCAATAATTCACAATAACATAAAATAATTAAATAACCACCATCGATATATAAAATCATAAAATAATATATGAAAAATTTAAAACACATATATGAGTCCATTTAAAATTAATTACCAAGAAAAACACTAATGAAATGTTAAAATCCCCATGTATATGGAGAAATTCAATTTTAAATGCTGGCCCCATTTTAAAACACCTCTTAGGAATTTAATCATACACATAGTATACATAAATTCAAATAAAAGGAGTATAAAAACAAAATCATAACATAGATGAATTTAAACATTCATAAAAAAAGATAGAAACATATAAAGAGGAATCTATAGACTAACGGAACCAAGTACACAAGAAATTGGAGCCAAAAATCACCTAGGGTTTGACCTAGACCATCCAACAATAAGAGAAATAATCTAAAACAAGATGATAAGGAAAGGAACAATAAAATGGATCAAACATTAATAAATCACCAATAAATTTAAGAACAACACTCAATCACAGGGAAGAAGAAGAGAGGCCACCCCTAGTGCTCCTAGGCTAGTTCATGCTATAAAGGGGAAGAGATTCCCGATATAGATTTTAATTCAAGAGTGGTAGAATATTAAATTTCCAACTTTTAAATGTCTTGGATAACTGCAGTTTTAGGCTATACCATTTTCCAAACCATGTTGGAATTATACAACCTTCATTGGAAACACATTGGAACTTTGAATGGTTTAACCGAATGATTTAAAAAACTATAAACCGACCATGAAAAATTATACTTCTAAAAACTAAAATTCACTCATAAAGTTACCACATAGTTAGTACTAACTGTTCAATAACTGTGCACCCATTACTAAAACTACAAAAATCAACCAAATTTATTAGTTCTTAACTAGAAATCAATGAAAAGAATAATTATTAATATTTTGAAAAAATATTGAGTAAATTGATGATAGGTGTGTGATAATTTTCCCCACCATAATAATTCCCGACTCTATGAAGTAACTGGATTCATAGATGATTAAATTGAGTCTAGAACATAGAAGACAACCCCAAATCAATTAAGATTAGAGAAAACGCCCAATGAAAAAAACAGAACCTGAACCAAAAAATAGAAACGTAGGATCTAAAATAATAACCAAAATGAATGATTCAAATTGAAGAGTTTAATGGAATCACCCTTAATAATTATCCCCACCATATAAGGATTTCACTTATCCTGGTGGGTTTAATAATGCTGATGATACTAGATAAGGCATCTTAAGAACTACTTGACTTCACATGAACAAATAAATCACTAAACCTAACAACTCATCAAAAAATCAATAAAAAAATTCATAAATATATCTAAAACAGAACATAAAAAAATTATCCCATGAAACAGCACAAATAAAGATATGAGAAAATATTTAAAAAGGGATAAAGAATCCAAGGAAATTTGTCAAAATATATATGTTTTAAAACAATTGAGATTCAAGATGAAATACTGATTCCTTCTTTTGTTTATTCTTGAACTTATTGATCTTTTTAATATTCACCATGCGACCACAGATATAGAAATTCTTTAGGAATCTCAAACAAGTGGTCTTAGAATTCCAAAACTGACTACACTAATGGAACACAAGAGACCACTTCTTTTTTGGAGAAATTTAACTAAAATAGAAATATTCCCCAATTAAATTCTGATTTCTTGAATTGAGTTAATGCAACATATTCTTCTCAAAAGGTGTTTAATCTATATTAAAACAAAAAGGAAATGGGTTACCACCCCTTCTAAGTTTTCCCCTCGATAAAAATTATACCATAATGGAATTATATATCACATCCTCAAGAGAATCCAGATAAAAAGGAGGCATCATAGAACCATGGTTTGGATGAAGTCCACATAAAAATAGAGGAACATACTAAAATTCCTCTAGCATTAACTTTGGAGACAAATGGATTCATTAGTTTAAGTGGGTGGAATACTCTTTCAATTACTAATCACTTTTTTTGGTTCACGTCATCTATCACCCACTGTAATTTCACCCTCTATGGAAACTTATACTGAATAAATATAGTATTAAATAATTCAAAATACATGATACTTTATAGATAAATAGTATTTATAGTCCTCCACCATTCTAGACTTGATCATGAAAACAATTCTAATATTGTATTCACTCATTAGTCATATGTATTTTTAAATAAATTAAAGAACCCTTCACTCTTATATAGCCCCTCCATAGCCCATTTATGTCATTTATCCCCATGTAAAATGAGAGATAACTAAAAATATGTTTTATATACCACTCTATATAGATTTTTGGTTGGTCTGATATCTGGAAGTGATATATTTTATCCACAAGAGACACAAATATGAGGAACACTCCATGATGTTGACTTTATAATGTTAACCAGGACTATTCTTTGTGGTATGATCTAAATAATATAATAAAAAATAATACTAAATGTAAAAAATTATGATCCTATGCACTATAATTAATAGAATTCAAGAGATCAAACCATAAATAAAATTTTATAAATCACCACTTTAATTAATTCTTAGAAGTTCACTTTTAAACCATTTTTTAAATCATGTAATTTAAACTAGAAATAATTTTCCAATAAAATTTTCATTGAATAAATCATTTCATAATAAAAATTATCACATTCTTTAAAATCCTATTTTGAAAAATTATTTATTAATTTCTAAAACTAACCATTACCCTTTTAAAAAAATTTAACCATTATTTTTAAAATTCAATCAAAATAACATTAACATAATAAAAACAATCTATTATCTACACCAATAAATGATAGCACAATACCAAAATCAATTAGAATTATAAGGGAATCCTAAATGAAAGTATTAGATGGGAGAGTGTCCATACATGGTTTTTTCCACATGGTTCGACTGGTCATGTGCTAACCATCTGACATGCCACCGAGAGTTTCACATAAACACGTTCAAGGGAACCACATTTTTTGTCAGAACATGCGGGAAAACACCCCCCAATTCTTGTACTATTCTCAATTAAAATCATTAAAATATAAAAAAAACTAATATAACACCCATAAGAATAAAAATACCATCAATTCAGACCAAAATTTATCAAGTAGAATATAAAATAATGCATGGAACCAAGACTTAAATCCCAAAATCCCTTAGTAAGTCATGTTCCCCATAAGTAATAATGATCAAGAACCAACCCATGAACATCCTTACAAGATCTGATGATCGAATCTCCCATCCAAAAAAAAAATACAAAATCATAATGTATCATGAAGAATCTAGGACCTATTAAGAACCCAAGCTCTAATATAATTTTCTCTTGAACCAACCTGGGGCACCCCTAATTCTAGAACCGAATCCTATAGATTACATGACCCTATGTTCATTACTAATCATCTTAGGATAGAAAAAATCATAGAGGAATAAAATATAATAATTTGGGAATGATTACACATTGATAGTTAATATTTTAAAAATAGACTAATTTCTCTAAGAATCCAGTATGGTGTATCCATACATTGGAGTCCATGCATAAACCCAAAAAGTAGTTTAAATTAGGATATAATAGAAAATACACATGTAGTGACATAGTTTCTACCATAAAAGTCTTTAAAATTTATTAAGAAATATTTTTGGATCCAGAAGTGTGATTTTTGGGCATAGTTATCACTAAATTGTTATTATAAAAATATTAAATATATTTATATCACAGAAATGTAGTTTTATATAAATAATGGAATATCAACTTATCATTTCTTTAGATCGGAAATCTGAGACCATGGTCAAATCTGAACTTGGTGTTTACTCTAAACGCAACCTCAAGTTGGTCAGCACCTAATATTTGAATACAATAGACGTTGACAATACATTTAATTAAAATAAATAATCAAATTTATTTATTTTATTTTAAATGACATAGTATTAAAATCCTATATAAATAACCTCTAATAAATATTTTCCAAG
Source organism: Viscum album (assembly GCA_963277665.1). Taxonomy (NCBI): domain Eukaryota; kingdom Viridiplantae; phylum Streptophyta; class Magnoliopsida; order Santalales; family Viscaceae; genus Viscum; species Viscum album. The sequence continues at coordinate 193,448,496 of OY728122.1, forward strand.
GGATATCTATATAACCCTTTTGAGATCTGATAGGATGTTCAGAGAATTCCTCATTGGCGAATGAGAAGCCGATGATGAATGGAGATTGGATCAAGGTGGATCAACTAAAAGTGAATGTAGTGGATCATCCTCATAATTTAAGAATATGATATTTTCTGAAAATTGATCCATAATTGAGGTTGGTCCCATCAATTACGGTTTCCTACCTTGATTAAAGGATTGTGCATGGATATATATATTTATATGCTTTTGATCTATGTTTTCCTACTCTTTTTATGAGACCATTTTTGAATAAAATTATTTGGATCAATTTATATTGTATTTTATGTCATGATCTCACCCTACATTCCCTTACTTGTAATCATTGTCCATGAATTATTGGATAGAGATGTTTATTACCATTTTTATTGTGATTTACCCTATAGTTATTTGTATTCTTTTCAATTGGTCTATGAGGTCATGGAACACCATTTTTGGGAGGCTTTGAGGGTGATTGAACCCCCGAAATCATGAATGTTGTGTGAACGATGATTAGGGTGGTATTTTACAAATAGATCCTGATTTGTTAAAGAAGGTGGGTAATTTTTTCCAAATATTTTTGACCAGGAATGAACAACGGATGATGGGAGGCGGGACTAGTCATTTGTGGCTTCATGAGATTGAAAAGTTTCTAATTTTCAACCATCGGAGGGTTCACATCGATGTGTTGTGGAAAATTACATTGGTTTTTGGTGGTCGACTGGTAGAGATCATGACTATGTGTCATAATTTTGAATACACATGAAGGAATATCAAGAGTTGGGTGAATTTCTGACTATACACTCTGCAACTCATAAAAACACACGACATGTATCCCCCCAGTTAATGTGATAGGGTTTCAGGTGGAGATAAGGATCACATGCTGTGGGGATGGACCAAAATGCTATGCGAAACTCCCAATTTGGCTATGATGCTTTCCAGCTGCACATGTATAGTACCCAGTGTGGGAGTAAACACTATGTATAACAACCAAGTATTAATGTACATAGAAATTATATAACTTTTGAATAATACTTAATACATTACAAAGTATATTCCCAAAGACCGTATTAGTTTTCTATCTTTGGAAACATGGAAATGGAATCATTGGTACAAAAATGACCTATATTATCTCCAACTAGGGTATTCTTGACTAGAACTTTATTAAAAACATCAAACATAATACAAATATTCATAACATGGGGAAGGGAATTTAAAAAGCGTGAACTTAGATTCTCAGTAAGGGTAAACAAGGGAGACTTGTGAGAATAAATATGATCATTATAGTATGAGAATGTGATCACAACATTAGAAGATCATATCATACATATCATAAGATCAGAAAAATGAATCATGGAATAGATATTAGTAATTCATAAGTCATTATTCATAATTAAATAAATAAAATAAGATATAAAATAATAACATAGGAATAATACATTGAATTATGGAATACATATAAGAATATATAATTATTTCCATGGTAGTATAGGCATCATTTCCAAGGTCATATTAGTTGAAAAATTCCTTTACTAAAATTAATCCACACCCCCATTCTAGCCCTATAATACTGAACGAATTTCACTCTTCTTTCCATCCATGTAATACTGAACTAAGTTTGTTTCTCATTTCAGTCCTATAATATTGAATCGAGTTCATTTCTCATTCCAGCCATGTCAATATCATGAGATGTAAATCAATACCAAATTTATTAGACAAAGATATTGGTACCACCCATATCATAATTAAATACTACATACATGTTCCAAAAAACCATCAATATTCATATCATAACCCATGAAATTAAATGGGAACAAAAAACACAAAATCATATCATTACCCGTGGAAATAGTCACAGGTTTCCTAATCATTTCATCAAAATCATAACCCATAAAAATAAGTTAGTTTCAAAAGAATATAACCCATGTAAGAGAAAAAATTGTTCATTAGCATTATTCCATAAAAAAATCTACCATTCATGAAATAATATGAATGGGAATTTTGTATCACTTCCTAGAATGGAATGAGTAACATAAAAAAAAGTCATTCTACATTGAAAATAACTTGGAAAAATAGTTTGAAAACATTTTGTCAAGAAAATAACATTTCTTCTTTGTAAAAAGGCTATTTAAATGATGATAAACTTTTGAAAAATAGTTTCTGGAAAAAATGAAATATTATAAAGTAATCATTGATAAACATTTGGAAACCTTTTTTATTGAAAACATATAAAGTGTGATTCAAAACATTTTGAAAAATATTTTCCCTTAAAACATATAAATGGAGTTTGAAAACAATTTGGAAACAATTTATTTGAAAGTACTTTTCAAAACTATAAGAAATTTTTGAAATCATTTTGAAAACCATTTTCCTTAAACACTTATAATGTAAGCATAAAAACATTTTGAAAACAATCTTCCCAGAAAACATATAAAAGAATATCAAAAGAATTTTAAAAATAATTATCCTTGAAAATATATAAAGAATACTAAATTTTTTTGAAAGTAATTATACTTGAAAAGTTATAAATTTATATTTGGAAAAATTTTGAAAACAATTTTCCTTGAATAATTATAAAGGAAGATTCATTTTGTTTGAAAACCATCTTCTTTAAAACATACCAAAGAATCTTAAAAACCTTTTAAAAACATTATTACTAAAAAAAATTATTTAAAAACAAATAAATAAATCATATTATCATTCTGAAAACCATTTATTTAAAAATTATTAAAAATCATCCTTTTAAACATGAAAAATAAGATTCACAGAAAAGATGGTGGGTAAATCTGTACATATCGTACGAGGTAAGAAGAACATTCATTTTTCAAAGGTGAAAGGTTAAAAAATGACTTGTTCATAAAGAGAAAAGAATATTACTATGAAACATTTTTATAAGAAAAAAAGGGAAACCATTTCTTTAAAATATTATAGTAGAAATGTAAAATATTCTTAGAAACCCTTTTTTGAGAACATTCTTTTTAAGGAACACAAATTTCTGACCGAAGAGAGGGAAAAGTCATGCTTTCTTAGAAACACGTTCTTACCTATTTTATGTATCAAGGGGTAAAAATATTGTACAAATAAATGAATATATCATGAAATACTAGAGGATAATAAAATTAGTGAATGTTATTGAGAGATTTATTATAATATTTCAACAAAGGAAGTATAATCATAAACAATCATGAAAAGTTATAGGATTGTTTCAATAAACACTTTTCACTTAGTAATTAAAGACCAGACTCCCCATGTATTAAATTAAAATGAAATAAATCATAAAATATAATTAAAGGAAGTAGATTCATTAAATATCATGTGAGATGATGTATTTACACCTTATATTAAAATATAGGCACATAACATGGCATGTGTCTCAAAGAAGGTAAATTGAGTCAAAGCTATCTTACTATTTTGGTATGTTTTGAAATATAATCCCCATATAAGGAATATCATATAAGTAATATGTAATTACCCATAAATTTAATAATAATATTCATATAATACTTCCATGGGTAGTATATAGACTATAAAAAAGGAAGGAGTGATAAACATGGCTTGTACCTCGCACAAATAAAAAGTGAGATGAAATCCCATTACCTTGTGTCTTGACTCTCGTAGTAATCATTCAAACTTCATGTATAAAAAATTTAATTTTACTATAAATCTCATAAAGAACCATATTGTTATATCTAATACCATATAAGGTTTTATTTTGACTTTATATTACCCTCTCATTAATAATTTCATGTCATGGATACTCTTTAGGTAATATTCTCTTTGTTTTTCACTTGTCTTAATTTATTTTATCATTGGTCCTTATATTTATATCATGATTTCCAGAATTTAAAACATGATATAAATATAATTTATATTCCTTATATGTGTATTAAAATAATCTATAGAATATATAAGTATGATATGGAATACACCATTCATGGAGATGATATGTCGTACGTACACAAGAACACTATTTTATTTTAATTTTTGTATTGGAAGAAATAGAGTAAATTAAATATAATTATATATATGTATATATATAATTATTAAAGTATCATTATTTATCTTATATATCATATAATTTCACTAATAATATCTTTAATTCATTCCAGGTAGTGTGTGAACAAATCACATCACCTTGAGGGGGCGGTAGTCTACACATCCTCAAAAGAAATTATCTTATTTAAACAAGATGAAAAGTATAAAGATATGTGTTATAAAATAATTAAATAATATTAAATACAATATAAATATGAAATATGTTATTTAGAAATATAGTTTCAATAATAATTTCCACCAGGGTATGTGTTAAAGGAATAATGAGAAATCGTCGTTTTGGGCGGTGGTAATTCACCGTACACATAAACAATATGTTTGTTACCCATTAGATGGAAGTGTGTGTATGTATAGGTAAAAATAATATCATACTGAAGCCTATGTATATTTATTATAATGGTTTAAGTTTATAATAATAGCATAAGGAGAGTAAAGGTTATGGATAATGAAGCTATGATAAATGAGTTTGAGGGAGGATGTTACCACTTCTTTGGGTAACTCCTTTTAGTTTTCACCAATGTACTTCCTTAGATTTCTTTCTACCAAAATGGATACATAAAAGAGGAATGGAGGTACTTTGTGTAGCTATTTGTTAGATATTTTCTAAACATAAGTGGCTTGATAGGTTTGTGGAAGTAGGAGGAGAGTAGGACTTTTATATCAGAGGAGGAGTGAGACTCATGTTATATTCCTGAAAAGGAAAACCCAACCAATGTTTTTTATTTAAAGTGGATCCAATAATGGTATAAATTATAGAAGAGTATTTATAGTGTCTATATATTTAATGAAAATCGATTTTTTACAAGTTTATTGGTATTTTTGGGCATTAAGGTTATTGTTTAGTCCCTTATTAAGTTTAATTTAACCATAATCGTTGTAATTAATTTTAATTGCGTTCACTATAGTTTTGTCAAAAACTATGTTTCACTTGTTAGAAATTATAAATTAGTTTGATTCCAAATATTTAATCCATTTCTTCAAATTCAAAACAATAAGAGGTAGAAATTAATTTAAATATAATTTTGTAGATGGGATGACAATGCTGGTTTTTGAAGTAAAAATGTTCAAAAAGATTTCTATGTTTTTATTGTCAATTTAAAAGTGAAATTGATTATAATGATCTAAATTGGATTTATTGATTATAATATAATCTAATTAAAATTTTAAACAAACTTAAAATATAATTTAACTATATAAATATATTAGATGAAAAAACTGTTTTGAGTTAAATTTCACTATTTTCACTATACATTAAAAAAAGAAACTTCACATAAAAATACCAAAAATTATCCCAAACCTAATTTTTATGTTTAAGTTTCAATAATGAATTTTATTTTTACATACGAAATTTAAAAATGTTCCAAAATATATATTTAAAATAGTCTCTCTATTAAAATTCTATAAAAGTACCCGAATAAAAATATAGGTTTTTATGTGTAGAATTGGGTTTTTCATATATTATGTCTAATAAATATTTTGGATGAATATATAAATTAATTTATTGAATATATAACATATATATTAAATTAATATCATTCTTTAATAGTAAATAATTTATTTTTTAGGGTGAAATTGTTTGGTGAACATAAAAATAATAATATTATCCTTTATTTTTAATAAATTTTCATATTCATTTCTAATTAATTCATAACCTTGGAATTCATCTTATATTTATAAAACCCATATATTTTCTTCAATTATATAATAATATTCATAGCCTCTATTTTAATAGCTTTGTTAAATATTATTATATTAAGTAATAACATTTAAAAAATATATTATTGTTTAGTAAAATTCAGTATAGTGTGTTACGCAAGACATTGAGTAAAGTCATTGTTGCGTGTAACACAAGATAAACTCAATAATATTTTTAGATAAATACAATATTTATGTTGTTTGTAGTGAAAAAATAACTTGGTGTTTCTTATAACATAATACAAACACAATTCTTTAATATAAAATAAACCATTTCCAGTGTTTTATAAAATGAACCATATGAAAAAAATTAAATTTATTTGAAACAAATATTTCACAAAATATTAGGGTGTTACATTATACCCAATTAAAAATAAATTTCACCCACAAATTTTTCCGTTTTATCATTTTTTTAATACTTAGAAGATCCTTTCATAGAAACCCACATCATAAAAATGAATACTAAAACTACCTTTTAAAAAAAGAAATCTAGAACTGTAACATTTAACAAAAGTAACTGATAAATACATTCCAACATAGGAGAATATATGTGGGAAGTGAAAACATGAAAATGAAATAGAAATCTAACCATCATGTATTTATGGAGGGTGATAGAGAACATGGTCAGGATAAAGTTAACAATCACAAATCCATAAATCTGTGATGATATAAGAGGTCGTCTAATTCATTAGAAACAAAGGTACTATGATTAAATTTTTGGTTTCGAGATCATTTTTCCTAAAGTTAAATAATCTTAAGAAAATATACAATTTTATGATTTTGGGAAACCTCACACATTTTTGTTCCTTGATCAACTTCCACTTCATCCCTCATTCCTAGAAATAAGGGTGAATTTACAATCCCTAAATTCTTAACACATCACGAGATCCGTGATATGTAATCCCATATATCTTTATCTACCATAAATACAATGTGGTTAGAAGATGTTATCCAATATACATGAATCGTCATGATATGAGATAAAAATTTAATCTCGCAAGATTCATATGATGTATAACTTAACCTTTCCATAAAAGGTTAACCTCATAACCCATCCGAAAGATGAAAATACAAAAATTTAGAAATAATTTCCTGAAATAATATTAACATTGGTCCCCCATATATCAAAATTTATCACTTGGTTTTCATATTCTAAAAATGTAAATATCCTAATTTTTTGTCCCCTTGAAACTTGGTAATAAACTGAATTACTCTAAATATTTATTATAAACATTCATGTCTCATTATTTCAAAGTATATTTGTTATATTCCATAAATCCAACAAATTTTGTAATCTTGATAGCATAAATAACTTGTTGAAAAGTCGTTAATTAGTTCTATGGTAATCAGTACTCTGAAATTTACTTATTCCTATCCAAAATATCTTTTTACAAACAAAATTATCAGAACTAATGGAACATATTAAGGGTTATCTTTTCTTATTTAAAATATCACCTTGTCATTAAATCTCTTTTCTAGTCCATAAGAAACATTCAACATAATTGTGTAATTACTTAGTGGAAAACATAAATTTAACAATCCTTGTATATTTCACTTTTCATAATACATAATTCATGAATCTAAATACATAAAAAATTTTATTATTCAACTTCATCCATAAGTCATAAGAAGGATACCTTATACAAAAACTTAATACATATTTCCTTTTACATTTACCCTGTTGTCTCATCATCATCAACAATTTAACCATTACTCATACCACCTTACTTATTCTCTTTAGGATCTTTCCACTTAGGAAATAAATTTATATAACGACCATTCATTCCACACTTCAAGAATTTAAAAATTGACGATAAATTAGGGAGGCCAATATTCCCATCTATTTGGTTACCCTAACCATTAATTTTTTCTTTTCAGTCACTTTCTTTGTGTCCTTCTTTTACATAGTAAAAACACATTATTGTTCCTATAAGACATTCACTTGAGTTATTATTTCAACATTATTGACATAAAAAAATCAAATATTATTTCCACCATGGTATCCATTACCTGAACTCTCAATGAACTTCTTCTTTATCTTCTTCAGTTAGCCCAAGAGTTAGTTAAAGTGCACATTGTTTATTAAGATCCTTGAAAACTAATTAGGCATGATCAAATCATCATTTACTCTAGTGGTCATCCCATTTGACTTCTTATTATAATATAGGCTATAAAAGTCAACATTAAGGTTCTAAAAAGTACACATTCGTAAATGAGCCATATAATCTAATTAATGTTCATAAATGAGCCATATAATCTCCCACTAGGTTCTTCTTGTCTAACATTATTCTTAGACCCCTCAAAGATAATAAAAATATTTATAACCTGGGGAAGGAAAGATAAAAATGGGTGAGGTCATTTCTCATTATATCCTAGTAATACTGAACTAAGTTCATTTCTCATTAGATCCTAGTAATACTGAACAGAGTTAATTTCTCATTCCATTCATGTCTATCTCATGATATATAAATAATTAACCAATTCATTGAAGGAAGATATAGGTACAACCCATATCATAATGAAATAATACTAACATGTTCTATAAAAACATTAATATTCACATCATAACCCATAAAGTGAAATGGGAATCATAAACATAGAATCATATCATAACTAGTTGAAAAAGACACAGGTTTTATAATCATTTCATCAAAATAATAACCCATGAAAAGAATCAATTTTAAAAATATTATAACCCATGGAATAAAAACATGTGTCATAAGAATAATTACATTAAAACATATACCATCCATAAAATAATTTGAATAGAACATTAGGGTTATTTCATATAAGGGAATGAGTAACATCGAAAAATGTCATCTTAGATAGAAAATAACTTTGAAAGATATTTTGAAAATATTTATTGAGGAAAATATACTTTCTTCTTTGAAAAAAGTCTCTTTATAACTTAAATGGATTTTGAAAAAAAATTATTGAAAATAAAATTTAAATATGAAATGGAAATATTCAAAAAACTTTTGTAACCCTTTTTCTTTGAAAACATTTGACGATATTTTGAAAACTTTTAGAAAACAATTTTCTTAGAAAAATTATAAAATAAGCTTCAAAATTTCATAAAAACCATTTCAGTTAAAAAACTTTTCAATCTTATAAATCATTTTATAATCCCTTTTCCTTGAAAATGAATAAAATAAGCTTTAAAACATTTTGAAAAAAAATTCTCTCAAACATATAAAGAATCCTAAAAACATTTTGAAAACAATGTTATTTGAAAACATATAAAGAATTATTTGAAAATATTTTGAAAAAAATGTCACTGAAAACTTATAAATGAAACATAAAAAATTTGGAAAATCATTTTCATTAAAATCATATAAATGAATTTTAAAAACCTTTTGAAAAACACTATCCTTAATAAATATTTTGAAAACTTATAAAGAAATCATGAAAACATTTTAAAAACCATTTATTTAAAATTATTTTTTAAAACCATTTTCATATAAATTAATATTTTTAAAATTAAAATGAAGCTTTATATTAATAAAGATAGGTAAATCTATACATTTCTTATAAGGTAAAAATAATATTCAATTTTCACAGAAATAAGATCGAAAAATTCCTCGTTCAGAAAGATACAAGAAGATTCTTTTAAAAACATTGTTAAAATAAAAAAAGAGAAAAATGAATTTATAGATTATAGGAAAATAATTTTTTTTTGCAAACCCATTTTAGGAAACATGGTTTTGAATGAACACATATTTATGACTAAAGAGAGGGTAAAGTTGGGATTTCTAAAACACACCTATTTAACTATCTTTTGTAACAAAGGGTAGAAAAATTATACCAATAAATGAATATATCATGAATATAAACAGGATAAGATAATTAATTAATGTTCATGAGATCCACATTATAATAACTAAACAAATAAAGAACAATTGTACACAATCTCGAAATGTCAGGGGGTCCAAAGGACTGGGCGGGTCGGGTTGGAGAGGTTTATAGACCCAACCCAATAAAAAGTGGTCGAGTTGGGTCAGGTTGGGTTGGGGGTGTTTTATTTCAGACTCGACCCAACCTCACCCATAAAATATTAGGTCGGGTTAGGTCAGGACGACTTGGTTATGGGGAATTTTTTTTATCTTCCTTTCAAATAAATAAACCAAACCAATGTGGCGTTTTCTATCTAATTAACCAAACCCATACGTGAATGTCTCATGTCCTTCTCTTGAAAGCTTCATCTGAAATTCCACTCAAATCACCTCTCCTTTCCATGATGATTAATTTCATCTAGGATCAATCAGTTCTCCAATAATAGTGATTTTTTCATGACCCATGGTATATAGATGTGGTAGTCATCTATGGCATGGGCGGTGATCAATGTGTAAGAAAACTATAGTAAGGGTGGGTGATACATGGTAGGCTTGCATCAAAAAATTGAGTAGCAAAAATGATGTGAAAGAAACACTATTGGGTAGGTGATTAATGACACTATGACAGTGAAGGAATGGATGACGTTACTGCACAGGCAAGCAGTAGTAACAACGATGTTATACCAGTGTTGAGTGCAATGTGAGGGCCTTTCTATGAGGAGGTAGCGATCGATGGTGGGTGGGGGGAAAGGAAAAGGAAACAATGTCGGTTGGTAAATGGGTTGGTTTAGCTATGCTAGGAGGTGGGATTTGTGGAAACAGAATTTGATGATGGGTGGTGAAGATACAAGCCTAATGGGGAGGAAAAATTAGAGGAGGAAGCACCTACAGTGCAACTAAGGTAGGTAGTTGGTCGGGTCAGTGGATCGGGTATGATCATTTTCTTCCAACCCCTGAACCAAACCAACCCAACCATGATTCATCCCAAATCAACCTGAACCTTTCATATAAATGTTTAAACCCAACCCAAGCTGACCCAACCTGGTTGAGTTGGTTTGGGTTGGTCGGGTTGGGTCAGGTTTGGACACCCATATGGAAGAGAAATGAGATTGTTTCAATAAACTCTTATCACTTAGTAACATTGAACCATAATACCCATGTAATAATGTTAAAGTACATGAATATTAAAATACCATGAAAATAATTATTTTCATGATATATCATGTCAAAGGTCGTATGCACACATCATATGAAAATATATGTGTATAACATGTCATGTAGCTCAATAAAGGTAAATTACTACAAAACTATCTTACTAATTTGGTAACTTTTTAATCATAATCACCATGAAAGGAAGTTAATATAATGGATACATAATTACACATAAATTTTAGAATAATAATCATATAATAAATTCATGGATAGTATATACACAGCACACAAGGAAAGTGTTGTGAACAAGGCATGTATATCACAGAAAAAAATGAGATGAAATCCCATAACCTTTTGTCCAGACTTTCATCGTACTAATTAAAATATCCTGTTTATTTAACCATGCTTATTATACATCATTTATAGAACCATATTATTATATCTAATACCATATATGGTTTTATTATGTCTTCATATTACCTGTTTGTTAAAAATTTCTTGTCAAAGTTACATTTCTTGTTATATTCGCTTTATTTTTCTCTTGTGTCTTAATCTGTTATATATTTGGTCCTAATACTTATATCATGATTTCTATAATTTAATCCATTATATAAATATAATTTATATTAAGTATATTTTTATTACAATAATCTGTAGAATATTGAACTATGTAATGGGATACACTATTCTTGGATATGTTTGGTCGTATGTATACATGAACGCTATTTCCATTTTATTGTCATACTTGAAGAAAAAGAGTAGATGACATATAAGTATATGTAAGTATATATATATAATTATTATAGTTGCATTATTATATCATATATATAATATAATTTCTATAAACACATCCTAATCACATTCCATGTTGTGTGTGAATAAATCACATCGCTTTGAGGGGGAGGTAGTCCACACTACCTCAAACGAAATTATCATATTTACAAAAGATAGAAAGTATAAAATTATGTGTTGTAAAATAAATATAGAACCTTAAAAAAATTAAATTTCATAAATATTATATAAAAAAAGTGTTTTCCATAATTTCCTCTGTGATTTTTGGTAAAGGAATAAGGAACAATCATCGTTTTGTGAGGTGGTAGTTCGCCATACACACAAACAATATGTTCCTTACCCATTAGATGGAAGTGTGTGTATATGTAGGTAAAAATATTAGCATTAAAAAATAATATTATATCTAGGATACTGGTTTGGTTTTATAATAATGTAATAAGAACAGTGGAGGGGATGTAGAATCAAAATAAGATAAAGGAGTTTGAGGGAGGATATTACCTTTTTTTGGGTAACTCCTTTTGGTTTTCACCAAAGGACTTCATTGGATTGCTTTCTTCCCAAAGGTTGGATTAAAGTAGGAATGGAGGGATGATGGGGATATATTTGGGATGATATTATCCAAAATTAAGTGTAATTATAGGTATGTGGATGTGAGAGGAGACAATGACTTTTATTGTGGATGAGGAGTGGCACTCTTATAATATTTTGGAAAAGGGAAACCCTACACATGTCTTTTTTGAAAGTGTATCCAATAATGGTCCAATGTTGATAAAATTAAGGATAGGGTCAATATATGTCCATCTAATGGATTTTGGACAAGGGTATAGGTTGTGCTGGCCCTTAAGGTTATGTTTTATTCCCTTATTACGTTTCATTTATCCTTAATCATTGTAATTAATTTTAATTACTTTACCTATGTTTTTGGTCAAAAAATAAGATTACCTTATTATAAATTATAAATTATTATTATTTAAAATATTTAATTTTTTTATAAATTCTGAAATGTGATGTATAAAAAAAGTAAAATATAATCTTGCAGATGAGACTACTATGCATGTTTTTAAAGTAAAAAACATTCAAAGGATTGCTATGATTGTATAGTTAATTTCATAATGAAATTGATTCCAATGTCCTAAATTGGATTGATTGATAAAAATTTAATATTATTATTATTTAAATCCTACTTAAAATATAATTTAACATTATAAATAAATTATATGAAAATGTAGTTTGCGTTAAATTTCAGTATTTTTCACTGTTAATTAAAAAAATGAAACCTCACCGAAAAATTCCAAAAATTCACCATAAACTAATTTTTATGTGTCTATTTCAAAAATAATGTTTATTTTGACATTTTAAATTTATAAAAGTTCCAAAATTTATTTTTAAAATAGGCTCTCCATGAATGGGTAATAAAAGTAACTTAATAAAAATATAGGTTTTTATGTAGAAGATTGGGTCTGTCTATATATTATGTCTATAAAATCTCTTGGATTAAAATGATAAATTTATGATTGAATATATAACATATATATTAAATTAATATAATTAAATAATTTTAATTAATTCAATTTATTAGAGTAAAACATAATTGTGGCCCTAAAAAAGTAATATTTTCTATTATATTCAATCAATTTTCATATTGGTTTCTAATTAATCAGAAACTTATGAATTAATATTATATTTATGAAAAATATATATTTAACATATATTAGTCAATACAATACATAACTAAAAATATAAAAAAGGTTATATCTTATTATATTAAATAATAACATTTTAATAATATATTGTTGTTTTAAAAAACTCAGTCTTGCGTATTACATAAGCGATCTAGGAAACTCAATGTTGGCTATAACACAAGATACCGTCAATGTTCTGTGTAGACAAAGATAAAATTTATGTTTCGTGTAGTGCATGATTAACTTGGCGTTTCATATAACACAAACAAAACAAAGTGTTTTAATATAAAATAAACAATTTTTAGAGCTGTGTGGAATGTAAAATGTAAAAAATATAAAAATAATTAAAAAATACATATCACAAAATATTAGGGTGTTACACCTTTTAATTTGGGAGTATATGGGCATGGTGTAGTATTAGGGCATGACATGGTACATGACAAGACCTGACGAACACGATCACGAACAAGAGCACACGAGTCGGCCTTGGGTGGTCAAGAAAAGACTTGTGGGACCCTTACATGCCATGATAGTTGACATGACTTATAGACAATGTACATAGGTTGATAAGGCTAGACCATGTAGAAGGACCACACAATATGTGGACCGTATACACTTCGTGTACCACTATGAGAAACGTACACCTTGTGTATCTCTATATGGGCCTGTATTTTGGCCCACAAATAGCCTATGTTAAGTAGTTTTCCACATAGAATGTGATGGTATCCTTCATAGTGGATTCCAGCATACAACGTGGAATTTTTCTAGTGTGATGCTTCTTTAAGTGACAGTTGATGATGGTGGTGATCAGAAAGAATCATTAGAAAGAGACTAGGGTGAGAAACCCCCATATCATACTAGGGTGTGAGTCCCTCGTTCTCTTTTCACGGGTTTTGGTGACACCCCCTAGCACACTGGGGCATGGGACCTTTACCTACAATGTGACATCCCCTGATTCACTAGGGTGGGGCCCTCTACATACCAAGTTTCACCCCCAAACTCACTAGGTCATGTGTCCTCAACCTACTAAGTAGAACCCCTGACACACTCGGGCGTGAGTCCTCTACCTACTAAGTGAAACCCTAGATTCACAAGGGCATGCACTACAAAAAAATGAATTTAGTGATGTTTTTAAAAAACACAGTTATATTTTATATTTTATCGCATTTTTAATAAAATGTGGCTTTATATATATATATGTATGTATAAATGAACATATATATTTACACACACACAAACATATAAACACACACACATAATATATATATATATATATATAAATTAACATAAAAATATGATATATATAAAATATGAACACACACACACATTTAATATAAATATTATATATAAATATATATAAATATATATGAACATAAAATATAATCTTATATATGTATAAAATATACAGTGTAAACGTATAGCTATATGAACATATATAAATAAACTCTAAACTCACAAAGATATATTAATATATATAATATAATATAAACACACACACACACACACACACATATATATATATAAACAAAAAATATAAAACAAAAACACACACACACAAATATATATATATATATATATATGTATAATTATATATATGTATTCATACACAAAAATATTTATGCATGCACACACACACACATATAAAAATATAATAAATATAAAACATAAACATATAATATATAAAAAATCAAAACATATATATAAACATAAAACATAAACACACATATATATATAATATAAAATATAAACATATAGATATATAAACATAAAATATAAAAATTTATATATAAAATAATATATCTATATAATATTATATGAACTGATATATATGTAAATATAAAATATAAAATAAAAAATAAAAACATATATATATGTATATTAATATATAAAATTATATATGGAATATATTAATTTTTTAAATATTGAATTCTATTTATATTTATATATATTCACACACAATAATACAATTTAAAATTTAAAACCACGATTGGTTAGTTGGTTCGATATTTAGGTATAAAGAAGCAAGTTGTCAGTTTGAATTTTTCCAATGGGGATTCTGTCTTGCTAGTTCCTTGAGCATGTTGGGCCATTTAGTATAGAGATTGGGGGGTGTTATTATGTGGGGCATGTGTAGTGTCTGGGAGGGTTGATGCTTTAACACCCCAGAATTTTAATGTAAGAATATTGTATTCGATAGTGTGCATGACATATACACCAAATGAATTAGAGAATATAATATCTGAGTACATTATAAAATATTTAATATTTTAAATACAAAGTATCAACTATATAGCTTTAAATTCATGAAATATTGAGTTATCATGAATCACACACTTCAATGACTTTCTTCGATGACTTGCATTACATTCAAGATCGAGTTCTACTGAGCAATAAAATATTATAAAAATATTATTACTTATTATAATATGATATTACCTAGTCATTAAATTAGTTATTATGAATAGTATTAAAAAACTTATGAAAATATCTATTTTATAAAAATATATGGTAAATTCATTGGTTACAAATTAATTAGAAATGAAAATGTAAACCAATTGAATATATATGATATATTTTTATTTTTATGCTTCCAAATATGTTTTGTCTTAATAAATTAAAATAATTACAATTAGAGAATGATATTAATTTATTATATATGTAATATATTCAATGATATATTTTTTTATATTCATCTAATAGATTTGATATGCATAAGATAAAAAGACACCCAATTTTACATAGAAAAACCTTTATCTTTCTAATGATAGTTTTTCCCCTATTAGAGGGGAACAAATTTTAAATCCTTTTTTTGGAACTTTAAAAAATTTTATATGCCAAAATAAAATTCAATTTTGAAATTTGTGAATAAAAATTATATTTGGGTGAGTTTTTGATATTTTTTCTATGAGGTTTTATTTTTTTTATGAATAGTGAAAAATACTAAATTTTAATTCAAAACATATTTTTCAACTAGATTATTTATAAGTTTAAATTATATTTTTTAATTTGTTTTAGAGTTAAATTAGATTAATTACACATAAATTAATCCAATTTATGTCATTTCACTCAATTTTATTCAGAAATCAGATTTAAATACTTACCAAACATTTGAATATTTATACTTTAAAAATCGGTTTTGTCATCCCATTATCATGATTAAATTTAAATTTACATCTTCCAATTATGTGATTGGAAAATTTAAAAATTTATTCCATATTTTTAGTCTTAATAATTTATAATTTATAAAATTTTTAACATAGTTTTGACCAAAAATATTAATGAATGTCATTAAAATTAATTACTGTGATTCAAAATAAAATTAACATAATAAGGGACTAAACCATAAACTTAAGGGGAAAAATGAACAAGAAACTTATAAAAAATATATTTTATGGAAATTTATAGACCTTATACTCACTTTAATATGATATTTAAAATTATTTTATCCACTTTTCATTGTAAAAACATTGGTCAAATCACATTTAAAAAAATTTATAAGAAGGCCAGTCCTCCCCCACTATAAAAATTCACTCACCTATCACACTTATTCACACCTCTAAATAACTTTTTCCCACCAATAATATACTAAAAAAAGATCCCAAAATCCCTACATAATCACAGAGTCCTATTGTTGGGAAAAAATCCACCCAAGTAATCCCTTTGGTTCAAACCAAATAGTGTTTTCCAAAGAAGATATAACATCCTTGCTTAAGCTCTTTTGTTTTTGTTTCATTATACAATCCTCAATTATTATTATTATATTATTAATTAATAAACACATTATCATTAATATAATGATATATTTTTTATATTAATTGTTTGACCAACAGTTACACACACTTCCATCAAATGTTTAACAAACATATCATTCATGTTTATTGTGAACTACACCTCATCGAACGATGTTGTTCATTTTTCCTATCCAACATTTATTTGGTTGGGAATTATGATGTAAAATCTATTTTTATATGATATATATGATATTTATGTTGTATTAATACTCTATATAATTTTCATGTAACACATATCTTTTAGAATTCCATTTTGTGTAAATACGATAACATCGTTTTTGGTAGTGTGGACTACTGCCTCCTCAAAGCGATGTGATCCATTCCCACTATACATAGAACACATAAATGTTGTTTTTAATAAATATATGTGAAATATATGAAACATGTGTGATACAATAATTATAATATACAAATATATATATTTTATTTTTCATTCTTTTAATATGGAAAAGAAATGAAAGTAGTGTTCATGCATACATACAACCTAACATTACCATGAATAACACATTTCACTTCATATATCCAAATTTTATGGATTATTATAAATACATATATAATTAATATATATGATATTTAAATCATTTTTATGTTATTTATATGATTAAATTATTATATAAATAATAGGAACAAAAATAACAAGTTAGAACATACTCAACAAACTAGGCAATTAACACCCAATATACTAAAAAAAATGAAATATTGTCCACAAACGTGTAATAAGATATTATTAGTAGATAATATGTGATGTTATAAATATTATTATGGTTATAATATAAGTTATAAACTTTTATAAAACCATGATAAATGAGGTTAAATGATGTTCACCTGAAAGAAAACACAAGGTAAGAGATTCTTGTCTCACTTTTCATCCCATGAGGTATATGTCATTTTCACCACTCACTTCTTTTGTAGGGGTTGTCTACTTCCCATTTTGATATATTATAACCTGATCTTTTTTTATATCCATGGTATTTAAATTTTAATTTGAATTAATCTCTTTTATGGGTCTTATAAATAAAAATTTACCATGTAATAAGGGACTTCATCACAATTTCCATTATTTGAGCCATATTTTATTATTAGGCACCTAATTTCTTATATATGGTGTCCATACTAAACATTTGGAAAATAATTTCAGGATTAATTAATTATTAATGATATTTTGAGTTTATATTTGAATTATTTCATCTAAGGGGATTTGAATTAATCTTTACCAAATGGAGAAGAATTTCTTAGCCCAATTTCATTTTTCGGGTTATATTACTCTCTCATTGTCATTAATTTTATAATATTATGTGTGTAATAACTTTTTTATATCTATTTTTGTATTTAAACTTGTTTTATTTAGATTTAAATTTGAAACTCATAATCTTTTTATTCATTTATTATCACATCAACATTATGTTATTTTTAATGGTTTACTTCATAATGTCATTTTGTTTAGGAATGTTTAAAATTTAATTTACATCAGAAAAAATTATTGGATAATTTTTAAATAAAAAATTTAATATATTCTCATCTGGTTATTAATGACCATTATTATATAATAGTATTATTTTTACACTCTTTGGTATATATAATGTTTTAAAAAAAATTCCATGAAAAACTGCCTTAATTTCATTCTTTAGTCAGAGAACCTACTTTCTTCTAAAAACCCTATTTTCAACAAAGGTACTGAAAAATGATTTTATCTTTTTCAAAAAAACAATAAATTTAATTTTAATCCATTACAAAATATTTTATGTTTTTAAAATTTATTTGAAATAATTGTTTTTTTCAATTGGGTTTTGAAAACAAAAAGATATTTTCCTCAAGAATGTTTTAAAAAGATCTTTTTATAACATTTATATTCATAAAATAACATTTATTTTTAATACATTTGGGATATGTTGTTTTAATAACATCCTTATTATTCATCTGGATGGGGTTTGAATGATTTATCCAAGGATTTTTTTGCATTCACTTCCTTGATTCCCTTTAGTCTTCTTGAAATATTCAATTTCATATGATAATTAATAATCAAATTTACAATAATTATCCATATCATGTATCACAAATATGTACATTTCATAAACATTAAATGATTTTTATTATGATTTTTACTTTATAAGTAATTTAATTTACTGGTAAAAAATTGATAAATTTGTATCCATTACTCAATACGGATATTTGGTAAGGCACATTGTTCATGAATTAAATATATTATTTGACATGTGATGAATGATTTGGATATGTACAACATAGGTGGGTCCTAGTTATAGATATCCCCTAAATGCATCATTAGTCTCATGAGATGAATCAATTGGACAAATTAGAGAAGTTTATACTTGATATACTAAACCGTTTTGTGAAAAGTATTGATGGTAATGATATCTTGTACCTAGGAAACATGACATTCAATAATTAAGATCTTCCTTCATTAAAATTCAATTATTATTTATCCATGTGATTATTTCTTTGAAATTATATATATATGGGATTCATTCTCAGTTTCTTTATTAAATATCTAGTGTTTCAGTTATCCACCATGTCATATTGATTATTCCTTATCCATTTATTTAAATGGCATGTGTTCTCAGTTATTTACTTTTTATATATTGACTTATTATTATTGATTAACTATTTCTTATTCTATACTCCGCCTTACTGAGAATTTGAGATCTTGGTTATTTTTTTCTTTTCCCCATGATTCCCAAAATTGTAATAATAAATATATGCAAGGACACTCTAAAGGGAATAAAGTTATTAGCGAAAAAATATGTTGTAATAAGTGTATTAAGTTCTAAAACAAGAATCATGTATGTATTTGGTTTACCAATAAAACTAAAATCTTAGGATCTTTGAGATTTGACTCCATGTAATCATAAAAATGTAATGGTAGTAGTCATTGGCTTTGGGATTTTTGGGGTTGGGTTACTACAATTGATATCATAGGAAGCTAAGTAGGAAACATTCGAACAAGATTTAAAAAATCATAGAATAAAAAACATAACACTGAGGTATAATTTGAGTATATATATAGAAAAAATCCTAGATTTTTGATAAGTTATATATTATGTGGGTATTACTAGAAATATATCCTTGTATGGATAAAAAAATTTGACATGTTTTGGGCATATATGTAACTAGGGGTAATAACTCCGACAAGGTGCATCAATCCGGACTTGAGCAAAACCTAGTACACGACAATGAGCCTTAATACACATGCAGTTTGACACTATTAGGGGATATGATTAGGATAATTCACAATTTCTATTGAAACCATTATAAAGGATTTTAATTGACAATGACAACTAATGACCTAGGTTAAACCTAAGGTTTCATCGATGGAAAATATTTTGTTAGGATTTAGACATCCTAAAAAGGATTATATGTGTTTTAAAATATGATAATTACTTCTATCTTTATTGTTTTTGGTTTTAGGAAATGACATATTTTAAAGGATAAACTCTAGAACAAGTAATGAATTATGTTGAAATAAAATGGTATAATTATTTGTTGGTGTTATAGAATTAAATTGTAAAAGTAATATTACTAATAATATTTTAGTTATAAGAATCATGTAACATCTAAGGATTATTTAAAATTTTAGAAGAATATAAGTCTTTATTTACTTAATAGTGATGTATAACATCATTGGATTATTATATTATGGTTTACCATAAGTTCAATGTCTTCAATTTCTCTTTTAGGTTTTATATAATGAGTGTCTAAAAAGATTAAACATTCTAGAAAACTTTATTGAATGTATATTTTATAGTGGAAAAACTATTTGAGGAATGATTCCCTTATAACTTAAAGAAATGAGTTTAAAGGTATTGATAACATATATTATTATTATTTTCATTATTGACTTTGTAATAATAGTCAAATAGGAATATTAATTAAAAAAATCCAATTTAGGTTATCCATTTCTTAGAGTAAAGGCATAAATTTGATATTGATAAATGCACAAACAAATGATGAAATTGGCCTTATGACATTGAAATATATCATGTAAGTATGATTTTCTATATTCATTGGTAGAAAAATAATTACTCAATATTAGGAAAATGATCAAAATATTTCTCCTAATACCATAATTTTTTTGAACCGATGGTCTTCTAAATCATATTATATTTATGACTTTGAGGCCCTCAACATTACATTGAACATTCATTTGTTTTTTATTTATGACCTAAATAACTCCCTATAAGTATTAATTATTATCCTCTAAGTCTATATCACCACTTTCCACTAATGTTATCATATTTAGAGACCTAGTTATATGTTATTATACCTGACCTTTGAACTATTCATTCTATCCTTTTTATAGGATTTTTTATGAACACTTATCATAATGTGGGATTCCAACATAAGAAATATCAAAAAAATATTTCTAAGTCCCAGTTGAAATTATGATGATGAAATTTTTTTACGTTGGAGAGAATGTATCAATCCAAAATTTTAATGTAATAACATTGTATTCTGTAAATCTATGACACACAACACAAAACTCATAAGAGAATAAAATATCTTGGGTTTTTATAATATATTTTATATTTTAAACAAAATTAATCCATGATATATCTTACAATTCACATGATACTAAGTTATCATGCATCATATGGAAGAAGAAATTTCTTCGATGACTTGAGTTACACGCAAGATAGAGTTTTACCATACAACAATATATTATTAAAACATTATTATTTAATATAATATGATATCAACTAGTAAATAAATTATATTCTATGAATATTATTAAAAATCATATTAAAATAAATGTTTTATAAAAATCTAAGATAAATTAATTGGTTACCAATTAATTATCAATGAAAATATAATCCAATTGAATATTAATGATATATTTTTATTTTTATCCTGTCAAAGGAATTATATCTTAATAAATTAAAGTAATTACAATTAGATAATTATGATAATGAAATATATATTTTATATATTCCATAAAATATTTTTATAATTCAATCAATACATTTGATAGGCATAAGATAAGAACAAACCCAATTTTATTAATAAAAACCTATAGTTATCTAAATATAGTTTTACCACATTTTAATGGAGAACCAATTTTAAATCAAAATTTTAGAACATTTATAAAATTGATATGTCAAAATAATATTCATTTGTAAAATTGGAACATAATAATTAGTGTTGGGTGA
Organism: Viscum album; assembly: GCA_963277665.1. NCBI lineage: Eukaryota > Viridiplantae > Streptophyta > Magnoliopsida > Santalales > Viscaceae > Viscum > Viscum album. The sequence continues at coordinate 193,470,674 of OY728122.1, forward strand.
ATTTTTTGTATTTTTTTTACGTTTCATTTTTTGATTAATAGTGAAAAATATAGAATTTTAATTCAAAACTACTTTTTTGGTCCAATTTATTTATAAGGTTAAGTTATATTTTATTGTCTTTTTAGAGGTCAATTATATAAATTATACATAAATTAAACCAATTTAGGTAATTTTAATAAATTTCACCAAGAAATAGGATATAAAACTTAACAAACTTTTCAACATTTTTACTTTAAAAAACCACTTTGTCGTCCCATCTTCGGGATTAAATTTAAATTATTTTCTATCAAATATATTATTTGAATACGGGAAAACAGATTAAATATTTTAAATAATAATAATTTCTATTTTATTATATTTTCAACTTATTTTTGACCATAAATATTAGTGAGAGTGATTAAAATTCATTACAACGATTAAGAGGAAAATTAGCTTAATAAGGTACTAAACCATAAACATAAGAGCCAAAATGACCTAGAAACTTGAACAAAAGAAATTTTATTGATATATTTTGAACCTATAAATTTTTTTTATGATGTGGACACTCATTGGAGCTATGTTTCATAAGAAAAACGAGGGTGGAATTCCATTTTTATAAAATTACAAGAATGCCACTCCTCGTCCACTATAACAAAGAACTCACCAATCCAACTAATTCACACCTATAATGTCCTTTTAATCACCCAAAATATTCTAAAATAAGATCTAAAAACACCTCCCATAATACTATAATCCTCCATTTTTTCATAAATCCTTCCAAAGAATCCTTTTGGTGCAAACCAAAAGGAGTTACCCAAAGAAGAGGTAACATCATTACTCAAGCTCATTTGTTTTATTTTAATTATACACCCCTCATGAATTATTATTCCATGAGTACATAAAAAAGTAGTTATCCTTAATATAATTAGTTTTTGTTATATTATGGTTTTTATTAATAATTACACACACTTCCATCAAATTGTTAATGAACATAACATTCATCTTTATGGTGAACTACCATCTCACAGAACCATGACGACAATTTTTTACTATACCACCATTCATGGTTGAGAATTTTGTTGGAAAAAATATTTTAATATACTATATATATATGATATTTATGTTTTATTTTTACTTATTTTATTTTTATAAAATAGATACCTTCATTCTTTCTATTTTGTGTAAATATGATAACATCATTTGTGGAAGTGTGGATATCACCTCCTCAAAGTGATACGATTCGTTCACTCTATACATGGAACATATAAAGGATGATTTTAATAAAAAAATGTGAAATATATGAAATATATGTGATTCATGAATTATAATCTACAAATATATCATTTAATTTTCATTATAATAAAAGGGAAGGGAAATTGAAGTAGCATTCATTCGTACGTACGACCTACCAACTCCATGAGTGGTGCATTTCACTTCCTATATTAAAACGTTATGGATCATTACAAATACATAAATACTGAATATATATGGTCTTTTCATAATTATTTAAATATTATAGATCACTAAATCATGAACTATGTAATAGGAACAAAAATAACTAGTTAAAACAAACTCAACAAATATGGAAATTAATACTTGATATAGTGAAAAAAATGAATGATTTTTTAGAAAAGGGTAATAAGATATTATAAGTAGATAATATATGATATTTAAAATATTATTATTATTCTGGTATAAGTTATTTTAAATTTTAAAAAAATTACATAGGAGGTTAAAAATGTTTTTCTAAAAGGAAACACAAGGTAAGAGATTCTTATGTCACATTTCTTTCCATGAGGCATATGCCATTTTCACAACTTAATAATTTTCTATGGTGTATATAATAGAAATTTAAATATATTATAACATGAATTATTTTATATTCATGGTATTTAATTTTTCATTTGAATTAATCTATTTCATAGGGCTTATTATTAAAAAGTTATCAAATAGAAAGGGGTTTCCCCTCAATTTTCACTATCTGAGACATATTTTATTGTTGGGCACATAATATCTTCTATATGGTTTAAATAATATCAATTTGAAATATAATATCAGTATTAATTCATTATTCATGATATTATGAGTTTAAATTTCAATTATTTCATCTAATATAATTTTAATGAATTATTACAAAGTGGAAAATAATTTCATAACCCGATTTATTTATTTGGGTTATATTACTTCTTTGTTTCTAGTATTCTAAAATTATGTGTGTAAGAAAATTTTAAAATATATTTTTTAATTAAAATTTTTTTATATGGATTTACATTTGGTACACATAATATATTTTTTTATTGATTCTCACATTAATGTTATGGTCTTTTCAAGGTTTTACTTCACAATCCCATTTTGTTTGAGATTTTTTATACATGAATTTACAACAGAGGAAGTTATTATATAATTATTCAATAAAACCTTTAATTTTATTCTAATATGGTTCTTCTTGAGCTTTATTAAGTAATAGTTCCATTTTCCAATCTTTGGTACTTAATTTTATTTCGATTTTTTTGAGAAAACCTGACATCATTTATCACTTTAGTCAGAGAACCAATTTTCTTCTAAAAATCATATTTTCTAAAAAGGTTGTCAAAAAAGTTTTCATATATTTAAAAATTATTTATCAAAATAATATTAACCCAGTATAATTTTTTTTAATTTATTAAATATTATTTTAAAAGGAATTCATTTTCAAATGTTTTTTCAAAATAAAAGGATATTTTACTCAAGAATTTTTTTCAAATGATGTTTTCATATTTTTTATATTAATTAATGACAAAAACACAATTTTACTCAAATTGGGATATTTTTTATTGATACCTTCCTTATTTTTCTCCTCAAAAATTTTTTGTTAATTTTTTCAAGGATAGTATTTACATTAACTTCGTTTATTCCTTTTAGTCCCCTTGAAATATTTAATTTCCTAGGATCATTAAATATTGGATTTCCCATATTTATCTATATCATTTATCATGAATACGTTACATTCCTAAACCGTATACTATTTTTAAATACATTAATTACTTTAAAACATATTTGATTTAGTCAGGAAATATTGATACATTCACATCCTTTATTCAATACAGATAAATGATAAGGTTAATTTTTTATGAATTAAATCGATCATTTGATATATGAGTAATGATTTGGACATATACGAAATGGGAATGGGCTGGTTATAGATATCCCCTAGATGCATCGGTAGACTCATTAGATGATTTATCTAGAGAAATTAGAGGGGTATATACCCAATAAGCTAAACCGTCTTGTGAAAGGTCTTGAAGGTAAATGTATCATGTGCCTAGAAAATACGGAATCCAATAATTAATCATTTACACCATTCATATTCTTTTATAATTTATCCATGAAATCATTTCTTAGAAGTTTTCAAGGTATGTTTTTCATTATTAGGTTATTTTTTAAATGGAATATGTTTCAGTTATCTACCATGTCATATTTATTTCGCCTTATCAATTTATTTAAATACCACATGTTCTTAGTTATTTACCATTCCATGTTGGTTTATTCGAATTTTTTCATTATTGTCTCCACTTTACTTACCCATACACTGTAGTTTTGCTCACCATTATTTTGTATACTTTCTCTAGGATTCCCTGAAGTGTACTAAGAAATATATGTGAGGATACACTATATTAGAAAAAGTTATCATAAAAAATATTGTAATTAGTGTATTCATTTATAATACAAGAATCATGTATGTATCTAGTTTATTAAAACTAATAAGCTATTATTTCCTTCAGGATTTTATTCCTTATCATAATTCTAATTTAATGGTAGTAGATCCCAGCTCTAGGATTTCTGGGATCAATTCTCTACAATGGGGTTGTGGGTTCTAGCTTGTAATGTGGAATGGGGTTTGTGTGGGGAGTGTGTTGTGTGTGTTGTGCGTAATTATTTTTAATGTAAAAATATTTCTAAATTTGAAAAAAAATATCATGGGTTGTAAGGGGACAGTTCATCATGTGTTGTTTATAAAATTAATTATTTTTTTGTAAAAATGTATATAAATTAAACAAAACCGATATTTTTTTTGAATCATCATAAATTTATGTGTCATTTAAAGATGATTTCATGAATTTTTTTAAATAAGTTATAAATGTTTCAAAACAAATTTTATACATTATTTTAATTTATGTTTTTTAGTGGTGGGTCCTCTACCTACTTAGTTTAACCACCCCTTGTGGAATAGGGCATGGGTCCTTTATCTTCTGAGTGACACCCCAAAAACATAGAAGTCTAGGGTTCCTATATTATTGATCACTTACCTAAACTATGAGGCACATTGGTTAGGTGTGGGTCCTCTACATAGTTACCTGGGCTATTATATGGAGATCTACATTCTCTCTCTTATGTGTTTCTTTTATGTGAATATTTATACGATGTTTGGTTCCATTACCCACTTTCTTTGGTTTGATCTAACTATTGATGTATCTCCCTATCACTCCCTATCAGTTTTGGGGTGTCCTAATTGGTATGAATATACTCACCCCTACATGGGCCTTTCCCTTATGTGTCATGTCATATGATGATAAGAAAAATATTGAAAGGGATTGCAATGGGGAATAGTGATATTAGAGTGCATTGACTGTGTTCGGTGGCCAAGCCTGGATATTAGGATTTGAGCTCTCTCAGATTTACTTTATTCCAATTGTTTTCAGATTGGGATGTCTTTACAATATAGGTTTGTTTTTTACCATTTACACTTTTTTTGTATTCTATCATACTCTGATTTATTCCCTAGAGTTTGTTTTAGGAAAGTGTTATCTCCTTATATTATAGTATTTTATTTATATTCCTATATACTATTTCATGGAGATGGTTGGGTGTATGTGTATAAGTACACTAGGAAAGATCCTCCCATTTATGTTATGCCTTATTGACACTTGTCTCTAGCCCCTGGCCTATGGAGGTGGGAAAGGGTTTGGGGAAGCCCATCTATCCTCCAGCCATGTGGTCCCCGATGTGTTAGGTCATTATAGAGTGTTATCAGTGTAGTTAATTCCTTGAGATAGATTTGGTACTTTTACCCTTTTAATTAATGGTTGGGACATAAGTAAATAGTTTCAAAATGTCCAGAGTGCATCTTTCTGGCTAGGGAACCCAATGTGATGCATCAATTAATGTATCCATTCAAAAGTACTATGAAAACCTACTAGTCAACTTGGAATACCCAGATAGGGATCAACGGTATATGCACAATATATGATTTAGTCCTTTGAATATACTTATTGAGTTATCTCCCTATATATATTCTCATATTACTGTGGTATGTATGCTTCACTTTTAGTATGCCTCCATGAAAATAGATAGATAAAAACCCAATTAAGGATCATGAGGATGATTTAATGATTTATAAGGCCTTAGTTTAGGTTCCACCTCACGAGATCTCTTCTTCAGGTGGTTAGGTAGTAGCACAACCAACTGGAGAGTAACATATTATACTAATTGTGCAGTTTGAAGATGCACAAAGGATTAGTGTACTGTGCAATTTCCAATACTAGAGGCCTATGAGGTTCCATGGTGAGTCACATCCCTATGAAGTAGATGATTGGATTTAGTTAGTGATTTGAGTTTTTAGGATTGTGTAGACCTTTAATGATCATATGGTCATATTGGAAGCCAATACATTAATTGAAGTAGTTGGGGGATGGTGGAGTATGTCCACACAGACGTGTAATGAGTCGTCACTCTCATGGTATGGTTTATAGTTGTTGTTTTGTGATGAGTACAACTCATTTTTCATGCACTCAGTTAAGATTCAGGAAATTATGGATCAATATTAGGGTAGTATGATTTTTTCATACTATGAAATAAGGTTTACTAACCTTATGTGGTATTCCTTTATATGTTTTAGGATGGTTACTTATGGGGGAAAAAGATCAAGTAGGGTCTCCGTAGAGACATTCATGCTAGTGTGGTTACCCTATGAATTCCCACCTATGATGGAGTGTTAGAGTGGGTACTAGTGACATATATCATCCTATATATTGGAAACTAGGCACTTGTTTCTGGAAGTGAGTGTCACGGGGATAATTCATTTGCAGTGGCTTACATATGCTAGTTGACGGGATCTTGACACTAGAGATCTTCCTATGGCCAGTCCCAGCAATGTGGAATGCATCTCAGTGTGCATGTAGGGTACCAATTAATTATTTAAATGGGATATTTTATGCATTTTATGGGAGAGGTCACATGTCACATGATTCCGAAACCTGATATGTCGTGGTGGGAAAGAAGTCAATGGATATACCACAATGATAGAGACAACAACGTGATCGGGGTTTTCCCAAGCATGGACCAGGAATCCCATAGGGATGCACAAATAGAAAAGGTGTAGGAGGATATCTAAGAGTAGGTGCTACTAGTAAGGGTTAATACTATGATTTGATTCCACCACCACAACTATACAACCCATTCTAGGCTCAAGGAGCTGGCGAACAAGACCATGAGCAACTGAATTCTATGGTGGCATATGACCCTACACCTCATGAGATGATACAAGGTACAATATGTGTATGTTATACACATTTTATAGTACTTTTATACATGGGTTTGAGTCACATATTATTTTATGTATCCCTTGTGAGAGAACTAGAGATTACCGTTGACACCTTAACACAACAACTTTTTATAGAAGTTAAGATTAGGCTCAATTATTCTTAATGGCCCAAATGCATTCTTTTTTTATTTTTATTTATGATAATTCTATTTCCAAGGGATGAGGGGGAACAATTACAAGGCCTAAAATATTAAGGGACATATTACATGACCCTTAGGTCATAGAGGAAATCATCCCAAATAAGACAACTTGGAACTGACCCTCCCCAATAAATATAGTGATATCAATGCTCTACCATCACATGGCTGGTTATCAAACTTTCCTAGGTAGAGATAAATAGTCCTGGTATTGAAGAAAATTCCATACCTTCTCAATATTCCATGTTCACTTATATATTCTCTAGTTAATGTAAATTCTCTGAATCCAAATCTGGAGCCTTGTTCCTTGAAATATGTGTGGTTGTATCTGCATTTTTCATGTGGCCTAAAATCCATTAGGTATCATGAATACCTTAAGGTGGCACAAAGGCCTTGAGGTGGCTCAAATCCTTGCTCGGCAAAAGGCCTTGGGTGGCCCAGATGCCTTGCAGGACTTGAAGACCAAACCCATGGCTTGAAGGCCCAAAAAAATGAATTCTTCTAGCTGCTAGAGTAACAAATAGTACCTGCTATAGTTTTGACTACAATACCATCTACAGTAATACTATAGTAACCTAGAAATATACCTCCACTTGGATTTGATCTTGGGTATCTTGGATGCACATGCTGATTCCTCACCAATCGAGCCGAGGATCACGTTCCTTGGTGAAATTATTAGATAAAACTTATCTAATGGTAGTGTGAACTATCGTTTGGTGTAAACTATTTCATGTAGGACCTCATGATCATAATAATGAAAACTTATGATGTCAACTTGGGTATGGGATGGTTTTCCGTGGTTTGGGACCATATCGACTATCATAACAAGAAGATTAGATTCATTCAGACAGATAAGACGAGATTCTACATTATTAGAGAGAGAGAGAGAGATCTTATGGTTGGGAGAGTGGGACATATGAATAATAGGTTTCATCCCATCACCCATCAGTTTTTGAGTTTATCCCATGGAATAACATGATCTTTAGATGTCATGATTCCTTCAGTGGTGGGGGAATTTATGGATGTATTCCCCAAGGACGTTCTAGTACAAAATCTATGGTGAGATATATATTTATACATATAATTACACCATGGGACCCAACTAATATAATATTTATAATATCATATGTTTTCTACCATTATACATGATCTAAGGGTGTAGTTGTAGGCCCTTTAAAGGAAGGGTTTCATTAGAACCAGTGTGTCCCCCTAGGTTCATTGGTTTTGTTCATGAAAAAGGTATATGATAGCTTGATGTTTTTTATTTACTATCTTCACATGAATTAGAAAATTATAAAGGATAAGTACAACTTGTTGAGTATTTATGACATATTTTATCAGATTCAAGGATAATGTTTGTTCTTGATGATCGATTTCAAGTCCTTCTACCACCGATTGATGGTTCATGAGGCTGATATTCTAAATATGGAATTCTGATGTCGCTATGGACACTATGAGTTTCTGGTGATGCATTTAGGTGTAAACAATTCCCCAAATGTGTTCATGTATTTGATGAACTAGATCTAACATCCACATAGGGACCAATTTTTGGTTGTATTCATTGATGACATACTCATATACTCTCAATATGAGGAGGAAATTGTAGAGTTCTCGGAGACGGTCCTAGACTTACTCCGTGAGAACTAGATTTATGGTAAGCTCATGAAGTTCTAGTTTTTGGATCTGTGAGGTTCAGTTACTAGGGAATTCCATATCTGTTCATGAATTAGCTATGGAACTGATGGATATTGATTCAGTGATTTCATGAGAACCACCCAATATAGTTTCATATGTGCACAATTTCCTTGACTGGGAAGGGTACTAAAGGTGGTTCGTGGATAAATTCTCTAGGATTATATATTATTTAATCACCTTGAAATAGAATAGGAATCTGTTTACCAAGACTGAGTAGTGCCATAGATCCCATTATGAGTTGAGGATGAGGTTGACCAGGGATCCTATTTTGAGACTACTGAAGGAGGGAATGGAGTACATAGTGTATAGAAATGCATTTGGAGCTAGGATTGTCAACATATTGATGAAAATTCAGGATGTGATATATTATGGATTGAATAATTTAAGACCCCATGAGCATAAATAAGCTTCTCAGGACTTATAGTTAGTGGTGGTAGTCTTTTCCCTATGGATGTGGAGGCACTATCTACTAGGAGAGTATTGTTTTACTCAGAATAGCAGAGATTAATGTAAATATTCATATAGAAATATCTCAACTTAAGGCTTAGGAATTTGTTATACTTTATCTAGGACAATGACTTTGATATCTTCTATATTCCAAATAAGAGAAATATGGTATCAGATTCACTTAGTAAGAAGTATCATTTTTTATGTTGGAGGAGGTATCTAAATAGTTAGCTTCTTTATAGCTGACCCTGGTGGAGGAGATGGGTTTATCTTTTCTTCAGTCGATGGTAATTACCCATTTTATTCTTTGGCATGTGAGGGAGGATCAGTTGAGAGACATAAATTCTTAGGTTTTTCATGACCAAATATCCATGGGATATTTACTAGATGGGCTGTATAAAGGAGGATAGAACATCATTATTTTTAGGGATTTATGGAGTTTTTGATTATAATACGAGAGGAGGTGATGAGGGAGTTTTAGAATTATACTTTGGATATACAAAAAATTGTAGGGAAGATGTAAAAGGGAATTGAACAACAATATTTATGATCTGACGTGTGGTAGAGTGTCATCGAGTTCATCTGTAAGTTTCTCACATGTTAGCAGGTGAAGAATGAGTACTGGGTTCCTATTGGTTTCATACAACCTCTTGATATTTTAGAGTGGAAATGGGATGGAATATCCATGTAATTGTTTTATAGGTATTCTGAAGATAGTGAGAGGCCAAAGTACCATTTGGGTTATTACTGATCAAACAAATAAGTCGATACACATCCTTACCATCGTGGATCAATGTTCGACGAAGAGTATGGGAGAGTTGTAGGTGTGGTAGATTTTTTAGCTCCAACGGGAACCCTCAATGATTATATCCACCTGATATGTGGGGTTTACATTATGGATGTGGAGAGGCCTATATGAGATATTCATGAATTAGTTATAGATGAGTATAGAAATCCTCCCCAAGAAAGATGGGTAGACTGAGCGCACTGTCTAGGTGTTAGAGCATACACTGAGAGACTGGGTTTTGGAAATTTTTCAGAGATGGGAGGACAAAATTCCATTACTATATTTTTTTATAAAAATATATATCAAATGAATATTGACATTTAATTTTTATAATCCTTTTACGAGATACCCTTCAGGTCACCAATATGTTGGACTAATGTTGGGGAGACATCTCTTGTTGGGACAGAGACAGTGAAAGTGATGATAGAGAAGGTTCAGGTGATCCATGAGTATATGAGAACAGTCCAGATCAAAAAAAAATATTTTATAGATTACCATAATTTTCCTTTAGAGTTAATGTAGGACATCCATGTTTCCCTAAGTGTATCTCCACAATAAGGATTGAAGTGATTATGTAAGGTATGTAAGATATCATTTATGTTAATTAGGCTATTTGATATCATAAAGAAGGTTGATGGTGGTGCTTAACGCTTAGTCATACAACCACAGTAGGAGAGGGTGCATGAAATCTTCCTTGTTTCATAGTTAAGGATATATGTGTATGATCCTAAACAAGTGATTGAATGGGGAAGGATGAACATTGACAATAGATCCACCTTCATAGAGTACTTGGTAGTGATAGGGGACAGACAAGATATGATCCTTTTAGGAGAGACCATTTCCTTAATTCATGTGCTATGACATCATGGTAGCATGAAGAAGAGCTCCTAATAGTGGGACATCTAGAAGCAGGTTTAGTATCCCAACCTTTTAGTTTCTCTTATTCTTTTCTAGGATAAAAATAATTAAAGGGGGAATAATGTATTGAACCAATTTTTTTCCTTGTAAGACATTGAAATATATTAAGAAATATTTTCTAAGAAATGTGATGAGATGTCACAATATTAAAAGGGACGATGATCCCATAATTGATATTATAAAAATATTAAATATATTGAAATCACATGCCTTTTTTTATAAATAATGGTATATATATTGAATTTATCCTTAGATCGGAAATATGAGGCCACAATTGAATCTAAAATTCTAGGTTTACCTGAGGCTCAACCAAAATATGGTAAGTGCATGGCATTCAGATAAGGCAGTCGTTGATGATGCATTTAATTAAAATAAATAATTGAAATTATTTAGTTTAGTTTAAATGAAATAATTTTAAAATCTTCTGTAAATAACATCATAATATTATTTTCAATGGTTTATCTACACAACACTTGTGAAATCTAATAGGAGGTGAAGAGCATTCCTCATTAGAAAATTGGAATATGATGAAGAACAATGATCAGATCATGGTGGATCTATAGTAATTGGAAATAGTGATCATCCTCATTGATAGAGAATAAGATTTTCATCAAGGATGGATAAATAATCAAGGTAATGCTCTTCAATTTTGGTTTCCACCGTAGATAAAAATATTTATAATGGATATATATTTATCTTTTTTTATAATCATTTTCCCTCCCCCAGAAAGAGCTCATTTTTAATTAAATTGATTAGATCATTTTATATTATTTTTCATGCCATGATCTCACCCTGATTTCACCATTTTGATATCATGGGCCAATAATTCTTGGAAAATGATGTTTATCATCCATTGTAATTGTTCCTTTACCCCATTATTCTTCAAGTTATTTCCCATTGTCCTACAGTGTTGTGGTTCAACATTTTCATGGAGGGTTTGAGCACGATAAAAATCCCAAAATCTTAGAGGTTGTATAAACAATGATTGGGATGATGTTTTATGACTGAATCAGAATTCATTACAGAATTTGGGTGATGTTTTCTATAGATCTGGTGTCTCGAATGAACGATTGATGATGCGGGGCCTGACAGATGATGGGAATCTTCATGAGAATGATCGACATTCAATTTCCAGCCACTTGTCGGATGGAATTGATGGATAGAGAAAAAACCCACTAGTTTTGTGTGGTAAATTGGTTGGAATTATAGCTAAAATTTAAGATCTGGAAGAAACCAAAAAGAAAATTAGGAGTCTAGAAAATTTCCAACTATATTACATATAACTCAGATAAACATGTGGTGTTTAGCCCCTAGCTACGTTGTATGTGTTTTGGGTGGAGTTAAAGATCACATACCTTGTGGTTGGACCCACATACCATGTGACCCTCTATGGATGGATTAGCCAAGTGCTAGCTACACATGGAAATGGCCCCATACCAGAAGACACACCATGTACTCTGGGAGTACCTGAGCATAGATAGGTATATGTCTAGTTACAACAAATTTCCTAGAAAACATTATCCTGACAAAGAGAACACGAGAAGGCCTCGAGTGGCCAAGAAACACCGTGTAGTCCCTTACACACCATGGAATGTCACATGGCCTCTGAGCTACGTTCAACAGAGGAAACGATTGGGAAGTGGAGGAATAGGACATTACTTTTTAACCTCATACATTCCATTTACCCCTATGAGAAACTTCCACCTTTGGTATCACCTTCACCTGGGCTTGGATTTTGACCCATGAGTAGCCTATCTTCATTATTTTTCCACATAGAACTAGATGGTATCCTTCATTGTAGATTTTGAGATATGATGTGGATTTTTCTATGTTTTATGCATCTTTAGGTGACACTTGAAAATGGTAGTGATCATGGGGATCATCAAAGAGTTTTTGAGGTTGAAAAAACCCTGTTATACTAAGCTACAGTTCCCCCATACTCCTTATACAGGTTGGATAGACACCCCCTAAAATGCTAGGGAGTGATTCCTATACCAACTAAGTGGAACCCCATGACACACTATGGCATGGTTCCTATACCTAAAAGCTGGAACCCTTTAAAACATAAGGGCATGAGACCTCTACTTACTAAGTGGAAACCACATATTCACTAGGGCTTGGGTACTATAGCTATTGATTGGAACCCTGCCGATTCCATATGGAATGGGACCTCTACCTACTATGTGGAATCCCCTAATGGACTACGGTGTGGGTCCTATACCAACTAAGTGGAACCCCCATGCTACTATAGGGCGTAGTTCCTCGATTGGATATTTTTTTCCCTCGACTGTGTAGAATAATAGGAAGGTGTGGATCCTCCAGATAGTTACTTAAATGGAAAAATGAGATGTTGGGAATTAGGGATGGCCCAATTTTGAATTTATTAATAGAATCATCAACAAATAATGGGTTGTGGGATGGAGATACCCTTTCTCTATCATTTAGGATTATTTTATGAGACTATTTATTTCATGTTGGGTTTCATTTTCCTCTTTTATTAGGTAGATATAACTGTTGTTGTTTCTCTCTATCTCTCCCTTTAAGTTTCGGGGAATCCTACTAGGTATTCATATACTCTCCTCTACTTGGGATTTTCCCACATGTATCATATCTTATACATATGATGAGTATATTTTTGGGGATTGTAGTGGATCTTAATGATATTGGGTGCATTGACCACATACAATGGTTGGGCATGGATATTAGAAGCTATGATATCTAAGTTTACACTGTTCTAGTTATTATTATGTTGGAATATGTTTTTTTGGTTAGGCATGTATTTTTAACATGTACACTTTAGATGTATTATGTCATACTAGGATGTACTCCCTAGGGCTTTTTCATGTAAGGGTTTTATCTAGATGTTATATTCTTTTTTTTATATTCCTCTTCACATTTTTCATGGAGACAATTCGGTGAAAATGTACATGTATACTAGGAATATTTCTAACATTAATGTTATGAATTCTTGGTTCTTGTCATCATCCCTATCCTATAGAGGTGGTATTGGGGTGGGTTTGTCCCATCCTTCCACCAACCAGGTAGGAATTAGTGGTCTAGGTCATTACAAAACCAAAAGAATAAACATCAAACTCAATAATAATAAATCATTAGATTGAATCAGGATATAAAAGTGGATGGATTTGACAAACATCCATGGCATAAAAAAGAAAAGTAATGTGTACAATATCAATATGAATACATGATTACTCTCTAAAAAATATTTTGGCACCACGATATATCTAAAACCTAAAACTATAAAATCAAAAAATACTATTATTCAATAAAATCTAAGTGATGTAATTATAGTGTGAGAATAAACCACCTAGTAGGATTTAACTAAAGACTATATACATTTCCTTTTTCAAAATATTCTAGAATAGTAGCTTTACATACAATAATTTAAAAAAGTATTTTTATTAATTTGAGGAGGAAAAATCAAATATGTTTACAAATTAACTTTTAAAATCCAAGACATTCTTTTTACAAACATAATAACTTTCTTTAAAAATTCTATATAAAATATGAAATTGAAAATAACCCTCTTTAAAAAAAATTTCTTAAAACTCCTGAATAAGGAAGTCAAAATGATAATCAAAGAAGCATTAACTAAATTATTAAACTTGAAATTAAAGAGAAAATTTAAACTAGAAATTTATATTTGATACTAATGAAGAGAGAAAGAATGTGAAAAAATACAAAAGGTTAAATTACAGAAGTCCAAAAGTGTCGTAATATTAATGAAGAATTGAACTGAAACCACAATATAAAAAGAGGGAGAAGAACATGATATATAAAATTAGGGAAAAATTCTTAATTAGCATCTAATGGGATGGTACTAGTCATATTAATATGGAACCATCAACTATCCTCTCGATTCAATTCTAGTTTATATAAAACTAGTATCTCTCAACTAGACTCACTAACAGAACTCTCCCTAGAATTTCAAACCATTGGGATCTATCATATCTCATTCTTTATAGATAGTATCCAACTCTAAATCTCTCATTATGAAACATAGGATCCCCAATATACTAATAATGGAAAGTAAGAAAGGATGAATGCTTCATTAGAAAAAACTAGTAATATAATACAAGGGAACCCAAGCCAATAAAAAACCTCAAACCACCGTCACACACTCTTCTCAATAAATCCACTACCCAGAATCATATAAAGAATAACAATAAAATATAATCATAAAAAAAATTATCATAAAGACCTAGGTATTTTTTTAAGATTGTGGATAATTTGGGAAAATCCATTTGTATATGGTATAAAAAAGTCCTGAAATTTAATAAATAATTATATTTTTCCCAAATATCCTTGAAAATTGATTTCCAAATCAATATAGTTGTCAAATTACCCTTTTAATTTCCCAGAAGGCCTTTCTTTTATATATTAATAGTTATATGTGTGTATATATATATGTATAACGATAATTATACAAGTACACAAACACACATATATATATCCATATAGATATACATGAACATAAATATATATATACCTTATTTGAAAAAAAACTTGAAATCATGTGACATTTGAAAACACTTTTGAAAACACTTTTGTAAAACCCAATTTAAGACCACAAACTATTATAGGAACCATAAAATAATGAGTAAAAACATCATAAAATTATTATTCAATTATCATAAACATGTAGAATAAATAAAAAAAAGATAAAAATTCAAATCATACCCATGATCCCATCTGAAATGAATTCCAATGAAAAAGCATTTATGACCCATTAATATCCCCTTATAATCAGATAATTTTTTTTAAATAATTACCCCCTTTTAAAAATATCCTATAAATTTGATCATATACATAATATACACAATTCAAAGGAAAAATAATTATAAAAAACACACGTATGACATGGATTGTTATAAAAAAGAGAAACACATCGAAACACTTACCTATATCAAGCAAAGATGAAGTGAAACCTTAAAAAATGAAGATAAAAAATACCATATAGGAATATAAAAACACTATAAAATAAATAAATAATATATTATAGGCTCAAAACACCCAGATTTTGACTTAGACCAACCCACAATAATAAAATTAAACTAAAAAATGATAAGAAAGGATGGAAAAAAGAAGAATAAGACTAAAACCATTAAAAATTGACAAAAAAATAAAAGATAAATCCTAAAGATATAAAGGGATAAGAATTTATAGGAAACAACTAGTGAAACATCTCTAGGATACATGATATTGATGAATATATAGTTAAGGGAGATTTTATTTCTAGAGGGGTAAAAATGGAATTACCATTTTTAAAAAGTTTAGAAAATCTGCATGGTTAGGCTATATTGTTTTTAAAACCATAAACCAACTGTAAACCAATCATTAAGAACATTGGGGAACTATATATGGTTTAACTACATGGTTATAAAAGTTACATATCAATTAAAATTAGGTTTCACAAAAATTTTAGGTCACTCAAATGGTTAATAATAACAATATAACTTATATTGAAACTCTAAAACTTTAAAATTTTGATGAATTTATACCTGAAACTCACAGAAAATAATTACCATGAATAAATAGATAAAATAATGAGAAAATTTAATGTTAGTTTGTGAAATGATCCCAAATTATGGAGAACATGAATAATGTGGTTTCACTAGAACCTAGCTTTTTAGAACAATATGTAAACTTTTTCTATGTATCCCCACAAATTTGAAATATAACAAGTGAAGTAGTATGTCTATCCAAGTATACATGCAGGGTGTGGGAATTTACATACCTAGATGGGAAAACAAAATGTTCACCAACACAAAGTTGAATAAAAATGTGAATTCATGAACATGTCTATAAATTAACATATGTATGTAACAAGACAAAGTTAAAAGTCAAAAACCAATGTATAACCACATATTATCATAAAATAAATTCACAGATCAATATCATAAATAATTAATAATTCCAAAAAATGATATGGCCCATACCTAGGCATACCCACTTTGATCTTATGATAGGAATCTATGACATATGATAAAAATGGGACTGGATGAAACACTCATCCTAGAGTTATTGAGTGTCAAATCACCATCCTCTTCTGCACGAGGCATGGAAGAATGATAAAATTTAAAAACACCATCATTGTGCCTATTATGAAGGGAAAATTGCTTTAGTACTAAAACATCACCATATCCCTCACAAAATATGGAATAATGATCAAGTTTTAACCACCCCATCCTAACTAAGGATGAAAAAATGATCGAGTCCCAAAACACCATTTCCGTCCACAATAATGATAGAGGAATGATAAATTGTTATAATAAATGTATAATCCACATTAAAAATGTAATTATCATTCTATAATAATCTTAAATAATACACATGATATGGAATTCTAATAAATAGGAAAAGAGACAAACATGACGTTATCAATAATTAGTAATGTTCACATGCTCATAAGAAGGATATGACACTAACAAGGAATCATCAATAATTTATAATTCCAAATAGGAAACAAAAAAACAAACATAAATAATATCATAAAAAAAGTATATTAAATGATAAATAAAATAAGGCACTACAAAAAAATATATAAAACTCATGTTAGGGCATTATAGACACTTTTTTTCTTTATAAAACAAGTACTATGAGGGTACCCAGTAATAAAGAGAATAATTCATTTTACAGGTTTCAATTCAATAACCTATGGATCTATAATATATATATATATATGGATAAAATTTTTGGATATATGAATTTTGGATTCATTTTAACAAGAAAGAAAATGGAAAATAAAATTTACCATGAAAGAATCATCTCTTTCAAGAAAATTTTCTCAATTGTGGCCATAATTGTTTTTATAAAATGGGAGTCAGTAAAAAAGTGGGATAATTATTCTATAAGGTAGTCTAGTCTATTCATGGATGAGAACCATTTTCAAATTTATTATTTATATAATTTATGTTGGTGAGGTGATTATCCTTTTTAGTTCGGAATTATTTACCAATTACATGATGATTATCCCTTGTGGACAAGAAATTATTTTCATAGGTGAGGTAATATTCTATTACAGTCATGTGAATCTAGGTAACCAATAACATAATATGAGACCTAATATTTCAAAAAGTAAGTTATGAGGTGTTATATATAAATAATTAAAATAAACATAGAGGAAGAGGAATTTGACATATACATCAAGGAGAGGAATCTTCACTTCAATATAAAGTATTCTATTGGATAAATTGTTTCATTTGAAAATAATTTCATTTTAATGAGACATGAGGGAATTTATTTATTTTTATTCCTTATCAATACATGGGGAAGAGGTAGAATCCAACCTAAATTCTTCATGGTGACACCTCCCGACATATAAAATTTATGAGCCTAACCATATAAAATTCCTTCATGATGGACCCCTGTATAATTCTTTCAAATAATTGTTTTCTTTAACCTAACCACATAAAATTCCTTTTTGGTGCATGACATTTAGTTTCGTTATAAAATATTTATATATTGTAAATTTTTCAAAATTTACACCCTTTAATACTATTTTATTTAGTAAATTATATAAACTCTCATAGAATTAAAATATTATGTAAAACTGGTGATTCAATTAGGTTGAATTATACTCTTTAAATTGGTCAAATCATACTTATAATTTGACAATGAATAACCCTTTTTGAAAAAATCCTTTTAATTGTGTCCCTGAAACCTTATGGAAAAAATAATTCTTTTACATGAATAAAATACTTCATGGGTCTCAATCATCTTGTAGAATATTTTTCACCCTTTTCAAAGGTCCACTACCTTATAACTTTGGGTGTACGATAACCCCTCATGGGAAATATTTCACATATAGGAATAATATGCGTAATACCACATGAATTCATTGAGTAATGATACTACTCTTGGTTTCCTAATATTCCTTGAGTCTAGATACTAGACATGGTTTCCTTTTAGGCCTTGAATGAAGTTAATTCTATTGGTTTCTTAATTTCTAAGTCAATATACCCTTGGTATTCCTTACATTCCTTGAGTTTATATACTCCTCTTTATATTCCTTGAGTTGGAATATTCCTCTTAGGTCATCTAACAAAATAAAAAAAGGGACACTCATGTGTATGTCACACACCAACCAACTGTTAGATACATTTCACCTAGTACTCCTCTCATAATGACATTAAACTATATAACATATCATTCTATCTGTATGAATATAAAACTCATAACATATAATCTTAGATGTATGAATTTAATATTCATATCACATAGGCTTTAATGAATGATGTTGAACCACATAGAACGACTCTATAAACTGGCCATAAAATGTGCAACATGAACTATGTGATATTTTATTCCTATTCTAATAGAATTTACAATATTCCTTCTTAATTTTCAATCCCATCTTCCCAACATCCCAATATCATTACCATCCCATCTCACCTTGGATAGGTGGTATCTTCCAATCTTGACAAGCCTTCTTATGCTAAAATCATAAGAAACCAACCTGTTTTTGATATGATTATAATATTCCCTTTATAATGATAATAGGATGAAACATCATTCCTTATGTTATAATTACAAGATAAATCATCATCCCATTACTTGTGGGAAAGAATAATATACCCTCAGGGTTTGAAATTAGGAAAATAAAATGGCCTATAAAGACCTGGAAATTTCAAGGAATTTTTTTTAGTTTTCTTTGGAATTTTACAAGAACGCAGTTTCTGACGGCGCCTGATTCCGAGGCCCGGTGTGCCCGAAATCAATTTCCGAAGTTTAGCTTGGGTACGTTCAGTGAATGAACGAGCGGGCTTTTCCAACTTCTGAACCGGTGCTCGGAATCAAAGTCTGAGGGCACCGATGGAATCACAACGCCAGTTTTTTCTTAGAAATGCCTCTTTCGGAGTTGCGTTTCCTCGGTTGTGCTTATTAATTTTTGGGGTTTATGTTAGGAAATAAAATAAAGTTGTACAACAATTTTATTTCATTTCACTTAAAGCCGCTTAAAGACCACTTTAAGATACTTAAGCTGGGTTGAAGCGGATAGGGTGAAATTCAAAATATCCTACCCACTTGGTAGGATATTTTTGAGGTGGGACTCACACGAACCCCACCATTTCTTTTCTTCGTAAGTAACGCACCCGCACCCCCTATTAAACGAAGTCAACCGACGCGTTTCCTTAATTTCTTAACGCCTCTATTTAATTGGGTAGTTAAGTTTTACAATTAATTCTTTGAAATTAATTGTGAGAGTTACGTCGTTTGAATTTTGAAATCATTGGTGGAAAGCAATAAAATAAGGCCTTAGCCTCATTTTATTTTTGGGTTGGGAAGCGTTGCACTGAGTTTTCCTCTCCTCCTCCTCCTTCGCGAAGAATGCGAAGAACGCTCCACCTCTGATGAAGAACGCTCGTTTTCCTTCCACAGAATTTTTCCCCTTCTGCGGCGAGACTCTTCATCGGATCTTCTTCTTCCCCTTCATCATCAACGGATCGACGAACAAGCTCGGAAACAGAATCGGGTAGCGAGCGACGACGGCTTCACCTTCCCTCGAGTCAGATGAACGCCGACAACCCCCTTCAACGTCATCATCCTCGCGACGCCATACCGCGGCGAACCTCAAAGACGACGCCTCCTTCCAATCGGCTTATACCCAAAGTAGGGGTTCGACTATTTTAAGTTGGTGATTCTTTCCTTCGAATATGAAAGAAAAATCTGTCGGCTATGTTCCAATTTTTATTTAAAATTAAAAATTGTGAAGGTTAAACGATTTGGCCGATTGCTATCATTTTAATGGGAGGGGATCAGACCGCACGAACATGGCCGATTCCCCACCCATTTTTTTTTAATCCTTGGTTGAATAGATAAGACGACATTGTACTGTCTCACCGTGCATGAAAGGGAGGAAACGCGGTAGGAGCAGGCCACGATGAAGAAACGCGGCGCCATCGCGCCGCACTGAGGATTGTGAACAAGGCCGCGACCGGAGTCGGGCCGCGGCGGAAGGGCACGGTGCCGTCACGCCATGCCGGACGGATTCACGGACATCTTGGAAGTGGCAGACGGAATAGGAAGACGCGGGACCGAAGGGTCCCGCGGCGAGAAACCGGCCGGCCCCGCGCAGGCCGGCCGTTACTGGCAGATATCCGGGGGGGTTACACCCCCAGGTGTTACAAGGCGCGACCCCCTTAATGGGGCCCGCCATTTTCATAATGGAGGGGTAACACCACTCCCTTGGCGCATGTGCGGCGCAAAGGCCGCACCGCTGCACCGCCGCGCTGGCCGCGCCGCCGTGCCGCCGGCCGGGTTGGGCCGTCGGGCCGGGTCGACCCGGTTCGGGTCAGGCCAGGGGGTACTGGGCCGGGCCGGGCTGGGCCCAGACCCCCCGTACTCAGACTTTTCCATTCAAACGCTCATAATTGGGGCTACGGGCCTTCGAACGGCGCACCATCAGCCGCGATGCAGTCCTTGGAACGAGACGGTCGTTTCTGTATATCGCACTCAAGGTTTCGGAATACCTTGTGTTTGGCCGGGTTGGTTCGGATACGAAACCAACCGGGCCCTCGGAGCGGAAACGCCTATATCTTGAGCTCCGGACGTCCGATTGACGTGCCGTCAATTTTGATGGATTCCTCTAAGTGAGACGGATCTTTTGGCTTACTACGGTTGAGGTTTGGATGCCATCAGAGTGCGGTCAGGTTGGTTTGCTCGCGAAACCAACCGGGCCCCTGGAACGAAAAAGCCAATAACTCACAGACTGGGCGTCAGATTGATGCGCCGTCTGTCTCGTTGTTTTCCTCTTGATGAGATGGAACTTTTGGCATACTTCGCCCGAGTTTTGTATACAGTTGGATAGTGGCCTGGTTGGATCATACCCGAAATCCAACCGGGCCCTTGGATCTGGAAAGCTGATATCTTTCAGACAGGACGTCCGTTTGACGAACCGTCAGCGGATTTGATGATCACGTTGAGAAATGGTCCCTATGAGTATACCCTATGAGAGTTCGGGGTACAGTTGAGATACGGCTGGGATTGGTTCGCTCACAAAACCAACCGGGCCCCTAGGACGAAAAGGCTAGTAACTCACATACCGGGCGTCCGATTGATGCGTCGTCTGTTACGTTGAGACCCCTATGACGAGGCGGTCCTTTGAGATACTTCTTCGTGGGAATTTGAGATACTTGGAGTATCTACCTGTAGCTCATGGAACGAACCCTCCCAGAGACGAGCGTGCGGAGTACGAAGACCGTGTAGCCGACTGAGACCTGACGACTGCTTGACTGACTCGACTTGGAGTGAGTCGACTAGCCCAGTGGACGGAGAACTACTTGTGAGGTGAAGAACCATGGCGGACGGAGCACTACCTGTGTGATAGTGCAGACCTGCGGTACTCGTCCGGAGAGTACCTCAGCAGGCTACTAGGGGGTGTGCACTACTGTGTTTGGGTGACATACCTTGGCGGGAAGCACTACTGTGTTTGGGTGGCTGACCCGCCGTACTCGACAGGAGGAGTACCTCAGCAGTCTTAGGTTAGTGAGCAGTACCTCGGAGTCGTGACATGACCATTGTACACTCCAGAGACGGAGCTCTTCAGCAGTTATGGTTTCGATAATGAAAATCCTGGTTTGAGCTGAGACTTTTGACCTTTGTGTTTACCTAATGATTGAGATGGGTCACTTGATAACTTAGGTATATGTATTGGCATATACCTGGGTAGTGGTTATCCGTTGATTTCACAATCCTTGTGTTTCCTCATGATTGAGATGGGTTACTTGATAACTTAGTAATATGTAAGGGCATATAACTAAGAAGAGGTTATCTATTGAGATCTTCTTTGTGGCTATCCTTGATGGTTTTAATGAGACCATGAGGGTCTCGGGGTCCCTACTGAGTATCGTTATACTCACCCATGAACGGGATATGCCCGCACCTCGTTGTGTTGGTTGCAGACGACGGGTAGTGCTGACGAAGGCCGAGTGTTCGAGGACTGGACGGTACCCGGAGGTGGACTACACGACGAGTTAGTACCCTGAGGTGGACTACACGACGAGATGACACACAGAGGAGGTTGACGGACGAGAGAGTGGAGGAGGCTATCTGTACCTACCCTTCAGGTAGGATCCGTGGTGGACGATCAGGAGCTGCGCCATCTGTACCTACCCTTCAGGTAGGATCCGAGGAGGATGACCCAGGAGCCGCTTCTTTCCTTCCAGCTGTTATATTTTCTGTTGTACTTGTTCAGTTGTAGTTGTAATTTCTTTTGGGTTTGTATTCTGGCCCATTTACTTTTCATCACTTCTCTTGTACTTAGTTTTTACTTTCTCCGCTTTCTTACTCTGTGGTGCTTGTTTTATTTTATAAAGGAAATGCCTTCCCAGTTATCGGGATTTACGCCTTTGGTGCTAGTCGCCATCCCCTAGCCTATGGAAGGCGGGCTTGGGGTAGTCACGGCACGGGCCCCGAGGATGGGTCGTGAAAAATTGGTATCAGAGGAGTCGGTTCTACTGCAGAACTTATAACTCTGATATTTTCTTTCTGTGAAGCAATAGTGCAAAGAGTACCGAGTGTGGTTTTTAGTTCAGGGAGTCCAGTGTTGGTGCGGGCGACCGATGTATCCATACACCAGGACCCTGACAACTAATTTCCGAATTTGTGCACAAAAACACTGATTGTGTGTGTGTTTCCAGAAGTTTTATTTACATATCATCTCAAACCAGGTCATCTCACTAGGTATAATTGTTTGACCGCGTTATGTTGTTTCTTTTAGGATGCCTTTTCTCGGACGACCAGCTACAACCTTGAGGGATGTGCGCACTGACAGCCTGTCGTGCGACGAGGCTTCGGTACAGGTCCCTCTTACAGTTGAGGCACCAACGGAGGCACCAGCGGTACTACCATACATTGGGCCACTGATGCCACCAGCCCTAGTAGTTGGCGATGCACGCCACTTGAGTGCGCTGCACAAGTTCCAGCGCCAGAGGCCACCCAGGTTCCGGGGAGAGACAGACCCGCAGGTGGCTGAGGATTAGATGGAGGCTGTGGTGAGAGTCTTCAGGCTAGTGGGGACGCCGACAGACTTCATGGTGATCTTTGCTGCCAGCCTCCTTCAGGCAGCAGCAGGCACGTGGTGGAGCCACATGTTCCAGTTTTTCGATGGGATGACCTTCGCATGGGAAGACTTCGAGACCTTCTTCAGGGTGGAGTTTGTGCCAGTAGCTCTATACCCCGAGCGTGTACAGAAGCTTCTACCTTTGCCGCGTGTTTTTCTATCAGTAGCCGAGTCATCTGTGGGCAGTAGACAGAAGATGCAGAGGTCCAGGAGGACCAGACCAGTAGTTGGACGATCTCGGGTTTTAGAACCGGTGGTGCGGGGCACCCGGGGTGGGGTCAGATCCCGGCGTGCCAGAAACAGACAGTGTTACTCATGCGGCGGGAAGGGTCACCTGGCACGTGACTGTCTGACTCCTCATACAGTTGATCCGCAGGCTTTGGAGGAGCCACCGAGGCAGAAGCAGCGGCGGGTTCTTGAGCAACATCCGAGCAGTGTACAAGGCAGTAGAGCTCTGAGAGCAGGTGGATAGGAGAGGAACTAGTGGATACATCCCTTGTAATTCTAGTTCCATGTTGTTGTTGTATTCGTGTCTTTGAACTATGAGCTGCAATAATAAAAAGACACTTATCTTTGATTGCTTTCCTGTCCTTTTGTTTGGTTGATACTGAGTGGTCCCAGTTAAAACTGCTGACTTGACCCTCACTTTCAAGATTTCTACTGGAGGAGACCCAGTGACCTCACACTGATGCCGACAGTGTGACTCAACCCTTGGAGGCGAGAGTGATAGTTGGATCTCTTAGTAGTTTCGTCGAGGCCTTACGATGTCATCCATGGAATGAGTGAACCCTTTATGTCAGGATTGACTGTATTAGGCAATGAGCATGGTTCATCCAGGGGATGAGACCGAGTTTCTCTTTTTCGGCAAAGGAGAAATTTTAGCAGCTCTTCCAGATCGTAGGCAAAGAAGGTGCAGATCATCCAGGAGCGGATGAAGAATGCACAGTGTAGTAAGAAATAGGAAACTGGTGCCAGTCTTAGAGACTCGGGCGTGTTAAATGTTTCCGGAAGAGGAATCTTTAAAGAGATATGATTCTGCGAAGCGGAAAATGAGGAGGAAGAGCTAGGAGAGCAGCATGAGGTGGTGTACATCTTAACATGCTGCAACCACCTACCTTAGTTATCCCCGCCAGGCTCAGGGAGCTAGAGGTCGGAGGAAGAGTGCGGCCGCATGCAGTCAAGGTTGTGACCCAATGGCTCTAAAAACAAATGATTCAAGGGACAGTTTGTGTCCACTACTAGCTTCTGTAGTAACAAACGTCGATATGAATCATTCCTCGCTTTCAAAAATCTTGTTCCTGACCTAGAGTTTCCGGTAAGCCGTGGACTTGACCCCCACGTCTGGAGATACCTTGGGAGGAGACTTGATAATCACATTTACGCCGACGGTGTGGTCAGACCCTCGAGGAGAGAGTTTCGGTTGGGATCTCTTGGTGGCAGCGTCGAGGCCTTACGACGTTGGTTTGAGTATGGATTGGGCAATCGCAGTTTATACACAAATTGACGGTATTTGGAAAAAAGGTTTTGGTTTAACTACGACGTCGGAATGGGTTTTCCTTGGTCGGAGAAAAGGAAACCCTCGGCAGCACAGGTTAACTCATGCATAGGAGGGTGCGGCCGATCATTCTTGAGTCGGTCAACCTCACCCTCGTGGTAGCAGTCGTTTTAAGTTTCTATTATAAATAGGAGTTGAAGACCTCTGAGTTCGAGAATGACAATCACGTCCTTATACGGGTCTCACATCGATGAGGTTACGAAGATGTGGCCAAGGCGGCAAGTTATCTCCGTGGTTCAACGGACCTTTCTAGGTCCTCAGCTGGGTAGGCGGGGTGGTTTACCGCTTGACCCATCCACCTCAGTTGCACCAGGTGCACGACGACTTCCACATATCTCAACTGAGGAGATACGTGCTCGACCCTTCGCATTCCATCGACCATGAGGAGCTGGACGATGGCGATGGAGTGTCTTTCACAGAGGTCCCAGTGGGGATCGAGGATCGACAGGAGCAGATCCTACGAGGATGATCGATTCCTTGGGTGCACTTTCTCTGGAAGAATGGGAACCTTCGGGTGAGCACATGGGAGCAGAAGGCGCAGATGCGTGCTCTGTACCTCTTTTGTGACCCTAATTTGTGTTAAAGCTTTACGAGGACGTAAAGCCCTAAGGTGGGAGTAATGTAAAGACCCAGAAATTTCAAGGAATTTTTTTTCTTAATTTTCTTTGAATTTTACAAGAACGCAGTTTCTGACGGCGCCTGATTCCGAGGCCCGGTGTGCCCGGAATCAATTTCCGAAGTTTATCTCGGGTACGTTCAGTGAACGAACGAGCGGGTTTTTCTAACTTATGAACCGGTGCTCGGAATCAAATTCCGAGGGCACCGATGGAATCGAAGCGCCGGTTTTTTCTTAGAAACTCCTCTTTCGGAGTTGCGTTTGCTCGGTTGTGCTTTTTAATTTTTGGGGTTTAAGTTATGAAATAAAATAAAGTTGTACGACAATTTTATTTCATTTCACTTAAAGCCGTATAAAGACCACTTTAAGCTACTTAAGCTGGGATGAAGCTGATAGGGTGCAATTCAAAATATCCTACCCACTTGGTAGGATATTTGTGAGGTGGGACTCACACGAGCCCCACCGTTTCTTTTATTCTTAAGTAACGCACCTGCATCCCCCTATTAAACGAAGTCAACCGACACATTTCCTTAATTTCTTAACGCCTCTATTTAATTGGGAAGTTACGTTTTACAATTAATTCTTTGAAATTAATTGTGAGGGTTACCTCGTTTGAATTTTGAAATCGTTGGCGGAAAGCAATAAAATAAGGCCTTAGCCTCATTTTATTTTTGGGTTGGGAAGCGTTGCGCTGAGTTTTCCTCTCCTCCTCCTCCTTCACGAAGAACGTGAAGAACGTGCCACCTCTGACGAAGAACGTTCGTTTTCCTTCCATGGAATTTTTCCCCTTCTACGGAGAGACTCTTCAACAGATCTTCTTCTTCCCCTTCATCGTCAACGGATCGACGAACAAGCTCGGAAACAGAATCGGGTAGCGAGCAATGACGGCTTCGCCTTCCCTCGAGTCAGACGAACGCCGACGTCCCCCTTCGATGACATCATCCTCGCGACGCCATACCGCGGCGAACCTCGAACGACGACGCCTCCTTCCAATCGACTTCTACCCAAAGTAGGGGTTCGACTATTTTAAGTTGGTGATTCTTTCCTTCGAATATGAAAGATAAATCTGTCGTCCATGTTCCAATTTTTATTTGAAATTAAAAATTGTGAAGGTTAAACAATTTGGCCGATTTCTATCATTTTAATGGTAGGGGATCAGACCGCACGAACACGGCTGATTCCCCACCCCTTTTTTTTTAATCCTTGGTTGAATAGCAAAGACCACATTGTACCATCGCACCGCGCATGAATCGGAGGAAACACGGTAGGAGCAGGCCACGATGAAGAAACGCGGCGCCGTCGCGCCGCGCCGAGGATTGCGAACAAGGCCGCGGCCGGAGTCGGGCCGCGGCGGAAGGTCACGGTGCCGTCACGCCATGCTGGACGGATTCGCGGCGATCTAGGAAGTGGCGGCCGGAAAAACCGGCCGACATAGAACATGAAGGAGGCCACCGGAATCGGAAAACACAGGATCGCGAGGTCCCGCGGAGAGAAACCGGCCGGCCCCGCGCTGGCCAGTCGTTACTGGCAGAAATCCGGGGGGGTTACACCCCCCGATATTACAAGGCGCGACCCCCTTAATGGGGGCCACCGTTTTCATAAAGGAGGGGTAACACCCCTCCCTTTGCGCATGTGCGGCGCAAAGTCCGCGCTGGCCGTGCCGCCGCGCCGCCTTCCGGGTCGGGCCGTCGGGGCGGGTCGACCCGGTTCGGGTCGGCCGAGGGGGTACTGGGCCGGGCCGGGCCGGGCCCAGACCCCCCCGTACTCGGACTTTTCCGTTGAAATGCTCATAACTGGGGATACGGGCCTCCGAACGGTGCACCGTCAGCGGAGATGCGATCCTTGGAACGATATGGTGGTTTCGGTATATCGCACTCAAGGTTTCGGAAAACCTTGGGTTCGGCTGGGTTGGTTCGGATACGAAACCAACCGGGCCCTTGGAGCAGAAACGCTTATATCTTGAGCTCCGGACGTACGATTGACGTGCCTTCAATTTGTAGGGATTCCTATAAGTGAGAAGGATCTTTTGGCTTACTCTGCTCGAGGTTTGGATGACGTCGGAGTGCGGTCGGGTTGGTTCGCTCACGAAACCAACCGGGCCCCTGGAACGAAAAAGCCAATAACTCACAGACCGGGCGTCAGATTGACGCGTCGTCTGTCTCGTTATTTTCCTCTTGATGAGATGTAACTTTTGGCATACTTCGCCCGAGTTTTGGATACAGTTTGATAGTGGCCAGGTTGGATCGTACGCAAAATCCAACCAGGACCCTAGATTGGGAAAGCTGATATCTTTCAGACAGGACGTCCATTTGACGAACCGTCAGCGGCGTTGATGATCACATTGAGAAACTGTCCCTATGAGTATACCCTATGAGAGTTCGGGGTACAGTTGAGATACAGCTGAGATTGGTTCGCTCACGAAACCAACCGAGCCCCTGGGACGAAAAGGCTAGTAACTCACAGACCGAGCGTTCGATTGATGCGCCGTCTGTTACGTTGAGACCCCTATGACGAGGCGGTCCTTTGAGATACTTCTTCGTGGGACATTGAGATACTTGGACTATCGACCTGTAGCTCGTGGAGCGGACCCTCCTGGAGACGAGCGTGCGGAGTACGGAGACCGTGTAGCCGACTGAGACCTGACGATTGGTTGACCGACTCGACTTGGAGTGACTCGAATAGCCCAGTGGACGGAGCACTACTTGTGAGGTGCAGACCCATGGCGGACGGAGAACTAACTGTGTGACAGTGCAGACCCGCGGTACTCGTCCGGAGAGTACCTTAGCAGGCTACTAGGGGGTGTGCACTACTGTGTTTGGGTGACATACCTCGACAGGAAGCACTACTGTGTTTGGGTGGCTGACCCGTGGTACTCGATAGGAGGAGTAACTCTGCAGTCTTATGTTAGTGAGCAGTACCTCAGAGTCGTGATAGGACCACTGTACACTCCAGAGATGGAGCTCTTCAGTAGTTACGATTTCGATAATAAAAATCCTGGTTTGAGCTGAGACTTTTGACCTTTGTGTTTACCTCATGATTGAGATGGGTCACTTGATAACTTAGGTATATGTATGGGCATATACCTGGGTAGTGGTTATCCGTTGATTTCACAATCCATGTGTTTCATCATGATTGAGATGGGTTATTTGATAACTTAGGAATATGTAAGGGAATATATCTAAGTAGAGGTTATATGTTGAGATCTTCTTTGTGGCTATATTTGTTGGTTTTAGTGAGACCATGAGGGTCTCGGGATCCCTACTGAGTATCGTTATACTCACCCCTGCACGGGCTATGCCCGCACCTCGTAGTGTTGGTTGCAGACGACGTGAAGTGCTGACGGAGGCCGAGTGTTTGAGGCCTGGACGGTACCTGGAGGTGGACTACACGACGAGTCAGTACCCGGAGGAGGACTACACGACGAGACGACAAATGAAGGAGGTTGACGGACGAGATCGTGGAGGAGGCTATCTGTACATACCCTTCATGTAGGATCCGTGGTGGATGACTAGGAGTTGCGCCATCTGTACCTACCCTTCAGGTATGATCCGTGGAGGACGACCCAGGAGCTGCTTCCGTCCTTCCAGCTGTTATCTTTTCTGTTGTACTTGTTCAGTTGTAGTTGTACTTTCTTTTGGGTTTGTATTCTGGCCCATTTACTTTTCAGCACTTCTCTTGTACTTAGTTTTTACTTTCTCCGCTTTCTTACTCTGTGGTGCTTGTTTTCTTTTATAAAGGCAATGCCTTCCCAGTTATCGGGATTTATGCCTTTGATGCTAGTCGCCAGCCCCTAGACTATGGAAGGCGGGCTTGGGGTAGTCATGGCACGGGCCCCGAGGAGGGGTCGTGACATTGACTCATACCATTTCTATAAACTAACAATAACTTATCTTATCTAGTTCCCAATCGATAGGATGAATTAAAAAGGATGGAATTGTTTAATTACGAAAAAAACCATTTATAGGTACCTTTTACCTATTAGTCTATTTTAAATCATGTTAAACAACATTTAATCGATCTTGGATGCATGAACCTAATTAAAAATTCATATAATCATGGTGGTATGACCTTATATGGAACCACATTATTCTTTTTAAAATGAATTTTATAAACTATTAATTTTCTAATTATGAATCACCAACCTATATGGGTTCTGATTACATTCATCGGGATATGTAAGAAGCCCCTTTTATGGGACTGATCCCAAAATCCCAACACATCATGTTTCTTTTTCACAGGAGATCAATGCCTCAATAAAAGGAGATAAACTCTATAATTACTACATATATGGATTTAAAATATTTATTAAATATACGATGAGATGAAAATGAGAGATAATATAATCCCTATGTGCAGGGTCTAATTAAAAGCTTATTTTCATTGAATTAATTTCTTAGGGGTTACAAGTATTATTATTGGAAAGGATTCATGAATATGTCTTAAAAAAAGTAAGAGAATATTAATTTAGAAATAAAAAAACATAGAGGAATGATCAAGCTCCCATCCAACTGACCAATTCATAAACAAATTTTTTTCTATTATTTTTCAACAATCACCTGTATTTGGAATGTAGGTTTGGACCAACTCAAAATACATGGGTACATGGTGTGGACTAGAAATAAATATCGATACTTATGAAAATGATATTCTTATATAGATTTCAAAAACATATGATGAATTATAACAGTTCTATGAATGATCTTATAAAGGTGGAAAAATAATTATGTGAAACAAGGACACAATTTATCTTTATAAAGTATAAACTATGAAACTTAAAAAAATGTTTAAGCGACTCTACCCAAAATAATAGGTACCACTATATCAAATATAATGGTATTTATAAATAAACAATTCTTTAACAAGTGTTGATTCCTATATGTGAATACTGAAATGTTAGAAGACAAACAATTATAATAAAACCATAGAGGTATGTAAGAATTAAATTATTCAAAATATACATTAATATTGAAAATGAAGATTTTAAATAAAAAAATTTCTCATTAGATTTGAAATAATTGTTTTTAAATTAATATTTTATAAAAAAATCCATTTTATAGGTTTACATAAAATTAAATTTAAAATTATTTAACATTTTTACAAAAAAAATCACTAAAAATAATTCATTTATAATTATCAAAATAGTTTATCCAACATTTTTATTAATTAATAAACCATTGGAATCATGTTCAGGTCATATCCCATGTTTTCAACTAAGGGAGAGAGACCACTTTCTGTAACATTATCCTGTTTCATAATTTCCAAAAAACATTAAACCATAATCGAAATTATAATAACATAACCTAATATTGATAAAAAATTAATAAAAAAATTATCCTAAATAAATACGCACTATAATCAAAGGATTACTAAACCCAAAAAAACTAATTAAATAACTCTTAAAAGATATTTAATAACATCCCCTCTGAAATACCAAATTAAAATATCCTATTAACCATCAAATTCTACCACAAAACACAGAAACACCTTAATTAAATCCCACTATAATAACTTTATTCAGAAATAGTGGAAAATGGATTTCCAACTGATAATAATTAATCTTTTAAGAAATAGATGATGAATCCCTAGGGTGACTGGTGAGTTAATATTCCTATGGTTAAAAAACGAATAAAAAATCTATCAAAACGAAGAGAAAATATTGGATAAGGGAGAATAAAGGGAGAAGAGAATGAAGAGGAATATTATTACATAGTTTTAGTAATCCAAACATTATTATATCAAATATGGATCAAGGATTGATGAGAAGAATGAGAGGAGAGTCTAAGAGAAGCTCCGTAGTTTATTTAGCTGGTGGGGAGAAGAGTGGCTCAAAGGGGATAACAGATAACCAGGTACTCGGTGCCTCCATTCATTTTAAGAAGTAGGAGGTACCTCCCTTGAACTGCACTTGAACTCCAAAACATTCCACTAAAACATAAAATTTTACAAAAATATCTAAATTTTATTATCATGATGTCCAAAATCAGATTCTAATTCCAAAATTAAAAATGAACCATTATAAAAAATCACAATTCAAACTAGTCCCAACCTTACATCACTTAAATTCTATAATCAGATCAATTATAAACATTAAATAAATCTATAATGACATGGTATATAACAACCTACCCACCATAAAACATGTCATACCATAAAATATAATCTTGCCATTTAATTTTGAAATTTAATGCCTCATCAACTCACTAATTCATAGACAATTATTCAAAAATCTTCTCAAGATATATGTTACACCACTATTGTTTGTCACCTAAACCAAAAAAATACCAAATTTTAAATTATTCCATTACCAAAATGAATAATATATGACAAGTCATTCAGCAATATCCAAAATCTGACACCTCACTTTCTCTATGTGACTCCTAAAACCGTTACAAAACACCCACATATACCTTAATACAATAATACCCAAAAGTCACTATGTTATACCTTAATTACTCATAATAATTTCCATAAAAACCCTCTTACCCATATCATACCACCAAATGGATTAAAATTTATTATAAATACTTCAGTTTCAATCCATATTTATTGAAAATAAATTTCAATTTCAAAATTTACTACCTATTTATTTTTCGCAAACTTATACTATTATAATACTATATAAAACATTATTTTTTAAAAAGTATTATCTAGTTTATCTTCTAAATATAATGCCAATTAATTATCTGGAGAGTAATACAAAATTTATAATGAATAACTTATATCCCATAAAAATACCATATTTAAAATATTTTTAATGAATTGTTACAAATGAAGAATTCATATGTAGTAACATACTAAAAATATGTATTAATATCCAAAGACAACATTTCACTGAATATAAAGAAAATTACTTGCTTAAAATTAGAAAAAATAAAAATTTCAATAGTAATTTACTAAATTTGAATCATGTAATATAGTATTATATTCAAATAATTTCATAATTATAAAAAAAAATATCAATAAGAAATATCATGCTTTAGTAGTCAATTAATATAAAAATTACACAATAATTTACAAAACTAGAATCATATATCATGGTAAAGTGTACATAATGCTATGCGATCAAAATAATATATCATCAAAAAGAGATATATAATCAATAATAGAATCAATATATCAGAGAGAGACTTTAATTAATTAGGAAACAATTAATAAGGTTTGAGGGAAAACAAAGTTTAAATTATTAGATAATATTTAATTAATTAAGGCCATTCATAAATATGTTTTAATATATCAATAAAATCTATATAGACTTTTATTCAACAATGATGTATGATGTATGAATATATAAGGAATTTGGATCTCATTAAATTTCTAATTCTTTCTTGATTACAAAACCATCATACTCAAGTTATAATATTGAACCCTCTCCAAATCCTATAGTTCCAGGACTAAACACATATACCTCTTTGGTAAATCAGGTTCCCATTTTAGCCATGTTTTCCAGACATAAACATAGGTTTTCCTCTAATTCCCAACATCCTATCAGTTTTATAAAAATAAAAAATCCAATAGAATATCAAAATAATTCTTTGATACAATTTTATTATTTCCTTGAATTGAATATCATAATAGCACTTGAATTCAGACCTCCACAAACCCTAAGGATATTCACTGATCCCAATGGGCTAGAGACTAGCTCTGAAGCTATTAGGTTATAATTGGGAAATGTATTACCATATTAAAAATAAATTATAAGTTATACATATTTCACCATAGGTAATAAGTATAAAACATTCGTATATTAGATATATCCAAAAAAAATCCTGAAAGGATTGATCATCTGTAAAAGAGAACACAAACAACATAATATAAATATAGTAAAAAATTCATTCCACATAAAACCAACCTTATTAAAACAATATAAATATAGTTATATTTAATACCCATCGATAATTGTGATGTTCCAATACCTCTCCCACCAAATGTGGCCTCTAAATAGAACATTTCAGGGAGAATAAATACAAAACTGAACATGTTCTAGAATTTTATAATAATATCAAAACTACTCATAATTAAATTTCAAAAAGTGAAGCTACATGTCCAAAAAGTGTCCATGAAAGGTTTAATAATATGTATAACTAGTAGGGAACCAACAACATGCCACAATGTAATATTGAATAAATATGAGTATACATGAAATTGTCTAAATATATTGACACGTATATTAAAAAAAGTTTTATTCGTTTATGAATAAATTATAGAATCATATTATAAAAAAATTAATTTATATATTAATATTTAACATAACCACTAACTCTATATATTGATATGGCCCTTAATCCAGTATGTCTACTTTTATCATAAGAGCAAGATCAATGATGCATGAGTAAAATATATTAGGGTGAAACACCCATCCTAGAGGGATTGAGTGTTAAAACAATCCACTATTACTTAATATGGATTGAATAATGGCTGATTGTTGAAAAACGATCATCATCCTATCTATGTTGGGATAATAATCGAGGGTCAAAACACCATTATCATCCTCATTAAGTAGGGAATAATTATAATGTGATAAGACACATTCACCTTAATTAATAAATATGAAATAATGATCACGTGATGAAACGCACCCACTATACACACTAATGAGTGAGGAATGTTCAATGTGTGAAACATCCCAATAATTTTCACTAAGAAGGTAAGAAATGGTTGATTAATAAAATACAATCTTCATACTAATCAATTGAGGAAGAATGACTAGGTTTAAAACCCCTTTTTATCCTCAACACAAATAGAGGAGTGACTATGATTCAGAATAATAATATCATCCTAACTAAAGAGGGAATATTGATAAAGTGTCGGAAAACCCCATTTGTACTCAATAAGGAGAGAATTTTCATAATTTTGGAATCTTAAATGAGACCTAATATATGTAAATAGAATAAACTAAACAATACACTAACATTGAATCATTAATAATTTAGTGTGT
Organism: Viscum album; assembly: GCA_963277665.1. NCBI lineage: Eukaryota > Viridiplantae > Streptophyta > Magnoliopsida > Santalales > Viscaceae > Viscum > Viscum album. Next base: position 193,505,404 of record OY728122.1, read on the forward strand.
TGGCATGATAATAGATAAGAAAAGACACCTCCATGGAATTATTTGTAATTTAGAATGAAAAATATGAAATCCAATCATGGAATAAGTAATATTATAATCAAATGTATATTAAATGGAAAATCCATCAATGTATTACACATAGAAAAAATTACCAATAAGCACTCACTAATGAATATTAGTGTTTATATAGATAAGAAAATAATCATAGAACAAGAAACATCTTAACAAGAAAAATGAGGCACTATACATTGCTTCATAATATCAAAATGTGAAAAATATAAGGTAATGAATGGAAAATAATCATATTCATAAGTTTTTATAATCATCACTTAATTTTATTTAAGGTTTTTTAGAATACTAACATAGTTCCCAACATATAACTAATAAAATACTATAGGTTTTAGTTATGATAGAAAATATAATTTAAATAACATTTCTACTTTCAATTTTATTAGGAAATATATAAGAAATTATTATAAAATTTAATATCTAAAAAATAAAATAAATATTTCATGCCATATTTAAAAAAAACATTTTAGTGAAAAAAAATATTTAAATAAGTATGAATCATTCTAAAATAAAAAACCACCACCTTTAGGTTATTTAATAAAACCGAATATATGATCATACATAAAAAAAATTAAAGATTAATTGATATATTAAATTATTTTCCACCTATATATCAATTAATTTTATAAAAAAAATTCAGTCCACCTAGTTAACCCATCCATTATTTCATCACAAATGTAATCACATAACCAATATTTAAGTTCGGTCCTTTAAATTATAATTAATTTAGGTTGTGATGGGAATATATAGTTTCATTGATAACAAAATATTAAATTATTCAAAATATATAATTAAAACCCAGCTTTATTTATCACATAAGGGTTCAAGATAGTTTAATAAAAAATCCAAGACATGAGAGAATTTTTTTTCTTTATAAAAGTGATGTCAAGTAATTTTATGTTAAATCTTGATATATTATGATTTTTTTCAAATTAATTTATATTTTTAGATCGATTTAATTATACACAAAAATAATTTTCGTATATGTTAGAAGAAATAATATGTTTCATTGATAGTCAGAATGACACGTGACACTGCACACTATCAATCCATGATATAATATTATTTTAAATATTACTGTTATGACTCAGTTGTTAAACAGGTGGGTATGAGTAGTATTAACTAATTTATGATGTATATGTATATAAATTTCCTACTTGATATAAAATTATTTATAAATTTCTAGAAAATAATAAACTTATTTTTGGTAAAGTAATTATACTTTTAAAAAATATATATTCTTCAAAAATGATTTTTATTGATTTTTAAGAAAATATATTATATTTAATTTAAAGATCTTTTAGAAAATTTATTTGATTAAATGAACATAATTTTTAGAGTCATAATATCTAAATTTAATTATAGTGAAATTTTGAGATATTTCAGAAAAATTGGATTTTTAGTAAATACTGAAATGTACTAATTTTTTTAAAAATATAATTTATTTTCAATAGAATAATTAATTTAAATGAAAAATTATGTTTCAAAAAATCATATGTGTTATTTATTAATATTTAATTCAATTAAATAAATTTTAATAAAACCTATATTTTATTTTAGTATATGTTTTTTTGCTTTTAAAATGTTTTTTTCTTCTGAAAACTATATTAAAGGGAATAATGTTTATTTATTTTAATTAATTTATATAACACCTAATGAGGATTTTGTAAAAGAAATTTATAGGTTATATATCAATAAATTTTAATTTTTTTTTCGTACAATTATGATTATTATACGTAGAGTTAATATAAAATCATCACATGCTTGAAAAAAATACACTTCTTATTCGTCTACCAGTTTTATTTTAAAATTAGTTTTTTGAAATTTTATAAAATTTAATTTATAAAATAAAATCCATTTTTTTCAATAATAAATTCTAAATTATATTATCATCATTTTTTTAATTTTCTGAAAATATTAATTTTTTGAAAAATAGTGAAAAAAATAGAATTTTAATTGAAAACTACCATTTCATTTAGTTTATTTATAAATTTAAATTATACTTTAAATTATTTAAATATAAAAATTAGTTCAATTATACGTACGTTGATCCAATTTTGGTTATTTTTATCAATTTAATATTTAATTTCTATTTAAAAACATTGTAAACTTTTTATCATTTTCTCTTTAAAAATCTGTGCTTTCACCATCTCTATGGGATTAACATTAAATTAAAATTTTCCAATTTTTTTAATGTAATAAGGAAAAATAAATTCCACATTTGTAATCATAATAATTTATAATATCAAATAAGTTTAAATTATTTTTTTAAAAGTTAATAGTAAAAATATTAAGAATTATTTACCGTAGTTAAGGTAAAAATGGGTTTACCAAGGGGAACGAAATGAAAAGGGTTAAAAATAAAAAAAGAATTTTAAAAAAAATGGATAGATATATTTAGAACGTATATATTATATTATCAATAATTAAACATTTTTGGATCCTAGTAACATGAACAAAGCATGAGTGTAATTATTTTTTCAAAAACTTACACGTGTGCCACTCACCACACTTATAAAAACAAACCCCTTATCCTCTTCTATATGAACCTTAAAAAACTTTGGTTCATCCAATAGTGTCTCAAAACACTTCCCATATTCCCAAATATCATTATAGAAGCCTTATATTGGACACAAAACCATCCTAGGATATTTTTTTGGTGAAAAACTATTGAGGATACCTGAAGAACCCATTTTTGTTTTATTTAGTCCTCCACATTTTTAATTTTTTATTATAATATTATGATATAATAAAATAAATATATTATGTATATTTAGATGTTATTATGTTAATGTTATGACCTACAAATATCTCACTTCCCCTAAAATGGGTTACAAAATAGTTGTTCGGGTGTACGACATACTAGAACCTCGTGAAATGATGTCATTTATTTTTTCATTAACATCTACAAAGGGTGAAAATGATGATGAATTTATTTTTTATATATTATATTTATTCTATTATTATTCTCATGGATTTATTAGATCAGACATAACTTCATGCTTTCCATTTTGTGGGAATATGAAAATGTCACCTGTGTGTACATAGGACTAACGCCTAGTAATGCGATGTGATTCATTCACGGTTTACATGGATGGTAATGTAGATGAATTTAATGAATAAATTTGATTTATATGACATAAAAATTATTCTATAATTATAATATATCATTTAAATTTCTTCCTTTTAATCTGAAAAGAATATGGAAACAATAATCATGTGTACGTACAACCAACCATTTATATAAACGATGTATTTCATTTTACCCAAAACGTCATTGTAATATATATTTATTAATAAATGGGTAAGAAATGTTCATAAAAAATCATATATGATATGATATGTTTAATTTTTTTTTCTGTAATAGTTTTATAATAATCTTATATTTGTCATATAAGATGTTTTAAAATGTACAATAGAATTCAATATATAAGGTAAGATATTTTTAGTCTCTCTCTTTTTTTTCTAGGAGACATATGAAAATTCACTACTAATTTATTTTGAGCAGTGTATGTACTAACACTTTAGCATGTTAAATCACAATTCTTATAATTTTATTATATTCATGGTTTTATTTGTTAATATTATTAATTGGGCCTTATGATTCAAAATTTACCAAAGCCTTAAGGGATTTTTTTCTCAAATTTTTTTCTTTGAGACATATGTTTTGTTATGAACCTATATTATTTTATGAGGTTTATATACATCGATTTAAAATGTAATGTATTAGATTTATTTCTCCTGAAGTTAATTTATGTTTTATTTAATGATATTCATTCACATGGATTCCAATTCAAAGTTACCAAAGAGGTAATGATTTTATGTTATAATCTAATTTTTTCTGAGGATTGTTTATTTTTATGGTTATGTTGATAAAATATTATGATAAATATCTCAATATACTCATGAATGTATTCTCATATGGTCATATAATGGGAATATATATTTTCACTTGATTCTCATATCTTTACTTACTCTATATTTATAATGATTTTTTATGAAAAAATATTCTTTACATATCTCTTTGGTTGAAAAATATTTTAATTTAAAAACCATTTTTTCTAAAACAAATTTAGAATATGTTTTTATCATTCATAAAATAAAATTTAAAGACAATTTTACCCTTTTTGTTACTTTTACAAAATGTTTTTAAAGGAATATTCATGTCATTTTACAAATAATTCCCATTTGGATTTTACTAAAAACGTGAAAGGAATATTTGTTTTAACCTGTAAGAAATGTACATAATTTCCCAACATAATAACCATTATTTTATTTAAATAACACTTTGTTTCGTTTCATGGATATTTTCATGGAAAATTATTTTCAAACAGTTTTTTGTTTTAATATTTTTTCAAACCAGAATTTTTATTTTTCTTATGAAATGTTTTAAATGATTTTAAATGATTAATTTATATGTTTTCATGTTTATTCTCAAATAAAAGAATTTGAAAAATGATTTATGTATTAAAAAGTGATTTTAATAGTAATTTTATCTTCCTCTAGAAACATTCCATGTGAATTGTCATTTAAAATCATTTTCCATCAAAGATGGCATCCTTTGATGTAAATTATTATTTACTCGGGCTATAAACCATTGATACCATTCCCTTTATTTATCTGAATGGTTTATGATGAAAAGGTGTTTATGACACCCATTTCTCTTCCATGTGTTATACCATGACAAAATGTTTATGAAACCCATTTTTTTTATTGGGTTATGCTTTGATGAGATGATGAAATGATTATAAAACCTCTATTTTTCCACAGGTTTTGATATAATTAAATTTTTATGAAAACCATATCTTTTACATTGGTTATGTTATGAATAAATAATTAAATTATTATGAAACCCATTTCATTTCCACGGGTTTTTCTATGATGGGATTTTTTATAAAACAATTTCATTTTCATGTGTTCTAATATTATAAATGTTCTTTGATTATGTGGAATATAAATGCATGGATTATGTGATGGGTGGTTCCTATATCTCCCTCCAATTAATTGGGTAATGATTAGTATTATATGAGATCAAATTTTATATGTTAGGTTATCCTATTCCTAAAAGAGGGTATATGGGTGGTCATCCCATGATCGATGAAAGTACATAGATAGTTTTCCCATGTATAAAATGTTATGATTGGTTCATCATATATCCATGTTAGAAGATTTTATATGATTATGTGTATTACATTCTCCATGTTTGGGTTTTAAAAAATCTTTTTAGTTTGTATTTATGATAGATAATAAGGGATTGGGGTTAATTTTAGAGATCTCGGTAGAAGAAAATCCATGCTTTAGTTTGGAATATTTCTATGTATTAGCCTATGAAGCAGTGTAAAGGTTTCTAATTGGTTTTTTTCAAACAAATTGGATCTTCCTATGATGAAACTATCACATTTTTAGGAAATAGATTCCAACCTAGGTGAATTAGACACAGATTCAATGCAGAAAGTTCCATAGGCTAATGGTCATAGTCTTTCTCGACTCCAACTAGGGTAGGTTCATTTGATGTCACTTATCATGGTCAAGGTTGTGAAAAATAATGGGATGAACAATTATTATTAACCTGATTACCATACATAGGGTTAGCATGGTTCAATATATAGATTCATTAGACTTAGAAGCTCCCATACTATCAACCCAGAACCCTAAGTGGATTAGTTTTTGCGTGGAAGAGTTGATCAAAAGAATATAAATAATACACATGCTACACATAATCATAAAATAGTTTAGAAATAATAAAATGAGGATTAAAATAAAAAATAATCAAAATTAAATAATAAAAAATGTAAATACCATTAAAAACGCACTACAAATAGAGAAATTAGGAATAATGGCGCATAAGTTGAAGAAGGATGATGAGTGATGTTGAAATAGACCTCAAAATGGTAACATATTCATGGAATATGAAGAAAAAATGTAGATTAACCAAAAATTAAAAGGGATTTAGTAAAACCAGAAAACGAATGAATTAAAACTTGTTTGGAATGAAAATGGATGTAAAAAGGGAGTAACCGATGAGTGAAAATAAATGTAGATGGGTATGATTTTAAATAAGAATAACCTAAAATATATATAGGCCAAAATTTATATGATTTATAAAGTCTTTAATTCATGTACTATATTTTAGTGACTTTTCCTCAAAAAATACACATCGTTTAATCATAGTTCACATCGTGTATTTTAGATCCTCAATTCCCTATAGAAATAAACATATATATTTGACTTTGTGGAACCTTGATCTTTTCAGGTCATGTAACCTCTACATGTCATGTACTCAATTCAATTTTAGATGTATTTTTAACTTGAAATTTTAAAAAAATGTAATTCATATAAATATCATGTAAAATATCCACATTATATAAAATCTTCACAAGTTGGTGTATATCCTACGTGCATATTTTTACTGTGGAATACTAGTCATGTATGATGTACAGGTTGTGTACATCATGTTTCCTCACATTTTTCATAATTTATTCCTTTGAGTCAAGAATTACTAATTCCTGAAAAAAACCATATCCCAACTCATTATCTAATAAATAATTGATAAAACTTATTTTAATGTATCAAATAAGAATTTATATTTTCATCTTATCAAATTAACCAACACATTAACTATTTCTTATCCTCAAGAAAAATCATCTCAATACGGATTCCAAAATAATAAAATTTTAAAATAATAAATATACACTAGAAAAAGGTAAATAAAAAAAGTTTAAGTAAAAAAACTATGTCCTCCATAGTCAATTATTCAGGGACAATCAGTCATGCCACATAGTTAATTATATGTATATATCCTTTATTCCTTTAAATACAATTTCATAATTGTTCCTTAAACATTGTACCCCTTTTTCAATTTACATAAAAAAATATCTATCATTAATGAAGTTAAAATGTAACTGGAGTTATTATTATACCCTGAATACTTGTTCCTTACCATATTCTTGGATCGTTTCTACCATTTCCACATTTTAAGGACAAATACAAAATCATTCACAGGGATTTAGAAATAATGTTCAAATGACTCTGAGGCTAAAGGAAGATAGGAGAGTTATAAAAATCCTGCTCAATGCGAGAATAATCTATAAATTATAATGTATGAATGCCATGTACAATGAAATAAAGTGACTCCTTCTGAAAAAATATGTTTGCGATCCTCAAATCAATGTGGGTCCATTAGTACGATATGTGGGTAAAAAAATTGTTACATGTTCCTTTCTTTTTATTTTTATTTATTTTTAAAAAATAATGTCTTGGTCAGGTCTTACATCTATCCCTTAACCACATATGATCCCTAATAGGATTCATTAGCCTCATAATGGGGATTCATGACCTTCCCAATACCCTACCCAAAATAGGTTTCCTTTTTTTTCATTATTTTTAAAGGAATAGGGTAACCATTGAAAATTATAATAACAATAATAGACCACATCAAATATTTATAATGAATGATTCACTATAAGAAACCCCAATTCTAATGTCCCATGTCCAAAATTAGTGAAAATACCCCATCTTTTTTAAAGGATAATCATGAATTGAACCATGAACAGGGTAGGAAGTGATAATCGACTTGAAACAGTTCTATCCTAAAAAGGTTATCCGAAGATACTATAGGATAAAGATAGAAATATATACAAGTGATTCCATTAAATAGTGGCTCAAAATGGATTATTTAATCATATTAAATTTGTACTAGTTAAATCCTATCTCCATTAATATATCAAGGAATGTTCTAATATGTTCACATGTACCAAGTATCTTTTAATAAATATGATCTGAAAATAATATGACAATATAAGTATAGAATCCACTTTGGAATGGGAGTAAAAAAAATTCTTAGAAATCACTATGAGTATAAAATCTAGTAATAACTCAATCAAAATATATTTCAATCATCTATAATTAGAATTATATTATTCAACTCAGTAATCATGCTAAAAATCTAAACATAAGTAAAAATGGGTTTCAATAATCTCTAACTTATAATTGTCTTTTTTTTAAATGTAGTGATGAGTTTTTTTGGTTTAAATAATTATTAGAATGAAAAATGTCTCCAAGAGAGGTGAAAATAAGAAATAATTCAAGTGTATTAACAATACTTCTCAAGAAAGAATCCCCAGACAGAAAATGAGATTATGTACACACTATTTTGGAATACATTGTCCAAGAGATATGAATGGGATCATGGAGAAAAATGAAAGGAAAATTGAGATTTTAAAAGTATGTAATCGAGAGATCCCTCTAGTGAATATCATTCCATAAGGAAAATTGTTGGATAGTGATTTGAAATTATGACTACTTTAGTTTTTTTTGAGAAACAATATGCCTTATTTAGATAAAACATTAGTCCACAGGGTTAAAACGAGATGGAATCAGATAAATGGAAGGTACATATAATTGTTAATAAGGAAAATCATTTTAGATAAATTTATTAATGGAGTAAAATTATGTTTAGGGAGATATATGAAAATAAAATGCAATAAAAGACAATCCATGGTCCTAATAACAAGACTATAAATAATGAAAAAAACAGGTTTCCTCCCTTAAAGCACTAACAATAATGCCATCAGCCAGATGGATGGACATGGGAATCAATTAGTGATTTCCATCTTTTCAAAATTCGATAACCTCCAATTAGAACTATTTGATGTTTCATCTCTCTTTGGGGGATGCTTGTTTGGATTTACCACATCAGGAGTGTACTGAGAATGAATCTCATGTGGTAAGAATAAAATTTGTGATTTTATGGTGGGGACCCCTGATAAGCATGGATCTCAAGTAATAGATCCTAAATCTGGTGCTCAAAATTTCCTAGATGATAAGACATTCAATATAGAAGTGTAGCTGGTGATGGGAAAAGTGTTTCAACAACCATAGAAGAGTAATAAAATCTATACATGGATAAATTAATTCACAGATGATTAGAAAATAAAAACCCAACAAGTAATGAATCCAAAAAACTGTCTCCCATCCATATATATAAGAAATGATACTATATGAGAAAAAGGAATAAAGATATTAAAAAAATAAAATCAAAAAAGAGTTTAAAATGGCGGAAGGAAACTAGGAGAGCACTTTTTAGTAAACTCAAAGTCATCGAGATACATATCATACATATTGTCCTGAACAGTGGGTGCCTACAGTTGGTCTACCCTTTCGATAACAGTGATGGTGGGAGGGGATGGAGGATAGACCATTTTGGTGGGTTCTATGGTGATGGAAGATGTCTTGGTCAAGGAAGAAAGAGGCGAGGTTCTTATATTTACCGTTTCCATGTGTATGGATTCTAGATCAATGATGGACACATCATATGGGGATGGAATAGTGGGGACCTTTATTCGTCGGGCCTACTCCACTAAATAGTCCCGCTAGCTATCAGAATATGTATGCCTAGGGGTAAGGTCATTTAGGTAAGGATGTGGGTTTTGGATTTATGATGTAGTGGGTCTTGAATAGAGTTGTGGTTGGGAAGATTCAAATGCTAATAGCGGAGAGAGGAGGGTGAAATGTGATGGTACACCAAAGGGAATGCCTAAATGATGGAAGATATGACACTAGTTTTAAATAAGAAACAAGATAGAATTCCATAGTTTGAATGGAGGAGGAGGAGGGTAAGGGGAATAAGTTTTATAGTTACTTATTGTGGAGGTGCTTATGGAAACATGGGCAGTAGTGGTGGAGGTGGTAGTATGGATAGTACAAGAAGTAGTAGGAACACTAGAATTTGAGGATGGATTACCTTCTTGCTTGGTTGGGCCTCATCAGCATCCTCCAAATATGTCTTCATCCACTACTGGATTCTATCAATCTTTTCATGAAGCACCATTTTATAATGCATAAGGATGTTGATTCTATCCATACGTATGAGGAATGAGTGTGGTTGGGAGGCATCAAAGGCACCAAGATGCTTGGCCATATGTGTAATAAAGGATCCTCCAATCAACATTCCTTGATTCCTCTTCTCCACGGTCTTCTAGAATCCACTGAAATACCAGGATATGTTTATGGATGGGCCACCCATGGATAATGCAAGTATGATCACCTCAATCTGGAAAATTCCACCATTAATATACCTTCTAGCTAACTATTCATGATCTAATAACCGATGAAGAGTGAAATGAGTAATACCATGGAGTTAGTTAATCTTCATCCTATGAGGTTAAAAGGGGATTTATAGATATCTATATATCCTTTCCCAAATCCATATAGAATCGACCTTTTCCATATTGAGTTATAATGTTGAGAATACTAGGTATGTAATGAAATCATAGGAGTAGATGTCAAGGTTGACATTGAACTTGTCATGGGTGAGCTCCCACAAATTTACACTGAGTTTGAATCAAGTAGAATCTAACGATAGATCAAAGGTGGATAAAAAATCAAGGAATATCTCCCTAAATGTATTCTCATGCACCTAGGTGATGGGTGAAACACATAGTTTTTCAATGTGGTCAAGGATTACATGATGGATCTGAATATTCTCAAGTACTATGAGATCCAACATCTTGTTGGTTTTCATTGGCTTGGCCTGGTGATAGACAAACCAAATCTAGTTCTCCAATGAAGACAAGTGGGGTTACAGGTGGAGATACGGGTGGTCAGCACCATATGACCAACTATAGAATGAAAATATCTCCTTGGATGTTAAGGTTGAGTCAGTTGAAAAACAAGAGGTCAATGATGATGGCTTTACATTCTTTATAGAAGGTGAATCCTACTACAACATGGGTTGTAGAGGCATATCAGTGCTCTCTAAAATGAGATTGGTGGGTTAAGTTAGGGTGATATTCATTTGGGCCATGGGAGAGGGGCAATAGGGAGAAAGAGTAAGGGGATGAGGTGTATTTTTGAATAGTGTAAGAATGAAGGAATGGGTTACAATGGGGGAGGAAGAAGGTGAGGCATCAGAGAAGAAGTGCATAGGAGAGGAGGAATCACACCTGAGGGGGGGGGGTGTCCATGAACAAGTGTTCCATAGATTTAAAACTGTCCAATAAAATTACATGTCATGTAATTAATAGATGAAGGGAAAATTTTTATTTTGTTTTTTTTTCAGTCACTCGAAATTTTCACACAATGTACATGTCACACAATGTGTATTTTTTTATTTTTGATCCTTTTTTGTTTAGTTACTTTTGAAAATAATTATGGAGATAGTTAATATTCCTAAACACTATAGTAACCCATCATAGCCTATACGACCTACCTTGGTTTGCCTCCCAGATAATAATTTATTTATTGATTATAATTAGTCATGTGTTGATATAAAATAATTCAACTGTGAGTTGATACCTTAAATATAAAATGATTTTAAAAAATAGAGGTGATGAAAGGTGGGATATCCTTCATTATTAGAAGAGTAGTGAAACCTACATTCTTGTGATCATCATATTCCTTGTCAATAGGTGGTAGCTCATTATTTTCATTATTTTTAGTCTCATAGTCCTTTTTTTGATCAGTAATATAGAGGTTTTGGCAATTCAATGATTCATAATTTTTTAGCATCCTTCACCAAATCAAACATGACCTATTCCTCCCCAAATATGAATATTAATCTACATTTTTTATCATCAATCAGCACCTTTACAGTGGTGATAAATTTCATTCCTATAATTAATGGAATATCTCATTCTTCCTCTATGTCCTCGATGTGAAAATCGATAGGGAATGTGAATTGATCCACTTTAACTAAGACGTCCTTGTGTAGTCCATGATTATTCTTGACCGATTAGCCAATATGTTAGAGTGGAAACCTTATTAGTTTAATTTAGCCGTGTCCTGACTACTTGTAAACACTCATGGGAATTAGATTGATACTTGAGCCTAGAACTCAGAATGTTTTTCAAAATCATCTATCCCAATAGTTCATGGAATGAGAAAATTCCAGGGTATCACATTTTTGGATGTAGATTCCATTGGAAAAATTTAGATTATTCATCATTTAGATTGATGAATCTTAAGTCCTCTATTTTATTTTATTATATATAATGTATTTATTTAATCTCATATAAGTAGGTACTTGAGGAATTTCATCTACAAAGGTAATGTTGATATGAAATTATTTAAACATTTATGTAATTTTTTATATTAACCCTCATTTTTTGGCATGATTAATTCTTTCAGGAAAGTGGATATGTTTCTTGTATGATATTGGTCCTACATAAAATTCTTATTATTTAGGATGTTCTTTTGTTAGAGCATTCTTTGTTGGTTCTACTTTTAAATTTTTCCCTTGACGAGTATTATCATATTATTCTAACTAAAATTTATTATTTCTATATAGATACAAAAAATCCCAAACATTTTTACTTCTAACAACTATAGATTTAGCTTCCTCCATTGGATTCATTTCTATATTATTAGAAAGAGTACTATGTAGTTGATCAGATAAATTCTTGATGATCTTCCTCATTTGATTCTCCAAGTTTCATATTGTAACATTATAGCTTTTCATTTAAATTTATTGGGTTATCATCCATTTTTATAATTTCTACCCAAGGTTAGTGTGCATGTTTTAATGATTGTATTAGATAGGATGGTATTTATATACTGGTATTATCATAGATTTTTGATACTACTATTACTAAGATGGTGTAAAATCTTGAGCATTATAAAAAGGTTCTAGGAATTTTTATGATGGTCAAGGAGCTATACCATGATCTAGTCACCCATGTGGTCTTGATTCCTTTGTGGTAAATATTTAATCCTATTCTAAAAATAAATTGGGTTTCTTGTTGTGAGTACTGATCCATTATTTTTTGGTAATATTTTTTATGTTGTATTTTAAATTCATGTACTTGTTGGTTTTATTTGACGCAATTAAAATATTGGGCTTGGGTTTCTTATATCTCTTCCCAATATTCTTGGTAATAACATGGGACTGCACACATATCACATGGTTAAATATCTATTATAGGAGTAGGTTGGTGTATTGGTGAAGCTGATAATTGAATAGACTCTAGCTTCTTTGTCAAGGATTCTACTTGTGCTGCAAGGAGGGTACATTCCTCCTCGTGATGGATTCCACTTCGAGGTGGTACTTCATCTCTTTCCCAAATATTGACATTGTGATAAACATTAAAAAAAATGATCAACTAAATTTTGGAATCTTATTCATGAGGATTCTATCCAAAATGGAATCTACTATAGTTAGTGGATTTAGTTTAAGTCCTTGATAGAATGTTCAAAATTGTAGCCACACATCTTGTCCATGATGTGGAAACTTATGGGTTAGCACCTTAAATCTGTCCCATTCTCCCAAGAGGATTATCTATCTACCTGGTTGATGTTACGAATGATATTAAAAATCTTCCAAGTCTATATTAGAGGCAATTATTTGTCCATGAACTTTTTGGATAGTTTATACCATATCTTGATTGACTCAAGATCATGAATTGTTTTATAATACCCGACTCATTCGTGAAAGGATAATGAGAATTCCTAGAGTTTAATTTCAACTAATGATATACCATAATTGTTAAAGGTATTAAAAACCTCTAAGAATTTGGAAATATTATTTTGGGGGTGTTCACTTTGTAGCTCACTATATTGTCCCATATTCTGGATTGTGTTAATGAGTCCAGACATGATCTCAAAAGTGTGGACCTAAATTGCTGGGACACAACACTGGGCATGGAACTGGTAATGTATGTAAAGAAAAAATTGATTATGGTGTGCTCCTAAAACACTAGTCACCCATTATTATCATTAGGTGGAACATATTGGGTGTCTTGAAGGTGCGGTGGTATAATATTGTTTCACTCAACAATTCGGAAGAAGAGGAATGAAATAATTGTTCTATTGACCATGGGATCAAAAATAATTAGTTCTTGTGAATACATGCTTCTTTAGAGACTCGAGGGACCTTAATATATGCACTAGCTAAGAAGAATAGAGAGATAAATAGAGAGAGAGAGAGAACACAGTTGTACTCGATGAATAAAAATACAAAAGGAAAATTGGAAGGAAAATGAAGAAGGGTGTAGGGGTGAGTTAATCCATGGTTTATCTGGAGGTTATTATGGCTATGAAACAAAAATCCTTGGGAAAGGAGACAAAATTTGATTCACATAAACATGTCATTGAATTCACATGGGAATTGATTTTATTATATATTTATAGTCCCAAACTGCACTTACTAATGGGGAATAGTAAAGAAAAAGTTTGGTGTCAAAAACACCGATATCACTAGTAGACATGAAACTATTCTAATGAAACCCTTTTTAATGATTCATCATGTTCACTCTTAACATTTGGGTTTTACTAATGCTTGGTCTTTTGGATTTATGAAAAATAATAAGACATGAATCCTAAGGGAGTCAAAGAACAATATTTACGGGGGAATAACTTTAGTATAAGACAAAGTGTTTTTGGAATACACGTAAGTATAGAAAATATTATGTGATGTGTACCCACCTAGACTGTAACGCCTCGACCCCAGCTACCCAGAGTCGGTGCATTACTTCGTAACATTGGCATGATCACAAGAAAGATCAAATCTCAAAAGACCGATTAGTTTAGTAGCCTTGGAAACACTAGATATAATCATAAAGTTTTACATTACATTTCAAAGTGAAAAACTACTACAACAACAAAGTCTTCATATCCACACTATTAACCCCTCATAATATCCCTGCAAGTCAATCATAATTTACTTCTTCACTACCTGGGAAAAATAAAAAATAGAAAAGGGGTGAGCTCAAATGCCCAGTAAGGATAACAATATAGCGGATCATTCAAAATAATCATAAACATTTAAGGCAATGAATTACTAAAACAAAAGCCTTTTAAAATTGAACTTCAACGTAGTATGGCAAAATTAAAATGAAATAATGCCATTTACTTATTCACATGGATATTCTACTAATCGAATAATCACATGCAATATCAATAACCACTTTCATAATGTTGGAATGCATAATGCCAGACTATCATAACCACATAGCCAAGGCCTCGTGCCAAGACTACAAATAAGATTTTGTCAAGGCCTTGTGCCAAGACACTAGTTTGTCTCATGAGACCTACCGATGCATCGAGGAGCTATAGCGGGCTCCACCCGTCACTTATTAAGTCCAATGCATTCCCATATGAAAAGGTTTAAACATAACATAAACATTCGTATTAAAACTAGCATACGAAATGTCAATACTTTCACAATAAACTATGAATGGTATAAAAATAGAACATCCACAGTCAAACATATCACAAAACCTTCAATACAATATAGAAGTTTTGTATCATAATAAATCAACTTCAAATAATCTTAAAATCCATCAAAGGATGTTGACATAGATGAAATCAAAATTCTTTTTAAAGAAATATCTCCTTTTATTTTGAAATCATTTAAGATCCATATAAAATAAAACATTTTCTTTGAAAATATTCTTATAAGCTTGTAAGGAAAGCTTTGAAGATTTTATAACGGCGTAAAATAACCGCACCCGCCGTATAAGTTAAAAAAACATTCTTACCTCAATTCTATCGAAAAGGTTAAAAAGGACCTTGTTTTGAAAACGACGGAAAGATTCCTTTATAAACCTCTTATAAAAAGTAAAACAAGGGTATAAATGACTTTAACCCATATTCTTGTAAATATTAAAAATGTTTTGAAATACATTTTTAAGAAACATGGACGTGGATGATAAAGATATCCCAGTAGATTATTACGTATAAACAACCTCGGATAATGAAGAGATTGTGAAATAAACCCTTACCTTGTACTTTTCCTTGGTTGGGGTAGGTTAACCTCCTGTATAATGGTGAAATAATTGTTATTAAATTATACAAGAATCATATACATTAATATGATATCATATATGATCTTTTAACATTGCTTTATTAATAATATCTTAGTATTATCGTCGTTTCGGGTGATAATCGATTCGTTCTTCTTAAATGTTTGGTTACGTAAGACATGTTTGTAATGGATAGATTATATCTTATTCATAATCAGAATGATATTAACATTATTTTTAACCCCAAAATGAGAATAATACTTGAATGGATATGATGGAGAATGAATCTTATCGCGTTCGTGGAGACGGTAGTCCGTACGTGCGCACGAACGCTACTTCCATTTAATTTTTATTTTAAAAGAATCTAATCCAAATGATACATAGGTATATTACTATTCCAGTATAGTATTTTATATATGTTACTTAAGTTCATTAACACCATCCTTTATACGTTCCATGTGTGGTATGAACGAGTCATATCATTTTAAGGGGGCGGTAGTCCGCACTTCCTCAAATGAAATTATCGTATGTATATACAACATGAAACGAATAATGGTATGAAATAAAATGGAATTACAGAAGCTTATATATAAAATATATATCATTAATATCATATTTAATTACAGTTCCATCATAATGGCCACCATGAGAGGTGGTAAGATGTATTTGACCAATCATTGTTTCGTGAGGCGTTAGTTTTCCATCCACAGAAACATTATGTTCATCATCCATTAGATGGAGTTGTGTGTATGTGTAGTTTGAATCCTTATTATAACAGCATCCTAGTATATTTAGGATACTGGTGTTGTTACAAAAGAAAGGAAATAAAAAGATTTTTGGGGTTGGAGAAGCAAAATAAATGAAAATACTTTAAGAGAAATTGTTACCTTTAATTTAGGTAACTCACTTTGGTTGGAACCAAAGGACTTGTTGAAATGCTTTCTGCCTAAGGGGAAGCTTCAAGGAGGAGGAGAGGGTTGTGGGGAGCTTATTTGGGCAGAGTTTGGACGAGCCAAGTGGCTTGAGAGGTGTGAAGAAATGAGAAGGAGGAGTGCCCTTTTATAAGAGGGGTGAGGGGCACCTTTGGAAAAGCTAGAAATATTAATTTATAATAAATTCATATTCGGTTTCCAAAGGCTCCAAAGTTGACTATTCAAAGGATGAGGTAGGGATAGGTCGAAAACAACTCATCCAATAGAATTTAGACAGGTTTGGGTACTTATATTAACCTTATCTTTAAGTATTAACTCTAAGTTAATTAGTTTCACTTTTACAATGTCTCTTTGTATTTTTATAAAATATGGTTAATAAACTTACTATATACATCCAAGAGACCCCCAAGTGGTACATTAATGATGAACCTATCATTATATAAGTCTCTTGGCCGAACCTTAGATTTTTAGGAATTTAATATCAATTAATAATATAATATTTGTTTTAAGAACTCTTTTATGTCAATTTTTACACTATTCAATAGTTGATTTTTTGTGAAACTCATAACAGATTGATTACTTCGAAAAAAGTCAATTAAATCAATCCTAATATATCATATTATCCTATAAAATTAGTTTAATTCATTAAAAGTTTCATATTATATTTATTTGGGTATTTATAATATCAATTATTTTAATTTTTCATTATTATAGTAATTACTGCATCATCATTGTGTCATAAATAAAATAAATTATTTAATGTCTAAAAATTATAAATAAAATATCATTATGTAGGAAATCGTTTTAGCTTTCTAATGAATATTTATAATCTAAAATCCAACTTATATTACCCTATGTAACAATTGTTTTGCTAAAAGATATATGCTTGTGTCATTTTTGTATTCATTTTGACTTAATTAAAATAAAGTGTCATTATCACTTACAAGTGGATCCATGGGGTCCCAAAATCAACCCAAAGATTCCCATGGTCGACCATGTATCAACCAATAGGGTTAAGACACGTTTTAGGGTAACTTAGTATTATTATAATATTATTTTTTAACCCTTATTTACCTGATTTACCCTTAACCATGGTAAATAAAATATTTACCGCAGTAATTATTCAAAATGTCTAAAAATAAAAGTTACCCATTTACACAATTTGAACATCCTGATTCCAAATATGGAATCCATTTTCCTAAATTCAAAACACAGAAGTGGCAGAAATTAATTTAAAATTAATTCCCGCTGTCAAAACAAAAAGCGTGTTTTTAAGAGATAATAACTATCAAAAGATTGACACTTGTTTATGTTCGGTTTAATTGTAAAATTATGTCCAATGACCAACATTATATTAAATGGTAAAAATATATTCCAAATATACTCTAAAACCACTCAAATTCATAATTTATCACTATTAATTATTTTGATTAAAAAAGTTGTTTTTAATTAAAATTTAGTAATTTTCACTATTCATCAAAATATGAAAGTTATCCGAAATGTACCAAAATTTCACCTTAGGCTAAATTCGATATTCCAAATCCAAAAATGAAGTCCATTTTAAAATATAAAATATATATAATTTCAAAAAGTAGGTATTACTATTCACAACGGCTAGTTTAATTAGTTGTGGTGTGTGTTAAAACTCAAGGTTGCGTACAACACACGCTACTGTATTATTCAAAGAAAGTGTACCGTGGAAGCTTGGGATGTTTCATTTTAAATTTTTGATGTCCCCATTTAGTCAAAAAGTTTAAAATATTGTATTTAAAAAGGGTAAACGTTGATAAAAGTGCAATACTGAAAATGAATTTGTTCTTGCATTATATCTAAGAAACTCATAATATGGATTCTAAAATTATAAGGATTATATAAAGTTTAAAATTCGGTTAATACTATTCATAACCTCTTTTGAATGGATTTTTTTTTGGTAAGTCATGGTGCAATTGAACTCGGTGTTGCGTGTAGTGCAATTTATTGAATTATTTTGAAGAAATAACACACTATGAAATCTTGGGGTGTTACATTCTCCCCTCCTTCAATAAATTGCGTCCTCGCAATTTGAAATTGTTCTTCGAAAATAAAAGGTTGAAAGTAGAAAATATATTTGTGGGAAAACCCACATCGGAAATTGGGTTACTAAAATTTAGTCTTAATATGAGGAAAAGAGAAATGAAAGAGTCACCACCAAATTATGATCTCGATTAGGAGAACATTGGTGGCAATTAGAGACATATAATCGGAGGAAAAACGTAAATATTTATAGGTTGTGATTGAGGTCATCAATCACAAACAAGTGTATAATTGAGGTCCTTAAATTCATCAATCTATGATGATTTGAAATACCATCGGTTCAACAAAACATAGGGTATTAGGATAACACATTTTTGACGTTTCAAAATATCTTAGTTGAAATCCCACATAGAAAAATGAATTATTGAGGCCTCTATTTAAAATAAAGAGTGGAAAGTATGAAGATTACTGAAAATAACACATACTAGGGTTCCATGTAGGAAAATATGGATATGGAAGAGAAATCTAACCATCAATTATCTGATGGAGAGTGGTAGAGAACATGGCTATGAAAAGGCCAACAATCCCAAAGCCATAAATTAGTGATGATTTAAGGTATCATCTAAGAAAACATTTTTGTTCTAAGTTACATTTCTTAATGTTGAGGAATTTATTTATGAGATTGGATAAGATCATAAGGAGATAAACTTACTTTATAATTAGAGTTTTATCCATTAATAAATTTCTACCACAAACTCATCTTTCACTCTAAAAGATAATAGAATGTAAAAAAAATTCTATTTACACTATTCGTATAGGGTTACAAAATAAACGAATTTATAATTCATCTACAAGATCGTTTAATAAAAACTACATTATTTAATCCAGGACATCTCGTGGGCCAGTGGTAGGTGATACACCCTTGTCACCCTTCGGTTGCGGGTTCAAGTCTCGCAGCCTTGCCGGACGCGACAGGTTGCCGCCCGACCTCTGGGATGCCCTTTTATGGCAATCCAAAATAATCCAAACTAGAACTATCCAAAATAATTCTGTCCAAAATCACAGTCCAACATCTATAAGGAAGGTAAACATTATGTAGATCCTTTTTACCCCATAATAGCTTATGAATACCTTCATCATGTATTCTTTTAATACACTGAAACATCCTGAATTACCATAATCTTTATTGATTACATTCATGCTCCCTTATTCCATATAGAATGCTGGATATAATTCATCAATCCAAAAATGTTTTAAACCCCAACAATGATGGAATATACAAATCATTAATCAGTTCCAAGGTAGTCAAGAATATCCAATATAATTTATCCAAAAAAATCACATATTATTCCAAAATCACTACCTCAGTATCAGAACTATATTATGATTTATCATTCTCACAACCATATATTTTCCAAAAAATTATCCTGCTATTGAGTCACTTTTCTTTATTCCACACAATCTCAAGTCCTTAATGAAATAGTACTGCAGTACAATCCTTATATACTCCATAATTATTATAACAAGTACATTGTTGATACAACACTCAGTTGACATAATCAACATAAGAACTCTAATCATTCCTCTTCATCTGTGGTAGTATCATAACTTGATTATTATCCAATAACATCATTTGCGGCATTGTCTGATGACTGGGACATAAGTTCGCGTAGTGTCCAAACTCCTTGCAAATGAAGCATTGTACATTTAAAACCATTTTCTTACCCTTGCAGTCACGTACTTTGTGCCCTTTTCCTCCACACTTATAACAAACTCCCATTCCTTTCAGGCAAGTTCCAGGGTGTTTCTTTCCACAGTTACCTCATATGGGAAAATTCTTCTTTTCCCTCTTCCCTTTATCCATCTTTCTCTCTTCTATCCTTTTCTTCTCTTGCTTCCCTTCAAAGCCATAGGACTCAGTAAACTGTTTACTTATCTTATCAACACATGATATTATTTCTTCATATGATGATAATACATGGGAGACTATTTCTCTTATAAATTCTAGCTTAAGACCATGAAAGATATGATCCTTCCTTCTCTTTGAATCATGTGTATTTCTGGAATTCTCATTCCTTCTACTGGGCGCCATTTCTATACCATGGCATAAACTAGATCAGTTTATGAATCAAAATACATAATCCCATATTTATAAAACACTTAACATAAATTGAACTATTTATGGATATAATCCATAATCATAAGAATGTTTTCTTTGAGGAAGTATATACTCGTAATCCCTTCATAATGATTTTTAAAGAAAATGAGAGTTATCCTAAGCATATCCCCCGGGAGTGTCGTAACCAAGAGTGCAGCAAGGCCCGTTGTCGTGCACCAGTTCCCGTTCGAGTCTAGCTCAAAGCAGTGTTTTCGGGTTTTACCCCTAGGTACATCTGTGCCAGAGCCGCCTCTACCTGCTCGTATCCAGACAGGGATGTATTTCTCGGAAAACTCACAAAATCTCTACAATACCAAAATTCTAGGAAGTTCTTCTATACTAATCCTCAAAGTTCATCTTAGGTCTACGTGTTCTAATCAGAGTTTATCTAAATCTAGCTTCCAAGGTTTGTACTAAACTTCCTCTGATACCAACTGTAACGCCCCGACCCCAGCTACCCAGAGTCGGTGCATTACTTCGTAACATTGGCATGATCACAAGAAAGATCAAATCTCGAAAGACCGATTAGTTTAGTAGCCTTGGAAACACTAGATATAATCATAAAGTTTTACATTACATTTCAAAGTGAAAAACTACTACAACAACAAAGTCTTCATATCCACACTATTAACCCCTCATAATATCCCTGCAAGTCAATCATAATTTACTTCTTCACTACCTGGGAAAAATAAAACATAGAAAAGGGGTGAGCTCAAAATCCCAGTAAGGATAACAATATAGCGGAACATTCAAAATAATCATAAACATTTAAGGCAATGAATTACTAAAACAAAAGCCTTTTAAAATTGAACTTCAACGTAGTATGGCAAAATTAAAATGAAATAATGCCATTTACTTATTCACATGGATATTCTACTAATCGAATAATCACATGCAATATCAATAACCACTTTCATAATGTTGGAATGCATAATGCCAGACTATCATAACCACATAGCCAAGGCCTCGTGCCAAGACTACAAATAAGATTTTGTCAAGGCCTTGTGCCAAGACACTAGTTTGTCTCATGAGACCTACCGATGCATCGAGGAGCTATAGCGGGCTCCACCCGTCACTTATTAAGTCCAATGCATTCCCATATGAAAAGGTTTAAACATAACATAAACATTCGTATTAAAACTAGCATACGAAATGTCAATACTTTCCCAATAAACTATGAATGGTATAAAAATAGCACATCCACAGTCAAACATATCAAAAAACCTTCAATACAATATAGAAGTTTTGTATCATAATAAATCAACTTCAAATAATCTTAAAATCCATCAAAGGATGTTGACATAGATGAAATCAAAATTCTTTTTAAAGAAATATCTCCTTTTATTTTGAAATCATTTAAGATCCATATAAAATAAAACATTTTATTTGAAAATATTCTTATAAGCTTGTAAGGAAAGCTTTGAAGATTTTATAACGGCGTAAAATAACCGCACCCGCCATATAAGTTAAAAAAAACATTCTTACCTCAATTCTGTCGAAAAGGTTAAAAAGGACCTTGTTTTGAAAACGACGGAAAGATTCCTTTATAAACCTCTTATAAAAAGTCAAACAAGGGTATAAATGACTTTAACCCATATTCTTGTAAATATTAAAAATGTTTTGAAATACATTTTTAAGAAACATGGATGTGGATGATAAAGATATCCCAGTAGATTATTACGTATAAACAACCTCGGATAATGAAGAGATTGTGAAATAAACCCTTACCTTGTACTTTTCCTTGGTTGGGGTAGGTTAACCTCCTGTATAATGGTGAAATAATTGTTATTAAATTATACAAGAATCATATACATTAATATGATATCATATATGATCTTTTAACATTGCTTTATTAATAATATCTTAGTATTATCGTCGTTTCGGGTGATAATCGATTCGTTCTTCTTAAATGTTTGGTTACGTAAGACATGTTTGTAATGGATAGATTATATCTTATTCATAATCAGAATGATATTAACATTATTTTTAACCCCAAAATGAGAATAATACTTGAATGGATATGATGGAGAATGAATCTTATCGCGTTCGTGGAGACGGTAGTCCGTACGTGCGCACGAACGCTACTTCCATTTAATTTTTATTTTAAAAGAATCTAATCCAAATGATACATAGGTATATTACTATTACAGTATAGTATTTTATATATGTTACTTAAGTTCATTAACACCATCCTTTATACGTTCCATGTGTGGTATGAGCGAGTCATATCATTTTAAGGGGGCGGTAGTCCGCACTTCCTCAAATGAAATTATCGTATGTATATACAACATGAAACGAATAATGGTATGAAATAAAATGGAATTACAGAAGCTTATATATAAAATATATATCATTAATATCATATTTAATTACAGTGCCATCATAATGGCCACCATGAGAGGTGGTAA
This sequence comes from Viscum album, assembly GCA_963277665.1. NCBI lineage: Eukaryota > Viridiplantae > Streptophyta > Magnoliopsida > Santalales > Viscaceae > Viscum > Viscum album. The sequence goes on from OY728122.1 coordinate 193,528,721, forward strand.
GATGTATTCGAACAATCATCGTTTCGTGAGGCGTTAGTTTTCCATCCACAGAAACATTATGTTCATAATCCATTAGATGGAGTTGTGTGTATGTGTAGTTTGAATCCTTCTTATAACAACATCCTAGTATATTTAGGATACTGGTGTTGTTACAAAAGAAAGGAAATAAAAAGAATTTGGGGGTTGGAGAAGCAAAATAAATGAAAATACTTTAAGAGAAATTGTTACCTTTAATTTAGGTAACTCACTTTGGTTGGAACCAAAGGACTTGTTGAAATGCTTTCTGCCTAAGGGGAAGCTTCAAGGAGGAGTAGAGGGTTGTGGGGAGCTTATTTGGGCAGAGTTTGGACGATCCAAGTGGCTTGAGAGGTGTGAAGAAATGAGAAGGAGGAGTGCCCTTTTATAAGAGGGGTGAGGGGCACCTTTGGAAAAGCTAGAAATATTAATTTATAATAAATTCATATTCGGTTTCCAAAGGCTCCAAAGTTTACTATTCAAAGGATGAGGTAGGGATAGGTCGAAAACAACTCATCCAGTAGAATTTAGACAGGTTTGGGTACTTATATTAACCTTATCTTTAAGTATTAACTCTAAGTTAATTAGTTTCACTTTTACAATGTCTCTTTGTATTTTTATATAATATGGTTAATAAACTTACTATATACATCCAAGAGACCCCCCAAGTGGTACATTAATGATGCACCTATCATTATATAAGTCTCTTGGCCGAACCTTAGATTTTTAGGAATTTAATATCAATTAATAATATAATATTTGTTTTAAGAACTCTTTTATGTCAATTTTTACACTATTCAATAGTTGATTTTTTGTGAAACTCATAACAGATTGATTACTTCGAACAAAGTCAATTAAATCAATCCTAATATATCATATTATCCTATAAAATTAGTTTAATTCATTAAAAGTTTCATATTATATTTATTTGGGTATTTATAATATCAATTATTTTAATTTTTCATTATTATAGTAATTACTGCATCATCATTGTGTCATAAATAAAATATATTATTTAATGTCTAAAAATTATAAATAAAATATCATTATGTAGGAAAGCTTTTTAGCTTTCTAATGAATATTTATAATCTAAAATCCATCTTATATAACCCTATGTAACAATTGTTTTGCTAAAAGATATATGCTTGTGTCATTTTTGTATTCATTTTGACTTAATTAAAATAAAGTGTCATTATCACTTACAAGTGGATCCATGGGGTCCCAAAATCGACCCAAAGATGCCCATGGTCGACCATGTATCAACCAATAGGGTTAAGACACGTTTTAGGGTAACTTAGTATTATTATAATATTATTTTTTAACCCTTATTTACCTGATTTACCCTTAACCATGGTAAATAAAATATTTACCGCAGTAATTATTCAAAATGTCTAAAAATAAAAGTTACCCATTTACACAATTTGAACATCCTGATTCCAAATATGGAATCCATTTTCCTAAATTCAAAACACAGAAGTGGCAGAAATTAATTTAAAATTAATTCCCGCTGTCAAAACAAAAAGCGTGTTTTTAAGAGATAATAACTATCAAAAGATTGACACTTGTTTATGTTCGGTTTAATTGTAAAATTATGTCCAATGACCAACATTATATTAAATGGTAAAAATATATTCCAAATATACTCTAAAACCACTCAAATTCATAATTTATCACTATTAATTATTTTGATTAAAAAAGTTGTTTTTAATTAAAATTTAGTAATTTTCACTATTCATCAAAATATGAAAGTTATCCGAAATGTACCAAAATTTCACCTTAGGCTAAATTCGATATTCCGAATCCAAAAATGAAGTCCATTTTAAAATATAAAATATATATAATTTCAAAAAGTAGGTATTACTATTCACAACGGCTAGTTTAATTAGTTGTGGTGTGTGTTAAAACTCAAGGTTGCGTACAACACACACTACTGTATTATTCAAAGAAAGTGTACCGTGGAAGCTTGGGATGTTTCATTTTAAATTTTTGATGTCCCCATTTAGTCAAAAAGTTTAAAATATTGTATTTAAAAAGGGTAAACGTTGATAAAAGTGCAATACTGAAAATGAATTTGTTCTTGCATTATATCTAAGAAACTCATAATATGGATTCTAAAATTATAAGGATTATATAAAGTTTAAAATTCGGTTAATACTATTCATAACATCTTTTGAATGGATTTTTTTTTGGTAAGTCATGGTGCAATTGAACTCGGTGTTGCGTGTAGTGAAATTTATTGAATTATTTTGAAGAAATAACACACTATGAAATCTTGGGGTGTTACATAGACATTCATAATAGGTTATACATGAGAAAGACACCTCTATACCTACATCTGTCTTGGGATGACCACCCACGTACCCTCTTTTGAGCTTCAGATAACCTCCCAAGTAGAATTTGATCTCATGTGATATTAATTATTACTCAATGCATTGGAGGGAGATATAGGACCCACCCATCAAATAATCCATAAATTTATGTTCCACAAGATAATATAACATATATCATATTAGAACCCAAGAAAATAATTGAGTTTCATAAAACACTTCATTATAGAAAAACCAATGGAAAAGAAATGGGTTTCATACTAATTTCCCAATTTCATCAAAACATAACGCATAAAATATATATGGGTTTAATAAAAATTTCATTAAATAATAAAGAATGGAAAATTGAGAGGTTTCATAATCATTTAATTATCTATTCATAGAATAACCCATGAAAATACAAGTGGGTTTCATAAGAATATTGACATGCTATAACACATAGAAGAGAAATGGGTTTCATAATCACCTTTTCAGCATAAACCATTCAACGAAATAATAATAAAGGTATTAATTGTTCATATCACTAATAAATATTAAGTGACATAAAATGATGTCATTTTACATGTAAAATGATATTGAAAGATAAATCACTTGGAAGTTTTAATTAAGAATACTAATTTTCTTTTAAAATCACTTTTTAAAATATATATTATTTTATAAATCATTTAAATTGAAAATATACTATAAAACATATAAATTATACTTTAAAATTAAATTAAAAATTTTCTTTAGGAAAATATCAATTCTGCTTTGAAAAAAATTTAAAATATAAATTTTTTGAAAATAATATTCCCTGAAAACATCATTAAAAAACTATAATGTATGATTTAAATAAATTAATGGTTATTATGGTGGAAAATTATTTTTATTTAATACAAGTTAAAACAAACATTTATTTCACATTCTCTGTAAAATACCAACATACATTGTTTTGAAAATGAAATGAATATTCCTTTGAAAACATTGTCTAAAAGTTTAAATGGGTAAAAATTCCATTAAAAAAAATTCGTAAAATGATAAAAACATTCTGAAATAATTTTTAGAAGACTTTATTTTTAAGAAAAATAATTTTTCACCGAAGAGAAAATTAATGAATTTTTTTCTTAAAACAATTATTTGGAAATCTAGAGAAAATAAGAAGGGAAAATGAAGAGAAAACATAAATTCTCATGATATAAACATTTTATAATTAAATTAAAGAGTGTCTTGAGATATGGATCATAATATTTTATCATGAGAAACATAATAAAAAAATCCCAAAAATGATGATATTGTAACATAAAACCATTAAAAATTTGGTAATATTGAATTGAAATCCCCTTGATGGATGAAAATATAATGAAACACAACTTAACATGAGTAAAAATAAATCCAATATATTACTTGTAAAATTGGATATATATACATCTCATAAAATAATATAGGTGCATAACATAACATATGTATCAAGAAAAAAATTGAGACAAAAATATTTCACAGCTTTAACAGATTTTTAATCATAAGGTCTAATAAAGAATAAAATAAAATGAAACTTTTAATATCATGAAAATTATGAGATTCATGATATAATATGTTAAAGGGGTGGTATTTACTCTAAAAAATAAATTATTGGTGAATTGGAATATTTCTCTCAGAAATAAAAGAGAGACAAAAGACCTCTGACCTTGTATATTGATTTCCATCGTAAATTTCAAACATCTGGTATAATAAATATAATTTTATTATAGAATAAAAAAAATATTTATATATATTATATCATATATGATTTTATAGAGACCTTTTGTTACCCATTTATTCACAATTCCATGATATTTGTTCTTCATATATGTTAGGATTTTTAATTTTTTCCTATTAAATTGATCATGATTCCATAATGTCTATAATTTTATCCATGATATAAATATCATATATATTCAATATAAATTTATTTATATTAATCCATAAAATTTAGTGACAAAAAATGAAAAACAGTATTCTTGGAGATGGTAGGCCATACCTGCACATAAACATTGTTTCCATTTTTTTTTCAGATTTAGTTACAAAATTTAAATGATATATTATCATTATAGAATCATTTATACTATATATATATATATAAAATATTTTCATTAAACCCATACCTATTACCTTACATGTAGTGAATGAATGAATCACATCACTTTGTGAGGTAGTAGTCCCCACTACACACAACATACATTATCATATTCCCAAAATATAGAAAGTATGAATGTATGTGTGATATAATAATCCAATAAAAATAATTTCATAAATATATTATATAAAAAATAAATCCATAATTACTTCCATACTTTATATATGGTAAAGAAAAAATTAGTAACATCGTCTCAAGAGGTGGTAGTCCATCATCTACACGAACGATGATTTCATAACCCATTTGATGGAAGTTAATATAGTTGTAGGTAATAACCTTTACATAAAAACATATTATTATACTTAATAAAATATGTTATTATATCATAATGGTATAATAATAATTAAATTAGGTGGAAGAAGAAATAAAATAAAAATACTTAGTGATGAATATTACATATTTTTTGGGTATCCTCGCTATATTTGCACCAAATCCTTCCTAGGTTGGATTTATATACAAATTAAGGATTATAGAATGAGAATAGGGATGTTGGGATGTGTTTTGGGTATATATTGGATAATAGAAAAGGTTTTTATGGTTCATAGAGAAGAGGATAAGGGGTGTCCTTTTATAAGTGTGGTGAGTGGCACACTTGTATGTTTTTGAAAGAAAGAATTACAACCATATATATTTCATGTCACAAGGATCCAATAATTAGAAATCATTAAGACTAGAATATATAAGGTATAAATATTTTCATAATGTTTTTTGAGAAGTTTTATTTTTATTTTTAACCCTCATCATTTCAGTTTAGCCCCGATAAACCCATTTTTAGCCTAACTGTGGTAAATAATTCTTACTATTTTTTTAACTATTCATTTTGGAAAAAATAATTTGACCTTATTATATAATAAATCTTATTATGATTAAAAATATGTAATAAAGTTTTCCTAATTACATTTATATAAGTGAAAAATGTATTTTAAAATTAATCCCATAGATGCGATCAAAACACAGGGTTTTAAAAAGAAAATGTTCCAAAGATTACTAAGATTTTTCTATTGAAATTCAATTTTAAATTGAATAAAATTACCTAAATTGGATAAATATTTGTATAATTGAAATATTTTGTATTTGGGAAATAATTTAAAATATAATTTAACATTATAAATAAATTAAATGAAAAGTATGATGTTAATTAAAATTCAACAATTTTCACTCTTTATCAAAAAGTTAAACTTCTTAGAAGAATCCCAAAAAATTCCCCTATAATAATATAGAAATTATAATTTTAAAAATGGAATTTATTTTTTAAAATAAATTTTATAATATTGGAAAAACATAAATTTAAATTAAAACTTGTAGATGAGACGGAAGAGAGGGTTTTCAAGAAGTGTATTTTTTAACGAATAAGATGATTTTATATTAACTCTATATGTAATAAAAATAATTTTATGAAAACAATATAAATTTTATTGACATATAATCTATAAATTTAATTTATGAAAATTACTCCTTAGGTATTATATTTATTAATTAAAATGGGGAAAAATTATTCCCTTAAAAACAGTTTTTTGAAAAAACCGTTTTAAACACAAAAAAACATATACGAAAATATAATATAATTTAGATTAAAAAGTAATAAAGTAGATTAAATACTAATAAATAATACTTATTTTTCTTTAAAACATAATTGGGAAATTAAATTAATTAATTAATTATAAAATAACTAATATCTTTACAAAAATTAGTATTTTTAAATATTCACTAAAAAATAAATTTTTTTTCAAAAAATCCAAAATTTCACCATATGTTAATTTTAATATGAATATTAAAAAAATAAATTTAATTTTATCAAAAAAAAATTCAATAACTTCTATAAATTAATTATAATATTTTCTCATATAAATTATTAAAAACATTTTTGATGAAAATATATTTTTTAAAAAATATCTTTACTTTACCAAAAATTGATTGATTTTTTACTAAGAATTTATAAATAAATTGACATCAAGTAGAAAATTATATATATATATTCAATAAATTAGATAATACTATTCACATCCACCTATTTAACAAATAGTTTTTAATATTAATATTTGAAATAATATTATTTCATGGTTTACTGAATCTCGGTGTCACATGTCATTCAGAACATTTAAGAAAGTTATTATTTACATATAAATCATACTAAACTCAGTGTTTTGTATAACACAACCTTTATAAAAATTTAAATTAATTTAATAGAAAACATAAAACCTAAGGATGTCACATAAAATTACTTGACTTCAATTTCTTTATGTAAACAAATTATCTCTTGTCAAGGATTTTTTTTTCAATCCTAAACCCTTATAAGTTAAATAAAGTGGGGTTTTCATTTAATATTTTCTAACTAAGGTTTATGTTATTTATTATTTAATATTTTATTATCAATGAAACTACATCTTCTCATAATAACCTAAATGAATTATATGTTAAAATACAAAACTTAAATATTGGTTCTGTGGTTACTTTTGTGATGAAATAATGGTTAGGTTAACTAGGGGGAGTGAAATGGTTTTCTCAAAAACTTATTTTGTATTTTGGGAAAAAAATATTTAAATATATTAATTGAAAATTTATTTTTTAATGTATTAGAACATCATTTATTTTATGAAATAATATAAATGTGGTGAATTATTTATTTTGGAATGATACTTCTTAGTCAAATATTATTTTTCACTAAAATTTTATGATTAATATGCGCTATGGAAATTTGTTTTTATGTTTTAGAACACTAGTTTTATAATAATTTCTTATGTATGTCTTAATAAAATAGAAATTATAAATGTTATTTACACTAATTTTTTTCTCATAACTAAAACCTATAGTATTTATTTAGATCTATGTTGGTAACTAAGTTAGTATTCTAACAAAACTTTAAATCATATTAAGTAATAATTATAAAACCTATGTGTATAACTATTTTCCATGAATATCCTTATATTTTAACACACAATTCTTTAATGATTCTATGTATAGTACCTCATTTGGTTTGTCAATGTAATCACTAAGTTGTTTCTAATTCCATGATTATTTCCTTGTCTATATTAACAATAATATTCATATGTGAGTGATTCAAAGTTAATTTTTGTCCATTTATAGTTCATTGATTGCTCTTTCATTTAAAAACATTCGATATTGAAATGACTTACTAAATGTTTTTATTTTATATTTTTCATGATTAATTAAAAATAATTCTATGGATGTGTCTTGTCTTATTTATCAGCATGCCAACATGCTTAATTATTAATGTTTCTATGTTGGTGTGTTGTATTTTTGATTCTACTTTCATATCATATATCTTTTTTAAGATGCAAAAATTATGATAATTATATCCTTATTGAGGGAAAAGGGGTTATTTTGAAACTTTAGCAATCTTACATCTTTACAGGGGATGATATGATAGTTCTGAAACATAGTCATTATTCCCTATATATTGAGGATAACAAGGGGTTTTTTAACAATTGATCATTCATCCTTTTTATTGAGGATGAAGATGGTATTTCAATACTCAATCATTTCTTTTATTCTTAGTGAGGATGATGGGTATGTTTTACACATTTATCATTCCTCACTCATTAGTAAGTATAATGGGGGTTTTTCATCACTTGAGGATTCTCCAATATTTAGTGAGGAAGATGAATGTGTTTTATAACCAGATAATTATTACCTTCATAGTGAGGTTGAGGAGGGTGTTTTGACTATCGACCATTCTCCTTACATAGATAGGATGATGAGGGTCTTTCAACACTTGATCATTATTTTATCCTTTGTGAGTAATAGCGGGATTTGTCAACACTCAGTCACTTTAGGATGGGTGTTGCACCCTAATATAGTTACTCATGCATCATTGATCTTAACTATAGGATCAAAATAAGTATAGTCGATTATAGACCCTCGCGACATATAGAGTTATTGGTTATGAGAAATATTGATCTAGGATTTTCATTTTCAATAATATAACTCTATAATTTATTTTTAACTACTATATTTGTTTTATTATATAGGTCTCTAAATGTGTATATATTTTCATGTATACACATATTAATTAACAATTTTTTATGGAACGTTTGTGGCAACCTACTAGTTATACATTTGATTAAACCTTTCATGGACACTATAGTGGACATATAACATCACTGAATTTAATGTTGAGTATGCACAATGATTACAATATAGTTTTTATATTATTATATAATGAAATTACTTGTTCAAGTTTGGTATATATGCTCAATGAAATTTAGGATTTGGATGCCATATCTGGTGGGAGAGGTGTTGCAACATCACCATTTTTAGGGTTATTAAATATAAATTGATGACTATTGTTTCATCAGAGTAGTTATATAAGGAATGATTTTTTAAAATATTTATATTATGTTGTTTTTGTTCTGTTTTATATATGATCAGTCCTTTGGGGATTTTTGGGATGTAACTAATATATGTATGTTTTATACCGATTACATTGGAGGAACTAGGTATAACTTATTATTTTTATCTAAGATGGTAAATCATTACCCAATTATAAACTAATAGCTTCATAGATAGTATTTAAACCTGGTATTAATGAATATCCTTGGGGTTTATGAAGGTATTCATTAAGGTAATATTATTCAACTCAATTCAATGTCCTTTGAAAATTGTATCAAAGAATTATTTTGTAGTTATTTAGGGTTTTATAATTTTATGTAAGTGATAGGATGTTGTGACATAGAAGATAAACCATGTTCATTTCTAGAATACATAGACACAATGGAAAAAATGAGTTACCATAGATGTTTAGGTATTCAGTATGAGAACTATTGGTTTGGGTGATGGTACACTTTTTTTACTCATGTACGATGGTTTTATAATCAAGAAGGGTGATGGTATTTAATGATAGAAACATTACCCATAGATTTATACATCATACAAACAATTTTAATAACAAGGAATATGAATTTTATTCATACTACAAAACATATATTTGAATGGACTTAATTTTTTGAATAATAACTAATAATTGAAACTGTGTTTTCCCACAAACCAAATTAGTTATTTTTTAATTAATTAAATTCACTCTAAAATATGTCCATGCCATTTTTGATTAAATATATCTTTTTGGTGATATATTATTTCGATTTCATAGAAATATATAAAATTGTTCATGTTATATACTTATGGTTTAGTAAAGTATTTTAGAATTGTTATGTAAATTGGCCACTAAAGCATAATATTTATTCATTATTGATAATGAAATTTATAATTATGAAATGATTTAAATATAAAAGTATATTACATGATTCATATTTAGTAATCTAATATATAAATTTTTTATTATTAATAATTCTTAGCACTTTATTTTCCTTTTATTCAGTGATGTGATATAGTTGGCTCTTAATAAATAATTTTAGTTTACTGTAACATATGAGCTGTTCATTTGAAACTAATCATTATAACTAATTTCAATTTGGTATTTCTATGTAATATAATTTATTTCTTAGATTGTTTTTAATAAATCCTATCATTATTAATTAGAAATAAATTTGGAAGGTAAACTAGATAATACTTTTCATAAACCGATGTTTATATAGTTTTATAAAAGTACATATTTGGGAAATAGAGTTGGGTAGAAAATTTTGAAATAGAATTAAATTTTTAATAACTTTTAATTGAAAAAGTTGTATTTCAAATCTTTTATAATCTTGTGGGGAGTTTGATAAGAGTAGGGGTGTTTTTTGGTTCATTATTTTATGGAATTAGGGTATAATATAGATACTTTTTGGTATTAGGGTATTGAGGTATATGGTGGTGTTTTGTAATGGATTTAGGAGTCATAGAGAAAAAGAGTGTTGTATGATTTTGGATATTCTCCAGAGTTGTCCTAGATTATTCTTTTTTGTAATTTAATCCTTTATATTTTGGTTATATGTTTTGGTTTTGTTGAAAAACAATAGTGGTGTAGCATATATGTTCATAGGAGTGTTGAATAATTAGATAACAATTAGTGGTTGCATGAGGCATTTAATTTCAAAATGAAATAGTAAGCTTATATTTTATGTGATGAAATGGTTTATGGTGGGTAGGTTGTTATATCCCATGTCATTATGGATTAATTTAATGTTCATAATTGCTTTGATTATGGAATTTAACTGATGTAAAGGTGGGACTAGTTTGAATTTTGGTTTTTCTAAAGGTTTTTATTTCATTTTGGAATTCGATGTAGTGTTTAAACATAATGAAAATAAATTTTTGGGGTGTTTTATATTTTATTTTTTAGTTTAATGTTTTGGAGTTTTGTGTGGTTCTGAGGGGTTACATACTATAGTATAAAACTACAGGTGGCACTAAATACCCCGTTATCCTAGAAATGAAGGGGTGTTTCTAGAGGGTCCACTAGGCACCCAGAGACCCTAAAATGGTTACCTAATGGGACCGTGTTTAATTTCCATTTTAAATCGGTATTTTTTTTTTCAGTTTCACCCAATTCATTTGATCCCATTTTTCATCCCCTTTCAACCAAACCTTTCCCAACCGGCTAAAGAACCTATAGATCTTCTCCTATACTCTCCTCTCCTTCGTCTCATAAACCCTCGATCCTTGTTTGATCTAATAAAGTTATTATTATTGAAAATAATGAATAATATCCATATTCATTGTATTCTCCCTTTATTCTTAACTATCCTATATTTTACCCCCTTGTTTATGTTTTTGATTTGTCGTTTAATCGTAGGAATTTTAAATCATAATCTATATTGGGGATTCCTATTATATTTCTTAAAAGAGAAATTACATGTTGTTGGCCCTCCATTTACCACTATTTAGGTATGAAGTTATTATATTTGAATTTATTTAATGTATTTCATGGTTATGGAATTTAATTGGCTGGTGAATATGACATTTTAATTAGGGATTTTAATGGGGGTGTTTTTTATACATTTTAAGAGTTATTTAATTGCGTTTTCTTGTGTTTTGCAATCCATTGATAATTACAGATACTTATTTAGGATCCTTTTTTAATTAAAATTTTTCTGGATATTATGTAACTTTTTTAGAATTTGGATTATAGTTTGATGTTTTTTTGGAATTTATGAATCATTACAATGTTCTATTAGGTGGTATCATTTTGTTGGGAGAATACTTGGGATATAGCTAGAACATGCTTCCCACTTTCTTTCTAAATTAATAATAAAGTATGATATAATATTTGGAGAGATATAAACGAATGATTTTTAATGATATTTTTGTATAACATGTTAAATATTTTTAAAATAGACTTTATATGAACATATTGAATTTATTTGTTTAATACATGATTAATCTACAAAAAATGAATTAAAATGTAGTTAAAAGTTGTTTTTTGATTGAAAATATTCATTTTCTATATTAATTTATATCTTGAATAATTACATTATTTCGTGCCTCTATGTATTTATTATAATGGTTTGTTTTCTCACATTTACATATTCACATATTGGATTCAACACATAGTAAATAATTGTTTATTTATAAAAAACATACTATATGGTATAGTGGTACCTATTATATTGGGTAGAGTCACATAATTTTTTTTATTGATTTCAAATTTTATACTTTATAAGGATAAAATGTGCCATTGTTTCTAATAATTAATTTTCCAACATATATAATCTCATTCATAGAACAAAAATAATTCCTAATAGGTTTCTGTAATTTATATGATAATATCCTTTTTATAAGTATCTGGATTTGTTTAAAATCCACCTTATGTGACCATGTATTTTGAATTAGTGTAAACCTATTTTTTAAATAAAGGTGGTCACTGGGAAATGATAAGAAAAATTTAGGTTATTAATTGTTTAAGTGGATTGGAGGTTGGATCATTCCTCTTGGTGTTTTTATTCCAAGACTAGGAATATCTTATTTTTTTGAGACATGTTCGTGAATCCATTATAATAATAATACCAATTACACATAGAAAATTAATTCAATTAAAATGAGTATTTAAGAGGTCACTAAAATAAGGATTATACTCTCTCTCATTTTCATCTAATCATCTATTTAGTCAATATTTTAAATCTTTATAGGAAGGAATTATAGAGTTTGTCTTCATATATTGAGGAATTGGGATCCTATAAATGGTAGTAGGATGTGTTTATAAGATTGGATATGGCCCCTGGAATGGGATTCTTACATATCCCTTTAATGGTAATCAGATCCCATATAGGTTGGTGCTTCTTAATGGGAAACTTCGATGTTTTTAAGAGTTATTTGAAAAGGACTAATGTGGTTATTTTTAAGGTCATACCACCATGAACATATGATGTTTCATTTAGCATCATGAAATGAAGATTGATTCCATGTAGTTTAACTTGATGAAAAATGGATTACTAGGTGAAATGTACCTAGAAGTGGTTTATGTGGTACATACACATTATAATCCCATTTTTATTCATCTTATCTGTTAGTAACTTGAAAGGAGATGATATGGTTATTTTCAATATATGGTAGGAGGACATTTTATTTTCCTCATTTGGAAATAATAGGGAATAATAATCTCATCATATATGGAATTAAATGATGAGTCTTTTTATAATTATAATATAAGGAATGATTTTTCATCATATTATGATCACATATGGAATCTTATAATCATTATAAATAGGATTGTTTCTTAGTATTTTAACATAATATATCTGGTCAGGTTTGGTAGATACCATCACTCCAAGGTGATAGGGGGTGGTAATGATGTTTGGATGTTGGGATTTAACTTAGGAAGTAATACTATATATCCTATTAAAACAGAAATAAAAATTCATTTAGTTCGAGTTACACATTTTGAGGTCATGTTATAGGGTCGTTCTATGTGGTTTAGCATCATAAATTATGGACTATTTGCTATAAAGTTTAAATTCAAACATCTGAGAATACATTTTTTGATGTTTATAATCACACAGTGAGGACTATATGCTATAATGTTTAATGACATTATGAGATGACTACTAGGTGAAAGGTACCTAAAAGTGGGTTGGTGTAGGACTTAAACATGACTATCCCTTTTTGTTTTATTTAGTTACATGGCCTAAGAATAGTATCCCAACCCAAATAATATAAGGAAACCAAGAGTAGAATATAAAATTGAGGAATATAAGGATTCCTAGGGGGTATATTTACATAAAGAAAATTGGGAACCAATAGAATTAACATGAAAAAATGTGTAAAAGGAAAAAAGATGAGTATCTTGACTTAAAGTATATAAGGAAACCAAGAGTAGTATATTTACACAAGGAATTGATATGTGTTTTACATATATGATTCCCATATAGGAAATATTTCAATGAAGGGGTTAGTTTACAACCAATAAAATAATGTGGTGGACCATTGAAAAGGGGGAACCATATTCTTCAAGATGTGTATGGCCCATGAAATATTTTATTCATGTGAATGGTTAATTTTTTTATTAGTTTTAATGGACACATTTAAATGGATTTTTTTTCAAAAAAGGTTATTCAAGGTCAAATTATAACCAGAAGTTGAAAGATAGAAAGAGTAAAATTAGAACTATTGGAATCACCAATTTCACATAATATTGTAATTATATAATAGTATATATAACTCACTAAATAAAAAATTATTTAAGGATTAAAATTGTGAAATATTTACATTATGTACATATTTTGAGAATAAATTACCTAACATGCATAAAAATGGAATTTTATGAGTTTAGGTCCATGAAAAATACTTATATAAAAGAATTATGCCGAGGTCCATCATGAAGGAATTTTATATGGTCAGGCGGAAAAATATTTTATGTGGGGAGGTGTCACCAAGAAGAATTTATTTTGGATTATACCACTTCCCCAAGTAAGGATATTAAGGTAGTTCTCGTTAAACTAAGAATTCTTAGTCGGACAATGCGCTATGGAAAGTACTATCTAGGAGAGCTATGAATATGGTGTGACTAAGAGGAACCAAAATGTTTCTAAAGAAAGTCTTTTAGTTTCATGGATGTGAGTTTTTTTATGATAATAAGGTAGGTTTTATATTTGAGTATACTGTTTTATGAGTTTATGAGGTATGTCAATGTTTAGATTAGAGAAGTAGGGGATGTGATGTATTAAAATGTGAATAGGAATGCCATGATTTTTTCTTTAGTGAAAATAGAAAATTTCGTTAACTTTACTCATGAGGGTGAATTTATATTTATATATAATCTACATGGTCTAAGAATAGTTGGACCAAATTAGGTTTTCAAGTTTATCTTTGGAACCATATATTTTTATAAGAAAGCCATGAAAAATTTAGAATATGAATGGAAAGTTATTTGTATGTTTTTATAGAATGGGATTTCCCAAATAGTAAGATATTTGGAAAGGGTTTTCTTTTAGGACATCTACCACTTATATGTATACAGTAACAATGTTATGTTGAATTTGGATTGGCATATGATGAATTTTATGCATCAATACTAACAATGGAAAGTGAATTTGAATGACTATTTCTATAGAAGGATCATCTAACTTTTTCTAAAGAAAAATTAAGTGGACTTGAAGGAGGGAGAAGCTATAAAATAACATAAGAGTAACAAATTTTCAGGTGTTCTCTTAAAGAACATTGGATACTGTTGGGATGCTACATAAAATTACTTATGTCCTATTTAATAGGAAGGTATAACCGATGTGGTTATAAAAATTATTGTATCATCTCATTGGATCCATACCAAACCACACCAACTTTGGATGCAATACAAGTTTAGATAATTCTTTCTATGGAGGTACAAGAGACAGTTGTTTCTAGACCAAATCCTCATGTGAAAGAGATTACAAATTCTATGAAAGAGGCACTCTATACCAAGTAATATGATGTTTTTAGAGTTGATAAATCAATTCAACATGTTGATATAGATAATTCTAATCAATTATAGAGGGCAACTAAGGCTATTAATTATGTCAAAACAACTACAAAAGTATTGAGGATGACGTAGAGAATTAAATAGATGAACAAATCCCTGTAGGATTACCTTCTCAAATAGTTTTATATAGGGATATAATCTAGGAAGATACTAGTGTTATATCACCTACTCTGGAGGTTTCTCTAAGACCTCATCATTTATAAGGGGATGCACTGTTTGTTAGTAAAAGTTCTAACCGTTCTATTATTCAAAATGTATCCTCTACTATTAGAACTAAATTTGAAAATATCATAATAGATTATTATAGATTTAAAAAGGAAATTAGATACTTAAAGGATGAAATCATATATCTCAAATTGAATTTTGTTTCTAGAGAATATTCAAACATATTGATTGGGATCCAGACTATTCATACAAATTTGATTAAAAAACATTCAACCTATTCATATTGTGAAACCCATGTTCTCTAATATGAGTACTTAGGATGTTGAAGTAGAGAAATATAAAGTACATAGCATTAGATATGTCTATGCAACTGAGTCTCAGGTAAATGAGCTAGGTGTAGTTATGAAATCTAAAAGAGAAATTATTTATAATACTCCCATGGTTCAATATGAAATATCATAGGATGTGATTGAAGAGATTAATATTTTAATATAGATATTAAAGCGAGATTACATATGTAGAAAATTATAACTGTAAGATATATTGAGTTTATTAAGAGGCTTCAGCTATTTTCCACTATAATATTTAAACATTTAGTGGTTTTTGGCATTCTTAATCATTTTGACATTCTTTCATTATACTTGAATTATATGTCCTCTTAGATCCAGTCTTTAAACTGTTATATATTTAGACTGATCCTATTGTAAGAGTTCAAAAATGATAACCTATCTAATTTTCGTGAAAAAATAGAAGCTTTTAGAAAACATGATTTTGGGATTAATATGTATTTGAATGTGATAATTTGATATCTTAATGAATCTATAGGTGGTAAGATAAACTAAATCATGAGAGTATCTCAGGATTTTGATGGTATTATTTCCCATTTAACTAGTTTAGTAAAATTAAATCTTTAATGCTTTAAAGATATGATAGTCACGATATATGAGTAATTTTAAGGCCCTTGCACAGACTATTTATAAGAGGATTATAGTTCATCATAATTGGAAGAAACTAAAAATATTCTAGTTTCTTTGATAGGGATATAGCTTTTTTTATACAATCTATTCAATATTTTCCCTTAAATGAAACCAGCTACTACTAACCCAACTATACCGACTACTATAACACCAGGTGTTACTAGTACCTCAGTTCCCTATTCTCATTCTAGTTATTTTGTAGATCTAGATCAAGTTATAGTATAGTATATATCCAATTTGGATCAAGAGCTAACTAAATTTGATAAATTAATGTTCATTTTTATTGTTTTAGTATACTAGATTCAAAATAAATTGTATTCAGTGCCTTAGGTTTCTTTATCTAGTTCCCAATTACTTCTATTATTAGTGCTACTTAGAGATTTTCTATTAATAAGGTTGAATCCATAAAAAGAATTCAAAAAAATAGTTTAGAAATATCTTCCAAAATTAATATAAAATCCCCCACTTCTATTCTAGATCTTTGTAAAAGAGATATCATTAGTAGGATTGAAATATGTATATATAATCTATTTTATCTGATATTTTGAAGAGATCTCAGACAAGAACATCCATATTCCATTAGAGGTACAAATTAGATAGTATATATAGTTTTTGGTACAACCATGATCTATAAGAAAGAATAATCTATGATTGATGATACCCATGTTATAGAATGTTCCAGACAAGAATCTTTGCCTTTGATACCTCTAATGAAATTTGATTTTTTCCCAACATGATCCATTGATTTTAGTTTTTTGGGAAATCAAATAAAGTTTCCTATTATACCTTCCTTGGAACCCATATCCAAATCATGTTTTGGAACCCAAACCACTTATTTGGAAGCCAGGAGAGATATTTTAGCTTCAGTGATGGACCCTCGATGTACCACTTTCTCCTATCCTACCTTCATGAAGCCTCCACCGAAACATCCTTTTTTACTATGAGATAATTTTTAAGCTTGGTTTATCTTACTTACATTTTGTATGTGTATTTTTTATTATTATAACCTTGTATTTTTAAACCAAAATTCTATATTAATGAAATTCTTAATTATCTCTTTAATGTGTTTCTTAGTGACTTTTTCATTAAATGTTTTTCTTAATGATTTTTTAATTTAATGTGATTTTTATTTTTTTTTTGATTTAATTATTTTCTTCTTTATGAATATTTTATCTTCAAATTTATTATTTCCAAAAGTCTAATTCTTTTTCAGCACTATACTTAACCGGTTCATTACTCTATGTTCTAAATTAAACATTTTTTCTGCTCCTTATCATTCCTTTTTAATTACAAAATAAGGAGAAGAAGTTTACCCATGGAGGATAAGTATCATTGTGTGGATATGTGTTTGATTAAGGGTGTGGGGGGGGGGGGGGTAGAAAGGATAAACATGGAATTTTAAATGAAACATATATATTACATGAAATTTATGAAAAATATTTTAAATAATTTGGATTTTAATTTTTATTGATTACTTGGTTTTTTGATCATAAAGGGGGGGATATTAATGGAATAGTAATGTTTTTAAAACTTATCCCATATAACTTATGTTTTAATGATTTAAAAAACCCTTTAAATTTTACTAATCAATTTTTAAGTGTGTTAGGTTTTACAATTATTTAAACTATTATGCTTTTAGTTCTGCAAATTCTAGATGTTTTTTGAAATTTAACTAAGTATAGAAAATTAGCTATTTGAGGAAATTGAATACTTGATGATTTGGATATGTTGATAAATTGACTCCATAAATCAATTACGTGAAGGGGTCAGTTATTTGAAATAGATATGTCCCAAAAACTTCTATGTGAAAATCTCCTACATCGATGAATAACATATAAGAGATATCATCTATGTCAATAAAATGTCTATATAAATTAGCTATGTGGTGACATCAGCTATGTAACTTAGATACATGTGGAAATCAAATACATGGTTTCAAATGTACATGTGATTCATTCAACTCATTAAAATTCAAAAATAAAAGCAAGAAGAATAAATGAATAAATAGATTATGTGAAGAATTACTACATAATTGTACTAAATAACAAAATTCAATATATGAAGAATTTATATGAGGATTAATAAAACTACATGGATTCAAATTAGTGGAATTCATCTATGTGGTGATTCGGAATTGACTACATCATTCTGAAACATAGTATTTTTTATCGTTAGAGGTATTTAATTGGAATACAATGATTCTATACTAGAATTAAATATTTGACAATCTAATTAATGAAAATTTTATTATAAAAAGATATAATTATCGAGAGAATAAAAAACATAAAGTGAAAATTTTATTCTTAATCATGTTGTCATGGTATTTTCAAGAAAAGGACATGTAGAGTTTAATTTCAAACATAGTTTTTATAGATCTAACGATATAAAATTAAGTAAAAATATTTTAAAGTGTTTCCAAGAGTGGTGAATAAAATAAATTTAGGGAACACATGAAATAACATAAGTATGAACAATAAATCAAAACTATATATTAAAAATGTGTTCATCTATCTCAGTTCAACATAAAAATGAAGAATAATATTTATGTTCTAGAGATATACTTAAAATTTCAACCTTTATATTTATTTGGAAGACTCTCCTTGAGCCACATTTCTTTCTTATATTCTATCCTAGATATTTCATCTCTTCTGTCAATTGTATATGTCTAATTTAATAATTATCTATAAAATTTCATATTATTTTCTTATGTTGGATGTGTAATTGTTTTTGTTAAAATTTATTGAAGGGTTGTGTTTGTAATGCCTTGTCAGAGACAAATAAATTCACCTAGTGTTATACCAAGTTTCAACTATGTGCAATCATTCATGTAGTCCTAGGGAAAAATATTGGAGGACCACTATAAGAAGACTAGTCCAATGAAAATATTAAGATTTTGATGTTGAAAATTTGTGGAGTGGATTAGGGAATTTCTATTCCTTAATAAACTATAAATATATGGTGTCTAAATGGTTTTCTTTGTGAATTTATTTTTTCCCATTTTTTACGTTAAGAAATGATCTGAAGTTATCATTCCTTAATGAAGGGGGTTTTAGAAGAAATGAAAATTTCAATGACTCAATTCAACCCTTGTTGAGTCTTACTGTCATTGGTCTCCAACTAACACTAATATTACCCATTACCTATGAATAACAATTCCCATGGTAGTTAATGGTAATACTATAAATGAATTGATCTATGTATAACATTATGGATTAATGATTTTTACTCAAAATGATAAAATATGTTATGTTGTAACACAATGTTTATGTATCTTGTCTCCTAAGTACTATCGAACAAAGACATTGGGAATGTATTCTCATTTAATCTGATTACCAGGTAATATATAAAACACTAGATATTAATGATTATGGTTGGGGGAAAATTAATATCATAGAAATATTTATTATAAACCTTAGTTACTAGATTTTTAAGAACATAGGTAGAGAAATATAATTTTACGATTATAAAAAAATAATATTTTATTCTATAATTAGTTCGATAGTTATCCAATAAATAGTATAATATTTTAAGAAAATATGATATATACAAGTCATGCTTTATAAATTAAAATCTTAAAATATTACTAATGAGGTTATGACCTTTCTTTGATATTGGATGTTGCTATAAGGAATCGAAACCAAGAGAATAATTGAGGAAAATGTGTGAATTTTATGAATAATCTAAATAACTGATTTAATGCTAGTTCTGAAAAAATTATTACTATTATTTGGAAATTATCATAGGTTATGAAAAATAAACATTTCAGTATGGTCAACAGGTTTCCATTAATAATAGTTCATCCTATTTAAATAATTTTATAAGAAAACAACACTAATCATTTACTATCTCCTCTTTTCCAATAGTTTTAGAGAAATTGTTAAAATCCCTATAGATGGAATTTATGGAATTATGATGCACTAGGAATCAAAAATTCACCATTATCGTGTATTATTTAATGGTAGACATTCAATAATAGTTTATCCTGATTAAAAATACTAAGAAGTTAGAGGATATATAAAAAATTGAGTGGAATGAAATTAAAGTTATTTTAAGGAAAAATATTTTCTTTAAGGGTATTGTGCTTAGTTAAAAATATGATTCAAAAATTTAATGGAAAAGGAAGATAAAAGGATCACTGATTATGATGCCATTTTTTAAAATGTTTGAAATGTTTTATGAAGATTATCTATAAAACATGGAATTCTTAATGTGTCACTTCCTTAATGTTTTAGAGATATGTTTTTGAAGATCATTATCCTTTCAAATATTTTAAATAAATGAAGAGATAATGAAGGGAAATATCAAGGAAATGAATATGTTTTCAAAAACATTTATTTATGAATTAAAACATTAGAATTATAGTATTACTAATCACCATATGAAAAGAACTATCGTAAATGAAATTAATTGAAGAGTTTAGTTCCACATTGGAAATAAATTTATGAAGAAACACCCATGGACTTATTAAGGGATTTGGTGTATAATTTAAATATTAAAAGAAAGGTCATCAATCTCATGGGTGAAAATTTAAATGAGAAAAAAATATTCAAGGTCTAAGAATTAATGAGATTGGACTATACAATAGTTAATTCCCCAAGAACTAAGGGAATCTACCATAGAAAATAACTTTTGGATAAACAGTTATGGCTATTTGAAATTGTTATTAAATAGTTCATAGATCAAAAATGGACTTAAAGAACAAAATTTATGGTATTTTAATGCGAGGATTCATTTTTAATGAATTAAAATGGATAATTAATATTTACAATGAAGGAATCACCCCATCTATGATAATACCCTCATTTGTGGATGTGTAAATTCATTCATGAAACATGAGGCATTCACGAAGTGGGATGATAATCCATCATGAATGTGGGATATCATCATGGATGAGAAAAAATCTATTATGGAACGAAAAGAATCATTTTCCAAACACATGATGATGATCCCTCCTATTTGACTATTACATTTCATTCACGTGACGAAGACTGTTAGTATTCCATCATAATTCGAGAAATATGAGGTAATAATGCTTGATGACCACATAACTCTAGGTGATTGAAAACATCATTTGTGATCACATATCTTGGGAAGGGAGTTAAGAAAAAATTCCTATAAATAACCCTCACACACTATATAAAAGGGTAATTCAACACAGACTTGAAGAATATAAATATTTTCTCATTTAAAGAGTAGTCTAATAAATAAATTACATTTTTTGTGAAGAGATTCATTTATGTGATCCGTTATAGATTTTCATGAGGTATATTTTGAGGTGACCCAAGAAAAACATACATAAATATTATACCATTGAGATGAACATTCAATACATAACACAATTATACATTCCCTATTACTATAATGGTTTAGTTTATTTATATTATAGATAAATAGTCACCTTATTTGAAAAAGGGTATTAACATATACCAAAAATTTCATATATTATAATAATCTCCCAGACATACCCTACTTATATAACATTCTCATAACCTTGGGAAAACGGAAACAAATGAAAGGGTGAGGTCATATTTTTAGTAAGGTTAAACATAGAAGATAATAATAAATGATATTAAGTAAGAATAGTGGTATAAGAACATGGTCATAAAAAATAAAGTTATACCCAATAAATTAAATATCCATAATCTTGAGTCATTGCATAAGAATTTTCAATAATAAAATTCAAAAGTCTTAAGATAGAATAATTAACTATAATTAACCATGATCTAGGAGAGAATATCATGAAGATAGGAATGTGTAATTAGAATAATAATATATAAATTATAACATTTATAAAGAGTTAAAATTTAACTCATTTAGATAAGGACATGAAATTAGGTCGACACAAAAACTTACGAACTTGAAACCAGGTCCAGACATAAACTTATAGTCATGAAACTAGATCCACACATAACATGGAAAACATGAAATTTGGTTCACACATAACATAGTTATATATTGATTTATCAATTTTACCAAATGCATTGGAGGGTTATATAATTTCAAGAACAGTAATTACATAATTAAAACAATAGAAATGTGTACCAGAATATCATAAAACATTTATCATATAATCATAGAATAACTTGTAGAAAATAAATGGGTTTTATAAACATATCATATTCATAATAAAAAAACTGTTTTGAGAAATAATAAATATTGTATAATATAATAACATCCCCATTAAATTGTAATAAAAATTAAAGTGTGATGACATATAGGAAAAGTACCTTTAAAAAAGAACTCGGTCATTTCTTTGAAAACATGGGAAAATAGTATTTTAATTTTATAATATTTTAACTAAAAATTCATATGATATTGAAAAATTCCCTTTCATTGAAAATAAAAAAAAATAAAATTTTACTGTATTATTCAAATAAAAAAATTAAATTAAGGATTTAAGATCTATTTATGTCATATATGTTAAAAGAAAATATTCTTCTCGTGCTTTTATAAAATGTCAACCAAAACATCCTGTTTAATTTTTTTAAAACATTGTTTTCTTATAATTTGTAAATAAAGTAAAAATTATTGGAAATAAATATTTTAAAATATTTTTATTATAGGTATGAAATTTCATAAAATAATCTTGAAGAGTATGGACTTGAAATAAAAAGATTATCGACCAAAGAGGAAAAACGTTTTGCATTTTAAAAATCCATTTTCTCAATCAGTTTATGTACTAAAGTGATAAAAATTGTTATAACTATTTAATGTTATAAGAATAATAAAATTAGAATAAAATATATGGGGTTTAATAGATGATATCTATAAAAGTTACCTCATTGTAAATTTAACAACGGTAATCCTAAAAAAATGAGATTTTAACATAAACTCTTACTAGTTTGGTAACTTCATAATCATAACCCCATGAAATAAATAAATTCAAATGAATCTTTAAATAAAAATAATATAAAGTGATTTATGATATATCATATATAATGGTTAGTATTTACACTAAATTAAAGAAACATATGTTGATTATGTCATATATCTCAAGAAAACAAAATCAGGATGAGAAACCCTTACCTCAAGTCTAGTATTTGTTCATAAAAATTAAAATATCTGATATAATAAATATATATTTTTTTATAAATATATTATATAACTATATTAAAATATAAATTACTCTATATAATAAATTTTTAATTTCTAAATATCTATTTATTAACAATTGTTCCATAAAATGGACTTTAATGTGAAAACAGGTTCATTTCCAAGCATGTTTTAGTTTGATGGTTCTGGTACTTCCACATTGGTAATAGTTTAATCATCTAAATAATTTTAATAATGATATAAGTTTAATATTTATTCATTTCATAAAATTTTATAACCATTCATAAAATTTGGGGGTGAAAAATAAATTACACCACTTCATTGAGACTCTAGTATATACGTACATGTGCACGAGTGATATTTTAATCAATCATTAGATAGAAAAAAGAAAGGTAAAAAAAATAAAAAAATTTAAAATAATTATTATATCATTAATATCATATATATTTATTAAATATATCTTTATTACCATCCATGTAAAATATTAATGATAACGGATCACATCGCTTCGTAATGGTGGTAGTCCATACATATGCAAGAGTGTTTTTATCGATTCCAAAAAGACTGGATGTTAAGAAGGTATATAATATATTATAATTATAGTTGTATAATAATGTTATAAATATAATATATAAAAATTAGATCTAAAAAAATAACCAACCATTAAACATGGTGATGGAAAATGAATCATATCGCTACGTGGTGGTGGTGGTAGTCCACACATATGCATGAGCGATAATTTTATATTCCATTTGATGGAAAGGTTATAAGTAATGGTTAAAAAATCCTTATAATAATAATATATTATGTTTTATATACTTAATGAAATATTTATAATGGCTACCATACATTTATTGGAGGTATAATATGAAATAAAATTGAAAGTTCTCTGTTAAAAGTTATACATATTTGTTGAAAAAACTCTTATGGGTTACACCGTAATACTTGAAAAGATGGTTTTAGAACCAAATAAAGAACTCTAGTATTCAGGAATGTATTTTAGGTAATTATTCTGGCAGGTATTTTATGAGGTGAAATTATAAAAAAATATGAGTAAGATAGGATAGGTTATGTATTTTTATAAGGGAGGGAGAGGACACACTTTGATTTTTGAAAAAGATTATATTATATTAATTTATTACTAAATAAAAATGGCTTCAAAATGACTAATAATAGAATATTAAAAAATATATGGTATAAATGTTACCATAAAATAGTATTATGGGCGGTTTTTATGCCATTTTTATTCATTATCATTTAGTTTTAACAAATTTTACCCATTTTTACTCTTACCATAGTATCTGATTTTTTACCAATGTTACTATTCATAGTGAAAAAAGAAAGGTGAACTTATTAAGTAATAATAGTTATGATAATTATTAATATGAGATACATTTTATAAGATTCAATTTCTATATATGGTATAAATTCATTTTAAAATAAAAGCTAGAAACAAAATAAAACAATTTTTAGAGAAATGAAGTTTTAAGCATAGTATTGAATATATTCATATTCTTTTCACTATAAAAAATATTATATGAATGTTTAAATTTTTATAGAATATATAATATATAAATTAAATATGAATAATAAATAAATGGTTATGAATAGAATTTAGTAATATGAAAACACATTGATCACATAAAAACTATATTCTAGATGACCATATCTTTTTTACCTTCAAGTGATTTTATTTTCATTATTAACCGATTTATAACCAATGAATTACTATTATACATGTGTAAAATATAATTTATTTATAATTTATGTATTTATATTCATACCCACAAATCCAATGGATGGTATATAACTTTCCCATTAAGTAATAATATTTTAAAGTATATCATGGTTTTCTTTAACACGATGTTGACTGTAAAGAAAGTTATCAAATACATGATGTTTAATTTAAATGAAAAAAATTTAAAATATTAGGGAGTAATATTATGAGAAAATTAAAAGAAATATATCCCTAAAATTTTTATCACTATGATACAAAAAACTATGGATACTTTTTGCTCAGTTTCCCATGTAGCTTCTTCAAATTAATGGTTCCACAAAAAAAATTAAAAAGGTTTGTGGTACTATTAAGGATCAATTAATAACATTGATACAAAATATCCACTAATTCTTTCACATAGTTGTGATCATTATTTAATGTTATATCCTTTTATTTCGTTACATGTGAATGATCATATATATATACTTTCCTAGGATTGATACATGGAATAGAATATGAACATGAGATAACATCAGTGGAAGATTTTATTGATTAAAAATCATCTCAATATGATCAGTAATTGGATTGGGGAAAATATATGTTAGGATAAACATTAATTTATTTCCAAAAATAATTACATTTTTCTAAGTATATATTCAAAGGAATACCTTTTCCCCATCATTAAACTTTTGATCTCACTGATAAATTTTTAGCACAATTTTTAATTGTATTTGATTTTCCATGATGTACTACTGAATGAGTCTAACATCATTTAACATTTAATTTTATATATCTATTCACAATATCATTTTTCCTAACTCCATCCCATCATATTGTCTTTTTACAGTTAATTCCTTAAAAGGATTAATAAGGATCCATCTAAATGATTGAGTTAAATCTATTTTTATAAGAGAATGGGACAAGAGGAAGGTGTTGATCCCAAAAAACATTGAAATATATATACTATGATCTTAGTATATACTCTATGGTATTAATGTTACTATAATTATAACCATATTTTTTAGGATTTGACATGGAAATTTTCAACTATGTATTCAAATATTATTTTTGGTTTCACTTGAACTTCGATGTAAACCTCAAATCTCGATCAGATACAATAAAACCTGTTACTCCATAAAACCATACCACTTCCTTAATTTATATCACATAAATATGGTAAAGGTAGAAATATTTTCTTATGAAAATTAAAAATTACTATTTTATAAAGTAATATTTGCAACCCAAATAGCATTAATTTGTTTAGATATTTTGGGGAGTTTAATGAAGAAATCCTTGGTAATTTTTTCCATTTACATCATGGTATATATAATTTTTGTAGAATACCCTTAGAATTATGTCTCTAAACCTTAAATTTTTGGCTTACTAGGCATCAATATACATACTATTCAATGTTCAGTTTCATGTTATCCCACTATAAATTCACTTTTATATTTCAATATATCTTCATTATTCTGGGAATAATAGTGAATGATGATATATGGACTTCATAGAAAAACTCCTTCTCCTTGTTGGGTATTTATGTGACACATATAAGGCTCCATAACCTAATACATTTATCACAATATTGATTGAGATAAAAAATAATTCTCACCTTATTCTATAGTTTCATATCTTTATTTGACACGTCTTTAATAATTACATGAATGGATTATTACACTTTCATCTAAGAAATATTTGAGTTATCCCCTATATAATGATTTCGATATCATTATTCTCTAAATCCATAAACATTTTATATAATTTAATACTCATAATGGAAAATTATTATTGTCCTCCTAACTCATAGCATCAACCACCTTATTCCCCTACCCAGGGTGGTAGTTTATTGAGTATTCATAATTTTAAATCAATTCCAATCATCTTATTTTGTGAATATTCAACTTTTTATATGTGAATATATAGTTAAATATTTTATGATTTGTATATATATTATCTTATTCAATATAAATATAATTCCTCCATATTTTTGATGCATGTGTTAGTGGTTCCAACTCCAAATCATGATTCAGGTATTTTTTATCTTTAATTTTCAATTGGAACAGGGAATACGATATCACCATATAATTTTTCATGATGATTCATACTAGTAGCTTATTTGATGAATCAAGATAGATCAAAAATCATCCCCTTCTATAGGGTATTGTAATAATTGGTGCACTAGACAACCTTCTTTTCATATCCTTGAAATTTCCATCATATTAATTTTCCCTAGGTAAATTTCCTCCCTTCCAAGTAAACTTATTTATTAGATCAGATATACATGAGTAGTCCCTCACAAAGTTCTAGTAGTATCCAGCCGACCCAAAATAACTATGGATCTCAATTATTATGGTTGGTCTAGGTCAATACTTAATAAAAAATATAATTTAAGGATCCCTTAATATACCATCACTTGAGAATATAGGACATAAGAATGAAACTTTTTAAAGAAAGATTTCACGCTTAATGAATTTGGCATAAAACTTATCCTTCGTCATGGACTTCAATAAAATAGTCAAATAATCTTGAAATTTTTTCTTGATCATGGAATATATAAGAATATAATCTATAAAAAATTGCAAAAATAGATTTATGTAATGTATAAATTCTTAATTCATTAAATCCATTAATATATCACTGGCATTGGTAAGTTCAAATTACATCAATATAAATTCATAATGACGATAAATCATATGAAACACTATCTTGGGTATATCCTCTGTATGGAACACCAATTTATGATATCTAGAATGAAGTCCATGATTGGAATCAAATTGAACTCCCTAAATTTGATAGAACAAGTCTTCAAAACAGGTTAGTGGATACTTTTTATTGATAGTGATCTTGTTATGTTATCAAAAATAAATGTAAAGACACATCAAAACATGTTTATTATTAAAATATTGAATAGGAACACACCTTGTTGATGTACTAGGGTGTATTATTTTCATAAAATTATTTTATGAGAGTTTATTCTCTAATACCTATAACTCAATCAAGGAAATTCAATTCAGAGTCTTAACAACAATTATATGTACTATTGAAAATTAAACCTTTTGATTCATGGGAATAATAAAAATTATTTAGGAATTACAACAAAATAATCTATAATAATATATTTATCTTCAATTTTGAGTTTCTCCTTGACTATTTTTCATAAATATCTCTCATGAATTGGAACACATACCAATATAACAAATGTAACTTCCATTAGATATTCATATTCATCCTCACACTGAATGATGTTAATAACTTTATTTTGAAAATCTAACATGAATTTCCATCCTCTATAATTGATATGTTATATAAATATATAGAGCTAATACATTCCCAAAATAATGTAAAATTCAAATAGAGATATAATCACAAGATTTTTAAGATGAATATTCCTAGAAAATTCTATCAGAGAGGAGCTATAAACTTGAGATTAAATCATTATACCCTTAAGAAATTTCACAGCTAACTAAGCATCTAATCATTGAGGATATGAATGAAAATCACTATATAATTTTCATGAGAGAAATTAATTCATATGAATCTACAATAATAATATACATCTATATTTGGGAGTTCCTGTCACTGTCTTAACCTTACTATTATATCATCATTCCTATAAAAAGTAAAATGGTTAGCGTGTGAATCAAATATCATGCTAAGAAATAATATAATCCAGAAAAATCATTCATAATATGTCTAAATAATAACACATTTTTTCAAACATATGACACTTTAAGTTTAACCTAGGTCATTAATGGTTCAGTTGGGACAATTATTCCACTGTTTTTGGCGATGGAATTTCGGTTGGGAAAGGGAAGAGGATTGCCAGGTACCTTGGGGTGAGGAGGGGATCCTTGCCTTTCCAATACCTTGGGGTCACACTATTTTAGGGAAATGTTAAAAATCTGTACATGGAGGGTATTTCTGCTAGTATTTTGCATCAGATGCTCAGTTGGAAAGGGAAGGCTATGTCCCTGGTTGGTATCATCCACCTTGTGAACTCAGTGATCACATCGATGTTTGTCTATTTCTTATCCCTCTATCGATGGCCAAGGGACTTCTCAAAGAGCTTCATAGCATGGTACAAAATTTCATATGGACGAGATCACCACATGAGAGGAAGTTTATTACAGTTGCATGGAAGGAATGCATCAAGCCTATGGAGATGGGGGGTCTTGGAATCAAGGATCTTCATACATGTAATGATGGTGTGACTGGGAAATTCACATGGAATCAGATTTCTCATGAAACAGATGATGACTTTATTTCAAAAAAAATTAGAAAGAGGCTTCTCAATGGTTATAATTATTAAATTGCCTCATCATTTTGGGGCTTTCTCAAGCATTCATAAGCGAGGATTATGTAGGATACAAAGTGGTTGGTTTTCAGGGAATCCACAATGAATTGTTGGAACAAGAAGTGGATTACAGAGCCCCTTTGTGATTTAAATATGCCACCTGAAGCAGCCCCTTTGTCCATCTTGGGTTTAATATCTCATATGGACTTTCTTGCCTTTAGTATTATTGTACAGGTGGAGACTAAAATCAATAGTTATGCTTTTATTGATTATGAAACATTGATTTGGACCCATAGAAGAAATGGGTAGTTTAACTGCCAGAATTATTTACAGAATATATGTAGGGGCCAGACTCCTCCACCTGCTTAGCTAATGAAATTCAGAGCTTGATTTATTCCACCTTCCATATTTCTCATAATTTGGATAATTTGGAAAAATCGAATCCCCACAGATGGTCATCTTATGTGGGCTTACATCCAGATGGCCTCTATGTGTTCTCTCTGCAAGGCTTATGAGGACTCTAGAAAACCTGTTTTTATAGACTGTAGTCAGGACAAATAACTATGGGACTATACTGGCTCTTTGTTTCGGATGGCTTTTGACACTTGCAGGCCAGTCCTAGACCTAATGTCTGGTCTGTTACATGATTTCTTTAGTGAAAAAATTCACAACCTTTTGTCAGCTGTTATTGCTACAACAATTAAAACCATATGGGAGGACTAGAATACAGTGTTTTTTTGTGGTGTTCACACAAATATTCAGTAAGGTATGGTGGCTGTACATAGGGATGTGTATGTTTCTTCTCTTGTACAATATGTTTCCATGTTCAACATTGTTTTTAAACTCCAAATTCTGAGAATTCTTGGAATTTCGGGTCGGCCTTGCAATCCTTATATACAAAAATATATTTGATGGATACCACCCATTGTTCCATACCTCAAGGTCAACGTTGATGGTGCTAAATCTGGTACACTGGTTCTGTTGGGTTGTGGGGGAGTCTTCCACACCCATCGTGGTTTTGTAAAGGGATGCTTCTACCATGCCATTTAAATTGGCACCGCCTTCGAAGCTGAAATCTGGGCAATGATTTATGATACCAGGTACACTGTCTAGTTTAATTGGAAATATATATATATTTAATTTTATTTTCATACTATGGTTCATGCTTTAACAACCAAGACACAGTTGGTTTTTTGGCATGTGCTACCTCAGTGGGATGACTATCTCAACAAGATCACTCAGATTCTTATGGTTGTCTTGCATTCCTATTAGTAAGTGAATCCGGTGGAAGATGCACTAGCAAAGCGCACACCTTTGGATCTTGTAGAGATGTGGTCTTTCACCACTTTTGATTACTATGCCCCACTTATGGAGGTAGATAGATGTTGTGTGATACACACTTGTTAATGTAATAACCCCTTGTATGTTTGAATCATTTCATTTTTTATTTAATGTTCTTAGGACCAGCTTCCACCGATTCCTAAATTTTGTAGTAGGTCATTAATGTTTATAATATTTTCAACTAATTCATAATAGTTTATAAAGAAAAGAAAATTAGCCTAAGAATAGCGTCTATGGGTGCCAATATAGGTGTCCAATAATTATCCATAGATCCCTTAGACTTTCACTTCTAGATCCGATGTTGAAAACAAACAACTTAAAACATAATCTATGAATGAAATCTATGATTAATATATATTTAATACATGTATACTATGAGGAATTTTAGTTTAGAGTTATAAATAATGAGGACAAATAATTGACTAATAAATCTCAATTATTCTAATCAAATATTTTTTTTCTCCAAAAAAATAAAATATAATATATCTATATTGAGTCTTAAAATTTTACCATAAATTATATACACAATAAAATCTACTTGGACTAAGATAGATAATAATTTATTTCATAAGTTTATGAATTGGAAATATAAGAATGGGGTGAGATAAAATGCTCATTAAAGGTAAAAATAATAAATCATAACATGAGTTATATGTGGAATAACATGATGAAGGAATCGAATAACGAGATGATAACATGGATTTAACAAAGATAATATAATAATATCATGGAATCATAGGAATATGGAAACTAAATTAACATGAAATCATAAGTCATGTATCCCTACCTTCCTAAAAAAATCATATATATGTGTGTCACATTGTTTTAAAGTAAATATAATTGAAACAAAAGAAAATAAATTGGTTTTTAATTCATTTTCAAGAAGTTCCCCATGTAATCATTCATAATTCCATCAAAATAGATATTGTGATAAAACCATGAAATATAAATATATATCCAAATAATTTAAGCGTAATTATAGGTAAATAACACTCACCAAAGAGGATTACATTTGTGGTATTTACACCGTGTAGGAAATGGATATATGGTTTACACACCAATTTCCCCAATCAATCGATGTATTGGGAATATAAGGGAACACCCTTAAATAATATAATGGAACATAGAATAATTATATATGAAAATAATTAGATTTAAATAATTCCTATGAAAGTAGATTAATAGGTAAGAAACATGTATTGGTGGATCATATCATAGATATAAAAGAGAATTTCATATTCCATCTAGATAAATAAGTTTATGTCATTATTCGAAGAATACCTATGATAAATCATACAACATAGATGTAGAACATACTTAAGAGTATTATGAAAATTTCATTGAAAATATAAAATTTAAATTTCCATAGAAACATTATTGAAAGGAATATTTTATTTAACCATTAGATTAATAATTTCTTTTTTCCAAATATTAAAGCATAGAGTGAAAGACTCTAATAAAACAACAATGGTATAATGTATATATGGTCCCATTATAATGTTTAAAATATATTAACTCCATTGAAAATGAACCATGTGGATAATGTAAAGAATATTTTGTTTTTAATTTTTAATGAAATTAAATGACTTTTAAAACAACAAGAAAATAATATTGAAGGAATAATTTTTAAAACATTTATAACATTAACAGAAAGGAAAACCACATTTTGAAAACTATTCATGTAGAAAATGTTATAAATCATTTTAAAAAATTTATGAAACACATATTAGTATATAATAATAAAACTATTATTTGAAAATTGGTTATGAAAAAATTTAAGGTAACTTTTAATGAAAAAAATTTGGGATATATGTTGTACTTTTGACAGGTAACACATGGACATGGATAAGAAATATCCATAAGAATATATAAGAGTTATTATTTTTAACATAATGATTTTATTTGAGGAACTGTTTCATAAAAGGTAATGATATTGATGAAGAGAAGTAATATACAATTTTTTTTAAAAAAATATTCCCTTTGAAGATATAATGGTAGGGAAAAAGGCTTGGAATATCAAATTCAAAGATACAATTCACGACTCATGGAAAATAAACATGATCCAAGAAAATAATTATAAAAATATTTAAAAAATGTAGGATAAATATTTTGAAAATGAACCTCAAATATCTTGAAGAAAATATATTTAATGATAATATAATATCTGGGAAGAATATTTACGGTATAAAATTGAATTGGTTCATAAAGAAAAACTTGTCTCAATGATTGGAATTTAGGAAAAATAACTTAAGGCTTATGAAAATTGTAAAAAAACCCTTTAAAGGAAAGAGATATTTAATTTGATGTGAATATTTCATGAATAAAGATAATTAGTAATATTAAATATCCAATTTTCTATATATACACCATTTAAAAATAAATTGGGTGTATAAAAGAACTTGTGTCTCAAAAGAAGTTTTGAGACGAAACCCTTACGGCTTTAATAAATTTTGAATCAAAAGTAATTGAAGGAATGTAATTTATATGATTTTAGAAATATATTTTATTAAGAAATATACTATTAAAAAATACATTCACTGGGAGTATATACACATAAAAAACAATTAATTAGTTTATAAAATTACTACATATATCAATGAAGAGAAATTGAGACAAAACCCTTACCTTTATTTGTGAAAGTGTTACACACTTGTACATAACATAATGTATAACTAAATTAATTTGCTAAAAAACATTACTATTAACCTTATTAAAATATAATTAATTTACATAGGTCTTCTTATCCTCATAATATTATTTTTTGTTAAATCATTTCAACTTATGTTGATTATTCGAGGAGGTTCTTTTAATTTTTACTTGAATCTATTTTTATAATGATAATAGTTAAGTTTATTTTAGAAATAAAATAACTAACACAAGAATACCAATAATTATTTAAATATAATTTTTATAAATGAAATTATCTTTTATTTCCATCAATTATTATTAGTAATGGAAAAAAATCTGTCACTGTGTGAAGGTGGTAAACTACACGTACACACTACTGTTAAAATTATTTCCCAAAAAACAAGAGAAAGGTAAACTGTAAAATGTTTTATAATTTAAGAATCATAATCATGTAATAAATATAATATTTATTCCATAAAACCTAGTTTTATCCATCCATTCAATGTAATGAAAAATATGATATTTCATGCCTTGAGGTGGTAGTCCGCACCTATACATGACAATGTTATTATTTTTTAAATGGTTTTGGAGGAAGGAATAAAGAGATATTACAATATTAAAATAACATAAAAAATTATTATTAGTAATTATTTTATAAAACCTTAATTAATATAATATATTATATATTGTATATGAAATAAATAATAAATAATATGGTTAAATAAGACATAATACCTTCATCCAGACACTGAAAATTCTCTTAAAGGTCCAAATTAAAATGGAATAGTTAGATTATAGTATGATAGATAGAGTATTGATTTCATGTGATAGACTTATAGGAGGGGTAATTATGTTATAGTTTCAATATAAATATAAATGGTAGGTTAAAAATGGAATTGTTGGAAGTTGTCTCCTTTTACAAGCGAATAAAAGGGAACTTTCCATGCAAAAGAATAATAAGGGGTAAGAATGGAAGTTCACGAAATTTGATCCACTTTGGGTTAGTCATTTAAACACCTATTTCTTTTATTTAAATAATAATCATGTTAATTATTTTATATATGGAAATATAATTAGACCATTATTACCAAATATAAACATAATATTTATGAATTTGGGATCTATTTAACAAAATTAATTTTATAAATATGAGAATTTTGAATTTAAAATAAACACACATAACACATAAAAATAGTTTATAAAATAAAATAGTGTTTTTGAACTTTAAACTAATGCATATGTCAAAATTTTAATGGTTACAGATTTTAATGATTGTAATTGATGTTTTATAAAAAATCAATGTTGAATGAAATTAAAATAAATAAATAAATTAAATTTAAAAAAAATAATTAATTAAAAGTTTAGATATAAAACATGTTTCTTTATTAAGGAAGCCTCTTACTTTAGTTTTAATAATTTTGGGCATGACTTTTCTTAGAACAACAACTATTTGAAAATTCAGGATTTTATTATATTGTATCATATTTTAATACTTAAATGTTTTTATTACCTAATATTTAATTATTATATTATAATAAATATATTAAAATTTTAATTTTTTTTGAAAAAACTGCATTTTCGACTAAAAATTGATATTTCCCAATAAATCTAGAAAATAAAATCATTGTAAATTTTAATATTATAAATTAAAAATTAATATTAATTTTATATAATTATCTTTCTAGAAATTATATATTTAATATTCCTTACAAATTGAAATTATAAATATAAATAACTTTTCTTTTAAAATTACATTCTTAAATATTATGTCTTTATAATTTTATTTCACAACAATTTAAAAATTTATAGAATTATAATATCTTATAACATATATAAATATATTATACGTTTTCATAGTTATATTTTAATGATGATTATTTTAAATTAATAATGCATCAGGAACATTTATTTTAATGTATTCAGAGAAAGATATGACACTCAAGATTATTTAAAGGAAATTATACATATACATTGAAATGATGAGATTCTATATTACCCCCATAAATAAATTTTAGAAATTTTTTTACAAATAAATAAATTAAGTATTTCAAAAATATTGACATGACTTGATATACATTTAAAATGAAATTTCTACACTAATATCTAAATTAAAACAAGAAGTCAAATATTCTTCCTCTATCAAGTTAAATAATTCTTAATTTTTCCTCAATATCTAGAAGATTAATTTCCTAATTTTACAAAAATAAAAAATTTTATAATACATTGAGATATTCAATAATGTGTTTCTTCCCACATTTTTAACATAAAATAAATTGTATATTTTTTCCTCATCGTCTTCTACAAAAAAATACTCACAAGACTCTAACCTTATCTAAATTGGTGTGATAGTTAATTAAACTATGTGAAATTTATTAATCATAATTCATAAGATTTTATTTGTAATAATAAATATATTTACTACTAGAATTCTTGTCCTAATAAATTTCAAGTTCGGACAATCAATACATTTTCCATTAAAACCATTGTTAACTTAGTTCCTTACTACTCTAGTCGTTACTATGAATGAACATTCAGATATAATAATAAACAAACCAGTTCATCTATAAAGGGAAAATTATACAGTTGGAAGAAATAACTCATAAATTAGGTGCAGACTCTAACTGATGAGTCTTTTTCTTCAATATAGGTTATATATTGTAATTTTACTATTTTTTCTCTTATCTAGTTAAAATAAAAAAAGTATATTTTTAATCCATAATAATGGTTTATAAAATGAATATTAATTAACCCATGTATATCCCACAAGATTTCCTGGACATGTGTGTTGTTAGGGATAATTCCCAATGTATAATAATGATGACCAATATATACTTGGAAAACCTTTTCTTGGGTCTTTACCCCTAGATGCATATGTTCCAAAACCATGTCCATTTTCTAGTATCTAGAAAAGGATGTAATTTCTAGGAAAACCACAAAATCTCTACTATATCACAATTTATGTAGGTTCTCTTGTAATTAGTATTATATTTTTGTTTTTATCTAATGATATCTTATCGTAATCCCCAAAAACATAAGATATTCAATAATTCCAACTTAAAAATTTTCAACACCATCAAAACTAAGACCATCCTTGACTCATCAACCCATAATTTCATTCCAAAATCATTAACCATCCTCAACACAAAAAATATTAACCACTAAATTTATCTACAAAGACCTTCAATACCAACTATCAACCCCCTTGATCGGTTTTATTTGATCTAGTTATGAATACAAATAAAATAAAACATAGTATTTGATAAAAATATTTTATTACAATATATTCGACACATTTAATATCTAAGGACCATTTAGTTTAGTGTTTTATTGAATTAAGAAAAATTAATAACATATAAATCTAATGTGTTCTCATCAAATGTACAAATTTTCTCCAATATATAGGAAGATAATATATACATAACGATTCATAAACATCACAAATAAATTCTCCACCCAGGATACTCTTATAGGATTAAAATACTTAATACTTTGTTTCATAACTCTGTGAAAGATAAATAGAATAAATGGGTGAGATCAAGCACTAAATAAGGGTAAAAATAATAAATCACAACATGAGAGACATGAGGCATAATAATATATCATAATGAGAATAATCATAAACATGGTGGAAAAAAATATAAATGTGATAACATGGATTTAATAATGAACATATCATAGGATCATATCATCAAAGGAATGAGAAAACTATATAAACATGAAATTAGATGTCAAGGATCCTTTCCTTATTAACATAAAATAGTTTTATAGGATAACTAAACATTTCCCATATTTTTCCTTAGCTCATTTCCCATGAACCATGATGTCTTACTATATAGATTAATTTCCTAATAAATTATAGTGCTATATAATTTTAGGCCTACACTTCACATAATTAAATATATATATATATATATATATATATTTGTTCCATATGGTTCAAATCAAAATATAATTTTTTGAAAAAGGAAATAAAATCTGTTTTAAATCATTTTCAAGTGGTTCCCCAAGGAAAAACTTATAATTCCAATAAAACACATATCATGATAATCCCATGAAATATAAATGGAAATACAATGACTTTATGCATTATTCTAGGTAAATAACACTAAAAAATATGGTATATGGTATTTACACCTTATAAAAAATGTGTATATGATTTAGACAATAAAATCTAAAATCAATCAATATATTGGGAATCTAGGTGAAACCCTTTAATCAAGTAGTTGGACTTAAGACATTTATAGGGGAAAATAATTGGATGTAAATCACACATATACTAGTGGATTAATAAGAAATAAAACAGAAGTGGTGGGTCATACCATTTATGTAAATGATAATTTCATAATCCATAAAAAAAGGTTGATAGTATCATTTGAACAATACCCTTGATCAAGAATAGTACATAGATGAAGAACACTCATAAGAGAAATAAGAAAATTTCACTGAAAATAAGAATTTCCCTATTCCTTTGGAAGGATTTAGAAAGTAATATTTTATTAAACCATGAAAAAACTAATTTATTTTCTAAAAACATTAATGTGTATATATTATGTCTTATAGAAATCAACAAAGGTGGTATAATGATAAGTTTAAACGAAATCATATAAAAGATATTAGTTCCATTGAAAACGAACCATTTGGAAAAAGTAAAAAATATTTTATTTTGAAATATTTTTTTAAATGAATAAAATTTCTTTGAAAATAACTTTATAATAATATTGAAGGAATATTTTTTAAATCATTTATAGCATTACATGAAAGAAAACCCATTTTTTAAAAAATATTAATTTTTAAAACATTAAAAACCATTTGAAAACTTCTATGAATCTAACATAATAATATTTTTATAAGAAATTAATTTGAAAATATTTGATGGTAATCTTGAAGGTCACTTTGGAGAAAGGTATTTTAGTTATATATAATAATGTTGATAGGTAAAAAAGGACACAAAAGAGAAATACCCATTGGAATATATAGATGTTATTATTATTAGTATCTTGATTTTATTTGAGTAAGTGTTTCATAAAAGTGGAAGATATTGCTGATGATAATTAATATCCAAAAAATCTAATATTATTTGATATAATCCTAGGAAAAAGATACTTTGAAGATCAAGGTCAATGAGATATTTCATGAATTGCAAGAAATGAAATTGAGTCTAGAAACAAATTATTACATGAGTAAAAAATATTGAAGGAGAAATATTATTAAAATAATCCTATAATACCATGAATAAAATACATTTCAAGATAAAATAATAATTGTGAAGAATATACATCATACAATATTAAATTCATGCATAATGTGAAATGTTTCTCAATGAATGGAGGTTGAGACACAAATAACTTACGACTTAAGAACATTTTAATAAACACTCCTTGAATGTAAGAGAGATAGATTGTGAAATAAAAATCGCATGAATAATGATAATATATAATATTAAATATCAAATTTGTGTTATATACACCCTTGAAAAAAATTAGGTGCACAAAAGAGTATGTTTCCCAAAGAAGGATGTTTTGTGACGAAGGCCTTACGACTTTAGTAAATTTTGAATAAAAATTAATTTAAGTATTTAAATCTATATGGTTATATAAATACTTTGAATTAAATCATGGATTATGAAAAAAAAATTTCTTGGGATGTATATACAACATAAAAATAATATATTGGTGCGTTATATTAAAACATTTTCAATGAAGAGGAATTGAGACAAAACACTTACTTTTATGTCTGAAGGCATTATTCACTTGTACATAATTTTTTATATAATCAAATTAATTTTTTTTAAAAATTTAATAAGAACATTTTTTATATATAATTAATTTACCATGGTCTAATTATCATCATAAAATTATTATTTATTAAATAATATCAACTTGTGTCAATTACCCGAGGTGGTTCAATTGATTTTTATGTGAATATATTGGTATAGTGACCATGATTAAGATTATTTTAAATATAGATTAAAAAATATTGAATATGATTATAGTTCTAAATATAATTTTTATCCACTGAATGTGTGTAATTTCTGCGGTCGAGAATCCAATCAACTGGTTCCCCATACCTGTTTTCGCACATGGCCTCAAGCGCATTTTTCCACCTTCTAGAGGATACCGACTAGCAATGAGGTCCTAGGGCTTGATAGTGGGGAAACTAGGCCCTCATTGGCAGAGTGTAGTATAGTGGAATAAATAATAACCATAGCTGAAGTAGTAAACAATATGCAACTGAAGTAAAAAAAATAAATACTAAAAGATAAAGATAACCAGAAAGAATACAATATCAAAATGATGCATCATGTCACATGTTCTAATAAAGTAGTAAAAATATGATACACTACAATAAAGTACAATACAATACAAAAGTATGGTAAAACAAAATGAATCATAACCACATCGCAATCCTTGTCTTGGTCCCATGCTCTCTTGTTCCTAAGCAGCAATCACGTTCCTAAAAAGGGGCCTTTCCCTTATCAACACCTATAAGGATATAGTCTATTTAGGCCCAAAACATGAGCCAAATTGGGTGTGAGAAATAAATTCAATTAGGAAACCACCTAAGGCATGTTCTAATCTATGAGTGGGTATATGTAAAAACAGTGTACAATAGTGAAATGCGGTAAACTAACAGGTACTCAAAATTAAACAATCATACAAGTACTAGAATTCATTTACAATAATTTATTGTTCTTTAATAAATTAAAATTCATTGAATTATATAAGTCTCATGGTCTGGCCTAAGCCTTTATATATAATGTAAACACAAAATATACCTCAAAAGGATGTCTAGACGAACTAAGTGAAGACCAAATCCAAGATTATGCATTTTCTTGGTATACGCGTCATTAATTCATTGCATTTCAATATGTCTCAGGGTCGTGCCCGATTTTTATTCATTTTAAGATATTCAAATTAGGGACAAGGCCAATGTATCAAAATATTAAAAATAGGGACAAGACCAGTGTATCAACATTTCAACATGTTTCAAGGCCAATCACAATGTATCAACATTTTAGCATATTAAACAAAACATGAAAATTTCACTCTTACAAGATTTAAAAAATAACATCTCAGATGGTTAAATTTATATAAAAATACTTTCTATTTAATTAAACTATCACAAAGATTTAACAAACATATTCACATTGAAAACATTTAATTAACCAAATTCATTTTAAACAACCTTT
Source organism: Viscum album (assembly GCA_963277665.1). Classification (NCBI taxonomy): domain Eukaryota; kingdom Viridiplantae; phylum Streptophyta; class Magnoliopsida; order Santalales; family Viscaceae; genus Viscum; species Viscum album. The sequence goes on from OY728122.1 coordinate 193,569,428, forward strand.
CAAAGGAGAAATAAAGGAATTCCCTTGAGAATCCTAGTCCAAACGGCTAAACAGTGGCCATCTAAGGAAAAATAAACCCATGGGATGGCCCTTAATCAAACCAATTATGTTCAGACATGCTTCAATTGATTTATTCAATTAGATACTATCATTTGGTGTTAAAACAGTTTAAATTCTCACCCAAGTGACACCCTAAACATGGTAACAAAGAACTATAGTGTATATAAACAATCCAACAATTAACAAAAGGCCCAAGACCACCTACCTAGTCCTCATGTGACTCTCCTCATCCTGCATGAGATTCCAATTCAAGCTAGAACAAATAATATCTACAAAACAGGGGTGAAATATCAAACTTATATAACTCATTCATGAGATGGAATCTGAAGGAAAAACTCAAGAGTAATAAAGAACATACTGATTGGGTTTCAATTCCACTGATAGTGATAGAATTGTTGTCGAGATGAAGAATTGGGAGGAGATTAAAGGCTTGACACTGCTGTTTGTGAAACCCAAAGAGACCCTTCTCTCTAGAAGTCTATAGGAGGGATAATACCTATTTTAATAAAAAACACCAACTGCACAACATGTAAGTTCATATAAATAGACTGTACACCATTTTAATGTTCATTTGGATACTTTTTTCCACCGAATTTCATTCTAGGACCTTCAGAACTGAATACATAGAATGTACTGAGAAGTACACGGCATGTAGTTTCTTTTTCCTCTATTTCTGTCTGATATTCCCACACTCCATGTCTTCCCATCATACATGGCCAAAATAAACGACACGTACTTTTTATTACACAATTTTTAAGCCTAAATCAGCCTCTATGATAGTATGATTCCATTACATGTCTTGTCTTCCATTGTTTTCTCAAAAACAACTCAATGAAAAAGAATAAAAGAAAACCATACCTCAAAGTAAAAACTAGGTTCTTAAAAACATCGAAGCATAAAATAATTCGTCCTCGAATTTCCCTTCCATGGGTGGTGAATAAATATACGATAATAACTCCGGCCACTAAGCATGTATGTCAGCCTCCCTCTCCCAAGTCAGTTCCTATACTCAGCTGTGAGGACATATCTCCCATACTAGAGGAACTAACTGTCCTCAGAGAACCTCAGTGCTCTTGTAAACTATAAGAATTAATTTTTCCTCAAAATATGCATCAACCTAAAGCTCAACCTCCTCAGGATAAAAATAACGGAGATATGACAAAGTGATAGTAGCATAACTAAGATACATGGAAGAAGTCATGCATGACTTAGTACCTCTAAGGTAACTATAACCAATAGGAAACCAACCCGACTCTGTCCAGAATGTTAAGTGGACCGACATATCTCAGTGAAAGCTTACACCATATCACTATCCTCTTGTTTTCCAATCTTGGAATGACACATTGTAAAACTCGATCCCCGACCTAAAACTCCCAAGGTCATCTATGATGATTTGTGTATGATTTCTGATTAAACTTCACAGTTTCCATTCACTTCCAAATCAACTAAACCTACACAGTTGTCTCCTGGACAAGGTGTGGCCCCATCATAACTACCTCTCCTACCTCTATCCTACACAAGGGTGATCCACATGGCCCCCACTGTACAAAGCCTTATATGGCACCATATTAATAGTATCATGAATTATATTGTTATAGGAGAACTCAACTAGGGGTATATACTTCTCCCAAGATCCACCTAAGTCTTGGAAACGTGCACACAATAAGTCCTCTAGCAACTATATTATACCCTCTGACTAGCCATCAGTATGAGGGTGGTATGTTGTTCTTATAAACACTTGTGTACCTATATCCCTTTTAAAAATATTCAATAAATGATACATAAAGTGAGCGTCCCAATATGAAATTATAGAATGAGGGACCCTATGAAGTCATACCACCTATCGGATATACATCTTTCAAATATCATAAATACTAAAGGTCTCCTTGATTAGAAAGTAATGAGTGACCTTCATAAGCATGTAAACTAACACCCACAAAACATCGTTTCCTCTAAGATACCTCAGTAACCCCATCAAAAAATCCATCGCAACATCATCCCATTTCCAATCAATAATGGGTAGCTACTATAAAAACCCATCCAACCACTAATGTTCCACTTTCTCCTACTGACAGGTGGAACATGTCATTAAAAAAAAAGATACTTCTCGCCTCACACCTAGGCACTAGTATTAACGGTGCATGTAACAGTACATCTTGGTGACTTCGGGATTCACTACTGAAGATGATGTATGAAACTCCTACATCGCCTCCTCGCCAATATCCCCTAGAGCACACACACATCCATGGATACCGATAACATCATCATTACATATTGTCCATACAGAAAGAGGGTCCTCATATGCCACACACTCATGTAGAACTAGGACTTCAAGATCTAATAGCTTCCCCATTCTGACTCTATACAGTAGGGCTAAGGTAACAACAAGAGATGAAAGATAAGTCTGTCCCTGAAAGTTGTGAGCCTCTAAATGAATCGTATAGAACCAAGATATAAGCTTTCATTCACCACTAGCCTCCTTAACTTCATGTATCTAAGTCCTAATTATCAGGGTGTTATCCACTGTGTCGCCCTTTCCATGCATATAGGCATGATGAAAATCAAATGAATGATGGTATTCCACCCACATTCGCTGTCTGAAATTCAAATCAAACATAATAAATATATATTTGAGTCATTTTTTTCTATTTACACCAAAAAATTCTATAAAAATAAATAATGTCTCCAACATTACAAAGTGTGAAAAAATACATCCAACTCTAGATTATGTGCCGGTTAATTCATCTCATGCGGACTCAACTATCAAGACCCATGCACAACAACTCGATCCCCTTGCCTAAGGGATAGTCCAATTCTAATACGTTATGCATCATAGTACACAGTGTAACTATTTACCAACTCTAGAAATATCAGTATCAACACTGAATTCAAATGTCCCTTCAACTCCTGAAAGGCCACATCATAATAATATGACTAATAAAACTTCACACCTTTCTTAGTCAAGACCATTTTCGACACTTATAATCATGATAATTCCTGTATAAAATGAAAGTAGTAACCAGCTATCCACAAGAAACTCTACAACTCAAAAATGATCTTGGGAAACTCCCAGGTAACTACTTATCTTACCTTCTCTAGGTCCATTGATACTTTAGTCTCCGAGATAACATGACACACGATGTTAATCTGAACCATCTAGAAGTTTCATTTGGAAACTGGAGAAAAGAAATGATGCTCTCTTAGTGTTTTCAAAACGATCTCAAGATGATTATCATGGTCATTTCAATTGTGAGAATACACCACTATATCATCCATGAAAACCAACATAAAATAATATAGGTAAGGATGTAACAATCGGTTCATCAATGCTTTGAAAAATAATGGAACATTCGGGAGACCAAACGACATAACCAATTACTCATAGAGCCCATACCTACTATGAAAGGGCGTAAGAGGTATGTATTCTAGTTGAACATGTACATGGTGATATCAAGACCTTCTGTCAACATTTGAGAAAACTCAACCTCCTTGATTTTGATCAAATAGGTCATCTATCTATGGCAAGGAATATCTGTTTCTAACTGTAAAACAGTTCTGTTTCTGGTAGTCCACGTATAGCCTAAGGGAAATATTCGCCTTTTTTTGAAAAAATGACCAGTGAACCCCAAGGAGAAGTACTGGTTCAGATAAAACCCTTATCTTTAAAATCATCCAACTTCCTATTGAGCTCCTTCCACTCTGTCATGGCTATCCTATAAGGAGGAATAAATACTTGTGTAGCTCCAGGAAATAGCTCAATTGTAAAATCCACCTCTCTGACTAGAGGTAATCCTCAGAATTCATCCAAGAAAACATCCTTGAAATGATAAACCATTGGAGGGAAATCACCTAGACATGTTCTATATTCATCTAGATATAAAATCACAATCTTGGCTGTCATCCCATGCATCCCACTGTTCTCGGGTCCAACTCGGCTCTCCAGATCATCCCATTCACCCATATATAGAAACTCTCCACCTTATGGTGATGTGAAACACAGCCTGAAGTGATATGAATCATCAAAGGCTCAATAATAAGACAACCATTCCATTCCAATAATGAAATCAAATCTCGTCATCTCTAAGACATAGAGGTTCCATAAAAAGTTACACCCACCAATATCAAGGGGAATTCCTTCCACTAACACACACCTGTCATTATAATCCCTAAAAGTGTGTCTAGTATCATAACATCATAATAAATATAAAAACATGTCCCAAGGCTTTCCACAATGACCAAAAATATAAAACTATGCGTAGAACCCATATAATAAAGTGAATAAGATAAATAGAGGCAGCTAGAATAGCACCTCTAATAGTATAAGGTCCAAGAAACTGCTCATGTTGGGTTTGTTGCACTACATAAGATGGACCTGTACCGTGTCCATAAGACACTTCTTGGCTACCCCCAGCCGACCCACCCTACTGCTGCTGAGATCCTAGTGTCCGGATACCTCGACCATGACCACCCCTCATCCTGACCGGCCTAACGTATTCCAGTTCCCTGACTGGTGAGAAGCTGATGACCCCACTCTTGAACATAGAGTTGGTGCAGAACCTCACTCACTATATTCCAGTGGAAATTTCCTACAAAATTGCTATAAATGTCCCATATTTCTGTAAGATTAGCACTCCATCTAGTCTATCGAGCACTGAGGTTTTGTATTCCCAATCCATCTACACTAGTATCACCTCACCAAGATACTTAATGATATGTTTTGTCTACTACTATCACCATGAGAAAACAATATATGAATCTTATTCTTACCAGTAGAAACAGTACCCGATCTCCATGCCAAACTACCCTATCTCGCACCCACAGATTCCTATAGGTTGCACTCGCTAATCAGCGCCTAATTCATTATAGCAGAGACACAAGTCAAAATGACGGCATTCACCTGGGATCAGATTTCAAACCTGAGAGCATTCTTGAATCATCCAGCTTTCGATTCATCATCACCCATAAAAATAGGTGTGAATCACTAAAGATCAGTAAACTGGGCAGAATAGTCCCTAACTGACACGTGCACTACTCCTAGGGCATTAAATCCCAAGCTCAATCAACTCTTAGCGTCTCGGGAAAATAATAATCATAGAAGGCCTCTCAAAATTATTTCCATGTCATATCCTGATGATTCCCTACCTGAGTGATAACATACCACCATCTCTTGACAGAATAACACAACATATATGTGGAGGGATTGACCCTCCTCTAAATAGACATATTCAGATGCCCATATATAGTTATCACTTATTCCAACCAAGATTCTGGAACCTTTGGTCTTCCATCCCTTAAAACAGTTGGTGGATGCTGCTTCTAGAAGATACGTGTCCACTCTATATAGATGTGGCAGCATGCTGTTCTCCCTAAAAGGTCTGCATGAACCTCACAAAGCCCTCAAAGAACTCTACATCATCACCTTCATCTAGTATAATAGCTGGTGCCCCAGCTAGAAAAACTAGATGCTCCATAAGTAGCCTATGGACGACCATTTTTGGAGTATGATCATCGCTGCTCTCCTGGAGTATATTTCATGGTTATCATGATGGCATGACTTTATAAGGTTAAGAACACACCTTATTTGAATCTCATCCTCATAGTTTTCTGTTTAGGAGTTCCAAAACAAAACAAGAAAAGACCCTCAAAGGGTGGGAAAAAGGTACTGAATGGTGTGTAAAAAGAATACATGGTGTGTTCTCTAACGATGTCACATGGTCGTAATCTACAGCTTTCTATGGCGTGTATCAACCCCAGGTACATGGTGTGTTCCTCATGCACATGACATGTACAGAGGTCTGTCCTCCTGGCCATGTACTCCCACACGACCAAGTCTATATGGGCTCTACTTGGGTATGCCACACAACGTGTACTAAAAGTAAATGGTGTGTTTTGATCAAAACTCCATATCCCATGTTTTATCTCACACAACATGTTACATTGTCAAATACTACATAGAGTTTAAAAATCGTACGTGATGTGTTCTTCTTAAAATAGGGAACATCATCTCCCCAAATAGTAAGAACAAAAGGCATGTTAGGATAAACTAAAAACTTTATATAATGAGTTTTTCAGGATATAAACTCTAGATTTCCTCGAAAACCCTTGTTCTACAGAATAACCAACAAGTGGAATAACAAATTCCGATCATTGAGGGCCAATAATCCCCGATAATCCATGTGTGTAACCAAAGAAAAACATATCACAATAAAATTATATAATAAAGGAGGAATCATTATCCAAAAATTTCCAATCCAAGTGGCCCATACACTTCAGAGATCAAATTTTGGCATCCATCCAAATCGAACCATATCACATACCAATACACCTTTCATAAAAGAAGGCATATCTATCAAGGTAAAATCACAAAAACATGTATCTCTAGAATGAAATCTATCACAACAACATGCAATATCTAATGCAACATAGATGGCACAGAATAATGCATGGTAAGTGATTATAATAACTATCTATATGATGCATGAGAAGGAATACCCACATTTAATTAGGATAAAACAAAATAGAACCATAATAATCTCAATAATAACAATAGAAAACAACAGCATCACTGAATGGTAAAATAAAATCAATTGTAATTACTCAAAATCCAAAAGCCAATTAAATTCGAGTCAAATGAGATTTTCCCTATACATGGGGTAGCTACCCCTAGGCACAACTAATTACCAAAATCCATATCCTTTATATCATTTCGAAACAGTATATCAAACTAGAAAAGAAACTTCTCTGATCCCACTTTGTAACATCTCGGGTCTTAAATCCACACAACTGATGCCTCTTAACCATTTGGACACATGGCCTCAAATGCATTTCCCCAAACTCTAGAGGATACTGAATAGCAGTGATAGACTAGGGTGTGATAGTGGGGAAACTATTCCCTCATAGATATAGTGTAACATTGTTGAATAAATAATAACAATAGTAGAAGAAGTAAAGAACATGAAACTAAAGTAAACAACTAAAGATTGATAGATAAAGATAACCATAAGGAGTATAATATCCAAATGATGAAGAATGTCACATGTTCTATGAAAATAGGGAAAATATGATAGACTAAACCCACGTACAATACAATACCAAAGTATAGTAAAAGAAAATGAAACTTATCACCATCATAAGCCTTGTCTTGGTCTCATGCTCTCATGCTCTTAAGCAGCAATCATGTTCATGAAAAAGGGGCCATTCCCTTATCAACACCCGCAACCATATAGTCGGTTTGGGCCTAAAACATGTCCCAAATAGGGTGTGAAAATTAAATCACAGTAGGTAACCACCTAAGCTCTATTCTAATCTGTCAGTGAGTATATGCAACAATAGAGTACAATAGTGAAAGATGTAAACTAGCAGGTACTCCAAATTAAACAATCATACAAGTACACGAATTAATTTACATTCATTTATTTTTATTTAATAAATTCAAATTCATTGAATTATATAAGTCTCATGGTCTAGACTACGCTTGTATATCCCCTATATAATGTAAACAAAACAGATACCTCAATGGGCTATCTAAATAAAAAAAGTGAAGACCGAATCAAAGATTGTGATTTGGCTTGGAAAAAGCCTCATAATTCATTCCATTTCAATATTTCTCATGGAAAATCCTGATTTATAATAATTTGATCATATTCAAATCAGGTACAAGCCTAATGTATTAGAATTTCAGCATATTAAAATCTAGGACAAGACCTGTGTATCGACATTTTAGTATATTTCAAGGCCAAGAAAAGTCTATCAACATTTCAGCATAATAAACAACACTTGTAAATTTCACTATTACATAGTTAACAAAATGAAATCTCACATGGTAAAATTTATATAACAAGAATAAAATGTGAATTAAACTATCCAAAACCATTAAAAAACATATTCATATGGAAAACATTTAATTAACAAATTTCATTTTAAAAAACCATTCGAATGGGAAAAAATGGCATTCCCATTAGCATCCTAGGATAAATGTCTAAACAATGGTCATATAAGGGAAAAAACACCCGTTGGGTGGCCCTTAATCAAACTAAATAAGTTAAAACATGATTTAATTAAGTTATTCAATCACATACTGTCATTAGGTATTAAAACGGTTCAAATGCTCACCCAAGTGACACCCTAAACATGGGTGCATGACACTATGGTGCATATAAACAACCTAAAATTTAACAAAGGCCTAAGAACACCTACCTAATCCTTGCGTGACACTCTTCATCCATCTTCAGCTTTTAATTCAAGCTAGAAAAAATAATTTCTATGAAATAAGGATAAAATCACAACCATAAATAACTCAGTAATTATATGGATACGATGGAATGGATCAAATTTAGTCATTATTTTATTGATTGGGTTCCTATGCCTCTAACAATGATTAAATCAAAGTCTAGACGGAGACTTGGGTTGTGATTGAAGGTTCGACGCGATAGTTTGTGAAACCTGGTGTTCCGCTTCTCTGTCAAATTTTATAGGATTTCAACCACCCGTTTTTAAGAAAAAATGCCAAATAAAACGAATTTATGTCTATATACATGGTGTGAAAATCATTTTTTATTCATTTTGTGGTTTGTTTCCTCCAACTTACTTTCTTAGACATGCTAACATGACTATGCGGTGTGTACTGAGAAGTACATGGTGTGTAGTAGTTTTTTCTTCTCTTTCATTCCAACATGACCCCACACCAATAATTCCCATCATACATGGCCAAACAACATGATTTGTACATATGATTACATATTGTGTAACCGTAAATCATCTTGTGAGACATTATGATTCATGTACTTGTCTAGTTTTCCCTTATTTTCTGATAAACAACTCATGGAAAAATAATAAAAGGAAACTATGCCTTAAATTAAGAACTGGGTTCTTATTATGTTTTTTCATATTCATTCATAATTTATGGTCATGGAAAATAAAAATCATTTCTATATGGAAGTGATAATTTGTTGGTACACAAAGTCAACAATATTATTTCCCATAAAACATAAGGGAGACAGAAAGTATAATGTTTTATCATTTAAAAAACAAAATAATTTTATAAATATATTATTTACTCATTAAAAACCCATTTTTAATAATATAGGAAATATTATGATGAAAAATAGTATACTATGCAGGAAGGAAGTAGTATATACCTATACATGATGACACTTTTATTTTTTGAATGGTTTTTTAGGAAGGAAGAATAGTTATATTCAATGGGTATAATAACATAAAATCATTTAAATAATATTGATTCTAGCACACTAATATATATAGAATATATTAGTGGTGGAATAATAAATAATGAATAACGAAAAATGGTTAAGAAAGTCTCGATACCTTCACTGAGACATTGAAATTTCTCATGAATGAAATGTTGAAAATGGAAGATTTAGGATATATTATATTGACTAGAGGCCTGAGTTCATTAAAATAAAATCAATTAGAGGTAATTCTATGATATTTATAAGAGTAATTTTAATAGGAGGTCAATTATATAAGGGGTGTAAGTGGTATCCTTTTATAAACCAAGAAAAGGGATCTTTCTAGGAGACAAAATGTTAAGTAACAGGTAAGAATGGAAGTATATAAAATTTAGGTTAGTTTGGTTTGTTATTGTTTGTGAGAAATGTGGTTATGAATTTATAACCTAAAAAAGGGCTTTTATGAGGTTTAATTTTCAAGTAAACTTTAGATAATTAGATCCACTTTAGATTAGTCATTTAATCAATAATTATTCTTAATTAAATATGAATCAATCAATTATTTTATAAATAAGAATATAAGTATATAGTTATTTCCAAAAATATACAAGATTATTCTTATTTTTTTTATCTATTTAACCTAATTTATTTAATAAATAAGGTAAAATAATATTTTAAATTAAATACACAAAACACATATTTTATTAAATATTTTTTTTGAAATTTTAAATTTATGCATACGATAAAATTTTGATGGTTACTAATTTTATTGGTAATTATTTATTTTTTATGGAAAAAATAAAATCTATATGACATTAAAATTATTCCATATTTAAAAAAAATCAATTAATTAAAATAAAATATAGAAACAGTTTTATTTATTAAAGTAACCTTTCAATATAGTCTTAGTATTTATTGGAATGGGATTTATAAGTTGAAATAATATTTTAAAAGGAATAATATTATTCCATAGTTTCACATTTTATAACATAAATGGTTTTATGACATTATAATACTTTACAATATTTTGATAATGTTATGAAATTTTAATTTTTGTAAATACCTATTTTTCAAGTAAAAAATTGATATTCCCCATAAATGATTAAAAAAATTAATAAAATGTAAATTTTGATATTCTGAAATAATAATTTAAGTAAATTTTATTCTTATTTATTTGTATAAATTAAATATTTCACATTTAAAATAAAATTCAAAATATAATGATAAAATACTTTTATATAAAAATTTCCATCTAAAATATTAAGTGTTTTTAATATTATTTCGTACCAATTTTCTAATTTAATGAATTTAAAAATTTTATATCATATATATATATATTATATGTTATCATAATGGCCCTTTAAAAATTAATATTTTAATTTAATTAGGCATCATGACATTTATTTTAGTTTGTGCGAAGAAAGATATAACACTAATAATTATATAATGGAAAATATATGTACTGAAATCTCATGATGTTAAATTACCCAACTTAAATAAATTGAATCCTTTTAATTTTTAACAAATACATTAATTATGTATGTAAAAACGATTGACATGTATTATGATAAAATTTCAAATGAAATGACTACATTAAAATATTAAGTAAAACTCAAAGAAAAGTATTCTTCATCTATCGAGTTAACTGAATGATTCATTTTACCTTTTTAGTTGGATACTTTATGACATTATTTTCCCAAAATAATGAATATTCTATTTACTTTGATACATTACCTAGTGGGATTCTTCCAAGAGTTTTGACATGAATGAAATTATATCTTTTATTCTTTCATCATCTTCATCACCTGAATTTTCAACACTACTCTATAATTCTCTTCTATAGTGTGATAGGGGATTAAAATATGTTAAATTTATTAATAATAATTCATGATAATTGATTTTACATGATACAATACTAATAACCCCAATTCTTATACTAATATATTATAGGTTAGGACAATCACAACATTTTCCATTACATCCATTATATGATTGGTGCCTTCTTTCTCCAAAAATTACGTTAAAATAAATTTTAGAGATAAGAATAATTAATTAGTTATTTTATAGAGGGAAAACTATGAGAAAAGAAAAAAACATAAATTAGGCGCAAATGCTAAATTATGATTCTTTACGTAAAATCTAGGTTATCCATGTTCATTTTACTATTAATTTCTCTAATATAGTTGTGTATTGTATTAGAATTTCCATGTAATGTTTTTAAATTATATGGAATTATTTTGCAATTGCATGCTTTGACGACACTTGATTCAGAGGCCTGGGGTGCCCGAAATGTAATTTTGAACTTATTATATAGTATGTTCTGAAAATGTATTAGTGGGTTTTTATAAATTTTGAACCAGCTCTCAGATAAAAAAGTCGAGGGCACCGTTGATCTCAGAATTCTGGGATTCACCTAGAAAAGAATTAACTTCGATCGACAAGGGTCAGACAGAAATGTTTTTTGGACTTTTTAGAAAATAAAAAAATAATATTAAAAAGTTATTTTATTTCTTTTCTCAACCATTGAGCGGCGGACGGATTCACAATGGTGCGGTAATGAGGTAATAAAAAGGCTCATTAATGTAAATCCCATAATGTCTTTTGATGTCACAGTGTATCAACGGTACATTTTAATAATTGAAAGAACTTAATGATTCAACGTCACAACATAACAGAAACACTGCGACATGTTCTTGTTTTAATTAGCTAACGCATTGGAGAGTGGGGAATTAAACCATGGGAAATTATATAACAAACCTATAGGGATTTTCCTCGCTAAAGAAGAAAGATGAATGTTGGCATAATGTCATCAACTTCTACATATCTCAAAGAATGAATCTGGGAAGTGACAAATGAAGTCAACCACTTAAACCCTAGAGGACAGAACACTATAGAATTAAACTTCTAATGAGGTAAGGGTTTATTCTTTCTCGGTGGTTGTTATTATTATTTTTTCTTGTTCTAAATTACCAATGTAGATTAAGCGAGGAATAGGATGATCCCCTGATTGTTCATTATTGTAGGAAGGAGATATTTTCTGGGGTTTCTATTTGGGATAAAACTTTTATGGTAGAAACATCATGCACAAGACTACCTACTTTTAAACGTCTAACATGGAGTGCGCGGGCCGACACTAAAAATTCCCGAGACCCACTTACTTGTTCGTTCTTCATGGAAAAATTCTACAAATGGTGGAAATGTGAGATCAAGGCTTTCGTAGGAAAGGTGGAAGACCTAGAGTCTCGTCGGCATAGAAGGTTCAAGAAACAGACTCCTAGAGTAACTACGGTGGCCCGCAGAAAGAACCAGTGGCAGCAGTCACAGGTAGAGGGAGATGGCATGGCGCAAGGGAATAAATCTGCCACCAGCTATCCATGGTAGTGTGAATATGTGATTGCAACCGACACCTCGGGGAGGGGTGGCCAGTCTCTGGGCCACATAGGGGGAGCTGACGACACACGGTTGAAGACCGCATTTGGAAATCTTGGCCAAACAAATTTTCCAACTGCGGCGAACCATGGTGAAATCTTGAGAGACAAATGAGATATCAAGATAATTCCTAGCCATGCTGAAGGCCGGTCTGCCTCTTGCAGAATGGGAGGACTCACGGGCCGAACCCACCCCGACGGGTCAGACCCACCCCATCGAGCTGGACCCTCCCCATCAGCTAGGGTTGGACACACAGTCAAATAGGCCCGCTACCCAATGGGCTGCATTGTGGCCGAGCTAGGTTCTGGGGTGGCTCAGTAGACCTATGATGGGACGATGGACCCTGGGTCAGGTCAAGTAGGGTCGGACCAGCCCGAGACCTAACCGGACCTTTTTTGAAAAAACATCAATAACAAAAAGGCTGGGCATCCGATTGATTTGTTGTTTATGGAAATAGGACTCTTGGTATGAGGCAGTCCTTCTGATATACTCTACAGAGCTTTGGAAGAGGTTGGCATACTGCCGGGTTGGATCGAACTCAAAACCAACAGGGCCCTTTTTACAAAAATGCCTATATCTTATAGACTAGGCACCCTTTTAACTTATCTTCGATTGCATTGAGACCCCTATGACGAGATCATCCTTTGGGTTAGTCTGGGTGGGACAAAGTGGTGGTTGAGATATGACCAATGGATGAGAATAAGATCCTCCAAAAATCAAACATGCTAATTGCAGGAATCCACTAGCTTGTTGTGATGTGAAGAATGAAGAGAGACCCTTCATGGATCGACAAAAGAACGACCATTATTGGATCACCATAACAGATAACCATAATAGATTAGTATAATAGTGGATCTTTATGGATTATTAGTATCATGAACCTTCGTGGATCAGCATAAGAGCGACCATCCGTGGATCATTAGTAGTGTGAACCATCGTGGATCAGTCGTAGAGGGACCCGTCATGGATCAATAGCAAAAAAACCCTTCATGGATCAGCCAAGAAGTCACCCTTTTTGGATCAGTAGTACATCCTCTTAATAGAATAAGGTGATCTAAATTTAAGACTAATCATATTTACTTCTGTACATAAGTTATACCTGCTATGATCTGTGTCTTTTTCATTGGGCTTTACATGAGATCTTACATTGTGGTATTATTCCATTGTGGATTTCAATGAGACATGAGTTGGTCTCAGGGTCCCTATTGAGTATCATTATACTCTCACATGCACATGATTCACATGAACCTATTGTGTCTTGTGTAGATGACAGATATCTTTGACAGGGACTTTTTGGGGCTAGGGATAGATGGTGCTATGAGGGGGATCAATATTAATGGTGTTTTGCAGTGACATCCGACAATGAGATGAACCTACCCATCTGCTAGTATCCCTGGCGGATGACCTCATTATCTTATACATCTTTTGATGTAAATTCCTTTCAGCTGGGATTGTATTCTGGCCCTTTAAATTTACACATTTTACTCTCAGTTTTGGAACATTGTGGTGGTTATACTACTTTCTTTCCTTTGTGGTTTTCTTTGTGTTGTATGCCCTGTTTGTGTTTTTACATGTTCAAAGAAAATACATTCCCTTTTTGGGATATTCTTTTACAATGCTAGTCACCAGGCTCTGGCTGATCAATGGAGGGATTGGGGTAGTCACGACATGGGCCCAGGGAGACAGGTCTTGACAAAGTGGTGTGATAGGGTGATCGGTTCAACTAGAAGAACTAAGAGTTTGTATTTCCATGGGGGAAATAGTGTTAAGTGTATTGATTTTGGATTTCAGCCCATGGAGTCCATTATTGGTGTGGTAGCTAAGGTATCCATACACTATGACCCCAAATTCTTTATTCTGACTCTGTACACAAAAACACAGGTTTCATGTGTTTTAGAAATATTTTTATCTTGATCAATTTTGAGTCATCTCACCCGGTATATCTTATTGAACGTGGAACATCTGTTTCCCTACCAGATGCCTCTAAGAAGACAACCAACCAAGATTCTACTGAGGGATCATGATGATGGCTCATAGATCGATGATGTTTCAGTGTTGGGACCACTTACAGCAATTTCACCTTCGAGTGGTGTAACAACAGCACCACCACCCATAGATAAACATTTGCTACCAGCCCCTCATATAGATAGTTCATGATGATTGATCATGGTTATTGAGTTCCAATGGTAGTTTTTTTATTTTTTCTAGGTGAGACAGATCCTCAGGTAGTTTAGGATTGGCTGGAGGCAGTTATAAAGGTTTTTTCGCCAGATTGAGACACCTACAGATGAGATGGTGGTCCTAGTCGCTATCTTTTTTTGGGAACAATATGGAAATAGTGGATCTTGATTATATAGACACATGATGAGGTGACATTTTCATGGTTGGAATTTGAGAGCCTCTTTAGGGTGGAGTTCATACCAGAAAAACTACGCTCAGTGCGTATTCAGGAGTTTCTACACCGATAGTTGAGCAACCTGACCGTGGCCTAGTACTCAGAGAGGTTTAACAACCTCTGCCTCAACCCCACTGACATGGTACATGATCCTTTATTCAAGGCTCGAACCATTGAGGAGGGACTCTGACACAAGATCAGGGCATCGATTATTTCACTCAGCATCCCGACACAGGATGAAGTGCTAGAGAGAGTTCTACTAGGGGAGAGCTTCCTAGCCGAGAAGGCACTGACGATGAGAGACACCATAAGATGATAGGTGGCCGAGTCATCTATAGGATGATATAGGCAGATGATGTATAGGCCCAAATGAGCCATACCTTTCGGATGATGACCACAAGATGCAAGGTAAAAGGTGCATAGATCACAAGGTAGAGGAGGTCAGCGGATGACTAGAGTTTGATATTCCTACAACAGGCTAGGGCACATGTCTCATGACTGTCCAACTCTATGAATGGGTGACAAGTAGATGGTCGAGGGACCGCTAAGGCAATGAAAATGGTTTGTGTGAGGAGGTCCATAGGGCAGTATATGTGGTATGGGAGTTGTTCAAGTGTAAGTTGGTGGACAACGGTTTGAGGTAATACCTCCACCACTTCCAGGTGGTCCACCACGAGCTCAGGGTGCCAGATGATAAGGGTGAGATTAGATTCATGCAGTGGAGGCCTATGACCATGGTGCTCCAGAGATGATTAGAGGTACAATCTGTGTCTTCTCCACCTTAGCCATAGTTCTTTTAGAAACAGGTGACAGTCACTATTTCCTTTCCACAAACCACATTCGAGGTGCATAGATTATAGTGGAGTAGTTTTATCGATCCTTTTAATTAATGACTCATATGAGATGATATTCGACAATTAACACTGGTTCTGGCAGTGTGAAATTACTCTAGGAGAGGAGATCGTATTCTGGGATTTCATAGTAGCAGTGTCGAGGCCTTATGACATCATCTTGGATATAGATTGGTTATCCATAGACCATACTCAGATCGAAAGTTTTAGGTGAAAAGTGCATGTGTCCATGAGGATAGGCCCAGGATTTCCTTCACTAGTGGGAAGAGAACATTTGTAGCACCAGATGGGCTTTCTCAGAGGAGGGTGCGACTGATCACTCACCAGTTGGCTAGCCTCACCCTCGGTGTGGTGGATGATATGAGTCAGAGCATTCCTATAGTGGTGGAAAAAGTAAGAGGATGTCTTTCTTGAGGATGTTCTGGAACTACCTCCTCATAGCTAGGTAGACTTCTACACTAATCTATACCCAGGGATGACATCGATATCCACATCGACATATCAGATGGCTCCCGTGGATCTTCGTGAGTTGATGGAACAACATGAGGACATTAAGGTGAAGGGATTCATGAGACTCAACGTTTCTCCATGGGAAACCTCAGCATTGTTTTCCAAGAAGGAAGAAAAAATCAAAAGACTATGTGTGGACATCTAGTGCGTGAACTAGATGACCGTGAAGAACATGTATCCAATGATGAGGATTTATGACCTCTTCAATTAGTTGAAGGGAGTGAGGTGGTTCTCGAAGATATACCTCTAATCAGGTTATCATCAGCTTGTGGTACGAGATGAGGATGCGATGAATACAAAATTTAGGTGTTATTATAACCACTATGAGTTCTTAGTGATGCCATTAGGTGTAACCAAAACCCCCACAGTGTTCATGGGACCCATGAACATGATCTTACTACCTTACCTCGATCATTTTGTGGTGGTATTACTTGATGACATCTTGGTGTACTCAACATCAGAGGGGGATAATGAAACACACTTTCATATAGTTCTGAATACACATTAAGGGAACCAAATTTATGGTAATCTATCAAAGTACTAGTTCTGGATTCGGGAGGTTAACTATATAGGAAACTTCATCACAGAGACTATAGTTGTGGTGGATCTAGTGAAGATTGAGGTAGAGATTTCTAGGGAGCCTCCCTAGACCATGACTGAGGTGTGGAGTTTCCTGGGGTTGGATTGGTACTATTGGAGGTTTGTACCTAACATTTACAAATAATCATCACCCTTGTCATATTTGATGAAGAGGGGAAAACCATTTGTGTGGAAATAGATGTGTTATCATAGTTTGGAGGAGCTGATGAGGAGACAGATGAGTTCCCCTATCTTGAGACTTCCATAAGAGGGTGTTGGGTTTGTTGTCTTCTATGATGGATCAGGGACCAAACTGGGATGTGTCCTGACGCAGGAGTGAGAAGTGATCACCTATGGCTCATGGTAGTTGAGGAAGCATGTGTATAACTACACAACCCATGAAATGAAGTTAATTGTAGTGGTATTTTCCTTGAAGATGTGGTGGCACTACATGATGGTTGAATGATTTACCATATACTCCGACCAAAATATTATCAGTTATATATTTTCATAGAAGTACATAAAACTGATACAGTGGAAATTTCTAGATTTTTTCTAGGGCTATGAATTTGAGATAGTCTGTACTCATGGGAAGGGGAACTTGGTGGTTGAAGCGCTCAACAGGAGGTCTTGTTTGAAACTATTGAGTGAGGTCATGAAGTAGCTAGACACGATGAAAATTTCCTTCATGGATGATGATGGAGAATCTTACCTGAATTCTATGACTATCACTCCCCAACTCCTTCTACATGGTAGGGACTAAAAACATGAGGATGTTGACATCGAGGCCCGACGTGGTCAGATTTCCTCAGGGTAGGCTCCTGATGGATTTTCGATAGGTGGAGAGCATGTCAACCTTCATAGAGGATGAACCATAGTACCAGTGACATTAAAAGAGTAAGTGTTGTGGTAGTTACAAACATACGCTTTGGCGGTAAATCCTGGTGTGGTGAAGATGTACCAGGACCATCGATTTTAGTAATCGTTTATTAGGATAAAGAAAGAGGTTGTAGAGTTTGTTTCACGATTCCTCACTTGTCCCCAAGTAATGGCTGAGCATCAGGCCCCAACAGGATTGACACAACCACTCAAGGTACGAGAGTTGAAGTGGGATAATATCTTCTTGGACATCATGATGGGGTTTCCCCACATGTCTAGGGGCCATGACTCTATCTGGGTGATCGTTGACTGACTCATCCACTCGGCTAACTTCCTACCCATCTAGAATTGTGGGGCACACTATGAATGTGTTTCAAGAATCCTAAAGCCTCAATGATGATATAAGAATAGATTCATAAAATATAAACCTATACATAATGAAATTTGGTATGTGATTCCCATAATATGTTTTATTTGTACTCAACCTGGACATTTAGTAAGGAAATGTAGTTGGAAGATTTCATGGAGAAAAAATACCATCAAGAGGACCCCTAATTCAATATATTATAAATAAAGTCTATATAATTGAAACAAGACTATTAATATTGAAAATATGTCCAATATTATAGATGAAAAATATGGATCCCAACAAAGGGTTCCACAACCACCAATTATGTTACACTCACAAAAGAATTAATTGAAAGAAAAAAATTAAACTATAGAAGAGAAATGTAGGATCTTATCTATTCATGAGTAAGAACTGTACTCATTTAATGAAAGTCATAGCTCAAAATAAAATGGTGGAGGTTGACTAGAAGGATGTAAAAGAGAAATAATAATCATGGAACTCTGGTGTACATATGATCAATATCTCAATATGATAAATGAAATCTAAATAAGAGACCTCTGAGGGAGAAATAAGAATGAGACTTATTACAATATTAAGAGTCATGATCCAAAAATAAATATTGAAAGATATTTTACAAGTGGTGTGTTAGTGAAATAAATTTGTTTTAGTGTATTTTAAAACAAAACTATGAAAAAGTCATAGCCTGTATAATCAATTTACATAAAGAATACTAAGCATGTGGGTAAATAATGCCTATTTTTATAGACAGATCAGTTGAAATTGAATAGGAATTTAGAACCATAACAAAAGGAGTACAATTATTTGTATTTAAATATCAAAGGTAATTTTTATCATGATGAATGAAAATCCTCTCCTTAAGTATGTATAAGGTATCAATCTCCCTATGAATTTAAATATTATAATATCTATTTGAAGTGGTGAAGGATTAAGGGAGAGATATGATCCATGGGGTGTGTATGTGATGGAAGTAAACTGATACAAAAGCTAAACTGAAAAACCTTCATCAAGAATATTCTTAATACATGAAATTTACATATGTTATAAGATACAAAAAGTGTTATTAAATAAACACTATGGTTTTCCAATGTATGTATGAATATATCATGATGTGGAAATGGATGATCATATAATGAAGAGCCTAATGTGAAACTAAAAATCTATCAAAGATAAAATAAAATTTTAATGTGGTTCTAAGTAACCTTTAATAATAAACCATTGGTATCAATCCTCTGATCAAAGTGGAATTTGAAAAATAAAATAAAATATATATTAGTGTAGAAGAAGAAATATTCTTGTATTTCATGTTTATATATTTTGTTTTGACAATGTGGAATTAGCTAACTATTTTCAGCATACAAATAATATACTAGAAAATAAATAACATTCCTATCAAGTGGTCTGCCCGTTATAAATAATAAATCATTATTTGAAAAAATCTCAATGATTGGTATCAATAATATGTATTTCTCCAAATATTGATATATTCAAGGATATTTGTTGACAAGAACTATAGTATGCTTAATGATATCTGAAAAAGGAATCATGTGATAGATTGAATATCTCATATACCAAGTGGTACCATGGGGGTTTCCTTAACAAGTTGTTTTAGTTATTTTAACATATGATATGTCACAAAAACTTGTGATTAATTTCTTAACTATTTTGTGTTAGCGTGATTGATTTTATAGGATTTTATTCAAAATAAATAATTTTTTGTTAATAAAATTTATGTAAGTAAGTGAGTTACATGGAAAAAATTAGTTTTTTTATTGCAATATTGTTTCATACATTGAGTTTTGACATTGTATGATTAAATTATTTGTCAATGAATTAATTTTAAGTGGTAATTTGAATCATTAATATCTTTAAAAAAATTTAAACAATAATAAAAAATGGATTTGAGCTTGAAACATGTTAAAAAGTGAAATGTATTCTTATAAAAAATGATAGACGTTGTAAAAAGTGAAATATATAGATAAAATAGGGAGAAAAATCTATTTATATATGTTTTCACACTACTGGAAGTGAACTCCCCCAGTGGTTTAAGAAGCTCATTGGAAATCTATAGAATAAATATTATTGATTAAGGGGTTTTCAATATATAGATGAAGGGATCCGTTGTGAATTTTATAGTGATAAATAGAGGATAATTAAAAGAAAATTTATGTTTAATGAAATCAATTTTGTGTGGATTTAAAATGGGTGGATGACATTAAAGGATGCTCAAATTAACCTAAGGAGAAAATAACCTATATATAAAATGAGATTTTATACGACGCATTACATTTTGATGTTAACAAGGGTGAAAAAGTTTAGTAGGGAGGAAAAGTAGGAACCATATTTTCATATACATAAAATGTGTAGAGTATCTGAAAGGGGATTTATTTATGATAATATTGAATAATAAATTAAAAGGAATAAAATATTAGTCCCAAACCTAGGTTTCGGTTTTTATTTTTTGTCAATCACAAGGCTATACAAGATGACTATTGTATAAGAATGGTAATGAGTTTTCCAATATTTTAGAAGATATTAATTATAATAAAATACTAAATTACTTATGTTAATGAATTAAAATAAACTTTCATGAAGATATAAATTTCATATTTGGTAGTTTTGATTAGGATTTATGCTTGAATAGTAAGAAAGAACCGAATCAATAACTGTAATTGTTTTGAACAGACAGAGTTAAGGGAAGAGCACGGATGTTATATGTGGATGTTGAAGGATGAATTTAAATAACTGATTCAAGTTTATAATTATTCTAACTGTGATGAAGTTTCTTATATAGTTATTTTTGGTTCAAGACATGGACCTAAACCTCATTTATAGGAGTTGGTCTCATCTGGATTTCTGGAAGAATAAATATTGAATCCAAGTAGAGGAGAAATAATCTTAATATATCCCTTTTTCTTAGTGTTTTCCAAAATTTTAGGTAAATAATTATGGAGGTATATCAATATTTAATAAATTTAATGGTTAGGAAGATATACAAGTATTTAAGAGCAAAAGAATGAGTTTCATGGAAGAAAGTTATTTTTAAAAAATATCAAGATTTGTGAATAGGTATATAGTGGAAAATAAAGAGCCACATGTTTTTAGGGAATAATAGAGTTACCTAAAAATATTTACATTGATAAATCCAACTGTCCACAAAATAATAATTTTTGGTTGAGAAATGTTTCATGGATAAATAATTATGGAGAGAGTTTCATGAATTGAAGTTATGTAAAGGAGAAACATCCAAATAATACGAAGTGTTAGAATTTACCTATAAATATCCAATCCATAATGGACGAAATATGTATAATAGTGATGGAATATGTTGATGTAGATTCTTGAGAGTCTAATTCTTTGAATTACCCAATTTCTGATGTTATATTAATGACTTACATGAACCACAATGTTCCGTGAATGGATATTCATGAGTCAATGAGTATTTTAAACATGTTGTTTTTATAAAAATCTGTTTTCCATGAAGTTTTATATTTCATGAATGAATATTCTTGATAATGGTTCATTTTATAGAAAATTAAAGAGTCATGTTTAAGAAAATTATAATTTTAATGAATATAGAAGTTTTACCAAATATGGGGTTTCACAAAATGGAATGTTCCATGAATAGAATTCATTGAATATCCATATTAATGAACTATTTATTGAAATATAATTATATTAATACTATGATACAATAAAAGTATCATGCTAATTAGGATTAAAATATTATGATTCAAATCAATTTAATTAGTCCTACAAGTTTATATACTATGGAGGTTCATTCACAAATACAGTGCATGGGAGTGATAACGAGGGAGTTTCCCTTGGATGAAGAGTGAATAAACCCTAAAAATTTTAAAGGAGGTGTTTATGAAATGAATTAACTCTATAAAATAACCTGTATCCTACAAATTCATGATTCTTAATATATTCTGGTATGGCTGAAACAACCTCTACATATTCTCCTCAAATCTTCCCATTACGGTAAACCAAGTAAAAATATCTCTATTCTGTGGATATTTAAATTTATATCATTTTGGTTTATCACTACATGAGTTTAAGAGGAAATATTAATCTAGTGATAGGTTGAATATTTTTCTTACAAAGGCATGAACAATATCATAAAATATTGTTAACCAAATTATAGGGAAAATTTTAAGTTTATCTTTCACCTTAATTCACCCCCCATCAAGGTGTATTTAGTTCCTCCAATAAAAAAGGATGATCTTAGATATTATTTAAGGATAAAGATGTGAGATATAAATAAATGATCATATATATGAATACAATGACCATAAGGGTTTTCCAACATGTAATTATTAATCGAAAATCATTAAAATAAATTAATATATCATAATAATGAGTCATGACATAAAAAAGTAGTATGTCACAATATTGGTGAATCATAAAATAAATAATGAGCCATTAGATCAAATCATATTCATATAATCATGTTATAATATTTTTCACAATCATATAAATATAAACCATGTCATATATCAAGGTCACTATTGAGACCATTATATCATAGTGGATTCAGAATCATCATGTGTTTCCCATGTCATAGAATATTAAGATTCACTATATATTTCCCATATTATAGTGGATTTGGAATCCCTAACTGTTTCCCCTAGTGTATTGAATAAATCTACACATTTAACATAATTATCCCATGAGATTACCCAATGAATTGGAATGATTATATGGACCCACCCAACATATAATGATATCAAAACATATGTATTCCACAAGATCATAAATCATTCTTCATTTTTTCATAACATAAATCTTGGAAAAGAAATGGGTTTTATAAAAATTCCATAATCACATAACAATAATTGATACAAATAAATAAAATGTGTGGTATAATTATAACTTATAACCAAAGAATCATAGTAAATGTAAAATTATGTCGATATAAATGGAAAATACATTTAATAGTGTGTTTGGAATTTTTTTTAAAACCAAGGAAAATATAATTTTACATCAATAAACTTTTAACTCAAAATTTCTAAAATATTTGGAAAATAAATTTCTCTAAAAATTTATATGGAAACATGGAAATGAATATTGAATAAAAAGAATGGTCATGATGGCAAGAACAAATATTCATGTCATATACATTAAAATAAAAAATTATTTATTCGCATTTGTAAAAAGTAAAAAATGAATTGTTTAGAAATTTTTTGAATATTAATCTTTAATTTTTTTTAAATTGAGTAAAATGTAGTGTTAATTTAATTTTAAAAAAATTATATGTATGTATTAACTTTTATACTTTTTTAAAGATTATGGTCCTGGAAGAAAAATTCCATAGGAAAAATATGAAATAAGGTCGAATTTTATTTAAAAACATCTTCATGATAATTTAAGTAAAATAGAGGGACATATAGTAATAATATTTGAAAAATCTGGGAATTAAAAGGTATAATAAAATATATGGATTTTAAAGGATAATATCAATACAATTTCCCTCAAAATAAATTTGGCATTGATAATCCCAAAAAGTATTGAGATTATAACTTAAACCCTTACATCGTGTATTATCATTCCTAATACACATTAGATCCTATTGTATAAAAATTTTAGATTTATTATAAATATATTATAAAAACATAATAATATATATCATACCATATATTATATACTATTATGATGTTATCACTCATTTATTAATAATTCTTTATTAAAATCACTGTTCTAGGTGATATCTATTTAATTTTTCATGGTTGTTCTGGTTCGATAGTCCCAATCCATGTACATTTATAACAGTATCATCATATAAATTTTTTTATTCATATCATGGGTATCATATAAAAAAATTATTTACTTTTATTACTATTTTTATAAATAAGTGATGAAAAATGATTTACATCACTTTGTATAGATTATAGTCTATACATATGAATGAGTGATGTTTCCATATTATGATGGATGGGTCAAAATAATGGCAAATAATAATTTAAATATATAAAACAATTATAATATCATAAATTTCATATATATAGACTGATTCCACCATTATAACCATTGATGTCAATAATTTATGAAAACAAACTAATTATTTTGTCGATGTGATAGTCCACATGTATGTAGGAGATTTGTTTTCTTTTCTAATAGGATGGAAATGGGGTTCATAATGGTTATTACATCGTCATATAAAATTTAATGATATTTAATATACTAAATTCATAATTTTATAATAGATACAAAAGATTTATAGGAAGTATAAGAGAAGAAAAATTTAATGTACTCGGTTAAGAGTCATATATCTTCTTTTAGAAACATAATTTGACGTACAAATTAAGACTTGAAAGGATGGTATTTTTGAAATAATTGAAGCTATACAACATGGGTATGTAATAAATTATGGTATTAGGGTAGTTATTGTCCAAGATAAAATTATATAACTTTATGAATAAGGGATAATAAGATATTCCCTTTTATAAGTAAGTGGAGGGGCACCTTTAGAATTAGATAAGTATTTAATTAATATATATTTATTTTAAAGTTAATGTGGAAAATAATTAAAATACATTGAATATAATATTATTATTCATTACCATAATATCATCCAATATAATTTAGATAGGTTTAGGTGATGTTTTAACCCTCATATCTTAGTTTTAACCCACATTAATCCTTCATACGATTACAATGAAATCAATGTTTTTAACTTTTTAGGGGTCATCGATCTTACTATAAAAGGAAAACTAAACAATGGTTGATATTATACACAAAATACTATTCAATTTTACAAATATACTATTTTTATGAATTTTAAGTCATTCAATTATATATGTTTTTAAAAAAGTATACTATTAATATCATTTTGAGTACTATTCGAATAGTTTGAATTTAAAGAAAACAAGATATTAATAGAATTAAAATAAAAAAATTTACCCCAAAAATATTTTTTACGTTTTTCAAAAAAATCTGTGTAACCCAATTATATATCTAAATTTTATAACTGTTTATAAATTTTAAAAAAATTTATTTACTTTTTATATTACATGAATAATTATTGAATCAGTGATGCGTAATAATTTAAGGTAGTGATTCAATAATTGAAAATTTAAAATAAATTAACATGATAAAAAATTCAATTCATTTTTAAAATAAAAATTTTATAATCAATTAGAACCCCTTTTAATCACTATAAAAACATTATAGATATTAAAACAGAGAGTGAGATTTTGTATTCATTGTTGAATTAAAATTATATTAAGGTCAGTATCCAAGGAAAGTGGTAATAAAATTTCAAAAACATAGAATATAATATTTTTATATTTTAAATTAACCTATACATTATGTTCCCACAAATTCAACAAAAACTATTTTAAAAAAATGCATTTTAAATAAAAAAATTGAATTTATTCTAATTCCATGTCGAGTAAAAACTAGTTGATTAATTTTAAAACATTTAATTGAATGTATAAAATATAAATTTTATTAAAAATATTCATCAATAATTACTAATTTAATTTTTTAATATAAAAAAACAACATTCACATAAGAACAGTCTTTCTTAAAAAATTATCATTTCTATTTTCAAATGATTTTACTAATTTCTAACTAATGAATTTAATATACACATGTGTAAAAGAATTTTTTTTATTTTTTCCTTTTCATACCCAATAATCCAATGGATAGATGATAACTATCAAATTAAATAATAATAATTCAATTGTATATTAGTGATTCCTTTAAACACCACGTTGCATTTATAGTAAGAAATCAATGAAATTAAACTTATTTAAAGATAAATATAAATAAAATATTGGGATTTTACATTCTACCCATTATAATAATTTCTCCCTCAAAATTATATCACACTAATACAAATATAAAAGTATACTATTACCTCATCACATCCTCATGTTCTCACACATCTTTCCAAAAAATTTAGTTTCCCCTCCAAACATTGACCAGGTGAGTGATCTTTTTCCTCAAAACTTTTTCTCTCCATTTTAAAATATGCAAAGTTTTTTCATCATAAGAGAGATATTTATCTATTGTTTGAACTTTGATTTTCGTATTTGTGATGGATAAGGTATATACTTCCTCAAGAAGGATATATTGAAGACATCGTGAAGTTGAGAATGATTTGGTTAAAGCACTAAGTGAAAAGGTACGACCCTGATACAATCATAAATTTAAAAGGAATTGATATATGTGGCTAAAATTTATCTTCTTTCCAAATATCACGACATTCTTCTAAGGATATATTCATAGGAATACCTTATCATCAAAATTTAACTCTATATATCTCCAATGATTGTAAGCATATCTTTTCTATCAACTATGAGATGTCAAGATGTTATACAGAATGGATCTAACCTTCTATTCTATTTCCATAGAAATATTAGGTCCCAAAATATTTTTTTTATAAATTTATATTAGAATGTCAGAGTTCTACTCTTATTTATATATGGGGATTTATAGATATCTATATGAATGCTTGAGTGAAAGATATTGTTGTAAGAAAACTCCACCAAATAATGGTGTCAATCCCAAACACATTTGATATCCAAGGGGAAATCTCTAAATATTTCATAAAATGTTGGAATGGTCCTCCTAGAATGACAATATGGTAGACGATTATATGAAATGTTATAACTCAACTATGTATCCAAATCCTTCTAAAGTATTCTCTAAAAATTAATGGTAAACATCAGATCCCAGTCAAATACAATAAAAAACAATACTCCATGCAATCTTACCAGTTAATTTGTTTCCATGAATTCTGATTAAGATAGCAAAAATCTCAAAGGGAAATAAAATGTTCAAATTCCATTAGGCGATTGAATATAACCGAAATATCATTATGGGCCTTTTTCAGGGAGTTATATTATGAAATAAAAGGTGATTCTTTTCCATTTCCAATCATTCATGATTACTGGTTGTAAACACCCATTATAAATATATCTCATAGTCTTAAATTAAATATCACACTAGGAATCATGATACATACTCTGTAATGTCCCATTTATTATTTTCCTACCTGAAATATTCTTTTATATCTCTATATATATTAATTCCTACATGATGAATAGAGAATTATGAACTATGAAAAACATCTAAAAATGCATTCTTCATGTATATATTTGATGGGACACATACTCTATTCTTGAACCATATCATTCCATCACAGTCATGCTTAATCATAGGAATATTCATAACTTTCATCTATAGTTCTAAATCATAATTCTGGTCCACTTTCATCCTCACATAGATGTATGGTTTAACATTTAAATAATAATGATAGTATCTATAACCTTTCCTCGAGGATTTCATGTTCCATAAATTTCACATCTATAAGTATTGGATCAATTCAAATAATCATCATTGTCAAACAGAAATTGTCTTTCTATCTCTAATATTTATCTACATTATTCGACTTCTAAGGGTGGTACTTTATTGAGTAGTAATTATTTTAAATCAACTCTACCCATATACTCTGGAGTATACTCAATATATCCTGTATTATAATTTCCTTCATTATTTTATGATATGTATATATGTCACACCTTTCGCAATAATGATAATTTACCCATATCATCATTGTAAAAATTACACCTTCCGTCCCTAAATCATTATTCAATTATTTTTTTATCATATATTGTTTTAGGTGAGTTGTATATGCTATCACCATGTCATTTTTCATGGTGAAAAATCTTAGTACATTCTTTGATGAATTAATTTAAATCACAAACCCTTATCCACTATAGGGTAGTTTTAACATAGGTACACTGAAAAACCTTCTATTAAAATTAATGAAATTCTCTTCACATTATTCTATCCACAATAAGTTGACTCCCTTCATAGTCAACCTGGTGTGTGGATTAGATAGTCATGAAAATTTTCTCTTAAAAAATCATTAGTATTCCGCAAAACTAAGAAAAATATAGATATATTTTTACCTTTGATTTCCTAATAAATGAATAAATAACATTTATCTTTGAAGGATCCACCAATATACCCTCACTTTAGATTATATTTTCCATGCATGAAACTTTCTGAAGCCAAAATTCACACATGGTAATTGATTATAAAACTTATCCTTTCTCAGGGTCTTTAACACAATTCTCAAATTATCTTCTTGATCTTACTTACTCTAAATATAATAGAATATTATCTGTAAGGATAACCATAAACTGATCATGGTAATATCTAAATACATTATTCATTAAATCCATGAATATAGTAGGGGAATTATAAATCCCAAATTGTATCACTATAAATTCATAATTCTCATAACTCATATTAAAGGATGTATTGGGTATTCCCTCCTTTTTACACAAAATTGATGATATCTAAAATAAATTTCTATATTTGAAAGGTATAGAGATACTTTTAATTGATTAAAAAGATCATCGATATATGGTAGATAATTCTTGTTCATGATAACGATATTAGATTAAAAAGATCATCGATACATGGTAGATAATACTTGTTCATGATAACGATATTTTCATGTTCTCAATAATCAATACAGAGATTGATTGACACATATTTATTGAAAAAATGGAACATTTTCCCCCCAAGGTGTTGGAATAGGTAATTTTAATCCTTTTACTAGACTCCCTTAGATACAATTCTTTAATTCGTATAAGTCAGTTATGTCCATTATATACAGATTCAATGAAATAGGTGTAACCCTAGGTAGGAAATCTTTTGAAAAATAAAATTTGTGATTTAATGTAAGACTAGGATAGTGTTCAAGAAATATATCAATAATAAATGGTAAAATAAGAATATCCTCAATGTTTAATATCTCCAAAAACATCTAGGATAGACACCATTCATTGATTGGAATTAAGACTCCTATGATTGAATTAATTTAAATTAGAACCTCATGTCCATCATCACAGCAACGAAAAATCATTGGTTTATTTAGAATATAAAATATGAATTCCCATTCTCAAAAATTGATATGGGGTATCTATAAATAAATATGACACATGAATATAATCACATCAAATAAAAAAGATAAAGAATCATAAGAATTGTATGAAACACTTTCCCACAAACTTCAATCAGATATGAATTATATACATAAGATATAATCATTAAATTTAGGGGATTTGACAACTAAATAAAACTCTAATAATTAATATATTAATTCTATGCCGTTATAAAGTTCCATATATGTAAAAGTGTGGGTAGATCTTGAATCAAATAAGACATTAGATATTCTGAAGCAATTGATTAGTGTACCTTTCACCACATACTTCTAATAACCCACCTCATCAATTGTGAATTCATGAGATTTACCTCTATCTGTAGTATTAATAGGTTGTTGATGTTGATCATTATCACAAAAATTTTAATTTTTTCATTGGTTTTTATAATGAAAATTCCAATTCTAATCAAAGTATTTGAGTTTTCCTGGGGTATTAGTAAGCATATTCATTACTATGTTATATCTGCTAATCTCATTATCATATTTTAACATTCATGGGATTTATAAACAGAAATTACACATTTAAAGAAACTATCAAATATATTCAATAAATTACCTTGATACTTCTTCCCACATTTCTAACATGAATCATATATGTTATTTTTTTATTTTATTATGAGACATCATATTCTGTTTCCTATAAAAACCTTGGGAATGATTACAATAACAAATTTCAATTATTTTATTCATAGAAATTTGAATTATTTATTAATATATACAAAATAATCTTAGAGAAAACTCATTTTAGAGAATTGGTTTTATACAACCACTGAATTGATTAATTTTTTATTTTAAAATTGATGATAAAATCTGAATAATACCTTGAATGTCTTGTAAAAATTTACTTATAGGTACTAATGGATTCATCATCCTTATTACTCTTATAATTTAATTTCTTATTGATTTTTTCACATATAGTATAATTGATGTACTTATTGAAAAACGGCCTCTTAAAATAATCAAATTAGATGGAGTATATTTCTTCATCATTCTGTGTATTTTTAATAAGATTCCACAATTTATATGCTTCACCTTTTAAAATCGAAATGGTGAATAAACTTTTTTCCTATTATAAAAACTAATGAATAAAAAATATTTTCTTGGTTTTTATGGCCTCCAATTTATAGGCACAATTAATTTAAAGATTGGTTTTTATGTTGTGAGGTTCTAGAAACTTTTGGGAGTTGGGGGTTAAAAATTTATAGATTTTGGAAAAATAAGGAAGGCACATAGTTTAGGAACATGGTTAGTTATAAACAGGCAGTAACCATGTGATATGGTTCTTTGAGTTTAGTAGTGATTATTATAGTGTTATAAAAGTTTGTGCACTTGTGTGATTCACCAAGAAAACCATATGAGATTTTGGTTTTTCTTAAGATGTTTTCACATCGATTGAGCAAGGTTTTATAATCATGCATGTATTCCCATGAAATAGTGTAATTTAGTTTTTCATGGGATAGTGGCTGTCACACAGCTAGTTAATGTTTTTTATAACCAAGTGACCTAACCATGTGACCAAAGCCCATGTTAATAATACATAAATTACTATAATTAACTTGATTATTTCTAATTATAATATCATCCCAATCCTTATCTATCTTTACCCAGTCCCATCATGATTATCTAAAATACAATTACCCAAATTCATTTGTAATCCTTGATCATTTTCTTGTGGATCACATCAATGTATGTTCACTTTTTCTCTTTATTTATTTTCTTTTCCCTAGATATATCCTCAATCTGTCTTCCCCTTGATCCATTAAAAACTAATTGGGATGTGATTGTCCGATCTACGGTTGTGGATAAAGAATTAAAAATTATTATCTATAGATATATGCTTGTGGGTACCATATCTCATCATTTCCCATCACTAGTTTTGAAGGAAACGAGGTTTTCATATATCTTTATGTAGGTGTCTCTATCAAATAATTTATCCATTTTCAAAACTTATGTTATTTTTATTCCATTATTTTGACATTTTATATTGAAAATTTATGATCCCTTACAGGTGAGTTGATATTTTAGAGATACATAAGTGTATTATAATTTTTTTCATTGAAAAAAATTTCGATTCACATGCCATTTTTGATAAATTCCCTCATAGATTATTTAGAAGAATAAATGAGTTTTCAACCATGGAAGTGTTGTCATATCACTATAGAAAATGTTTGAATTAATATTTATGCATGAACTGAAATGGGGTTTCCATAAAAAATTCTTCGTGAAATTTAATTTTTTTTCTTGAATGAAATGGTAATGGACTAGAACATTATGAATGCATAGGATTATGGGAGAAAATCATACATATGAAAGACATAGAGTGGTTATCTATCACTAGGGGAGGTGATCATGATTACATAGATTCCTAATTGGTATCCTTTTTTGAGGGACCATGGTTCCTAGAAATTAAGAGTCACTTATGTTGGTCAGTGGTCTTTTTTGATTTTTGTAAACCTTTGTGTGGTGATTATTCATTTGGTTCTTTGGGGATTTATTACATGAATATTTATTTGATATGCCCATTTTAGAACCTAATAAATATATTTATGCTTGAATAATATTTTATACACATTTTTATTCCCCGCGGATAATTTCAATGTCATATTTATAGATTTATTTAATATAGAATAATTTTTAGAAGAAATCGAAAGGATAATTTTATATGGAAAATGATTTCTTATGGAATTTTTTTAGAATTATGTTTTATATTATGACTAATATATACATGTAGATAGATATTAAATATATTTTTATTGGTTCCCTACAATTATTTATTTCTCACACCCTACCATTTCTATTGGGAATTTGAAGCCTTTGTTTTATAGGATACATGTAATGAGAATAGAATCATATAGAGGATGACTCTCCTAAGTCGTGTTTTCTTCTAGTGGGATGGGATGTTGGTGAAATATTTTAATGAATATATGGATCCATGGGTTGATTCCGGTTCCATTTGTTTTTGGTATATCATTTTTCGCATTTGGATATTTTTATATAGTTTTTGGTTGTTTCCTCTTTGGGTTTGTTGATTTTCATATGATATATTATAGTTATCTGTTATGATAATTTTTTGTTTCTATCTTATCATATGTATTTTGAGTGTGAAATCACTACCATGTTTATTTTTATGATACTTTTGTTATAGTCTCTAACCTATGGGGATCAGGAACATTCTTCATGACATGTGGTGGGCCAATTAGGTTGACATTATTGGTTAACTAGGTTCCATCTGTTAAAAATTGGTATCAAATGGTCAGATTATCGTTAAAGACTATAATCAGGCATATGGGTTAGATAATCATTAAATTTTACACTCATTATTTTTTATCACCCTCTTATGTCATGTTTTTGTTGATATACTAGGGATGGGACAATTGGGACTAGAGATATTGAGTGGGAGTGTACCTGGCTAGCTCAAATTCACGAAAAGCCTCCTATTGCCACATGATGATTGGATTTTTCTAGAAATTTAGTCTGTAGTTTTATCCTTTTAAGATTCATTTTTGTAAATAATATTTATGACATTTTAATTTAATTCTATTTTAAATAGTTTCATCATATTATTTTATTGAATATAGATCTTTAAAGAAGAACACATTCAAATGATTGTGAGGAAGTTGCGGGGAAATACCTTCAGGTGAATCCTCTGGTTGACTGTGCATTTGTTGAAACTATCTTCCAAATGATCCTATTGATGTCATAAGTCTATAATGATGAACTCATAATTAGGGTGGAAAAAAAATAAAAAAATCACTGAGAAATAGGGACTAATCTTTCGTAATGACATGGTACACCAACAATTGGATTCAATAATCAAGAGGATTGATAATATTTTCAACTTCTTGAAAACTATAATAGAAACAAAGTTGTTGTTTTTTACTTATATTATTTAAGTTATGATAAATAAGTTGTAAGAATATAATTTTAAATAATAGTTAAATGAATATATCATCATATAACTCTTTTATGAAAGTCTTAAATCAATATTTCTATCCCAAAACACCGAGACTAGTGAAAAGACATTAGTTCATTTCTCAGGAGTAGAGACATCATTGTATCATGGTGTATGATACTTGGGTTTATGGGTTTGTATAATTTCATATATAGCTTGATTCCAAGGATTTTTTGAACACACATAGGTTTTCTATGGGTTTGATGGATAATATTTGGACTATAAAGATTCTTATGTGCCTAACCACATTCATTGATTTTATATAAAACACAGTTATAGATGAGGAGTATATAGTTGGGAAGGAATGAATAATCAAACCACTAGTAATAGAAAAATAAAACTATTTATATTCACTATAAACTAGAGTATTTAGGGTGAACAACACTACGGTAGTAATGGGAGTGCCCAATAGATGTTATGTGTGAGTCAAGTGGTCAATTACCTGTATGGTAGAAGTGGTCACCTCAAAACTAATTATATGGAAGAACCCAATGTGTTTCAAACATGTGGTAAATATAGTAATCTTAAGAATTTATAAGGGGGATAATCCTTGGGAATTAGAGTTAAATCCACTTCCACTAAGGGTACTTAGTTTAGATCTTACACAGCAAAATGGGTGAAAACTCAACTTCATGCAGAGGGCGATGCTCTATTTATAAAGAAAAGGTAGAATGAGACTGGACATCTGTATTTTATGGATTATGCTCTAAATTAATATTATAAATGACTAAAAACAATGATAGTTATGGTTTTATTACATATTCTATGGTTATGGACTTATTTTATATCGGTGTAGCTCATTAATTTATATCTTCCAATATTATCAATATATTGTGCTTATAATTTGAGATTATGCCTTGTAGGATCACACGTCAAACTTTTTTGGGAAAAAATTTTGAGTAGGGTTTAGATATTTAGAGCATTAGGTGATGATCATTGACCAAAACAACTATATGGGACTTTTCAGTCCTTGATGTTTACATCTTTGATCTCATCATATGCATGTATCAGAATATTATATATAGAGATCTAATCAATCATAATCATCATTAGTCCTTGTTTATATCATTTTATGGATCCACTCATTTCATTTAGGGTGAGTGGGATTCTAGATCTGAGAAATTATTTCTCATTTACCCTACTGATGAGGTGATCTCATGTTATCAGTTAGATTTTTTGATTTTATTAATCAGTATATTACTAGAATAGTTCCAATGGTGGTGAGTTGGTATCCAAATGTTTTTCTAGTGGATTTATTAGGGTTTTCACCCCATAGGGATGTCAATTTTTCAATATAATTACTTTATGGGGTGGGTCCCATTTTTTTACATTCATATTGTATACATCCGTCTTAATTAAAACAAACAAGGGTTCAACTTGAGGATATCTGGTTAAGGGGATTAATTACACTATAATTTTTGCATGGTCATCAAAAGTACTATTTTAAAATAATTTAGATGATATTCTTTGAATTTGTGTTCATTCTAAAAAAACCATGTAATGGTTGAGAAAAATATCACTTTCTAAGGTTTGATAACCATTTTTATTAGATGATGGGTTCCTGGTGGTTTTTAAAGATTGATTTAAAATTAGGGTACCATAAAACGATTGTATAGGAGGAACATATTCCCTTGAAAATGTTTAGGAGTTGGTATGATAATTATGAGTATTTTTTCATGTCGTTTGGCTATACTAATGCTCCTTCTATGTTTTCGATATTTATAACTCAAATATTCCATCATTTTTTAGATTACATCATGGTTGTTTTTTAGTATGATATCTATTTTTATTCCATATTGAATGAATGATCATGATGAACATTTTTATATCATCATTGGAATAATTAAGGAGAATAATTTGCATGGTAAGATATAGAAATGGTAGTTTTGGATTATATAGGTGAAAATTTTGGCCCATTTTATTTTTGATAAATTTGTCTTAGTGGATTCATATAAGATTTTAGTGGTTATGTAATTGGAGAATACCAAAAATGTGTTTGAGTTCTGGAATTTATTTGGATTATCTGGTTTTTTTAGGAACATTTTTCGAGACTTCTTTAATATTTCATTTCGTATGATATAGTTGACTCACAATGGTGTTATGTTCATTTTGAGTGATCAATTCAAGATATCTCTTGAGGATTTGAATGTGATATTGAGTTCAGAAGTATTCTTGATTTTTTCTAATCTATGTGTTGGTTATGAATTTTTTTGATACCTCAAGTATATTTTTTTTGTTCTAAATCTTGAGAGATAGGGTGTTGATTATGGATCTCATCAGTTATAACATCTTGATAATGAATATCCTAATCATGATCATTACTTGGTGATAGTGATAAACAATATTAAGACTTCATGCCACTACCTCCTTAGGGAGTGGTTTATAGTGTATTAAGATTATATGTTTCTAAAGTATATTTTCACTCATATAGATGAAAACATGAGTCAAACATACATGGTGGAGTACCTTCAAAAGATTGATTTTGATATTTAATACACCCCCAAAAAATAAATATTCTCATAGATGTTTTGAGTAGAAAATTTTGACTCATTTAGTGAAGGAATTTGTGGGAGTGTGGTTACTGATGGACTTATTTACTAAAATTCAATTAGATGAAGGGAGAGATGACTAACAGGTATTCCTAGTCTGTGCTCTGGGATTCTCATTTATAGATGATAAAATTCAACATGAACATGTTGAGGATACAGAGATTCAGTAATTAAGATGGAATATTTATGATGGTGAGACCTTGGGTATGTGGTCTTGGTATCCTAATAAAGGATTTCACTACTGTGATAGGATGGTTGTTCCAATGACTTTGAGACTATAATTGATGGATTATGGACACCAATATAATTTTTTTATGAACCATATATCGACCAAGTTATATTATGAACTAATATTTCAGTACCAATCGATGTGAATGAGATGAAATATTATGGATTTTATGTCTGAGTTCCTTTTAGTTCATAGAAATAAGGGAAAATATCAGAGGCCTTTTTGTTTAATCCATCCTTTACCCATTCTAGTGTGGAAATGTGACGATATAGCAATGAAATTCATGTTTGGGATTCCTAAAAATACTAGTGGTAAGGATTTGATATGATTTATTTTGGATTAAATACTAAAATAAATATATTTATTAAATATTAATAAGTGGATGAAAGAGGAAGATATTTGGAACGTGTATATGTGGGAGATTGTCATACATTATCGTGTTCCATCAGATATCACTTCAAACAATCACCCTTGTTTCAAATCCTGGGTTTGGAGTACATTAGAGGTAGGATGGATTCTCAGTTGAAGTTAAGGAGGACATATGTCCTCAAAGGGACGGAAATATAGATCAATCCATCCATATTATTGATGAAATGTTTTGGTCATGCTTTAATGAATTTAGTTTTCATCAGAGAAACAACAAACCTTAGTGAAATTTTTCTAAAACAATAGATATAAGGCCAATATAAGGATATCTTTTTTGAGGAATTATATGTGATTCCATATAGATCAATTATTTGTTGAGAATAGGTAGATAAAATTCCTTCTTTGGAATGTGTATCATTCAAGAGATGACAAATAAAGTGAAGTAGAATAGTAGTAGATTAGAGATAGCTCATAGTGAACAGAAATGTTATGTTGATCAGTGTCATAATCATGTGGAATTATATATATATGATCTAGTTTTTATTTTAATTTCAACATGGTTAGGATGTATACTTTTGGGGAAATAGGTTAAGTCAGAACACTGTTTTGTCAGCCGGTTTGATATTGTGGAGCGTCTTAAGAAGGTGTCTTATCGATTGGAATTACCATATCATTTGACTTATATTCATAATGAGTTTCATGTTTAACCACAAAATTGGTATCAAATAGATCTATCCCACATGATCTACTGGTAGGAAATTGAAATTGAACACGAAACATAAGTTATTGAATAGAATATTTATATGGTGGACTGATTTGATAAGGTACTACATGTTGAAAAGATACCATTGGTTGGAATGAGATGATAGTGTGGAAGGGATGACCATGAGACATTAGAGAGTGATGCCTTGATGAAACAATAATGTCCTTATCTCTTTTTGTGTTCATGATCTTCAGCCATTATGTGGAAATAAATATCTTAGTGTGTGGAAAACTGTGATACCCTATCGGTTACAAGCATTCTTAATTATGAGGTTTGTTTATCTCTTGGAGGTTCATGGGGCTTTTGGGATTCAGGGATTAAAAATTATAAGTTTTTATGATAATATTTAGGTTCAAGGCATGGGAATATAGTTATTTATAACCTCATTTTAATCATGTAGTATGGGGTTTTTTGACTTCTAGCAGTGATTTGTAGTGTTTGAGCAAGGATTTTTAATTGTGATGGTCACTAATAAAAATGTGAAAGTTGTTGGGATTGGTCTAGAGGTTGTCACACATCCTGAGCATGGTTTGTATAATCATGTAGATATTCTTACGATATTTTGTGATTTGGTTTTTTCAAGTGATATTGACAAACATGTGGTTAGTTTATGGATTTTCTAATCGTGTTTCCAAACTACGAAACCCAAAACAAACATTATAAAATGAAAAATTATATTGAATAACTTCGTTAATTTTTACTCTACTCACTTACTAATCACCCACTAACTAAATTGAGGACCTTTATGATGCTATAAAGTACTCTCCCATTGATTACTTGGTGATCCTTGATCATTTTAGGTTTTTTCATTAAGTTATGATTGATATTCTTTTGATTTCTCATACTTTCTCCAAACATATTACCGATCTCTATTCCCATTGATTCATTAGAACCAAATTTGAAAGTGATTGTTGGATCTAAGGCTATATTTGGATAATTTAAAATGTTCTATATTGATTCAAGCTCTTGAAGACCATTTATATTTATTTACCACCATCAATTTTGAAGGCAATAAGGTGTTTATTGATCTTTAGGTAGGTGGGTCAATCATATGGTCTATCCCTTGTCATGACTTATTCTATTATGGTTACCATCGGTTTTGACATAAGAAATTGATTGTTTTAAATCCATTATATGTGAATTGATCTTTTATGGATATGGAATCATTTTTTAGAAAGATTCTATTTTTTAAACCCATTTTGGTTCACATGTTGTGTCCGATAAATTTTCTAGAAGATGATTTTGAAAAGGAATTTTGTTTTCAAGAATAAATGTAGTGTGTCATCTCTAAAAAAATGTTTGTATAAAAATATTGGGGATGAAATTAAAAAGATTTGTCTTGGAAAATGTTTTGTTAAAGAAAAATTTAGTTTCTTGAATGGAACAACAATGTACTAGCACATAGGGAATACCATGGGTTAGGGGGGAGACTAGACATATTAGAGGATTGGTGGAGTTATCTATCATTATGGGATGTGACCATGATTTCAAAAAAAAATAGTGTTTAGTATTTCTATGGAAAATAGGTTATCAAATATTAAGAGCTGCTTCTACTAAATAGTGAAATTTTTCATATAAGTTGTGCACACCCTTGCCTTTTTATTTTCTCATTAGTTATTTGAGAATTAATTATGTTATTATTTTTTGATATTCATGTTTTCGATCCAGATAATTTTATTGATGTTTGAAACATTTTTTATGAACTTATTTATACCTCATAGATAATTTTTATTTCATATTTCTCTATTTACATAATATGGAATGTTATGAAAAGAGAACCTAAGGATGATTTTATATAGAAAATGGTTTCTTATATAAATTTTTTTAAAGATATTCTATATGAGAACTAATGGATTCATGTTGATAAAAATTGTATATATTAATGGTGGTATTTTATATATCTCTATTTCTCACACCCTAATTTTTTCCATTGGGACTTTTTAGCCATGGTTTTGAAGGATACATGTAAATTTAAGAGTGTCATGTACATGAAGGATTTCCTAGAACGTGTTTCCTTCTAGTGGGTAGGAGTGGTGGTGAAATATGTTCATGAAAATATGGACACATGGGATACTTAATGTTCCATTTTTTGTTCAATTAGTTTGATTGTTTGGACATTTTTATCTAGTTATTGGATGTTTTATTTAACGTTAGATTGTTTATAATATGATATATTCTAGATATCTTCTAAGAAAATAAGTTGAACTCTATTTTATTATATTCCTCTTGTGTTTTAAATAATTACCAAGTTAATTTATGTGATACCTTGGTGCTTCTCATAATTCCATGGAAATAAAGAACATGCTAGGGGAATTTACGTGGGACAATTCGGGTTACATTATTGGTTGATCGTTATTGGTTTGTTACATCAAGGGAAATAATCCATCACTCATCCACTAGTGGATTAATAGAACCAAAAAATAAGGTGGGTGTTTTTGAATGAAAAAAATAGTACATTGTTACCTCCATGGATCATTCCAAATCGTAGCATGATTTATGGATGAAAAAGTTGCATAATCATAATAATAGGATTCAACTTTCTAGATCACATCACATTTAGTTACTCAGGAGGAAAATCATTTAATTGTCTATCAAATTAATTATTATTGAGATTTATTATTGTAAAATGAATTATCTAATACCCAAAATCCTAGTGTAGGTATCATGTTATAAAAATCAGAGTGAGAAATCATATTTTCATGAAAATCATTCAGAATATTTCTTAAATAATGACAGATTCTTATCAACATATGACACTTAAGGTTTATCCTATATTATATTAAGTTTAATATTGGATAAATTTGGTTATTTCACCATATTAATCATAATATAATCCTATAATATAAATAAACCCTTCTCTAATACAAACTATAGTAACCTAAGAATAATATACATTGATATTTCCTATTTTTTATGAAAATTCAATATATCTCCCAAATAAATATTATTAAGAAGAGAAAAGGTTTAGTGTTATTGGAGAATAGACATGTAAAAAAAATAATTAATTACAATATTCACTATCTTTAACATATTTCTTTACATAAGACACCCTTTTAGAATCATTATACTTAGTACCCTTCTTCGTAACACGGGGAAAAATTAATACATAAAATGGGTGATCTCAAATGCTCATTAAGGGTAAACATGGGAGATATAAATCAATGATCATATTAAAGATTATCATTATTTTAAGGGTATGAGAAATTATTATTATAAAAAATAGTATACCCAAGAATTCATATATCATAATCATGAGTCATAGAATAACACATTATTATTTCACAATATTTGGGAATCATTAAAAAATAAATCATTAGCCATGAGTTAAAATCATAAGAAAACAAACTTTTTATAAGAGTTTGGGACTAAAATAGGAATATAAATCATCCTATATTCAGAGGTTAACTACCAAGACCATTTTTTTATATAAGATCAAGTATCACAGGGTTTTTTCAATATCATAGCTAATCATGCATCACTACCTCTTTCCCATATCTTATTGTATCATGCATACCTACCTTTTTCCATTATGTATTGAGAATATAAACTCAATTCACACAATCATAACATTATATATAATCCTTTACATATTTCATTGAAGTTATTCAACAAACACACCTATCACATAATGAAAACCATATATATGTGTTCCATAATATCATAAAACATATCATTTCATCATTGTATACCCCTAGAAAGGAAATATGTTTCATAAAAATTTCATCATCACCTAATAATATGTTATTTATAAAAAGAACATGTATGATACCATTAGATCCAATATATAGTTAATTATAAGAAACATCAAAGCATGTTGAAATATATGAAAATAGCGTTAAAAGTTTATTTAAACATTTCATTGATAATAGGAAAAAACATTTTATGTTGATAAAATATTAACTTAAATTTCCTAGAATATTGAGAAATTAATTTTTTAAAATAAACATGGATACTTTTAAGGA
The DNA here is from genome assembly GCA_963277665.1 of Viscum album. Classification (NCBI taxonomy): domain Eukaryota; kingdom Viridiplantae; phylum Streptophyta; class Magnoliopsida; order Santalales; family Viscaceae; genus Viscum; species Viscum album. Next base: position 193,610,473 of record OY728122.1, read on the forward strand.
AATAATCAAATAAAATATTTATCTTGATGGAAGAAAAATCTATTCATTCCATATATGTTAAAAGAAAATATTCCTTTCAAACTTTTTTAAAAAGTCAAAAAATTGTTTTGAATACCTTAAGAAAATTACTTTTTAATGCTTTGTAAATAAACTCAATGTTATTTAATATGAAAATTTTAAAAATATGTGATTTTTAGGTAATAAATTTAATAATACAATTTTGAATACCATGGGGATTGATGAAAAATTTCACTCACTAATGGGAAAATAAGTTTGATTTTATTTTAAAAAATCAAAATAATTTAAGTGATAAAGATAGATAAAATTTAATAATAATTTAAAATTATAAGAATAAATATAGGATAGTAAAATATATTCGGTCTAATGTACAAGATCGATAAAATTTCCCTCTACAGAAATTTTTCATAGACAATCCTGAAAAGAAATAAAATTGTAGCATAAACCATTACCTCAAGTGTCATCTAAAATCTTACTCATTCAAACATAATATATAATAAATATAAATTTATTATAAATATATTATAGAACCATAATCATATATATCATGCCACATATGAGAAAGTTATAACATCTTATCACTCATTTAATAATAATTATTTATTAAAACCACTATTTTAGGTGATAACTGCTTCTCTTTTCTTACAAGTTTCATTTCGATAGTCTCATTTCAAGTGAAAAAATTGATATATTTAAAATATAGGGTGTGTATGGGGTGAAATAACACCATAAAATAAAATTTATAAAAGTTTATGTGATTTTTTATCCATTATCACTTAGTTTTAAACTCCGTTAACCCATTTGATGATTACTATGATATCAATATTTTTTACCCTTTGGGGGTCATGAATAATACTATAGAAGTAAAATTGAACCATATGTGAAAAATGGTTGACATTATTGACTATATCTAATCAATGTGTCCAAATATAATACCTTTATGACCATTAAATTATTTAATAAAATATTATTTAACATAAGAAATTATTAAATTCATTTTTTGGACTATTCACATAGTTTTAAATTAAATTAAATAGTATAAAAATGGAATTAAAATAGAAAAATTAAACACATAAATAATATTTTATTTTTTTATAAATTGTTTGGGACATAATAATTCATCCATATATTATTTCATTTAATATTTTTAAATTTTTTTTTTATTACATAAACCAATACTCTATTAGTATTTTATAAGAATTCAGGATAAATATTCCATGAAAAAAAATTAAAAAAATTAAAATGGTAAAAAATTAATTGATATTTAAAAAAACCATTTATAACAATATAAGACATCTTTTTATCCATATGAAATAATATTAAATATATGAAAACAGTAAGAGTTAAATTTTGTACTGATTTTTTACATAAAATAATATTGTGGTCATTATCAAAATAAAATGGAATGAAATTGAAAATGAATAAAAATATATTATCATCAAGGTAAAAATTAACATATACAATGAAATAAAGGAATGTCCTTTTGGTATTCCTAGGCATTATCCCATTACTTAAACTCTTTTTTACCCATTTAGCCTTACTGATGTGAAAGATATTTATCTTGGTTACTATTCATAATGAAAAAAAATAAAAGGACCCTATTTAAAAAATTTAAAACTACTAATTAAAAATATGGAATCCATTTTTAATGATTAAATTTATATATGTTTACAAAATCAATTTTAATCAAATAATTCCAAATGTAATGAATGCTATGTTTAGAAAAATTCTTTTTAAGCATAAAACTAGATTTAATCTTTATCCCATGCATAGTAAAAATGACTAGATTAATGTTAATTTTTTAAAAATAATATATATATATATATTAATTTAAAATTATATATCATTAGTGATAAATTTAATTTATTAAGAAAAATAATGTGCATATAATAATGGTTTTTCAAGAAAACATACCTTTTTTACTTTCAAATTATTTTATCAATTTATAACCATTGAACACATTCTATACTTGTGTAAATAAAAGTTTTCATAATTTAGTTTTTCCTATTCATATTATCTAATCTAATATTTTCGAGATTACTATGATATCAAAAAAATCTATAATATATCGAGGGTTGTTTCAGCATGGTGTTTCATGTAAAGAACCAATAAATGAAATAAATTTTATTTAAAGATAAAAATATCATAAAATCATAGGGTGTTATACAAAAAACATAAATGGTCCCCGATTGGTCCTTGTCACATGGCCTTAAATGGAATGATGTTTCCTGTTAAGAGGCATTGAACTACTTGGATTCTGATTCCCTTTATAGGGATACATAAGAATCCCGTTTTTAAAATTCAATCCCAATATTACAACACATCCAAAATTATTTTGTATGATTCCAATGACTCCCTAGAATTTTATAATCCATAGATTTTCTACCTACTCACCATAAAAATTTATATTAAATAGATATTTAGATCAATTGAGAGGTAGTAAAATCCCCATGTGTAGTGTCCCCTTTAATACATGTTGTCAGTCAACCAATTTATTAAGGGTAACATTTATTATTACAATTATGGATTAACAAACATGAATTATATAAATATGGAAATCTAGTACTAGAAATCAAAACCCAAATATGTATAAGCTTACCTCCCATCCTTTTAACCAATACACATCCTAATGCATCACTATTATGTCCCAGTGAATGCCTTCCCATAGAATTTAAGTTTTCACTGACTCAAAATTGGTGGGTTCTTGTGAACATCAGAAACAAAGTTAGATACTCAAGAAAATGATAATATCTTATAGATTATAAAACCATATTCTGAAATATAATATTTTTTTTAATGATCTTCTAATTTTCATGAAACAAAAAACATATGGAACACACTGACACATTTTATATTTGTGGAAAATATACTTCAGAAGAATGAATTTTTTTAATGGAATATACCAAAGAAATTAATTACCAATATATATAATTACTTGTTATTTATAAAATAAAGAAGTATTTATCACATGGGAAATCCAATATTTGAAAATGAAAAGGTGAAAAAACATTAGATGAAAATTATTATGGTTTGATAGACTTCAAAATTTAAAGATAAAAATTATGATATAAAATATTTCCAATTGAAAACCTACTTTGCAAAATGTTTTCAAACATGGTTTTTGAAATTAATCAGGTTTAAAAAAATTCCATTTTATAGGTTCATATAATAGCTGTTTAATTTTTTTTTTCATGTCATATAAAATTATCATTGAAAATAACTAATTTATAATTATCAAAATTGTAGATATAAAATTATTATTGATTTGGTAACAAGTATATGGTTATTCTAGGCATAGTATAACAATTCAGTCAAGGGGTTTATACCACATTATATTACAGTGTAATTATTTATAAATTCCAACAATCACTAAATCTTAATCCAAAGGCAACCACAACCACATAATTTATATCAAAACAAAATTCCATAAACAAAAGATCCAAAATAAAAAGACACTATAATAAAATAATAACTACACCTAAATAAAAACAAAGTAAATAAATATTTTAATATATAAAATACCACTCACAAAAAAATCCATATTTAAAAAATCTTATTCATCATCAAATTTCATACCAAAACCTGAAATATTTCTAATAATTTGCACCATAATCACTTCATTCAAAAACATTAGTGAACAAGGGGATAAAAAGTCATTCAATATTCTTTAAAGTAATAGAATAAGATTCCACAATATATTGGATGATACCACATTACCATGGTAAAATATAAAATAAGAAACCTATCAAAGGGGAGATAAAATAGAGTATACGGTAGAAGAAAGGGAGAAGATAAAGAATAGAGGGATTTTACCTGAGTTTTGGAAAAAAAATCTCTTATATAAAACATATATAAGGGGTTAAAGGGTATAAGTTGATGAATGCCTAATAGAATATCCCTGGTCTCTCTAGAAAACAATGGTATGTTTTGGTTGAAGTGTATACAAATGGAGATAAAATGGGTGGGGTAAAAATGACAAAAATACCTTTTTAAAATGAGAATTCAACCTATGATAATTATATACCTGTTAAAGGGACAAAAGGTTCTTAGTGGACCCTATAGAAAAACCCACACCTTTTCTAGGATCATAGGGTACCTGGTAGTAGCTACAATTTTTAAATTCCATTGTTACATCCTTTGTAAAACATTGGAACTTCTAAATATTCTGATGAGCATTTTATTAGAACAAAAAACAACCTAAATTTGTTATCATAATGCCAAAATTAATCCTCATATTGAAATATGATAGTTATACCCCTAATAAAAAATAAAATTGAAACAACACATACCCTTCCATTACATAAATATCATAATTAAAGAAAATGTCACCTTTAAATATATCATATAGATAAAAAATAACTAATCTATAACCACTAGATGGTAAAGCCTTCCTATGTGAATCATCTACCAACTCTTTCCCCATACCCCATCACATAATAAATGGTCAATCCCAACCAATGAGAACAGGGATGGATATCCTTGATTCAAGATGCCCTATAATGAAGGGAAATCTTTCAGAATATGTATTGGTCACTATTTCTGCTTATGTTTTCTAGTGTGGAAGAGTTATTTGGAGTTTGGTTCATACTTAAAGGTTAATATGATGTATTGTTAGACATATATTATCATATAAAGAATTTAAAATCATATTTTCCTTATGAAACTATATCTATTGGTTTTCGGGGGAGCAATGAACTAATATACTGATGGGAAACTCTTGATATATGGGGTTAATGGGATAAATTAGCTGAGTTGTAAGTGGTGCTAGTACTATGATTCCATTATAGGGATACTAGGAATCCATTAATTTAGAACCCATAAACCCTACTCGAAAATACATGATCCTTTTACATTATAGAATAGTGGGAATATATATAAGGGTTTAAGAAAGTTTTTATTTCACTTCATAGTGGGATGATGGATGATCTAATCCCACTAGACTACCATCTCTAGGGGTTCTCATGTTTTTGGAATTGATAATCCACACAACATGGTGCACTATATATTTTCGAAACTACATCACCAGAATTAAATGAGATATGGGAATGGATTGTTTTGGTAGGATTAGTAGTGAAATAATTAAGAGATTCATGAAATACTAGTTAATGAAAGTGATATACCTATTGTTTATATTGATACTTGTTATATATTAATCACTCATTAGGATACTTAGTGTACCACAGGACATGGGCTCAGGTCTGACCAGTAGTGGTCCGACTAGGGAATGACTAGGAAATGCCCAGGAAGGGCCTGAAATACATGAATTCTTCTAGTAAACTATCCATTAAAAGTAAATACCATGGTTCATAATTCCCCCATGTGTTATTGAGAATCCATGGTTGAGCTCGATTCTCCTATTAGATGGTAGGAATGAATGTCTATTCGATGGTATGCCTTGGGTAGTTCTACTATTATCTTAGGGGAAAAGTGGTCAGGGTCGACTGAACCATTCCAAGACATATGAAGGGTAAATAATTATGAAAAAATGGTAACAAATGGTTTTTTCTATTGGAGTTAAGATGGGGCTCATGGAATATCACTTCATTGATTTTGGTCCCAATGATAGAGGAAACCCCCAAATCAAATTCCAAGGCTATTTTGTTCCAATACAACCTGCTCCTGACTATCCCAATATCATTCTATCCACCTTATTCCATTATTCTCTTATCCTACATGCCTTTTCCCAATATGAAAATTCTCTTATCCAAGTAATGGCCCCACTAGTACATGGATCATATTTCTCAACTCCACTAAATTTCGTACCTCACACAACCACTATGTCATTGATAATTATTCAATAATCCTCTCATGATATAACCTAAAACTCTACTAAAATATCTCTAAACTAATATATATAACTAAATTCTAATGGATTTTAATACAAAAAGGTATACTATAATATTAAAATATTATATATATATATATATCCCAAATATCACACCACTCATTAGTATAATGAGTCCCAAAACATTTACAATTCATAACCATATACCTAAAGACCTTAATTAAAAAAATTTATTCTACTATACAAAAACTCCTCCAAATACTGACCATTAAACAAACCCCAATCCTATCATACTCCACATTAGATGTAAATTAAATGAAAAAAATATTCATTTCAAATTAATTTTTAAAAAAAAAATCATATGTCAAAAGTCACCACCCAGGTCTATTTCCAAAACATTCAATTTTACAAAAAATATATAATATTAGTTTAATGAAACCATTATCTAGTCAATTGTATAAAAATATTTTCAACAAATTCTCATAGGATTAATAAAAAAGTGATTTGAAATAAATTATAGAAAACTAAAAAACCAGATAGTAAATAGTTTTAATGATTTATTAAAAATGAGGATCTCATATTTTGAAGCATACTAATACATATGATTAATAAGTAATGACATAATTTAACTAAATAGAAGAATAATGATATTATTACAATTATTAATCTTACTAATTTATATAATACTTTACTAAATAGGTATTAGGTAACATAATTTTATATTAAAATTATTTAAAAATTCTAAAATTCATTTTCAATAATCAATAAATATCATGAAATAGTAGTTCATTTATATATTAATTCTACAAAAAATAATTAAAATAAAAGAAAATAAAATGATTAGAGGTTTAATTTGTTAATAAATCCCAATAATACATCATTAATATGTGATATATAATAAAAAATATCATGGATTTAATTAATTAGAGAACAACTAATAAGGTATACATGAAAAAAATGACTACAATAATTCGTTTTTTAATTAATTATGGTTATTCACATGTATCGATTATATTATTAATCAAATGAATATAACCAAATATGTTACTAAAATTTATGGTGAATGAATCAACAAGTAATTTTTCTCCCAATCAAGACTTACTCCCTCCTTTGGGATAATTCAATAAAACACTAGTCAACAAATAGAATCCTCTCTTGAATTTATAATTCCTAGAATTTAAACTTGAACATCCTTAATAAATGATGTTTCTAATATATCCATGTTGTCTCAAAATGAACATGCCGTATCCCCCATGTCCTAAAATTCCATCTACTATCTAAAAAATATTGTCTTAGATAACCCCAAAATAATTCTTCGATATCATTTATAAATGACCATGACTCAGACGCCATAACCGTACCTAAATAGGAACCTTCATTGTTTCCAAGGATATTCATCAAATCATAGGGGATATTGACTAGATCAAAGTTATTTTTCTATCATTGGGTAAAATTTGACCTACATAGACATAAATGATATGTCATTCCTAGTTCCACCCAAGTAATTGGTATAAAACTTCCTTATATTGGAAACTATCAAAGATTTAAATAAATATCCCAAAACTAATGACCATTAGAAAAAATAGAACAGAAATAATACTATATAAATATATTAAAAAATTAAAATACAATATACATGTGACCATGTTGAAAAAACAATATCGTGCTAACCAGATTCAATGCCTTTAAAGAATAGTGATATCTTGACTTTGTTCCAATAAAACTATTCTTCATACTCCAACACCTTATAGATCTTGGATATTGAACTCTCATTGTAACCAATATTTATAGTTAAAATCACTATCCATATGTGATCTCACATATTAAATGTAGAAATTTATGTTTCATGTCCATTGGAATTTCCATGAAAGAAGTAAGGATATGAATAACCCGTAAGTTACCACTAGTATGCCTCAACACATCAATGAATAGATATCTTTATGCATTAACATGTGTATGTATCTAGAAACATATAAAAAACAAATTTAATTGTTAACAAAATAATTTATATTTTCATATTAGAAAAAAATTAATTCATTGATCAAAACTAGCCATACTAAATAGCGCCATATATCAAGAGGATCTATACCTAGGTTTCCTTCATTGAACATATTCTAAGGATCTATGGAAAGTTATTATAGTGGACCATGGTAAATCATTCATCCTAGTGTGATCTATTTTTGGAGACACCATATTATTCTCATTATGGATTGAAGAACGATCAAGAGTTTAAAACACTAATTATACTCACTAAGGAATAGATAATGATTTAGGGTTGAAACACCTTAATCATCCTTAAAATGGAGGGTATAATTATTGAGTGAATTAAATATATTCACTATCCTAACTATATATAGAAGAATGATCAAGTGTTCAAATAACCCTGTCATCCTTTCTGAGGAGGGAACAAGGGTTAGCTGTGGAAAGAGCTTGTTCATCCTCACCATCGAGGGAGGAATGATCTAAAATAACATTTTCATCCTCACTAAAAGGGAATAATGATTGACTATCAAAATTTTACTATCATAAAATCTATGTAAGGAATAATGAATGAGTTTTTAAATTCCCTTACTACCATCACTAAGGAAATATGAATTATTATTTTTTCATAATTCGCCCATCAAACTCACCAAGAAGATAATTACGATACTTTTAGTATTTGAAACAAGATATAAGACATGGAATGAGAAAAAACACAACAAGGAACATACATGGAATCATCTATAATAAGGAATCCTAACATGTTGAAAAATAATAAAATCCCTGTACATGGAATCATTAATAGTTAATCATACTAAATAGGTATTCCAGACATAGTATAAGGAATGTCATAATCAAAATTATATCAATTGTGAAAGATAAAAAGGCAATAAAAATTTCCAAATAACTACAAAAAATCATCCACTAAGTCATACAAGTATTATGATAAACAATAAAATAATCATGGTGAAATAAACAACTTAGATATAACATTGAAAAGTAAAATGAGGCATTTCCATGGAATTTTAATTAAATTGTTTGAAAAATGAATGTAAATACATGTACAATAATCATAACCATAAGTTTATATAACAACCACTTAAATTTATTTTAGATTTTATTATAATATAAACTTATTACCCAATATATTACTAAAAGTAAATGAAACAAATATACCAAAAATAAAAGATAAAAATTTATTAAAACTAATATAAAAAATAATGAAAAGTAGATAAAAAATAAATAATGAAATTACAATATAGATGCCTCCAGGTTGAAATTCAAAAAAAAAATATCAAAATTATAAATGTAGTAGTAAAAATGAAAATTAATTCAAGACACCAAATTCAAAAATTTTAAAAAAATTGGTCAGAGTATAGTACTCAAGAGGTGGGAGAATTGAGTATCTATAAATATTTCTATTAAATAGTATTATTTGCAGACACCCTAATTTAAAGTTCAATTGATCAGTTTGCTAGTAGTGAATTTATAAGATCTTGACTGTTCGATTAATTTCTCAAAAGAGTGATTAGTTCTCAGTTATATCAATTTGATAATTAATTCAACTTTTAAAAGTTACCTAATAAGTCAATAAGGTAATAAACACTTGATAATACTAACAATTAGAGTTCAATTTTGTTTTCTTTAATATGTGATAAATCATAGTAAAAATAAATGTAAAACCACAGTGGAAATAAAAAAAGAGGTTCAGTCTAAAGAAGAGACCTAATCCTCTCCACTTGGTGATCACCTACCACTAAGAAGTTTAAATTAATAAACAGTTTGATACACACTATGGATCAGGGTTCACAGAAGCATAAAGTTTGTCCAGGTCACAAGACCTCTATCACAGTTCCTTGTGGGTACAAACTACCTGGTCACAAAAGGACCTTTTCCACACTTTGTTGGGGGAGTGAAATGGTTTAATAAGGTTTTATTAGAATGATTTCTTATATTATTCAGTTTTATATATGAGATAGTGTGTGATTTACAGATAGATACACCCACTGCTCAAAAGTATGTATAAATGCACATAATAGAGAAAATAAATTTGAAAAAGGGTTTAGTAGGCTCTAGGTGTCTTAAGATGCATCTTTGGACTCTTAAGATGTAGCTGAGATGAAGTTTGAGACTTCTTATGGAAGATGACAGTAAAAAGAGTGTCATATTCTAGATTCCAGGTACTTGAATGGTTTTATAGGTATATACTTCTCTATCTTCGATATGATGAAGAGGTTTCTTTATTCGATGTATAGCTGGATTGAGATTGCTCCATGTGTTCTTCTTTTGTGATCAATTCACAGTTGGTGCATGAGAGTCCCAAATGTTATTTTGTATGTCTTACACATGATCATACCACACTTCTACTCTATATTTCTACTCTTTTCAAAAAAAAAAATTTATTCTTGTGGTCTGACAAAGAGCAGGTTCTTTCCATGTTCATAGGTTCATCGTGCATCGTACTGTTTACTAAAAGTACTACAAAAGATTATTAAATATATCAGTATCATTAAATGAATAAAATATGACCTTTAAAAATAAGTTTAATAAATTAAAATTTAAGAAATATATCGGTTACTCCTCACATAGTGATTCAGTCTATTGGTGGCTCTTCTTATCAATGAGACATCAGTTAGTGCCTCATCTTTTAATATCTTCTTCTCTAGGTGACTCAACCCATCGGTATGTCATTTCTTCGGCCATAGCATATGTTGATGACTCATTACGTCGATGACTCATTTTAACTTGGGTGATTCATTGTGTTGGTAGAACAATGCATCGGTAGGTCACTTGGACTGAAGGTATGCCATCTGCATGGTTGAGTCATATGCATCGTTAGGTCTTCTGTGTCGGTGAGTTGTATACAACGGTAGGTCATCTGCATCAGTGAGTCATTTGTTTGTCGGTGTCTCAGTTCTTCTATTAGTGTCACCGACTCATACATAGATAATTTTAGATTTTATATCTATCATATAGTAAAAAAAAGTTATAAGGTTTTAATACCAATAATTACACATAGATAATTCGTTATAATATTGTTTAGACTTAAATAACATAAATAGTAATATTATTGAATTGATCTGTTATACAATATAAGATTAGAAATAATTTAATATTTTTCATGAGGTAATATATATGTTAATATATGACCAGATTTTTGATAATTAAAACCATTATAGTCAGATATAGTGGCCAACATCATCCTATGGTCAAACAATCTCCCCCCTTTTGATGATCACAAATCATGGAATTATTAAAGAATGATTAAAGTAAACAATCTGATTATTAGCTCCCATAAAGATTAATAGGCTCGAAAATAATTGTGGGAAGTGAAATTTATCAGATTAACATAAAAAATAGTGAATAAACAAATAATAGTGCTTAATAATGTTCTCTTCATTTGGGGATTTTCAAAAATTGAAACGTTAAAAACTAAAAGAAAAATGTAGAATCATTGAATTGGTAGACATAATCAAATTACACTGAAATACAAATATTAAAATCACTTAGAAATATCAAAAAGAATTAATCCACACTAATTATTATGGTTAAGGGGTTCCTTACCCTTATTATATGAATGAATGGCATGTCAAATAAGATGTGGTTGAGAAACAAGAGCATCTAAAAGAATCTCTAGTAGAGGTAAATGAATTCTTGCTGAATAGTTTGTGTCGGGCTTGGTCTGGGCTAGGATAACACCCAAGGTAGAGTTTGTTTGGTGATATCAAGCCAAATATGGGTCAAGGCTTAAGCAAAGGACATCAGAGAGGAAGTAATTGGTGGAGTAGAAATTATAGAAGTAGTTGCTAGAACAATTTTGGCTTCACTCCAAAAATGGAGTTATGGATTTGACAATTTGATGAAATCATAAATAATCTCACCACCATACCTCATTTATTTCTAAAATTCATCCTTATTCCCCATAAATTTATTCAATAGAGAAGTGTATTCCTTATACTTCTTGAATTGTTCCTCAAATTCTTTTGTAACTGGGGTAAATTAAAATATTCATTCAAATACTTAAAATGAATTTTTAATTGGTTATTGTAGTAAATATTGGAGAAATATAAATTTATCTGGTTTGTAAGATCTTCTTGAGTGGAAGATACTTCCTTGGTATATAATCTAACCATATCATGCACATGATCATTATTCCTCTCAATCTTTTCTAGGCTTCCCAAGACAGAGGTGTCAAAGAGAGATTTAAGATCATATTTTACAATAGTTTTAATTTCCTAAATATCTAGAGACTGAGAGGTCTGACTAGATGTGGAAAGAATATCTTTTGGAGTTGAGGTTGAAGAAAATTTCAAAATTTTCTTTACATTCATTCTCAGTTTTGAGAAATCAATAACATTATGATGAGAAACAAGATCTTCAAGCCCTTTTGTGACACTCTCAATTGTATTCCTGTGCTCAGTAGTTAAAAAATTGATGCCATTAGTTAAAGTATTCATCTCATTCCAATTATTGGTGTTGTTTTCCACAATTGTTTCAGTAGTTTTAATAAAAAAATTCTGAATTTCCTTTATCACCATCTATGAGATTGAACTAGAATTATCTTGATAATCACTTGCTAAGGTAGGAGTCGAACTATAAGTTCCAGTTTTCCTCACACCTTCAACCATATACTGGATAACTCTCAAGTTATCATTCAACTTGGTGTTTTCTCTTATAGCTTCATAAATCTCATATCTCATCTGCGATTGTGTAAAATTTATTACGGATGAATAGATGTCTTCCTTTAATTTCTTGATGTTTTCCTTAGTGACATATTCACTAGAAAGGGTCTCAGCCACTGGTTCCCATGAAAAAGGTACAAATACATCATCTTCTTAATATTTATATTCTAATACTAGTGACACATACCCATGATTCACTACCCATTCAACTATTATATCATCATCTAGAGGAGTGAGAGTATCAATCCTTACTCTTTCAAATTGATTGTTTTCTTCATCTTGACTAGTTTATCATCTTTGTCATGAGGTCTTCTTCTTTCATATACCAACTTAGGTACATGAATTTATTGAGCTTCCACTTCAGTATAAAATTCAGAATTTCTTCTCACTTCCACAACAACATTAGGAGGTTCTTCCAACCCATCATAATCCACATCTTCAATCATTTTAATATATTCACCTTGATCATCCTTATGACGATCATTATCACTTATATTTCTTTCATCATCATCATGTCTAGATACATGTTCTTCATTTTTATTTTTTTCACCATATTTTTCAACTTCTTTATCATCCTTACCACTAACACTTTCACCATATTCACTTACTTCTTCCTATTATTTAGAGACACAAGATCTACTTACATATTCCACATTTTCTGAGACATCTATCTCCTCATCCCCATTATTTTCATGAGTTGTCTCATTAAAGGGTAAGGTATGTGTAGGACTGGGTTATCCAAAGGAAAAACATTTTTGAGTTCCAGTTGTGTAAGGATCACTCCTATCATCAATAGGTGATCCCTGATCTCTTATAATAGTGGAAAACTGCTCTTCTTCTTCTAGAGAGTAAAAAACTTCATCATTTTTTACTAGACTGAGATCAACCATAATCATAGGACTAGATGGATAATAAAATGGATTGAACATTTCATAGATATTATCTTCATATCCAACCCATTTTATCTTCCAAGGGTTCTCGTTGATTATCATTATCTTACAAGTATCTTTACTATGGTAGATCCCACTGCACTCAGAAACAGATTTATCACCTTTATCTACACAACCATTTTTTTCATCATGGCCGAGATCATCCTTAGATAGAACCAAGAATTAGTTTTTTTGGAAGGCTTGATCATCTCATTCATGTATACAGTAAGGTATCTATACAAAATTACCTTGATACCTTTTCTCAGTAGATAATCCTAGTATACATCTTGATATTTTAGAAAATCAAAGTCCGTTTTCCTGGGATAGATTTGATACTAGATAAAATTAAACAGGATTATATATTCTCCATATAAATCTTTAGAAATGGGTCTTATGTGCTCGTCTCTATTAGTAAGTTCCTTTAACATTGTCTCAAATCAAAACATATCACTCTCATGTGTATTTGTACCTTGATAATCATCAAATTCACGGTCATTAGGAACTTTAAGACATTAAACCCAATGTATTTAAGAGAAAGGGATTCTCCTCTATTTTACTATGGATTTTATCCATGAAACATCACTTCCTTCCAACAAAAACTCCATATTCATGTAAAATTCATGAATGAGCTTCAGGTAAAATGGTCATTCATTATTTGCAAACCACTCAAGCCAACCATGATATTGCATTACATTGAGAAGTAGATACATTACTTCTAACAACCATTCTACAAGAAATTCTTTTTCAATATTTACAACATGATTTTAGAGATCAGGATTTACAGGTGATGAAGAATTTATCGATTGACTTTATGCATCTTAGAAGAATGATACTCACCATCATCAAGATCTCTCTTCACATATGCTATTCCAATACATTCAGTTTGAAGGTTAGAAGGTGAATGGTTGAAGGTAACTAGAGAGAGAAATAGCTAACAGAGTGTAGAGGTAAAGGAGTAGAGTGGATCAATTCAAATTTATATCATTTAGGACTTTTGAAAATATTCAATTGTGAAATAGTGAATTGGGGTCAACAAAATTAATGATTTTTTTTGTTTTGTTAAAAAATAAACCGTATAAAAAAATGAGTCATCAGTGATGAAGTGAATGATTTTGCATGACATTAACAGTGTTGGCATGAAAAGGAATCAGTGTCAGCATGAAATAGAATTAGTATCGTCATGAAAATTGTATCAGAATGACATAACATTAGTGTCAGCATGACAACATCGATTAAAAAGATTAAAGGAATAAAAACACATGGTATTTTATATTGATCATTCCTAAGTCACGTATGATGTAATTCATTCATTCAGAGTTCAATGGCTAAGTTATTATGTCACCAAGATGATATTCAGTGCCAATTAATTCAAAAGTGATATCACAATTTTGATAACGATACTTCAAAAAGTGATGTCTTACATCAATATGTTTTGATCTAGAATGAGTAACTGTGTTTTTATAAATTTTAATTGAACCTTTATTATCATAATTTATAGGTACATGTCTAAATTGATATCCATTATCTAGAAAAGTGTGTTTCTTACACAAAATCTGAACACAATAGATACTTACAGCTATGTATTCATCTTATGAATTAGGTAATGAAACATAATGGTATTTCTCACTAAATCATGAAACCAAGGACTTTCCCAAAAAGTGACATGTCCCTAAGGTGTTATTTCAGTATAACCTTTATCCACCAAAATCAGCCTGGGAATATCTCACTCTATCAAATGATGGTCCTTTAGGATAAAACAATCCTAAATTAATATTATGTTTGAGGTATTTGATAATTATTTTAACAACATTTATGTGAGATTATTTAGGGATATCTAGAATACAGGGACACATACACATAGTTAATATTTTTTGGCTTACTATAAATCAAGTATAGAAAATATATACTCATTTCTCTGAAAGTGGTTTGATCTACATTTTTATCATCTTTATTAAGATCCAACTTATAGTTAGTACTCATTGGAGTGTCATTACATTTAATGATATCAAATAAAAATATTTTAATAAGTTATTTTTTTTTATATTTAATTTGATTTCAAATGATACCTTCTTTATTTTCAAAAATCTAAAATTAGAGAAATAATTTGAGTTCACCCATCAAACTCATTTCAAACTCATATTGCATTATTTTTGAAAAATAATTACATAAATAATTTCATGAAGATCAAAAATTAATATCATCTATATAAATTTGAACTACTAAAAAATATTTATAAATTCATTTTATAAAAAGAGTAGGATCAATAACTTTTTTTATAAAAACATTTTTAATGAGAAAAGTACATAGTCTGTCATACTATGGTCTGGGGGCTTGTTTTAAAACATATAAATATTTTTTAAATTTTAAAACAAGATCTTGAAAATGAGTGTTTGTAAAACTGGTGCGTTGTTGAACAAAAACATCCTAAACTATATAACCATTTAGGAATTCACTTTTACAATCCATTTAATAAGGCATAAAATTAAGATGGGAAAAATAAGAAACCAGGATTCTGATAGAACCATGTCTAAAAATTGGTGAAAAAGTTTTTTCATAGTCAATGACTTCTTCTTGATAATAAACATGTGCACCCAATTAGGATTTATTTCTAACAATACTACCAGAGTCATCAACATTGTTCCAAAACACCCACTTGTTGCCTTTGGTAAAGGTTTCATTGGGCCTATCCACATGTTTCAAAACAATATTTATGTCAAATATATTATATTATTATTTCATATCCATCACCCAAAATTAAACATTAATTGCATCATTGATTTTTTTAGGTTCAAGATGTAAAAAAAAGTCTTGATGTTCAACCTGATTTCTAAGAGAAGCTCTTGTTTGTGTCATTTTATCTAAGTCTCCAACAAATGAATCTAAAGGACGGTTCTTGAGGGTTCTCGTTGGTCTAGAAAATGAGATTATAGTAATTTTAGATTCATTTATATGTTCAAGTTCATCATGTTCAGAGTCTAAATAATTTTTCTAAACTGTTTTATTTTGCATATTTCATGATAAGGGGATTATATGATTTTTCATTTATGTGTAGATTTGAAATATCATCTTCAAGGATGTCAAGGGAGATCTTAGGTTCATGTGAATATATTTCATCAATTTTCATTTTCACAAAATCTTCCACACATATAGATCATTTATTAAAGACTCTATAGTCTTTACTAGAGATTGAGTAACCTAAGAAGATTACATCATCACTGTTGGGTGAAATTTTTTCAATATTATCCGTTGTATTAAGGATATATAATTTAAAACCAAAAAAAATCAAGGAAATAACTTTGGTATTTCTATTATTCTATAACTCATAAGAATTATTCTTGAGGATAGGTCTAATTAAACTCTATTAATTATGTAGCAATCTATATTCACAGAATTAACACAAAATTGAACTGATACATTATGTTCATTAAGAATTGTTCGGGCTATCTCTTGTAAGGTTATATTTTTTTCATTACACAAATACATTTTTTTGAGGTGTCATAGGGTTAGAGAAGTTATGACTATAGCCATTGTGTGATAAAAAAACATTCAAAGACTTGATTTTCAACTCACAGCCTTGATCACTTCTTAAAGATTTTATTCTAATTCCACTTAGATTTTGAACTATTTTTACATACATGTGGATATAAGTACATGATTCACTTTTTTGAGCTATGAAAAAAGTCCAAATATATCTATAATAGTCACCTACATGAACAAAGGCATAGTGTTTCCCATTTAAACTAGAAACTAGAGATGGTCCAAACAATCCCATGGGAACCATCTCTAAATGTTGATAACTTGAAACTTATTTCTTTTATTTGAAAGATATCTTGTGTTATTTACCCTTTTGAATAGGATTAAAAACTTTTTCATTTGAAAACTCACACTTGGGTAGATCTTTGACTAGTCCTTTTCTAGTAATCTTTCTATGATAATGTAAATTACAATTTATTAGTCTTCTATGCCAATGCCTGGACTATTTTTGAAAGACCGTTAAACTAGAATTATTTTGAGAAACTAAAGAATCCATGTTGATAGCATATACATTTTCATTTATAAATATAAAAAATATTAATTCATTTTTAGATTTAAAAACATTTCAGGCATAATTTTCAAATTTAACAAGAAATCCATCATTAAAAAATTTTGAAATAAAAATAAAAATATATTTAAATCCATAAAAAAAAATTAATTTAGAAATTAAAACTGAGTTAAAGTTACAAATATGGCCTAAGAGAATTATTTTTTTTCTCTAGAATTTTCACAAAAGGTGACATATCCACCATCAATCTTGATTAGGTTCTTGAAGCTTGAATAATCTCCTATCATGTGTCTTGAATATCCATTGTATAGGTTCTATAAGCTTTTACAAAAGATCTTGAAACAACATTCCAACGGAATAATAAAAAAACATATTTTGGTACCCAAACATTTTTGGGTCTAGTGACATTAGTAATCAATGCATTAGGTACCCACATTTTCTTCACTAGCTTCCTATAAGTATTAAATTACTTATTCAAAATATAGACACAACTTGGTCCAGAAAAACTATGGGTAGTAAATGATATTCCAAAACTTGAACTAGTAGTATAATTTTGATTTTTAGGTAGAGAATCTAATTTTATTGATTTAGTTTCAAAATGTTTTTTAGATAGGTTTCTCTGTCCAGGTTGATATCCAATACCGGAAGTGTAATTAGAAGATATCTATTTACCTATAATTTGAGTAAAAATATTTTTCCCATTGGTAATATTTTATATATATTACTTCAGTTGGTCGTTATACATTTTTAGTTCATTGTTTTCTTTGAGCAGTATAGCATTATTTTAGTTTTTAGTAGTAAGTTCAGTCATAATATTTATAGTGAGAGCATTCTGTTTTTTTAATATTTTCATGTATCTCTTAATACATTGGATATCTCTTCTAGCATGATATAATATTCAAATAGTTCATCACATTTCATATTTTCATAATCACTTTAATCTAAATAATAGTAATAATTATGTGCAACATAATCTAAGGTTACCTCAGACGTGTTTGTCAAAAAACACATATTTTCCATGTTATCTCTCTCATCATGAAATGATGCTGATTCACTAGAGATATCATCAGAGGAAATCTAAGTGGCCCTTATATATTTATTATAATTCTTATCATT
Source organism: Viscum album (assembly GCA_963277665.1). Taxonomy (NCBI): domain Eukaryota; kingdom Viridiplantae; phylum Streptophyta; class Magnoliopsida; order Santalales; family Viscaceae; genus Viscum; species Viscum album. Next base: position 193,629,025 of record OY728122.1, read on the forward strand.
GTTTTTATATATCTTTTTGTATTTTAATTTTGGAATGTTGGCTTTGACATGTCCTCTCCTCTTATATTCATAGCAGACAATCTCCTCTGATTTTTCATTTCTTTTCTTGTCCTTTTTTTTGTTTCCCTTGTTATCATGTCTTCCTTTATAATTATGATTTTTTAAGTACTTATTCTTCCTATATAAGTTCTTGAATCTTATACCCCTTCGAGCCATATCATCATCACTATCAGATGTTTATTCATCACTAATGAGGCTTTCAACAGATACTAGCACCTTATCTTTTTTCCCTGTTCTTAGAGGGTGTAGTCTTCAAGGCTATAGATTTTCTCTTAGGTTCATCCAATTCTTCCTGGTTGGCTTTCAGTTCTTCTTTTTACTTCATTAGTTTTCTATTTAGTTCTTTGAAAGATTATTTTTTGTTATCAAATGATTCTCTAAAAGAGATAGATGTTCCTCTCCATCTATCTGGTAAGCATTTGAGTACTCTCATAATTTTCTCCTTGGCTGTAACATCTCTTTCCAGAGAGATCATAGTGTTCATGATTTCATTAAACCTGTGATATATATCAGAAATAGTCTCATTATGCTTCATTTTAAAGTTCTCATATTTAATAGTATATGTGTTAAGTTTCATTTCCTTAACACTAGAATTTACTTCATGTGAAACAGAGATAGAATCCCAAATTTCATATGCAATTTTAGATAAAAAAATTATGTTAAATTATTAATCTCTTAAAGAAAAGTATATTGCATTTAGGTATTTGAAATTATTATTATAAGTAGAATTATTTGGCTCATACAAATTAGTTATATAAGTAGCATGAATATTATATTCATCTATAATTGAAGACCAAATATCAAAACCTATACTTTCTATGTGCATTTTCATTTTAATTTTCCATTGATCATAGTTCATTCCATTAAAAAATGGAGTTCTATTGGTATCCACACCTTTTATCCCATTTTACATACTAAAATTTTAAAAAAATATTTTAAAGCGATAAAAATTATGTATTAATAGAACTTTTAAGATTTTTGAAAGATAAAAAAAATCGCAATTTAAATGTTTGAAAAAGCTTTGAAAACTGAAAATTCATATTCCTTTGATACCAAATGTTTTTCAGAATCGAGTACTCAAGAGGGAGGTGAATTGAGTATCTATAAAAATTTCTATCAAATTGTATTATTTTAAGATCCCCCAAATTTAATGTTCAATTGATCAGTTATCTGGTACAGAATTTATAAGTGCTTGACTGTTCGATTAATTTCTCAAAAGAGTGATTAGTTCCAAGTTATAAAAATTTGATAATAATACAACTTTTAAAAATAACCTAATAAGTCTATTCTGTTATAAACACTTTCTAAGACTAAATATTAGAGTTTAATTTAGTTTTATGAAATCTGTGATAAAACAGAGTAAAAAAAACACAGCATAAATAAAACAAGAGTTTCAGTCTCAAGTAGAGACATAATCCTCTCCAATTGGTGATCACCAGCCACCAATCTATTTAAATTAATAAACAGTTTTATCCACAACCTTGATCGGGGTTCACAACAGCACACATGCTATCCAAGTCACAAGACCTCTACCATAGTTATTCGTGGGTACAAACTACAAGGTCACACAACGACCTCTTTCACAGCTATCCATAGGTGTAAAAAGGTGTAATAAGGTATGAGTGTATGGATTTATTGTATCCTCCAGTTTGATATGTGAGAGAGTTTGTTCTTTATATACATATACACACACTACTCAAAATTATGTACAAATGAACACAACAGAGAAAATAAATATGAGAATGAATTTAGAAGGATCTGTGTGTCTTGAGATGTAGCTCTAGATTCTTCATATGTATTTGAGATGAGGTTTGAGTCTTCTTATGGATATTAACACTTAAACAGAGTTTCCTATTTTGGCTTCCAGGTAATAGTATGGTTCTATAGGTATATCCTTCTCCTTCATTGATATCCTGAAGAAGTTTGATGATTCAGTGTACATCATGATTGAGATTTCCTTGGGTGTTACTATTTTGTGCTCGAGTTCACAGTGGGTTCATGAGAGTCATAAATGTTCTTATTTATATCTTACATGCAAGCACACCACACTTCTATTCTCTATTTCTTCTCTCTTTAATAATTATTTTTATTCTTGGGGGATGAAAAGGAGCATGTTATTTCCACGTTTATAGGTCCATCGTACCTCATACTGTCTGCTAAATGTCATAAAAAAAGTACTGAATATGTCAGTACAATTCAAAAACTAAAATATGACCGTTAGAAATAAATTTTATAAATGAATATTTAAACAGTCTATCAGTGAGTCCTCTGTTTGTGAGTAATTATATTGGTGATTCATCCTATTGGTGAGACCTTAGTCAGTGAATCGTCTATCAATATATTTTTATGTCAGTGACTCAACCCATCAGTATGTCATTTTTCCGGTCTTGCTATACGTCAGTGACTCATTACATCAGTGACTCATTTTAACTATCAGTGAGTTCATGAATCAATAACACAATGCCTCAGTATGTCACATGGATTGAAAATAGGTCATCTATGTCAGGGAATCATATGCATCGGTAGGTCATCTGCATTGGTGAGTCATATGCATCTGTAGGTCGTTTACGTGAATGAGTCATTTTTCCATCAGTGTCTCAGATCATCTATTAGTGTCAGTGACTCATACTAAGATAATTTTAGATGTTTTGTCTGTCTTATAGTACAAGAAAATGAGAAATTTTTAATGCCAATAATTAAACATAGATAATAAATTATAATCATGTTCACACATAAACAAACAAAAATATTTATTTTGTTTAAATGATCTAATATGCATGACAAGAATTGACATAATTTAGGATCTCTCATGAGTTAAGAAATATGTTAATATATAACATGATTTGTGAAAATTAAAACTATTATAGTCTGAGATAGTGGCCAATAATATCCTATGGGCCAAAAAATGATATGTATTATTTAAGGTATTTATAAATAAATTTATTAAAATAAATAGTAAATATGGTTGGTAAAAGAAAATTTGGAATTATGAGAGTTGTCCCTCATGACCATGGGTAATATAGTTGTTATAAAGTAACCATTAGAATTAGTTTATGTTAAGGATAAAAATGACAACTAACTGATGTATAAGTGGGAAAATGTGGACTCAAAATGGTGGAACGTCCCTTATAAAGATCATTTATTGGGGTTTTAGAATATGTTTGTATCACTAGGTTTTTCCTTTAACCAAGACAAATAAGAACATCAATAATTAAATATTGAGAAGAATCATTCATGGGAGAGGTTCATATTAGTGGAAAATCACTACTAGATAAATTATTATTTAAAAAACCTCATGAAAGGAACATCATTATGAACCTAACCCTTAGGTACTACACTTTTTTAATAAGGGGTTATGTATCTAAGGGTTAATTAATAATAAATTTTAAATTCTTTTAGAAATTAAAATGTATTTAGTCAAATAAATTACTTTCATCACATGTATCATACTTATTTAAAAGATAAAAAGTAAATAATAAGTTAATGAATTAGATAAAAAGGTTTTAAAATTTTGAATCTTAATTTTGAAGATAGATAATGGTCATTTTATTAAAAATTTAGTAAAAATAGTAAAATATATTAAAATAAATGGTAAAATAAAGTGTAATACAGAAAATATAAAATCATATATTTATAAGAACGAATCAACTCCATCACTATAGCTCTATTTAACTAATTTTGGATCTAGTAATTATAGTGTTGAGTTATAGGAGGAATTTGTTATCTAAGGGAGGTATTGGGGTAATTAAGATAACTGAAAATTAAAATATTCAATAATTTATTCTTGGAAAATCCACTGAGAAGGCCCACCAATATTAAACCCATCTTCTAATTTATCCTAAGAAAAAATAAAATTTCACCCATTATATCTATTTCAACAAGTAACTATCATAGTTATCACATTAATCTTGATGATTTTGGTTAGTTAAAAGTCTTGGCTCTTAGATATGGAGCCCAAGAGAGGCAAGGGTCCTTTTTCTCTCTCTTTTCAATTCTTATTTACATTTCCATTAATGTTTCCTTTTAAATTTACATTTTTTTTATAATTTTTACATGAAATCATTTTTAGTAAATTCCTTAATATATTTTATCCACGTGAGTTTCCATTTCTCTCACATTATATGTCATTTTAAGCTACTTTTTTCTTAATCCTTACCGTATCCATAAGGTCCATTATACCTGTCTCTAAAGATTCCATGTATTAGTGGTATTATGGATGTTTTACTAATAGGAATGTTGATTTTTCTAAGTAATGTTAAAATATATATAGATGTTGGCGCCTCTATATAGTCCCAAATATATTAAACATGATTTTGGAACTAATTCACCTTTTCTGTCAACACATAGAAACCTAGAAGTTATTAAGGAAATTTTATATCCTTAATGACTATCAAATATCTGTGATAATACAGTCCTACTTTTTTGAGGGGACATATCCATAATTTCATTTTTTCCCACAATAGAAAATTCATGTGTACAATTTATTAAATACATTGATCATATTAATCATTAGTAGTACCCAATAATGATAATTTCTTATTCTTCACTTAATATGGATAATTATTTGAAAATTTTGAATCTATAATTATCCATAATATGTTTTAAGATAATTCACCCAATAAATATTATTAATTGATTTACTTGGGAAATATATTTTCTTACATATATAATCCTTTATTATATTCATGAAAATATTATAAGATAATATTTGTTGGAAAATTATGCTTTTTATTTCTATGTTGTTCTTTATTGAACATTATTCCTTGTATTTCCTATCATATTTTAATATATGATTGAATGAATTGTAAATTTATGTGAAATTTGTAGCACATAATTATATACCCCCAATGTTTATGGTTTTTTCACATGAGACAATGAAAATAGGATCATGGGAGCATCATTTCCATTTTTAATGATGTCTAAGCATAATCCATGGATGATATGTTTATGACATCCCACATTGTGAATTCCCATCATTTTCGTCATCATTTTTCATGTGATTATTTGTTTCCTTTGTCATCCATATATTATATTATTTTTATGTATCCATTGAGATGTCATAATTTGTTTATGTATTATAAATGTATTTCTTATTTAATTGTTATACCATGTTAACTTTTGATTTACACTATCTCTTACCATGCATTTATTGTCACCCTTTCCTTATATTTCCAGTTTCCCCAGGTAATAAAGAGGAATACAATGTATGCTTATCTTTATGGATAACATTAAATAATAATTATTTTTACTGAAATGATGTAATATTTTATGTTTTAATGCACTTTATATATATATATATATATCAATTCTCCTAAGAACTATTTAACATTGATCATAGGAATATAATATCAATAGAATATATATTTTACCATTTTAAAAAATCTAGATATTACTCTTGAATTGTTTTTATAGTTATACTACGCATAAGATAATATTTTTTGGAAAACCTAATATATATGATAGTTTTTCTATATTGTAATTTATTATATTACTAATGAATTTATGGAATTTATTAAATAATTGTATCTTCTAGAAGGAATAAAACTAACATTAATAATCAAGGATAATGTAAGGATTGTTTGAGTGATCAAGATAATGGGGTTAATGTTAGTGATAAAAAAATTATTAAAAATATATAGAAATTAACTTTGGTTATAAAAATCATCTTCACATGCATAAATAAATTAGTTTCCCATCCATAATGATCAACATGTTTTGATTATTTTATAAGGAATGAAACCGCATAATTTATTTTACCCACTAATCCAATGATTTTATATTAATAAATAAAATCTCTAGAGAAGATTTTTATGGAATTAGGATAAACTAGTAATGAAATATAAATCATTGGTGTACATCATTTAATGGTATGTTATGACCAATAATGATCCTTAATTAAAGATACTAATAAGGCTAAGGAGATATAAAAAAGTTATTTGAATAAATTTAAGGTTATTTTTTTGAAAAAATATTTTCTTCAAGAGAAAAATGCTAAGCTGGAATGTGAAATAATTAATTCATAACAAAATAAAGATGAAATAGTTGATGATTATGAGGATAATTTTACATGGTTAGTAATGTATGATGAACATTATTTAAGAAAGTAAGAAAGAAAGACTGATTGATTCTTTAATTATTTAAAGACAAGTATTTATAGATAGTTAGTCTATAATACATTTTTATTATAGGATGATATATTGATGAGGACTATCGGAATTAGAAATAATTATCAAAATATTTTTTTATATAGGGAATTTTGATAAGAAGATGATCGATGATCACCACAATTAAAAAACTACTATAATATAAAATAAGGGAACATTGAGTTCCTTATATGTAAAAAATATATGAGTAAACACCCATGAGATTAATTATATGATTTAAATATGAAGAAAAAGTCCACCAATATCCTAATCACATAGTATAGAAAGATGAAATCAATGTTCAATTTCTTAACTATAAAGATATGAGACATTAATATAATCAATGACCCAAGAGTAAAGGGAATATACCCTAAAATAGGATTCTAGATCAAGGATGATATATTTCAATACAAATAAATAAAGTTTATGCTCCCAATGATGGGATAGATGTTAATTTTTTATACCCTCAATGTTTGGGATTTAATTATTTAATTATAGATATATGCACTCATTAATAATATTCATTTTTTCAAATAACATTTAATCACCCCCTAATGAATTGATAAATGATTTATCAGTTCTTAAATCCAATGGTACTTTTATTGAAATAATTACATAATAGGAATTTAATATTAAACTACATCAATTGTTCCTCATTTAAAATCTAATCATCTTACCTATGGTGTATTTTGATGTAATCTTAGGAATAGATTGGGTCTTAAATTATAATGTGAGAATTCATAAAAAAGTTAAATATGTTATAATTGGTGAGGGAAGTGAAGAATTAAATATTTTTAGGGGAGATATAATTATCAAAATATTGTTGGGAAACACCCCATATATCTCATTTTAATGAAATAAATGGGGAATAATTGAATGAAATTAAATCTATGACAAGTAAGGAAATTTTTAGAATAAAATAACTACCCATTATTCAAGAAAATATTGATTTATATCTTGAATAATTGCCTTTACTACACCTAATTGATAATTTTAATTCCTTATTTATATTATTAACAATGAAAACCTCATATATAGATACCATATAGAATGGATCTAGTAGTGTTAGTTGAGTTAAAAAATAAATTAGAATAATATTGGGATAAAGTTTTCAGTCAATCATGTTTATATTCATGGGGAGAACCTATTTGCTTAATAAAGATGAAGGACGGTCCAATGGAATTATGCATTGATTATAGGGAAATCAATGGAATTATAGTAAAGGATAAGTTTATATTTTTATATATTGATGAAATCATTAATAAACTTCAAGGGGATCAGTTCCTCTAAAAGATTAAACTTTGTTATTATTATCATAAATTAATAGTCAAATATGATATCCCAAATATTACCTTTACTAAGAGTTATTATCATTATTAGTTCACAATAATTCCTTCTGGGTTGAAAAATAAACCATTTATGTTTTTGTATTTTATTAATAATGTATTTGATTATTATCTATTGACATAGTGTTATATGTTAAGATGTTTTATAGTGAAGTGAATAGAACATATAAAATATTTAGATATATTAAATAGGAAGTACTAAATAGTAGATCTAATTAGGTCTTGACAATAAAATTAATAGAATTAGAAACTTATACACAAATAATAAAATATAATCGTCTGTGTAGTTAAAAAAATTAAATAAAAAACAGTATATTTTTATTTTATTTTGGATAAATTTGATCCAATATATACTATTCACACATTAATTATCCATGACAAAAATGGATCAATTAACAAAAACACCACTTTTTAAAGGATGATATTTTTTTTAAAATATATATACTTTCTATAGACCAAGGAATAACGATTCCTAACCTACCTTTCTGAAGACCAAGGCACAACCAAAGAAACCCTAACATTTAATGGAAATTACAACCCAACATAACTATACATTGGAATTTATGTATAACAAAAAACACAAACCTAATTTTTGAAGTAAAAAACATTAAAAACAAAAAAATATAGGGTAAAAATAAAAGAAAATAGCTAAATATTTGAAATAAAAAATTAGCATAAAAGAAAAACATGAGTTGATGAGACTTGATAACTTTATTCAATGTAATAATACATTTTAGTTCTTCGAAAATTAATTCATCATATTTTTTAGTATAAGTCATAGTTTAAGGATTTCATAAATGGTTTATCTCTAATTATTTTCACACCATCTATTTAGATTCCTCGATCATGTGTAATAGAAAAATTCTCCAATGGTTTGATCATGACATTCTTCACATGTATGTTCCCATAATTTATTCTATCTATTGAAAAATTAAATGTCTTTACATATTTCACCAAAACCGATGCATGAAAATAAAACCAAGTACGAAATAAAATAAAATAAAATAAATCTATCTTGTTAAACACTTCTACTAAATCAACAAAAAACATAAACTCAATAATTCTTTTGACTGTAAGCATCATTTATAGTTTTCATAATCATCAAATTGATTTAATGTAATTATAATAAAAAACATCTAGAAGATACAATTTATGTTTTTGTATGAGGTATTTCATAATTACGTTTGTATGAATTCATTTTTCACAAGTATAAATTTATTATTTTTATGTATCACTTTTACCATGCATAAGTATTATTTTATTTCTATGTAATTATTATTGTAACAACCTTGTTGGTATGATTTCATTTTATGCATGAGTTAACTTAAAAATCATATGACTATTTTATTTCATGTAATATTTAATGTTTCAAATGAAAAAAATTAAAATTTTTATGAGAAAACATGATGTTCATAAGTGTAAAATATTTTATATGTAATTAACTTATAAACACAATATAGCATAATTTTTAACATAAAACAATTAATGAATAAAAAAGGTTGTGATAAACAATAAATATTCAATATCATAAATCTGTAGAATTATAATTTTCAAACTATAAAATAAAAATAGTCGATATCTTAACACTAAAAATATACCCCATTTTTAAAAATTATAGAATAGATCAATAATTTACAAAAAAAATATACTTCATTTTTAAATTTATTGAAAATAATAAAATTTAACAATTTTTAAAAAAATCCCTCCTTTCATTAAAATTACATTCCTTTTAAAATTTTAAATAAATATTTACTCTTAAAAAATAGCATACTGAAATAAGTAGAACATGTTATATTAAAACTAATGTTTACCCAAAATTGAATATTATTTAGAGATCATCCCCAAATAAATTTTTAATAACATAAATGGACAAAAAATTATGTAAAAATCATACCATCTTAAAATTTAGCAGAAAACTAAATAGTAACACATGATATTTAAAATCTATTAATTTAAAATATATTCATTATATAATAAAAATTAATCAATTAAATCTCTTATTTTTCAAACTAAATATCTATCAAAAGAATTTAAATTTAAATTTTCTCAAATTTTACAAAATTTAAAGGTTAGGTAAAAATATTATCCAATTAATTATTAGTTATAACATATTCAGAAATAAAATTTCCAATAATGAAATTATCTAAAATAAAATAAAATCTCACATAAATATGTTTAGTCCTATAATGTTATTATATAATATTTCAAATGGAAATAACTAGAATAATATCATAATAAATAGAAACTTTATATAAATAAAAATTAAAATTAGATAGTGTTTGTTTAATACATAATCTCTGAGAAAACAATTAATAGTTTCTATATACCTAACATCATTTGGAAAAAATACACCGATAATTTCATCATTGAGATCTATGAAATGAAACATTTTCTAGGTAAATGACACAAAACTAAATAACTATTTCTATTAATCTTATAAACTCCAAAATCTAAATTATATTATGAAATCAAATAAAATAATCCATCCTGTGACAAAATAAAAAATAAAGTATAGTTCCCTTAATATATCTAATGTTTCATTTACAAATATTTAAAAGAATCTCTTTATGATCAACCTAAATCTAGTACACATACGTAAAATAATTATAATACTAGGTCTAATATATTTTAAATAGTGTAAACTACATATTATTCATCTAAAACATTCAATGTATATAGGATTTCCGAATTTATCTTAATCTAATTTTTAATTAGTACTCATATGGGTTATAAAATTTTTCAGAAATGAAGTCTAAACATGTTAAGTAAATATTTATTATGTTTACATTGTTTAAAAAATACCATTAATTCTTTGAATTTGTTTTTGTAAAAATAGTTTTAATTCTTACATTATATTCATTTCAAATTTAATATTGAATAAATCAAAAAACTCATTATAAAGAAATGTGATATATGAACCAAAAAACACCATCAATATAAATTGTAATAATTTAAAAATTATTAAAAATATATTTAATAAATAAACAATTTTGAAATTTGTGAGATAATATATTTTTCTAGGTATACCCCCTTTGAGTTTTTCGTTTGAGGCTCAGTGGCCGAGTCTTGGGTAGGGATGGAGAGAAATTATTGGGGAAAATGGCCTACAGTTTAGGGATATATGTTTTCTTGAATTAATGGATTATGGGTATAAATGTGTTAAATGGGTTTAAGATGGGTTTCTGTTCTTTGTAAGGTTTTGGAATTGGTTAAGGTCTTTATGTAGAATTATAGATTTAAACTTCCTACTAGGCAATTACATGGTGTGTACATGTTAAACGACATGTAACTAGGGCTGGACATGTCATGAACTAGTTCAGGGTGAAATGTGGGTACATGTCATGTATTATTTTTATGTCATGTATTATTTTTATCTAATGTAAACGTTGATCAAGGTTTAATATAAATCTGAGGTAATGGGGTTTTCAGCAAAACCCATAATAAATAAATGCATGATATGTAAATGAATTAGACATCATGTATTTATCATGTTCATCAGTTTTAAATGGGTAGTGAAAATTATTTTTCTCATTATTTCTATTCATAATTTCTTCCCTCAACATAGCAAGGATCCCAAGTGGTCATGGATCATTTTCATCCCTCCTAAATATCTGTTTTAGGAAATAAATCATTGGTATGTTGTTCTGTTTAGGTTTTCCCTTTTATCCATTTGTTCTCCGGTCATTGCGGTGTAATCTCTTGACCTTGGTTGTCATTGATTTTGATCTTGATCAGTTGTAATCAAGGAACCTTATCGATATCATTTGTTCCATAGTTCTTGTTGGAAAATTCCTCTAGAATCATTGATTAATAACCAATTTATGGTGGGTGATATAAATCTATTCCCTATTGGTCTAATTTTATTTTTCCATAGTATATACAATAGGTGTTATCATTCCATCATGCCATAAACATGAAAAAATAGTTTTATAAGACCTTATAAATATTAATTATTATTTTTAAATCACCATTAGACCCCGTTGGGTTTATAGGTGTTGTGATTGAGACCTGCAGCTACCTGATAAGTGTGTCGAACTAAGAACATGTTGCAACTTGGTCTACATTACATTTGAGCCCTATGATTAACTATAAAAAAATTCAAATATTAATTTCTTTCATATTATTTTATCACATCATGAATTTTAGGTGATTTATTTCTATAGAATCACATAGGAAATTGATTATTTATTTAATTTAATAAATGGGTAAATGGGAAGTCAAATGGTAATTAATAGAATTAACCATTTGGCCCCATGTTATTATATTGTGATATACATTCTCTTGTGAAATAATTTCTATTGTCATATACTTGATTTTGTGGTATACACTTGTGGAACATGTTGTGATTCTTATATACCAGGATAGGACACGACATATACTATGATGCTTATATATCGTTCTTGGCCTTGACACATGTTGTGATGATTATAAACCAAAACAGGTCCCGACACAAGTTGTGGTTCTTATATACTGAGATAGGCCCTAACACATGATATGATTCTTATATATTGGGGTAGACACTGACACGTGATAATATGTTTATATATAAGGCTTGGCATAGTGATATGTTATACCATGTGTATATGGTTTTGGTTGGAATGGTTCAGGTACATGCTCATAGACATTCTGGCTAGGTGTTAATGTTGGTTGACTAGTGAATTATATTAATTTTTTTATTAATTAATAAAATTTATATTCTATTTATTGTGTACACTATTTTTCTTAGACATAAATTTATTACACAAATTAGTGTTGACATAGTAAGTTTTACTCACACTCTACATAGACCATCATTTAGTACCTAAGCAGATTAGATGGATGCGTGTTTGGAAAAGGGAAAGAGACCTTGTAGTTAATTTATTTCTTTATCGATGTTTTGGAACTTGAAGGTGGGACCAACATGTGGTTCAAGATTGGGGTCATGGAGTCTGTTTTAGTATCCTTATTATTTTATTTTTATGACATTAAGAATTCCATTTAGTTTTATTCATCTTATAATAACATTATTATTTTATTATTTGGATTTATTCAACTAGTATTTTCTTATCTTTGTTTGTATGATTATTTATCCATATTTTTTCCCATTATTTATGCACTCTGAAATTTATTTATTTTTCTATTTTAAAGTAACTCTATACTAAGAGGTATAGTTTCCCCACTATATTCACCACACTTTCTCTTATAATCGACATCCTCTTGCGTAAGAGGAGTCACACTTGAGGCCACATAACCAACCAAGTTCATCCACATAAAAGAGTACTAGGGTGGAGGAAATTATAGAATTTATTATTATTGAAACCATTATTCAATAAAAATCATGATAGTTTATCATAAAAATATATAAGTGAATAATTTAGACCATATAAAGCTTTTGATAATTTAAAAACATGGTTAATAAAATTTTCATATTCAAAACAATGTTGTTGATTAACACAAACTCAATCATAAATTGAAACATTAAAAAATCAGTTTTAACATGCATTTGAAACAATTTAAAACCATAAAAAGATATAAAATAAAATAAAATTTTATAGCTTCAATTCTAGAAATAAGAGAAAACAATTCATGAAAATCTATACCTTCTTATTTTAAAGAATCCTTTAGAAACAAGTGTACCTTTATTCATTAAAAGTGGACCAAATTCATTCATTTTATTTATAAATATCCATTTAGTTTTAATAATATATATCTTGTGGGGGTTTAATAAATTTCCAAACATTGATTCTAGAAAATTAATTATGTTCATCTTCCACAAATCTAATAAAATTAATATATTTTTAAGCTTAATTAATATTAAAAGGTACAAATTAAAAAACAAAAGTTTAATTAACAAAATAATTAAAAATATATTTCTTTGTTTTCATCCCAAATTTAATGGCACCAATTTTATTTGATCAAGGGTGATCATTATGATTATTAAATTTTTTAAAATATCAATAAGAAGGGATATACTCACCCTCAACTAATACATTTTTATGAGGTTAAATATCACAAAAAATAAACACCCTTGATTATTATTAATTTTTTTATAAATACAAATTTGAATTCAATTTATTTATATAAAATTTTACATGAATTGATTCTTCCACTATCATAGTTCATTTACTGTACACTCTAAAAGATTAACTAATTTTATAATAACTAATAATAATTACTTCATCACTTTTAGAATAAAACTTATATAAATTATCCGTAGTATTTAAGATAAAACCTTTACAACTGAAACACTAAAATATCCAACCACATGTTCCTTTCCTTTATACATTTCATAAAGATTTTTCTATAATAATTGTTCGATATAAAATATATTAATGATATAAAATTATATATTTATATATTCATCCCAAAAATAATTTCATTAAATTAAACTCATTTATCATGATTTTCTCCATTCCAAAAATGTCGATTATTTCTTATTTCTAAATAATTGTTTTTGAAGTGTTCTATGTGGAAAAAAATGGAATAACCATTTTCTGTAAATCAAATTCTCACATTACATAATAAAAAACTCAACTACTATATCAAATAAAATATTTCAATTAATTAAACCTTATCATGTTGAAATAATTTGAAAAAATCGATAAATATTAAAAAGTTTTCAAGATTATGAGACATTAAATAAGTCTATATATACCTTGTAAAATAAAAAACTATTATAGAAACATATTTCATTCCACCTAGACTTGTAATTTTAATATGGCCAAACAAATCAATATGACTATGTTTTATTTGAAATAAAATTTTTAATTCATTAATATATTTTAAGCTTTCCTTATTTTGTTTCCCTTTTAAACATTAATCAAAAACAAAATATGTAATTCTTTAATCCCTAATAGTTCCAGAACATCTCTATATTTAGAATGATTTTATAGAAACAAAAATTTCTCATGTATAAGACTCATAAGACATAATAAATTATATGTTTCTATATCATTATTAAATATACCATTCTTATTAGTTAACTTGGAAAAATCAATTGAATATTTTTTTATGTTTTGAAAAAATTGATTGGATTCATTCATAAAAACTAAACACTTATTATCTTATATATTAACCCACATTAGAAAAAAAAATAAGATTATGTTTTAATCCATGAATATAAAAAACTATAGAAATTTTAAATGTTTTAAAATTACTCACCATACCAAAACATATAACATTTCATTTTGGTTTGTCTCTAAAGGTGACAGATCCTCCATCACGTTGATTTCATGGTATAGAATTATATGGATCACCAATCATAAGTATGGAGAATCCGTTTTCCATATATCATATCTCCCTGAAAATCTTATTGTATATTTCAAAAAAAATATTAGTGTTTTATTACCTATGTTATTTTAGGTCCAATAGGATTAGTAAAAGGTTTCGTAGGTGCCCAAAAATATTTTAGAAATTTAGTGTTGTGTAATCATGAAGTTAAATCATGAAAATATATTCTTTTATATGTCCTAAATATAGTTCAAATATTAAATATAATTCAATTGAATAATTACCTTTCATTATACATGTAGAATACATAGCATTGGAAACACTTCCTTTTGAAATTTTTATAACGGAAGTTCCACACTATATTTATAGTTACTTATCACAATGAATACTAGTCATGTTCATATTTGGTTTAATTATAGACATTATTTTATTATATTTATCTTTACCTTGTACAAAAGAAGCTAAATTCTCCATCAAGATAAAGATATAAATTTTTTAATTATTATTCTAGTTATTCAGTAATATCAATGTTATCAATTATTTATTATAGTATTAAGTTAAATTTCTAGTTTTCTCAATTTATTGAGTAAGTTTATTATTTTGTTTAACATTATTCTAATTTTACACTTCTATTTTTCTTAAAAATTTCGGTACTAATAAAACATATTTTTATAATTTTTAATCTTCAACACATAATTTATCAAATCAATACCCATCACTTTCAAAAATAAAAACCTAAACCAGAACTAGAATCATTAATGACAAATTTCATAGTAGTGGTTAATAAAAACCATTTTTTAGATTTGTTTTCACTTCCAAAATCATCCCTTGAGTTTGGATTATTTTATACAACCCCATCTAGATTCCAATGCTCACTTAACCTAATCCTATATTTCTTATAATTTATATAATGATTTATTCTGGGAATATCTATCTTAATATTTCCTTTACCTTATGACTCATAAGAAGTCCCTTATAAAAATTTAATTTATTTACTATTGTTATAATTCCTATTTTCCCTTCGATAACCCTTATGGTAATCTTTTCAGTGTCACTTCTAGAATTATCTCTTATATTTCATTTAATTTTATATGATATTTGGAACGTGAGTTGTTTCACATTTATGAATTTCCTATTACTTGGAATCATAATACCTAAAAGTATTAAATATATTAAATTTAAATGAAATACTATTCTTTTTTGAAGGATATTCATCCAAAATATTTTCTAGCCCGATTTTGTACTACAGTAGAGAATTGATATGTTCATAAAATGTATACACATTGAGATTATTAATCCCAAATATAGAAACGTTGTTCATATGAAAATTATTTAGAAGTGAATGAAACACTCTTCCATCTATCATCGTTTTTTCCAACACATCTCATAGTTTACACATACCATTTATAATGACCAAAAATCTATGAAACATATGGTTCACTGATTATTCTTCAATCCTATTAATGTATTGATATCTAGAATGTGGCGTTCCATGTTTTTTTATCTTGACCTTTTTTGTAATTTCGTGTGTGACATGTATTGTCCCCTATATGTATTGAGAAGTATTTAGAATTGATATATAGTAAATAACCTTTTAACTAATATGAAAATATAATATATTCATGAAATTATTGTTTAAGACATACTTTACAACATAGTTACACACGAGAGTCTATATATTATCATCAAGAAGATTATATGTTTTTACCATTATCATCCAGTTTTTTATGTTTAGATGTTTATGGTATGCTTCCTTTCTATCATTCCAATATCCCTAATTATTACCATCAATATAAGCTGGTTTTTTATGGGTCCAAACAAAAGTATACATTATTGACATGTCAAAAAAGTTATTATCTATGGAAAATTATATCTATGAGTTTTTTTGAAAAATATAATGAAATATTTTATAAAATAAATAATAAAAACCTAACTCTTGAGGTGACATATATTATACCAATTTTTCGCCCATTGTGAGAAACTGAGATATTCTAGAGGTAGGTGAATAGAAATTTCAAAAATTTTATGTAAATTATGAAAAAAAATTTAATGCTAGAGTTAATCATATTGTGAAAATAAAATTTATGTAATGTAGTAACATGTGATGTGAAAATAATAAAAAAATAACACTAAATTTTAATAGTAATTTAAATTAATGTTGTCCTATATATTATCTTCACTCTTCTATACTCTATGAGATAAAAAACCCAATAAACAGATCCCTTGCTTTTTAAAGGGTTTGATAACCTATTATAACTAATGAATATATATGAAATAAGGAATTACTAGTCCTAACGTTAAATTTTATGACTCAAATCATAACAAGAAACAACCTATATTTTAATGAGAGTCACAAACTAATGGATTCACCTTTTAGAATGGCAGTATAAAAAAACCTGATTTTGGAAGAGAAAATCATAAAATAACGAGAAAATAAATCATAAATAGAAATAAAATCTTATAAAACATTGAAATAAAAAAAAGAAGAAAAAAAAGAAAAACATTAGTTGATGCATCTCAAGCAACATTTTAAATATAATCACATGTTTTTATCCTTGATTGTGAGCACAAAAAGTTTATCAGTAGAATACATAGTACAATTCTTTCATCACTTTTGTATATCTCATTATTTCTACAACAACCATGTGGTTTGAGTTATTATAATTTATTAAAAACATATCCAATGGTTAGTTCATTATCACAATGATATTATTTTAGTAGATATTACTAAAATTTGATATATTAGTTGTAGTAATAAAAGAGTTTCCATATTTTATGAGAAACTACATGTGAAAATAAAACCAGGCATGAAACATAATAATATAATATAAAATAAAATAAATATTTCTAATCAAAAAGATAATTAAAATCACAAAAAACCAAAAAATATTAGTGGTTTGTGTTTAGGAATCATTTTTAATGTTCATAGTATTAAAGTTGATTATATTTAATGATATGAAAAATATTCATAAGGATGAAATTTATGTTTTCAAATAAGAGATTTAATATTTTCATATGTGGGTAAAGATAACAAGAATTAAATTGTGTTTGTTTTCAATAATTGAGGTTGATTTTATGAGGATGAAACTATCAATATGTGTGTCTTTTATAAGAAGAAATATTTGAGGTGTTTCTAATATATATGGAAAAGTAATATGGGAGATATGAAGATGTTTCTTGGAATATCATGGATAGTCAAATTCAAATAGTGGTCATATATTATAATGTTTTTTGAGGGGGTCTTCCAGTAAAATATAGGTGTTTAATGATGAAGGAACACTATCAATAATAGTTTCAAGGGATATTAATGAGCTATCCAAATGTGGATATTGAAGTCTTCAGTTTGAAAGGTGCTGGATAACATTATGTTGAAAGGAATTTTCTCAGAGTTATAGAAATTACCAATGGATCACCAAACATACAAAATAAGATATTTTAGGTGAATGAATAACACTGAATAATTTTTAGAGAATATTTATACTTGATAAATTATTATGAATAATTTCATAGTCTCATTTGACTAAATTATATATGTTTTATGTGGGATCTAAAAATTAGGATAATACTTACTTTATAAGACTTTGTGAGACATCATGTAAGAATTTTTAGTGACTTCATAAGACTTTGTTCTAGATATGAAATACATTGATGTTATGGTGTTTCACATTATACTAGCCACACCATAATTCCTTACAGAATATATGACATTCATAGAAAATGTATTAGACTTTTTTCATCAACAAATGATTTTGAAGCTATGTCTATGAAATATTTTCCTATGATTTTAGAAATTCATAAGAGGATTATAAGACATTCACAGAAGATAATAATATGTTAAATGTTCTTAAAATGAATCTCATTATAATATTTTAAAATTTTAAAATTTTGTTTTTAATGAAATCATAATTAATCCAAATGATGTCTGTGAACAATTTTTCCTCTAATTAACGTAATAAACACTCAAGTGAATTTTTATTCTAAGCGAGTGGGATTCTAAGATACACAAAATCATTCCAAGTGAAAATAATGAATATATCCATATAAATTTGGAGGAATTCTTGAAAAAATGTAAGGATGTAGTTTACGGAGAATAAAGTTGTGATATTTTTAATATCACATGGTTATGGAAACTAGATTCTTAAGAAGGACTTATAGGAGGACCTTGGTTGAGATGTTATGTGATTAAAAAGGGGAGATCTATACCACAATTAGATGAGATTTTTCATATCTATTAAGGAAATAGTATTTAAATGATATTCATGATATTATTTGGAAAACATAAAACTAGAAGTATTAGAAGAAGTTTTTGGTGAATTGTGAGGAGAACCCACATTGCTTCTATAATAAAACCTAATGTAATTGAAGAAGATGAGTTGAATACATTCATAACTTTCTGATGCATCAAAGAAGTTCAAGAAGATAACCATCATGGAAATTAAAGAGCTATAATAGGATTTTTTTTGATCTTAATCTTATAGAAGAATTAGGTGTAATGAGTTAAAGAGAATAAGGACGATAACCCTTTAATGATCTACTAATAGGAAGTATAAATTAACCATCAAGAGATGGAAAGAAGATTTTTAAGATAGCTTCAACTAGTGAAAGCCATTATAAAAACCACAATTGGGAGGTAGTTGTGGAGTTTAATAGAGAAAAATTAATATAGTTAATTTTCTAATATTATTTTTTTTTCATAGTATGTACTTGTACACTTATTGAATAATAGTGGTGAAACTATGAATCCAATCTCAACCCAAACCTTGAAAGGGTGGGATTTCATGGGTGAACCTTATAAATTGCTTATGTTATTTATAATATTTATTGCATAAATTGAGTATGGATGAGGGATACAAAAAGGTCCCAATATATCCATTCATATATATTTAATTTGAAGATATTAAATTCATAAAATAAAGATATTTCTAATTCACCCTTTCCACCTCACAGTGATATCACTGGATGTAGGCACTAAAATGAGTATCTGAGCTAACCAAATTCCCCAATAAATGATCAAACCATTAGTATAGTAATATTACAGATAATTCATATACATTAAACATTAGCGGAGTAATTATATTTAATGGAAACAAATTTCATTTATATAAGAACTATATAATTCTATATTTTCTATCATAATGGATTGAATTGTGTGATATTGTAGTAGTGGGATTTACTCCTATTAGAATAGATCCTCCCATGAATTATAATGAAAAGAGGAATATTGAACTGGATGGGAAATATGGAAATTAAATCATATTATATTTAATTAATAAATTCCACACAAAGATAATGACAATTAAAATAACTAAGTAGATATGACAGAAGGTCAGAATATATGTTTGCAGGCAATGTGAACATTATGGGGAACATATATTATATTTTAAGTTCTATGTTTGAAGAAATCCATATAGTTTATGATGAGATTATTAAAGAATAATCTACATTGGTAATTTAAATTGATAGCCACATTATAGGATTTTGAGAAAACCTATAATATTCAATAATTATATAGTACCTGATGATAACTTTTCATGATAGATTCAACATGGAAAGGTCAACTTTAGAAGAGACAAGAGGTTATTCCCTTGATGAATTTATAACACCCTCCAAAAATATTTAATGAGGAAATAACCATTATTTTAAAATAAGTAAAAAGAGGATGTGGAATTAAAATACATGAAATAATAGAATTATATGGGGAAATTGTTGCATGTAATTTAGATTCTAAAAGTGACGGTGAATGAAGTTAGGTGCATAAGAAACCCATGGATTATATCTTTATGAATATTAGGAGAGGTAAAGGAATATAAAGAGGTGTAATTATTCTTAACTGATTTTACATTAGAGGTATTGGGAATTTTTTAATTGACTAGTCAAATAAAAAATATTATAAAACTAAAATTGATGATGGGAAAGAAGATTTTTCTATGAGATTTTTTTAAAAATATAAAAAAAAATTCTTTTTGAAAGAAGGGTAATTAAAGGAAATTCATGAGGAATATAATGAACTAATAGTATATCTAATTAATGCGTATATCAAAATCACAGAACCTTTGAAGAACATTTCAAAATCCATGATACTTGTTAAAGGAGTGAATGCGTGGAAGATAGGGATGGATACCATGAATACATGACGATATTACAACCTCTTTTCTACCTTGAGAAAATTTCTAAGATAAATATGAGAACAAATATACTAGAAAAGTAGGATGAAAATAATATGTGAATGTGAGTTATCTAATATTGGAGATCAAAATTCACATGATGAAAATTAATAAAAAAATTATTCACCCGAACATTTAAATGATACAACATCAAAAAAATAAAGAAGATAAACATAGGCTATAATAAAAGTGTCTCAATGCTAAAAAACATTAAACAACAAGAGGTAAAATTATAAAAAAAATTGATATATTCATTTTGAATATTTCAATTCTTCTTAGATGAATGTACCTCAAAAAAACATGCAACTTGATTAGGTATTCATTAGTGAAAGTGAATATTTTTCATTTAATAATAAAAAATCTATAATCTATAATTTATTATTTCTAGATTAAGGATGTCATAAATATCTGTTTCTATAATGAAGAGAGATATAAACATGTTAAGAGAATAAAACCCCCATAGAATATTTTGAAACAAAATTTCTAATTAACTTAATAGTAAGAATATTTTCATTAATAGAATAGTAAATATCATGGAATATTAGTTCCTAATAGATGAAAAGGAATATTCATAGGAAGAATAACATTAATTATGATAAATCAAAAAGTATGAAAAATTCAAAAATATGGATGAAACCGATGGAATATGTGACTAATAGTGTCACCATGATGGAATTTTCATGATATTTCACTATTTATAGGATCTAAAATCTATTGGAGACAAGGCATTTCAAAAGAGGATGGTGGAATATTATCATTATATTTATAAAAAAATTATTAAAAAGAATAGGTATATAGGGAACAATAAAACTCTTATTCAATAAGAGGAAAAAATGAATCACAATATGGAGTTTTGTATTGGATGAATAGACATGTATGCAAGGAATAAAGTGCATTTATATATCAAAATATGAATAAGTACACCTAAAGGGTGTTGTCAATAGAAATAAGTAATCCATTAAGTCCATGGAAAATTATAGAGAACAATCTAGGGAAGGAGGCAGAGAGAACTATTGAAGAGGTAAAGTTGGAAGAACTGAGGAATATTACTTAACAGAAAACACTAAACCTTTATTTTATCAATGAAGAGTTAGGATAAACCCCCCTCTATTCAACTTTATTTTTTTATATACTAACATGTAGGGAATTTAAAAATATAAAAACAATGGGGATTCAGAAGAGGATTCACCTGTTAGGGGAAAAAAGTTACCTGCAAATAGTTACATTGATAAAAATAAAAAATTACGAGAATTAAAAGTTAGTGTATCCCTTGTGAAGTATAAATAAATAAATAATAGATTTATAAAATTTCATTATACACTAAATTCATAATTCTATCCAGATTTAAAAAAATTAAACATTTAGTAATTATAATCACACTTTTTATACTTGTTTTGATTATGGAAAATAAGTTTACAAAGGGGGAGTGTTTGTTTATGTGTTCAGTAGGAGAAATGGAGACTAAGTCTTCTTTCACATGAAATTTTCGATACATTTTTTTAATTGAGTTTGGAATATATAGTTAGGGATAACTGTTTTTACAAACCCATAAATTGGGAATTTTGAGACTTCTATCACATATATAGAAATTTATTGAAAACATTGACCAATATTTTTACTCAATATTGTTTTCTCCACTATGGTAGGACTTGTAGAGATACATTTTTCTAACTAAGGTATCCATCCAAATAAAACCATGAGGTAATATCCTTCTCTATAAATGTCAATCAAGTTGATATTTTAGATAGGAAACTAGATAAGAAGTTATTAGGGAGAACCCTTTTCTCAAGGATAATAAGTATTCAATGATTAATGTGAAACCCCTACATGTCGTTTTAATTTATTTTAAATAAGGAGGATAAAAACGAAGTTGATGTTTAGATGTTGATATGGTGGATTAAGGGTACTTCCAAAAATAGAAAGGGGTAGATTGAAGTAAACATGAATAATAATCTATTCATTATCAACTTGTGAGGCTGATAAAATGAGAATAGAGATCCCAATACATATTTGGTGCATCTTGGAAAAAATTAAGTGCTACAATTATATATAGAAATCGAATAATGAAGAATTGACGTTTTTATTAGGAATATCATGTATGGATAGATTCATGTAACAACCCCATATTGTGAATATTGTTTGATTTGATCTATGAGTAAAATATAATTTTTTTTGATGAAGTAACATTACATACTATATAATTAAATGGAGATTAAAGAGATTGGAAAATGGGAAGGTTAAAGAAATGATTTTTTAAGGTGGAAGCTTGATTGGAGTTGTAAGGAAATTTTGTTTAGTTAGAGAATCCATCCACTAAGCATTAAGCATACCAAATGAGATGTATCTATCGATGGAATAACATTTGATAAAATGTATAGAGTTTCAAAGTATTTGAGAAATATATTTGAATTATTTTATCTCTTCAAAGGTCATTGGAGTAAATGGTGGAATTTTTATGTGGGAACTAACAATTCAGGATTGTCTTACTTCTTAAGACTTTATGAGAGATCACATATGACTTTTTCAAGCTAATATATGATTATTATTACATGTAAAAATTATATAGATACAATGTAAGATGTTGAAGTTATGGAATATGAATTTTCAATATCTATATAATACTTTCTCATAACTTGAATGAAATCACTATTAACCAAAACTAGAGACATTATAATACTACCATAGTTAGTGTGTTAGAATTTATTCATCCTCATATTGATTTAATACATTGTGTAATACATTTTTATCTATTGTACGAAAATAATTATGGGTGTTTTAAGAATATATAAATCCAATGAAAGTATATATTACTCAATTATTGGAGAATTTGAAATTTATGTTTTCTTGGGAAATGATAATTTAACTAGAAAATATTTTAGATTATTTTCTTTATGCAATTAACATCAAAATCACTCAAGTGAATTTGGATTAAAACTAAGAGGGGTTACATGCCATGGAAGGAAATATTCACATGTAAATGACGAATAATGACATATACCAGTGGAGAAATTTTAAAATAAATAAATATTGTTGTTTTTTAATAATTGAATGATAATTTTAATATTTAATGAAGAGGGAAACATAATTCAAGAGTATTTTAAGGTGGAATTTGATTAGGATATTATGATACTCTAATGAGAATAATTCTAAAGTAATTATTGGGATATTTTCATATTTTTTATGGAATAATATTTTAATGATAGTCATGATATTTTTTGTGAATATAAAACGTTATGGAGTAGAAGAAAAATTAGCTAATAATTGTGAGAGAAATATATAGTGTAGTTATGAGACGAACTACTAGTATAAATGGAGAAAACTCAATTACATTAATGAAATTCCTATAAATAAATGAAGTTATAAAATATATCCTACACTAAAACTATTGTGATAGAGTGATAAATGTTGGTGATTATAGACCTATAGAAGCATTAGTTAGAAGAAATCAAAGAGAACTAGTTTTGTAGACTTCTGTAATAAGAAAAATAATTTTAAATACTTTTCATGGAAGGTGTTCTAATGGACCCTTTGGAAAATATTTCATAGATATTATAAAGGCCCCATTATGATATGGAGGTAATGTTTTAAGGACATAACACCAACTAGTGTGAGACAATATAATGCACATGAAGAGATGTATCTATTTTGTTCACTATAGACTGGGAATTTTGGGAAATTATATGACAATATTTTTTGGATTTAATATGTACTAATACCATTTTTGATTCATAATAGGGAAACCAGGTCTCAAAACATGACCAAAAACATGAAAGAGTATGAATTTATGGGACAAACTATCTAAATAACATGTTTCGTTGCCACTATTTATTATATAATTTGAGTTAGGACGAGGGAAACAAGAAATATAGGATTGTTATTTAACAATAAAAAAAGTTTTAATTGAAATATAATAAATTTATAAAAGAAAAGGATCACTGTTTTACCCCACCCCCTCTCAGTGATCACATTGGACTTGGGAATTATAGTTTGAATTCATTTTATATACATATGAATTTGTTATTATTAATTTTAATTTGATACCTATGTAACTATTATTTAATTTCTATGTAAGTAACAATATTAGAATTGTATATCTATGATTTTAATAAATGTAGGAGTCATCATAATTACCATATGACCCTTTTACATCAAATAACATATTTTAGTTTAATATTAATGATTTTCTATGTCTTATAAGTAAACATACAGTTCATAAGAGTAAAAAATGTTTTATAAAAAATGTTGTAACTTAATATAGAATAATTATAAACAACACACTTAATGAATAAACAATGTTGTGAGAAATTAAAATTATCCAATATTATAAATGGGAGGAATTGTAATATTGAATATATAGAATGAGAACTCTCTCCATCATAAAAATTATTCCATCTTAATATGTTTGTGGTGATATTTATTTGAGGTATTCTTTGATGAAATAAGGTATATGTGGACCAGGAAAGTCATTTTTAAATTTTTCTTGAGCATCGGAGGACAATGGTGTTATATAGTAAATCTTGTAAATGGGAATTTTTTCATCAAAAATTTTCTATCCATCATTATATTGTTTTATGTATTATATATTTGTTGGTACTTTAAAAAAATATTATGGTGGAATGGAAAAGAACCACCTATATAGATGGAAAATAAAATTTCCTTGGCTTGGTTGGATACTATATGTAGTTTGTTGACATGTTTTATTAATTAGATAATATGTTAAAGAAGTTAACTCATAAGGGGGTAACATCCACTTGGAAAAAGAAATGTAAATATATTAATAATGAATTTGATAGGATATTAGTGAAGGAACATTTTTTAACTCTGTCATTTGGTAAGGAAGCATTTTTTTTATTTACATAAATATATTATGGAAAGAAATTTGATGTATTCTAATAAATAAGTTTGTTTTTATTAAAAATGATATACTATAAATCGAAGATAAATTATTTCTAAAACCTATATAAATAATAATGTAAAATAGTAAACAAAATAAATAATGAATGTATAATGTTGATGCCTAAAAAATAATATTCTTAAATAAGCAACACCACTATAACAATAATGGTGTAAAAGAGAAATAATGATAGCCCTGAAATAGATATATTTAATGAAATAAAAGTGAGAGTAATTATTTAAAGGGATTATTTTTGAAATAATTAATAATAATTAAGAGTAAATGTTTCCATTACATGATTTTTAGGAATCATACAAATTGGTCCTTATGACCATTCAAAACATAATTCTTATAGAGTTATCATTATAATCAGTGTATATTAAGGGTAATGATGAGATTTTTTTGATACATATGGTATAAAACATACCCTTAACTAGTAGTGAAATCCCTTATGAAGCTCATTTATAATATCTATAGAATTATTCATCACCACTAGGGTTCTACCTTGACCAAACCCAAGAATAACGGCAATAATTAAGGTTCAAACAGAATCATCCATGGGAGGAGTTCAAATTAATGGAAGTCACTACAATATCATTATTGGTTGAACCACCCCATGAATATTCCACTGTTTTATAGAATACCCTTTGGGATTTTTTTGGTGTGATATAGGGTTATGATACAATGGTTTAAAGGAATTAAAGTTTTAATTATTTTAAAAATGATGTAGAATTTACACAAATGAAATAATTGTTTAAATAAATAAAACTTATTTAAAATTTAAATTGATAATAATTAGATTTGGAATTTTATAAAATTGATTTAATAAATTGAATTTGAATTTATAATTTATATAATGGGTGAAAGTGGGTAATTTTTTTGGTAATAATGGGAAAATAAATTTAAAACTGGTGAAATATAGTGATATAATTTAAATATGACCGTATATATGTGTGATAAAGATGAAACATTGACAAGGTAGTTTCATTTTCCTAATTTTGGAACTTCCCAATACAGTGATTCACTATGGGATTAAATGGGGGGATATGGGGGGGAGGGGTAGTGGATCACATAATATAATTCTAGAGTCCTGTGTTTTTAAACCATGATAAAATATTATAGTTTTTCAACATTTCCATTTACTAGATGGGTTGGTTTAAAAACCAATATTTGGGTTGAGGTTCCAAATTTAGGGACTGCTAAAAGTATTGCCATCAGGCTTGGGTAATGGCTCGATGATTTTTCCAGGTTGTTCAAGGGTTTTAGGGGGAACCAGACAAAAAATCAGTTTTTAAAGAGGTTGAAGAGGGTGGATGATTTGTCTGGAAACCATGAGGCCCATAGTAGTGAACTTGTGATGTTATACTAGTGTGGTGGTGGCTTTCACATAGGCTATTTATGGTTAGTTAAACCATGTGGTTCAAATCACGTGGTTTGCTAAAGGCGAGGTAGTAGTGTTCGCACGAGTTGTACGCGGTTGGTCAAACCATGTGGGTTAGTCATGCAAGGAACTCTAGGTATCTATAAGTAGGTGCATGGGCTGGGCATTTCCTGTCATACCACATGGTTTACCCATATTCAAATTTGGTGTTTTTTAATTATATAAAAGTTAAAAATAATTTCATTAAATGAAGAAGAAAAAATAATTTATTTTTATTAAATTGAATGTTAAAAAGAGTTTAATTAAATAATGTAAAATGGGGGATTTATTTTAATAAATTGAGTTGAAAATAATTTAATTAAATGATGTGAAAATGGGGATATTGGAGTTTATCAAAGAATAATTTTGTCAAATTATAATAACAGTAATGGTTATTATTATTTTTATTACTATGTTATACTATTATTAGGGTTATTATTATTGTTATATTAAAAATTTATATTGTTTGAGGGAGAATAAATGTTGGATGTATACTCCTATTTCCCCCTACGTGAGGTGCGACTCACACTAGGAAGAAACCCACTAGCATGGTACAAAACCCCCCTCCTACAAACTCCTCTTTACGCATCCATATCCTTATGATTTCTTCAAAAAAAATGTTTTTATCAGGGAGGTAAGGCCTTCTCCATGCGTTTCTTTCTTTGCATCATCTGTTTCGGCTTCTTTGTCTCCTGGTTTTCATTAGGTCGAAACCCTAGGTTCTGGTTTAATTTACATTATTCGATAATTCTAGTTCTAGGTGAATCAAAAGATGTATTGGGACCCGTTTTCCACATTCCATTGACCTCCACTAAAGACAATGTGATTCAATGTGATTTGGTTCACCTAATTCAAATTAAAGTAAGGATATATACCCATTATTTGGTTTATCACCCTTTAAATTTCATTTTTATGGGTTATATGAGTTTTGGATAATTAATTAGATGTGCACTAGTCCTCACCGCACTAATTTTGGGTTCTAAATATTGTTGTAGGGTGTTTTGATCAATTCCTAGTGCACACACAAATTTTTGTTGAAGTGAGTGCACACAAGAATACCATTTTTTGTGTACGAAAGTATTTTATTGGCCAATTCATGGAGGTAGGGTCGTCAACCTTACATTAATTTAAATAATTTAGTTTTTTATTTACTACTTTTTATAACTTTGACTTCAATATTATAAAAAATTGATTGTCGGTGTTAAATGATTAGTTAGATTACAAAATCATGTTTTTGTAATAAAACCCCTCTAAAATAATTGTGATACCTTCAAGATAAAAAACATAGTGATTAGATTGATATGTTTTCTTATCTTGCTGATTTTTGTTTTCATATGCATGCCTAGTTAGAGATTGTTTTTTAAATTCTAGTAATTTTCTTTTTCTTAGCAATGATATATATTTCTTCCTTTACATATTGACGCACTTGGGTGAATTGGTTCTTATGAATGATAGCGGGATTAAATGGGTGGGAACCCATTTTACATGAAATAATGCGAATGGAATTAAATGGGTGGGTAGGCCATGTGATAGGAATAGACGTGAACTGCAACAATGAGTGTGTATACTTCTTGGTTTCAAGGGTTGGTAATGGCATGATTTATTATGATACTAAGGGATTTTATTTTGAGACCTTGAATAAGAAATAGGGATAACTAATTTGGGGATTAATTATGAGTCATCAAGTGGCATAATATGAGATAATTAATTGGGAATTAATTAATTATTTTTTATTTTAATATAGATAATTAATCATGGAATTAATTATGAGATATTTAATTAGCTATGTTGAGATAATTATTTGTGAATTAATTATGTGCCTTTGATAGTATGATCTAGATAATTAGTTGTGGTATTAATTATGGAATGATGATATTAGAATGAGATATTTAATTCTAGAAAATTAATTATTGAATATGAATTGTGATATTGATGAATTAATTGATGAATTGATTAATGGTTTAAAGAACATAGTTAATTGTGGAGTAAACTACCGTAATGAATATGTTTAACTAATTATTGAATTTTTAATGGGATTTTTATGGATAATTAATTAGTAAATTCATTATGTGATAAATAATGGGAACACAATTATTAAAAATTGATATGTAAAAATTGTAACATGGTTATCATACATATGAGTAAAGATAATGGAATAATGGTCATTCTTTGTTTAGAAGAACAAATGGTAACATGGTCCTTATACATATCAGTAAAGATAATGAGAACATGGTCATTAAAAATTGATAAGTATACATGCTAACACGGTCATTATACTTATGAGTAACGAGAATGGGAACATGTTTATTCTATCAGGGAGTAAGAATGGTAACATGGTCATCTTAATAATGTTTCTTATAATGGTAACATTGTATTTAATTTATGAATTTAAAGAATGAAAATAAAGGTACTATGAGATATGGCCTCACATGACAATATTTTGATCTCCCACATGAGTTGAAACCTGTATTGAGATATTATATCACCATTGAATACACCAGACTCTGGCATGAGCTGAAGAAGGAATTATGATATAATATAATCATTACATACTTCAGACTTAGGCATGAGACGATGTAGGTATTTACATATGATAACAACTTCATTATTTTAGACTATAGAAAGAGCCGAAGCAGGTATTAAGATATTATATTACATAGGGAACTCTTTGGGCTCCAATATGAGAAAAAGTTAGTATTGAGGAAAAGGTATTCATGGGGACACTAGAGTTAAGAATTTGTTAAAAAAGTATTAAATAATGCGATAAACAGTTCATCATTCATTATTTATATATACTTTCTCTATTCATCCTCTTATTCCGGCTATGAGCTGAAGTTTGTATTTCCATCAGGTTTCCCTTTGGAATGTGGATAGGTTGTCGGTTATTTGTTCAATTCAATTTTTTCTTCAACATACCTGTATGTTTTTGAATTATATTTCACTCTATAAATTGAGCTAGACACTAGTGGTGAAGGCTAGAGGGATTTTTATCTCACACCCTTTTCAGGGAGCCATTCCACCAGGGTACCTTTGAAGACATTCTTTTCATCAGGACATTGAAACTTTCTATTAATATTTGTTGTACTAGAGAGTTAGGAGAAAATGACTAAGCAGAAGCTCGAGATGCTCATGGAGATCACCCTTGAGGATTTGAGTCTTTTTTTATTTATGTACTCATATGTAAATAATGTTGTTTTTATTTTTACTTTTAGATATATATCACCATGACATGCAGGCATTATATAAGGTAGTGTTAGAAATTTTCTATATTCATTAGATATTTCAATTTTATTCCAATGTAGTCATCTATTTATATATTGTATTACTTTTGGGAAAACTCTGATATGTAGGTATAATCTCCCCACCAACTATCATTATAGCTTTACTACTATTAGGAATCCTATTTCATATGGGGAGACACTCTTGAGGTCATATGGTGGCGGGTATGTCTATTGGTTCGATGGTTAGCTGAGTCAGGATGTTACAAAGTGGTATGAGAGGGTAAAAATTCTCTTCCGTATTTCTATTTTTTTCTTCTAGAAAAGAGATTTAAGAATGTTTTGGTGCCTAGTTAATCATAATACCAATGACTAATCTCCCCATTGATGGGTCATGAAAAAGTGTCCAGGGATGTGAATTTATTTTTATTCTATTTCTAATTACAGTTGATGTGATTTCACCTTGGGTGACTAGTTTATTTTTCACTTCTTGTTGATTTTGGAATTTTGGACATTTTCTTTTTCCTGATATGGAATGGAAGTCACACTTCATGCATCATATATTAACTTATAAATTCAAATTTGATGCATATGAAATTCTATGTTGTTTAATTAGTAGGATGCATGGTAATTTTGATTGTGTGCCTTGGGTGGAATTCATGTTTTGATATTATTTAGTATGAATGCTTATATAACATGTTTAAATGAATATATGCCCTACTACCTATGCTTTTAGAATGTTTTTCTATAATGTAATTATTTTTTGTAACATGTTTCTATATTGATTCATACAATAACATGGTAGAGATGTTTTGATGTGTAAATTTCTAAATGGGTGAAAATTGATTGGTTGCATTTATGACGAGAGACAGTTTCAGTTATAAAGTGTACGAGTGCCTTATAACTAGAAAAAGGGTAACCCAAGTATTAGAACCATTGAAGAAGAGGTTGATAATGTTATAATATTAATTGAAATTTTATTTTATTAAATAGGATACAACTTCCACCAATAAAGTGTATGGGATCTTTATGGATTGGCAGATGGCCACCTATATCACTTCTGGGGTTGTAATTTTTAAGAACATGGGATAATGTCAATGCTTCTAGTGAAATTATCATTAAGAAACCATGGGATAATGTCAATTCTTCTGCTTTATAAGAGATTATCCCATTGTAGTTAATACCCTTAGTTATTGAAATTTCTTGTTTCGATTTTGATCTTTTGATGTTGGTGCCATTTTGGTGTCATTGTCTCCACAAAGAATTTCGGTTTTAAAAAACAACCTTGTTCGGATGGGTGGTCATAGTACTTTTACTCTTGTGATGAGAATAAGTACTTAGGAATATTAGGTTCAGTATCATAGATGACTCGTTATGTCGTCTTCTGAGTTATGGTTGTTTGAGATGATGTTATGTTGGTTTTTGTAAACTTGGGGTAGTATGTGTTGACATATGCGGCACTATTGAGGATTTAGTGATGTAATGAAGTAATTAAAGGGATACGCATGGTTAGTCAAACCTTTCATGTCAAATCGTGGGACATAATAAATGTGTGGTAGTAGCACTCTAAAAGGATGTGCACGGTTAGTCAAACTGTGCAGGTCAGCCGTGTGAGGTAATCCAAGTATCAAAAAGCGGGCAGATGGGCTACGCACGGTCTGTTAAACCGTGCAGTTTACCCTAATTTAAATTTGGGTTTTTATTTAATTAAATTGAATATAAATATAATTTAATTAATTAATGGTGAAATGTAGAATTTATTTTAATTAAATTCAAGGTTATAAATAATTTAATTAAATGATGTAAAATAGAGGATTTATTTAATTAAATTGAGTTGAAATGAATTTAATTAAATGATGTATAAATGGGGAATTTAGGGTTTAACATAGAACAGTTTTATTAAATATTAATAAAAATTATGTTTATTGTTATTGTTAGTATTTTATACAATTATTAGGTTTATTATTATTATTATATTAACAGGTTATTTTATTTGAGGGATAAGAAAAAATAAAGGTGCTCCCATCCTTCCCCCAATGTGATGGGTGACCCACACAAGGCAACATCCCCCTCCCATGGCATGACACCCCCTCCTATGACCTCCTCTTCACGCACCAGTCTCCTCCCGATTTTATTAAAAAACATATCTATCTCGGTGAGGTAAGGCCTTCTCTATGTGTTTCCATATTTGCATCATTAGTTTTGTCTTCTTTGTTTCCCGGTTTGCATTAGGCTGAAACAATATGTTCAGGTTTTATTTTTCCTTTTTTATTCTTCCAGTTCAAGGTGGTGGAGAAGATGTCTTGGGAGCTATTGGTATTTATTCTGATGAATTTAGTCGAAGACGAAGTGGTTCATCTTGATATGGTTCACCTCCATAAAATTTTGGTTAGTATATATACCCAATATTTGGTTTTACACCCTTTAAATTAGGTTTATATGGTTTATATGAGTTTTTGTTAATTAATAAGATTTGTATTGGTCATCACTACACTAATTTTGGGTTCCTAATATTGTTTTAGGTTGTTCTGATCAATTTCAATTATGCACACACTTATTCTGTTGAAGTACGTGTCTGTGAGCGGACTATTTTTTAAGTTATAAAGCATTATATTGGCAAATTATTTGAGGTAGGGTCCTCAACAGGGAATTAGTTAGAAAAATTCAGTTTTTTTATTTACTAATTTTGATAAATTTGGATGTATTCTTGGAATTAATTGTTTATTGGTGTTAAATGATTGGTAAGATTTCAAAATAATGTTTTTGTAATAAAACCTCCCCAACAGAGGTTCTCTTACTTCATGCCAAAAACATAGTTATTTGATTGATATGTTTTCTTAGCTTTCTGATTTTTGTTTTCTTAGGCTTTTGAGTTATAGGAAGTTGTTCAAATTATAGTAATCTGTTTTTCTTTATTAGGTGATGTATTGGATCATTTACATGTTGAAGCACCTGTGTTAATTGGTTCCAATGAATTATTGGTGGATAAAATTTGTGAGTAAACCCATGTGAATTCAATAATGTGAATGCTATTAAATGAGTGGGTAGGCCATGTGACATGAATAGATGTGAACTAAAACAACTAGTGGGTATACATCTTGGTTTCAAGAGCAGTGAATAGGGATATTGATTATGAAACCATGGTTTGGTATTTTGAGATCTAGAATGGGAAATTTTTATAATTTCTCAGTGGATTAATTATGAGTTATTGAGTGGGATAAGTTGATATAATTAATTGTGCTTTAATTATGTTATTTGATATTGTAATATAGAAATTTAATTTGGGGATTAGTTATGAGATATTTAATTTTCTACGTTGGGATAACTATTTGTGAATTAATTATGTGCCTTTGATTGTATGATATAGATAATTAATTGTGGGATTAATTATGGAACATTGAGATTAAAATGAGATAATTAATTCAAGAAAATTAATTATGGAATATGAATTGTGATATTGATTAATTAATTGAGGAATTAATTAATCGGTTAAAGAACAAAGTTAAATGTTGAGTTAACAAATGGAGTGGATGTGTTTAACTAATTGTTGAATTAGTAATGGGATTGGGGTGGATATTTAATTGGTAAATTAATTATACAATAAATAATGGGAATACATTCATTTTAAATTAAGAAGAACAAATGGTAAAATGGTCATCATACACATGAGTAAAGAGAATGGGGACATGGTCATTTTAATTGATAAGTACAAATGGTGACATGGTCATAATACTTTTGAGTCAATATAATGGGAACAAGGTCATTATAGATTGATAATTTTACATGGTATCATGGTCATTATACTTATCAGTAACGAGAATGTGAATATGGTTGTTCTGTTGAGGAGTAAGCATGGTAACATGGTCAATATACTAAAATTTGTGATAATGGTAACTTTGGATTTAATGTGTGAATTTAAAGAATGAAAATAAAGGTACTATGTGATATGGTATCACTTCAGAATATTTCATGAATGATTCAAAATAGGTATTGAGATATGATATCACCTTTGAATACTTTAGAATCTGGAATGAGGGGAAGAAGGAATTAATATATAATATCGCATTTACATTATTTAGACTTAAGAATGAGCCAAATAAGGTATTAAAATATGATATCACCTTCAATATTTCAGACTCTAGAATGAGCCAAAGCAGGTATTAAGATGTCATATTACCTTGGGAATGCTTTAGGATATAGTATGAGAAGAAGTTAGTAATGAGGTATGAGTATCTAAAGGAACCCTGTAGTTATGAAATTATAAATAAATAATAATAAATAATATGGTAAAAAATTCATTAGAAATTATTTAATTATATAATCCCTGTTCAGACTCTTGTTCATTCTATGAGCCAAAGCAGGTATCACCGTCAGGTTTTTTATTGGAACCTGGTCAGGTTGTTGGTTATTTATTAAATTCTGTTATTTCTTAGATATATGTACATAATATATAATTATATTGCATTGTCTCGATTAATCAAGACTCCAATGGTCCACGCCTATTGAGATTTATATCTCACACCCTTTTCAGGCCACCATTACACTAGGGAACTCAAGTATAATTTCTTGATCTTAGGACATTTGGATTTGTGGTTTCTATTTGTTTTATCTACATTTTAGGAGAAAAGGACTGAGCGGAAGCTCATGATAGTCATGGAGATCACCCTTTTGGATTTGAATATTTTCTTTATTTATGTACTAAGATGTAAAGAATGTTTTTTATTTACTACTTTCAGATATATATCACCATGAAATGAACAAATTGTAAAAATTTGCATTGGAAAGTTTCTTTATTTAGTTCATATTGCAATTGTCTTATGCTATTTTTGTTATTTATTTATACATCTTTGGGTTTTTTCATCTATTTATATATTGTTAGGTGGAATTTATTTCCTTTATTATAAAACACTTTGTTATATATTATAAAATAGTAAGAGATAATATTAAATGAAAAATTATGCTATGTATTTCTATTTTTTCCATTATTTAAAACTATGAAATATATTTTCTTCACTCATTTAGTATATAATGTAATACCATTTTATTTTATAAGACAATTAGGATATATTACAATACATCCCTTAGTGAATAGGAAGTTATCATGAGACAACTAACATACGTTAATGGGATTGTCATTACACATTATGTATGATGTATTAGCACAAGGCCTTGATGATATGTTTATGATGTTTGATATTATTAAATCCAATCATTTCCATCATTATTATATTTTTTCAAATATTTATGTGTGATTATTATTTCATTTTTCATGCAGGGATTATTTTATGATCACATATCCACTAATATGGAACCATTTTTTTATCTATTACAGTTACATTAGTTATCTCATTATTATTCCATTTTAGCTTCCACTGTATGTTATCCCTTAACGATCATCTAATATAACCCTATTCAAATGTTTCTCTTTTCTTAGGTAATTTAGTGGAATATCGTGTATGATGGGATATATGGATAACATAAAGGAATAATTATTTTTACACAAATAAGGTATTATGTTTTGTTTTAATGCAATGTTTATCTATCTGGACTCCTAAGGAATACTACACATTGATCATGGATATTAAATATTTCGTAATTTGTGATGGTTTTTGATCATATACCTCCCCTAACAAGGGGTAGGGGATACCCCATCCATACCCCATTGGCTCAACCTCGATCTTTCTTTCCATTCCCAAATCCATATTTTATAACCTATTTCCAAAATATTTCTCTAAGACCTCATATTCCTTCAGTAGACTATAGACACCCTATGACTCATATTTCTCCCTTGGATTTCATAAATTCTTCAAACTTTCTCAATTTATCTTTGATGGAATGATTTGGTTGGTACCACACTTTAGTGGATGCTTTTATAAGGTTGTATTTGAATATTTGGCATTATAGGGGCATTGTAGTGTTGGTATTTTGGACCCTCATCACAACATGATTCGATTCACAGATGATGATAATCTGGTTTAATCTTAGTCCATATCCCCATTGTAAGATCATTAGTATTTAGAAGAGTTATTCAGATTGGGTCTTAGCTATACAAGGTGGAATTATATATTTTAGAGGAGTCTGGAGTGTCAGTATAAGCTGAGGATCAAGTCTTGGGAGTTGTCTCGTGCTCAATGTGAGATTCCATTATAGGATATAATTTTATTCATCATATTGATTATCATATAAGTCTAAAAGTTCTTTTAGAAGGCTATGATTTATTTATAATAGTGCTATTATTTTTAGATTTATGTAGTAGATTTTGAAAAAATATTATATGTTTGGAATTGTTAGTGAAAGTTATTATGCTATTATGGTTGGACAGTAAATTTGTTTTGCAAGTAAGGATGGCTAATAAGGGTGGATAGTAACGTGATATTATAAGGTTCTAATACTTTCTAAAATTTGGTTTTAATGAAAAATTATTCCATAATCTTGTAAATTATTTGATAATGGATAAAAAAATTATTTAATATAAATTAAGGCATCTTATTCCCCATACTGTAGGAAATTCATCCCACCACCCTCACCATTTTTCTTCTTCTATAGGGGAGATATCATCCATTACATGTTGGAATCACATGTTTTCTGAATCTTAAAGGATCTACATGTATTACTAATAATATTCATGTGTTTGTTTTTTGGATTTCTCAATATTTGTTTACCCTTACTAAAAGAACTACTTTTATGGATTTTTGTCACTAATCGTCCCCCAGGGCCTGTTCCGTGACTACCCCAAGCCCACCTTCCAATGGCCAGGGGCTGGCGACTAGCACAAGAATGGAGTATCCCTAAAAGGGGAAGGCATTACCTTTTAACCTATACAGACACGCAGTCCAAGAACACAACTAGAATAAACCACGAAACAAACTATTGTAGTAAAAGTGTGCTAAAATTAAAGGGGTTGGAATACAAGCCCAACTAAAAAGTACAAGTACAACTGGAAAGTACAAAAACAACTGAAATGTGAAAAACTGCACCAGGATCATCCACTGAGGATCCTACCTGAAGGTTAGGTACAACTCATGATTAGTAGTCCCTATGTCATGTCACACCAAATGGTCCACCTCCTAGCACCATCCAGTCATGTCTCTCTCATCATCGATCAATGTTGTCAATCATATCCACCAGACACAAAAATTTGAGGGAATATCCCTTTTAGGGGTGAGTATAATGATACTCATTAGGGACCCTAGGTCTCCCATAGTTCCAAAAAGGAATAATCGCAAAGTAAGACCTCCATCTCAAGAAAGAAGAGATAAACATAAACTAAAGTTAGGTATATGATTATACATATACCTAAGTTATCAAGATACTCATATCTTACATGAGGGATGAATACCCCAAATGTAACACCACGAAGGTAGAAGTACCACATAGGTAACACTTTGAAGATAGAAGTACCACATAGGTAAAACCGCGAAGACAACACCATGAAGGTAGAATAACCACATAGGTAACCCCATGAA
This sequence comes from Viscum album, assembly GCA_963277665.1. NCBI lineage: Eukaryota > Viridiplantae > Streptophyta > Magnoliopsida > Santalales > Viscaceae > Viscum > Viscum album. The sequence continues at coordinate 193,666,945 of OY728122.1, forward strand.
GATAGAATTACCACATAAGTAACACCACAAAGATAACACCAAGATGGAAAATGACTCAGTTCACAATCAGTTATAACGTAAGTACTAAGTATAGATGACAATTCGTATGTTATATCATCTTATTCTATTAACAGGCACTGCTTCTGAACCACACAAGATTGATAGGTAAAAACCCACATTGACCCACACAGGATCTGACCCACACAGGATCTGACCCACACAAGATTAGTGTGTCCTAACCCACACAAGATCACTGATCACTGACCCACACAGGATCTGATAGATGCTTACCAACATAGGATCAATAAATTCTTAAACACTTATGATCTATTTTTTTCTTCACGTTACAACCTGCCACAGGATTCCTCGCATCCGGTGTCCTTGAGTTCTGTAGAATCTACCCCTCGAGATATCATTCGTACCATGAAAACCACTATTCCCCCACAAAGGAGTAACCCAAAGGACTACCATGTAGTAAGGGTTATAATTCAATAGATGATGCATCAATCAGACACTCAGTCTGTCAGTTATAAGTGTTTTAGTTATGAGGGCCCAGTTGGAATTATGTTCGATCAAACAAGGGCGTACTCCAACTGTCTCAAACACTCTAGTGGAGTATACCAAAAGTAATATTTCAATCCAAGGATCATATAAGCATAGAAATTTCATCAAATGATGGTCTGGTTCTAATGATATGACCATTTAAGTGTTTCTGGGTCCATTTGGGCTCGGGTCAGGTCCGACCTGGTTGGTCCAACCCGACTCGACCCGGACTGAGCTGGGCTACAACGGGATCATCCCGTTGGGCCACGATTGAGCCTGAAAGGAGGTGTGGAATGCTAGGATGGTGTCCCGGCCATGTGAGGCGCGTCCCACAGCTAGGTGGAGTGGACGACTGTGGCGAGGGCCACCCTACCTCCACATGGGGGAGTGACCCCAATTTTCCCGAACGACCGTGAGGGCTATTCGGTTTCCTTCATAGTTGCGGTGCCATGTGGTGCTACTAGGTGGAATGATGGACCCACTACGGTGGGTATTGCTTCCTATCGCGGCTATTCAATGCTAGCTTCCTCCTTTGGTTCTCTACAGCTAACGAGTTGCGGCCTGCGTCCTCCGGTGGTACGCTGGTCGCACTGCAGTCCTCTTCGACAGCCGGCTGGTTTGTCGGCTGCCTTATCTAACCATCATGGTTGAGGAGCAGTGTACAGTTCTTTCGGTGGTGTGGGTGTGCCGCCTCCTCCCTCATGGTTGGACGGTGTCGGCCTCTGCCTAGGTCACTGCTGGAAACGGTTTCCATGACCACCATGCCGGCGGCCTTCCATGAGTCATCGGGTGACCTCTGGTGGCCCGTGTTTTCCATCCTAAAGAATCGTTGAACTTCCTAGGACATCACTATCACTTCTAGCCCATCAAAATTGGATTCCGTCCATCCCATAGTATCATGCATGAAGAACGGAAAAATTAATCAAGATAGAAGAGGGACCAAGCCTTGTTTGTTTGGCCCGCATCCTCCGTATTAGCTTGATAGAAATTGGTTGGAATAAGATTCAAAAACTCCTGAAACTATAACCAAAGTAAAACCTACCTCAAGAACTATGAAGAATTCTTGAGACTGAGGATTTCGATCAGTGTTCATCTTTCCTACAACAAGCATCAAACAATGTCGCTCGTACGTCATCCTTCGGTTCGGTGTCACACGTCACTACCTGCTGGAACCGGTTCCATCCTCCAAGGGTTTTTTATCATGACACTTGATTAGCACTTCGTTGCTTGGTGATACAGTTCCAATAGCTCTCCCCAATCTCCTTATAAATAGGATAGGGTATGGTGTCTAACACTCATGAGATTTATGTGGGTTCATTTATTAGGAACCTTCATAATTTCCAATGAAGAAGTTACTTAGGATTTGAAAGGTCAAGCCATTTAATGGCTAGACACATCACTGGTCCCACGCTACCACTTGTCCGTTAGAGGTAAATAAAGAATAATATAAATACGTTATATTATTTATTATTTTATAAAAAGTCCAAAATCTATCCTTTTATTCAGAACTATGGTGTTCAAAGTGAATCATCCCTTAACCGAATCCTGATTCTAGAGATTCAATCATGCTCTCAGATTTTTAATGTCAGCACTGGTTCAAAAGTCTGAAAATTCCGCTCGTGCGTTTACTAAACGTACCATAAAAAAGTTCTGAAATTCATTCTGAGCACACCGGGCCTCAGAATCATGCGCTATAAATTTCAGACTCATAATAATAAAATATAATAAAAAAAATTACATGGAAAATCTAGGTCTTACATTATCCACACCTTAGGGATTTTCATACCCAAAATCCATAACATAGACTAAGAAAACAAAAGGGGGTACTGAGTATGAATCTAAGCCTCCCACTCCCAAGTGCTCTCTTGGAGGTTCTCATGCTTCCAGTGAACTTACAGTAGAGGTATCGACCACCCATGAAGGACCCACTCCTGTCGATCCTAAATCTCTACTAGAACCTCTGTAAACTTCGCCCCATTATCAAAGTCTAACTCGCCTTGGTTAATGATGTGAGATGAGTTATGAACATATCTCCTTATATAGGATACGTGGAAGACTTCATGCAGCCTCTCCAACTATGGTGGAAGTTCCATGTTGTATTCCACCTTGCTTTCCCTCCATAGTATTAGGAATGGTCCAATGAACCTCGGTGATAACTTGCCGCCTCAACCAAAACTCTGCAAACCTCATCATGGTGAGACCCATAGTAAGAAATGGTCCCCCTCCTTCAACTCCAATGGTTTATACCACCTATCACCATAAGACTTATGTCTACCCTATGTAGTCTTCATCTGCTCCTGGATGATCTGCACCTCCTCAGTGGTAGGCAATACCAACTCTAGACCAATTAGTGCTGACTCCCTTCGGTTTGTCCGGTATAGAGGTGATCTTCATGGTCGACTGTACAAGGCCTCAAATGGTTCCATACTGATGGTGAAATGATAACTGTTTTTGTATGTGAACTCCACGAAGGGAAAGTAATCATCCCAACTGCAGCCAAAATCTATGACCCAATCACAATATATGTCTTCTAGCATCATAATGGTCTGCTCTGTCTGACCATCCATATGAGGATGAAAGGTGGTTATCAAACATAGATGAGTCCCGAAAGCCTCTTGAAATCCCTTCCACAACCAGGAAGTAAAATGTGTGTCACGTATAGAGACGATCATTAATGTCACCACAAAAAGTCGCACAATCTCCTATACGCAGAGGTGTCCCAAGACCTCTACTGATCCTCGCTCTCAGATAGGTAGGAAGTGGGATGACATGGTTTTTTGGTCAATGATAACCCAGATTGAATAATGTACCCTAGACGTATGTGTAATCCTTGTCAGAACTTCCATGGAGATTCCACCCCACTTCCACTCTAGCACCCCTAGTGGTTGCGCTATGCCTGTTGGAACATAGTGCTCGACCTTCACCTACTGACAAGTGAGGCATCGTGAAAAAAACTATACCACTTATTTCTTCAGCCCTGGCCACCAGTGTTGAAATTGGAGGTCAGGGTACATCTTTTCCACACAAGGATATACCACTGGAGGGGATGTATGGAACTCCCTCAACACCTCCTCCTGTAGCACCACAAGTACCATGGTACGTCCTCTGAAGAGGATGATGTGCTCCCCACCTTTGTAAAATCCATCATGTGCCTATCATATGGATATCTGAGCACGTTGTTCCTTGCTTTCAATTACCCAAGCTATGCCTCCCTTACTTGCTGTCAGAGAGGAGGAGTGACTATCATAGATTGGAGGTAAGCTGCTCAATCTCTATCCATGAAAGATATCTGCAATGCTTCTAGCTGCTCTGTCACCTCACTCAGTAACGACAGACTAGACCTCCTGCTGAGTGCTTCTGCTACCGTGTTCCCCTTATTAGGATTATAGAATATCTCAAAGTCATAGTCCTAGAGGAACTCTAGACATCGTCATTTTCTCAGGTTCAGGTCTTTTTGTGAGAAGATTTACCTGAGACTATTGTGATCAGAGTAGACTATAAAACGTTTTCCCATCATGTATAGTCATCACATCTTTACAGTGAAGACCACAGTACCTAACTACAGGTCTTGGGTAATGTATTTTTTCTCATGTTTCCTTAGTTTTCGTTAGACATAGGATATCACTTCTCGCTTATGCATTAGGACACAACCATGTCTGATCACTGGTGAATCGAAGTAGACCACATACCCAACACCCTCTTCTAGTAGCCTCAAGATGGGGGAAGTCATCAGTCTCTGCCTCAGCTCCTGAAAAAATTGTTGGAATCTCTCCGTACATATGATGGATTGTCCCTTCTTCGTCAATACTGATGAGGGTGCCAACACTATGGAAAATCCGGGCATGAATCTCCCGTAGTATCCAACCAACCCATGAAACTCCTCAACTTGGTCGCACACCTAGGAGGCTCCCATGAAAACAAGACCTCTATCTTTGCCTGATCCACTTCAACTCTAGCCTCCAAGATAATGTGTCTCAGAAAGAGGACCTCTTGTATCCAAAACTATCACTTTAATAGCTAAACATAAAGTAGGTTCTCTCAGATTGTATCATGATCTATCTGCAGATGATAGGAATGATCCTCTTATAAATCTATTTATATCAAGATGTTGTTGATGGGGACCACCACAAACCGATCAAGGTATGGATGGAATATCATATTCACGAGTCCCATGAACACTACTGGGACATTGGTCACGCTGAATGGAATAAACAAGAACTCATAGTTTCCATAGTAACTTCTAATGTTTGTCTTCTTCACATCCTCATCTAGTACCCTGAGCTGATTATAGCTTGATCTGAGGTCTATCTATGAAAACCAACGAGCTCCCTTCAGCTGATCGAAAACATCATCAATCCTCAGAAGTGGATACTTGTTCTTCATAGTCACCTGGTTCTGATGATGGCTGTCCACAGAGAGTCTCAAACTCTCCTATGCCATTTTGGAGAACAAATTCGGGGCTTCCCATTGATAAACATTGTGCCATATGAACCCCTTCATCTGCATGTCCTACAACTGTACCTATAACACACAAAGCTCTATGGGATCCATATGAGATGCTGATGTAGATATCGGTGTCATCCTGGGGTATAGGTCGATGTAAAAGACCACCTCTCTGTGAGGAGGTTGTCTTGGAAAATCATCAGGGAAGAAATCAGTATACTAGTCCACCACTAAAAGATATATTAGACTCTCAACATCAACTACCCAGAGGGTAAGGCTATCCAAAGTATGTGTGATCACTTGCAACCTCCTTTGGGTAAGTCCATCATGTTATGAATAGGTTCCCTTATTTCCGGTGAAGAAAATAAATGGTCACATCATCGTGAGTACACCAAACTTTGCGCCTAATACAGTAATTCTAAGCATGGACTGTAGATAACCAGTCCATACCCAAGATGACGTAGTAAGGCCTCAACACCAGTACTAGAAGATACCAACTGATGCTCTCACTTGCTAGTGTAAGATCAGACTACCGACACTAGTGTGTAATCATTGAATCCACACCCATAGGAGTCTCTATCTGTAAGAATCAAGCCAAAGACTCCACCAGAATCTCTGAACTCCGAACGAGGGATGTGTAAATCATAGAGTGACTGGAACCTGTGACTTTAAGTACCGTAGCTAAGGTAGAATACACACATATTGTACCTCTAATCATATCCCGAGCACCGTGGTTATAGGCCTCATTTTCCTAGAGCTGAGCTCGTCCATATCCAACTGATTTCTATGGTCGGGGTTGACCACCTAGATGTGGTGGAGGTAGAACCTCGAATCGCTACCCAACGCATGCTGCACAGCCAGTTTCTCTACCATGTACACCTGCTTCCTGTAGACCTCCATGATTGAATCTCTTCCTCTGCCTCAGTGGTCCCTCGACTATCTACTGGTCATCCGTATTGCGGTTCGGGCTGTCCTGTGCCATGTGACCCAACCCGTGCACGAGTAACACTGCCTACTCCTAATCTACCCTCCTCTATCCCGTGATCCCCGAACCATTGAACCAGTATCCTAAGGTCATCCACTAAAGGTTATGGCTCACTTGGGCCCCTGCATCATCGACCTACTATATTCTATAGATAAATCTGCTACCCAACGTCCGGTGGTGGCTCTCACTGTTGGTGCCTGCTCAACTAAGAATCTCTCCACCAAAAGTGCCCGCTCTAGCACCCCAGCCTGTGTCGGTATGTTGACTGATATCATCGATGCTCTATTATCCAATTGGAGACCCTTCTCAAAGTTCTAGGCCCTGAAGAAAGGGTCTCATACCATGTCATTGGTATAGTGGGGGAGATCAGTGAATCTATCTGAGTACTCGGCCGCAGTCATGCTGCCCTGTTGTATGTGCAACATCTCTTGTATACACACTGAGCGTAGAGTCGCTAGGATGAAATATTCCCTAAAAAGGATCTCTAAGTATGCCCAGATTAGGTTCAACTCTTTATGTATCTAGATTGTCAGATTGCACCATCTCCTAGCTACTCCCTAGAAGAGACTGGAAGATAGGATCACCATTAGATCAGCTAGTGTTCCCACTAAGCAAAACACTAATGCCACAACCTCCAGCTAGTCCTCAGCCGCCTAAGGTTCCATCTCGCTTAGGATCATCAGATGCCCCTACCATTGTAACGTGTGCAACACGCTTAGTTAAAGTGAATCATTTTCTAGTAGGTATGGTGGTATCAGCTGGCCCATGGGTAGTGGTGTTGTTGGTACACCACTTCAAGGTGCTAATGCCATAAGTGGGCCCTGCACTGAGGACTCATCGCTCCGTGGACCATCATTGCATACTCTCTCAGGAATCCTTGCTAGATATCTATGTTGAGGCATCCTGAATGAAACAAAGTGTGCCATAGTCAAGAAGTTATTCATGGTGAGTTAACTCAATGAGATTACAAGAATTTTTTTAAAAAAACATACACGATTAATGTTTCTGTGCACTGAGTCGGAAATAAGAATTTGGGGTCTTCATGTATGGATACGTCGGCCTCCACACAAACATTGGATTCTCTAAACAAAAAATCACACTCATGACAGTTAACACTATTACCACATAGAAAATATTATAGTCCGAGTTCTTTAGTAGAACTGAATCCACTGATACCACTTTGTTATGACCCGTCCCCTGGGGCCCATGCCATGACTACCTGAAGCCCACCTTCCATAGGTCAGGGGCTGGCGACTAGCAATAAAAAGGTGTATCCCCAAAACAGGATGGAATTTACTTTTAACCTGTATAGGCACAAAATTCAAGAACACAACAAGAATCAACCACGAAGTAAACTACTGTAGTAAAAGTGTGCTGAATGTAAAGGGGTCAGAATATAAGCCCAACTGAAAAGTACAAGTACCACTGGAAAGTACAAAAACAACATAAAAATGAAAAACATATCCCGGATCATCCACTAAGGATACTACATGAAGGGTAGGTAAAACTCATGAGTAGTAGTCTCTATGCCACGTCACACCAAATGTTCCACCTCCGAGCACCATCCAGTCCTGGCTCTCTAAGCCTCGATCAATGTTTTCCACCATCTTCAGAAGACACAACAAGGTGCCGGAATAGCCCATACATGGGTGAGTGTAATGATACTCAGTAGGGACCCTATGACACCTGTTGGTCTCCCATAGTTCCTCAATGGAAAAACCACAATGTAAGACCTCTATCTCAAGCACGAAGCGGTAGACATCAACTCTACTTAGGTATATTCCCATACATATATCAAAGATATCAAGATATTATCATCTCTTACATGAGAGAAGAAAACAAAAAAGGTAAAACTATGATGGTAGAAGTACCAAAAAGTTAACACCACAAACATAGAAGTACCACAAAGGTAACACCACGAAGAAAACATCATGAAGGTAGAAATACCACACAGGTAACACCGTGAAGATAGAAATACCACATAGGTAACACCACGAAGATAACACCATGAAGGTAATGACTCAAATTAAAATCAGGTATAACTTAATTACATAAGTATACAGGATTAGTCCTAAGCTAGATCATCTTATTCTGTTAAGAGGCACTGCTTCTGACCCACACAGGATCGATTGGTAATAACCCCCACTGACCCGCATAGGATATGAACCACACTGGATCGGTGTGTGCTGACCCACACAAGATCACTGAGCACTAAAACACACAGGATCATGTAGACACTGACCCAATAAAGACTGATATATGCTGAACCACATAGGATTGATGTTCTTTCATCACGTTAAAACCTCCCACATGATTCCTTGCACCCGGTGAGCTCCAGTTTCATAGAATCCGCCACTCGAGATATCGATATTACCTAGACCTACACTATTATACAAAAATGAGTAACCCTAGGGACCGCTATGTCGCAAGGGTTCCAACATGACAGATGGTGCGTCAATCGTTCACCCGGTCTGTGAGTTATAAGATTTTTAGTTCTGAGGGTCCAGTTGGATTCAAGTTAGATCTGAACTGGCCATACTCTATATATCTCCAAAACTTATGTGGAGTATACGAAAACCTAATGGAATTTAATAAGAAGAGTTGAATACATTCAGAACTTTCTGATGCATCAAAGAAGTTCAAGAAGATAACCATCATGGAAATTGAAGTGCTATAATAGGAATTTTTTTGATCCTAATCCTATAGAATAATTAGGTGTAATGAGTTAAAGGGAATAAGGATGATAACCCTTTAATGAACTACCGATAGGCAATAAAAATTCACCATCAAGAGATGGAAAGAAGATTTTTAAGATAGCCTCAACTAGTGAGAGCCATTATAAAAACCACAATTGGGAGGTAGTTGTGGAGTTCAATAGTGAAAAATTAATATAGTGGATTTTATAATATTATTTTTTTTCATAGTATGTACTTGTACACTTATTTAATAATAGTGGTGAAACTAGGTATCCAATCTCAACCCAAACCTTGAAAGGGAGGGATTTCATGGGTGAACCTTATAAATTGCTTATGTTATTTATAATATTTATTGCATCAATTGAGTATGGATGAGGGATGAAAAAAGGTCCCAATATATCCATTCATATAGATTTAATTTGACGATATTAAATTCATAAAATAAAGATATTTCTAATTCACCCTTTCCACCTCACAGTGATATCATTAGATGCAGGCACCAAAATGGGTATCTGAGCTAACCAAATTCCCCTATAAATGATCCGACCATTAGTAAAGTAATATAACAGATAATTCATATACATTAAACATTAATGGAGTAATTATATTTAATGGAAACAAATTTCATTTATATAAGAACTATATAATTCTATATTTTCTATCATAATGGATTGAATTGGGTGATATTGTAGTAGTGGGATTTACTCCAATTAGAATAGATCCTCCCATGAATTATAATGACAAGAGGAATATTGAACTGGATGGGAAATATGGAAATTAAATCATATTATATTTAATTAATAAATTCCACACAAAGATAATGATAATTGAAATAACTAAGTAGATATGACAGAAGGTCAGAATATATGTTTGAAGGAAATGTGAATATTATGGGGAACATATATTATATTTTGAGTTCTATTTTTGAGGAAATACATATAGATGATGATGAGACTATGGAAGACTAATCTACATTGGTAATTGAAATTAATAGCCACATTATAGGATTTAGAGAAAACCTAGAATATTCAATAATTATATAGTACCTCATGAGAACTTTTCATGATAGATTCAACATGGAAAGGTCAACTATAGAAGAGACAAGAGGTTATTCCCTTGATGAATTTATAACACCCTCCAAAAATATTTAATGAGGAAATCACCATTATTTTAAAATAAGTAAAAAGAGGATGTGGAATTAAAATACATGAAATAATAGAATTATATGGGGAAATTGTTGCATGTAATTTAGATTCTAAAAGTGACGGTTATTGAAGTTAGGTGCATAAGAAACCCATGGATTATATCATTATGAATATTAGGAGAGGGAAAGGAATATAAAGAGGTGTAATTATTCTTAACTGATTTAACATTATAGGTATTAGGAATTTGTTAATTGACTAGTCAAATAAAAAATATGATAAAACTAAAATTGATGATGGGAAAGAAGATTTTTCTACGAGATTTTTTATAAAATATAGAAAAAAATTCTTTTTGAAAGAAGGGTAATTAAAGGAAATTCATGAGGAATATAATGATCTAATAGTATATCTAATTAAGGAATATATCAAAATCACAGTACCTATGAAACACATTTCAAAATCCATGATACTTGTTAAAGGAGTGAATGCGTGGAAGATAGGGATGGATACCATGAATACATGACGATATTACAACCTCTTTTATACCTTGAGAAAATTTCTAATATCAATATGAGAAAATATATATTAGAAAATGAGGATGAAAATAATATGTGAATGTGAGTTATCTCATATTGGAGATCAAAATTCACATGATGGAAATTAATAAAAAAATATTATTCACCCGAACATTTAAATGATAAAACATCTAAAAAAGAAGTAGATAAACATATGGTATAATAAAAGTGTCTCAATTCTAAAAAACATTAAATAAGAAGAGGTAAAATTATAGAAAAATTGTATATATTCATTTTGAATATTTCAATTCATCTTAGATGAATGTACCTCAAAAAACGTGAAACTTGATTAGGTATTCATTAATGAAAGTGAATATTTTTCATTTAATAATAAAAATTCTATAATTTAAAATTTATTATTTCTAGATTAAGGATGTCATAAATATCTGTAACTATAATGAAGAGATATAGAAACATGTTATAAGAATAAAACCCCCATAGAATATTTTGAAAAAGAAATTCTAATTAACTTAATAGTAAGAATATTCTCATTAATAGACCAGTAAATATCATGGAAGATTAGTTCCTAATAGATGAAAAGGAATATTCATAGGAAGAATAACATTAATTATGAGAAATCAAAAAGTATGAAAAATTCAAAAATAAGGATGAAATCGATGGAATATGTGACTAATAGTGTCACCATGATGGAAATTTCATGATATTTCACTATTTATAGGATCTAAAATCTATTGGAGACAAGGAATTTCAAAAAGGGATGGTGGAATATTATCATTATATTTATAAAAAAATTATTAAAAAGAATAGGTATATAGGGAACAATAAAACTCTTATTCAATAAGAGTAAAAAATGACTCACAATATGGAGTTTTTTATTGGATGAATAGACATGTATGCAAGGAATAAAGTGCATTTATATATCGAAATATGAATAAGTACCCCTAAAATGGTGTTTTGGATAGAAATAAGTAATCCATTCAGTCCATGGAAAATTATAGAGAACCATCTAGGGAAGGAGGCAGAGAGAACTATTGAAGAGGTAAAGTTGGAAGAACTGAGGAATCTTACTTAACAGAAAACACTCAACCTTTCTGTTATCAATGAAGAGTTAGGATAAACCCCCCTCTATTCACCTTTATTTTTTTATATACTAACATGTAGTGAATTTAAAAATATAAACACAATGGGGGATTCAGAAGAGGATTCAACTATTAGGGCAAAAAAGGTACCTGCAAATAATTACATTGATGAAAATAAAAAATTACGAGAATTAAAAGTGAGTGTATCCCTTGTGAAGTATAAATAAATAAATAATAGATTTCTAAAATTTCATTATACACTAAGTTTATAATTCTATCCGGATTAAAAAAAATTAAACATTTAGTAGTTATAATCACACATTTTATACTTGTTTTGATTATGGAAAATAAGTTTACAAAGGGGAAGTGTTTGTTTATGTGTTCAGTAAGAGAAATGGAGAGTAAGTCTTCTTTCACATTAAATTTTCGATACATTTTTTTAATTGAGTTTGGAATATACAGTTAGTGATAGATGTTTTTACAAACCAATAAATTGAGAAGTTTGAGACTTCTATCACATATATAGAAATTTATTGAAAACGTTGACCAATATTATTACACACTATTGTTTTCTCCACTATGGTAGACCTTGTAGACATACATTTTTCTAACTAAGTTATCCATCCAAATAAAACCATGCGGTAATATCCTTCTCTATAAATGTTAATCAAGTTGATATTTTGGATAGGAATCTAGATAAGAAGTTATTAGGGAGAACCCTTTTCTCAAGGATAATAAGTATTCAATGATTAATTTCAAACCCCTACATGTCTTTTTAATTTATTTTAAATAAGGAGGAGAAAAACGAAGTTGATGTTTACATATTGATATGGTGGATTAAGGGTACTTCCAACAAATAGAAAGGGGTAGATTGAAGTGAAGATGAATAATAATCTATTCATTATCAACTTGTGAGGCTGCTAAAATGAGGATAGAGATCCCAATACATATTTGGTGCATCTTGGAAAACATTAGGTGCTACAATTATATATAGAAATTGAATAATGGATAACTGACGTTTTTATTGGGAATATCATGTATGGATAGATTCATGTAACAAACCCATATTGTGAATAATGTTTCATTTGATCTATGAGTAAAATATAAATTTTCATAGATGATGTAACATTGTATACTATATAATTAAAGGGAGATTAAAGAGATTAGAAAATGGGAAGGTTGAATAAATAAGTTCTTAAGGTGGAAGCTTGATTGGAGTTGTAAGGAAATTTTGTTGAGTTAGAGAATCCATCCAGTAAGCATTAAGCATACCAACTGAGATGTATCTATCGATGGAATAACATTTGATAAAATGTATAGAGTTTCAAAGTATTTGAGAAAGATATTTGAATAATTTTATATCTTCAAAGGTCATTTTGAGTAAATGTTGGAATTTTTATGTCGGAACTAATAATTTAGGATTGTCTTACTTCTTAAGACTTTATGAGAGATCACATATGACTTTGTCAAGCTAAGATATGATTATGATTACTTGTAAAAATTATGTAGATACAATGTAAGATGTTGAAGTTATGGAATATGAATTTTCAATATCTATATTATACTTTCCCATAACTTGAATGACATCACTATTTACCAAAACTAGATACATTATAATACTACCATAGTTAGTGTGTTAGAATTTCATCATCCTCATATAGATTTACTACTTTGTGTAATACATTTTTATCTATTGTAAGAAATTAATTTGGGGTGTTATAAGAATATATAAATCCAATGAAAATATCTACTACTCAATTATTGGAGAATTTGAAATTTATGTTTTCTTGAGAAATGATAATTTAACTAGAAAATATTTTAGATTATTTTCTTTATGTAATTAACATCACAATCACTCAAGTGAATTTGGATTAAAACTAAGAGGGGTTACATGCCTTGGAAGGAAATATTCACATGTAAATGATGAATAATGACATATATCAGTGGAGAAATTTTAAAAGAAATAACTATAGTTGTTTTTTTTAATACTTCAATGATATTTTTTATATTTAATGAAGAAGGAAACATAATTCAAGAGTATTTTAAGGTGGAATTTGATTTGGATATTATGATACTCAAATGAGAAGAATTCTAAAGTAATTATTGGGATATTTTCATATTTGATATGGAATAATATTTTAATGATAGTCATGATATTTTTTGTGAATATAAAACGTTATGGAGTAGAAGAAAAATTAGCTAATAATTGTGAGTGAAATATATAGTGTTGTTATGAGAACAACTACTATTATAAATGGAGAAAAATCAATTACATTAATGAAATTACCATAAATAAATGATATTATAAAATATAACATACACTATAGCTATTGTGATAGAGTGATAAATGTTTGTGATTACAGACCTATAGAAGCATTAGTTAGAAGAAATCAAAGAGAACTAGTCTTGTAGACTTCTATAATAAGAAAAATAATTTTAAATACTTTTCATGGATGCTGTTCTAATGGACCCTTTGAAAAATATTTCATAGATATTATAAAGGCCCCATTATGATATGGAGGTAATATTTTAAGGACATACCACCAACTAGTGGGAGACAATATAAAGAACATAAAGAGATGTATCTATTTTGTTCAGTATAGACTGGGAATTTTGGGAAATTATATGACAATATTTTTTGGATTTAATATGTACTAATACCATTTTTGATTCATAATAGGGAAACCAGGTCTCAAAACATGACCCAAAACGTGAAAGAGTTTGAATTTATGGGACAAACCTTTTAAATAACATGTTCTATTACCACTATTTATTATATAATTTGAGTTAAGATGAGGGAAACAAGAAATATAGGATTGTTATTTAATAATAAAACAAGTTTTAATTGAAATATAATAAATTTATAAAAGAAAGGGATCACTGATTTACCCCTCCCCCTCTCAGTGATCACATGGGACTTGGGCACTATAGTTTGAATTCATTTTATATATATATGAATTTGTTATTATTAATTTTAATTTGATACCTATGTAACTATTATTTAATTTCTATCTAGGTAACAATCTTAGAATTTTGTATCTATGATTTCATTAAATGTAGGAGTCAACATAAAAACCATATGACCCTTTTACATCAAATAAAATATTTTAGTTTAATATTAATTATTTTATATGTCTTACAAGTAAACATACAGTTCATTAGAGTAAAAAATGTTTTATAAAAAAAGTTGCAACTTAATATAGAATAATTATAAACAACACACTTAATGAATAAACAATGTTGTGAGAAATTAAAATTATCCAATATTATAAATGGGAGGAATTGTAATATTGAAAATATAGAATGAGAACTCTCTCCATCATAAAAATTATACTATCTTATTATGTTTGTGGTGATATTTATTCGGGGTATTCTTTAATGCACTAAGGTATATGTGGACCAGGAAAGTCATTTTTAGATTTTTCTTGAGCATTGGAGGTTAATGGTGTTATATAGTAAATCTTGTAAATGGGAATTTTTTCTTTAAAAATTTTCATTCCATTATTATGTTGTTTTAAGTATTATATATTTGTTGGTACATTAAAAAAATATTGTCATGTAATGGAAAAGAACCACCTATATAGATGGAAAATAAAATTTCCTTGGCTTGGATGGATACTATTTGTAGTTTGTTGACATGTTTTATTAATTAGATAATATGTTAAAGAAGTTAACACATAAGGGGGTAACATTCACATGGAAAAAGAAATGTAAATATATTAATAAGTAATTTGATAGGATATTAGTGAAGGAACATTTTTTAACTTTGTCATTTGGTAAGGAAGAATTTTTTTATTTATTTAAATATATTAAGGAAAGAAATTTGATGTATTCTAATAAATAAGTTTGTTTTTATTAAAAATAATCTACTATAAATCAAAGATAAATTATTTCTAAAACATATATAAATAATAATGGAAAAGAGTAGAAAAAATAAATAATGAATGTATAATTTTGATGTCTCAAAAATCATATTCTTAAATAAGCAACACCACTATAACAAGAATGGTGTAAAAGAGAAATAATGATAGCCACGAAATAGATATATTTAATGAAATAAAAGTGAGAGGAATTAATTTAAGGGATTATTTTTGAAATAATTAATAATAATTAAGAGTAAATGTTTCCATTACATGATTTTTAGGAATCATACAAATTTTTCCTTATAAACATTCAAAACACAATTCTTATAAAGTTATCATTATAATCAGTGTATATTAAGGGTAATGATGAGATTTCTTTGATACATATGGTATAAAACATACCCTTAACTAGTAGTGAAATCCCTTATGAAGCTCATTTATCATATGTATAGAATTATTCATCACTACTTGGGTTCTACCTTGACCAAACCCAAGAATAATGTCAATAATTAAGTTTCAAACAGAATCATCCATGGGAGGAGTTCAAATTAATAGAAGTCACTACTATATCATTATTGTTTGAACCACCCCATGAATGTGCCACTGTTTTATATCATGCCCTTGGGGATTTTTTGGGTGTGATATAGGGTTATGATATAATGGTTTAAAGGCATTAATGTTTTAATTATTTTATAAATGATGTAAAATTTAAACAAATGAAATAATTATTTAAATAAATAAAAATTATTTAAAATTTAAAATGATAATAATTAGATTTGGAATTTTATAAAATTGATTTAATATATTGAATTTAAATTTATAATTTATATAATGGGTGAAATTGGGTAATTGTTTTGGTTATAATGGGAAAATAAATTTAAACTGGTGAAATATAGTGGTATAATTTAAATATGACCTTATATACGTGGGATAAAGATGAAACATTGACAATGTAGTTTCATTTTCCTAATTTTGGAACTTCCCAATATAGTGATTCACTATGGGATTAAATTGGAGGATATGGGGGGGAGGGTAGTGGATCACATAATATAATTCTAGAGTCCTGTGTTTTTAAACCATGATAAAATATTATAGTTTTTCAACATTTCCATTTACTAGATGGGTTGGTTTAAAAACCAATATTTTAGTTGAGGTTCCAAATTTTGGGATTTCTAAATGTATTGACATCAGGCTTCGGTAAAGGCTCGATGATTTTTCCAGGTTGTTCAAGGGTTTTTGGCGGAACCAGACCAGAAAAATTAGTTTTTAATGAGGTTGAAGAAGGTGCACGATTTGTCTGGAAACTGTGATTCCCATAGTAGTGAACTTGTGATGTTATACTAGTGTGGTAGTGGATTTCACATAGGCTATGTATGGTTAGTTAAACCATGTGGTTTGCTAAAGGAGAGGTAGTAGTGTTCGCACGGGTTGTATGCGTTTGGTCAAACCATGTGGGTTAGTCATGCGAGGAACTCTAGGTATCTATAAGCAGGTGCATGGGCTGGGCATTTTCTGTCATACCATGTGGTTTACCCATATTAAAATTTGGTGTTTTTTAATTATATAAAAGTTAAAAATAATTTCATTAAATGAAGAAGAAAAAATAATTTATTTTTATTAAAATCAAGGTTAAAAAGATTTTAATTAAACGATGTAAAATGGGGGTTTTATTTTAATAAATTGAGTTGAAAATAATTTAATTAAATGATGCGAAAATAGGGATACTGGAGTTTATCAAAGAATAATTTTGTTAAATTATAATAATATTAATGGTTATTATTATATTTATTACTATGTTATACTATTATTAGGGTTATTATTATTGTTATATTAAAAATTTATATTGTTTGAGGGAGAATAAATGTTGGATGTGTACTCCTATTTCCCCCTATGTGAGGTGCGACTCACACTAGGAAGCAACCCCCTAGCGTGGTACAAAACCCACCTCCTCAAACTCCTCTTTACACACCCATATCCTTATGATTTATTCAAAAAAAAATTTATCAGTGAGGTAAGGCCTTCTCCATGCGTTTCTTTCTTTGCATCGTCTGTTTCGGCTTCTTTGTCGCCTGGTTTTCATTAGGTCAAAACCCTAGGTTCTGGTTTATTTTACTTTATTCGATACTTCTAGTTCTAGGTGGATCAAAAGATGTATTGGGACCTATTTTTCCACATTCCATTGACCTCCACTAAAGACAATGTGATTCAATGTGATTTGGTTCACCTCATTAAAATGAAAGTAAGGTTATATACCCATTATTTGGTTTATCACCCTTTAAATTTCATTTTTATGGGTTATATGAGTTCTGGATAATTAATTAGATGTGCACTGGTCCTCACCACACTAATTTTGGGTTCTAAATATTATTTTAGGGTGTTTTGATCAATTCCTAGTGCACACACATATTTTTGTTGAAGTGAGTGAACACAAGCAGACTATTGTTTGTGTTAGAAAGTATTGTCTTGGACAATTCATGGAGGTAGGGTCCTCAACCTTACATTAATTTAATTAATTTAGTTTTTTATTTACTACTTTTGATAATATTGACTTAAATATTATAACAAATTGATTTTTGGTGTTAAATGATTAGTTAGATTACAAAATCATGTTTTTGTAATAAAACCCCTCTAAATGAATTATGATATCTTCAAGATAAAAAACATAGTTATTAGATTGATTTGTTTTCTTATCTTTCTGATTTTTGTTTTCATATGCATGCCTAGTTAGAGAATGTTTTTTAAATTCTAGTAATATTTTTTCTTAGCTATGATATATATTTCTTCCTTTACATATTGACGCACTTGGGTGAATTGGTTCTTATGAAAGATAGTGGGATTAAATGGGTGGGAAACCCATTTTATATGAAATAATGCGAATGGAATTAATTGGGTTGGTAGTCCATGTGATAGGAATAGATGTGAACTGCAATAATGAGTGTGTATACATCTTGGTTTCATGGGTTGGGAATGGCATGATTTATTATGATAATAAGGGTTTTTATTTTGAGACCTTGAATATGAAATTGGGATAACTAATCTGGGGATTAATTATGAGTCATCATGTGGGATAATTTGAGATAATTAATTGGGAATTAATTAATTATTTTTTATTGTAATATAGATAATTAATCACGGTATTAATTATGAGATATTTAATTAGCTATGTTGAGATAATTATTTTTGAATTAATTATGTGTCTTTGATAATATGATCTAGATAATTAATTGTGGTATTAATTATGGAAAGATGATATTATAATGAGATATTTAATTCTATAAAATTAATTATTGAATATGAATTGTGATATTGATGAATTAATTGATGAATTGATTAATGGTTTAAAGAACATAGTTAATTGTGGAGTAAACTACTGTAATGAATGTGTCTACCTAATTGTTGAATTCATAATGGGATTTTTGTGGATAATTAATTAGTAAATTCATTATGTGATAAAGAATGTGAACAAAATTATTAAAAATTGATATGTAAAAATGGTAACATGGTTATCATACATATGAGTAAAGATAATGGAATAATGGTTATTCTATGTTTAGAAGAACAAATGGTAACATGGTCCTTATACATATCAGTAAAGAGAATGAGAACATGGTCATTAAAAATCGATAAGTATACATGCTAACACGGTCATTATACTTATGAGTAACGAGAATGGGAACATGTTTATTCTATCAGGGAGTAAGCATGGCAACATGGTCATCTTAATAATGTTTGTTATAATGGTAACATTGTATTTAATTTATGAATTTAAAGAATGAAAATAGAGGTACTATGAGATATGGCCTCACATGACAATATTTTGATCTCCCACATGAGTTGAAACATGTATTGAGATATGATATCACCATTGAATACATCAAACTCTGGCATGAGCTGAAGAAGGAATTATGATATAATATAATCATTACATACTTCTGACTTAGGCATGAACCAAAGTAGGTTATGACATATGATATCAACTTTATTATTTTAGACTATAGAAAGAGCCTAAGAAGGTAAGAATATATCATATTACATAGGGAACACATTGGGCTCCAATATGAGAAAAAGTTAGTATTGAGGAAAAGGTATTCATGGGGACACTAGAGTTAAGAATTTATTAAAAAAATATTAAATAATGTGATAAACAGTTCATTATACATTATTTATATATACAGTCTCTATTCAGACTCTTATTCCGGCTATGAGCTGAAGTAGGTATTTCCATCAGGTTTCCTTTTGGAACCTGGATAGGTTGTCGGTTATTTGTTCAATTCAATTTTTTGCTTCGACATACCTGTATGTTATTGAATTATATTTCATTCTATAAATTGATCTAGACACTAGTGGTGAAGGTCTATATGGATTTATATCTCACACCCTTTTCAGCCAGCCATTGCACCTGGGTACCTTTGAAGACATTCTTTTCAACAGGACATTGAAACTTTCTATTAATATTTGTTGTACGAGAGAGTTAGGAGAAAATTACTAAGCCGAACCTCGATATGCTCATGGAGATCACCCTTGAGGATTTGATTCTTTTCTTTATTTATGTACTCAGATGTAAATAATGTTGTTTTGTTTTCTACTTTTAGATATATATCACCATGACATGCAGGAATTATATAAGCTAGTGTTAGAAATTTTCTATATTCAGTTGATATTTCAATTTTATTCCAATGTAGTCATCTATTTATATATTGTCTTACTTTTGGGAAAACTCTAATATGTGGGTATAATCTCCCCACCAACTATCATTATAACCTTACTACTATTAGGAAACATATTTCATATGGGGAGACACTTTTGAAGTCATGTGGTGATGGGTATGGCTACTGGTTCGATGGTTAGCTGAGTCAGGATGTTACATAGTGGTATGAGAGGGTAAAAATTTTCTTATGTATTTCTATTTTTGGTTTCTAGACAAGAGATTTAAGAATTTGTTGGTGCCTAGTTAATCGTAATACCTATGACTAATCTCCACATTGATGGGGAATGAAAAAGTGTCCAGGTATGGGAATTGATTTTTATTCTATTTCTAATTACAGTTGATGTGATTTCACCTTGGGTGACTAGTGTATTTTTCACGTCTTGTTGATTTTGGAATTTTGGACATTTTCCTTTTCCTGATATGGAATGGAAGTCACACTTCATGCATCAAATATTCACTTGTATATTCATATTCCATGCATATGAAATTCTATGTTGTTTAATTAGTAGGATGCATGGTAATTTTGATTGTGTGCCTTTGGTGGAATTCATATTTTGATCTTATTTAGTATGAATGCTTGTATAACATGTTTAAATGAATATATGCCCTACTAGCTTTGATTTTAGAATTTTTTTATATAATGTAATTATTTTTTATAACATGTTTCTATATTGATGCACACAATAACATGGCAGAGATGTTTTGATGTGTAAATTTCTAAATGGGTGAAAATTGATTGGTTGCATTTATGACGAGAGACAGTTTCAGTTATAAAGTGTATGAGTGCCTTATAACTAGAAAAAGGGCAACCCAAGTATTTGAACCATTGAAGAAGATGATGATAATTTTATAATATTAATTGAATTTTTTTTATTAAATACGAGACAACTTCCACCAATAAAGTGTATGGGATCTTTATGGATTGGTAGATGGCCACTCATATCACTTGTGGGGTTGTAATTTTTAAGAACCTAGTTTCAAATAAATGGGACACTTAGATGATGAATTTTGATTTAAAAGTAATTTAGATGTTAAATTTCATGTTTAAGATCAAATGACACAAAATGTAAAATTTTTAAAGAGGAATTTTATTATAGCTTTCTTATTTTTCCCATGGGGAGTTGATTAAAAACATAGTGCCTTGTTGTGGAATAGTACTTGTGGGGTTGTTAAAATTATTTAATATGTTTAGAGGCTGAAATGAATTAATAAAACTAATTAAAAGTGGAACATTAATTGGTTTCCTTTTTTGAACCCTCATAGAGGGATTGTTTTGAATGTTTTGATAATATTCTTTAGAATGATGATTTGAGTGTTATACGTAGGATATTTATTATTATTAATGGATAAAATAAATGTGGGATCTTAATCCTAGTGAAATTATCCTTACAAAGCCATGGGATAAGGTCGATGCTTCTGTTTTATAAGGGATTATCCCATTGTAGGTAATACACTTAGTTATTGAGATGCCTTGTTTCCATTGTGATCTTTTGACGTTGGTGCCATTTTGGGGTCATTGTCTCCACCAAGAATTTCGGTTTTAAAAAACAACCTTGTTCGAATGGGTGGTCATAGTACTTTTACTCTTGTGATGAGAATAAGTACTGAGGAATACTAGGTTCAGTATCATAGATGACTCGATATGTCGTCTTCTGAGTTATGGTTGTTTGAGATGATGTTATGTTCGTTTTTGTAAATTTAGGGTAGTATGTGTTGACATATGTGGTACTGTTGAGGATTTAGTGATGTAATGAAGTAATTAATGGGATAGGCATGGTTAGTCAAACCATTCATGTCAAATCATGGGACATGGTAAAGGTGAGGTAGTATCACTCTAAAAGGATGTGCATGGTTAGTCAAACTGTGCAGGTCAGCCGTGCGAGGTAATCCAGGTATCAAAAAGCGGTCACATGGGCTACGCACGGTCTATTAAACCGTGCAGTTTACCCTAATTTAAATTTGAGTTTTTATTTAATTCAATTTAATATAAATATAATTTAATTAATTAATGGTTAATGTATAATTTATTTTAATTAAATTCAAGGTTAAAAAGAATTTAATTAAATGATGTAAAATAGAGGATTTATTTAATTAAATTGAGTTGAAATGAATTTAATTAAATAATGTATAAATGGGGAATTTAGGGTTTAACATAGAACAGTTTATTAAATATTAATAATAATTATGGTTATTGTTATTGTTAGTATTTTATACAATTATTAGGTTTATTATTATTATTATATTAACAAGTTATATTATTTGAGGGATAAGAAAAGTTCAAGGTGCTCCCATCCTTCCCCCTATGTGATGGGTGACCCACACAAGGAAACATCCCCCTCCCATGGCGTGACACCCCCTCCTACGACCTCCTCTTCATGCACTAGTCTCCTCCCAATTTTATTAAAAAAATATCTATCTTGGAGAGGTAAGGCCTTCTCTATGTGTTTCCATATTTTCATCATTATTTTTGTCTTCTTTGTTTCCTGGTTTGCATTAGGCCGAAACAATATGTTCCGGTTTTATTTGTCCTTTTTTATTCTTCCAGTTCAAGGTGGTGGAGAAGATGTCTTGGGAGCTATTGGTATTTATTCTGATGAATTTAGTCGAAGACTAAGCGTTTCATCTTGATATGGTTCACCTCCATAAAATTTTGTCTAGTATATATACCCAATATTTGGTTTTACACCCTTTAAATTAGGTTTTTATGGTTTATATGAGTTTTTTTTAATTAATTAGATTTGTGTTGGTCATCACTACAATAATTTTGGGTTTCCAATATTGTTTTAGGTTGTTCTGATCAATTTCAATTGTGCACACACTTATTCTGTTGAAGTACTTGTCTGTGAGAAGACTGTTTTTTATGTTATAAAGCATTATATTGGCTAATTATTTGAGGTAGGGTCCTCAACAGGGAATTAGTTAGAAAAATTCAGTTTTTTTATTTACTAATTTTAATAAATTTGGATTTCTTCTTGGAATTAATTGTTTATTGGTGTTAAATGATTGGTTTGATTTCAAAATCATGTTTTTGTAATAAAACTTCCCCAACAGAGTTTCTCTTACTTCATTCAAAAAACATAGTTATTTGATTGATATGTTTTCTTAGCTTTCTGATTTTTTTTCTTATTCTTTCTAGTTATAGGAAGTTGTTTAAATTATAGTAATTTGTTTTCCTTTCTTAGGTGATTTATTGGATCCTTTAAATGTTGAAGCACCTGCGTTAATTGGTTCTTATGAATTACATGTGGATAAAATTTGTGAGTAAACCCATGTGAAATTCAATAATGTGAATGCTATTAAATGAGAGGGTAGTCCATGTGACATGAATAGATGTGAACTACAACAACTAGTGGGTATACATATTGGTTGCACGAGCAGTGAATAGGGATATTGATTATGAGACCAAGGGTTTATATTCTGAGATCTAGAATGGGAAATTTGTATAATTTCTCAGGGGATTAATTATGAGATATTGAGTGGGATAAGTTTATATAATTAATTTTTCTTTAATTATGTTCTTTGATACTGTAATATAGAAATTTAATTTGGGGATTAGTTATGAGATATTTAATTTTCTACGTTGAGATAACTATTTTTGAATTAATTATGTGCCATTGATTGTATGATATAAATAATTAATTGTGGAATTAATTATGGAACATTGAGATTAAAATGAGATAATTAATTCTAGAAAATTAATTAGGGAAAATGAATTGTGATATTGATTAATTAATTTATGAATTAATTAATGGGTTAAAGAACATAGTTAATTGTTGAGTTTACTAATGGAGTGGATGCGTTTAACTAATTTTTGAATTAGTAATGGGATTGGGGTGGATAATAAATTGGTAAATTAATTATACAATAAATAATGGGAATACATTCATTTTAAATTATGAAGAACAAATGGTAAAATGGTCATCATACTCATGAGTAAAGAGAATGGGGACATGGTCATTCTAAATTGAGAAGTACAAATGGTAACATGGTCATCATACTTTTGAGTAAAGATAATGGGAACAAGGTCATTATAGATTGATAATTTTACATGGTATCATGGTCATTATACTTATGAGTAATGAGAAATTGAATATAGTTAGTCTGTTGAGGAGTAAGCATGGTAACATAGTCAATATACTAAAATTTGTGATAATGGTAACTTTGGATTTAATGTGTGAATTTAAAGAATGAAAATAAAGGTACTATGAGATATGGTATCACTTGAGAATATTTCAAGCATGATTCAAAATAGGTATTGAGATATGAAATCACCTTTGAATACTTTAGAATCCGGAATGAGGGGAAGAAGGAATTAATATATAATTTCACATTTACATTATTTAGACATAAGAATGAGCCAAAGAAGGTATTAAAATATGATATCACCTTCAATATTTCAGACTCTAGAATGAGCCAAAGTAGGTATTAAGATGTCATATTACCTAGGGAATGCTTTAGGATATGGTATGAGAAGAAGTTAGTAATGATGTATGAGTATCCAAAGGAACCCTGTAGTTATGAAATTATAAATAAATAATAATAAATAATATGGTAAACAATTCATTAGAAATTATTTAATTATATAATCCCTGTTCAGAATCTTGTTCATTCTACGAGCCAAAGCAGGTATCACCGTCAGGTTTTTTATTGGAACCTGGTTAGGTTGTTGGATATTTATTAAATTATGTTATTTCATAGATATACGTACAAAATATATTTTTATATTGCATTATCTCGATTAATAAAGACTCCGATGGTCCACACCTATTGAGATTTATATCTCACACCCTATTCCGGCCACCATTACACTGGGGAAATCAAGTAGAATTTCTTGATCTTAGGACATTTGTATTTTTGGTTTCCATTTGTTTTATCTACATGTTAGGAGCAAAGGACTGAGCGGAAGCTCATGCTCGTCATGGAGATCACCCTTTTGGATTTGATTATATTCTTTATTTATGTACTAAGATATAAAGAATGATTTTTATTTACTACTTTCAGATATATATCACCATGAAATGAACTAATTGTAAAAATTGGCATTGGATATTTTCTTTATTCGGTTCATATTGCAATTGTCTTATGCTATTTTGGTTATTGATTTATACATCTGTGGTTTTTTTCATCTATTTATATATTTTTATAATATTGTGAAAACTGTGATATTTTGGTATAGTCTCCCCACAAACTACCCTTAGACCCTATTTGCAAGTCGGTAGCCTCTGGAATTTTTTTAGGCACACTTGAGGTCTTGTGGCGACCAGTAAAGCTACTAGTTTAATTATAAGGCGGTTCGAGACGTTACAATAATGGGAAAATAAAACATTTAATATTCAATCAATGAATTTATAATCATCTAAATATTAAATATACACCAACCCTTATCATTTATCCTTTATGAAATTAAAATTTCTCCCATCATATTTCTCTCAAAGAGTCTCTCCCATATCTATCTCTATAATATTTAAGAGTTCAATTGGTTCTAATGGTCGGTTCTTAGCTATGAAACTGAAGAGTGGTAAGTTTTTTTATTATCCATATTTTAAATTCCAATATAGATTTCAATTATTATATTATTTAAAATTTCCATTTTATTATTCCAATATTTACTGGATATCATTACAATTAATTTCCATAAGATATCATATATGTGCGAGTGTTCACTTAACTCACATTATACTCTATTCATTACCTATTATTATGATTAAAAAATCATATAACCATAAAATTCTTTATCCAAATCACTAGATATGTCATGTATTTTCATTATTAATGATTTTTTATTTCTAATATGTGATATGTTTTAAGGAAATAAGAGATAGATGTAGATAGTGGAGGCTTTATAAGGACCTAAGTAGATTAAACTTGATTTTGGATCAATTTTCCCTCAATTAATACCGACCTGCATTTTATTCGTTAAGAAAATTTTATATCCCCAATGTATATCAAATATTCATTATAATATACTCTTTATTTTTCAAGGGGATTTTATATAATTATATTATTCTACCATAATTTCAACTTTATGTATACAATTGACTTACCCATTAATCATTTTAATCCTTATTAGTACCTAATTACTATAATTTTTTATTCATTACATGATAAGGGTATTTTATTAAACATTATAGATCCCTAATTATACTTAATATGTATTGATTAAATTCACCTAGGAAAAGTTATTAATTAATTGTTAGGTGGAATTTATTTCCTTTCTTATAAACCCCTTTGTTATATATTATAAAATAGTAAGAGATAATATTAAATGAAAAATTATGCTATGTATTTCTATTTTTTCCTTTATTTAAAACTATGAAATATATTTTATTCACTCGTTTCGTTTATAATGTAATACCATTTAATTTTATAAGACAATTAGGATATATTACAATATATCCCTTAGTGAATAGGAAGTTATCATGAGACAACTAATATAAGTTAATGGGATTGTCATTACACATTATGTATGATGTATTAGCACAAGGCCTTGATGATATGTTTATGATGTTTTATATTATTAAATCCAATCATTTCCATCATTATTAGATTTTTTCAAATATTTCTATGTGATTATTATTTCATTTTTCATGCAGGGATTATTTAATGATCACATATCCACTAATATGGAACCATTTGTTTATCTATTACAGTTACATTACTTATCTCATTATTATTCCATGTTATCTTCCACTCTATGTTATCCCTTAATGATCATCTAATATAACCCTATACATATGTTTCTCTTTTCATAGGTAATTTAGTGGAATATCGTGTATGATGGGATATATGGATAACATAAAGGAATAATTATTTTTACACAAATAAGGTATTATGTTTTGTTTTAATGCAATGTTTATCTATCTGGACTCCTAAGGAATACTAGACAATGATCATGGATATTAAATATTTCGTAATCTATGATGGTTTTTGATCATATACCTCCCCTAACAATGGGTAGGGGATACCCCCTCCATACCTCATTGGCTCGACCTTGATCTTTCTTTCCATTCACAAATCCATATTTTACAACCTATTTCCAAAATATTTCTCTAAGACCTCATATTCCTTCAGTAGAATATAGACACCCTATGACTCATATTTCTCCCTATGTAGTCTTAATCCGCTCCTGGATGATCTGTACCTCCTCAGTGGTAGCCCATACCAACTCTAGACCAATTAGTGCTGACTCCCTTGGGTCTGTCCGGTATAGAGGTGATCTGCATGGTCGACTGTACAAGGCCTCAAATGGTTCCATACTGATGGTGCAATGATAACTGTTTTTGTATGTGACCTCCACGAAGGGAAAGCGATCCTCCCAACTAAAACCAAAATCTAGGACGCAATCACAATATATGTCTTCTAGCATCTTAATGGTCTGCTCTATCTGACCATCCATATGAGGATGAAAGGTGGTTATCAAACATAGACGAGTCTCGAAAGCCTCTTGCAATCCCTTCCACTACTAGGATGTAAAATGTGTGTCACGTATAGAGACGATCATTAATGTCACCACATAATGTCGCACAATATCCTATACGCAGAGGTGTCCCAAGACCTCTACTGATCCTCTCTCTCAGATAGGTAGGAAGTGGGCTGACATGGTTTTTTGGTCAATGATATCCCAGATCGAATAATGTCCCCTGGACGTATGTGTAAGCCTTGTCAGAACATCCATGGAGATACCATCCCACTTCCACTCTATCACCTCTAGTGGTTGAGCTATGTCTGTTGGAACATAGTTCTCGACCTTCACCTACTGACAAGTGAGGCATCGTGAAAAAAACTCTACCACTTCTTTCTTCAGCCCTGGCCACCAGTGTTGAAATTGGAGGTCAGGGTACATCTTTTCCACACAAGGATGTACCACTGGAGGGGATGTATGGAACTCCCTCAACACCTCCCCCTGTAGCACCACATGTACCATGGTACATCCTCTGAAGAGGATGTTGTGCTCCCCACCTTTATAAAATCCATCAGGTGCCTATCATGTGGATATCTAAGAACGTTGTGCCTTGCTTTCAATTCCCCAAGCTATGCCTCCCTTACTTTCTATCAGAGAGGAGGAGTGACTATCATATATTGGAGGTAAGCTGCTCAATCTCTATCCATGAATGATAACTGCAATGCTGCTAGCTGCTCTGTCACCTAACTCAGCAACGACAGACCAGACCTCCTGTTGAGTGCTTCTTCTACCGTGTTCGCCTTATTAGGATTATAGACTATCTCAAAGTCATAGTCCTAGAGGAACTCTAGACATCATCATTTTCTCAGGTTCATGTCTTTTTGTGAAAAGATATACTTGAGACTCTTGTGATCAGAGTAGACTATAAAACGTTTTCCCATCAAGTATAGTCATCACATCTTTAGGGTGAAGACCACAGTAGCTAACTACAGGTCATGGGTAATGTATTTTTTCTCATGTTGCCTCAGTTTTCATTAGCTGTAGGATATCACTTCTCACTTATGCATTAGGAAACAACCATGTCTGATCCCTGATGAATTGATGTATACCACATACCCAACACCCTCTTCTGGTAGCCTCAAGATGGGGGAAGTCATCATTCTCTGCCTCAGCTTCTGAAAAAATTGTTGGAATCTATCCGTACAAATGATGGATTGTCCCTTCTTCTTTAATAATGATGAGGGTGCCACAACTATGGAAAATTAGGGCATGAATCTCCCATAGTATCCAACCACCCCATGAAACTCCTCAACTTGGTCACACTCCTAGGAGGCTCCCATGAAAACAAGACCTCTACCTTTGACTGATCCACTACAACTCTAGCCTCCAAGATAATGTGTCTCCAAAAGGGGACCACTTGTATCCAAAACTAGCACTTTAAGAGATAAACATAAAGTAGGTGCTCTCAGATTGTATCCTGATCTATCTGCAGATGGTAGGCATGATCCTCCTATAATGCTCTGTATATTAAGATGTTGTTGATGGGGACCACCACAAACCAATCAAGGTATGGATGGAATATCATATTCATGAGTCCCATGAACAATACTGGGACTTTGGTCATGCCGAATGGCATAAAAAATAACTCATAGTTGCCATAGTAACATATAATGTTTGTCTTCTTCACATCCTCATCTAGTACCCTGAGCTGATTATAGCGTGATCTGAGGTCTATCATTGAAAACAAATGAGCTCCCTTTAGCTGATCAAAAACATCATCAATCCTAAAAAGTGGATACTTGTTCTTCACGGTCACCTGGTTCTGGTGGTGGCCATCCACAGAGAGTCTCAAACTCTCCTATTCCTTTTTGGAGAACAAATTCAGGGCTTCCCATTGATAAACATTTTTCCATATGAACCCCTGCATCTGCATGTCCTGCAACTGTACATGTAACACACAAAGATCTATGGGATCCATCAGAGATGCTGATGTAGATATCGGTGTCATCCTGGGGTATAGTTCGATGTAAAAGACCACCTCTCTATGAGGAGGTTGTCTTGGAACATCATCAGGGAAGACATCAGTATACTAGTCCACCACTAAAAGATATATTAGAATCTCAACATCAACTACCCAGAGGGTAAGGCTATCCAATATATGTGTGATCACTTGCACCCTCCTTTGGGTAAGTCTATCATGTTATGTAAAAGTTCCCTTATTGCCGGTGAAGAAAATAAATGGTCCCATACTTATGAGTACACCACACATTGCACCTAATACAGTAATTCTAAGCATGGACTGTAGATAACCAGTCCATACCCAAGATGACGTAGTAAGGCCTAAACACCACTACTAGAAGATACCAACTGATACTCTTGCTTGCTAGTGTAAGCTCAGAATACCGACACTAGTGTGTAATCATTGAATCCACACCCATAGGAGTCTCTATCTATAAGAATCAAGAAAAATACTCCACCAGAATCTCTGAACTCCGAACAAGGGATGTGTAAATCATAGAGTGACTGGAACCTGTGTCTTTATGTACTGCAGCTATGGTAGAATACACACAGATTGTACCTCTAATCAAATCCTGAGCACCGTGGTTATAGGCCTCTGTTTCCAAGAGCTGAGCTCATCCTTATCCAACTGATTTCTATGGTCAGGGTGGACCACTTGGATGTGGTGGAGGTAGAACCTCGAATCGCTACCCACCACATGCTACACAACCAGTTCCTCTACCATGTCCACCTGCTGCCTGCGTACCTCCATGGTTGAATCTCTTCCTCTGCCTCAGTGGTCCCTCAACTATCTACTGGTCATCTGTATGGCTGTTTGGGTTATCCCGCGCCATGTGACCCTACCCGTGCATGAGTAACACTGCCTACTCCTAATCTTCCCTCCTCTATCCCGTGATCCCCGAACCATTGAACCAGTATCATAAGGTCATACACTAAAATTTCTAGCTCACTTGGGCCCCTGTGTCATCTACCTACTATATTCTATAGATAAATCTACTACCCAACATCTGGTGGTGCATCTCACTGTCCGTTCCTGCTCAACTAAGAATCTCTCCACCAAAAGTGCTCGCTCTAGAACCCCAGCCTTTTTTGGTATGTGGAGTGATATCATCGATGCTCTGATATCCCATTGGAGACCCTTCTCAAAGGTATGGGCCCTAAAGAAAGGGTCTCATACCATGTCATTGGTGTAGCGGGGGAGATCAGTGAACCTATCTGAGTACTGGGCCACAGTCATGCTGCCCTGTTGTATGTGCAACATCTCTTCTATACACACTGAGCATAGAGTCGCTAGGATGAAATATTCCCTAAAAAGGCTCTCTAAGTCTACCCAGATGAGGGTCACCTCATCATGTATCTAGAGTGTCAGATTCCACCATCTCCCAGCCACTCCCTAGAAGAGACTGGAAGATAGGATCACCATTAGATCAGCTAGTGTCCCCACTAAGCAAAAAACTAATGCCACAACCTCCAGCCAGTACTCAGCCGCCTAAGGTTCCATCTCGCTTAGGATCATCAGAGGCCCCTACCATTGTAACGTGTGAAACACGCTTAGTTGGCGTGCATCATTTTCTGGTAGAGATGGTGGTATCAGCTGCCCCATGGGTAGTGGTGTTGCTGGTACACCACTTCAAGGTGCTAACACCATAAGTGGGCCCTGCACTGAGGCCTCATCGCTCCATTGACCATCATCGCATACTCTCTCAAGAATCCTGGCTAGCTATCTATGTTGAGGCATCCTGAATGAAAACAAGTGTTCCATAGGCAAGAAGTTTTTCATGGTGAGTTGACTCAATGAGATTACAAGAATTTTTTTAAAAAAACACACACGACTAACGTTTCTATGCACTGAGTCGGAAATAAGAATTTGGGGTCTTCATGTATGGATACGTCGACCTCCACACCAACATTGGATTCTCTAAACAAAAAATAACACTCATGACACTTAACACTATTACCACATAGAAGCTATTATAGTTCGAGTTCTTCAGTAGAACTGACTTCACTGATACCACTTTGTTATGACCGGTCCCCTCGGGCCCATGCCGTGACTACCTGAAGCCCACCGTCCATAGGCCAGGGGCTGGAGAATAGCAATAAAAAGGTGTATCCCCAAAATAGGAAGGAATCTACTTTTAACCTGTACAGGCACACAATCCAAGAACACAAAAAGAATCACCCACGAAGTAAACTACTGTAGTAATAGTGTGCTGAATGTAAAGGGGTTGGAATAAAATCCCAACTGAAAAGTACAAGTACCAATGGAAAGTAAAAAAACATCATAAAAGTGAAAAACATCTCCCGGATCATCCACTAAGGATCCTACATGAAGGGTAGGTAAAAATCACGACTTGTAGTCTTTGTGCCATGTCACACCAAATGTTCCACCTCCGAGCACCATCCAGTCCTGGCTCTCTCAGCCTCGATCAATGTTTTCCACCATCTGCAGAAGACACAACAAGGTGCGGGAATAACCCATACAGGGGTGAGTATAATGATACTCAGTAGGGACCCTGATACCCCTATTGGTCTCCCATAGTTCCTCAATGGAAAAACCACAATGTAAGACCTCTATCTCAAGCACTAAGTGGTAGAAATCATCTCTACTTAGGTATATTCCCTTACATATATCAACAATATCAAGATATTCTCATCTCTTACATGAGATAAGAATACCTAAAAGGTAAAACTATGATGGTAGAAGTACCAAAAAGGTAACACCATGAAGATAGAAGTACCACAAAGGTAACACCACGAAGAAAACACCATGAAGGTAGAAATACCACACTGGTAACACCGTGAAGATAGAAGTTCCACATAGGTAACACCAGGAAGATAACACCACGAAGGTAATGACTCAAATTTAAATCAGGTATAACTTAATTAAATAAGTATACATGATTAGTCCTAAGCTAGATCTTCTTATTCTGTTAAGAGGCACTACTTCTGACCCACACAGGATCGATTGGTAATAACCCCCACTGACCCGCATTGGATATGACCCACACTGGATCGGTGTGTGCTGACCCACAAAAGATCACTGAGCACTAAAAAACACATGATCATATAGAAACTGACCCAAAAAAGATTGATATATGCTGAACCACTTAGGATTGATGTTCTTTCATCACGTTACAACCTTCCACAGGATTCCTTGCACCCGGTGAGCTCCAGTTTCATAGAATCCGCCCCTCGAGATATCGATATTACCTAGACCTACACTATGCTCAAAAAATGAGTAACCCTAGGGACCGACATGTCACAAGGTTTCCAACATGACAGATGGTACGTCAATCGATCACCTGGTCTGTGAGTTATAAGATTTTTAGTTCTGAGGGCCAAGTTGGATTTAGGTTCGATCTGACCTATCCATACTCCATATATCTCCAAAACTCATGTGGAGTATACAAAAAGAACTGTCTCGATCCAAGGATCCTAGTGCCGCATATGGTTTGTCAAATGGATGTCATGTTCTCCATATATCGCCCTTTATGTTTTTCTGGGTCTGGTTGGGCCCTGGTCGAACCGACCCAACCTGACCCAGACTAGGTGGGTCCATGGCAGGCATGACCCCCAAGGGGGTGGACCAGCCTGCAAGGGGAGCGCGGCCCACTGGGCACATGACCCGCTGGGCAGGCAGCCCGCAGCAGGGTGGAGCGGCCCACTGAGTCCGACCCCACCCCAGCCACCACCCTAGGGAGTGACCCCCGGTTTTCCCAAATGTCCACGAGGGCCATTAGGATTCTTTTACAGTAGTGAGGCCACGTGGAACCACCAGGTGTCATGCAGGACCTGCTGGATTGGGTCCTGCTTCCTGTCGCGGCCTGCCGGTGGCGGCAGCCATCTCCAATGGCACGCGATGGTGTGCCGCTCCGCCACCTCCGGTCAACTGGTGTGCCCTCCTTCTCCTTCGTTCTCATGTGGCTAACAATCTGTGGCATGAATCCTCTAGCGGTACACTGGTTTCACCACCCTACTCTTCCATGGCCGACTGGTGTGTCGACCGCTTCCTCCGACCTCCGCAGCTGATGAGCTGAAGCTGGTTCCTCTAGCGGTGTCGGTGCGCCGCCTCCTCCCTCATGGCTGTCCGGTGCCGACTGCTGCCTTCTTCCCTGCTGACACTGGTCGCCAGAGCCACCGTGACAGTTGCCTTCTGTAGGTCACTGGGTGACCTTTGATGGCACATTTTTTCCTTCCAAAAGTGTTGTTGAACTTCCAAGGAAATCACCATTGCTTCTAGATCATCATAATCAGTTTCCATCCATCTGAAATAATTTCCTATAAAGAATTCACAAATTAATCAAGATAGTGGAGGGACCGAGCCTTTTTTGTTTGTCCTGCACCTTCCACATTTTCTTGATAGCAATTGGTTGGAATAAGATTTAACAACTCCAGAAACTATAACCAAAAGTAAACCCTACCTCAAGAACGATGGATAACACCCGTTATTGAGGAAGTGGGTTGGTGTTCGTCTTTCCCATAACAAGTGTTCAATGACCCCGCCTGTACGTCATCCTTCAGTTCGGTGTCACCCATCGCCACTGGCTGGAACTGGCTCCGTTCTCCAAGGGTTTTGTTTCAGAGTACTTTTTCAGCACTTTGTTTCTTGGTGAAGCAGTGCCAATACACCTCCCCAATCTCCATATCAATAGAATAGGGGTAGGGTGCCGAATACTTGTGTGATTTATGAGGGTTAAATTATTATGAACCTTATTAATTTCAAACGATTCCATTACTTAGGATTTGAAAGGTCAAGCCATTTAATGGCTAGACATGTCACTAGTCCCACACTGCCACTTTTCTATTAGAAGAAAAGATATAATAAAATATAAAGTTATTTTATTTATTCTTTTATAGAAGTCCAAAATCTACCTTTTTTCTCAAGACCTATAGATTCAATTGTGCCCTCAGATTTATAATCTGAGAAATGATTCAAAAGTTAGAAAATGATGCTCAAGCATTTACTAAATGTTCCTTAAAAAGTTTATAAATTTATTCCAGGAACACCGGTCCTCAGAATCACACGCCTTCAATTTTCACGGAATCATTATAATTCCATATAATAAAAAACATTTACATGGAAAATCTGGGTCTTTACAATTTTCTTCGTATTTTTAAAAATATTCTAATTAAACTTAAACATGTAGAGATTCAAAATATGAAGAGTCTAACATACTCTATGTAGGTGGTTCCTATATTAATCATAAATTATGTTTTTATTATATAATGTGGTGTAAAAATACACGAATTATATGGTTTAAGTTGGATTGGGAATGAAATAATCCTTAGTTTATATAGTTCTTAGGGGGTACCAAGGGTAAAATCATGTACCAAATAGTGGGGTTAGGCGAGTTTTTTCACAATTGTGTGATATGCGGTATCTTGTTGGGTGGTAATATTGATTCCAATTATGGATAATCTTTTTTAATATTCTATGGATAACATAGTTATGTTGGAATGTGTTGGGTGTGTCCCGTGGGGTTGTGGGTAATGATGAACAAAAAAAATTAGGTGACATGGATTTTTAGGATAAATAAAATGGTTTTAACCATTACCATGGTTAGTAGATGTGGTTCATAAGTTTTTATGGAGTTTGTTTGGTAGTGTGGACTATAATTTGGTTGATGTTGCTCACCATTTTTGGCCTTGGTGTTTTTGGGGTCATGTTCACATAGGGATTGTCCCATTTGGTGGTTTTGACCAATCATTATTAGTGAATGCCTCTATCGATTAATCATTATAAGGGATATCATTAACCATTAATATGTTAGAGGTGATCACAATCGAAATGTGTAGTTAATTATTGTTGAGACCCTAATAGAGGGATTGCGTGTTGTAGTTTTGTTGATGTAATTGTGCAAGGACATAAAAAGATAAATATAATCATGCATTGGGGTTGTAGAGCTATCGAGGAAACAATGGTAAATATTGAATAGGTCCTTGGGACTAGTCATATAGTTATGGACATTATTTTTTAGTGTCAATGTGACTTTCGATAGTTATGTGGTTATTGTTTCCATGTTCTACAATGTAATAATTTATTGGTTAGAAGACTGAGAGATCTTTTCATATGAGAGATTTTGGGTTTAGTTTTTCACTACATTACTTCAAGAGGCAAGTAAGGGATCACTTACGGAAGGAAAGCATAAGGGGACCAGGTTGTATAATAGATATTTTATATTTTTAGATTTATGTTTTCTCTTACACAGGTATATGTATGGATAATACCTAGGTTCACAATTAGTTGTGGCCTTCTATGTTTATAATAAAACCCTACACGGGCTCTCCCAGACACATATAGACTATATGGGTTTCAATATAGGTATGGAATAAGGATATACATCAGGATATTAGTATATCAGTCCATGTATATGGTACACATGATAGATATGGGATTTTTTAGATGAATCAGGTGTTTACTTGGTGTTGGGATGGTGATTTATTTTGATAATTTTTAACATATATATATTTGATCATCCATGGGTGATATTTTTGTTTTTTATTAATTTGTCATCATGGTAAAAAATTATTAAATAAATCATATTTTTTAGCTTATTTTTATCATTGTTGAAAATTTATTTCACTGTTTTTTAGTTATTTCTCCCACCATGTTTTTATTAATATTACTTATAAGAAGAGGGTATAGTCTAACCATTATCACCTTATTTAACCTCTATACTAGTTAGAAAACTTTTATGTATGGGGATTTGATCCAAAATTATAGTATATCCGCAATCCGATTTCTAAGGAGAGAGCTGGGTCAGGGTGATACAAAGTGGAAACAAATATTGGGTATTACAAGGTATTACCTAAAGAAGGGTGGTTCTGGAGTTTTATCACTAATTTGTAATATATTTGGGTTATTATGAGTTTTTTTATTAGGTGGTGTGGTTGGATGAGAGTATAGTAATTTTTTCAGACATAGGGTACTTGTCATGGTGTGTGTCTAGACTGCACCTGCATGAGATGAAGTCCATGATACTAGAGAATCTAGGATCATTGTTTGGGTTTTGGTTCTTATAGTTAACTAATTTTATTTGGATTAATTGGTGTTTAATTTTATTTATTTTTATCTCTGACCATTAGCCACAGTGGTAATAGGGAGTACTCATTAATATTGTTAAGCATGTAGGGAAAATGAGATGTACATCTGTGCTTATGATAGTTTATTGGAATAAATAATAAATAGAAATGATTATGATATTGAAAGTATAATATATAGTGTTAATATAAATTTCTGGTATAGTAACTTGCAAGAATTTTCCCCCACCATCTTAAAAAATTTATTTGTTCAAAAAAATGAAAGGTGTGGAATATTTAACGTGTCAACAACAACAACATATTTGGTGTCTTCTTGAATAGATTTTTTGTGGCATTCTACTATTCGATCCCAGTTATGGGACTTCTGATGCGATGGGTTTGTGGATCCAATATTGGAATTATGGATGTGTATCCTAGCCCTAATATAGTTAGGTAGTTGTCCAAATTCCCAATTTTTATATGAAATTTGTATATTAGGTAAGTATATGTGTAGTGGGTCATGTTTCATACTAAATATTTAGTTATTTGTAATATATGTACTGTTATATCTGTGTTAATCATTGTATTTGGATCCCTAATATATTTCACCTAGATTGTCTCCATTGGAGTGTTATGAGGGAGAACATTTTTAGATTAAAATGCATGAATATGATGATAACATGAGGTTGGGGGTACTTACGATCCGTGGACGGAGGTTATAAGGCCTGTAGGACATGCCCATGGGTATAACAGTTGGGAAAATGGTTAGAAGGGTAGCTCAAGGTGAGCCTGGTGCATGTAATTTATAGGATTAACAATGGTGATTAGGGATATAAGCCATATATGTGGTACTTGAACTGGGCGTTCTACTCACATCCCACTCCTTTGATTCAAGAATTGGATGGACAACATGTGGCTATGTATTGGATAGAGTTGGTGCATATGATATTTGATCAGATTGAGATACTACAAAGGTGGAGGGTAAATTTAGACTCATATATGCGCAGGGGACCATCAAATAATGGAATGAATAAGAGGATTTCATGGATATACATTAATTATATGTTTTTTGGTGAATTATTTACAAATACACAAAGGTTGTATTGATCCCATGAGTTAATACACTTGTAGCCTGGAGAGACTTTGATCCTAGACTTTGGTTGGAGTATCACTAGTATATTACAATTTTTCCCAGTGATAGTGGAATAGAATAAATTTATAGTGAAATGGTTTTATGGTGGTTTTTTGTATTCTATAATGGTTCAGTAAATATTATTAGGATGACGTCGTCATCATAGGTGGAAAATCAGGTGCTAAAATATATGATGAATTTGATGGATTGAACCATATTAAGCTAGATAGCATGGTATGGTGATGCCGATAGTAGTGATATGGGTGTCCAAAAATCCATCCATGATGGGACTTAGTAGTGTATCCATAGAAATGGTGACATGTTTCCATAACAGATTGGATCATCGATGATATGGTTTCAGTGTCAGAAGAAAGGACATGTTTGGGCTCAATGTGATCATCCTCTAATATGGGGTCAGGCATGTGGCGATACAGTTTGTCTATAGTGGTTTTTTTGGAGGAACATGTATACACTTGAGAGTCATGGATTAGGGATGAATTAGTAATATAAGGTAAGTAAAAGAGTGGTAAAAATATATGGTATACAGGATACAACAACACATGAAAGATGTGGGAGTTGGTCAGATACACAATGGTGGTTATAATAGATTATGGGGAGTACATATCCATGATGATGATATTTATTTGTCAATTAGGATTTGGGATAGTTAGATGTAGATGATTATGCATATTAAGATATGTAAATAGAGGTAATGATTGTTATAGGTACATTATGAGTGGGTTATTATGGTTGTTGTTTTGTATGAAAGACTCTAGCACATTAACTACATTTATGATAAAAGGATTAACAAAGTTCATATTGTCATATGAATATCAAATGTATGTGATAACAATGGAATGAATGTAAATAATGGAATAAAATTATACATTAGGTATAATGTGGGATAAAATTTCACACTAGGTATGATGAGAGATGAGATGTAGCCATCAAGATGATGAAGGGTGATGATTGATGATGATAAATGTCCATATATGGTTAATCAATGTGTGTGAAATGGATGAATGTGACTTTATATTGTGTTATTAGTTTGAATTTATATGTGAATGATAAGGGGAATCTTATTGCATGGAGTTCAACATGAGGAATCAATTTAGAATACTATGTGGCTGGGATAGTCTGTGTATGTATGGAAGAGAAACATGTGTTCAGTGTTGTCTTAGAGTTGTGAGAATGTGGAGAGAGGGTACTTGAGTATTTATAAGAGTTTATTGTTAATTGGACCTGATATATAAGGTATGAGATATCATATGGTGTATAGGTTATAAGGTATTGGGTATTTTGAATAGGGATTCATGTTTGTTCTTAGATAGATCGAGTGGATTTGGACACTATAGAGGACACATTGGTGATGGTGTAAGCTGATGATTGAGTCTCAAGAGTTTTAATGGGAATGAGGTTGATATTATGAGGTGGTATAAACTTATAGGTGTGTAATTGAAGTAAATATATGTCTAAAAGTGTCTTTGGAAGGCTAGGATTAATTTTGAGGTGTAAGGAAAATTTAATTTTGGGCAGTAGATTTAAAAAAATCTATGTATGAAATTGAATGATTATTATGAAATTAAGGTTGAATAGAATGGTTGTTGGGAAAGTATGTTGTTATGAAAGTATGCTTGGATATTAAGGTTACATTATTTTCCAAAATGTTCTCTGTTATTAATGGTGTTTCTATAATTTTATAAATTATTAATTAATGATTAAAAACACATATTTGAGGGAAATTATGAATTATGATGACCTGTACAATAAGGAAATCATCCAAGAAACTCTCAAAATTTTTCCTTATTCTGCAAGGGATATATCCTCTAGTTGTCATCATAAAATAATTTTATTTTTTTTCTAGAGGGGGATATGGGTAATCTTAATAGTCCATATGACATCGAATTATGTATTTCTCTCTAATTATTTTCCCTCACTGAAAAAATACAAATTTTAGGTCATTGTTTGTATTTTTCTAAATCCTTTGATTAATGACTATCTAAAAACAAATTATTTTGGAGTTTAATTATTCATAGTTCATGTAGGTTATTCCTACATTAACCCTAAATTATACATGTGTTATGTGAAGTGTGTAAAATGATCATGAGTGGGGTGGTTTTGGTAAGATCTATAATTAAATCAATTTGAGATTCTACTATTCTTACAGGTTATAAAGGGAGGAATCTTGTCTGAAATAATGGGTTTAGGCTAGGAATGGAATTATTTTTTAATGGAATGTTTTTTGTAGTTCTATGGGTACATGTTGGGTGTGGCATGCATGAATGTGGTTGATGTAGGTCACCAAAAGTTAGGTGACATGGTTTTTTCAGATAAAGAAGATTGAGTTGACCATTATCATAGTTGGTTGATGTGGTTCATAGGTAGATAAAGAGGTACACTAATGGTGTGTCCTAATATTCCAGTGATGTTTCACCTTTTAGATGGATTATGGGGCCATTGGGGTAGTGCACACACTAGGAATGACCCATCAGGTGGTGCCAACCACTCATTTTAGTTAGGAATCTCTATATATTAAGTGTCACAAGTGATTGTGTTGTCCTTTGATATAAAGGAGTTTCAAACCATAAAAGGCCATGTTTTGTGGTAGTTGGGACCACTAGCTAGATGCTAATGCTTGTTATTATGTTTGGGTTATTGGGATGAGACTTTAAAGGAATGGTATCACTGTGACTTGGGACAATCAGGATATTGAGTTGATAATTGTAGGGAATTCGGAATAACATGGGACTTTTTATATAACTAGTGAATATGAATTGGGGAAGCATGGTTTCTTTATATGGTTAGGTGGTTACAGTTGGCATGTGATGAAATCTATTTCTTGATTTTTTTTAGAAGGTCGAGGTCTATTCTAGAATAGCAGAACATGGAAGCATCATTCTAATGTGAAACTAGTCAAGGAAAGATACTGTGGCTATTGAGAATAAAGGGAATGAGTGGTAAAATATATTGTTAATTAGTTTTTTATTACATTTTACATACACTTTTATATTTATGGGTGTATGTAAGGGACATTGTTGGTGGTGCCCTACTAATTTCATATTGACACCCTGCATGGGGGGTCTGGGATTCCATTAATAATTATTATTTGAGTATAAGTATGAAAAATGTCCCAACATCAAGATATTAATGGATAGGTGAATTCAAATATTACATGAGTTAGATATGATATTGTTGTAGATGGCTCCAGTTGTTTCATAGAGCTGCTCTAGGGTGTTTTTCGGTTAATTTGTACATGTTTATATGGGATCAACCCCAATATATCTTAGTGGTTGTGTATAAAAAAAATAAAATATAAATATTTATTTAATTCATCATATGTTTATTATGTATTATTATTATCATTGTCTAATATTTCTCCAACTATGTTCTATTTATTTTTTTCTAATATGTCATTTTTAAAAGTATTTATCACTAGATGGTATATTGTCACCACAATAACCCTATAGACTTCTACTTCTTGTTGTAGGCCATTGGTTAATGGGAAGGAATGGCTATGGTTTTGTAGAACTCTATTCTAGTTTATACAGATAGAGATGGTTCAAGGAATTACAAATGAATTCCTTTAATGATATTCATTTATCCATCTTATGGTTGTCTTCTATGGTCCACATGAAGTATGATCCCCAAAATATAACTATTTTGGTATTTGTTTCCTGGGTCAAATATTAATTTTAAAAAAGTTACAAAACAACAGAATTAGTTTTATTTCAATTCCCATCCATCAATGTACTAATATCAGTGAAATATTCAAAAACACATGATCTCCAACATTAAACATGATGTATCTTCGTTGTAAAACCCCTACCAGAACACCCATCTAATCTAGAGGGCTATTTGGTCTTATTTGAAAATCCTCATACACCAAAATATACCAATAAGACATGAGGTCTAAATCTATACAATGAGGATACTACACCCTCAAATTATAGTGAAACAATAGAAAAAGTAACAAAACATACACATCTCATAATCAATGTATGATAAAACAATTAAAAAAATTTATATATCAAATGTACCATGCATATGTGTAAATTCAAAAATCATATGATCTCATATGGGGAGATCATATATAAAAGTAAATAAAATATATTAAATACACAATAAGACTTAATTATAAATCAAAGCCTCACAAATTCTCTAAGACTCATCAACATCCCTCTGCCTGACCCACTACATGTACTATGCTGATCTTGAAAGAAGACATAAGGTCTGAACATGTATTTTAGTCCCTGTATATGGTGGAAAAAATATATCATTAGGGTCTCAAAAAATTCCCGTATAATACTACATATATATATATATATATGAAAAATTAATCAAATATGTCACATAGGTACATCAAATGTATTGTGATAACTAGGCCACTATGAATCCGTTCAAATTAGGTCATCATGTGTTAACTAGGCCACCACAACACATAGTCATACCTACTTCAACATCAATCAAAAATCCAATAACCTCATGAAATAAACATATATCCCAGCCCAAAATAGAATACTCAAGGTAAGACATCCCATTGAGATTTGACCACTACATAAAGGATCTTGGTAAGGTCATTTTTCTAACTATTGTACTAAAATTTATTACTCAGTGGAGTATGTCGATCCAAATAAAGTCACTACCTTATCTATCGTGTTAGGTCCTCAAATCCACACCACGATAGCCATCCTATCACTCGGGTAAGGGTCTATCAAGGAAATATCATATCACGTCACAACATAATCATTCATATCAGTCAAGACTATTTACTATATTGACTATTTCCATCTCACTCAAGGAATGATCCATAATGATTCCTTCACATTCAAGGTGATGCAAAATGGCCTCAAAACATACCTTATCACTCATGATAGGACCAAAATTCCTAAAAAACTAGAATATAATCTCACTATTCGTGATCCTTATAGATCCATCCCATTAATTATTGGGATAAGCCATGAAATCCATCATTAGTTAGTATGTTTCTGTCACTAATTAAAACACACAACCGATTAGACATCTAGAATAGATAATGGGCCTCAAATCCTATAAAAAATCTCAGTAGCTAACCACCAGGAACTATTCACTCGGATATAGCCCCCACCCCACATCAAGTAAAATATCATCTTACCCATCGAGGAACCCACTAGGGTCCCCATAATTCAACTTAATATATAATCACTGATACCAACCTGTAAATGTCACCCGATGGTGACATCATATCCTGTAAGCTCTTCAACAACCTATCACCAAGGGTGGGAAGTATGCCTTATACAATCATCCCTAGGGTATCATATCACATCACTCATGAAAGATCTCTCAACTCACCAATTAGAGGAAATCCATCTGTAACCCACCCCATCTAGCCCTGAGGGACTCATACCACTTATAGGGATATCTACAAATTAATACACCTTGAGGGGGTGAACCCCACTCAATGTTTGATTTAAAACCATATCATCTATCACCACTAGGCCTAAGCCTCTCATCCCATCCCAATACTCATAGAAACTAACCTAGGATACCCATAACCCATCTCACACCCTATATCCAGCTTGAGGTCTCTCAGTAACTCAATTGGAATCACTTACCCGTGTCCAGATAGTCATCACGTGGTCCCAATTTTCCCATGTTATAAAGAGAACCTAACCAATTTAGATGATTCTCAATGCCTTCCTATATTTTACTATAAGGAACTATCATTACTTATACCTTTACCTAGTCCTATGAAATGTTCATATTGGAAATAATACTCATATATAAAAAATCGATTAACTTTATATAATAGAGACAGTATAAGTTGAACACTGAGTAAACAAATTTCCATGTTCCAACAAGCATCACCTAAGATCCACCACACTTCAAAGAACATATCTCAAACAAAAAAATAGAAATAATTAATTAGAACAATTTATAATTAATTATTTAAATTAATATATGGAATAATTTTCATCAAAACACTCATCCGGTAATGTTGATTCACCGAAACCACATTAAACCATTTCATATCAACCTTTTGGTATGTCATCTAGAAAACACACATGAAATCCCCGTCATCCCCAAAAAATTACACTATTACCGAGTGTAATTAGAGATCAAACATTAGAAAATATTTCCCAAATAATCATATAGGGAATGTAAACCAAAATTAGGGTCAATAGAGGGAGAAATTTAAATTTAAAACCTAGAAAATCACATAGAAACTACCCCCACTGAGGGGGACTATGTGAGGAATAGGGGAAAGAGTGCTGAACGATTAGGGCCTCCCCCATACACCACTTAGCCTAATAATGGAAGGGGACTAACCCTAAAAACATGGGCCTCTCCCTATTAAAAAATAAACTTGTCTTTGGTCACTTTGCGGCCAAATGGGTCATGGTGTGAGACCCACCTTTTCCAAACATGGTCACAACGTTACTAAGGGGGTCATGGTGTGACCACGATAGGAATAGGTCCCGACCCTTATGTTTCCTTCTATCATAGAATGACATGGGGGTCATGGATCAATGTATAAATATCCAAATACACCCCTGAGCACTTTAGTATTTACATTGTGACATACTAGCACCTCACAACACAATTTCCTCCCCCATATCTCATTGTGATTTGAAATCAATCCATCATCGTGTTATATGCTTCAAACCATTAAAAATTTATCTATTACCAGGTGACCCTTCTCCAACACTCACTAAACCACCCGAAACACCACTCATTCCTTGATCCTAATCTAAAAATATCATCCTAAGATGTTCCAACTCTCAAATTTTGGATTTCAATCTGAATTAATGAAAATAACCCTTATTAGGAGAAAAATTAAAACCTCTCAAAAAAATGAAACATGAAATTTTATATTTATCACTAACTTCTCAACATGAGGTTTCTAATCCTTGATAAGTATCAATTATTCCAATATTTGTTAAACTGAACCAATCATGGTAATCAGTTCACCACAAACTCTTCGTGTTCCATGACAGAAAACTAAATGATCTTTTATTACACACCTCCAAGAAT
Organism: Viscum album; assembly: GCA_963277665.1. Lineage (NCBI taxonomy): Eukaryota > Viridiplantae > Streptophyta > Magnoliopsida > Santalales > Viscaceae > Viscum > Viscum album. Next base: position 193,711,524 of record OY728122.1, read on the forward strand.
AAAGGAACAATATTCATTAAAAGAAGAGACACTGAATCACCACCAATTCCATCCAAGAGATAGATCTCAACATATCTTATCCATACTAATATGTAAAAGAGTTAGAAACTAATTCATCCCGAGGAATATGTTTCTCCCCACCATATGGGTACCCTCAAAATGGATAATTCCAGGTAATGATGCCCCCCAACACATGAACCAATTCTTGGTATATGATTCCTTATTCCAGTATACCAACAAAATTATTGATGTTGTTGTAAAATCATGTCACCCAACTCCATGTTAACACATTTTTTGGCCTTCCTCTAGATGACCTCTAATAAAAATAATCAACTTCACCTATTGAGGCGATATGAAAGCATCCCAGCCGATCATGATGCGAATACACCTAGAGGTATAATGTAATTTTACAAGAACCCACACAAATTTCCAACCCCACGTATTAGTGTTCTAATATGTTTATATCACAAATAATATCAGTATTAATTATTATTTATCTACATTCATCGGTGCACCTCATATTTGAATCACTCTCAAATCAGAATAAGGGAACCATAAGTCCAATTCCAACATCTAGACTAAAAATTTGAATTAAAAACCAAGTATCTACTAAGGAACAAGATAAAATAAAATTTTAACATGCCCTAGAAAACTAATTTCACATTGATCATCCATTGACTAGTCCCACCACACACATAACCCATCCAACCAAAGGGTCATTTATCCATAGCTGGCATGATTCTATATACTATGAGAGTATCCTTTCATTACTAAGAAACAAAAACATATGGTCTTAAAAATCATACTCCATCAATTAATGAATGTCATGAATAGACATGACCGTACTATTCATATTTTCATGATAATGTGAAACACCATTAATCACACATTCCTATTTCACTTGGAATGTCATATGTGGCATTATACAAAATTCATCCACTATGAGGGTCACACACACTAATATACAATTGTTCACTCCCTACAATATGGAAACCCATACATACATTATAGTGTTATGGCCCTAATGATTCCAAAATCATATATGTGTATCACTCTCAAGCCATTACCACTCATCGAGTGAGGATATATAAAGGAATAACATTGTGTTGTCCATTACATGACACCTCGATACATCCCCAACATCATATGTTACCACTTTGAGATACCCTCTATTTTTATCAAGATACCATACCACCATACATGAAAGTGTCTAAATAACCCTTCAGTTCTCATACAACACATGTTCATTCACTTATCTACATCTAAATAGGCATCATGACTTACTAGTATTCACCTTTACACACAAATAATGTATTTTATTTTAATTTAACAGAAATGAAAACCCTCACTTCCCAAAGGTATAGAAATAATCTAATAACCCTATAATTTTTTATCACCAATTATCTACCTCAATCTTACATTAACCTAACATACACACTATGTAGTATAACTCAGTCACACAACCTAACTCATGCTCCCATGAGTTGCATCCCATCTAACCAAGGCTCACACACCTAACCCACCGACCATTCCACTCTCACATGACAATATAATCCAACACAAATCAATTATAAATGATTTGATTCCCACAAGATTGATTTAACTCACTCATACTAATTCCAACTACACAGTCACTAACCAAATGATCATTTTTTCAAAACAAAATAAACCATCCATGATACCAATTTTCCACAAACAATTCTATTAAAAACAATGGGTAATGGAATGAAATTTATATTTCCCTATAAACCAAAACATGATACAGAAAAAAAAGAATTTATATTTTTTTCTTAAATTAATCAAGGGTATCCACTAGTTTAGTTAAGTATAATTCCACCAAGAATTCATATGGGAAAATTCAATATATGTTGTTTTTTTAATTTATGAATCTTAACCCCATCTCCAAGGAAACCTATTCCTAACCTCATATTATCCCTTAGGTATTCCATTACCTCATTGAGTCATCAATCAAACATCAAATTCTTTCATTAACCAACTATGGGTCTCTTTGCATCCCTTGTATAGGGGGACTTTATGTCCTCCATAAATTAACATCGTGTATTAGTATCCACATGTCCATTATCAATGAAATTACCCTGAATTGGAGTAGTATAATTCAATTAATAATTAATATAGGAAAATATTTTATAATTTTTTGTTAAAACATTATATAACAGAGTCCTTGTTATTGAAATATATCACACACAACAACTTGTATTTCATTTGAAGATTACATTCCAAATATAGTGTATGTATATATACCTTTTTACAAGAATTCTAGAATAAATATGATAAATAAAATCCTCTGGTAAACTCATCACATTGAATAAACATTTCAACCATAATAGTGAAAACTAATAACAAGTATCACATACCATTGAAACCAAAAATTCCCATTTGAAATGTTCTTAGTAATCATTAGTATGAGGTTTATAAAAATATCCAATATATTTATAGACATCCTTCCTAACATCACACCAAATAGTAAACCAAAACAAAATTCTCTCATTCCACTTATAAAACCACATCCTATAACAACCATCTGAGACTAATGTATATGTGGCCTTAATCACGCCTTCCTATATTCCAGAGGGTGATTAATAAAGGTTAAGGGATAACCCATACAATGGAGATACTATTAATTTGAAATATTGTGAATCAATAGTGGAAATAAGCACACATCCATTGATCATAATCATGGTACACATGAATAAATAAATGCAAGGCTAGAAAAAAATTACAATGTAGAAGCATATTGTCATACATGAAATAATTTCTCACTTGACTGATCAAATATAAAAATAAAAGAAAGAAGAAAACTAAAAAATAGGATCTAATGTCATCCCTATGCCTCAACACATATGAGTCTGTAATACTCATCGAGATTCCTTAGATCAACCCATTGCACATCCTTTGCTCAACCTGAAGATATATATAATGTTAGAATTCACACTACAGTTCTCATATAGGGTGCGAGAATTACATCTTAGTAGTGTCTCACTATATTCCCCAAGTATATTCAACCACATGTATGTTTTCATAAGGAAATAAACATTCTATATAAGCATGATGGATTTCAGGTTCCAATACGGCCATAATGACTTCACACTCATCGGGTTATCATGTTTTAACTACACATACACATAAACCTATTATACATTCTTTGGAAACCTCTTGGAATCCATTTTCCTTTTGACATCGAACATGTATCCAAGGAAATACCCAAATACTTAGGGTATGATGTATCTTTGGCACTTAATCTCTTCCCAATGGAATTGAGTTAGGTCTTAATTCTATTTTATAAACCAACCTATATCACTCATGGGATATAGAAACCCATATTTTAATACATATATATTATATATAAATTAATTTATACTCAATATATTTTACAAATACAATCCCTAGGACTATAAAGGTTTTGTTTCTTTGCATAATAGATACAAAATCATCTTATTTCCATAAATATCTTCAAAATATACCCAAAAAATCTTACCAAAATATAATAGTATAATAAATACCCTACATAAATATTTTACTCATAACCTTGAGAAAGGAAACCAAATAAAGGGTGAGCTCAGATGCCCAATAAGGGTAAAAAAAGGAGATATTAATCATCACTTAAGAACAAAATGGTTATAAGGTTATGAAAATATGCTATTAAAATTTAAAATATATACAAATGATATCATAGATCACAATATTGAATCATTCTATAAATCATGTTATTTCATAATATTTTAATCATAAAGAAATCAACAAAAACTATCCATTATAATATAAAATTAGAACAAAAAATAAGTTTGTTGAATAAAAATAAGAATATAAAATCATTTACTTAGTTAATATTCATTTCAAATATTATCATTGTGTATTTGGTTCATTCCCCATTCCATAATATCCATAGTCACTTACCACGAAAGATAATCAAAGTGGGAAATGTCCTTTAATGAATTGTGTCCACTCCCCATTAAAGTCCTTTTTATCGGATGAGATATCCATATTTACCAAATTAATTAGAGGGTTATATAATTCTGATACCAATCATAAATTAATTTAAATCATAAATTTGTGTTCCAAAATATCATAAAACATTCATCATATCATTTTATCATAACCCATGAAAAATATATGGGTTTCGTAAATATTCCATTATTTTATAACATCATAACCTTTGGAAATATAAAATATTCATAATCATCTCATCATCATAGAAATAACGAATCCAAAGAAAAAATATTGATGGTATCCTTGGACTATATCCCTAGTAAATCATAAGTGACATAAACTGTTGTAATCATAAATGAAAATACCTTCAACATTTCACTAAGAATATTTCTTGAGGAAAATAGTTTTTTATTTTTGAATTACTAATTTAAAATATATTTATATTTTTAAACTATTATGATAAAAAATTATTTGAAAATATACATGGGTAATTATAAAGGAATCCTTAAATAAATTATTGGTCTTGACATCAGGAAATTCTGTTCATATAGTGTCCAATAAAATAAATATTCCTTTGAAATATTCTTATTAAAAATTAAAAAGTACCTCATTTAGAAGATAAAAATAATATTTCTTTTATAATATTTTATATAAAGTAAAATATGGGTAAAAACAGTTAAAAATACATATGATAATGGAAATTTATTTATATAGAATTTTTTAAATAATATATAGAAATAGAAGAAAAATAATCTCGACTAAATAGAAAATAATGACTATTTTTATTAAAATCGTATTATCAATCATTTTAAGTACCAAAGAGACAAAAATGGTATTATAACTCATCAATTACATGTATCTCCATAGTATAATATTATTCAATATAATAATGAGATTCATATCGTTAAATTTTATCATCATAAACATAATCATAAAAAATCCTGGTAATCAATTTGATTCAAACATAAAACAATTACCGCTTCGGTAATGTTTAAATAATTAGAGAAATGAAATAATATCTTAAAATGAAACATTTCTTATCATGTTAATAATTAAATTATTGATATAAAATTTCAAACTGTCTATATATACCCTTCATAAAATAATATAGGTGCTTAACATTACACATGTCCCAAAGAAGATAATTTGAGATGATAAACCCATATAACTTTGGTAATCTATGAATAAAAACATCAGGAAATAATGAAACTAATATGGATTTTTTAATATATATAATTATTAAGGAAAAAATCATAAAATACATTCATTTTATTTATATGTAACACAATAAGGAATGAAGTGGTGAATATGGAATATACCTCAAATTAATAAAAGTGAGACGATAAATCCATACCTCAAGTTAGACATGCTTCAAAAGAACTCTAAAATAAATTATAATAAACATAGACTTTTTATAATTGTATTAAATAATTATGTGCTTAATTGTAATATATTACGTTATCCAATTATAATATTTAAAAACCCACATATTAATAATTCATTATTAAAATATTTTTTTCTTGGTGCCAACTATTTTGTTTATATGAGAGTTTAACTTCAACAATTCCAATCATTAAACATTCTTCAAGGTTACATAATATTCATAATTATTATAATGATAATAATATCATATATATTCATTATATATATATATATAAATTTATAATCATGAATAATGTTTTGAGATAGAAAAATTATTTACATAGTTTATGGGGACAATAGGTTGTATGTAATCATGATGATATTTTCATTTTTGATGAAAAGAATGAAAAAAAATTAAAATATCATGTTATCATTAGAAAAAAGTAACTATATCAATAATAAAATATATCTATAGAATTTAAATTTATCCTTCTAACCATATATGTTAATCAAAAATAGAAAATGAATCACATCGCTTCGTGGTGGTGTCAATCCACACATATGTACAAGGGATGTTAATGATTTCCATTATATGTAAGAGTAATACTATTACTTCACATCTAATGGAAAATAGGGTGAATAAATGTGGTTACATAATTATAATAAAATTTAATTATATTTAGGACACTGAATTTATTATTTAATGATAAATACTACACATTTAAAAGTTACAGAAGAAAAAATAAATTGAAAGAGGTTGGGTTGGATGATTTCATCTTATTCGCTGACATCCTTTAAATACATTATTAATAACATTTGGAATAATATTTTAATAATAACCAAACCTATGATTAATGTACATAGTATTTTAGAACAAAACTAGGTAGGGAATTTTTGAGTTAGATGTTTCAAATTGGTGTTAAGAAGTGAAATGAGGGGTATCCTTTTATTAGGGAAGGAAAAGAAACATATGAAATTAAAAAAAATATTTAAATATATTAAATTAATTTTCTTGTATAAATGTCACTATAAGGACATTAATATTATTATAATAATTTATATGGTTTAAATAAATTCAACCAATAATGGTTTTATAGGTTTAAGTGTTATTTTAAACCATATCATTTGTTTCAACCCCTTAGATAAACAATTTTAAACTTAACTACCTTAATGAATTTCCAATATTAAAGAGTTATAATTTTACATACAATGTAAAAAATTATAATAAATAGTAAAGTGGTTATATTTTAGACAATTTAACATCATAAATGTCCAACATAATTTTTTTTATAATTTTTAAATAATTTAATAAAATATTATTTTTCATAAAATATCATTAATTTTATTTTTTACACCATTCATTTAATTTTACATTAAAGACCAAAATTTATTTAATTAATTAAAATATAAACCCTTTAAATATAAATTATACATAATTATTGACCATAAAATTCATGTTCAACCACAACTCATCCAAAAAATATTACATTTGATGTTTTTGAAATCATTTACCTTGATTTTTATACTTCTTGCACAAGAAATTTTTCATCATTTTGTAACCATTTAAAGGAATTATAAAATTAATAAAAAATCATAATAATATATTAATTATGTTAAAAAAAATTATATTCTTTAATAACATATTATTATCCGCATGTGAACATATTAAAGGAATTAAAATCCAGAGAGTGACATTTTCAAATTGTTTTCACATAAAATAATATTAATTTCATTATCAAGGGAAAATGGCACCCCAATTCCATATATTAATTTTTTCTAGATATATTCAATTATATCACATAAAATGAAATAAATGATAATATTTTGCGGATTTTGAGACCTTATATGATGGTATTAACCATATTTTTCCCATTTTACCCTTACTAAGATGAAAAATATTTATCATTGTTATTATTAATAATGAAAAAAAATTAAATATACATAACTATCATAAATGAACATCATGATTCCAAATATTGAGTAAATTTTTAAAAATCCAATATATAGAAGTAACAAAAATAAATTTTAATATAAATACATAAAATGAAATGAAAAAATGTATTTAGAGAAATGTGTTTCTAAGAATAAAAAATAACTTATATAAAAACATGAATATTATTGATTAAAATGAAATTAATTATATTATTATAAATAAAATGGATCATATTTTAATTTAATTACAAATTCAAAATATAATTTTAATTTTAAATTATTATATTTATTATAATAATATTAGAGTAGTTGAATAATTGGTCCTTTTCAGTATTCTTGGAAAAATCAATTAGTTTTGAAAAATCCAAAAATATCACCCTCATTTATTTTTGATATGATGGCTTCAAAAATGATTTCCATTTTATAATTTAAATTTTTTAAACTTTGTAAAAATAAATAATAATTTCCACACATGGAATTCATTAATAATCACTGATTATGAAAATTTATATCTAATGAAAAATGGATTCAATAAACAAATGATTGCTTATTTCATAATAATTAATCAAAACATTTGTTTTGAGTAGGACCGGTACAATAATATTTAATAATAAGTTTCATCAAATCTATACCCTCCAATTAAAAAAATTTGTTATAATGACAACATTTGAATAATAATATTTCTATAATTTATGTCAATTCACTTAAATACCATTGTTGCGTGTGAAGCATGATATGAAGCCTGTTATTTTTTTAAACTACATTTTCATAGTGTTGCATTTTCTTCCTTATATGAATTTTTTCATCAATATTTTATCATATATATAAAAATTTTATTATTTTAAAATACCTTTTTTGATGACCCACATCATATAGATGGATAATAAAACTTCTTTTGAAATGGGGATGTAAGAAACATAATGGTTATTTGGAATAATACATAATCAGGTACCGAGATACAGATAAATTTTTTTTAAGTAAAATTATATAAATGGGGGAGAAAACTAAATTAAAATGAATAATTTATATTAATAGAGAACATAGTAATGGGAAAGTTAATGGAAAAAAACAATAAATCTGTGGGGTTTGAATACACCATCAATTCTTCTAAAATGAATATAAAATGATAAATTTTTTATTTCAAGATACTTTTCCAAAATCGTTGGGATTTTTTACTATCATGAACGATAAAACGAGAAAGTTTACCTACATTATTTATTTACATTTCATATTCAAAATTTCATCCTTTGGTTGTGCTTCAATAAACTTACACTCCATCTCTTACTCAATGAAATTAATGTTCAAGATTATTTTTTACATACAATAATCAATGGAAATTAATTTTAAAGGATCTTAAGAGCCATAAAATAAATAAAAATCATTCCTTATATATATATAATTAAAAAAACCAAAATATTCAGAAAATTTTATCTAATAAAGAAATATCTAACACATTAATTTATTATACCTCTGAATAAAACACCCATAGTTCAAAATATTCCATACCATAAATAGATAACCTTAAGACTCTTACAAAATTTGTATGAACAATTTCAAATGACAAAAATCCAAAATATATGGTCTCATTTTTTATGATCAAATTTAATATTTTTCTCTAAATAATATATATTAACTCATAATTTCACATGTCAAACATGTGAATACCTTGATCATACATTCTCTAAAAACATACTAATAACCTAAATCAATATAAAACCATAGAAAAAACATATATTCCTCTAAAATTTTATACAATCTTTATTCATATATTAAAATCACGTACTATTGAATATATTTCAAAAATCCTAAAATGAAAAAAAACATCATAAAATAGGACATAAATCACTTTATTTTCAAATCACTGACCAATTTCATGGTTTCCAATATTATCCCATTTACATTTTCAATTTAAATAATCTATTTATCCAAAATAAATATTATTTTTTCAAAATTAAGTATATTTTAAAGGTTCAATTTCCCTTAATCATGTGTTCTAAAAAAACACCTTACCTCTCAATTGATATTCCGGGTTATTGAGGCCATTAAATATATGTTTTCATATCTATAAAAAAATTATTACAGAGAAATCCTTATGTGTTTCATGGATCTTAAAAACATTATGTCCTTGGTATTACAATTCTACAACATAATTCTCAAAAACAAATTCATAAACACTTAAATAAATTCACTTCAATGATTTTAATTACTTAATTCTATCATTTGTCAAAGAGATAACCCATAGATTTGGGAATTGATTTAATTAACCCCCATGTTCCCCCACACATAAGACATTGAACTATAAATGATACCTTATGATGAACACAATTTCCATATATTGAACTAATTATTTTTCCACAAGACTTAATTTATCTATGAAATTAGTTCCCATAAAGAAAAAATATTCTCATTCTTATAAGACATCTCATTAAGTGCTTCTTCTGACACACATTGAGTGTATAAAACTTAATATTTTTCCTTCCATAAACTACATGAAACTCTAATTTTATATTTTTAGATGGGTTAGAAAACTCAACCATGTTTATATTGTTAATAATATATTGAGATAGATGATTATTTATAATAATAGGGATTACCCTTCTAGATCTCATTTAGTTTGGTTTATCAGGACGACAGTCACTCCATTTTCAAACCCAATCCATGTTAATATGGTTACTCCTAGTTCCATCGATTGAAAAAATAAAAATTAATAGAGGGAGAAATATTAACCATAGTGATAAATCATGAAACAATATTTAACATGATATATAAAACACAACTACTTATTTTAGATATATGAAAAAAAAGGTTTAACCTACATCATACATGATAAGAATCTATTCAAATCCTTCAAAATATTTCTTAAAAAATTCTAATTAACTCAAGAATTTCCCTTATAATTATCAAACTAGGTGTGCTGCAAAGAAAAACTCACTATGAACTAGAATAATGGAAAATATATATTTAACCAATTATTTTTACGGTTATCACATCTAGATGTATCTATCAAAAAATCACATCCACTTGTAAAAATCCTAAAATGGATGTGTTTTTCGGAAAACTACATAATCTCTACATTATTAAAACATTACAATTTTATCATATAAAAAGAATCATACCCATGATTTTAATCATGGTTATCTAATATTAATATATAAATATTAAATATACCTACCTCAAATACAAACTATAGAGACCCATAACTTTCACACATTGATATTTTATCTTAATAGATGAATATTCAATATATTTTATAAATACATTCTAAAGTATTGTAATGGTTTATTTTTTTTGGAGTCTAGATACACAATATTATTATATTATGAAATATCTTCCTAATATATCAAAATGATCTCCTTATATAGTATTATACATAGATATACCCTTCATAAAACCTTTCTTCACAGCTTAGAAACATTAAATATAAAAAATGGTTAGATTATATGACTGTTAATTCTAACAAATAAACATATATAACAATGATCACTTAAACATATCATGAAAATAATTCTATTATAATGTACGATTATCATTTTTAAATCCATACCCAACATATCCAAGATCATAATATTTAATTTTGGAATAAATCATGGAAGATAAAATTACATTAATCATAAATAAATTAATGAGTTTTTATCCATGAGAGTATAACATTAGTATAAGACATATGTTTTTTTCATACACATATGAATATGAAATTATTTCCATATAAAATGACCATTACCAAGAAAATCTATTGGATTAGGTTCACTCCCAATTTCATTTTATCCTTATTCAATATTCCCTCCTAATAATATCACAGTGAGTCGAGTCTCTTACTTAATTATGATCACTCCCCATTCTAGTCCTTATTATATAATCAGATATTCTTATTTATCAAATTAATTATAGGTATATATATTTCCTGCCCCTCCTATAACATAAATAAAATCATACATATGTGTCCCAAAATATCATGAAACAATCCTTATATCATCCTATCATAACTATGGAAATAAAAATGGTTTCATAAAAATTTGATTATTTCATCATAAAATAACTCATTGAAGTAAGAAGGTTTCATAAAACATCTCAGTATCATCGTCATAAAACATCCAAAGAATAAATATGTATTATATCATTGGATCATATCATCAGTAATAAATAAGTAACATCAAAGGACATTATTTTAAATTAAAATACCCTTAAATACCACATGGAATATATCTTTGAGAGAATATAAATTTTATTTTGGAATTTAATTTTTAAAAATAAAAAATTTAAAAAAAATTGGAAAATATTTTGTTTTAAAAAAACCATTTAAAGGACTCTTGAAATAATTGAGTGTTTCTGATGGTTGGATATAAAATTCATTCAAGGTACATTAAATGAAATGTTCCTTTATAATTTTTGATAAAAATTAAAAAATATATCACTATGAAATGGAAAATAATATTCCTGTAAAAAATTTGTACATAATATAAAATATTGTAAAAAATTATTTAAAAATTCAAATGAGAATAGTACAAACATTCTTCAAAAAATTTTAAATATAACATGGACATGGAAGAAAAAATAAATATCACCAAAGAATAAATAATGTCTATTTTTATTAAAAAAAAATTGTCAATATTTTTAAGAACCAAAGAGAGTAAAATGATACAATTCCATGAAATTAAATGAATAAACAGATTATAAGAAAATTCATTATATTATTGAGATTTATATAATTAAATTTCATCATCAAAAACATAATCATAAACACTATTCTTAAACAATGGGATTGTAACATAAAACCATTACCTTTGTCAATTTTTTTATTTTTTTTGAATAGTAATCCCAATGAAAGTATAAATTAAAATTAAACTTGATATATCATTATAATAATTTTATTCATGATATAACATATCACAGTTTCAAAATATTCACATCATAAAATATTATAGGTGTATGAAATAACATATGTCCCAAAGAATAAAATTTGAGTTGATAAATTCATACAACTTTGGTAATCTCTAAATCAAAACCTATAAAATAGAGAACCATATATAGATTTTAAAATAAATATAACTTTCATGAGAGTAATAATAAAATAAATTAATGTGTATTATATACATAACAAAATGGAAACATATTGATAAAATAGAATATTCCCAAAAGAAATAAATTTGAGATATGAATCTCTTACCTCAAGTTCGAATTTTTTTGAAAGTTATATAAACTCATTTGTAAAAAATTTAAATTTATTATAAGCCAATAAAAAATCATTTACATTTTTATGATATCATATATTGTCCAATTATAACATTTTAGCATCAATTTATATATAAATACTTTTTAAAATAATCATTTCCTTGTGTAAAATGTTTCATTTTTTAAGAAATGTTTATATTGGATGTTCCGGTCATTGAATGATTATCATGGTTAAATAATATATATAATTTTATTCCTGATACAAATATTATATATATATATATATATATATATATATTCATATAATTTATATTTATAATCATCCATAAAAGGTATAGATAGAAAAATGGTTTACCCCATTCATGGAGATGGTAGTATGTACGTACTATAATGACCCAAAATTTATGAAAATTTCTGTTGATCCAATTAAATGTATTATTATGTTAAATGGTTATATAAAATATGCACTTCTTTGGTTTTATGGATTTAAAAATACTATTAAAATTTATTCCTGTTTTTAATATAGTTGTTGAACAGTAATCAACTGATTAGTATAAATATAGAGCATTAACAAATCCAATTTACTCATACAAAGGAAGAGATGACATCATCCAGAAGAATTACTCCATAAGAAGACCATTTTTTAGTACTGGGAAATAAGGTGGTGTCATTAGGATTCACTATTGACCAATCCCAAGTTGAACTTCAACATGTTATGCTTGAACAGAACTGCCTATGGGAGAAGTGGAAGTTGATAGATATTACCACCCGAACGATGTTATTCAAGCCACACCAACATTAGGTCACCATTGAAAACCATAACAGTAGGCCTTATTTGGGGTTTATAAGGCGTTATGTGAAAATACCATAGCACTATGATTATGTGTATTATTTTTTTATAGAATAAAAAAAATATACATTCATTTTAATATTATTACATTGTAAATGGTTTTTTAATGAAGAAAAAGTATTTTTAGTTAATATTCAATTTTGAAATATATTTGGATTAATTAATGGATTTTTGAAATAAATAATATTTTAATAAAGTTTTATTAATAAATTACTTTTTATTAAATATAAATGATCATATAATTTTTATGAATACAAGTATAATTTTTATTAATGTTTGAAAGCCGTTTTTTTCAAAACCCATGAATTTTCGATATGTGACGATTTTTATTTTAAAAGTAAAAATTCGCATATTAAGAAAATTATTTAGATAAAAAGAATATTATTTTTTTAATCATGATTTCAAAATTATCCCATGGTGAATTTTTCATAATTTTCTAAGATAGACAAATTTTTGGGGAAAAAATAAATACCGTTAAAATATATATTGTGTTTTATGACATCATAATGACCCAATATTGATTTAATAAAATACTATAAATGTGTTTTCATCCAATATGTGTTTTAACGTTAGAATAATGTCATTCTAGATTTGTTTTATTAATTTTATGGTGCCTTAGTGGACGCCTCAGAGCTTATAAAATATTTTGACTATTAAAATTATTTCCTTGAGAGTGTGACTCACCTCCATATAAGTGGACTGTCGTTCCACTGAAGGTATGTTATTGGTGCCCCAAATTGTTATTACCCACTCTTAATCTAGTATAGTGCAAGTTCAGGGTCGATCCATAGGGAACTTGGTGAGTGCATGAATTCAGTTGACTTTAGAATTAATTTAGTGAACTATGCTATATTTAGAGTGGGATTTTCTTGGTTTTTGATTAAGGAACTTGTTTTGGTTACTTGAAAATAGTGATTAATTATTAAGAAGAAAACAACAATGGTTTTTAATGAGATTGATAGAAAAGGAGCATGTTCGGGCAATGGTAATTATGGAGATTCATGCGGATTTATTATTAGGTTGTATTGTTCATGATAATTCAATATTCTAGATTTAAATTATGACATGATTCCATTGGTCTGGTTGATTTCGTCTTCGAATTGAAGAAATTTTGACTCCTTTTTCTGGTAGTCAGTGTTTAAAAATTCTTAATTTCAGTTTAGTCCATTTATGAATCGATGAATCGTTTTAATGATCCTGAAAGCATTCACCGTGATTCTTCTTTTACCTCTCTGAGAATTTTACCCCTGGTCTGGATCACAATGCTCAGTGGTATTCAACAATGGTTAAAGAAGAATGAGAAGAATTTAAAATAACAAACACAACCATATAAATCAATCCAACATACAAAAGCTCTTCATCATCCACAACCCCAACACAAGGGTTGTTTAGTTACACATATTAGAAATAATAAAAACAACACATTTGATACTTTATGAGATCATCGAATAAGCTTCAGGGAGAGGTGTCAGAAGGTGGAATGGTGGAATAGTGGCACAATGGTGGCTCAGGAATATGGCAACAGAAGTTCCCCTCTCTCCAAGTGTTCTTCCTCGCTAAATCCAGAGGCCAAAAACCCTATTTATAGAAAATTAAACTACATAGATTGTACGAAAGTACACGGCGTGAACTTATTTTCAATGCGTTTTCCCCCCATTTTCTCCACTGGTAGGTGGCCAAACGTGCCGTCTTTGACTTGGAACACTATGCCGCATTGATGGTAAATCTAGACGGCGTGTATCACCACTAAACACATTGTGTAGTCTCTCAATTCGGCCACCAACCACTTCTTGAATTTCCTACAAGTTGTGTATTAATGGAACGCGGCGTGTCTCCTTCAGCCGGAGACATGGGCGTGTAGAATCTTCTGAGCCACCAACCGCTTCTAGATTGTCCTACACGATGTGTATCTATATAAACATGGTGTTTACATCCTTTTGGTTACTTGGGCATGTGTTTGTCCCAGTCATCCCATGTTTGAGCTTGAATGTACACGACGTCTATATTAGTACACACCGTGTAGTTGGTAATTTTTGCTCGGTTTTCCTCCTTTTTGTGAATTTGGCCAAAAAGCTTATGAAAATGAACGAGATCACGAAAATTAAATTATTTTTTCACTAGGAACTAGGTAAATTATGAAAAATTGTTCTTATTTTTCAATAAATATATGAAAAAAGTATAAACAAATCGGGTGTATCAAAATCCCCAACACATAGTCATTTCCTTGCCCTCAAGAAAATCTCAACATCTAATTAAACTAATTTATATTTTAAAAGGATGAAATTTAGTTAATCATAAATGTAAATAATAAGTGATAGGAGAAGAATTTCAAAAAGAATACAATGCAGTTTCAATCTAGGAGATATTCTAATCAAGCCTCATATATATTTCAACTAACTACTTTCATCCTCTTTTAACACATGTTCCAACCTTTCAAAAATAATAAAGCCACTTGATGATTTACCTCACAAAAAATATTCACAACACTCAAGATGTTTTTACAACAAAGTTATACTGAACCAAAGATATATACAATATATCCGTTGGTTTTCAAGAAATCTAGTTATCCACTTTAGAAAATTTAATTTAAAAAAATCATGAGGGCTTTTCAATAAGGATCAGAGGTTTCAATGGCTAAAGGTTGGTAGGTAAAGATATGAAAAATAATTCTGAGGATTGAAAATGATGCTAAATTCTTAAAAAAATGCATGACATTCAAAATTAAACTCAATGTAAAAATGCCCTCAACAAGCTTTATCAAGTGATCTTATCACCACCATCTCCTTTAGCTGAGTAGGAGTCAAAAACCAACAAATGTGTATAAGGCCCATTTGTTTGTATCATTTTTTAAACAAAGTTATCCTTTCTGAATTTCCAAAATAGAGGGTTGGAACTCTTTTCGGCCCATATGATCAAGAGGCACTCCCCCATACTTCATTTATTGACAATTCATGAATTTATACCATGTGTTTCCAATCCCTTCTTGTGAGCTCAAATGAATATTCATGAAAAATCATAAAAGAATTAGGGTAGGAAGGGAATGAGGCTTGTAATATGGCTTCTTATAGAGGGTATTCATGGTCTCTAAGGGATTCACGAAGATAAAATGTAGGGTAGGATCAATATAAATGGTTTAAAACAATCTTATGCCTCAATCATTTTAATATAATCAAAAAATTACTCATGTTTCAAAAAGAAAAATTGCAAATTCTAGTAGTTATGTATGTTCTAAGAATCTCTCAAGAAAGAGGGAATTAGAAATAATATGAAAAAGGGGTTTAGAATACCTCTCGGGAGTGGGAAAAATAAATAAAAATACATTCAGGTCATGACTTGAAAAATAATAGATATGTTTAATCGATGTAATTATCCAAGTATTACAAGTTTTAAATTAAATTATATCAGTACTAATTTCAAAATACTTAAGAAAAAAAATAAGCATGCAATTTTTGTTTAATTGTTTTTCAATTTTAGCTTTAGTATTTAAAAATATGATTAACCAAAAATGTCTTCACATTTTAAAATATATCTTCCAATAATGATGTCTCCTAGAATATAAAAAGGGCAAATACTAAAGAGGTCGAGAGACACCCCCTATACTTAATAGCACATGTGGTCCACCAAGTTCCCAAAAAGAAGAACAAGCGATGACGGGGACACAATAGTGGACCAGACTGAGGGGAAGGAAGCAAGGAAATAAACCAAGAATTGAAAGTGAAAAATGGAAAGAGAATACTCCCCTCATGTCTATGTGTAAGAAAACAATATGTGATGTAAAAGCGCAGCCCAAAACATTCCAGAGGACCTGTGAGAGAGGAAGAAAGAGAACACTGTATGAAAGCATAACAAACAAAGACACAAGATATCACTCAAATATATATACAATGAAATCAGGTGTCCCAAAACCAGTCAAGGGGTCACCTCAGAAGAGGAATCATCCAGGACAGAGCTGGCCGATAGAGTTGGCGTAGGAGCCGTGGAAGCTGGAGGTGCAGACTCGGCATCTGGAAGGGAATCAGAAGATGTAGGATCCGCAGGTACTGGACTCCGAAAAGGAAGCATGGAAGTCCCCCTGGACTGGAAATAGTGGCGGCGGTAGCAGGAGTAGCAGCATAAGGACCCACAGTAGAGAGTATCACAGAATCCGTGGCCTGCGCATTGAAGGGCAGTGGGGTAGCAACAGAAGGGCTAGGAACGGACACAGAGGCAGGTGGCAGAGGTAATGGAACACCCAGATGCCGAACAATAAGCTCCAACAGCTGCTCCATCCGGTCCAGGCAGCTGTCAATACATACCAAATGCTTCTCCATCGCGGCTAGGCAGAGGGAAATGGAGAGATCGACCGAGGGTGCGAGGGTAGGTGGGGCTAGTAGTGGTACAAAAGAAGGAAGGATATAAGAAGTGGGGTCAGTAGGAAGGGGGTGGGGTAGGGAAACAGGTGGGGGTGGGGAGGGAGGAGCAGGTGCATTAGCTGGGGCAGGAGGGTCATTAGGTGGGTGGGGATGATCATGGGTAAGGATTTGGGTACCCCCTTCTTCTGGACCAATCCCATACGAATGAGCATGAGAAAGTCCATCCGTTGGGGAGAACCAAATAGGCCATGGGGTAAGGAAGGCTTGAAAACCCCAAGGTTGTGGGCTAGGCGAGTGGCGTAAAACTCGTCGTTCAGGTTTCCCTGATGGATGGTAAACATAGCATGGAAATAGGAGGCGTCTAGGTAAGGGAGGTCTGAGTAGTCTGGCTGGATGACACATGTAAGGAGATCCATTTCATGACCGTTCATGACCCCCATATCCTCATGGAGGGGAAAAAGAATTGCAATGAAGCACTTGTGGGTAAAATGAAGGATGTGGTCAATGATAAGGGTTCTATTCTGTGAGGTAGGGGTGTAGCGGTGGTCAGGCCCAGCAATCTCCTGCCACATAGCCACAAGCTCAGAGCACTCGGGTCTGGTTAGGGTGGAAACATGGTGGGGGGGGGGGTAGAAGGATAGAGGTAGAAACCACACCATTAGACAAACTCTGTCACAGTGAGGGAAAATTATCGACCACCAAGATGGAACCGAATCACGGGCACCGTATCATAGGGTGTTTCCCGGTACTCAGCTCCATCAAACTCGAAAGGGCCACGAACTCCAAAAATAAATCACGGAAGATAGGAGTACTGACCTAGAAAATGGTGAGTAGGGGAGTGTGGCCAAAGTGATCCTCTAACTCTCCCCAGATTCCTAGATGCTGAGGAACGGTGCTGTCGAGGTAGCGACCTCTCATCGGAATCGGATGACGAGAAAAGCGCCAAACCCTTTCATGTGCCAGATCGGGGACCAGAAACACCATGCAGGGATTGGCAACACCAGAAGGTCCTGACCTAGCTGGCGGTGTAGTAGTAGGAGCGGGCTCTAGGGGTGGATCTGCTGCAGTAGGTGAAGGGCAGCTGGATGGGGCAGTTGATGAAGTGTCAGCTACGGAGGAGGAGATATCAGGTGGAGTTGCAGCTGGGAGGGAAGGAAGGACAGTGCTCAGACAAGCCTCGGAAGAGGGAGTGAGGGGTGGAAAGGTAGCCAATGGAGGTATCTCATAGATCGAAGCGTCTTGGTCTTGCTGTGTTGGAGGTCGGAGTCGAATCTGCTGAAAAATGGGCCTCTCGCCCTCAGTGGCTGAGGCCGACCGCTTTCTCCGCGAAGGATTGTGATCTTCCATAACCTGAAAAAAAAGGAAAAAAGGAAAAAAGAAAATAAAAGAAAACAAATAAAAATTGAGAAATATGAAAAATAAAAGTACACGGCATGTACATCCAGTGTACACAGCATATAGTACAAGCTCAGTAGTATCCCGTGTTCTCTGGATAAACTCACCGAGGGTAAATAATATTGTCCATGTAAAGGTACACAGAATGTACTGAACATACATGGCGTGTTCATAAAAAGTGGACATGGTCATGTATTACAAACGACAAGGCCATGATTTTATCAGTTTGAAGAATAATAGACAGAACATGTATGGGACAAACACGGCGTGTTCTGGATTTGAAGAACATGGTCGTAGAGTGGCTAGACACATGTCCGATCGAAAGAAATAGACTACACGGCGTGTACCGAACACACACACACCGTGTATAGGAACATGTAGTAAGAGGTCGTGTCAGGTGCTACACACTGAGGGGCCAAAAGAAATTCCATACACGATGTGTACCAAAAACACACACCATGTATACGAAAATGGTGTGTGAGGCTGTGTGCAAAGGGTACTCGAGCACGATGGGGGGAAGGTACACGGTGTGTACCAAACATACACACCATGTATATTCAAATCGCGAATTATTTTGGGTGTGTCCAAGTACACGAGTACACAACATGTGTTCTTCATGTCGTGGTCATGTACAGCGGAATCCGAACGGTCGGTAGATCCAAAAATACCCTAAACGCTTCGAAAAACTGGAACGAGTGAGTGTAGAAGGGAATTCCTTGATTGAGGATCACAATGAAAGAGAAATCAGAGATCAAAATGAATTAAAATGATGGATACAGAAGTGGGAGGTCGGGTGGCGTTCAGGTAAAGAAAACATGAAGAAGGGGAGGAAAGGGGGAGCTTCACGACACGGGTTGAAGCTGGGTGGCCCATGGCTTATATTGCCGCGGTACATAGCGTATACTTCTAGACTACACGTCGTGTATCCGATTTTTTAAAAAAAATATATAATTAATATAATAAACTATATAATAATTTATATTAATTAATTAAAATATTAAAAGTAAAATAGGTATATATATGTCTATACAGAATTGAAAAATAAAACTATACACATAATGTAGTGGGAAAATACAGGCTGTGTGTTTAAAAATTGTAAAAAGAGAAGTAAAACCATTGGTCTGGTGCTCGAGGTGAGGTTCGAACCGGCGATCAGCCGCTCCAAACAGAATCCCACAACCACTGGAGCGAAGGTTGTACTGCTACCCATATTTATTATTTAAATTAATTTAATCTATTCAGCCTATAAACACGGGGAGAAATAAATGCATGGTGTGGGGTTTTTAATTATAAAAGAAGGGGATGCAACAGAGAGATTAGCTAAGTTCGAACCTGGGTCTTTTGGATCCAGGGCTGAGATTTTCCAATCTTCCAACTTCATCCACATGATTTAATTTATATAGAAATGTGTTTTTATATTTTAATTTTAGACGGAAAAAAGGGCACACATGGCGTGTGGTTTATATTAAAAGGGTAGATGATGGAAATGGGGCTGTTTTCAGGATTTGAACCCGGGACTTTTAGAAACCGGGTTTCGATCATGGCCGACTGATCCATCCCCACCATGGGTTTTTTTATAAGTATATATATATATATGAATTTTACTACACACTCCATGAAATAAAATATAAAAAAGGAGGAATCCTGTGCGGGAGGTAGGTTGAGAGGATTCGAACCATGGTCATCTCGGATAAACACCAGTGACCTTACCATTAGTACCGACATCATCCCTGTTTATACTTAGTTACTCGATATATTTGTACTATTAATATTAAAAACTAAAAAGATAAGTACACACCATGTATATAAGTGATATAAGGCATGTAACATCTGGGTTGCCTCTCAGGAAGAGACTTTGTTTTAGGTCGTTGGCTCAACCGACTTACCTTTTCTTACCTAAGAGGGGTGGTGGAGATTGTTCCCACTATATCTTCTATGTGATGGTAAATCATCAGTCGTTGTCCGTTCACCTTGAACGGTTGACCATCCTCTTAAGAAATTTCCACCGCTCTGTGGGGGAATACTCGTATGACATGGAATGGCCCTGACCACCTCAACATGAGTTTTCCTCAGAATAGGCGAAGAAGAGAGTTGAACAAGAGTACTTGGTCACCGGGTTGAAATGTTTTCGAGAAATCATCTAGTCGTGGATGGATTTTGTCCTCTCCTTGTACATTTTAGTGTTCTAATATGCCTCCCTTTTGATTTCATCGAGTTTAGATAGTTGGAACTTTCGCCTCTCTATAGCTGCCTTCAGATCAAAATCTAGGGCTTTGATGGCCCAATATGATTTGTGTTCCAGTCCCACTAGTAGATGGCATGGTTTTCCATAGATGAGGTGGAATGGTGACATCCCTAGTGGTGTCTTGAAGGCGGTGTGATAAGCCCACAAAGCGTCGTCAAGAATTTTGGACCAGTCTTTCCGTGAGGTATTCACTATTTTCTCCAAAATTTGTTTGTGCTCACAGTTGGAGAGGTCCACCTATCCACTTGATTCGGGATGGTATGGTGTACCCATGTGATGATTTACCCCATATTTATACAACACTCCTTTCATTAACGCATTGTCAAATTGAGTCCCTCTATCGCTGATCAGCACACACGGAACACCTAACCTACTAAAAATGTGCTTCTTTAAAAAGTTCATGACTACCATAGCTGTGTCATATGTCATAGCAGTGGATTCAACACATTTAGAGACATAATCAAAATAGACGAGGATGTAGGTATTCCCGAAAGAAGGGGAAATGGTCCCATGACGTCGATTCCCCAGACGTCAAAGATCTAGACCTCCAGGATGGGGTGCTAGGGCATCTCGGATTTACATCCCATATTACCTGTACGTTGGCATGGATCACAATGGGAAATGATGGATCATGCATCTTTATTCATGGTGGGCCACAAAAACCCAGATCACAAAATCTTCACTTTGGTACGATCCAGCCCATGATGTCCTCCAACGGGTGAGGCATGAAAAAATTCCAGGACCCCTTGAACCTCTGTCTTTAGGATGCATTGTCAGATCACCCAATCTCTACAGAATTAGAATAGGAGTGGATCTTCCCATAAGTATCACTTAACATAGAGAATAATCATTTCTTCTACTGGAAGGATAGGTCCAGGTGGATGGCACCTATAACCAAATAGTTAGTAATATCAGAAAACTAGTGCCTTGGGGACTATATAATTGAAAAGAGATGATCATCAGGAAAATCCTCCCTTATCTCTCGATCCTCTTCCATATCCATGTGTGGAAGCTCCAGATAGGATAGAGGATAAACAACCATATTCTCACTCCCCTGCTTATCTCAGATCTCTAAATCAAATTCTTGTAATAGGAGGATCCCTAAAATCAATCAGGGATTTTCATTCTTCTTGTTTAACATGTACTTAAGTGATACATGGTCAGTACAAACAATAACTTTAGATAGCACAGGGTAAGAACAAAACATGTCGAAGGCGAATACCACTGCCAGCATCTCATTATCTATAGTAGTTTAGTTTTGTTGGGCCTCATTGAGTGTCCTTCTGGCATAGTAGATGGGTCGGAAGATTCGCTCCAGTCACTGACCCAGGATAGCTCCCACCGCATAGTCGCTAGCATCGCACATTAATTCAAATTGTGCCTCCTTGTTGGGGGAAATAATCCCTGGAGATTCGACCAGGCCCTGATTTATATGCTCAAAATCTATGGTACATGCCTCATTGAATTCAAAAATAGCATCCTTAGTTAGGATATTGGTTACTGGTTGGGCTATCTTCGAGAAATTACAGTCAAATCACCTGTGAAAACCCGCATGTCCTAGGAAGCTGCGAATGGATTGAACATGAAATGGAATGGGAAGTCGTGAGATGACCTCTATTTTCACTGGATCTACCTCAATCCGCTTTGATGAAATCTTGTGGCCAAAGACTATGCCACTTTGCACCATAAAATGACACTTTTCCCAGTTCAAAAGTAGGTTAGTGTTTTCACAATGCTCCAATACTGTCTCCAGGTGCCGAAAACAGGTGGTAAATGTCTTCCCATAAATGGGGAAATCATCTATGAAAACCACCCTGATTTGTTCTACCATGTCGTGAAAATATCCAGCATGCATCGTTGGAATGTGGTGGCAGCGTTTCATATACCAAAAGACATCCTAGGGTAGGAAAATGTACTGAATGGGAAAGTGAAGGTGCTCTTCTTCAAATCCTCTAGGGAAATGGAGATCTGATTATATCTTGACTAGCCATAGAGGAAGCTGTAATATTCATGTCTTTCTAGTCTTTCTAGCTTCTGATCCATGAAGGGAAGGGGAAAATGATCCTTATTTGTGGCATCGTTTAGCTTCTTGTAATCGACACAGACTCTCCAGCCCGTGACTGTGCGAGTGGAGATGAGCTCATTCTTGTCATTAGATACCACAGTGATACCTCCCTTATTAGGGACCACTTGCAGGGGACTCCCCCATTGGCTATTCGATATTGGGTAAATGATGCCTATATCTAACAGCTTGATAACCTCTTTCTTTATGACTTCATTCATGGGAGGGTTCAGACACGGTTGGGGTTTTCTAGATGGCTTTGCTCCTTATTCGAGTAGCACCTTGTGGGTGAAAATGGTAGGGATTATACCCTTCAAATATGCAACATTCCATCCAATTTCCTGCTTTCTCTTCTTCAAAACTTGTAGGAGTACATCCTCCACCTCCTCGGATAGTGCTTCACTAAGTATAATGGGAAAAGTGTGATGATCTCCAAAATACTCGTACTTCACAGAAGGTGGGAGAGGCTTCAGCTATAGTTCAGGTTCCTTGAGCACTGAAGGTAGAAATGGTTGTACTTATTCCCTCTCTACGATGTCAGGAATGATATCTCGTTGCCAGTAGTGGCCACCCTAGCCTTCAATGAATTTCAGGTCCTATGGCGCTTCATTAGCGGGCATGTATGAGAAAATCATATCATCTGAAATGGAATAACATACCAGGCCATCTTCTTGTCTGAGCAGATGTTCATACATACTAGTCACTACATATCAACCCTCATGTTTGGGTAACAAATCTTGTTTGAAGGCCTTTAGAACATTGTAAGAGACTCTTTCGTACCCCAACTAGAAAATCATCTCCCCTTGGTGCACATCGATCAAAACATTCCCTATGGCCTGGAATGTTATTCCCAAAATAATAGGTGCCTCTAAATACTTCTCCATATATATGATAATAAAATGTTCATGGAGGATCAATCTTCCTACCTTCACAAGCGCATCCTCCAGTAGCCCTTTTGGATATTTAATGGATATGTCAGCAAGTTCAAGGGTGACTCGGGTAGGCTTCAGATCGTGGAGTCCGAGCTTTTGGAAAACTTCGTATGGCATGAGGTTGACATGGGCCCCTAAGTCACACATGGCTTTCCCAAATTCACATGGTCCAATTGTACATGGAATAGTAAAGCTACCTGTATCCTGGAACTTGGGAGGAAGAGAATGTTGTACGACTCGGGAGTACTCCTTGTTCAGTGTTATGGTGCCCAAATCCTCTATCTTCCTTTTATTTGAGAGTATTTCCTTCATGAATTTGGTATATGTGGGCATTTTTGTTAGAGCCTCTGCAAATGGGATACTGATGTATAGATTTCTGAATACTTACATGAATTTTTAAAACTTTTGATCCATCTTACATTACTTCATTCTCTCCGGAATAGGTAATGCAGGCTCGAATGGTTTGACGACCTCCTTTTCTTTTCCTAGTTGAGCCTCTGATAATGGGTTTTTTGATAAAAAGGGGACTGAAATTGTTCCATTGTTGTCAATAGGGAGTATAGGTGCAGTTGAATGTGCTGGTCCCTTCTAGTGTAGATTCTTTCCACTTCGTAAAGTTATGGCATGGGCCTCCTCCCTTGGGTTCATCTTGGTGTTTCCTGGTAGTGTACCAGGCTATCTCTTAGAGATCTGGTTTGCTAACTGGCTGATTTGGTTATTAAGGCTTCGAATAGAAGCCTCCTGGTTCTGAAATATGGTCCCAGTAGTAGATATGAATTTTTTCATAAGATCCTTTAACCTAGAGGTATTATCTTTCTGAGGGGGTTGTGCAGCTGGTGGAGGTGGTTGGTGCCCTGGATCCTGTGGAAAATGGTTTTGATACACTTACTGATGCTAGAAACCCTACTGGATCTGTTGTGTCCTTGGGTATGTGCTCTAATATTATGGCTGACTGTAGGTGGGTGGTCGTTGGGGCGGAGGATTCTGCTACTGTGGGCCCCATTCTTTGTTCTGGTTTTGGCGCCATGTCAGTTTCTTGTATTTTTGATATTGGTTTGACCCTCTGTTTTGAGCAACATAGCTCACCTCACTTGTCAAAGGTTCAACTGAAGGTCCTGGGCATTCTCCCAAGATGTGGTTGTTACCACAGTTACCACATGCTAGATGGTTCGACGCATGGACTTGAGATGCCCCCTTGAGATTCAATGAATTTATATTTGTTGGATATTGCATCTAACTTGGAAGAAAGCATGGTAGTAGCATTAATACTATGTATACCTAATTTTTGGGTCCCCCACTCGGAATGCCACTAGAAGCTGTTGGCATACATATCTTCTACCAGTTCGAAAAGTTCTTCAGGGGATTTTCTCATTACCGAACCTCCAACAGTTCAATCCACCAAGGACTTTGTATTCATTGTTAGTCCTCCATAAAATGTTTGTTCTTGCATCTAGAGTGGAAGTCTGTGGTGTGGGAATTTAAGTAACATCTCTATGAGATGTTCCCATGATTCGTACAACAACTCAGAGTCGTTCTGCAGAAAGTTGTGGATTTCATTCTGCAAGGTTACCATTTTTTAAGGTGGAAAATACTTGGATAGAAATGCCTAGGCTAGATCCTCCCAGGCGAGGATAGATCTTTGTGGTAACCCTTTGATCCAAAATTTCACCTTGTCCCTTAGGGAGAAGGGAAGAAGGAGAAGATTAATGGCATCTTCGGGAACGCCGTGGTAGCAGAACGTGTCACAGATTACTGGGAAATTAGAGAGATGGGTGTTTGGGTCCTCACTGGGAAGGCCTCCGAATTGAATGGTATTTTGGATTAGCTTCCTGATGGCAGAATTGATCTCAAAGTACTGGGACTGTACCGGAGGACGAACGATGCCCATATCAGCTCCGTGGATTGAGTGCTGGTCGTACTCCCTAAGAGTACGTCGTGGAGGTGGCTGCTGTGGGAGTGGAGGTGGTATGTACTGTTGCTCCAGATGGGCGAAGTAGGGATGTTGAAAGAGCTGCCGCTGATGTTGGGGCTGGCCGTACTGTGGAGGTGGTTACTGTGGTGGTTGTTGGTAGTCCCTCGGGAGGAATTCTATGAAACCTTTAGGTTGTCCCTGCTCCGGTATATGAGTTGCGGGAGGCTGCTAGTCTTAGAATGGTTGTCCAGCTGTAGCTTCAGTGGATGGTTCTCCCTCTTCCTTGATTTACATAGGTAATGATATTTGTCTGTGCATCTCTATCAGTGCACGTCAATGTCGCAACAAGGTTCGTTCGATCTCTGGGTCAATCGGAAAAATATCCGATGACTCAACGCTTTTGGATCGTGTGAGGCATTGGTTCATGCACCTGCGATCAGACACATACGCAAAACAAAACCCAGGCGTAAAAGGAAAAACAAAAGAGAACCTCAAATGGGTTTAGGAAAGAAATTTTTTAGATTTTTTATTTTTTATTTTCACCTAATTAATTACTAACACAAATATATTTAGCTCTTTAACCGTTAAGCTTCCCCGGCAACGGTACCAAAATTTGGACTTTCGTTTCACTGAAGGTAAGTTATCGGTGTACCAAATTGTTATTACCCACTCTAAAGCTAGTATATCGCAAGTGCGGGGTCAATCCATAGGGAACTTGGGGAGTGCATGTATTCAGTCGAGTTTAGAATTAATTTGGTGAACTATGCTGTATTTAGAGTACTATTTTCTTAAATATGGATTAAGGAACTTGTTTTGGTTACTTGAAAATAATTATTAATGATTAAGAATAAAACAACGATGGTTTTTAAAGATATTGAAAGAAAAAGAGCATTTTGAGGCTATGGTGATTATGGATATTCATGTGGATTGCTTATTAGGTTGTATTTTTCATGATAATTCATCATTCTGGATTTGAATTATGACAAGGTTACCTTGCTCCGGTTGATTTTGTCTTGGAAATGAAGAAATTTTGACTCCTTGGTTTGGTAGTCTGTGTTTCACAATTCTTAATTTCAGTTTAGTCCATTTATGAATCTATGAATCCTTCCAATGATCATGAAAGAATTCACTATGATTCTTCTTTTACTTCTCTGAGAATTCTGCCATTGGTCTAGATCAAAATGCTCAGTGGTATTCCACATTGGTTAAAGAAGAATGAGAAGAATTTAAAAGAACAGACACAACCATATAAATCAACCCAACATAAAAAATCTCTTCATCATCCACATCCCCAACACAAGGAGTGTTTAGTTACACATATTGGACATAATAAAAACAACACCTTTGATACCTGATGAGATCATCTAATAAGCTTTGGGGAGAGGTGTCAGAAGGTGGAATGGTGGAATAGTGGCACAATGTTGGCTTGAGAATATTGCAGCAGAAGATACCCTCTCTCTAAGTGTTCTTCCTCCAAAAATCCAGAGGCGAAACTCTCTATTTATAGAAAATTAAACTACATGGCGTGTATGAATGTACATGGAATGTTCTTATTTTCAACATGTTTTCCTCGATTTTCTCCACTGGTAGGTGGCCTAACACACCATCTTTGACTTGGAACACGGCTCCGCCTAGTTGGTAAATCTACACGGTATGTAGCACTGCCATACACAGTGTGTAGTCTCTCAATTCAGTGACCAACCATGTCTAGAATTTCGTACACGGTGCGTATTAGTTGAACACGATGTGTCTACTTCAGCCAGACACATGGGAGTGTAGAATCTTCTCAGCCACCAACCGCTTCTAGAATGTCTTACTCAGCGTGTATCAATATGAACACAGCGTGTACTTCCTTTTGGTTACTTGGGAATGTGTTTATCCTGGTCAACCCATGTCTTAGCATGAAATTACATGGCGTGTATACTAATACCCACCATGTAGTTGGTAATTTTTGATCAGTTTTCCTCCTTTTGTGCATTTGGACAAAAGCCTTCTGAAAATGAACAAGATCACCAAAATGAAAGTATTTTTCAACTAGGCAGTAGGTAAATGATGAAAAATTGTTCTTATTTTTCAATAAAGTATATGCAAAATGTATACACAAATCAGGTGTATTAATAATGAAGCCTAATATTCTAAGAAGTTAGGAAATTTTCATTATAAAATATCATTTTCCACTCCCTTTTTTCAAAATAACATGAGAGAAAACAATGAGATGGTTTGTGGTTTTGACTATTTTAAAGAGTGGTGTCCAAAAACTAAATAATAAAGAATTCCCTCTCATTTCCTATATAAACCCACCCAAGATCCCACTTCTATTCACTAAAAACCATTGGATCAGGTCCCTACAATTATCTCCAATATCTAGAAACCTCATAATGTGCCGAAATCTCCTCAGAAACCTCTCTCAATCCTCTCTCAAGCTTTTTGGGATCAGACATCCATGTAAAGAATTTCTTCCTTTCCCATTTGTTGTCCACATTCCATTATGTTTTTATCCTTTTTTTCAATTAAAAATGTCGAGGTATTATTTATAACCTCACCCATACTTCCCTTAATATGTTTCAATGATTAGAAACTTCTTTCTCTCTCATTAATGCCTCCCATGTACACCTGTTACCATGCTGAAATTCTGTAAGGACTTTCTCTCTTCTCACTTACATTCCAGAAATTATTTTGTATTAAGAATCTAAATTCCATTACATATGTTTGGAAATGTGTATATATGACCCCCTTACTATACATTTAATTTGAATATGATGATACAACCCTTTATCTCTCATCAACCATTTTTATGAATTCTTATGTCACGCCCTTATACTGTCGAAATCGCACCGCAATTTTCCATGAAAAATTCATTGTGTAGTGAATACCATGGCCATTTCCCTATCATAGTTATTCACATTTATGCACATTTACTTATTGATTATACACTTTCAGTATAAATAACACATTCCTTTATCATGTAATAAATTATAATGTTTAGTGAATCCTTATTATATGATCCATGTGGAAAACATTTGCATGAAATTAAATGATTAAGAAGGGTGCGACCTGATAGCACTCCAATGCATTGGGTATAGATTAGTATCATGATAAATCAAGTGCATTGAGTTTTTAATCTTTCTAATTCATTTTCAATATGTTTTTAACCATACTCCATGTGCAATGAGCCATAGGTCATGCTAATATCATGTTAAATGTTGTTTCCATATTTTCATGTTATGATAATCATGTTATACCCTGCCTTTATGTTAATGTTTCTCTTATGCTCCATTTATATGACTATTTTCTAAAATGTACTATATTTTTCATGTTATTTCTTTTTTACTCCCCTACATGGCTTTATAGCTCACTTTTTTCTTACGCATGTCCCCAGGTTATCCCCTGCAATGTATGTACGATGGAATGTGTGTGGTCATGTAAAAACATTTTTCAATAAAGATGTGTATTTCATGATTTATGTTGTTATGTAATGTTCTTAATCACTAAAGACACTATACCTCTCAATCTTCTATGTTGTAAAAAGTGAATCTTTTATTTAATAAATTATTTTTAGGTGTGTAATAAAGGGAAGGATTGTTATAGTTGGTATCAAATAATAGGTTTAGTTATTTTTGGGATTAGGATGAGAAAACCCCAGTGAAATACTTTGGTATAAGACTAATTATAAGAAAAACATCCCCAAATTTTGGTGAGTAATGAGTAAGTGGATTACCAAGAAAATAAATCTCTGTCTATATATGAGAAAGTAGAGGCGGCTCTAGTATAGATGTATCTTGGGGTAACACCTGAAAACACTATAGTGAGCGAGACTCAAATGGGAACTGGTGCATTACAATAGTACTTGTTGTACTCTTGGTTATGACACATTTGGGGGATTTACTTTGGTAAATTCATAAGAATAGTACGAACCATTATTACAGAAATAAAAAAATTCCCCTAAGAATTTATGTTGAGAAGTAGATAGTGGATAACATAGATTGATGCCTATAAATTCATAATTTAAGGAAATAAAAGTAATTTATAATTCAAAATTTTTTTCTTTGGATTACCCTTTATGTGTTACCCCTATCTTTCCTATTATTCTATGCAATGTCTGTCAGTATAAGGACTAAGGCTAACAACTGATGCGAAGATCAATGTGTTGACTATTCTAATGAGATTTCCAATCCGATGAGAGTTGGAATCACAAACATTGTCATGATACTCTCTAAGTTTACTCAAATTTTTAATATAAACATGGATAAAGAGGAACATTCCCCCCCCCCAAAAAACATGTCACAATCGAGATATTTATGAGACAAATTCCTCCTACTTTTAATGGATCGTATGATCCCTCAATTTTCGAACAATGGATCAACTCCATTGAATAGATCTTCTCCATCCTTCAATGTTTTTAGCAAGAGAAGGTTATTCTGGATTCTTAGTGTATGGAGGTTGAATATGATCAATGGTGGAAAATTATAAAAATATAAATCCCGATGAGGTGATCAAGGCGTTGGAATGGAAGGATTTCTTGGAAATGTGTTTCTAATAATATTTTCTTTGCACCCTCCAACTTAAGATGTAAAGCGACTTCCTTGCCCTCAAGAAAAAAAATACGGATCCATCGGAACATATAAAGAAAAATTCACAAATATTGCACGATATGCGTTTGACATTGTCGTTACTCCCAAATTCAAGGTTGAACACGTGTTTGGTGGTAAAAAACGCAGCCTATGAAAATCCCTTGCGATCTGTGACTTCGAGAGCTATGAGGAAATTTCCCAATGTGCCCTCAACATCAAAATAGAGATCAAAATATCTTAGGGGTATCATGGAGATAAGTAGCATAAGGTTTAATTTAATTCTGGTGGTATGATGGATAAATCCAATGGTGTAAAGAAAATTCAACACACCACGTTCCAAAGGTGATGAAAGAAGCACCCCAAAAACTACCTGAAGGGGACGAGGAAATACTATAGGTGGGGAAGATAAGGGAATTTGGCCATTAACAGCTGAGAATAAAAACCCATAGTTTCAAAAGAGGAGTATAATGCTACATTCGAACCTCAAAACATTGTTAATTTCTTTAATTTCAAATAACTAGGAAACTATGAAAACAAGTTCCTTAATCCAAGGGTTTTCACTGGTAACCAACAACCTCCAAGGCAACAAGGGTGAGCTTTTTTCCATCACTTCTGCCAAAGTGAAACCCAACAATGAAGTGGTGACTTGTACACTAGTTATTTATTAAAGAATATAAAATATACTTTTTTATTTTGGTTCTACACATTAGTTTTTATCCTAAAATTTTAGTTGAACAATCCCAACACCATAAATAATCATGGAAGTAAAGATGTTGGGGAGAATGACAAACGAGTGAATCATTGCCACCCATTAATATAAATCCAACCCCTATCAGAATTTATTGTATGAACTTCCTAGAGAACATCATTATACTCCATTTGGTGTAATTTTATGCAATTATATTCATGGATTGGGTTTTTTATTAAGCCAACATAATGTTTTGTGAGGGGGAAATCACTCTCTATATTGAGATTTTACCACCAATTCTCTACATGTGATAGGAGGAGGATGAATCTTCTTTAGAACAATAATCTTAAGCATCATGATTATTTCCATATTAGAACACGTATCTTGCTCATATGATTGAGTCTATGGAAGCAACCATCATTGAATTCATTCCAATTGTGAGAGAATTATCTAAAGTGTTTCTCGAGGAATTTCCTAGACTTCCTCCTAGAATAGTTGTTGAATTCTCAATTGATCTTATACCTGGGGTGTTTCCAATATCCAATACTCTATGTTGAGTAGTTTTGGGGGAGCATGGGGATATGATGAAACACCTACAGGAAAACATGGAAAAAGTTTTTATAAGCCCAAGTGCTTCAACAAGGGGTGCACTAGTCCCCTTCGTCAAGAAGAAGGATGGGTCAATGCACCTCTTCATTGATTATCGTGATTTCAAAAAAGTCACGATTATGAACAAGTACCCTCTTCCATGAATTGATGACTTGTTCAATCAGTTACGTGGAGCACAATACTTCTCCAAGATGTATTTTTTGTCGGGATATTACCAAGTAAGGTTGAATATGGAGTATATCCCAAAACTGCTTTTCATACAAGATACAGACACTATGAATTCATAGTAATGCCTTTAGGACTCACTAATACTCAATCAATCATCATGGAAATTATTAATAGAGTATTTAGATATTATCTCAAAAAATTGTTTTTAGTCTTTATAAATTATATTATAATATACTCCAAATCCAAGGAGAAGCATGAGGAGAATCTAAGCACTATAATAGAGACCTTGTGAAAGGATAAGTTGTATGAAATGTACATCAAGTGTGTGTTATATTTGAATGAGGTCTCATTCTTGGGTTATAACATCATAAGAAATGGGATATCTATGGATCCTTCCAAGACAACTACAATTTAGGAAGAGACGAGGCCAATATCAGTGATGGATATCGGTAGATTCTGGGGGCTAGTTGAATATTATTGTCAATTTTGGAGAAATTTATCATGATTTTACAACCCTCTTACCAAGAAAACTTGGATGGGAGTAATGTTTTCTTGGAGTGATGAATTTGAATAAATCTTCAAGGAGTTGAAAATATGTCTTCTCGCTGCACCCGTCCTCACATTAACAAAAATTGGAGAAATTTTTGTATTATTTAGTGATGCTTTGAATAAGGGCTTGGGCTGTGTGTTGATGAAAAATGACAAAGTCACTTCCCATGCTTTAGGGAAAATGAATTTTCATAAGAAAAAATATCCAACACATGATCACGAGTTGGCTGTAGTAATATTCACTTTAAAAAAATGGTGAAATTACCTCTTTGGGGAGAAGTGTGAAATATATATTGACCACAAAAGCCTCAAATATATATTCACACATAAAGAGTTGAACAAGAAACAACAAAGATTGTTAGAGCTGGTCAAAGACTATGACTGGTCAATCCATTACCTATTTGGGAAAGTGAAAAAATGTGGTACACACTGTATGTAGAATTGAACCAATGATTCAATTTTTGATGATAATTTAAAAGGATACAATCTTTATATATTTGATGAAGATGGACATGGGAATCATAAAGAACGGAAAATCATCAATCCTTTCAAAAATTATTGCTCATGTGTATCTTTTGAAAATGATAAAGGATGATCAAAAGGATGATGTGGGAATTCAGAAGAAAGTGGAAACTATCAGAAAAGTTAAATCCTCAGAGATCAATGTTAATGAAGAAATAATTACGATATTTGTGACAAGAATATGTGTTCCATCAAAACCAGAGTTAATGAATGAACTTTTGGATGATGAAAAAAGTTTTTATTTCTCCATTCTCCTAGAAAACACAAAGATGTATTGATATATCTGAGAGAATTATTTGTGGGAAGACATGAATAAAGAGATAAATGATTATACATCAAAGTTCTTAGTATGTTAGCATGTGTTGTCTGAGAGGTAGATGTGTAGAGGTATGATGCAAACATTACCCATACTAGCATGTAAATTTGAGAAAATCACCATGGAATTTTTCACCAGACATCCGAATACATAAAAAGGAAACAATGCTCCCTGGTTTTATGTTGATCATCTTAGAAAGACAACACAATTCAATACAATTATAGAGTATTTCTCATTGGGTCAACTAGAATGGATATATATCAGAGAATTTCTAATGCTTCATGGAGTACCACTTTCTATTATATCTGATCAAGATCTAAGATTTTCCTCTATGTTCTATAAGAGACTTCAGAATTCTCTAAATAACGAGTTAAACATCAGTATGGATAATTATCCTCAAACTGATGGCCAATCTAAGTAGACAATCCAAACACTTGAGTAAATGTTGAGAGAATAATCAATGTACTTAATAGGAGTATGGGATTGAGATATTACATTGGTTGAGTTATCTTACAATAATAGTTTCCACTCAAGCATCCAAATGGCTCCTTATGAAGCCATGTATGGGATGAGTTGCAGAACACCAACATGTTGGGAAGAAGTTGGGGAGCGAAAACTCCCAGGTACCTAAATAGTCAAAGAAATGGTGGGGAAGGTTAAGAACATCCCACATAACATTAAAGTTACTCAGAGTGGATAAAATAACTATGTTCATAATCATAGATGAAACCTAGATTTTGATGTTAGAGACATGGTATTCCTCTGTATATCACTATAGTAGATATTTATGAGATTTTGGAAGAAGGGAAAGCATATTCCAAGGTACATCATCCCTTTTGAGGTCCTTGATCACAATGGAGTTGTGGAATATTGACTATCACTCCCACCAAACATATCCTTATTACAAGAATTATTCAATGTATCACTCTTGAGGAAGTAAAATACTGACCAATCGCATGTACTCAATCCAGATGTGGTATCATCAGAGAATGATCTCTCTTATGAATAGAATATGGTGATGATCATGTATCATAGGGAAAAAGTTCTACGAAATAATATAATTCCCCTTTTGAAAGCATTGTGGAGAAACCACACTTTTGAAGAGGTAATGTGGTAATTAGAGTAAGTGATTATGTAGAGTTACCTTCATCTATTTTAGATTGGGAAAAGGAAATTTTGAGGGTGAAATTTCTTAAGAGGTAATATTGGAATGACCCAAAAGTTTTGAAAATTCCTATTAATCTTATTAAATGTCTTATTAATTAAAAAAGATATATAAAATATGAACTTCCTTGGTTTTATGGATTTCAAATTACAATTAAATTTTTTAATGATTGTCAATATAGCCATTGAATAGTGATCAATTGATTAGTACAAATACATGGTTTTAACAAAACCAATTTACTTAGACAAAGGATGTGGTAGCCTCATTTAGTAGATTTTCTCCATACAAAGACCATTAGTTAGAGATCGGAAAGGTGGTGGAGTCATTGGGCTTTTCGCTTTACCAAGTCCTAACCGAGCTTCAACACATTAATCTTAAACAAAACTGCCTACAGGAGAAGTGGAATTTTATAGAGATTACCACCTTAGCGATGCTATTCGAGCAACACCAAGAGTCTATCACCATTTGACACCTTACCCTTAGGTAATATATATTTGTTATAATGGGTTATGTATCAAGACCATATCACAATGATTATGTGTATTATTTTGGTATATAATAAAGAATATAAATTAATTTTATTATTCTTACTTTGTAAATGGTTTTTAAAGCACAAATATTATTTTTATTTAATATCTAGTTAAGAAATTTATTTTGATGAATTAATGGATTTATTAATAAAATAATATTTTAATAAAATATTATTAATAAATTACTTTTTAATAAATATAAATTATCGTATAGTTTTTATAAATAAAATTGTAAATTTTATTAATTATTGAGTGTCGTTTCTGTTAAAACCCATGATTTTTTTATAAATGTCGGTGTATATTTTCAAAGTAAAAATTCACATATTTAGAAATTTATTAATATAAAATTAATTTTATTTTTAGAATTTTGACATTGAAATTATCTAACACTGAATTTTTAATAATTTTCTGAGATAATCGAATTTTTGGGTAAAAGTTAATTAGAGTTTAAATATATAATGTGTTTTATGACATCATAATGACCCAATAGTGATGTAATAAAATACTATAAAAATTATTTTCAGCTAATATATGTTTTAACATTAAAATCATGTGATTTTATATTTGTTTGATTTATTTTTTGGTGCCTTAGTGAACCATCCAAGACTTATAAAACATTTTCACTTTAAAAATTATTTCCATTAGAGTGTGACACAAGTCCACATATGAAAGCCTAATATTTTAAAATTTTAGGCCATATTCCTTATAAAAGAATATTTTCCACTAACCATTTTTAAAAACCATGGGAAAAATCATATGTGGGTTTGTTCAGTTTGATTAGTTTAATGTGTGGTCTCCAAAAGCTAAAAAATAAATAATTCCTGCTATTTTCCTATCTAAATACTCCAAATCTATAACTTTTATTCACTAAAAATGCATGGAGCACATCCCTAACCTGAAATACTACCTCTATAATCCTCAAAAGGTTACCCATTCTCCCAAGCCTCTCCCAAGAATTTTGGATCACATATCAAAGTAAGGGATTTCTTCATTTCTCAATTTTTGTCCAAATTTGAATATATTTTTATACCATTTTTTCAATTAATAATTCTGGGGTATGATTTATCACCTCCCCATAAATATATCCTTATTTTTTAATGACAATATACCACTTTATATTTGATTAATTCCTCCCATGTACACCTGCAACCATGCCTGTATTCCGTACTGAATTTCTCTATTCTCATTTACATTAAAGAAATTCATTTATATTACGAATAAAAATTCCATTACTTATGTTGGAACTTGTATCTATATAACCCCCTTACTTTCCATTAAATGTAAATATTATTAGAAATCCATTTTTCTATCATCAACCAATTTTATGAATTCTTATATCACACCGTTAGGCTGTCGAAATTGTACTCAAATTTTCCAAGCCAAAGTCATTGTGTAGTGAATACCATTCCCATTTCTATATCAATGGTATTAACCTTTATGAAAATTTACATACTTATTATAGTTTTTCTTGTATTAATTCCATATTCCTTTATCATGGAATAAATTATGATGTTTAATGAATCCATGTTATATGATGCATGTGGCACACTCATGCATGAAATGAAATGATTTAGACGGGTGTTCCCTGATAGTGATCCAGTTCATTTTGTAAAGATTATTATAATGATAAAGCAAGTGAAATGAGAGTTTAATCATTCTAATTCATGTGAAAAGAGGGTATACTCATACTCCATGTGTAATGAGCCTTGGATCATTCTAATTTCATGTTAAATATTGTTGCCACATTTCCATCTTATGATAATCATGCTATATCATGCCATTATGTTCATGTTTCTCTAATGATCCATTGATATTCCTATTGCATAAAATGTACTATATTATTCATGTTTTTTCTTTGTTTACTCCCTTACTGGTCTTTATAGCTCACTGTTTTCTTACGCACGTCTTCAGGTTATCCCATGCAATGCTGACTATGAAGGAATGTGTGTGGTTATGTAAAATATGTTTTCAATAATGATGTTTATTTCAAGTTTAAGGTTGTCATGTAACGTTCCTAAGCCCCAAATAATCTAGACATATCGATATTTTAGGTTATAACAAGAAAAAAGTTATGTAATAAATTGTGTTTATGTGTGGAATAATGGGCAGGGTTGTTATACGTACTCATGAATTCCTATTTCATTTTCTATAAAATATAATGAAAGAAAAAAAATATGTTATTTTATCACTGAAAAAACATATTTAAATCATTAATTACATATATTTCCATAAATATATCCTCATTTACATCCATGGGAAGTAGAAATGAAAACTTAATCACATTATTTTGTAGAGGGGTAGTCGACATGTATGGATGCGTGAGGTTATCATATTCTAATTGATGAGAAGTTATGATGGAAAATATTAAATTATAACTATATAGTAATAATTATTTCATAAATATCATATCAAAAAAAATTAAAATTATCATAATAACCATCCGTGAAATATGGTCATGGAAAATGAGTTGTATCACCATATGGTGGTGGTAGTCTACACATACACATGAACAATACATTCACATCACATATGATGGAAAAGTTAGTGAATAAATGTGGTAATATCATAATAATAACTTTTAATTATAATGAGTTTAATTTATTACTTATTTGGTTGAGGATAATATTGAATTATACAAGTTAGAATAAGAAATAAATTGAAAGAGGTTGGGTAGGATGACTACCTCTTATTCCAAAAACCACATTTACATCCTTTTTAAGGACCCATGAAATGGTTTTTTAATAATTAAAAAATTCCAATTGACGAAATTAAATTTGAAAAGATAATTAGGTAGGGTTTTATCAAGCTATATTGGTCAAATATGTTTAAATAATAGAATAGAGGGGTGTCTTTTTATAAGGGAGGGAAATGACACATATGGGATTAATAGAAACATTTTAATAAAATAAATTCATATTAACGTGAAAGTGGTACCATGTGGTAATAGTTTTAAAAATAAAATACGATAAGGGTAAAATAACTTTAACTAATAAATTTTGGAGAGGCTCATATTCTATTTTAAACCTTATCATTTTTGAGCCCCTTAGTTAAGAAATTTTATCCTTAACCATAGTAATGAATTTTTCAATCTTAATGAGATACAATTTTACTTATAATTTAAAAATTGGATCCTAAATGATAAATCGATTATATTTGAGCCCATTTTTCATTATTATTGTTTTATTTAAATATTATTATGCTTTTATATGACTTAATAAAATGTTATTTTTTTGTAAAATACCATTAATATTATTATTACACTATCTAATTCATTTGACTTTAAAGGAATAAAAATTACCACACAATTCGATTAAACTATTTTACCAAAAAATAATCATTATTATTAACCATAAATTTATTTAACCATAATACAATCCAAAAATATTAGTTTTTATTTTTTAAAATCAATTACATTGATTTTTTCTAATGCCTGCACAAGAACAATTGAATCATTTTGTGAGAATTTAAGGTAAGTATAACATTAATTAAAATTAAAAATAAAATAAATTCATAAAATTAAATTAATCATTTTCAATATAAACCTTTATATTTATTCATATCATGTTATTATCCATATGTAAAAATATAAAATGAATTAAAAGTAAGAGAGTGGAATTTTGTAATTTTTGTTACATAAAATAATATAAATGTCATTATCAAGGGATAGAGGAATAAAAGTGACATATATTAAAATTTGGGTTCTATATGGTTTAATTAATATCATAAGAAAAAATAATATAATGTTTTTATTTGTTTTTGAGATCTTATCTTAGGGTTTTTACATTGTATAAACCATTTTACCCTTAAAGTATTGACAAATATTTACCATGATTAAAATTCATAATGATAAAAACTAAAAGGCTCATAAATACAAAAAAATTTCCTACTGATTCAAAATATTTTATACATTTTTATATTTTAATATATATAATTTTCATGTAACAATTATAATGTAAATGTGTAAAATATAATGAAAAATATTCTTTTAGAAAAATATGTTTTTATGCATAAAAATTATTTTATGATAAAATTGTAAATATTACAGATTAATATTGAATTAATCATATTATTTTAAATAAAATGGATTAGTTTTTAATTTAAAACAAAATATCAAACATAAATTCTTTTTTTAAATAAATCTATTTTTATAAAAAAAATTATTAACGAAAAAATCAGTATTTTTCACAATTCACTAACAAATCAATAGTTTATGGAAAATCAAAAACAATAAACCTAATTTAATTTTGATATAATAATTTCATAAAATTAATTTCATTTTATTATTTTTTTCCTAAAATTTGTAGAGATTAATTACAATTTCCATGAATAAAATGCATCAGGAAATAATTTTGATGAAAATTTATTTTCAAAGAGTAAAATGTCTTCACTAAAAAATTGAGTAATTATTTATTATGAATTAATCAATAAGTTTTTATTGATTAGGAACATTATGAAAGTATTTTATAGTTTATTTTATCATAATCATTCCCCAATTTAATGGCTAGGTTATAATTGTCACATTTTTAAAAGGTGTTTTTATAATATATTTTAATTCAATTTTAGATTAGTTTTTCTTATTAAAAAATCTATTGAGCTTATTATACTGTAAAAATAAATTTTTGGGGTGTTATAAGAGAGTTCAACCGTCAATATCTAGCCACAACATTAGAACTCAATGTAGGGTCTATCATCCGCATCTCACATCACTTCTTATGAGACCAATCTTCTCACTCAAGACTATCCACCTTCTCAACCATTACTTTCCCACTCAAGTAAAGGACTATGGTAACACCTTAACGGTCATAGTGAATCACAAGGATAAAAACATAACTTCTTATAAAAGGTAGGCCCAAAATTAATTTATAAATAGGATCCCATATCACTCATTGTGATCCTTATAGTGTTATCTAATTCATCGTGGGGCCAACCATCATGATCTGTCATCACCTAGGATATGTCTATCATCTACCACAAAACACATCAATGAACACAAAATCAATAGAAAACATGACCTAAAACTTATCAAATAATGTCAATATATATAAAACTATGTTATAGTAACTCATATATATCCTTACACCACAAAAAACATCTCATATTTCCTGTCTTAGAGTCCACTAGGTTCCCTCAAACATGTACTAGTCTTTTTTCATCGATACCATCTCACATTTTTTACTCATTATTGACACTAGAACCTACATCATCATCCTAACACTAAGGCCAATGGTGGGGTCCAACCATCTTCTCATCATCATGTCTCATATCACACCACTCATAGAAGATATCTCAACTCATCACCCTAAAAAAACCTCTCCCTGATACTTCTTCTAGTCTGGAGGGACTCGTCACCCTTATAGCACTAACCATGCCTCAATCCATCCTCATAAGGGTTCTCCACACTCTTCATGATATGTAAAATAGTCTCACATGTATCTATTAGGAAAAAATCCCTCATACCATCCCAATAGCCTAAGAAAACTAACCTATTACAGCCATATATCATATCTAATCCTGATACCTACCTGAAATATATTTCTAAATAAACTAAAACTTCTCCCATTGGAGACATAGTCTATGGTTGATTTAATTTCACACAAGTGCTAAAGAGAACTCATCCTTAGAATAGAATCCCAATCTCTCTCTTATATCTTTTTATAGTGTTATATCAATCCCTATCTCTCTACTCAGTCCTATGAAATATGCATTCAATCAAGAACACTCATACATAAACAAGTATATGGCCTTATATTATAGGGACCACCCTCCTTGAATATACAGTTAACCCCTCACCATTTTTTAGTAATCCTTTAAAAATATAATTCATGATCTCAAGCACCTATATCATGAAACCTAAAAGAAAAAAAATATTTATAACAATTTTAAATTAATTAATTAATTTGAACTAAATAGGGTTAATAATGGAAACAGTTATTGTTCATTATTGATTAACTAAAAATAATTCCATTAGTGTGTGATTGAAATCCTTGATTCTCCTTTATACAAGAAACATGAAAACCCAAACTTCCATCATTATTTCTACTATAATTTATTGTAATAGGAACCTAAACCATATATAAAATCAATCTAATATAAAGCTAGACAATGGAAAACAAAATGAAGGGAAACAAAGGGTGAGACATGCTTTAAATTTCCAAAAAACTGCACCAAGATCGATACCCATCCACATAGGATCTAATGAAGGATTGAGATAGGGGAGATGTACCATTTAACCATCTCATGTATTCCCCTTATCCTAATAATTAAATGGGGAGATAAACCTAGAGACTTGTGTCTTACCCACTGAAAAATCTACGATTTCCTCAATAATGGTAAGGGAAGAAGGGTTCATGGAATGATTCTACCCTTCACCGAGCATGGTTGCGACATGACCAAGGGGGTGCAACATTAACACCACATGAAGAGGGTATGTAAATATCCTTTCCTCAGTTATAGTGAAACAATTATGTATGAAGAACACCCCTTGAATCCTTCAACCATCATATTGTGACCTCTTACCATCACAACATGATTCTCTACAGACAGTTAAAAGTTTTTCTTCCACCACCAAACCCCTATACAATTCTTACCTAATCAAACAAACCAAGATTCATTCCTCGATCCTCGACCAAATATATATTCCCAATATATTCCCAATATGATATTATTTATTTGAATCCTTATTTCCACATCAAACCCTACCTAATGCTAATAGTTCAAAATTACTCTAAAACTATTAACCTATAATATTTACGGGTTATTACATTCATCACAATTTGATGAAATCCTTTTGTCAAATATGAGTTGAAATAATACACTTTTGGATCAATTTTACTTCACAATTCATTTATTTCATTGAAATAATTCTAAAAAGTGTCTTTCTGTTGGTCTTGATAAAAAAATAATGGTTATAAACATGAGAATCTATACAATGATTTGAAATTCACATCCTGGATTGTTAAATGATAACTATTATTATAAATAAACTCCACTAGTGAGAAACTATCTACCCATGTTTTCCCAATGTTTATTAGATATGTTTAAACAATATCCTCTTGTATATGAATGACTCATTCCATTTATCCTATTACCTTTGAGGGGTAATTTGTACTCGTCTTTAATGGAAAAAGAAATTTTTTTAGACCTTCCCAAAACCAAGACATAATCCTTGTAACCCTATATGTGAAAATAGAATTTGTAAATACATTATGTCTAAAATTAACTTTAACATAACGCTTTCCAAAAACAACAAATATAAATGTCTCTCAAATAAGTAATAAATACACTACTTTTATGAGTCCATACACCATTAACAAAACATTCTCATTATTCTATAGTGATATATGAAATTGTATATTAAAATACTTTTAAAATTTTCCTAGTTTCCCATCATGATTTTTAATTTCTAAAATAACCCCACTGATTATTGTTGATCAAATTTTACTTCTTGATAAGTCAGACATTATCAAAAACATTCCGTAATCTCTTTTTAATTTATAAGCAATATAACAGATTCATAATTCCATAATATATCTTTGAAACTTTAAGTTGTACTATCCAACAAGAATAGTGAATTTTTCATAGAACTACATCATTTAGTTTCATTGTATAAACTATTCATCCTTAGAAATAAATCATTAAATATAGTGAAATATTATATCCATATGTGGTGTTCTACCTATATATCACATCTCCTATCCTATTATAATATTTATTTGATAAATATTTCCCAATTATATTTTATATTAAATATTGTATTACATTAATAATATAATTGAGCACAAA
Source organism: Viscum album (assembly GCA_963277665.1). NCBI lineage: Eukaryota > Viridiplantae > Streptophyta > Magnoliopsida > Santalales > Viscaceae > Viscum > Viscum album. The sequence continues at coordinate 193,754,583 of OY728122.1, forward strand.
ACATAGTATTTTAGCAATTTCCATGGAAATGTTTTTGAATAACCCCATTAATCGCCACTATTATCTATCTACTCTTACTTATTGGGTAGGATCATTACAAATCAAATAAGTTTTCACTATATTACCCTTCTATATAGTATAAATTTGTATAAAATAATTTTTTTTATAAAATTTACCTATTTATATTTTCTCATGTTGAGATACCGATGTGAGAAAATATATTTTTAACTCTTATGATCAGTATAAAAAATAAATATTTCGCCAAAAAATGAAATTCTACCATGTTTTAATGGTATAAACAATAACATATAAATATAAATCATTCATAGGATAAATCATGTTATGGGGCATCAAATGTAAAGATCTATATTCTATGATACTACACCAATATATCTGAATGCATCTTATGACCAAACTATATGAAAAACAATAAAATTCCCAAGAAACTAAAAATTTAAAAATATTTGGTACTTTATGTGATGTAAGCCTCTTCTAAAATTCCTCAAATAATTATTAATATTTTATATTCAGATAAAAAAATTATTAATTTTTTTAATGGATGTCATGTGACATGTGATGATACCCTAGAATTTCCTTTATGTATATTGCATCATTTTAGATGAATATTAAATACATATAATAATGATACGTTCCCCAGAACTATAATGGTTAATTTTATATGGATACTTGAAACATAAACATATTATTTATTGAAATATATTCAATATGTATCACAAAACAATTCTCACATAAAACACTTATTAGACATAACATACTTAAAACATTAATTCAAAACATGGGGAAAGGAAACATAAGAAAATATGATCTTAGATCCCCAAAAAAGGTAAAAAAAAGATATATAAAAAAGGGTAATAATTGATAATAATACTTTCATAAGGGTTTGATAATATGATCATAACATGTAGAAATAATACTTATTTAGTCAAATATCTTCATTCATAAATAATGAAATAAGGTTTTCTCAAAACAAATTACATCATTTATAAGTGTTTGGATTCATACATAATCAATCATGAGTCATGAGAACTTATCATAAGAATAATTCATAAATTTTTTTCATACACATAACCACATAAAATCATTTTATTTGTCAATATCACTAACCAAACAATCATAGTTTATTGGGTGCACTACCCATTACATTATTTCATTAATCAATGTCAATCCCAATACCATATTATTATAAAAAGTCTCTTATTGACTTTTGTTAAATCCCCATTGCATTTCTTATTATCACATGAGATATATATCTTTACCCAATAAATTAGAGTGCAATATAATTATGATCCCACCCATCACATAATTAAAACAATAAATATGTGTTTAGGAAGAGCATAAAACATTCATCATATCATTATATAATAACCCATGGTATGGAACTATGTTTTATAATATTTAATTACTTCAACATGGAATAACACATGGAAAAGAAACAGGTTTCATAAAGGTTTAATCATAAAATTACTAACTTATGGGAACAAAATATACTCAATGGAAACATAGTAAAATCATTGACATTATAATCTATCAAAATAAATAAATTGGATTCTATCATTATAAAATATTCCAAATTAATCATAACAATCCTTAAATGATGTTGAACTAGATTAAATATATCTTTAAAATAACATACAAACCTTTCTTTGAAAACATGATAAATGTATGATTTTATTTTAAAAAAAATTGACTAAAATTTAACAAAATATATAAAAAATTAATTTGTTTTAAAATAAAAATGGGAACTTGTAATTGAAAATTTGATGTAAAAATTGATCATGATGGATGTAAAATATTTTCATTCCATATGAATTAAAATAGAATATTCTTTTCAAACTTTTGTAAAAAGTCAAATATGACTTGTTAAAAAAATATTTAACAATTTTAAAATAATTACTTTTTTAAATAATGTAATATTTAATGAAAATTGACTTTTAGGAAAATAACAAAAGTATATTTAATAACTTCTATAAAACATTTTGTAAGTGAATGTACGTGGAAGAAAAATTCCTTCAACAAAAAAAATAAATAAGGTTTCTATTTTTAAGAAAAAATTAATCAAAATTTTAAGTTTCAAAGAGAGGAATCTAGTAATAATATATAAATATTATTATAACAACTAGTGGAGAAAAATTAAATGAGGTTTAAATAATATAGTTAATAAAACTTCCCTCAAAATAAATTTATCTGAGATAATCTCTAATTGAAATAAGATTATAACATAAAGCCTCACCTCTAGTCAAATGTTGCTTCATATTAATTCAAATATAATATATAATAAATATATATTAATTATAAATTTATTACATAACCATATTCATACATAACATAAATGTATAATTGCCTCACACATTTTGAATTATCATTTTAATAATAATTTGTTCATTAAAATGATCATTTGGATGAAAACTGGTTAGTTTTCCATGCTTGTTTTAGTTCGATGATTCTGATACTTGAATATTGGTAATTATTTCATCATATAAAGAATATTAGTCATGAATTAATTATCATATTTATTCATCATATACAATTTTATAATTTCACACATAAATAAGTGATGAAAAATTAATTACATCACTTCATGGATACGGTAGTTGGTATGTACACACGAGTGATGACTTAACTATTTGATGGATGGAATGAAAGAAAAGTAAATAATAATTAACCATTAAAATTAATTATTATATCATAAATATCATATATATTCTTTTAATATATCTTTATTATGATCTATTTAAGGAAAAATTAAAAACGAATCACAACGCATCACGGTGGTGGTAGTCTACTCATACGCATGAGTGACATTATAATTCTAAATATTATGGAAAGGTAAGAAGGAAGATAATATATTATAACTTATTAAGAATAATTATTTCACAAATATAATATATAAAAACTAAATATATCATAAATAATTTCCATAACTAGTGGTGATGAAAAATACACAACGTTTAGGGGGTGATAATCAATACGTACACAAGAACACTTGTTTCACATCAATATTTTTGAAGAATAAGATGAATAATGGCTTTGAAATTGACATAATAAAATCTAAATATATGATTTATACTAGTTTTATTATATGATAATGGTTAATATTTAATTTAATGTGGTATAACAAGGAATAAATTGAAAACAATCACTTAAGATCGATACATTTTCATTGGACATCTTCCATTAGATTACACATCGAGCCTTCATTAGATGGTATTTTTATAAAAGAGGATATATAGATCATGGGGGTATATTTTATTAATTAATTTGGGTAGATATTTTTTGATCTTTATGGATTATTATGTGTGATTAAGAGAGGATGTGTGTTAGCATATTTTAAGGGAGGGAGATGACACACTTGGAATTTTATAAAAGATTAAAATATATTAATGTATTAATATATATAAATGGATTCATTAAAAATTATAATATGAGGTAATATAGTGTTTAAATATGACCATAATGTAGGATTTATTCAAGTTTTAATCCATTTTAACCCTTATCATTTTAGTTTTATCATTTTTAACCACTTTTAAATGTTATTATGATAAATGATTTTTTACCAAATTTATTTTTCATAATGACCAAAAATTAATTTTACATTACTAAATATAATTAATTATTATTTTTATAATTATGGAATTAATTTTAAAATATTTAATTTCTATTATATTAATAAAATAATTTTCAAATAAATGCGAAAACACAATAAGACTGTTTTTTGAAAAATGATTTTTTAGTGTAAAACAAAGTTTACCTTCGTTCTGTACCCTATAGAAATGATAAATTAGCGGTAAAACATTTTTTTAATATAAAAAATATATATAAATTTTATTAAAAATAATAATAAATATAAATTTATTTAATTTATTAAGATAAAAATAAATTTCATGCATAAAAACTATGTTTCAGAAGTAAAAACACATCTACTTTTTACCTTCAATTACTTTTATATTCATTTATAATAAATTAATAACTAATGAATTTATTTAATATATATGTAAACATTATAATTTATTTATTATAATCCTTCTCTACAATCCAATTACTAGGTGATAACTATTACATTAAATAATAATAATTCAATTGTACATTGCACCTTGTTTAAATTTGGTGTTGCATGTAAAGGAAATTATCCAAGAGTAAAAATTTATCTAAAGAAAAAAATATGTAATGAAATATAATGGTTTGAAATTATATCCCCTTATAATAATTTATCCATTTAAATTATTTCACTCAATTTTAAACAACCAAGGACACTTCATCCACATAACATCATTAGGTTCCAATGCTGCATCCCCAAATTTATGGTTTTAACAACAAAAAATTGACGAGGTGTGTGGTATTATTTCCCACCACATTTTATATTTGGTCTAGAATATCAACTAATTTTTATCCCAAATAATGATCATTCTATATTTTTACAAACTCATATTTTGGTACATGTGAAAGATCGGCTATATGCTTCATTATGAGATATTCATAGAAGATATCATGAACAAGAGAGAGATTCGGTGGAAGAGGTATGAAATAATAAACCATCCCAATAATTCGAATAATTTATAATGGGCTAATATATATAGGGATCAAAATTCTCTTCTTTCCAAATCTCATAACCATCATCCATGGACCTATTCATAGGAATACCTTATCACTGACCTCAAACTATGGATTTCAACGATGATTGTCATTATTACTTGTCTTCATACATTATGTTTCTTTTATGTGGTACTTAATATTTATAACTTTTCTTTTCAATCCTCTACTAAATGATGTCCAAATATATTTGTTTCTCCAACTTTATCCATTCTCATTGGAGTTTTTCACTTCCTGTTAAATAAGGATTCATATGGATCAATATAATTTCTTTTAAGAAAGTTATTATCGTAAGAAATATCTAATAAAGGAAGTTGTCTATACCAACCAACATTGAAATCAATATAACAAGATATCAATATATATTCTAGGGTTTTAATTGTACTTTAACTTTGACTATATTTCTGAGGATGATATGCAGTTCTAATGTTGAACTCTATATTCATATCAGGTTCAAGACTGCTTCCTCTATAAATGGGGATGACCTCATTGATTTAAGGTTCAAACATTCCTAGCAGTTTCTAATGGGCTTCTTCGTAGAACCGGAAACATCCAATGATTCCATATCCATTTGGACCTACATTCCAAATGTAGGTGCTCACTAGTTATGAACCGATGAGGCTTAAGAATTTTCATTGGTCGAGAGTATGGGAGGTCGGACTCATCACACCTTTTTGGGGGGAATTATTGTCTACTCTGATACTCTATTTGTAGATTTAAGTTTATGTTCGTGAGTCCTTATTACATTACCAAGTATAAAAATGAGATTTCCTTTAGATCTGACAATCAATAATTAGTATGAATGAAATTTAGAGAATATTATATATGTATTCGAAGTTCTTCATAAATATAGAATCATCTATATTTGTTAGAGATTCTTAGTCAATGGTATCCTTCAATACATAAAAGTATCTTGGTCATTATGATGACCATACAGGTTTTTAAGCCACTCAGTGGGGAACTTGATGTTTATTGTCATTCAGAAGGACATGGATTATTTCAGAGATGGGATTGTACAGGCAGATGAGATACCTACGTATCCTTTATTCTGGAAAAAGAAATCAGAACCAACATAGTTCGAGTAAAGAAGTATGAGGTTTATGCATGATTGATTGCTCAAAGAAAGATGTCATATTTACTTTTACACTCTAAGCTCACGTGATTCATGCTCGATGTGAGAAACAAGAGGTATTGGTAAAACCAGAAAATTTTTCCATCATAGGAAATGATGTGGGGATGATGTATGTATGACTTCCCAAATATATGAAGATTAGGATATACTTCAGGGAAGAAACCCAGGAACAAGGTCCACAAAAGTATACCTACTTTATGGAGATTTTGATACTCTAACTTGGGGATTACTCCTGAAGAAGATGGCCAAATTAGGAGGGGAATTATGGTTGGGTTTTACTCTTTAGAAGGAAGCCCAAATCAAAAGTAAATTAATATATGTTAAGATAAATTATGACTGGGGCTTATTCTTGAGAAGGAGGCCCAGGTTAAAGGATTTGAGAACTAGTGCCTACTCTTAAGGAGGAGGCCCAGGTTAATGGGACTCATAAATTGGGTATTACTCCTAAGGAGGATTCCAATATTAAAGAGGAACTTTAAATTATGATGGGTACTTACTCCTAAAAAGGAATAAAAGGGTAAAGGAATTTGGATTTGGGGCTTACTCCTAAGGAGGATGCCCATATTTGGGAACATGGGGCTTACTCCTGAAGAGGATGCCCAAATTTTAAAGGAACCTGAAGACTGGGGCTTACTCATGAAAATGAAGCCCATATTAGGGGACATGGGGCTTACCCCTAAGGAGGATGCCCACAATTGGAATTTTTAGATTGGGACTTACTCGTGAGGAGGAGGCCCATTTAGAGAAATTATGACTGGAGCTTACTCATGAAAAGGAGGCCTAGTTTAAAGGAATCTCTCATATATAAAGGATGGTGTTGAATGAATGAAATCACCAACCTCAGTTATATAAAGATATGTAAATCCCTATGTTTTGAGAGATGTTACACATAATTACTTTCAGATAAGGAATCCAAAAATGAAATCATGCCTAAAATGGATTTGGAGAGAGTTCTAAAGGATAATCTTGAAGAGGATAGCTGGATAGGAATAAGATAGGTGAAATAGGTAGGAGGGACACCCAAAAAGAAGGTGGTGTGCAAGTCCCGTGTGGGCGCGCAAGTCCTGGTCGCGCAAGTATACTTGTGCGACACATGGGTACTTGCACAACGGTTAACCCTTAGGGTAATACTTGGGTGAGACTTGGCTCAAGCCCTTATTATTATCCCTAAAGGATTCTAGAAGAGGGGTGCACAAGTTCAATGGAAGGGGTAAGGCAGCACGCAAGTGTGTCTATTTCCCTTAAGGGCTGGCCACATAGGCGTCCAAGTGTTGATGAGTTCTAACACTTAGGCCATTCTCCCCCTCTTTAGATATTCCGTTCTAGGAAAGAAATTACCTTAGAAGTGTTCGGAAGCTTTGAGAAGAGATTAGGGAACCCGGAACTCAAATCTGAGTTTCTGGAATTTTTCCTCCCAGAAATGGGGGGCCTACCGGGGGTATTTGTAGGCTGGTGAAGACCCTGGGAAAAAAATCAAGGAGGGTGTAAAAGTCACCTGCGTGACCACTATGTGGCACGCTCGTATACTTGAACGACAATGATGAAACTTGTGTGACCCAAGTGGGAAGAAATCCTTCTTCATTCCTTTGTCGATTTTTGATGTTTCTTCAAAGGATGAATCACATTAGATACATGTATTTCCATTTTTTATGTCGTTAGAATTTGTGATGGAAAGGAGCGTCAACAAAAGTCCCCCCTTAGAGTTGGATCTGAATGAAATGAGGATGTGACTCTGAGGTAAAGAAGAAAATCAAGGAACATGTGGCACGTAGGTGTTGAGTGCGCCAATGGTGTCGCACAGGCATGAGCCGCACAGGCTTTAGCGCACATGGGTGCGTCTTGGGCTATATATAGGCGGTCGTTCCTCGCGCAAAGCACTGAATTTCAAACATTCAAGCTCTCGCCTCTCAAGTGTCCTGTGTCGCACAAGTTCTCTATTTTATGCTGGTTTCTTTTTGTCGTGCTTCTACGTAGGTGTTTGGACTTTCACGGTGACACCTGCGTGTCAAAACATGCGCAACACACTTATACTTGCGCGCCTTAATGCCTTATCCATTTTTCACTTTTCTTCACAAATTTTATGAAAAATCAACTCACTTAAGAGTTAATTATTCAACCTTTGTATAGATTCAATGGCTCCTAGAAGAATTGGAACATCTGATGAACTAGACAACAAGTGAATTGATGATATGATAAACATTGTAGGCCATGATTACTATGACATCTGCGACATCACCCTTCCAGATTTGGCCAAGTACTTGAAGAAGTATCATCGTAACTTTCCACAGAGCATCTACTTGCCTCTGTATGGCCTTGGTCATCTGCATTGTGTCAACGTTCCAGATGCAACAAACTATATTCCCAAGATGGAGCCTCACTGTTACTCCTCTATTTCGGTTATGTTGTGGATTAAGTGCAGCAATAATGGAGTGAAAATTCAAATTTTTTCCTTCATGCCATTTCCTTGCAGATATGAAAATGGAAAACCATAGGATAATATGTTTTACACTTCCGGTTGATGGAGAGAAGACTATCATGACATTAGAAACAATTTCTGAAAAGATTACTCTCTCCAAATTCCTCTTTACATCCAATGCTCGGTTGTCAAATCCATGTATCCATCTTCCAAGTCTCTTGGATGGAAACAGTAACTGTTTGTTCAGTAGAAAATTTTATCAAACTGCACTCAAGAACACTCTTTTACAATTGTTCCAATAAGAGCTGGTATCACTGCATCTCTTATTATATCTAGATGAATGAATGAATTCTTGGTGGTTGCTGATGAAGATCGGGATGCCTTAAATCAAATGAAGAGATATGTTGAAAGAATTTTGTAATTTCTGAAAAAGAGAAGAGAATCCAATCTATTGATGTCCTTCTAACAATTTTTTATCAATGAAAAACACTTTCATCTTCAATCATTTGTGCATGCCTTCTTTTTCTTCCTACTTTAGATTTTTACCTAAGCCAATGGGCCTAGTAAGCATAGTTTGATTCTTGCTAGGATTATTATAAATAACCATACAATCTTTGAATCTTTTTATTGGTCAATATTACCTAAAATAATACAATATGTATGTTTAGTGAGTCGGAACTTGACTTTTTTTCATAGTTCCTTTGTCTTTTGTGAGCAGTTTAAAGTCATGCACGTTGGACATAAAAAAGGCTAATGTTTAAGGTCAAAATAGCTTTGACCAAATGTATTGACTCAATTCTTTGGTAATTTATCTGAAAACATATTACCATGTTCAATTATGAGTGAAAATATGTAAACGATGACTTAAGAAATTTTGAATATGAAGAATGATATGAAAAATTGCTAAAAAGGAATTAGAAGAAGTAGTTCCCAGGAATGAAGTTACAACTACTTATCAAACCCGTTAGGGGGTTGAATTATACAGGGCCACTGAAGGGCATTGGCTGCATAGTTAAATAATACCATCTTTTGGCTGACAAGTCTCTTATGTAGACTATTTATGCAAGGCCGACTAAGGGTATGTGCTGCATAGTCAGGAAAAAGAGATCTCAAAAATTTACCTTTATACTACTAAAAAGACAATGGTAGTTTATGGGGATTCAAATTTTCCCAAAGCATAGAGTTTTCTATATGGAGAGAGGTACTTGAATATGGAAAACATACTTCCAAACAGGATTTTCTAAGAACTGGATGAATGTCACTCCTACAAAGGTCTGGCCCAAACTTAGGGAAGGAAAATATAAACCATAGACTTGAATACTTTCATATCATGAAAAAAGGTATGGGACAAATATGTCAAGGATGGCCATTTTTTATGGATCCCTACATAATTTCATTAATACAACTACGGAAAAAATAGATTTTCTTCCCAAGAATGAAGTTACCACTATTTGAGAAACCCGTTAGGGGGTTGAATTATGCAGGGCCACCTAAGGGCATTGGATGCATAGTCAAATATTAACATCTTTTGGCTGACACGTTTTTTATGTAGACTGTTTTTGCAAGGCCGCCTATGGGAACACGCTGCATGGTCAGGAAAAAGTACACTCATAAATTAGAAATTTTGTGACCAAAAGTCAAGAAAAGTGTTATGGAGATCTATAAGTATTTAAGGTTAGGAATATGACACATAAAAATGGGTATTCTTCAATGCATGAAAGAAATAGATAGATCAAAGCTAACCATAATCATGTTGTGGCTGGGTCCTGAATTGATGTGCTGGACTTCATTACGTATCCCATAAGGATGGAAATCAAGACATATGTTGTTCTTGAAATACAGATTAATTTCATCTGGGATGGAAGTCTGGGAAATCTTAGTTTAGTGTTATAGAACTCGGACCATAATAATGAATTCACATTGTGTGTTTTCACAGGGAATCTTCCGCCAGGGGACTGAAAGTAAAATTTGGGGTTAGGCCCAAATACTTGGGGCTGGAATCGAGGGATGCTCTAATGTTCATACGTATCCCATAAGGATGGAAATCAAGATTCACATAGTTCTATAAATACCCTATGTACAAATTTGGTTCGTACATATGATGGGTGAAAAGGGGACTTTAGTGCAATGATGGTTTGACCCAAGATAAAAGGTTCAGGCATTACCATGAATGTACGTAGTCTTTGGAATATAACATGATTAAAGATTAATGTAAATAATGATTCCCTCTTAGGTGAGGGTGTCAAAGAATGTTGTAGTTTATTGTCATACAGGACAAAAGTGTTGTACAGTTTAACATCTTGTAGCAAGGACAAAGGTGAACCAATGTAAAAAAATTGGTTCTGGTGGTTGCTTCACGAATCAATATCATACGAGACGGAGGTGAACCGATGGGAAAACATTGGTTTTGGTCTTGAACCTCAGAAGGTTTCCTACGTACGTAGCCTAGAAGGAAAGGATTAATGTCAGTGTAGTTCAATAAAAGAATGAATTAGTGATCAAGTTGTTCTTAGGGACAACGACCTAAAAATGGTGTTTGGACTTACACATGATTAGCGGCCCAGAGAGGGTGTTATAGTTGAAGTTTACTCTAAGATCACATGAGTCATACTCGGGGTGAGAAACAAGAGGTAACAACAGCCTTAACGATGCATTGTTTAATGTCATGTAGGACGTATGAAGGGACTATGTAGTTTAAAGTCTTACAGTGAATACTATTTGTGCTGCACAGTTTAGTGTCATGTTGCAGGGACAAAATATAGTTTAACGTCATGTAGGACAAATATAGGGACACAGTTTAACGTCATGTTGGACGTAAGGGTGATTTGCAGTTTAGCGTCCTATAGCTAAGACGATGAGGGCAGTACAGTTTAACGTCATGTTGGGTGAAAGGGGGACTGTGCAGTTTAATGTAATGCAGTGAGGACAAAAGAGGACACAATTTAATGCCATATTTGACGTATTAGGTACTTTTCCACAGGTTAACGTCCTGTTGGATGTCACGACCTGTCCTCGGGGCCCATCTCGTGACTACCCCAAGCCCGCCTTCCATAGGCCAGGGGCTGGCGACCAGCACCAAGGCGTAAATCCCGGAAAAAGGGAAGGCATTGCCTTTGAAAAGTAAACAAGAACCACAGAGTAAGAAAGAGGAAAAGTAAACACTAAGTAAAAACTGTAACAAGCTGTGCTGAAAGTAAAAAAGGGGCCGGAAATACAATCCCAACTGTAAAGTACAACAGAAAGGGAAAAACAGCAACTGAAAAGAAAAGCCACAGCGTCAAGCCGTCCGCTGAAGGTCCCACCTGAAGGGTGGGTACAGATAGCCTCCACAGCTCCTCGGTCCAGCCGTCCGCTAAGAGTACGTCCCGCCCAGTGGTCCACCTCCAGGTACCGTCCTGCTCTGCAAGCCTCCACCACGATCAGTGCTGTCTATCGTATGCAACCAACACAACGAAGTGTGGGCATAGCCCGTACAGGGGTGATTATAAGCTACTCAGTAAGGACCCCGAGACCCCCGAAGGTCTCCCAGAATCCACAAAGGATAACCACAAGGGAAAGATACAATCACGAAGTAACATCCGACACTTCTTAGGTATATGCCCATACATATACCTAAGTCATCAATTCCCGCTCAGCTCTAACGTTCGAGCTCAAGCACAACCCAGTCCACACAGGAAAGAAAAACGTATACCCACATAGGATAGCACAACACAATCCACAAAGGAGAGTAAACAGTAATCCACATAGGATAGCTCAACACAATCCACAAAGGAGAGTAAACAGTAAATCCACACAGGATATCTCAACACAATCCACAAAGGAGAGTAACACAGGATTCAGCTCACACAGGTATACATATTCGGATGACGATAAAGATGATCACTGATCCATCTAAATCGTCGGACCCACAAAGTATTGATAGGTACTAACCCCCGCAAAGACCACATAGGATCGGGCCCACACAGGACCTGTAGGCGCTGGCTCACACAGAACCGCTGAGCGCTGACCCACACAGGATCGGACCCACACAGGATCGGGCCCACACAGGACCTGTAGCACTGACCCGCAAGAGATCGCTGAGTGATGTAGTCGTCGCAGTCCACTGAGGATCTCTGCACAGTCATCGCCGCAGTCCACTGAGGATCTCTGCAAAGTCGTCGCTGCAGTCCACTGAGGATCTCTGCACAGTCGTCACTGTCGAAGTAGCAGTCGCAGCCAGCACTAGGGTTCCCGCACACAGCAAGCTAATTCGGGAGGGTCTGCTCCACGAGCCGAGAGGCTGATATATCAACTGACACAAAGTCCAAAGTTGATGTATCCAAAAGTTCCGTATCGTCAACCGGAACTCAACGTCGCAGACGGCGCGTCAATCGGACGCCCGGTCTGAGAGTTATTGGCTTTTTCGTCCCAGGGGCCCGGTTGGTTTTTAAGGAAAAACCAACCCGACCGTACTCCACCTGCATCCAAACCTTGGGTGGAGTATTCCAAAAGATCCGTCTCACATAGAGGAAAACAACAAAGCCGATGGCACGTCTATCGGACATCCATAGCTCAAGATATGAGCGTTTCCGCTCCGAAGGCCCGGTTGGTTTCGTGTACGAACCAACCCGGCCGAACTCAAAGTATTTCAAAACCTTGAGTGTGATATACCGAAACGACCGTCTCGATCCAAGGATCGCGTTTCCGCTGACGGCGCATCGTTCGGAGGCCCGTAGCTCAAGCTACGGGCAAAATACCGAAAATGGTCCGATGGCGGGGGGTCCGGGCCCGGGTCCACCCGGCCCGACCCCCCCTGGGTCGGCCGAACCGGGTGGACCCGAGCCAGGCCAACCCGGCCGGACCCGGTCCGGCCCGGCCAGGGCACGGCTCGGCCGGTTGGACCGGCCTGGCTCGGCTCGGCCGAGCGGCCGAGCAGCTTGACGCCGCGGGGCGCCGCCCCCGCGGTTGGGAGGTGCCGCGGCCCCGCGTGGGGCAGCGTTGGTTCAATCGGACGCAGCATGTCGCCGCGTCCTGTGCGGGTGAGCCGGACCTGCATGGCCACGGGTATGCTGGCCGCCGATGACGCCTCCGGCTGCCGGCGCCGTCGGCCGCTTCCGCGGGCCACCAGAGTTGCTCCGGTTGTCCGTTTTCCTTCCCGTCTGCGCCGTTGTTCCTCCTGGGTTCCGTTATTCACTACTGGATCATCAAATCGCCATTGCGTCACGTTTTGTCATCGCCTGCCAAATCCGCACAACCACGAAGAACATCGGAGGGTTGTCGGGCCGTGTTCGTTTGGCCCGCACCCTCCGCGTTAGATAAAAACAATGGGAGAATTATGCAACACATGAAACAACAATCTTAATAAATTAAAATTGTTCATATGTCTCCGGTTCTTTAATTTTAAAGAAACGTTCATGGGTAAAAAATAAAATATTCACAACAACCCCTACCTCATCAAGTCGTCGCCCGCGGGTTCTTCGCGGAATTGGGGATCGTCACGTCGTCGCGGTATCCGGCGTCGCGTCGTCGTAGAAGGGTGTCGCGTCGATGAACTCCGAGGTTCAAGAACAAAAAGATTTAATTAATAATAATTAAATCCTTCTTGAGTTAAAAACCACAAAGGAAAATTTTAAAAGAAATCTGAAAATCTCACCTCAATGGATGATCGAAGGTTTTTGTTGCGGATTTAAGGAACATCGCCGAAGAATGTCGCGGGAGAGGAAACGTCGGCATCGCGGCACACGGCATCGCGTCATCGATTTCCGCGAGTTCGGAGTTCTTCGTCGGAGGCCAGCGTTCTTCGCGTTCTTCGCGTTCTTCGCGTTCTTCACGGAGAAGGTTGAAGGCACAGGAACTTCTGTCAAAAACCTCTCAACGTGTCATCCTCCAAATGTCGTGTTGGTCTTATTTTATTATTATGCCAACCAATGAATAAGAGGTAAGTAACGACCCATTAATTCGTAGAATTAATTCAACGAAAGAAACCGCCCATTTAAATGGTGCGTTACTTAGCGGAAAAGAAATGGCGGGGCTCATGCGGGCCCCACCTTGCAAATATCCTACCAAGAGGGTAGGATATTTTTGGATAGTACCATATCCATTTCAACTCAGTTTAAGTGGCTTTCAAGTGGCTTCAAGTGGCTTAAGTGAAATAAAATAAAATTTGTCAAAAAATTTATTTTATTTCATAAAATTAAGCCCAAAAATTAAAAACCACACCCGAGCAAACGCAACTCCAGAAGAGGCGTTTCTAAGAAAACACTGGCGTTTTGATTTCATCGGTTCCCTCATAATTAGATTCTGGGCACCGGTTCAAAAGATAGAAAAACCCGCTCGTCCGTTCACTGAACGTACCCGAGCCAAACTTCGAAAAATGATTCCGGGCACACTGGGCCTCAGAATCAGGTGCCGTCAGAAACTGTGCTCTTGTAAAATTCCAAAGGAAATTAAGAAAAAAAATTTACATGAAATGTACGGGTCTTTACATTACTCCCACCTCAGGGCTTTACTCCCCTGTAAAGATACATCATAACTAGGGAAACAAATGTGGGTACTGGGCGCGCATCTGAGCCTCCTACTCCCAAGTGCTCTCCTGGAGGTTCTCGTGCTGTTATCTTATGCGCACAAGAGGAATCGATCCCCCACGTAGGACCCACTCCTTTCGATCCTCTATCTCCACCGGGACCTCCGTAAAAGTCGCCCCATCATCCACGTCTAGCTCCCCCATGGTCAATGATGTGCGTCTGGTCGTGCACGTATCTCCTCAGCTGAGATACGTGGAAGACGTCGTGCACCCGGTACAACTGAGGTGGTAGAGCCAGGTGATAAGCCACCTCGCCAATCCCACTGAGGACCTGGAAAGGTACGTTGAAGCATGGAGACAACTTGCCGCCTCGGCCAAATCTCCGCAAACCATGTCGAGGTGAGACATGCAAGAAGACGTGGTCACCATCCTCGAACTCTAATGGCCCCCGCCTTCTGTCAGCATAAGACTTCTGCCGGCTCTGAGCTGTCCTCATCCGCTCCTGGATGACCTGGACCTTCTCTGTTGTGGCCCAGACTATCTCTGGTCCCACAAGTGCTGACTCCCCAGGGTCGGTCCATCACAAAGGAGATCTGCAAGGTCTATCGTACAACACCTCGTATGGTGCCATCCCGATGGTGGAGTGGTAGATGTTGTTGTACGCGAACTCCACCAAGGGTAGGTGGTCCTCCCAGCTGTGACCAAAGTCGTGGACACACGCGCGGAGCATGTCCTCGAGAGTCTAAATAGTCCTCTCCGTCTGACCATCCGTCTGAGGGTGAAAGGCGGTGCTTAGACGTAGCCTCGTCCCGAACGCCTCCTGCAACCCCTTACAAAGCCGGGAAGTAAAACGAGCGTCCCGATCGGTGACGATAGACGATGGCACACCGTGAAGCCATTCAATCTCCTGAATGTATAGATGACCCAAGCTCTCCAATGAGCCCTACTCTTTGATGGGGAAAAAGTGTACCGACTTGGTGAGTCGGTCAACAATCACCCAGATGGAGTCGTGACCTCTGGAAGTGCGTGGAAGTCCAGTCACAAAGTCCATAGATATCCCGTCCCACTTCCACTCTAGGACCTCCAAGGGTTGTACCAAGCCTGCTGGTACCTGATGCTCTGCCTTCACCTGCTGGCAAGTGAGGCACCGTGAAACGAACTCTGCCACAACCTTCTTCATGCCCAGCCACCAGTGCTGTCGTCTGAGATCCTGGTACATATTTGCCACTCCAGGATGTACCGCCAAAGGAGAAGTGTGAAACTCTCTCAGCACCTCCTCTCGTAAAGCGACTGGTACCAAGGTACATCCTCTAAAAAGGACTTCGTGCTCTGCTCCAAGGGAGAAACCATCAGGTGCATGTCCCGAGGATATCTGTGCACGCCGTGTCTCACAGTCGGCGTCCCCATGCGGTGCCTCTCTGACCCGATCCAGAAGTGAAGGAGAGACTGTGAGAGACTGAAGGAAGGCTGCTCCGTCCCTATCCACGAAGGATATCTGCAAAGAGGCTAGCTGCTCTGTCGCCTCCTCATGTAGCTGGATACTAGTCCTCCCGCTGAGGGCATCAGCTACCACGTTCCCCTTCCCAGGAGTATAGACTATCTCAAAGTCATAGTCCTGGAGGAACTCGAGCCATCGCCGCTGTCTCATGTTCAGTTCCTTCTGCGAGAAGTTGTACCTGAGACTCTGGTGGTCAGAAAATACTGTAAAGCGCTTGCCCATCAGATAGTGCCGCCATGTCTTCAGAGCGAAGACCACTGCCACTAACTCCAGGTCATGGGTAGCGTAGTTCTGCTCATGCGGCCTCAAATGACATGATCCATAGGCAATCATGGCCCTCTCCTTCATTAGGACACATTCGAGTCTGGTCCCTGATGCATCGTAGTAGACTACGTATCCAACTCCCTCCTTAGGCAACCTCAAGATAGGTGCACTGGTCAATCTCTGTCTCAGCTCCTGAAAGCTCTGCTGACATCTGTCCGACCACACAAAGGGTTTCCCATTATTCGTCAAATCTTAGAGTGGTGCCGAAACTCTAGATAAGTCTGGAACAAACCTCTGATAGTATCCGGCTAGACCCAAGAAACTCCGCACCTCCGTCACACTCCTGGGTGGATCCCAAGCTAGCACTGCCTCGATCTTCATGGGATCCACTACAACTCCCGCCTCCGAAATGACGTTCCCCAAGAAGTGGACCTCACGTAACCAGAACTGGCACTTTGAGAGCATTCCGTAAAGCTGGTGCTCTCGGAGTGTGTCTAGTACAACCCGCAAGTGGTAGGCATGCTCCTCCTCTGTGGTCGAGTACACCAAAATGTCATCGATGAAGACCATGACAAATCAATCGAGGTATAGCTGGAAGATCCTGTTCATGAGGCTCATGAACACTTCTGGAGGGTTGGTTACGCCGAAAGGCATAACCAAGAACTCATAGTGGCCATACCGACACCTGAAGGTCGTCTTCTACACGTCCTCGTCTCGAACTCTGAGCAGATGATAGCCTGGCCTGAGGTCTATCTTCGAGAACCACCGTGCTCCCTTGAGCTGATCGAAGAGGTTATCAATCCTCGGTTGCGGATACTTGTTCCTCACTGTCACCTGGTTCATGCGACGATAGTCGACACACAGTCGCAAGCTCCCATATACCTTCTTGGTAAACAAAATCGGCGAAGCCCAGGGTGAAACACTGCGTTGGATGAACCCCTTGCCCTTCAAATCCTCCAACTGTACCCGTAGCTCTCGAAGCTCGGCAGGGGCCATCAGATATGATGGAGTGGATATCGGGGCTGTCCCGGGGTACAGATCAACATAAAAGTCTACCTCTCTACGAGGAGGTAGTCCTGGATCGTCGTCGGGGAAGACGTCCGCATACTGATCCACCACTGTAGGAAAACTAGGACTTCGCACGTCAACTACTCCGAGGATGAGGCTAGCCAACTGATGAGTGATGGGATGCCCTCTCCTCTGCGTGAGTCCATCTTGTGCTGCAAAGGCTCCCTTCTCACCAGTGAAGTTGAACCTGCTCCCGTCAGTGTGTACGCATCACACCTTACGCCTAAAGTAGTCAATCTGTGCATGGACTGTAGATAACCAATCCATTCCCAAGATGACGTCGTAAGGCCTCGACGCCGCTAGAAGAAGATCCCAGCCGAAGCTCTCTCCTCCTAGAGTAATCTCACACTACCGGCACTAGTGCGTAATCGTCGAGTCTGCTCCCGTAGGGGTCTCTAGCCGTAAGGATCGAGCCAACGGCTCTGTTGGAATCTCCGAGCTCCGAACAAGGGCAGCAGCTATGAAAGAGTGACTCTCTCCTGTGTCTATAAGAAATGCATTAAGGGTGGAATAGACACATATCGAACCTCGAATCATCTCTGGCGCGCCGTGGTCGTAGGCCTCCGCTGCCTGGAGTTGTGCCTGTCTCTGCCCTCCATCTCCCTGTGGTCGGGGCGGACCTCCTGGTGGTGGTGGTGGCAGAGCCTCAAAGCGTCGCCCACCACCTACTGCTCGGCCAGCTCCTCTGCCTCGTCCGTCTCCTCCCTGCGGACTGCCAGAGTCAACCCTCTGCCTCACCTAGGTGGCCCCTCCACCGTATGCTGCTCCTCGCTACGGCGGGTCGAGCAGTCACGAGCCATGTGGCCCTGCCCGCCGCATGCGTAGCACTGCCTGCCTCTCGGAAGACTGGTATCGCGCTGTGTGCCACGCACTGCTGAGCCAGTGTCCCGAGGTCATCTGCCGGAAGCTCTGGTCTGCCTGGGACCCTGAGTCATCTGTCGGCTACCTGCTACCGAAGACTCTGCTACCTGCCGCCTTGCGGTAGGTCTTGCTGTGGACTCAGCCAAAAAGCTCTCGATCAGAAGGGCGCTCTTCAGTACCCCTGCCTGGTTCGGAATGCTGAGGGAGATCAGCGATACCCTGATCTCGTGTCTCAAACCCTGCTCAAAGGTCCGGGACCAGAAGGAGGGGTCCCGTACCATGTCGGTCGAGTAGCGAGAAAGATCGGTGAACCTCGCTGCGTACTGGGCGGCCGTCAAGATGCCCTGCCGCAGCTGAAGAAGCTCCTGGATGTGCACCGTACGAAGGGTGGTCGGAACGAACTCTGAGCGGAAGAGGCTTTCGAAGTACGTCCAGAGAAGAGACGCCTCATCGTGTACCTAGAGCATCAAGCTCCACCATCGGCCCGCTGCTGCATGCAGTAGACTCGCCGCGAGGATCACCATGAGGTCTGTTGGTGTCCTCACTAGCTTGAAAACTCGAACGACTGCCTCCAGCCAGTCCTCGGCTGCCTGGGGGTCCGTCTCCCCACGAAACCTGGGTGGTCGCTGGTGCTGGAACTCATGTAGATCTCCGAGGAGACGTGCATCGTCAGAGGTCGGTGCTGGTAGCATCGGGGGCTCGGCGGGTAAAGGTACCCATAGTGCCTCAGCTATCAACGGTCCCTGTACCGAGGCCTCGTCGCTCGGCGGGCTGTTGTTGCGCTCTACACTCGGAACCCTAGATGGTTGCCATTGTGGGGCCATCCTGAAAAGGAAACAAGTGCACCACGGTCAGAACAGTATACCTGGTGAGCTGACACAAGTAATCACAAAGAAAACTTGAAACACACACACAATCAATGTTTTCATG
Organism: Viscum album; assembly: GCA_963277665.1. Taxonomy (NCBI): domain Eukaryota; kingdom Viridiplantae; phylum Streptophyta; class Magnoliopsida; order Santalales; family Viscaceae; genus Viscum; species Viscum album. The sequence continues at coordinate 193,773,862 of OY728122.1, forward strand.
CATTAAGTCAGAAATCAGAAGTCAGGGTCCTGGTGTACGGATACGTTGGCCGCCGCACCAACACTGGACTCCCTGGACTAATAACCACACTCAATACGATAAACACTATTGCTTCACATATAAGAATGATCAGAGTCTGCGGTAGAACTGACCGCCTATGATACAAATTTGTCACGACCCATCCTCGGGGCTCGTGTCGTGACTACCCCAAGCCCGCCTTCCATAGGCCAGGGGCTGACGACTAGCACCAAGGCGTAAATCCCAGAAAAAGGGAAGGCATTGCCATTGAAAAGTAAACAAGAACCATAGAGTAAGCAGGCGGAAAAGTAAACACTAGTTAAAAACTGTAACAAGCTGTGCTGAAAGTAAAAAGGGGCTGGAAATACAAGCCCAACTGTAAAGTACAACTGAAAGAGAAAAACAGCAACTAAAAAGAAAAGCCGCAGCGTCGAGCCGTCCTCTGAAGGTCCCACCTGACGGGTGGGTATAAATAGCCTCCACAGCTCCTCGGTCCAGCCGTCCACTCCGAGTACGTCTCGCCCAGTGGTCCACCTCCAGGTACCGTCCTGCTCCGCAAGCCTCCACCACGATCAGTGCTGTCCGTCGTCTACAACCAACACAACGAAGTGCGGGCATAGCCCGTGCAGGGGTGAGTATAAGATACTCAGTAAGGACCCCGAGACCCCCGAAGGTCTCCCAGAATCCACAAAGGATAACCACAGGGGAAAGATACAATCATGAAGTAACATCCAACACTGCTTAGGTATATGCCCATACATATACCTAAGTCATCAATTCCAGCTCGGCTCCAACGTCCGAGCTCAAGCAAAACCCAGTCCACACCGGAAAGAAAAACGTATTCCCACACAGGATAGCAAAACACAATCCACAAAGGAGAGTAAAAAGTAATCCACATAGGATAGCTCAACACAATCCATAAAGGAGAGTAAACAGTAAATCCACACGGGATAGCTCAACACAATCCACAAAGGAGAGTAACACAGGATTCAGCTCACACAGGTATACTTCTTTGGATGACGATAAAGATGATCACTGATCCATCTAAGTCGTCGGACCCACAAAGGATCGATAGGTACTAACCCCCGCAAAGACCACACAGGATCGGGCCCACACAGGACCTGTAGGCGCTGGCTCACACAGAATCGCTGAGCACTGACCCCCACAGGATCGGACCCACACAGGATCGGGCGCACACGGGGCCTGTAGCACTGACCCGCAAGGGATCGCTGAGTGTTGTAGTCGTCGCAGTCCACTGAGGATCTCTGCACAGTCGTCGGCACAGTCCACTGAGGATCTCTGGACAGTCGTTGCTGCAGTCCACTGAGGATCTCTGCACAGTCGTCGCTGTCGAAGTAGCAGTCGCAGCCAGCACTAGGGTTCCCGCACACATCAAGCTCGTTCGGGATGGTCCGCTCCACGATTCAAGAGGATGATACATCAACTAACACAAAGTCCGAAGTTGATGTATCCAAAAGTTCCGTATCGTCAACAGGAACTCAACGTCGCAGACGGCGCATCAATCGGACGCCCGGTCTGAGAGTTATTGGATTTTTCGTCCCAGGGGCCCGGTTGGTTTTTAAGGAAAAACCAACCCGACCGTACTCCACCAACGTCAAAACCTCAGGAGGAGTATGACAAAAGATCTGTCTCACATAGAGGAAAACAACAAAGCTGACGGCACATCAATCAGACGTCCATAGCTCAAGATATGAGTGTTTCCGCTCCGAAGGCCCGGTTGGTTTCGTGTACTAACCAACCCGGCCGAACTCAATGTATTCCGAAACATTGAGTGCGATATACCGAAACGACCGTCTCGATACAAGGATCGCGTTTCTGCTGACAACGTGTTTTTCGGAGGCCGGTAGCTCATGTTACGGGAAAAAGACCGAAAACGGTCCAAAGACGGGGGGTCCGGGCCCGGGTTGACCCGAACCGGGTTGACCCGACCCGGTCCGGCCCGGCCAAGGCACGGCCCGACCGGTCGGACATGCCTGGCTCGGCTCGGCCGAGCGACCGAGCAGCTAGACGCTGCGGGGCACCGCCCCCGTGGTTTGGAGGTGCCGCGGCCCAGCGTGGGGCCACGTTGGTTCAATCGGACGCGGCATGTCGTCCCGTCCTGTGCGGGCCAGCCGGAACCGCGCGCCCGCAGGTCCGCTGGCCGCCACCGCAGGCCGCTTCCGCGGGCCACCAGAGTTGCTCCAGTGGTCCGTTTTCCTTCCCATCTGCGATGTTGTTCCTCCCGATATCCGTTCTTCACTGCGGGATCATCAAATCGCCATTGCGTCACGTTTTGCCGTCGCCCACCAAATCTGCACAACCACGAAGAACGACGGAGGGTTGTCGGGCCGTGTTCGTTTGGCCCGCACCCTCCGCATTAGATAAAAATAACGGGAGAATTATGCTACACATTAAACAAAAATTTTAATAAATTAAAATTGTTCATATGTATCTGGTTCATTAATTTTAAAGAAACGTTCACGGGAAAAAAATAAAATATTCACAACAACCCCTACCTCGTCAAGTCGTCGTCCATGGGTTCTTCGCAGAATTGGGGATCGTCGCATCGTCACGGTATCCGGCGTCGCGTCATCGCAGAAGGGTGTCGCGTCGACGAACTCCGACGTTCAAGAACAAAAATATTTAATTAATAATAATTAAATCCTTCTTGAGTTAAAAACCACAAAGGAAAAATTTAAAAGAAATCTGAAACTCTCATCTCAACGGATGATCGAAGGTTTTTGTTGCGGATTAAGGAACATGGTCGAAGAATGTCGCGGGAGAGGAAACGTCGGCATCGCGGCACATGGCGTCGCGTCGTCGATTTCCGCGGGTTCGGCTTTCTTCGTCGGAGGCCGGCGTTCCTCGCGTTCTTCGCGTTCTTCGCGTTCTTCGCGTTCTTCGCGAAGAAGGTTGAAGGCACAATAACTTCTGTCAAAAACCTCTCAATGTGTCATCCTACAAATGTCGTGTTGGTCTTATTTTATTATTACGCCAACAAACGAATAAGAGGTAAGTAATGACCCATTAAGTCGTAGAATTAATTCAATGAAAGAAACCGCCCATTTAAATGGTGCGTTACTTAGCGGAAAAGAAACGGCGGGGCTCGTGCGGGCCCCACCTCGCAAATATCATACCAAGAGGGTATGATATTTTTGGATAGTACCCTATCCGTTTCAACTCAGTTTAAGTGGCTTTCATGTGGCTTAAGTGAAATAAAATAAAATTTGTCGGACAATTTATTTTATTTCATAACTTTAAGTCCAAAAATTAAAAACCACATCGGAGAAAACGAAACTCCGGAAGAGGCATTTCTAAGCAAATACCGGGGCTGCGATTTCATCGGTGCCCTCAGAATTAAATTCCGGGCACCGGTTCAAAAGTTAGAAAATCCCGCTCGTCCGTTCACTGAACGTACCCGAGCCAAACTTCGGAAAATGATTCCGGGCACACCGGGCCTCAGAATCAGGTGCCGTCAGAAACTGCGCTCTTGTAAAATTCTAAAGAAAATTAAGAAAAACAATTTCCTTGAAATTTACAGGCCTTTACATTGGATGATGTTGTGAACAGTTTAAAGTCATGTGCATGGACCAGGGATTATGCTGTTTAACATCTTGCTGGACGTAAGGGTCTTCTGTATAGTTTAGCATCATGTATCCAGGACATCACAGTTTAATGTCATGTTGGACGAGGGTGAAAATACTTTAAGGTCAAATGCTTGGACTGTTGATGCTGCAGTTTAATTTCTTACTGGATGATAACACAGTTTGACATCATGTTGGATGATAGAGTATTTGTGTTATACAAAATAATTCTTCGCAAATATAGCATTGGTTGGAGTAGTGATGAGTTCTTCATTCATTGAGATTAAAGAATATGCTCCATTGGAGTAGAACTTATGTATTCAATAAGGTCCTTCCCATTTTGGTTCCAACTTGGGAGGTTTATTTCCTGGTATCATTGGAGTTCTGAGAACCAATACCAGTTCTCCCTAAATGAATGAACGAAGATGAACTTTTTTGTTAAAAGCTTGTTCTATTCGATTATGATAGACTTCTATGTGGTGCAGGGTGCACAACCTTTTCTCATCTAATCATTCCAATTCATCCAATCTCTTTTGCGATTATTCATCTGTAGATGAATGATCACAAATGGATACTCTAAGCGAGGGTAATTGAACCTCAATGGGAAAGACTGCTTCCATTCCATATACCAATGAATATGGGTGTGACCACGTTGCAGTGCAGGTGGTAGTTTGATAAGCCCATAAATCATGAAAGAGTTTATCATGCCATAATTTCTTATCTTTATCCACCATCTTTTGCAGTATGTTTGAAAGAATCTTGTTGAAAGTATCTATCTTGGTATTGGCCGCTGCATGATACTGAGATAAATGATTGGATTTGATTTTGTATTCTTGATACAACTTCCTCACCTCAGATGAACAGAAGTTGGTGCCATTGTCCGTCAATATGTTGTGAAGGACACCAAATATGGTGATGATGTTAAACATGATGAAGCTAACAATGCATTTAGAACTGACTTAGTTGATGGGTATTGCCTCTTCCCATTTCTAAAAGAAGTTAGTAGCAGTAAGAATATACTTAAACTACTTGGATGTAGCCAAAGGATAAGGTCCTACTACATCAATTCCCCATGTGGAAAATGGCCACGAGTATTTAGCTGTATGAAGAAACTCTGGGGGTTGATGAATGATGTTGGAATGTACATGGAAAGAATGATACTTCTTTGTGAAATCAACACAATCTTGTATCATTGAAGGCCAAAAGTATCCAAGCCTTTGAATTTGATCAGATAGTCTGTGTCCAGACTGATGGGCACCACAGACTCCAGCATGCACATCTTTCATGAAAGTCATTGTCTCATCGCCATCAATGCATTTGAAGAGAATTCCATCAAAACCTCTTATCTAGAGAATTTTTTCTAGGTTATCAGGGCTGTCATAAAGATTAAAATTGACCACACGTCTCCAGACTTGTTGTTTCCCTACTCTACCAGGTGGAAGTGTTCAATTTTGAAGGTATTCCCTAATAGGTATCATCCATCATGTAGTATGACCATATGTTTCAGGAATGGGACTAATTTCATTGATTTCCTCTATTCTGGTTTGAACATGAGGTGAAATTGTACAACGATGGGCAATACTAATGGTTATCTTATCCCGATTTGGATCTTCCAGAGCTGTAGCTATATTAGCCAGTGCATCAGCTTGGGTATTTTGTGATCGCGGGACATAAGAAAATGTCAGTTCCGTAGGAAATTTCACCGTTAACTCTCGAACGCAATCATAAAAAAGTATTAGTTCTTCTTTTATGATTGCATAATCCCCATTGACTTGTTTGATTACCAGGTCTGAATAACCTTTCACCTTTAAGAGATTCACTTATGATTGAAGTTACAACTCCAATCCTGCGATAAGAGCTTGGTATTCTGCTTCATTATTTTTACCGCCTCCCAACAATGAGAAGGAATAAGGTAGCACTGCCTTTTCTGGGGAAATGAGTTCAACTCCTAACCCAAAATTTTTGAACATATGATCTTCCATTTTCCTCCCTGTTGGACTTCTGGAAGCACACTCAAAGTACATTTCCCGTGTTTGAAGACTATCATGACTAAATATTACTTCTTCATCAGGAAGTTCAATATCTGAAGATGTATCTTCTACTGAAGGATTTTCAGCAAGGAAATCAGACAGAGTTTGGGACTTTATTGCCTTTGGAGACACATATTGAATATAAAATTACTGCAAAATAACTACCCACCTTTCTATACGTCTTGTAAGAATTAGACGACTAAGGATAAATTTGAGCGCGTTATTACGAGATACCAATTGTACCTCATGATGTTGTAGGTAATGTCTCAACATATGAACTGCAAAGATTAATGATAGGCATCACTTCTCAATATTTGAGTATCACGATTCTACTTCAAGTATAGTCCAACTGAGATAGTAGAGGATTTTTTCATTCCCAGCATCATTATTTTGAGTAAGAAAGGAACCCAATGATCGCTCTAAGGCTATCACATAGAGGATAAGTGGACTTCCTTCAATATGTGTAATTAATACTGGTGGACTTAAGAGATAATTCTTGAGAATATTGAATGCTTCTTGACATTCTTCAGTCCAGTGGTAAGTGACTCTCTTCTTCATCAATTTGGTGAAGGGTAAACTATTTCCTGCCAAATTAGCGATGAAACGCCGAATATAGGCCAAGTGTCCTTGAAGTCCATTCGATTCATTTAAATTTCGAGTAGGTTACATACCAAGGATGTACTTTGCCTTCTCAAGATCGACCTTGATACCACGATGGCATACAAAAATGCAGAGAAATTTTCTTGAGGTTACCCCAAAAGCACATTTTAAGGGGTTCATCTTCAAATTATGTTGTCAAAGTTTATGGAATATGATTTCCAAATCATCCAAGTGATTAAAACGTTGTTTTGATTTAACCACCAAATCTTCCACATAAAATTCAACAAACTTCCCTAAAAATGTGTTGAAGATATGATGCATGGAACACTGATATGTTGCGCCTACATTCTTCAGGCCAAAGGGAACTACCTGATAGAAAACCAAACCCTGAGGGGTTCTGAAAGCTGTATATTACTCATATTATGGAGCCATTCGGATTTGATTATATCTTGAATATCCATCCATGAAGGAAAGTTCTTCATATCCAGCTATTGCATCAATTAAGAGTTCTGTTATTGGAACTGGAAAATCATCCATAGGACAATGCTGATTAAGATCTCTAAAATCAATTCAAACATTAATTTTCGCATTATTATTTTTCACTAGGACAATATTAGGCAACCAATTTGGATATTGAACTTCTCTGACAAATTTAGCTTTGATAATCTTATCCACTTCAGCTTCAATTTTGGAAGCATAGGATGGGTGTGTTCTTCTAGTGGCTTGTTTGAATCCTCGATGTTCTTCTGGAAAACCCAAATGATGAGTGACAAAATCAGGATCAAGCCGTGGAATCTCTGTATAGTTATAAGAAAATATATCTCGATTGTTCTTTAAAAAGGAAATATACATCTCTTGCTCTTCAAGAGTCATGGCTGCAATAATTAGTGTTTGGTGTGGATCTTCTTTTGTACCCAGATTTATTTCCTCGAGTTCATCCACGGTGGTAGAGATGCCCTCTTCAAATGTTGGAGGAGAATCCCTAATATCTTCCTCTTCTTCTTCAACATGTGTTATTTCTTCTGTTTCTACTTGCATAGTGGATGAAGAAGCAGAATTTCAGTGATCAAAAGAGATGTCAAAATTTGATCATCTTGAAGAAGAAGCATCCATTTCTGACCCTGTTCATGATGAAGGGTCTTCCTTGGGTAATATAGGGGAGATAATGGATTGATAATCGACATCATCATTCACCTCTAACATTTCTATAACTTCTTCAGGCCTGATTGGGGATGTATAGACTTTATGAATTTCAGCAGACGAAATGAAGACATCTCTATTTGAGCCTTCATAATTGCTTGGTGAATCACCAATTTCTCTCATGTTGTCTGGCTTGATTGTCATAATTGACATTATGGAGGTTTCCATAAGATTATTTTGATTTGGGACTATCCTTTCAATTTGACTGATAGGAATTACATAATCTGTACTCACATGTGGAAATGGGTTTACTGGAATAGTTTCCAAACCATATGGAGAATTAACTTTGGTAATCTCCCTTGTTGTGGATTTCTACTTTCCCTTCATGTGATAGAATTCCGCCTGAATGTATTGAGATTCACATGTCTTGAACAGGGGCTTATCACTATAAAATGTCCCAATTTGACCATCGAAACAATATTTGAGACATTGATGGTATGATGAAAGGATTGCTGCATATTGATGTAGCTAGGGTCTACTAAGCAAGATGTTGAAGGTTGAGTCTTGATCAAAAACCATGAAATCTGAATTGGATACAAGATCTCCAAACTGAGTTCTGGGTGTAATCTCGCCCAGTGGTTCTTGTTCATATTTATCATATCATTGTAACATCAACGTAGAAGGAGATAAATCATATTCTATGAGGCCCAATCGACGAAGTGTACGAATGGGGATGAGGTCGAATCATGAACCATTATCAACAAAGACTCTTCAGACGTCGACACCATTGACCTTTCTAGATAAGTATAAAGGTCTGATATGTCCATTCATGTCATCATATTCATCTTAATCTGTGGAAGATATCACTACATGGAATTCTGCAGGATTATTCTCAACATGTAGGCTGTAGTCGCACCAATTTCAGTTTCAAACTCCTGAGGACATGAAAAAGCCTCGATGAGTGCCTCCCAAAGTTCCTTGGATAAATTCAAGGCATCCAGAATTGATAACTTGGCCGGAACATGGGCCAAGTGTTTAAATACATCATACTTTTGATTCAAATGTCTACGTTTACCAATAGGAACATGTGGTTTCGCAGGTGCCTTAGAAGTTTATGTTTTGGAATTTGATGCATCTTGTACTGGGATAGGAGTTGGTAATAATCATGGATTTGGAAGATTATACTAATTAGGTGTATTTACTTGCTGGGTGGAAGAAAGTGGAACCTCCAACTAATCTTCTAGAATAACTGTGCCAGGACTAAATCTGCCCTGTGTAGAAGAACTTGTGTGTTCTTGTTGAGCTCGTTGAAGGGCTCTCCCATGAGTTTCTACTTCATACACAGTTCTACTAGGGGTAGAATAGGAATAGTTTCCCTTGAAAGATCCACATCTTCCCCAGTACCCTGAGCCTCTGGAACTCCCTCTAATTCCTCTGTTTGTTATAGGGAATTCAGGCTCATCAAAATCGAAACAGTGACTAGCATATGGGCTTGTTAAGTGAATCATATTAACTGAAAAAAAAATAATCTCTTCATCTGATGAAGAATCTGCCTAATTAGCCAATTTAGGCTGTGTCGTTTGGTGGGACGGTCCCCATGGATTCGAAGTAGATGGCATAAAACCATCCAGAGTCAAAGACAACTTAGGATTTGACACTATTTCATCATATTCTTATTGTTCCTCTTTCTTTGAATTAGGCCGTCCTTTTGAGGAATTTCCCTCTGATGAAGAGGTTTTTTCTGTGTCATTCATTACAGAAGACACAATTGGTTTCTTCAATTGCATTCGAAAAATGTCATGAGTTCGGTTGATCATTTTTATGACCATCCAATCATCATATTTTTCTTCATTTTGTTCTTGAATTTTTTCCACTCGCCTTCCTCCTCTGGATCTATAACAGTAACACATGCTACCTGAGCTGAAGAACCTTTCAGTTGGACTTGTCCCAAGTCAACCATTTTTTGAAGGAGTTCCTTGAAGACAAAACACTTCTGAATGGGATGCCCCAACATTTGATGAAATGGGAAATAATTGGGACGATCTTCATCTCTTTCTTGGTTTGGCCTCTTGGTCGTTGGCAATTGAACCAAATTATTTTCCAGAGCCGAAATGAAGTAACCAGGAACTTGTTCATTTCATAAAGAGTAGACTTTACTCTTAAAATCCTCAAATTGTTTTCGTCTTTGATCTCTTTGATCATCTTCACAAAACTGCCTTTGTTGTTGACTCTCAAGAGGTGGAGCCCTTCGAGAAGATGAAGGCCTTGAATTAGAAGCAGGTACAGGTGCTTGTTTAAGAATAACTGTAGCAGTCTGTACTTTACCCATTCTCTTTCCTGGAACTGATGGAATTACATGAGCTTTATCCTCAGTCTTTATAAGAGAATATTCAATCTGTTGAGTGATTGAATTAAGGTCTCGAAACACTACTTTGTATTTCATAGGGATCAAAGGCATGTGAAATTAATCACCCAAATTTTCCACACAGATTGGCAACAATTCCTCTTGAGGGAGTGCTAAGCTTAGGGAGTATGATAATCCCTTATAGTGAGAAATGAAATCTGAAATCCTTTCATTCTCCCTTTTCTTACAGTTTGTATGATCAAAAACTATTGTCTTTGGAAATGTTGAGCTAAATTGAAGAAAATATTGTTGACAAAGACCCTCCCACCCGGTAATTGACCAGGATTGCAAGCTTGTATACCAGAAAAAAGGAGGCCCTTGTAATGACTGTACAAAACATCTGAGCTTGACTTCTTCTTGTTGCTGAGGGGTTCCCATCATTGGATCGCAATGGGAAAAAAATGTGTTAAGTGTTGCTCTGGGTATCCTGACCCATTAATGATTGGGAATGAGGTACTTGCAAAATTTTATGGGGGAGGAATTGCGTCTACCCATTCAGGGTAAGCTCTCTTCTCCGGCTGAACCGGTGCACGCTTTTCTTCCATAGCTTCCAACCGAGCTGTTAATGACTCAATAATAGTTATTAACTTTTGAGAAATATCCGGAAGAGATAGGACTTGAGCAGGTGCAATGACTATTGCTTGGACAGATGTGGTGGGTGGTACTGCAACTAATGGTAGCACTGTCGATTGATATTTCACATAACCTGTAGGATTAGACCTTTGAGGGTGTATAGGAAGAGGAGGATATTCTTGATCCATCTCAGTAGCCACTACAAAGTTCCATTGGTTAACTGACTCCAGCACGCTTAGGAGGAAGACTTCCCTAAAGTAGTTCTGCATTCAAACTCCTCAACTACCTCATTTCTTCATGTTATTGTGCAAATATTTTCTCTAATGAGAGCGATTGGCCTTTTCCAGAGGACGGGTATGTAACCCGATTCTTTCCTTTCCCCTTATTTGACGCCTTTCAGAGAGGGAGAAGTTGGTTATTTGAAGGAATACACATATTCTAGGTAATCCTTTGATTTCGTGTACACACACCTTCTTAATTTGTGTCTGCGCATACAACTTATTGAACAAGAATATCTTCATCTAATCTCTCTGAGTGAGCCTCATCTGGTGGATCAGTAATAATGACATTGATGACATTAATTGATGCATAATGCATTTCATCCCTTATATCAGCATTTCTGCGATATTTCCTTCTTCCATGTTCTTGTTGAGACACTGCATTTTGCTGATTTGATCACTCAGGAACTTCTTGACGAACCGTAATGTGGAGTGAATTCTCTTGATAATTTTTATCTTCGTTCCTCTTGGAGATTCTTCCCTAATCGAGTGAAAATTGACTTTCTATGAGAAAGAGATTGAGGAGATGAAAATGTCCCCAGTCCGATGGACTGGGGTTCTTCTTACTGTTTCTGCTCAACTCATTGAATCCAATTTGTTGATTCCGAGGGTTGGGTTAAAAGGGTCCCCAGTCTAGAAAGCTGGGGTGGCTCTTGAGTTTCTATATCTGAGACTTTTGTGAAATCTCTCCTGATCTTGCAGACTTTAGTCTGGAAATTAGTTGGATGCATCAACCTGCATCCACTTTTATCTCCCGGCTCGAAAGACCATTGGATGATTTCTGACACTTCTGTCACTTGATGATGTTCTTGCTCCAAATGAGAGGCCTATTCAATATTATCATTTTCTTTATGCAGGAGTAATTCAACAACTTGTTCTCTGTATGCTTGATTTTGAGAAGAAATAGTTGAGGCATGTTCTTGAGTGAGACTTTGATTACAAAAAAAGCCAATTGGATGTGGCCAGCCATGGGCAATAACATTGCATGAAACCATTTTCGTCGGGATTTGCTGATTGGAGAGTAAAGTGAAATGTAGTGCTCCATAGATACCCCATCCCCTGATATGAATAATAGATGGGGCATTAGAAATTAACTGGTGTAACCTTATTAGTGCGCTAAGGCATGAATGTTGAAGGGATCTCTGCTGTTTTTTAGCCTTCAGATATCGTGAAACTGAGAGAGATGCCAAATCAACTTGGGGTTGTAACCCTTCTATTATCTTGACCTGATTTTCATATTCGTCATAATATAATATTTTCTTTTTCAACTAACAGAGAGTTTTCCATATGTTGAGATGAAAATCATGAATTCCATCTTCCGTCAACATCTCTGGAATGTCATACTGAGAATCAGCCAAAGGCCAAAACATAACTGGCACTTCACCTTTCTCTAGTTGTTTTTCCATTTTCAGTACATCCTCTTTATCATTCAATGAAGATTATTCTACCTGATTAGACCAGAGCTGGTGCTTCCTTGCTGCTTCATCAGATTCAACAGCATTTGTGGAGAATTCACGGATTAAATTATAAGATGAACGTCCTAGGGGTGGTTTGGAGAATGACCTACACCCCGGGATATCTTTGGATTGAGAAAGTGTTTCACCTGATAGTGGTAAAGCAACAGACATGACATGGTTCACATTTTCAAGTGCCTCAAGATAATAGGGCTTTCTCATCACTACATTCTCCATTGGAGAATTTTATAGGCAATGTGCAATATTACTGTGGAGAGGACTTTTGCAGCTAAATACATCACCATGGGGAGGACCACCATGGTCGGTTACAGCAAATGATGAAACATTTTTCCCCTAGATCTTCTGATCACAGAGAGGGTTCTTGTGGCTCTCATCTGAAGATGAATCTTTGAGATCGATCGAATTGTCATGAATCAAGCCTTCATGAGGAAGTGTTGGGTGTAGACTTTCGGAATTAATGTTCTAACTATTAGGAACTGAGAGAGTAGAATCTGGAGTTGCAACAGACAATTGTCTGAGTGCATCAAGAACTCCAACATCGATTAAGGCCTCATTACAGATTGGACCTTGATTTCCTGACTGTGCTGGGCGGGCCTTCTTCTTAGATGACTTCTTACTCAATTTGTGAACCACTTGTTGACAAAAGTGGTCATTATGGGCATGTGTATGTTCCTGCTCAAGAGAAATTATCAGGTTAGGCTGATTATCTCCACTCAAATTAGGTGTATGTGCCTAACTTGGATGTCCATATGATATGGGGGAGTACACCACACAACCCTCTTGGACTGGAACAGATGTGTGTGTCTGTTCCGGAGTGAACTGTTGATGTGTCACTCTACGGGAAGGGATATATTTATGTGTCTTTCCCTGAGATGCTACCGAAGTTGTTATAATATCCTGGTAGGCATCCAGAATATGAGAATGGATTTTCTTCTTCTCACTCACCATTTATAGAATGTGATTGGTGACTTCAACGACTGGAATGGGGATATGCATCCATTCATTTCTTGGAGTAGGTGTTTGTGCCTGCTCCTGTCCTCCTTTTCCTGTCAGTGAATTCTGACAATACTCATGTGTGGGGGTAGAGAGTTGAGTCTGCCTCCTATTTGTCGTCGGAGCTTTTTGACTGATTTCTATGAATGCTACCAAACTAGACTATTGGTAGGATAAATCAATACTAGCAGGTGTATGTGCCTTCTAATTGCACTCTACCGAATGTGGTTGATGAGCTTCCTTTAATAATGATAGACGAGGCTGCTAGCAGGATTGATGAGTGTAAGCAGGTGTATGCGCCTGTTTACCAGCTATCAATGCATTGGGTTGGCGGGATCCATCGTATGTAGTCAGACGAGCCTATTGACTAGCCAATGATTTATAAATAGGTGTATGTTCCTGTTTATAGTACTCCACCAGAATTTCCTGGCGGGATTGGCGTGATGCCGCGAGACGAGTCTGCTGCATAGCAGAATTAAAAAGGACGGGTGTGTGTGCCCACTCGTTGCTTGCCACCAAGTTAGGTTGGTGGAATTCTCCAGAATCAACAGAGATAAGAACCTACCCACTGTTAACCAGTTGTCGCCTCTCGTGGTTCATCTTGCATGCTCAGGTTCGAGGAACCTGAGACGAATGCCTGGAGACAACACCCTCATCATGTTGAGGGCGCACTGCAACATGATTCTGGTGGCAATTGTTGATGGGAGCCCTCAGGAAGGACTCATGTATCATTGAGTTAAGTCCATGAGGGACCTGCTCATTCACCTCCCCAGAATACGGGAGGGAATATTGATTGCGTTCTGGGGATAATGACCCGAAACGGTTAGAGATGGTAGTTAGCACCGCCTGCTTCTTGTTCACTGGTCATCACTGTCCGGATGACCAGGGTGAGTTATTGACTTGGAGGGCTTGTATAGCAGCCTCTAGAGTTGGAATGGTACTGTGTTGACGGTACTCCTTAACCAGCACATTTGATACCCAACGTTGAAGACACTGTGTAGGTGATGTCTTCCTCAAAGCGGACGACGATCCAGCAGGAGTAGCAGTAGATGCATTCACAATAGAGGTCTTCATAGCAGAGGCATTCATAGACATGAGCTTAAGAAAATCCATTCTTATAATGCAGATTATCTTGGAAAATAATGTCTGTTTGATATAAAAAACCTAATCAAGATAAGTTCGGCTGCTACTATTTTGGATGAGTACATATGTTATTGATTGTTCTGTTGGCCCACTCATTGAGTTTTAAATAGGGGCCTAACAAAAAAGTAAAACATCATTTTAACTTGGTTAAGTATTCACGTCGGGTTCACCATTTTTTGTTTCCTCTAGAATTGGGGATGACCTCATTGATTTAAGGTTCAAACCTTCCAAGCGGTTTCTAACGGGATTGTTTGTAGAACCGGAAACATCCAATGATTCTATATCCATTTGGACATACTTTCCAATGGTAGGTGATCACTAGTTATGAACCGATGAGGCATAAGAATTTTCATTGGTTGAGAGGATGGGAGTTCGGACTCATCACACCTTTTTGGGGGGAATTATTGTCTACTCCGGGACTTTCGTTATAGAATTATGTTTATGTTTGTGAATCCTTATTACATTACCAAGTATAAAAATGATCATTCCTTTAGATCTGACAATCAATAATTAGTATGAATGAAATTTAGAGATTCTTTTGTATGTATTAGAGGCTCTTCATCGACATAGAATCATCTGTATTTGTTAGAGATTCTTAGTCAATGGTATCATTGAATACATAAAAGTATCTTTGTCATTATGATGAACATATAGGTTTTAAATCCACTCAGTGGGGAACTTGAAGTTTATTTTCATTCAGAAGGACATGGATTATTTCAGAGTTGGGATAGTACCCGCAGATGGGCTACCTATGTATCCTTTGTTTTAGAAAAGAAATCAGAACCCACCTAGTTCTAGTAAATAATTATGAGGTTTATGCATGATTAATGGATTAAAGAAAGATTTCATAATTACTTTTACACTCTAATCTCATGTGAGTCATGCTCGGTGTGAGAAACAAAAGGTATTGGTAAAAACAGAAAATAGTGCCATCATAAGAAATGATGTGGGGCTTATGTATGTATGACTGCCCAAATAGATGAATATTAGGATTTACATCAGGGAAGAAACCCGGGAACAAGGTCTGCAAAGGTATATGTACTCTATGGCGATTTGGATACTCTAACTTGGGGATTACTCTTGAGGAAGATGCCCAAATTAGGAGGGGACTTATGGTTGGGGTTTACTCATGAGAAGGAATCCCAAATAAAAAGTAAATTAAGACTAGTTAAGAGAAATTATTACTTGGGCTTATTCCTGAGAAGGAGGCCCAGGTTAAAGAATTTGAGAATTGGGGCTTACTCCTAAGGAGGAGGCCCATGTTAAAGGGACTTATAACTTGGGGCTTACTCCTGAGGAGGATGAGCAGATTAAAGGGGAACTTTAATTTATGATTGGGACTTACTCCTGAAAAGGAATCCCTGGTTAAAGGAATTTGTATTTGGGGCTTACTCCTAAGGAGGATGCCCATATTTTGTAACATGGGGCATACTCCTGAAGAGGATGCCCAAATTTTAAAGGAACCTGAAGACAAGGGCTTACTCCTGAAAAGGAAGCCTAGGTTATGGGACTTGGGGCTTTCTCCTAAGGAGGATGCCCACATTTGGAATTTTGTGATTGTGACTTACTATTGAGAAGGAGGCCCATTTAGAGAAATTATGACTGGGGCTTACTCTTGAAAAGGAGGCCCAGGTTAAAGGAATCTATCATCGTTAAAGGATGAGGTTGAATGAATGAAATCTCCAACCTTAGTGATATAAAGATTTGTAAATCACTAGGTTTTGAGAGATGTTCCATATAATTTCATTCAGATAAGGAAGCCAACAAGGAAATGATGCCATGAATGGCTTTGGAGAGAGTTATGAAGGCTTAATCTTGAAGAGGATAGGTGGATAGGCATAAGAGAGGTAAAATAGGTAGGAGGGACACCCAAAAAGAAGGTGGCGTGCAATTCCTGTGTGGGCGCGCAAGTCTTGGTTGCGTAAGTATACTTGCACGACACATGGGTACTTGCGCGACGGTTAACCCTTAGGGTAATACTTGGGCGAGACTTGGCACAATCCCTTAGTATTATCCATAGAGGCTTCCAGAAGAGGGGCACACATGTTCTATAGAAGGGGTAAGGCGGCATGAATGTGTGGCCGTTTCCCTCAAGGGTTGGCCACTTAGGCACGCATGTGTTGATGAGTTTCAAAACTTTGGCCTTACTCCCCCTCTTTGGATCTTCCTTTATAGGTAAGAAATTTCCTTAGAAGGGTTTGGAAGCTTTGAGAAGAGACTAGGGCGTTGGGAGCTCAAATCTGAGTTTCTGGAATTTTTCCTCCCCGAAATGAGGGGCCTACCGGGGGTATTTAAAGGATGGTGAAGACCCTGGGTGAAAAATCAAGGAGGGCGTGCAAGTCACCTGCGCGATCACTATGCGACGTGAAAGTATACTTGTAGGACAATGATGAAACTTGCACGACCCGAGTGGGAATACATCCTTCTCCATGCCTATGTTGATTTTTGAGGTTTCTTTAAAGGATGAATCACGTTGGACACATGTATTTCCCTTTTTAAGTCATTAGACTTTGTGAAAGAAAGGAGCGTCAACAAAGACTTATACAGAACTCTGAGGAAAACCTTAGATCTTGATCAGATAAAATAGAATGTGGTACTCCATGAAACCTTACCACATACATAATTCATATCCTACAAATCTAATCTAGTTATAAATCTTATCTAAGGGTAAATAAATGTTCTGATTTAATAACGTAATTGATCACAACCAAAATAATACTGTTCACTTCATATGTTTTTTTTCGGGTTTGATGATTAAATTTGTAGTAGTGTCCTCCCACATCTATTATTGTATGGGTAATGGTTGTAATAGCCCATTATACTTATATCTATTATGATTAAACTTCTAACAAACAAGTCATTGAGATGCATAATCTGCAATATCACCATTTCATGTTATCACACCTTAAATACACTTTCATTTCTCTTTAAATATTAAAACTTCTTGGATAAATATAGAATTAAAAACAATGATCATCATCCAATATATCATCCATGATGTATACTATTTATGGGACATAAACTTGGTTCATGAACCTTATTATTCCATCATAACCAAAGATTAACTAAAGACCATTTATCAACTTCTTTAGCAGTTCCATGTCCTCCTTCTACCCCTCCTTAATTCTTACATGGTTTGATTTTAAAACATTCACCTAATAAAGAAATTTTCTTTCAAATTTTATCATGATTTTAATAACCATTTCCAAAAATCCATAAATATTTGATCTATTTCAATCCTAATCATGGAAAATATCACATTGTCCTTATGACTTAGAGTATCCACAACCTTGTCCACCATCCTGGGTGGTAGTATATTAAGAAGTCATAATCATTAATAAATTCTATGTACCACCTTTGGAGAATATTCCAATCTATTTTTTTGAATGTATACTTCAATTTTTTAGGATCAGTTTATAGATAAAATATTCTACTATAAAGACAATATCTCCATTTATTCTAAGAGAATATAACAACTATTAAAAAAATCATGAGTGAGTTAGTTTTTCTTCTGAATTTTTAATTGGTGTAAGACATAAGCAAGAACCATACCACTATACATGAGTATGTATCCTAGTTCCTTCTTTGATATATCATTATTTATCACAAAACCTTCTCCACTATATTGTAGTATAAGAATATAAACCTATAAAAACCTTCATTTAGTTCCTTGAAAATTTCCTTGCATTAATATGGCTGAAAGAACATTCCTACATTTTGAGTACACATTATTATTGAATTATATAGCATTGAATAATCCCTTATAAAGAATTGGTATTATCTATACAACCCTCTATAACTATAAATCATGGTTACCATGGTTTTTTGAGATCATTTCTCAATATATTATATCTTTTAAGGACTTATATATATACCATTAGTTGAGAATATATAACCCGATAATGAAACTTCTATAACCAAAATTTACAATTTTTAAATTTTACAGACAACTATTTTTCAGCAGGGCCTTCAACATGATATTCATAAAATATATATATTCTTCCATACCCATGAAATATAAAATAACATCATATATAAAGACTATAATAAAATGATCATTGTAATCCAAAAAGACTCTATAAACTAGATACTTAAAGATATTAGGGGATTTGGTGTGTCTAAATAGAATCACTATAAATTCATAATGACTATACCTTGTATATAACGTTGTATTTGGTATATCCACCTTATTGACCCATATCTAATGATATCGAGAATAAAGGCCAATCAAGGAAATGTATTGATCTCTACATTGTTGTTCAATCATGAAATAAATATTGGGTAAAGAATATATCTTATTGACTGTGATATTTTTATGCTATTTAAAATCAATGAAAGTATGCATTGAACCATATTTATTATTTAAAAAAAGATCATGAATACTCTTTGGTGACACTATATGGAATATGAATTTCTTATAAATATTCTCTTGGATTTTATACTTCAATTACTGAAACTCAATATGGTCTATTCTATATAGAGTATTTGAAATACATGTAGCACAAGGTATGAGTTCTATTAAAAATCAACATCATCATTTATGGGAATAATAGGAATTACATTAGGTAATAAATCAACATAATCTCAAGAAATAGACATGTATTTAATGTTGAGTTTCTCCACAACCATTCGATATAAATATCTCTCATGAATAAGTAGTAATAACTATAAAATGGAATTAACTTCCATTAGATGTTTATATTCATCCTCACATTAAAATACATTCATAGGTTGATTCAGAATACATAGTGTGACTTAACTCCCATGAAAATTGATATGCGATATATATAGAGATTCGAGATATACTCAAAACCATATCAATTTCAAGAATTGGTAGAATCACAATATTTATAAGAATAACATTCCTACAAACTTCTATCATAGAGTAGATATTGACTTGAAATGTGATCATCATACCATTATGATTCTTTACTATAAAATAAAAATATAATCATTTAGGGGGTTATGTGATACAATTATAAGATTCAATATGTTTAAAAAAGTATGTACATCATGAATATAATAAAATACTCATAGTTCTAGAGTTTTTTGTAGTGAACCACTTCAATAGTTATAATCACCTGAGATTTCCCTTTTTCAATTGGATGAAGAGGTTGCTAACATCGATTTTCATCACTAACACTCAGATTTATACACAAATTTTTATAATGAATACACTAAATAATGTTATAAAATTGGAATTTGGGTGGAATATTTGGTTTATATTTTTCACCATTCCTTTTATAAATGGATAAATTAATATAACTTAGATATTATATTCCGTGATGATATTATTTTCCAAAAATAATACATTTACCAGACCTTATAAGTCAATTTCCACCATGCTTCCTTCCACATTTAACATAAAGGGAGATTAATATTCTTTCTTGTAAGTGTTTTATTATTAGAAATTCCATGAAAATGCATATCCCTAATTTTTCCCAAAAACCATGAGAACACTAAGAGTATTCAATTTCAATTTTAATCTTGATATAACAATTAATTATTTCATCATACTTTTCAATTCCTCCTATAGAAAATTCCTTTTCAAGACTTTGTCTCAAGACACTAAATAATTAATCAATTTCTCTATCATGGTTGATGAAAAAACCTGAATCATACCATGAATGTGTTGTAAAATTTTCATCGTTGGTACTGATAGATTAATCATCCTTCTATTCAAGTTCCAGAAGTTCCCTATCAATTTTAGTTTGAAGCATTCAAGTAAAATTTTTATTGAAAAATATATTCTTAAATTCTTCATATGTAATGGAGTCAATTTACAGCTCTTGTAACATTGTAATTGTAAGATTCAACAATTTATTTTTCTTTTAATTCTAAATGATAGACATCCTTGATAAGATTTTCATGTTTTAGAAATTGGAGAATGGAAAAAAATTAGTTACATGGATTAATTGTTTAAAAATTTCTAGATTAGAGGATCTACTAAAGGATAGGGAATGTTTATATATAAATGACTCAATTGTTAGTTGATACTTTCTTTGGTCATTTCATGTTACCATTAATAGGTTGCATGAGTTGGGAGGGAATATCCACAAGATTTTTCATCCTAAATACCATTTTTTGGTCTATCATGAGGTTATTCATTTAATTTATTATAACATTTAGTTATAACATGGTAGCTCGTAGGTCCAACCATTGACTAAGACCAAAAATCATAGTGTGAAAAATAAAAATTATAGTGAATATTCATTTAATAATATAATATAATTCATAGGATGTATAAATCATGAAACATTGTTTTCAATCCAAGCTACCTTAGGTTTAACTGAAGTCATCCATGGCCACCACTTATTCATATACTTTAGAATAGTTCCTAGAGAAAATCTGAATTAAACTGATAATATCCACCAATTATTGTACATAAAATTGTTAAGTCTTAGGCCCCATAATTATGATACAGTGATGATTGAGTTAATATAAGATATTCCCCTTTCAGATTTGTTGCCCCAATATACTTGTGTTTCATAGCCATATCAACATGATAATATTTTGACATGGATGTGTTTTATAGGAAAACCAAACAATATCTACATTAACATGGATTCTAAATATTATACTATACTTATAATTATCCCTACGGTTTTAGAAAATGTTCTTTAATCCTAATATCCGAAAATAACTAAACCCGGTTTTGATGCCAACTTAGGTGACCATAGCATTTATAAATATATTTTACATCATTTTAGATAAATATTAAATTAGTATCACAATAATAAATTACCTAAAACCATAAATATTTTTTATTTTTTATACATGATATTTGATCATCTTATTTCATAAAATATCTTAAACATCACCCACAAAATTATTCTTGCATAGTACACTTCTTCAACATAACCTAATTAAAACATTTCTTCAAAACCTGGGAAATGGAAATATAAGAAAAGGTGATATTAGATTCTCAATAAGGGTAATCATAATAGAGATCAATAGTTCATTATAAATAATAATAATATAATCTTGATTTTATGAGAAACTTGTCATAACTTATGAAAATCATACACAATCAGTCAATGGTTATTAACCATAAATCATAGCGTAAGGATTTGTTATAAAAAATGTCAGAAGTCATATGTGTATAGAATTATCAATAATAAATCACGATCTATTAGAATATATAATAATAATTAGATATAAGTTTTTTATATACATAATGATATAAAATAATTTTCTTAGTTAGGTCTCACTACCATGAATATCATAGTGGATTGGGTTCCCTCCATATTATATCATTTCCTTAGATAAGGTTCATTAAAAAGACTATCTTATTAAACAAAGTCCCATACTAAACTAGATAAACTCTCCATTATGATATATCAACATTTACCCAATAAATTGGAGTTATATGTAATTAAAATACCATATATTATATAATGATAATCATATATGTGTGTTTGGTGTCCTGTGTTTTTGGACAAGACTAAAATACAAATGTTTTTGAACTTTTTTATATACTACACTATTCGTTTTTAAAATCAACCATAGGAAAGAAGTTTCTTGAGTTGGGTTCTTTTAATGTGTTGACAACAGGATTGGGTAAAGGCTCGAGGATTTTCCTAAATGGCAAGATGGGTTTCGAGAGAATTGGACCAGGCAGTAATGTTCGCACTGGCAGCGCACGGTTCGTCAAACCTGTAAAGGCCAGCCATGCATAATAAGGAAGGTTTCTAGTAGTGGATGAAAAATATGTGCACAGTCTATCTCATCATGCAAGTCAAAACATATGGTCTACCCAGTTTTGAGTTTCGTGTTAAATGAATTTAAATAAATTAAAGGTCGAAATGAATTTAATTACATCTGTTGTTGGGGGTTAACATTAATTAAATTACATTTAGTGAATTTCATTAAATGAAGTTGATATGGATAAGTTATTCTATTAAATTGAGATGAAAAGAATTAAATTTATTTTAAATAATGATGAGGTAGAGTGTTTATTTATTTAAATTTATATTAGAAGAATTTAATTAAATTATAGGTAAATGCGGATTTGGGGATTATTAAAGATGGGAAATATTAAATCGTAAAATTTAATTGATCTTAAAATTAGGAGTTGAGGTTTAATTTAATTAAATTTAAGGAAAATATGATTTTTACTAATTAATGTGAAATAGTGGTTTTATTTAATTAAATTCATGGTTAAGAAGAATTTAATTAGTCATAGAGAAATATGGGATTATTATTTAATTAAATTGAGGTCAAGATAAGTTTACTAAATAATCTTGATGAGTTGGTGTTTTTAATTTTATTTAATTTTGTTCATAGAATTTAATTAAATTACACAAATTGGGGAAATTATTTAATTAAATTTAGTTGGAATGAATTTAATTAAATAAAGATAAATGAGGTGTCTATTTTTTTAATTAAATTATGTTTAGATAATTTAACTAAATAATTATGAGTTAGAAAATTTATTTAATTAAATTCAGTTTGAAATGAATTTTATTAAATGATGTGTTAAATGTGGAGTTAATATTTTATCTAATTAAATTGAAGGTTAAGATGAATATAATTATTTGCTGAAAATGGTGGTTTTATTTAATTAAATTATATTAAGATATTTTAATTAAACAATGATGTGTTGAAAAATTTATTTAATTAAATTAATTAGAGAAAAATTTATTTAAATTTTGAGTTAAATGTGGAGTTGGAATTTTATTTAGTTAAATTCAAGGTTTGGATGAATGTAATTATATGATGAAAATTGAGGTGTTATTTTATTAAATTGTTTCAAGATAATATAATTAAGTGATGATGTGTTGGATAATTTCATTAATTTAATTAATTGGAGAAGAATTTAATTCAATGATGTGTTAAATGTTGAGTTAGAGATTTATCTCGTTAAATTCATGGTTAAGATGAATTTAATTATTTGATAAAAGGGAGGTTTTAATTAATTAACATTTATTGAGGTAATTGAGTTAAATAATTCTATGTTGGAAAATTTATTTTGTTATATTCATTTGAGAAGAATTTATTTAAATGACGTGTTATTGTGGAGTTTTGGGTTTTATCAAAAAATACTTTTATTTAATGATAATAATAATAATGATTATTATTATGGTGGTTTTATTTAATCAAACTAAGGTTTAAAAATTTAATATAATGAGGTGATATTTAGAGTTTTATTTAGTTAAATTGAGTTAAATGGAATTTAATTAAATGATGGGAAATTGGGGTTTTATTTAATTAAATTCAAGGTTGAGAGAAAATTATTTAATTCATGCGAAATAGGAGTTTTAATTTAATTTAATTAAATATTGAGAGAATTTAATTAAATATCATTATTTGGAGAATTTATTTAATTAAATTCAGCTGAAGAGAATTTAATTTAATAATTTTTAAATGGGAGATTGGAGTTTAACAATGCGGTATAATATTAAAGTTTAATAATAATAATATGATGGTAATAATTATTATTATTATATTAATTATTATATTTTAAATTAGAATTCTAATTTATTTAATGGAGAAAAGAAGAGGGAGGTTCACCTCTCCCTACTCGTAAAGGGGGCGCGATGCACCCAAGGTGCAACACCCACGGGTGGTGCACCGCCCTCTTCTCTGATTCCCTCTTTACACAAATATCTCCTCCCGATGTCTTTAAGGTAGTTTTTGGTCTCGTCAAGGTAATTCCATTTCCACATGTTTTGTTCTCTGCATTATCCGTCTCGACTCTCCATCACCCGGTTTCAGTTTGGAACAAACCCTAGGTTCGAGATTAACCTAGATTTATTATTTCATTCGATACTAGGTGGCGTTGAAGAAGACCCGAGACTTGTTTGGTTGTATTTCTTCAACCGATGCTAAAGGTTTGGTGGTTTGGTTTGAATTGGTTCACCGTCACAACTTTTAGGTAAGGATTTAAACCGGATAATTGTTTTATCACCCAGTAAATAATATTATTATAGTGTATTTGAGTTGGACTGAATTTATTAGTGGTGCGTTGGTCCTCAACGCACTAATTTTGGATGCCAGTTATAATTGTATGGTTATGAGACCAATTCCAAGTAATGGCATGCAATATTGTGGAAGTGTGTGTGAGCGAGCGCATTACGAGTTGAGTTAGAAAGCATTGACCTAACCAATTACTTGAGGTAAGGTCCTCAACACTGATTTTATTTGAAAAAATGTAGTTTTTGTTAATCTACCACTTTTGATAAAGGTGATTCCAATATTAGAGAAAATTTCTTATTGGTATAAAATTATTTGTTAGATTACAAAATCACATTTTTGTAATAAAACCCCTCAAACGGAGGTGCGCTACCTTCAAGATAAAGAACATAATGTTTATATTGATATGTACATTTAGCGTGCTGATATGTGTTTTTCTATTTTCATCCTTACATATTGAAAAACTTGGGTTATGTGGTAATTATGAGTATTAGTTGGGATAAGGTGTGATAATAATTTGTAAATTAATAATGTGATTTGAAATTATAATTGAGATAATAATAATCGAATATTTAATTATGAGATATTAAATTAATTAAGATGATAAAATTTTTTATGAATTAATTATGTGATTTGAGATTATAATTATCAAGGAATTATTTTTGAGATATTAAATTGGTTAAGTTGAGATAATTAATTTTTAATTAATTATGTTCTTTGAGATGATAATTAATCAGATGATTAATTATGAGATATTTAATTGGTTAATTATAGATAATTAATTATTAATTAATTATGTGTTATGATATTGTAATATAGAAAATTAATCCGGGGATTAATTAAGAGATTTCGATTGGGGATAAGCAAAGATAATTAATTTGTGAATTAATTATGTGATATTGGGATGGTTTCTATGAGATAATTATTTTGTTAATAAATTATTTAATATTTTGATGGTTTCCTTTTGATTAGTAAATTATTAAATCCACTAGAGAAATTGATGTGGTCAATTAATGGTTGTATTAATTAATGTTATAGTAATTATTAATTAATTATTAAGTTAACTAAGGTAATTTCTGTGTTTAACCATTCGTTGAGTTTGTAGTGAATTTAATGTTGTTAATTAGTTATTGAATTTGTTAATGAAATGAATTAATTGATGGGATCTTGGGGTGCAAGACATGAAATTATAAACCCATGATATACATATTTGTATGATTAATAAATGTGTTTTGGGACAGATACTGATGCTTAAAATACTCACGGGGAGCTAGACATGGAGTTCTACACCCAACATGTATACTAATTTTCTTTTATGGTACATTGAATGATCATCCAAATACCCATGGGTTGTGATACATGGACTGATGCTCCAAATACTCACAGGGGTGCTAGACATTAAATTCTACACCAATTAATTTTCATTTGAATCTGGGTCCATTTGTTTGTACATGAATTGAATTAAATGGATAATGAATGCCGATGAGATGTAATGATTTGTGAATTGAATAAAATAAATGGATCATACTCCTGCATTAACGAGACATGTATTAAGATATGGGTGTCTAGGGGAACCCGAAGATTTATGCAGTAAAATAAAGAATATCAAATAGTGGGATAAATAGTTTATTTATGCAATATATATATAGATCCTATTTAGATTTTTATTTCCAGCTACAAGTTGGAGAAGGTATCTCTATTAGGTGTCTCTTAAGAATATTGATGGGATGTAGTTTATTTATTCAATTTTGATATTACTTTTTTATACCTACATATTGTTTATTTATATTGAATTCTCTAGATTGAGCTAGCCACCAGTGGTCCTAGACTACTGAGATTTATATCTCACACCCTATTCAGGATGCCATTGAACTAGGGTATCTATGTGTACTTTCTTGTTTATAGGGCTATGGACTCTTTCTTGTGGTTTTTTACATGTACTTGGGAATTATGATCAAAGGACCGAGTGGAATCTCAGGATGCTTGGGGAGACTTCCCATACAACTTTGAGTCCATACCTTATTTATGTATTGAAATGTTAATCATCTTTTTTATGCTTTAAAATAT
Organism: Viscum album; assembly: GCA_963277665.1. NCBI lineage: Eukaryota > Viridiplantae > Streptophyta > Magnoliopsida > Santalales > Viscaceae > Viscum > Viscum album. The sequence continues at coordinate 193,800,082 of OY728122.1, forward strand.
TTATCACCATTACATTCATGCATTTTATAAACCGGTGTTGGCCTATTTTCATTATAAATTCGATTATTTCCTAAATACGCTCCCTCTATTACCTTAATTTACTATTTGTTACCATTTTTAACTCTAAATATGAGGGTATAGTCTCCCCAATGACTATCTTTATACCCTCCCTTCTAGTCGGTAGCCTCTTGAATATAGGTAGACATTCTTGAGGTCACTTGGTGATAGGGTGGGACACCTGTTCGATGGTAAGCCAAGTCAGGATGTTACAAAGTGGTATCAAAGGGTCAGGTTTTCTTTCTTTTTTCCATTTTTCTTTCTATTTTGGTTTGGTAGGAAAGATAATATAAATGTTTTGATGGTCGGTTAATATTTGTGGTTGGGACGGATTACCCCATGTACATGAAATAACAATGTGTCTAGGGATTTGAAAAGATGTTTATACTGTTTGAGGTTACAATTGATATGATTTCACCTTGGGTGACTTTTTAATTTTCCACTAATTGTTTATTAAAATTTGGAACATTTTATTGGTCATTCTATGGTAAGAAGTTTTCAATACACGTATCATCCTAGACACTTAATTATTCCCAACCCATGCATATCACATGCCATGCAGTTGCATTAGTAAGATGAATGCTAATTTGGATTGTGTTCCTTTGGTCGAATGCCATGTTTTGATTTGATTTAGCCTTCCCCATTTATATATCATGTTTTTGTGATGGATATAACTAAATTGGGTGTTCATATTCCATGTTTCCTATGTTTTTAGCAAGTTTTGTAGTTGTGTCTTGATTCAGTGTTATAATATGTTATGCTGTTACTTTTTATGATAACATGCTAGAGTAGTTTTGATTTGAAAATTGTTACCTGAGTGGAAATTGATTGGTTGGACTTACAATAGGATCCAGTTTCAGTATAAGTTGTATGGGAATCTTATAACTAGGAAAAGGGAAACCCAGGTATTGGAATAATTGAAAAAGGGCTGCTATAGTTTAAAAAAATGTTAAATTGAAATTGAATATGATAAATAGGAGTGAAATTCCAGGGGTATGATCAATCAGAACCTTAAATATACATTGGTTATTTGAGAATGTAGCATGGTTGTTCAAAGGTGACTTCTTGTCCTTGCTGGGATGGCTAGTTTTGTAGTAGCTTATGATGGATGCTCAAGGATGCGATTTTTTTTAAGGTGGGTAAATTTTGAAGATCTGGGTTTTTGGAACAGACTAAAATGCGATATTTTTGGACATTTTTATTTACTACATGATTCGGTTTTATAACCAAGCTTCATAATGAAGTTTCATGAGTTTGGTTCTTTGACATTGTTGATAACTGTCTTGCGTAAAAGATCGAGGAGTTTCATGGATGGAAGGATAGGTTTTGGGAGAGTTGGACTAGACAGTGATGTTCCCACGAGCTGCACAAAGTTTGTAAAAAATGTTTGGGTCAGACATGCAATATATGGTAGGTGTCCAGTAGTGGATGCATGGTATGTGCATAGTCTATAAGACTGTGTAATTAACACTATAATAGCTACCCAGTTTTGAGTTTTGTGTTAAATTTTTTTAATTAAATCCTGGTTTCAAAGGAATTTACTTATATGAGCTATTAGGGGCTTCTTTTAATTAAATTTTATTGAGAAAATTTAATGAAATGAAATTCATATGGAGAAGTTATTTAATTAAATTGATATAGAAAGAATTAAATTTAAATTGAATGATGATGAGTTGGAGTTTTTATTTAATTAAATTGATATGAGTTTAATATAATTAAATGACTGGTAAATGAGGAGTTGGGGGTTATAAAATAAGGGAAATATTAAATGGTAATATTAAAATGATGTGTAAATAAAGAGTTGAGGTTTCATTTAATTAAATTCAAAAAAGAGGAATTTAATCAGTTAATTCAAAATAAAAGTTTTATTTAATTAAATTCAAGGTTATAATGAATTTAATTAGTCGTTATGAAATGTGGGACTATTATTTAATTAAAATGATGTTAAGGGAATTTAACTAAATAATGTTGATGAGTTAGAGTTTTTAATTTAATTAAATTTTGATCAACAAATTTAATTAAATAACATGAATTAAAGAAAGTATTTAATTAAATTCAGTTGTAATGAATTTAATTAGATTATGATTAATGAGGAATCGGGGTTTTTAAAGTAAATTACGTTTAGACAATTTAATTAAATAAGAATGATTGGGATATTTTTGTTAATTAAATTCAGTTCGAAAGGAATTTAATAAATTTATGTTTTAAATGTGTCATTGGGGTTTTATCTAATAAATTCAAGGTTAATATGAATTTAATTATTTAATGAAAATGGGTGTTTTATTCAATTAGATTTTATTTGGATAATTTAATTAAATAATGATGTGTTGGAGAATTTATTTAATTAATTTTGTTGGAGCAGAATTTAATTAAATGGTGTGTTAAATGTGGTGTTGGGGTTTTATATGGTTAAATTCAAGGTTAAGATGAATTTATTTATTTTATTTAAATGTGGGTTTTCTTTAATTAAATTGTTTTGAGGGAATTTAATTAAATAATGATGTGTTTGATAATTTATTTAATTAAATTAATTGGATAATAATTTAATTAAATGATGTGTTAAATGTGGATTTGGGGTTTTATCTTGCTAAATTAATGGTTAAGATGAATTTAATTATTTGATAAAAAATGTGGGTATAATTTATTTTAATTGTATTGAGATAATTTAATTAAAAATTAGGTATTGGAGAATTTATTTAATTAAATTTTTCAGAGAAAAATGTATTTAAAAGATGTGTAATTAGAGAGTACTGGGTTTTGTCAAAGAATCATTTCATTAAATGATAATAATAATAACAGTTATTGTTTTGGCTATTTTATTTAATTAAATCGTGGCTGAGAAATTTAGTTAAATAAGGTGATATAGAAGGATTTATTTAGTTAAAGCGAGTTAAATGGAATTTAATTAAATGATGTAAAATGGAGATGTTATGTAATTAAATTCAAGGTTAAGAAAAATATAATTATTTGATGTAAAAGTAGGGGTTTAATTTAATTAAATTTAATATTGGGAGAATTTAATTAAATAGCATGATTTGGAGAATTCATTTAGTTAAATTTGGTTGACGAGAATTTAATTAAATAATGTGTAAATGGTAGTTTGGATTCTATCAAATGGGTATAATATTAAATGGTAATAATAATAATAATATGATGTTTATTATTATCATATTTTAAATTATATTTTTAATGTATCTAAGGAGGAAAAAAAGAGGAAGGCATGCCGCTCCCTCCTCTTAAAAGGGCTACAACAAACCCATGTTGCAGCACAAATGGGTGGCGCACCACCCTCCTCTCTGTCTCCCTCTTTGCATGGCTATCTCTTCTCGGAGTCATCATGGAAGCTATTTTTCTTGTCAGGTAAGTCCTCTTACGCATGTTTTGTTCTTTGCATCAGTCATCTCATCTCTCCTTTTCTTGGGTTTCATTGGGACAAAATCCTAGGTTCAAGATTTACCTTGATTTATTGTTTCTTCTAATCCTAGGAGGTTCGAAAGATGTCTCGGGACCCATTGGGTTGTATTTCTACAACCTCCACTAAGTCATTGTAGTTCGACTTGAATTGGTTCTCCACCGTTGTTTTCTATTAAGACTATAAACATGCTAATTGGTTTCTCACCCTTTAAATTAGATGATTATGTTGAATTTGAGTTACAGTGAATTAATTAGGGGTGCGTTGGTCCTCACCACACTACTTTTCGGTTTCAGTTATTATTTTAGGGTGATGCGACCAATTCCTAGTATGAACGTATAATATTGTGGAAGTGCGTGTGCTGGTGCACATTTCTGTTGGAGTTTGAAAGAATTGTCCCTACCAATTACTTAAGGTTGGGAACTCAACGGTGATTTTTTTGTTGAAAGAATGATGTTTTTGTTAATCTAATTCTTTTTGTAAAGATGAGTGCAATATTGGAGAAAAAATCTTATTGGTATAAAATGATTTATTAGATCACAAAATCACAATTTTGTAATAAAACCCCTCTAAGGAAGGTGTGCTGCATTCAAGTTAAAAACATATTATTTAGATTGATATGTTCATTTATCTACTGATATGTGTTTTCCTATTTCTATCCTTACTAGTTGATGCAAATGAGTTAAGTGGTAATTATGAGAATTATGTGGGACACGTTGTGAAAACTAATTGTAAATTAATCATGTGCTTTGAGATAATAATTATCGAGGAATAATTTATGATATATTAAATTGTTTATGTTGAGATAATTAATTATGAATTAATTATGTGTTATACTATTTTAATATAGAAAATTAATCGAGGGATTAAAAATAAGATTTCGATTTAGGGCTAAGCTGAGATAATTAATTTTTTAATTAATTACGTGATATTGAGATGGTTTCCTTGAGATAATTATTATTTTAATTAATTATACAATATCAAGATAGTCAAATTTTGATTAAATAATTGATAAATTAACTATATAAATTATTGATATTATTTAATGGTTGAATTAATTAATTTTATAGTATGTATTCGTTAATTTTTGAGTTAACTAAGGGAATTTCTATGGTTAACTATTTTTTTGATTTTGTAGTTAATGTAACATTGTTAATTAGTTATTTAATTAATTAATGGACTTGATTAATTAATTTTATGAATTAATTAATGGATGGGATCTTGGGGTGTTAGACATTAAATTTTACACCCATGATATACATATATGAATGATTGATAAACAAGTTTTGAGATAGAGACTAATGCTCTAAATACTCACGGGGTTCTAGACATGGAGTTCTACACCCAACATACATGAAAATTTTCGTTAATGGGACATGGATTGATGGTTCAAATACCCAGGGGTTCTAAGACAATGAATGATTCTCCAAATACTCATAAGGGTCATAGAAATTATGTTATACACCCCTTAAATGTCATTAGACTATCGGTCCAATTGGTCATAGATGAATTGAATTAAATGGTTAATAAAAGCCTATGTGATATAATGATTTTTAAATTGAATATGAGACATGGTTCAAACTCTCGCACAACCAAGATTGGTATTGAGATATAGGTGTCCAGGGAAACCTGGGGATTTAGGCAGTTAAACAAAGAATATCAAATAATGGGTCAAAAAGTTTATTTATGAATTATATATATATATATATATATATATATCATTTTCAGATTCTTATTTCCAGCTTCGATCCGAAGGTGTTATCTCTGTTAGGTGTCCCTTAGTAACATGGATGGGTTGTTGTTTATTTATTAAACTCTATTGTTACTTAGATATTCATGTACACAGTTTATTTATATTGCATTGTCTACATTGAGCTAGACACCGGTGGTCCCCGCCTACTGATATTTATATCTCACAACCTATTCGGGCTTCCATTCCACTATGGTACCCGAGTATACATTCTTTTTTTCCAGACTTTGGACTCTTACTTTTGGTCGTTTACTTATACATTGTAGTTATGAGAAAAGGAATGAGCAAGATCTTGGGATGTGCATGGAGATCACCCTTTCAGATTTGATTATTTTCCTTATTTATATATTGAAATGTATATCATGTTTTTTGGTTACCAATTTTAGATACGTATCACCATGACATGTATGCATTGTATAAACAGGAGTTGGCCTATTTTCATTATATAGTTGATTATTTCTTATGTCTTCTTATGCTATTATCTGAATTTCAATTTGTTAACATTTTACACTAGGAATATGCAGTTATAGTCTCCCCGCTAACTTTCCTTAGACCCTCATTGCTAGCCGATAGCCTCTGGAATACATGGAGACATACTTAAGGTCATGTGGTGACTTGTTTGAATACCAGTTCAAGGGTAATCTAGGTGGTGACCATAAAATATATGCCAAAATATCATAAAAAATTCATCATATCATCAAATCATATCCAAATAAAATGAAAATGTTTTCATAAATATTTTTTTTATTTAAATATATCATAAACCATGGAAAAAATTAGTTTCATAATGGTTTCTTTCTAGGTTAATTAACCCATGATAAAGAAACATGTTTCATAGAATCATAAAAAAAAAATCATTATCGTTATAAGATCATAAGAGAATAAAACTAGATGATATCATAATATCATATACCTAGTGAATACTAAAAATCCTTAGAGGATGTTTATATAAATGAAAACACCATGATTGGTAAATTCTTCAAAACCATAATAGAAGAATGTTGAAAATGTTAAAAAAATAAAAATTTTAGAAATAGATTCAATAGTTTCATAGGATAACTAGTTCAAAGTATATTTTTGATGTTGTGGATGTTATTGAAAAAAGAGTATATTTTCTGGTATAATATTTATATCCCTTGAAATACATGAATGTTGGAATTAAGGGTGGCTATCTTGAAAAAATGAGTAAAAAAACTATTTGGGAGAAACATATTTATATAAAACCACCTATATAACCATTATAGAATAGTTTTGATGGGATTTAAGAGATTACTAGAATATGTGAAGAACATGGTCACCATTCAGAGTAATATATTACCCCATTTCATAGTTAAAGATAATATTCTAATGTGAAAAAGAATAATCAAGATAGAAACAAGATAGAGATGTCACTCATTGTATGGGTGTCAGTCAAAGACATTAAGAGAATAAATCCAAAGATACTTGATAGTTTATTCTCATATTATATGACTGGGTATACAAAGGGGTTTAATGAATATAAAAGATAATCATAATAGTGTTGTTAAATTTTGAAATTAAATCTCCTTATAGAATACAATTATTGTAAAAATATATATTTAATCCCAACAACTAATGTCAAAATAAGTGTTGTCTGTCAATTGGCATGAACACAACCTCATGTCTATGATTTATCCGTGTGGTGATGGGAATGTGGTTATTTTTTTTAAGAAACAATTTCATCATCAAGAGAATAAAATATTGGAAAGCTGTCAACAAAGGTGAAAGGACCATTCATAAATTTTTATAGATTATAAACTAAATAAATTCATTCCACTCAAGTTCAAAAGGTGAGAAAATTTTATGCCGTTGAATATAATTCCCAAGGATTATACTATATTTTCCCTTTAAAACAAAATATTTTAAATATAATTTTTTCTAGAAATGTTTAATTGAAATGAAATCAGGATACAAAAATATGAAAATATTAAATTTCAAGGTTATATAATTATCTATAAATTAATAGGTATAAAAGGAAGTAAACCTTTTATGAAATATACAAACAAAAAGGAAATATTTGGAATATGGTATTAGAATTATTCCTTATGAAGCTCAATATTCTATGATTGGTTTAATGGTAGATTAAGTTGGGTTTTCCCTATAAAAACCCAATGATAAACTCTAAATATTTTTTTTCTAAAACTATTCATTTGAAGTTTAATTTGAAGAAGATAAATATATAAAATATATTTCATTTATGTATAATATAAGACTAATATAAATATAAACTGTTATAAAATAAGAAAAACAGTAGATTAATTTTTTAAAATGTTATTTTCCCACGAATATAGTTTTTATTATATTTTTATTTCTTTATTTAAAAAATAAATTTTAGAATATTAATTTGATAAAGTTAAATACATTTTTATAAAAATTATAATTATAATATCCTATGATTATTTTTTTTGGTATTTTAATTATTATTTTATTTTTATGCGAATAATGAAACATACAGTTTTATTAAAATCATAATGTTTAGGACTATATTAAGAATTATGTAATAATCAAAAAATTATAAAAAAATTAATTATATTTTATTGTTGATTTAAATTATGAAGAGAAAAATTATATGTGGAATTTATGAAACCAATTTATTTTTTTTTGAAAATTAAGAATTATTTTTCTATAAAATCAATTTTTAGTCTTTTTCATTTTAATTAAGTTTTAAGTAGTTGAAATTTGGTATTGGATTTAGTTAAAAGTAAAATAAAAAAATTATGTATAATATAAAACAAACTATTTTTTTTAAAATAGAAAATGACAATTATTAACCCCTAAACATAACATCTGTTCTTAAAAAATACACTTTTTCTAAAGACGAGTTTTTAAGCACTACTTTCTCTAGATTTCAAAAAATTACTTAGAAATAGTAATTTTATTTTATGAAATTTATTTCATATCTATAATAATTATGTCAATTTTTTTCAATAAATACCATCTTATTTTAATGAATTCAAATTAAATTACATTTGTAAAAATTAATTTCCAAATAAAATAAAAAAACATTAATAGTGAAAAATATACAAGTAAAAGACGTTAAAACACATTAAAAATATATATTAACATTTATGGTTGAGGAATTATATGCCTTATGCAATAAATGAGTTTTTTATTTTACACTTTGGTTCTACATTATATGTGAAACATAGACTCTATTTATATTGAAAAGTTATATTTACAAACATGTCATTCCCTAGACTTATAAATTATTTCACCTCCACCCGATTTTTTTAATAATTATAAATCCTTTTCTTGAACAAAAATTTGAATTGAACTCACCTAAAATCTATCACCATGTCTTATAACACTTTTTCTTCTCAAAATATCATTATAAGGAGGATTAAGGTGTTACTCAAGGTAGAACATCTAAAGGGATAGTTAATGGTCTCAACCGAGATCTCATAATTATTTTCTTCTTCTACCCTATAAACCTATTATATCCACGAAATAATGATAACATAAATATCAGTAGTATTTTACAATTTTATTATATTATTGTGATATCCATTTTTTACTTCCATATAAAACCATTCAAAATAATTTATACATCATCACACATATGTGGAGATAACAACCTCCATGAACATCATGTTCTATTTTTCATAAACACCATATATGGATAGTCCAAAAGTATTATTTAATTAAAAATTATAATATTTAAAAACTAATTGGGATTAGAAAATTATAATTATATTATATTTATACCTCCCACATGTTATATGGAAAATGAAAATGTCATCTATGTGTACATATGAACAATCGCTTCAACTGAATATCATATTTAATTTTCCATTACCGCATAACATGGTTGAGTTTAAAAATTTATTTAATGAATAAAAATTATATTTATGACAATATCAATATTTTTTAAGGATAATATTTTAAATTTTAAAATATATAATAACAATAACTGTTAATTATAAATTTAACTACCTTAAATGAACAAATGACGACTCCTTTCTATATTATATTTCATTTTGGAATGCCTATAAAACAATATAATTTTTTTTAATGGGATAATATATTACATAATCCTATACAATTATAGAGAATATAAATCTATTTTACAAATAATTTATCTATGGTAAATATATTGAGGAAGTTTCTTAGAAATTAACTGAACTACATCACGTAACCAACAAAATAAAAAATTATTTAATAAATAAATAAAATGTTCTTATAAAAAGACGTTAAAAAATAAAATATATAAGGAAATATTTTTGAATGTTTTTTTGAATAAACATAATTATATTATTTAGGAATTTATGCACTTTCACAGAGTGAATTATGACCCATGGTAAGGGTTTACACATATAAATTTTTCTTCATGGAGGTATTGTTTATATTATCTACTTGTTCATATTTATGATGTACATTTTTTCATAAGATATATTTTTATCATAATTTTATTGAAATATCACTTATTTACAAATCCTTATAACATTTTACATATAAAATATTTTATTCAAAAGATAATAAAGTCAAAAGTGGTTTATTTACTATTGTTTCAATACATTTTGGTATTAAGGTACACCTCTTAACTATTCTTTTATATGTACCCTTATTCTTCCAATTAACTAATATAAATGTTAACATCTATTTTGATATGCATGAATTACCAATTTAAAATAAGAAATAATTTTTTGGATTATTTCTTTGTATAATTTACAAAATTATTTGGATTGATACTCATCCTCTCTAATGTATTTTTCTCCACAATATCCATATTTTCTATTGATACCAATGTTCTAAATTCGTATTTTGAAATAAAAATATGTTTTAACTCATTTTATTATTATATTTCAAAGTAAATGTTATAAAAATATATTTTTCTTGATTTCTTAATGAGACATGTTTAAATAAATATTTTTTATAACATAAAAAGGGATCTTCTGAACCACCAACAATACTTTTGGGCTATACGTTTTCTTCATTTTCCTCCCCTTTTAATCTATCTTATTCTCAATTACTTCTTCAATATTACATATATATATATATTCATTTTATATATACCTAGTTTATTATTACATTATTTCTTAGGATTATAAATTTTTTTAGTTCCCTTAAAAATTTTCACTTTTAAGTATACCTGGTTTAAGAAAACATTCCTATTTCCTATTACATTCCACGAACCACCACTATAAAATTCAAGATAGGATCAGACAAAGTCTTTTCTATAATAATTCTGATTCTATCAAATTCCTTAAAAATATATTTCATAAAAAACATAAGAAAGGAAAGTCTATCTTTCTTTCCTCCTCTATCTGGCCATCCATAAAACATTCTTTTTCCACCATTATGAATAAATCTTAGTGGATGGTCACTAGAAACTCTTCAATGATCATATGGGTAGATAACTAGGTAGGCAATCCTTTAATTTCTAGGGTTTCCTCTAACCAAATCCCTAAGAACACCAACCTCCCGATCAGATATGTTCATAATTCTCGAAATGATTCTCCACCTGATAAAATTATGACTTTCATTGACACCTATTCCTTCTCTAACACTGATGATTTCATAGTTTTGGAACCTTCTCACAGCGGCACGCTTAATTCAAAAAAAATTACATCCACTCTTTTTGTAGTTATCTAAGTGATTTTGTGTGGTTAAAACTTTTTGACAACCCTTCAACAAAACCCTCATTATTTACTCTTATTTGGTAGCTTTACCATAATAGACTACCCACTGATGATCGTTTTCAATCATCTCATTTTCAACACTTTTCTAAATTCAGTTTCTACTATCAACATAGAGATGATTATTATCATTTCATTCTTTTTCCACTACTTCTACTCATTGGAATTATATTTTTGACATTTTTGATAGCAAAGGGTGGATACATGACTATGTCAAATCTCAATTAAAGATATGTGAATATATAAATATATATCGTCAAATTAAAAACATTTTCCTTGTTGTTTCTGCTGCGCTTCACCATGTGATTTGGTGTGATAGAAATGATCTTATTCATAATAAATGATCACCCAGTCTTAATACATGATGAACACAGATTCTCATTGACATTCGTGAAGCCTCTTCAATTCAAAAGGGTCATTGCAATAATAAAGTGCACAACGTTGGAATCCTATGAAGATTATGTATTACTGGAAACTATTTCCAAACTCACTGTACATTTGATGTCTTCTGGAATTCCCCTATTCTAGGATTGATTATAGTTAATGCATATGGTGCTTCCAATGGAAATCTAGACCCTTCAAGTTGTGCCACCATCTTTAGAAATCAGATTATTCAGATCATTGGTTTCTTCTATGGTACCCATGTCATTTCTTCCTCACTGGAAGCTGAAATGATGGGTATGATTGATGCCGTTTTTTTCTCAAACAACATGGTTGGAATAACCTATGGATTATGAGTGACTCAACCACCATTGTGAAAGAAGATTGGAATAGTGTGATACATCTTATGTGGATGATCACCACATGTTGGATGGACTGTATCCCTGGTCTTCTCAACATCAACTACATCATTACTCATATATATCATGAAGCTAACATGGTTTCTGATGGTCTTACAAACAAGGGAGTCAATCAACACATTACCTGGATTGATGAACACCCTGCTGACTTACTTCCTTTTTCATAATAAAGATTTTAATATGTTTCCATCATTTAGACTCTTGTAATTATTTTCCATTATAATAATTGTTCCCTGGTTTTCTTTCCAGGAAACATATTGAATAAAAATCTATTTTAAAGGAAAATAAGAAAATTGTTACTTAATTAAAATATCTTTTCCACTTTTCTTAAAGAATAACCTAAGTGGTTCGTTTTTTTACTTTTCCAATCCATCTCATGAATATTTTGGAAATTTAAGTCCATTATAAATATCATCAATTATTTATTCATATATTAACATCCCAGATGATTTAATTCTTTATCTCTTGGTAATCCTTATGATATATCCTTCGATTATTCTCTTAGATGTGATTCTAAAACTCATTTTCTTTTCATGGGTTTAATGAATCTCATGCTTTAGTTATGGGTACTTTTACTCATGTGGAACACATATTAATGAACCATTTAAGATGTTTTTGGTCGGAACATAATTATATATCCCTAAAATAAATGGGGTAATGTTTATATCCAATTCTATAACATTATTGGTTCATAGGTAGTTAGCCTAGTACACCATGTCTTGTTGTATTAGTAATGAGCATTATCGTGTACTTATGATTTCAAGATTTATGTTGTATCCACGTATTTACAATTCCATGAAATTATGAAATAATTTAATATACCATACTTTCATGTTTATATCACATATTTATTTTATGGAATATGTTTTTATATTTTTATTACAAGTTTCTCTCTCATGAATTTTGGGAAATTATTTTTGTTATATCTTCTATTTAATAATATATTTATCCTATGTTTATATTTTATCATATTATTATACTCCATCCCTTGATTAAATATTTATTATTCTTTTTATTATTTATCATTTTAGTTCACCCCATTATTATGTTTCCATCCCCAGAGTTATGGAGATGAATATAAATTATAAAAAATCTATGAGGGAGACTAGGGTGGATCAATTATGGAAATATTTCCACAACTATTGTAAAATAAGTGAGTTATATATCTGATCTAGAAAGAAAATAAATCTTCATTGATGGGATTGTGAGTTTATTATGTGAAGTATTGTTTTTATTATATAAATTATATGAATTAAATATATGTTTATATTGGATCGTCTCACTTGGTGTCAATGCCTATGTGTAATGTATTTTTTTGAACCACACCAATGAGTGAGGTTTTAGGGAACCTCAGTTGGTATCAGAGTAAGTTTTAGTAATTTTTTAGTAATATTTTAGTTAATTTTGAGGATTTATTTATTTTATTTTATAACTAATTGATTTATTTTTGGTAATTATGATAATATAACATTAGTTTAAAACCTAGAGTTAAGTATAAGTATATGATATAATATTGATATTTTAGTATGTAATTATTTCATGGACACCTAGAAATTTCATCCCTATTTAAATATAAAATGTTGATGTTTCTATGGAAAAAATACATATTGGGGTAATCACCCTAAAAATGATAGTTGAGTATGAACATGATATCTACTCAGTGATTAATGATTGGGCCTAATACTGCACACCCTACTAGACACTCGTCGGGGCCATTATTTGGTAAATCACATTCCCTTTATTTTCAATTACAAAGGATTAATTATGTTAATTAATCATGTCATGGTGTGTGAGAGAACTAACCTAAAGAAAGATATATTGAATGTGGCGTGCCTATTTTTGAGCTCAAATACAATTTTATGGTTAAAAATAGTAAGAAAATATGAGGTTTATTTCTTATGATATTTTTTATGATAACTCTCTTATGGTGTTATATTTTGATCAATCATGTTAAACCCTTTTCATTATATTGATTGTTGAATCCTGATGGATCCATGTAAATAATAGATTCCATGGAAAATGTGGAGATTTTATCAATTTTTAACCTAATGAGATAATATATTTTGAGATAAATTAAGTTATCATTCAAAAAAAAAACTATCAATAATTATGATTAACAATGTGAACATATATGAGTTTTTTAAAAAAACAAAAGAAGATAAAGATGGAGTGTCACAAAGTTTTAGGTGATAAATAATGTGAAGGTTATAATATTTAATTTATTAAATGTATAATTTTGTTTAAGAATAACCCTATAAAATATATCAGTGAAATTGGAAGTTGTATTATCTATGGTAATTGTGGAATATAGAAACTAATTCTTGAGAAAAAATAAATATTTTAGTGGACATAGTGAAATTAAAATGAGTCTGAACTAATATGCCACTAAAATTTCAAGGTATTAATATGTTAAACATGAAAATTACAAAAATAATATCCCTAATCTAATAAATAATATGTATTATTGCACCATAAATTTAAATAATCAATGTAAAAAAGGTAAATCATATGAAAAAATTACTACTAAAGTGGGTTCTGATAATTAAGTGGATTGAAGAACACAAACCATCAACTCATGAACTATGATTATTGTATTTTTATCATATTAGAACCACCACATTGCACCTAGTATGATTACTAATAATATAAAATCATCACCTGGATGACTGTATATTTATTTTTTAATAAAAAATTATAATGATAAGATCATTTTATCCAATTTTTGATTTTAGGGGGATGTTCCTTGTGGATTGTTTATATTTCCTTTACATGTATTTTATTTGATTTCTTAAATATATTGGATATCTCAACACAAAAAAAATTATTAAGGAAAATTTAGAGAAGATATTTCATATCTCAAATCAATTTATGCTCACATGTCACTGAAAGGATGATAATCAACTGTGAAGAATAATTAATTCCATTATTTAGTCGTTAACCCTAGTAATGTTGAATATTTAGCTTAAATGGTTAGCAAGAAACTCTATATTATGATATGGGTATAATGAAGGAATCGATTAATTTTATATAATTACCATAGTTATTATGGTTGATATCCCATTATAAATCAATTCACGGGTCATGTTTATCTTAAAATATTCGTTTCTATTTTACTAATGAGTAGTAATTAAAATTTTGAGGTTTGAATTTATTAAGAGGGAAATGTAGAACACCAATAATTTTCTGTATTTTTTTCTTTAATTTAGAATTATTTACATAACCATTCCCTAAGGAACAAAAAAGTAAAATGAATCCTTGAAACTCTAAATAAAATTAGTAATTTTGACCGTTACAATATAGTTGTGAAATTATTTGGTAAAAAAGTATGTAAAATCTTAATTAAATATACATTAAAAAAAGAAGGAAAAAGATCTATATAGTAAAATTTTCTCTTATGTAGATAATTTTTTTGAACATGGAAAAGAGGTCACATAACTAGGGTCTAGCATAGACCAATACCAATATGGACTGTAATAATTATGTGATACGAAAAATCATATTCCAGATATGTTTGAGCTTGTAAAAATTTTCATGAGATCCATGATAGAATAATCACCACTGATGATATCCACCGAAGATTACCTTATGAAAATATATTATAATGTTATGTTAATGGGATGTGGATGTAGAAATTTGGATAATAAAAACATGAAACTATTAATGTAATAATTTAATTATCATATTTATTTGGCATGTCATTTATAGTTAGGGTCATCGCAGAGTGGTTAGGGCTTCCTATAATCCTACACCCATATAGGGGTAAAACCCTTGATGCACCAAATTTAGGGATTAATGGATTCTATATAGGTGGAACAGTGGGTTGGTGGACATTATTGATGGTGGATGTGATACAAGGCGACGTCGATGGTTCCATCGGTGTTGGTTTACAAATTCATTGTGTAAAGTAACGTTTGAGTAGTGGACAATTTCGATTGATGGATGGCATGATGTTTGGAGTGGAAAGGTTGTTACTGAGGTAGTTATATCGGAGAAATAGATGGGATCAACTATAATGATAATTGGATCGTTAGGGGTTCTACTCAGGAATTCATATTGGTGAAAGAGGCAGGCTAGGATGGAACGACAACAGGAGTAGTGGGGGTGCTGCCTGGGCTATCGTGGCAGTGTAAGAGGCACAATTTTAGTGGGTGTTGCATCTCCTAAATATGTACACATGATGATGTGCATGGGTATATAATGTCTAAATGGATATTTATGAGTGACATCAGGCTTGCGGTGTGGGCCTATTGGAAATGGCCCTTTAGGATTAAAATTTATGGGGCTCATACCCATTGGCCATATGGGATATAAAGTGGGTTCCCACTACCCATAATAATAAGAGGGTGGTTATTATGATTTATTAAAAGGGGGCACCCCCCTACATATAAAAAATATCTATTTGGCATATATTTCATTTGAACTTTTAATGAGAAGGTTTTTTTGACTAATGCATTGATGACATTAATGAGGTAGTTTTAATCGTAAAAATGTATTTTTTTTATAAAAATGAATTTTTATGATCTTTTTATAAATAAAATAACTATATTAAATAATTTTTCCCACGTGTAATACCCCAAAAATAGAAATATCAGTTGATAGAAAATAACAGTAAAAATAGTTTATATTCTAAAAAATAAATTATTTTCCCATGAAAAAAATTCCATTATATGTTTATGTTTGACTTTAAAATATAAATTTTTTAATTTTAATTATAATAAAATAAATATATTTTTCTATTTTTAATAAAAATAGTATCATATGTTGCCTTTTAGGGATTGTTCCATAAAAAATTAATTTTTTGGTGAATAATGAAAAATAAATTTTGTACTAAATTAAATATGTTTCTCAAAATAGCAATAAGTAAGTACAACATTAAAACTAAATAAAAATATTCTATAAATTAAGGTATTTTTAGAGTGAAATTTTAAATTAAAAAATATAAAGACCATTACCCCATGGGCATGGAGTTGGGTGTAACATTAAAAGATTGGAATAAGATACCAATGATCACATCTCAAAGGACTCAAGAGTTTAGTATTTATGGTGAATTACATAAATAATTAAATCTCAAAATGTATTTTAAATAATGAAGTAAAACATAGTGAATATAAAAAAAAATTCAATCATTGAACTCATTTAATGATTCATTATTTATATCACGGGGAAGGGAAATAAAATAAGTGTGATCTTAGGTTCTTAGTAAGAGTTAAATAAAGAAGAATCTATAATGAATAAATAAAAAATAATCAATTAGGCCAAATAAATATGAAAATATAAATATACTAACACACAATCTATTTAATCAATTACTTTATTATCATGCGTAAATAATGCATATAATTTTAGAAAGGTAAATATCAAAATACATAGTGCATTTAATCAATAACATGATAAAAAATGGATCCATGGATAATAACAATATAATAATATTGTAGATAATAATAACTAAAATCAATATAAAGGAAATGATTAATATTTGACTCCATTATCTTAGACCTCATGGGGTATATTCTGCCAAGGCCTTTCACAAGATGGTTTAAAACTATGAGTAAACAATTATTTAATAATAACTTACTAATTTTTATCATAATACTCATTGATGAATTGAGGGGATATATAATTATGAGAACCACCCATCAATAGATATATAATTAATTATATGTATATAAAATAATCAATTTAATAAAAAAAAATATGAATTATCAATAAATGTCTTTACAAAATAAAGTAGAAGAAATATAAAAATTTCCACATTCAGTCATATAAATTGCAATGTATATCATCGTATGTAGAAATGATATATAATTTATGCAATGAAAATATAATTGATAAATAATATAGATATTTAGTGTAAATTTATTGTCAATTATCTTATAAAAGTGAATATTTCAAGGGAATGTTAGTTATTACAAAAAATAATCAAGAAAAATAATTTCAATACTTTACATTGTCAAGCTGATCATAAACCATCTTGATAAATAATTAATATTGTATCATTAAAACATATCTCTAATGGAACATATTTAAAATAAAGGGTTATTATCATTGATGAATACAAATACTATAAAAATATCATTAAAAATTTATTGAGGAAAATATCCTTTTAAAAATGAATATCACTCAAAAACAATAAGTATCCAGAATAATAAGAAACATTTTTTAAGTAAATAACTATTCAAACTTGTAAATAATTCAGTAAAAAATGAGTCACCATGATAGTGTGAAATTCAATTTTTACTATGTATAAAAATATAATGATTCCTTCCATATAACAGTAAGAAATGTAAAAGAATACCCTTTTTTAGGAAATTACTGGAACATTATTTTTTTTATAAAAATAAAAATATTGGTAAATACAATATTAAAAAATTGTAGTAAAACATTTTTTAAAACAATTTTAGAATAAATGGATTGGAATATAAATAATTTCAACCGAAGAATAAAATTATGTCGGATTCATTTTAAAAAAATTATCAATCATTTTATGCACCTAGGAGATAAAAACTAATCTATTAAATTAAAAACTCCAAAATAACTAGAGGATAATATAATTAAATTTCTTTATTATAAAATTATCAAAAAATTCCCTTAATTTAAATTCATGAAAAAAAATATATTAATTAAAATGATATTAAAACATAAATATCATACCACTTTAGCGACTTTTGACTTATAAGACATGTGAAAGGAATAACATAAAATGAAATATTATAAACCATGAACATAAATATATTTAGGATATAACATATAAAAGTGGATTTATATACACCTTATAAAATAAGGTTGGTGTATAAAATGACATATGTTCCAAAGAAGATAATTTGAGACAAGGAACCTTCAAAATGGTCATGAAATTGAAGTCAGAAAAAAATCAATTTATAGATTAAATATATCAAATGTAAAAATACATAGAAATTTTTTCATAAAAACCTAATATAATAAAAAACTAGTACACACATAATTTTAGAATATCAAAGACAATTAATAAGTAATGTAACCCAATGAAATGAAATTATGTTATGAAATTCGTTACCATTTGGAATATTTTATGTCAAATCACCATGGATGAATAAATTAACATTAAAATATTGAATAACATTTATATTTAATTATTCATGATAATAAATTTAATGGGGGAAATATATACACCATATAAATAAATTGATTGTATAACATTATAATAATCCTTAATGAATGGAAATTGAGAGAAAATATTTTTCTTCATATTTCCCTTTAGTTGAAAATTCTTTTAACTCAAGTATAATGATTATAAAAAAATTATAACATTATATGGGAACCATATTAATATTCATAATTTCATATATGATCTTATTATAACATTTTAGCACCTTTTTATTAACAATATTTAATTATAATTATTACTATTTTTGGTGTTAATTTTCCCAGTTTTCTCCAACGTTTTTTATCAGAAGGATTTTATTATTTTTATAGTATATAGTTACAAAATATCCTAAATTATGTTAATATTCTAAATATCATATTTACTTCATGGATTAATTTTTAAAACTATTCCAAAAGTTTTTTCATGAAAAATGAGATGCATCGCTTTGTGGGGATGTTTTTTCGTATGTATGCGTGAGTGGTTATATCAATCTCTTAATGGGTGAAAGGGTAAGGAAGTGGATGGAATATTTATTTTATATAATTAATGTAAATTTATATTTATAATATATATTTATTATTTCCATCATTATTACTGTCTATGTGAGTCAATGATGGAAAACAAATTTCATCAGTTTGTGAGGTGTTAGTATTCCATGTACAAGAAATATGATTTATCCCATTTGATGTAGGTGGTGGTGGATTAATATTATTACATAAAAATATTATAATATTAGTATATTAAATATTTATTTTATTATATTTTATGTTTTGTGAAAATATTTAAGGTGAAAAAATAAAAACTAAAACGAAGAACTCAATAAAGACAATTAAATTCTCTTATAAGAACCTCCTTTGGATATATTATTAAAGACCATAAGGTTAATTTTTTGGTAGAATAAGACCTCTATAATATGGATATGTATATTTTTAATAATTTTTTTCAGGGTTTGGTTGATTCAAATGAATTGACAGGTGTGAATATGTGAGGGGAGGGTGTACCATTTTGTAATTGGGGAGTAATGTTATTTTTTAAATATCCCAAACTATTCAATAATGGGAATTCACTTTCACCCCAAGTGCCTCCACAATTTTTAATTAATATATTTAATGGAATTTTTTTTCGATAAACACCTCAAACAATGAATAATAATGATGTTTTAAAAATTTTCTTCCTTTATCCACTATGTTTTTTTATTTTTACCATTTTTGTTTTCACTAAGGTAACTAGTTTTCATTATCCTTGGTTTTTAATGCTTTAGACTAAAATAAATTTAGAATTAATTGATAATTTAGAAAAAATTATAAAAAATATAAACCCAAAATTCTCACATAATATTTATATATGTGTTGAAAATTAAATACAACATAAGTGCATGTAATACGCAAAACCTTAATTTAACCTTATCTATAGTAAAAAATTATTCTATTTACTAATCATTATGGGAAAAATTAATTTGAACATATTATATAATATTAATTATGATGATTAGAAATATTTAATCTGTTTTACTAAATTCATCTCACATAGGATACAAAATTGTACTAAAAATAAAACCATCAGACGCTATTAAAAATGGGTTATTAGGTAATACATTTTCCAAGAGTAAGATGATCTTATATTAACTCAATAAAGTGGAATCATAATTTGATGGATTTAAGGTATTATATTTTTATATAAAATAAATAAATATCATTTAAATAATTAATCACTAATTATTATTTTAATTAATTAATATAGAGAAAAATACTTTTTTTAAAAACAATTTTTAGAAAATAGAAAATTTAAGAATAAAAATAAAGTTATATGAAAATCAGGTATACTGATAATTAAAATTTAATTAATTATATTTAATATAATTAAATTTAACTTTTATCTCTTTAAAATCAATATCATATTCGAATAATAATTAGATTTTCTAAATTAATTATTTCTTTAAACAATTAATGTCAGTATTTCCAATAAATGATATTTTTCAGTGTCCACTAAAAGCCAATATTTTTAGAGAGTCCCAAAATTTCACCCTGTAATTATAATATTCTGACATAAAATACAGAGTTCATTATTCTAATTAGATTTTATAAATAGTAAAAAAAATAATTATATGAATTCCACACAATTATAAGTAAAAATCATTTTCAATGAAAACATATTTTTTAGTGAGTAAATTTAATTTACAAAAATTTAATTGATGTTGGTAAATAAATATTTATTTCATATAAACTTTATATATTTTGTCTTATTTTTTAATCCTATTCAAACAATTAAATTCAATGGCTATGTTATGGTGATCAAATTTAAATAATATATTGCATGGGTCAGTTAAGCTTGGTGTTTCATGTCGTATATGCTATCGAACATAATGATCTTATTTTAAAATATTTAGTTTGATTATAATAAAATATATAAAAGATATTAAAACTATTTAAAATAAATATTCTTTTTAATATCAAGGTGTTACACTCTCTACACCATTATTAAATTCATCCTCACAATTTGAACTTCCACTAGGAAATCAAGGGTTGGAAATTTGAAAAATCTTTTGTTGAAAACCCAAAACATAGAATGGGTAAATAAAACTTCTACTTAAAATAGTGATTGGGAAATAAAAAGGTTATATAGAATCCATCATAACGAGGTTTCAAAGTGAGAGAAAATATGTGGGAAGTGAAAATATGGAGATTCAAGAAAATAATAAATAATTATGGAAAGTTAATGAGATCATTTATGTCAATAAATATAATATTAAATTTATAGTTAATGAGAAAAAAACCACAACAATGTTATGAATTGAAATACCATTTTATTTATCAGATATTAAGGAAATTTTATAATATTTTTTGCAAGATCATTTTCTATAGGTTGTGGAATTATTTTTTATCTAATAATATGTGTAAATATACATTATTCATAACTTTTTATTTCATAAGAAAACCTTCATCCATTGATTTTTATTTAATCAATTTCCACTTCACCTCTTACATCAAAGAATGAATATCTAATATTATTTTTTGATTAGTGATACCAAAAAATTGTCTTTTAATCAATAAATATATCTATAAAATAATATTAATATATTAATAATAACTTTAAATATTAACAAAAAATTAAATGGTTACAAAAAGGTCAGATAATAACAGAAATTTAGAAATCATCACATGAATAAATAGAACATTTTACTTCAAAATTTCCACTATAGGCTCAACATATATGTTTCCAAAAATAAATAACCCTACATCCCAATTATCCTCAATATTGTAATTATTAATGATTTTTTTCAACTAATATGTGATCTCATACCTTTTAACGTCCCTCCCCAAACATTTAATTCCATTCTTCTTAGATAATCTCTTATGTTAATCCTAATGGTTATATATAACTCAACCTAATAAAACTTCACCTAGTATGTCATTAATTACCACATAATTCAACATATATGATCCTATAATATTTTTTTCAAAAATTCAAAATTATATTAGACCATCGAAATAATTATTTAAAAGTAATTTCATATTAATTAGTATATCACAAAGGCCAATGGTATGAATGGTACCCTTATAACCCCTAAGTTGTGGATTCACGACCCATGACCCTACCAGATGATTTGGGTTATTACTTGACATGTATGTTATCGTTTTTCCAAAAAAAATATCAATATAATTCCTATAACATTCCCAAAAATACAACAGACATACCCAAAAAACATTATTTATCAAACCAATTTGTTTAACCTTAATGATTTTCTATACAATATTTCTCATGAATTAAAATAATTTTAATTGAATGTTATTACTTTTCATAAAAATTAATATTATCCCTATATGTTATAAATACCATTAAAATTTTTCTTTTAAATTATTAATTCACAAATTATCAGAGAACATTTTGACAAAATTATATACTAAACCAAAAGGTCGTATTGCCATAAATGTTTTGTGAGAATATACTTAATAATTTTATATTCTCGTAAAATAATTTCAAATTGTGTATATATTACTTTAAGCATGTTATAAAACATATACATACCATCATAAAAAAAATTAGTCATAACTTAAATCATTTATTTTCATCTTGTATAAAAATCCATCATGGATGATCATAAAGAAAATGTTAATTTCATTAAGAATATCCCATAAAAGTGTCAAATTAGGTGCACAGTAAGGACCATTATCATTCACCAGGTGAATATTGATTCATGTATGTTATTCCCTTTATAAGTTTATTATCTATATGTACAACTATTCTAGAAGAACATCTATTTATCATATCCATATAGGATTTTATTTCTTGGAAAACCATAAAATTTCTTCCTCACCAAAACTTTAGTATTTTATTTTATACTTATCCGAAAATTCTATAAGAAGGATTTGTTTCATAATATATGTTTTTAAAAATTTAATTCCCATGATTTCCAAAAAAATTCTCTGATACCAACTATGAAGACCTTAAATCCAATTTCCCCAAGACGATGGTTAAATTATTAAATTTTCATAGGATAAAATTGAACACATCATAAAGGACAGAATAATTTAGTACAATTGGTAAGAATGATACATACTTGAATCTCACTTTATATTTGAAAAAATGAAATAAAACATAGCTAA
Source organism: Viscum album (assembly GCA_963277665.1). NCBI lineage: Eukaryota > Viridiplantae > Streptophyta > Magnoliopsida > Santalales > Viscaceae > Viscum > Viscum album. The sequence goes on from OY728122.1 coordinate 193,823,482, forward strand.
ATTAAATAATTTCATAGAATTGAACTCATTTAATGATTCCCTCTTCATATCCCATATAAGAGAAAAAATAAGGGTGAGATCAGGTACTGAGTAAATGTTACGAAAAGTGGCACCTATCATTAATAATAAAATCATAATTAATAAAAAAAATCAACATTTAAAGTAAAATATATGAATACACTATCAATTTAATCAATAACTAGTCTACAATGATTAGATAAGGCATCATTAATATGGAAATGTAAATAAGCTTACACACATTCCATTTAATCAATAACATGAGCACAAAATGAATCCCTAAATAATATCAATTTATAATATCATATATAATATTAAATGAGTTCATAAGTAAGTAAATTCATATTATTGTATGATATAATCATTGAAATCATGTTATCTATATTTTCAAGACCTTTTACAATATAGATTAAAACTATGATTAAAAACCCATTTAATACTAACTTTCTTGATTTGTCTCATGAGAGTTATTGATGCATTGTGGGGATATATAATAATGAGATTCACACATAACTACATTTCCAATGAAATTACATTATATTTAATTCTTCATTTAACTCATGAACAATATTCCATTTAAATAAATGTGTATATTGAATATGAAATATAGAAAATCACTATTTCTACATTAAATCATAAAAAAATTCAAAGTAAAAAATCATATGTATAAAAGATAAATGGTTTATGTATAATAATATCCATAATAAATAATAGGCATATTTATGGTAAATTTAGTGTCCATTGATCATACAAAATTGAATATTTCAATGGAAATTTAATTATTACATACATTTATAAATAAAGTGAATGATAATACATTCTATGGTCAAAATGATCATAAAAAACCAAATAGAAAATCATGATGGTATTATAAGAACATATATCTAGTGGATTATATGTAAAATAAAGTATTGAAGTAATTTATTAATACAATAACAAATTCACATCTTTAAAAACATTCTTAAGTATAATAAGCTTTTAAATTTGAAAAACACATTAAAAATAAACCATAAATATCCAAAACACAAGGAAAAATTTTTATTCTTAAAAATAACCTTTTAAACATGTCAATTAAGATAAAAAAATGCTTATCATGATAATGGGATATTCTGTTCATACCTAGTACCATAAAGTAATGATTCCTTTCACATTTTTGAATGAAAAGTAAAAAAATAACTTCTTTGTAAAATTATTGATAGATTAATTTGAAAATAATTTTTAAAAATCTAATCATGGGTGAATATTAATTTGAAAAATCATATAAAAAAATTGATTCATTTTTATGCTACATGGATTTTAATTAAAAGTATTTTCTACAAAGGGAGAATTGTTTTCCAATTTTATTAAAAATATTTTATCAATAATTTTAAGTAGAAATTAGATTAGAATGGTTCTATTACATAAAAAATTAATTACTAAATATGGGAGAATAAAATTAAAGTGCTTTAAAAGACAATTATAAAATACTCACTTTTGGATGAAATTCATGAATAAATAATCTGGATTAAAATGAGATTGAAACATAAATCTGATAAAAATGTGGTAATTTTTGAATTATAATCCCCATTAAATAAATAGAATAAAATGAAAGATTAAATAAAAATAATATAATTATATTAATAATATAAAATATAAATGGGGTCACAGATACACCTCATATCAGAAGGTAATATTATAAAATTAAAATTTTAGCTAAGATAAAAAATTTGAGATGATTGACCCTTACAATGATCATAACATTTAAGTGATAATTAATCAATGAATGTGTAATGTTTATCAAATCTAAAAACACATATAACAAGTTTAAATAATTTATAATATAATAAAATTTCATTACATATATAATTTCATAATATCAAATACAATGGAGAAGTAGTGTTATCTAATGAAAAGAATTTGTGTTATGAAAATATTTACCACTTAGTATTTTAAGTAAAATCCATTGGGTGAAATAATTCAGATTCAAAATAAAAAAACATTAACTATGTATTATTAATTATATTACATTTTAAAGGGTCATTATATACACCATATAAAAAAATTAAATGCGTAACATTACAATATTCCCCAAGGAAGGTCAGTTGAGACAAAATCCCTTACCTCACATTTCCATTTACTTGACCATCCATTGAACACATGTATAATGGTTTTAAGAATTTTATATATCTATTACATAATCATAATAATATTTATAATATAATATTTTATTATATTATAATATCTTATCACCCATTTGTTAACAATATTTTATTATTATTGTTCCGGGTGTTAATAACCATGTTTTCTCACGCATGATTTGTCATGAATCATCCAATTCATGTGTATATTATATAATAACATCATATGTAGAACTATTTTATTTTTCTTAATATCATATTTTATTATTTTATTATTTTTAAAAACCATTATTGAAATCTGGACAAGGAAAATTAGTTGCGTCGCTTCATCGAGGCCATAGGCCGTACATATGCACAAACGATAATATCATTCCCTTAATTGACGAAAGGATAATGAATTGGAAGGTATATATATGTTAAATAATTAATATTATGTAATATTTTTTATATATGTTCATTACTTCTATCATTTTTACTATAAATGTAAGTCTGTGATGGAAAGCATTTTATATCGGTTAATGAGGCGAGAATCCAGTGTATACACGATAGATGATTTTGATTCCCATTTGATATAGGTGGATATTGATAACTATTATTATATAAACACAATACCATAAAGTTATATGTTATATATCTTTTTTATTATAATTTAAGTGTTAATACATAATTTATGGTGGACAAAGTAGAACTAAAATGATAGAGCTTAGTGAACATAATTATCTTTTCATAGAAGAACCTCTTATAGATATCTTGTTAAGGTTCCAAAGGATGATGTTATGGGATTTCAAGAACCTATAGAATTTGTACAGGGGTATTGGAGAAATATTTTGGCCCATTTATGTAAATAAAAATGGATTTATATTCTTGATTAATTAAGAGGAGTTTGTTCCCTTTAATAATTGAGGAGTGTTATTTATGTAAATACCCAAAACTATTCAATAATGGGAAGTCAATACAAACCAAAGTGCCTCAAATATTAATAAATAATAGGGTTTATGGAATTTAAGTTTGATAAACTCCTAATTTCTTTGAAAAGAAATATGTTTTTAAATATGTTATCCAATTATCCTCTATGTTTTTTTTACTTTTACAGTTTTAGTTTCCACTAATGTAAGTAGTTTTTTAACCTAGGAAAAATATCCATTAATCCTCAAATAAATTAATACTTATTAAAAAATTATACCTTCATATAAAACATAAGAAACCCAATTTATGAAAAAAATCCTTTGTTTTTCGAAATTTATTTTTAAAAGAAGTGCATGCCACATGGAAAATATCATTTTAAACAAAAGACTGGTAAATATATTTTATAATCATTACTAATAATTCTAAAAAATATTAAGTTGATAATATTATATAATATTAACAAAGATGATATAAAATAGGGAATAAATTTTTCCAAATTCAACTCATATTTGTGAAAAAATGTAACTAAAAATAAAACATATAGATGTGTCAAAAAGTGGGTTTCAAGGAATACATTTTCCAAACAAAAGATGATCTTATATGAAAAATATGAATAATGATCATCATGATATGGATTTAAATTCATATAGTATTATTTATAATATATAAATTTAATTTAAATGATTCATAATTAAATATTATTTTAATTAATTAAATGGAGGAATATTATTCATTTATATGCATTTTTTAGAAAATTTCAATTTTCATCTTAAAAATAACCTTATATTAAAATCGGAATATAGATGAATAAAATATAATTTAAATTTTAAATATAATTTAATATTACTTTTTGAAATTTTAAATAATATTCAAATCATAATGTGACTTCAAAATTAAATAATGCTTGAAAAGAAATCTGAGTTTTACAAAAAATGGAATTTTTCCATATTCACTAAAAATAACTATTTTATAGAATAATTCCAAAATTTCACCCTAAGATAATTTGAAATGATAATTTAAAATATGGAGTTAATTTTAATAAAATACATTTCAAAAAATAGGAATAAATTACTTATTTTAATTTCTCACATAGAGTGGTAAAAATAGTCTTTGTTGTCAACATATTTTTATAATGAATAAATTGACTTTACTAAAGACTGATTGATTGTTATAAATAAATTTGTAGTAATTAAATTATTTTATGTATTTCATAATTAATTTATCCTATTAAAACCCTCCAATTTAAGGTCTAGACTATAATATTTATATTTAAATAATATAATTCATAGGTCATTTAACATCGGTGTTACATGTGGTATACACTATTAGACATAATATTCTTATTTTTGAAAATAGGGTTTGGTTATATCACAATAGTTAGAAGAAATTTAATTTATTTTAATGAATATAATATTAATATCAGGTTGTTATATTCTCTACACTTTAAGTACATTACATCCATGAAATTTGAACTTGTACTTGGAAATCAAGTGCTTGATATTTAATAATTCCTTTATTGAAAATTCACATAATAAAATCGGTTAAAAATAGATACTCTTAATAAAGGAAAATGGAAATAAAAATTTCATATGGAATAACACATAACCAAGCTTCCAATTATGAGAACATAGGTGGGATGTGAAAATATGTACATGGAAGAAAAGAGTAAATAATTATGGAGAGTGGTAGAGGTCATTGATGACATGAAATTGATTGATCAAGATATAATTAAAAACCATAAAACCAAAAATCTCATATGAGTTAAAAGAGCATTGATTAATCAGATATGAAGGTCAAAAGACAAAATTTTTATTTAAAAATACTTTTTATAGTATTGAGGAAATATTTTACTATCTAATAGCATAAGGAAATATACTTAAATGATATCATTCCATTTCATAATAAAACTTTCTTCCATTAGTTGAGCTTCAATAAATTTCCACTTCACCTATTACACCACAGAATGAATATCAAACATGAATTTGTTATTCCAGAAGCACTAAAATTAACATTTAATGGTTTATGAGGTATATAAAAGGATAATAATATATTCCACTTATATTTTAATATTATCCAAAAATAAAATGGTTTCCACAAGGTACTATGAAAAAAATGTATAAACCTTCATATGAATAAATAGTAAATTTTTGGGATAAATTTTCACCACACATTCAACATATTTTAGTCCATAAATAAAAAACACTATATCCCAATTATAATCAATATTATCAATATTAAATAATGTTTTCACCTAAAAGGTTATCTTATACCTTTTAACATATATCCCAAAATATTTAATTTCATTCTTCCCAATATTTCTTTACATTAAAACTAATGGTTATATATACTCATCCTAATAAAATATAACATAAAATATCATTAATTACCTAAAAATTATTTTATCCTATAATATATTTCTAAAAATTAAATTAATATTTAATAATAAAATTGTTTATGTAAAAGAAACATTATACTAACTAGTGCATCATATAGGATAGTGTTAGGCATTGTACTGTTATTCCCTTTAGTTGTGGGATCAAGCCCCATAGCCTTACCAGAGGTGATGGTTCGTTACTCAGTATATGTATTTTCCTTTCTAAAACAAATTAATATAATTCCATTAATGTTCCTAAATATTTGATGAACATCCAAAAAAAATTATCATCAAATATAAATTTTTTAACCTCAAAGGGTTTTCTATACGACTTTATTTTTTTCATGAAATAAAATAATATTAATTTCCTATTATTAATCTAACATAAATGATCATATTAAATCTCATGTTTTTCTATAAAATTTAACTTATTTCCATAAAATATTGAAGCATTATTTCTCATATATCATTTTCAAAAAAAAACTCAAATAAAAATTTTTATTCCCATAATTGTTTTATGTTAATATCATTAATCATGTTATATTCCCATAATAAAAATTATCAAAAGTGGTATCTATACCCCAAAACATAATATCAACCTTATAAATACCATTGAAATAATCTTTATGTTTAACATAAATAATTCATTATCATCATCTATTCATATCCACCATGATGGTTTGTAAAGAAAATTTGAATTTTTATATCACCCTTCAGTGTCAAACTATTTTTGTAATAAGGATCATTGTTGCACATTAGGTTATCATCTTGTAATATCCATATAAACAATTTTTAGAGAATTAATGTAAAGTAAAAATATTCTAGAACCCCATACACTTGTATTATCTAGGTAGGTATGTATTTTGTGGAAAGCATATAATCTCTTCCTCACCTTATTCTATAAAAATTGTTAAATTCTATCATAGGGTTATGTTCCGTAATCTATATTTTCTTAAATATAGTTCTGGAGGTTTTTACTAAAATTTATATAATAGAATCTATATATAGCCTAACCACAGTATCCTATAATTGGTGGTTACTTTATCACATTGGGATAAGATACATGAGATCACATGAAAAAATGACGGAATAGTTTAGTAATCATGAAAATATATATGTATACATGAATATAGAATTACATTTTCAAACATTAAATACAACATTGTGAGAGTAATATTTTTGCATTCTTGAAGTCATTAAAAGATTACTTATTTATATCATGAGGAAGGGAAAAAAATAAGGGTGAGCTCAGGTTCTTCATTCTCTATTCATCCTGGAAGCACGAAGATGTATAGAGACTACAAAGAGTACTTTTGGTGGGATGGAATGAAAAGAGATGTTGCTGAATATTTCTCTCGATGATTGGTTTGTCAGCCAGTTAAATCTGAGAGACAGAAGTCTAAGGGAATGTTACAACCATTACCCTTACCCTAATGAAAATGGGAAAAATCTCTATGGACATTGTCACAAGAATTTGTAAATCATCCAAAGGAAATAATGCTACTTGGGTCATAGTTGATCGTCTTACAATGTTGGCACACTTCATTTCTATTAGAGAGGATTTAACTCTTGATCAGCTTTCCAGGATATATGTAAATGAATTGGTAAGATTACATGGAGTACCACTTTCCATTATATCTAATCGGGATCCGAGGTTTACCTCAAAGTTTTTACGAAGTCTTCAGTATACTCTGAATACATAGTTGAGTTTCAGTAATGCTTATCATCCTCAGAAAGATGGTCAGTCTGAGAGAACAATTCAAACTCTAGAAAATATGTTAAGATCTTTCCCTATGGATTTCAAAGGTGGTTGGGATTAACACCTACCTTTGGTGGAATTTTCTTATAATAATATCATTCACTCCAGTATTCAGATGGTTCCTTATGAAGCTCTTTATGGAAAGAAATGCCAAACTCCAACTTTCTAGGATGAAGTTAGGGAAAGAAAGATATTAAGACATGATCTTGTTGATGAGATGGTAGAAAAGGTCCGATCTATTCAACGACACAAAAGAGTAGCTTAGAGTCGGAAAAAAATTTATGCTGATAACCGAATAAAAGACCTAGAGCTTGAAGTGGGTGATAAAGTGTTCTTACGAATATCTCCTTGGAAGAGAGTAATGAGATTTGGAAAGAAGGGAAAGCTGAGCCCTAGGTATAACAGTCCTTTTGAAATACTGGATCGTGTTGGGAAGGTAGCTTACTGATTGGCTCTTCCACCGAATCTCTCTCAAGTTCACGATGTGTTACATGTATCTATCCTGAGAAAGTACATACCTGATCCTTCACATGTACTCTGCTCATAAGTTGTACCGATGGAGCAAGATCTTTTTTATGATGAACAGCCGATAGAGATTTAGGATCGTAGTGAAAAAGTCCAACAGAACAAGACCACTTTCATGGTGAAAGTTTTATAGAGGAACCACCAATTAGAAGAAGTTACATGGTAGCTTGGGGATATGATGAGGGAGAGGTATCCTCATCTGTTTGTTACAAAGTAATGAATTTCGAGGGAAAAATTCATTTTAAGAGGGGTAGAATGTAACACCTGAGTTTTTTATGAGAAACATTTTGTTTTTATGTTATCATCAAAGGAATATTTCATAACACACAACACTATCGTGTCTTTCTTTACATGCAATTGTGACCTTCCTCGATAGCTTTTTTTGTACGCAACACCGAGTTTCACTAAACAACGATATGATATTAAAATATTATTAAGACTAGCCATTATGAATAGTAATACCAACTTTTTTGAAATTTTATAAATTTTATCTTTGAAAATGGACTTCATTTTTGGATTCGGAATATCGTAATTAGCCTAGGGTAGATTTTTAATATTTTTCTGAAAACTATAAATTTTTGATGAATAGTGAAAACACTAGGTTACTATTTAAAAACCGAATTCTTTATTGAAATAATTATTTATTTTATTTAAATTTATTTTAGGTCAAAATTGATATATAATACCTATATAAGTTCAAAATTAATTTATTGGAGTCATTTTATAATAATTTTAGATATATAATAATTTTATTGAACTTTTCACCATCTTTTACCCACCTCCTATGAGAGTTTAAAATTTTACATAAAACATAATTTTACTGCTTCTGTGAGTGGAATTTCAAAAATCCGAGATTCATGGTTAATATCAAGGAGTAAAATGTGGTTCGATAAGATAAAAATAATTTTTGGTGAATAGTAATTTTTTACTTCTATTTACCACGGTTAAAAGTAAATATGGTAATTAAGGGTATAAATGGTATTATTATTACCCTAACACATGTCCGAATTCAATTGGATAAGTTTAATTAGACCAGAAACGACCTTAGGAATAAAATATGACCATTTAGGTCCACGTGGATTAGATTGGGACATTTAATATTTTTTTATTTAAAGAAGCGTTAAAATAATTAAAATCAATGTTTAATAACTAAAAATTTTTTAATACAGGGATATAAATAAGATGAATTCGAATATAAATATTACGTAGAAATAAAAAAATATTTCCTATAGAATGGTATTTTATTTATAATTTTTTGACTTTAAATAATTTAATTTCTTTATGACACAATGATGATGCGGTAATCACATTATTATGGAAATATTAACATAATTGATATTATAAATACCCAAATAAATGTAATTTGAGACTTTTCATGAATTAAACTAATTTTATAGGTTAATATGACATATTATTATTGATTTAATTAACTTTGTTCGAACTAATCATGCTGTTATGATTTTCAAAAAAATAAATTACCAAATAGTGTCAAAATTGACATAAAATAGTTTTTAAAAAAATATTATATTATTAATTGTTATTTTATTCCTAAAAAACTATGTTTCGGCCAAATTACTTAGATAAAGTTAAATATGTTAATAATGAACCATTTGGGGTTATTTTGGATTTTTATAGTATGTTTATTACACATATAGTGTAAGAAAACAAGAAGACACGGTAAAAGTTAAATTATTTAACTTCGAGTTAAATCTAAATGATAAGGTTAAAATAGTAACCTAAATTTGTCTAAAATCTATAGGTTTAGAGGATTTAGACCCATCCCAACCTTAGCTTCAAAATAAATAAATATGGAAATACTAAAATCCTAATATAACGTTATTATAAAATAATATTTTTAGTTTACCTAAAGTGCCCCTCTCCTCCCTTATAAATGGTCACCTCCTCCCTCTCCTCTTTACAGAACTTTGATCCTTCAAGATTGGCCAAACCAAACCCATTTAACTTATCAATTTCCCTAGAAACATAATAGAGGTCATGTTATTCTTCAAAGACCATCTTTAGTGCCCTAAGAGGAGGTTAAGAAGAGGCACTTCAAAGAAGAGGTAATGTTTGTTACCGATTCTTTCAACTTTATTTCTTCTTATACTTCCTCTTATTTAGTTGTTTCATTATGATGTAATAAAATCAGTATCAATCATATGCTTATATTTTATTTTAAATATGAAACAATCCTATTTCACCTTCTATCCATCCTACAGAAAATGAAATCACCGCGCGTGCGTACGTACGGAATACCGTCTCCACGCCGTGGGGTAATCTGTTTTCCATCACCACCTTACTTGGATCGGTATAATGGTGTAAAGTATAGATATATATGATTATTGTAAATTGATATTGATTCTGAAATAGTATAAATACACTTCAATGCAATTCAATGATCATGGGAACGATATCATCGCCCGTGCGTACGTACGACCTACCGTCTTCACGATGTGATGTGATTTCTTCTACATGATATTCAATGCATAATGATTATATAAATGAATTTAATGAATAAATATGATATATATAACACTAATACAATTATGGAATTGAGTTATCTATAACCTAAAATGAATAATAATAATTTATTCTACAAAACATGCATAAGAACAAAATAGCAATAAACACCCGAATAACAAGTATCAATGTAATATTACTAATAATAAGATAATAATATGACCATATATGATATCATAACAATGAGTAAGATTTTATAATAAGCAAATAACATTATTTTAATAATTATACAGGGGGTTCAGACACATACGAAGCAAATCAGACCTAAATTAAGGGAAAACCTCGCAATCTCAAATTTAATCCGAGTTTGTTTATACTTTAGAATTTAGTGGTGAATATTTATCAACCACATCCATGTTTCCTCAATATGTAATATTATTTCTATCTTCTTAAATTTTTTTAAATTTAATTTTACCCATTGGTGAGTTTTTAGTAAAAGATATGAATGTAATCTTTTGTCGTTTTTAGAACGAGGTACTTTTTGACTTTTCCAGCCAAAGTACGAGAAGAATGTTTTGTTTAACTTATATGGCATGAATGGATTTTTATGATTTCATAGAACATTATTTCCATGAAGCTTCCTTTACAAGTTTTCAAGTCTATTTTTAATCAACTTCTTTTAGTTTAAAATTATATGACATGTTAAGAATGGAAAAATGTTTTTTTGTAGTAGAAAGGATATTTTCATCAAGAATGGAGTTCAAGTGTTTTATCAAAATTATTTTCCATCTACGATAATATAGGGTTCTGTTTCTATCCCTATTTTCACATTGATATCATTATTTTATGTTGGAATTAATTTTATGATGTCCTTTTTTATATGGATTATGTTATGATGGCATGTTGTTTAAGAATCCCATTTTTATTACATGGGTTATGTTATGATTTATGATTTTATGGCACACATAAGAATGGTTTCTTTATGAGATGGGTGGGACCTATATCTCCCACCAATGCATTGGGTAAAGATTTATATCTCATGATATATACATGGTTGGCATGGCAGTTTAATCTGGTTCAGTGATACAGGACTGAAACAAGGAGTGAACTCGGTTCAGAAACGGACTTTGTCTGCTAGGATAGTTTTGGAAATGAGCCTTGACTACTAAGGAATTATTTTCTATGATTATGTGTGTATACCAAAAAGTTTCATTTTTTATGCTATGATTATTGGGACTACATTTCACTACTATGATTTATCCCATGTTATGAAATTATGATCTCTTTTGCAGGTTAATATATCCAAAATAATATGTTCTTATGATGTGATTGTTATTTCTCTTGTTTACCCTTACTGAGAATTTGAGCTCACCCTTTTGTATGTTTTCTTTTCCCCAGGTCAGGAAGAAGGGTATTAAGTAGGATATTCCAAAAAGGGATTCTAGATATTATGAAATAATGGGAGACAATGTAGATTCTTTATGAATCAGTTGTTTATGTTTCCCTGTTTCTAAAGACACTATACATATACGGTCCTTTCATGGTTTTGTTATATGTTGTAATAAGTGTTCATAAATGTTAAAGCATTAGAAATGCATTTAAAGTATGGGTCATTATAACTCCACTTTTATAACACTACTATTCAAAACATAAATTCCCAGAACTTATTCTTTTAGTATCTCCACTAACTCTGAGATGAGTGTAACTTTATGTTTTCAAGAATAGAGCTTCATGCAATGGGTTGTCATGTAAATTCTTTTACACAATTTTTTTTCAGGTAATTAACTTTATAAAAGGATTAATTCTCATGTGAATTCTATGAAATTATAGATCTTATGTACCCTAAATATTATTTAAACATTCTTAATTAAATTATTAAGACATGTTTATATGAAAAGTGTATCTATTCATGTGGCCCTTTATGATTCAGGAAAATCGAATCACTATTCACAAAACCTCAATGGGTTTTTTAACATGATATCCATGACTATTTGAATTTCATGATATTATTTATGGTTTTCATCATAATCCAACCTTTTCCCTAAATTTTAATATTTCTTTCTTATGAATATTTTATCATGCAAAAATCATTTTTTGCAACTGTTGTTCTTCTTTGATTCTAGAAATCTAAAAATTTGACCTCACTGACTATGTAAAATTATCACCATTAAATTATTTATAGGATAAATTAAAAAAATTAGGGAACATACATTTTTTAATACCACAATAAATTTATGAGATTATTATTTCAATGAACACTAATAAGTTTTATTCCCTTATGGTCATCCTCATTAGTCTTCAAAAATTATGTTTCTTCTTCTAGACTTTTATTCATTACATGATTCTCTAAGAACACCCTAAATATATTTTTCGTTAATTTCAATCCTCACAACGTTCATATACTTCAAATTTAGTCTCAATAATAATTAATTTTATAATATCAAAATAAATTAAATTATTAAATTTTCATTAGTTTATTTATTTTAAAGACCAACGTAATATCATCTTGTTTTACATCTTGATTCACATTCCTTAAGTTCTTCAAATTTTCAAGTATATTGACTTAATATAATAGATACGTCACACATAAAGGGAATTTAACAACTCTTATTATAACTTATGTGAGATTAACATCCAGAATAAATATTCCCCAGATATAAAATACTTCCCCATAACTTCAGATTATTTTTATGTGCAACCATTTGAGGTCCCTCAATGTATTTCAAATTCATTTAACACCTAAAAACACATCATCTATCATCATAAAATTATCTTCTTAATTTAACAACATAATTTTGATTCATTTTTCTCGAATGTGGTCATCTTCTAGACCTGATATTCAAGAAATATGTTCAATAAAAATGATTCATATTTATTCATGTAACTTTTAAAACTCAGTTTCTACCTTCAAATAAAAACAAATCTTCCAGATTCACTCTTATAAATCATTGAAATACTCATTTTATAAATTTTAATGGTTCCTCTTATGTAACAATTAGATATGTACATCTCATATTCTAAACTTTTATGTTTGGTAAAACAACCTATCACATTATCTCAAAATAATTCTTCTTTATTCATTAATTATTGAAAATAAATACAAAATATCATGAAAACATCCATAATTCCTATGAAATCATTACCAATTATAACTATGGAATGAAGGAAAAATATTAAAAATATGATAGAAATTTTGAGGAAGAAGTGGATAATTTAGATGAGTGAATTTTAAAGAATTATTTAATTCTATATATAGTAATGAATGTGGTTCGTATAACTATTATATATCCATTGGAAATATAAATGACTTTTAGAGTTTCTTATTAAAAATAGATATATTGTAAATGTTATAATAGGAATATTATCCTTTTATAGAAATAAATAACAAATTATAAATCATATATTAATCATTTATAGAAGACAATTATCATAGAATAAGTAGATAAGGAGTGATAATAATTCAAAATATAATCACTCATTACATGAAAAATTGTTGTTCATCAAATATATTATATTTGTCTAGTTTTGTTTGTTTTTTAAATTAAATTTCATATATTTTGACATTAAATTTAAGAAATATATTTCATTTTTGGAATAATGGCATAAAAATTAGGAAATATTTTCAATTTTTTGTGAAAATTTATGTTATGAATGTGGATAGTGAATGACATCATTAAACTATAAAAACTGTGTGATATAGTATATTTTAAAAATGGTTCATGACAATTATAAGAATTAATATAAATTATTATTTTTTATGTATTTTTGAAAACCTATATTATTCTACATATGGGATACATTCCATTAAAAAATTAACGTCCTTAACCATAGTTGTATTTGAAATTACAAATATAACCCTCAAACTCATCTATAAAAGGACAGCTCAACTACTCAAACTAAAAAAAACCCAGTCCAAAAGTTTAATATTAAATAAATTTTTTAATCACCTGTATGAATTTCTTTGTGTACATTTTTTCCCTTTTAGGAGGCCTAAAATTTCATTCTGTAGGTAGTTGTTATAAGAAAATTGGATTCTATTATTATAAGATTCCAATTATTATCGGTCAATTTCAATTACATTCTCAAAAAAAATCTTTAAAAACCATAAAACCCATTACAAATGTTCTATTGATATCATTATGTTTTTGTAAAATTATATTACTATAATATAACTCTATAACGTTACTCGTTCATTAGTATAACATGTTCTTGTTTGCATTCGTTAAACCACCTACTAAAACTATACGATAATATATTTATAATTTTTATCATGGATGAGTATTGAGGAATTAATTATGTAATATATCATATTAATGATTAATATATGTCATTATTAAGCTTCTAAAATGATTCCACCCAAATAGATGATAAGAAAATAGGAAACATGATAAAATTGATAATGTCACCTAAAACATGAATGTTTTTAATTACATAAATAGAAAACATATTATTACCAACCAAAGAATCATAATGGGACTAAATATATAATTATAATAATATTAACTCACAATATTTAATAATTTATAAAAGATAAACAAAATAACAGGTAATAATGATTGAAATCGCCTTACTGAAAAAATCAACATGTAATTGAAACTAATAACATTTGACGAAAAAAATAATTTAGGAATAAGAAATATATACTTCATAGATGGAAATAAATTTTTAATATTATATTTAATAATTATAAATTTGGTCATGAACTTGATTATTATGATTTCAATGTTTATTATGTAGGGGTTGAAACACACCCATGGATGTCAAAAGTAAAGGAAAGGGTTACTCACCCAATATTTCTTCCAATTTCATATTATAAATACATAAAAAGTTATTAGGATAATTTTATTGTATATTAAATTAACATAAAAATTATTTTATTCATATATATTTATGTTGTGAATTTACATGAGTTTTTACCATTACCCAATCAATGATTCATACTTTACCAATTACGACATTTGTATGTGGAACTATTTTATCTTTTTTTTCTAGATTGGAATAGTTCTTCTAAATATCCATGTTTCTTATTGAATGTAATTATAAAAACATAAATGATTACTTAAGGCCACATTACATTGAAATTTTATTACTTATATTGTTCCTAAAAAAATCATTTTATATCTCTAAAATAATGATTCTCTCTCCATCCTTATTACCCACTGTTTGGTTTTGTTTTCACTATAAATATTAATTTTCATGTTTTTATGTTTGGATTATGTAATTATTATTTAAATATTCATTCTATTAAAACCATATTTTATTAATTTATTTATTTTTTAGAATATATAAATATATAGAATATATTTCATTTTTACATTAAAAAAATATCCAATTTTATTCTAAAGTGTTTTTATTCTCAATAAATATCCTTTAATGTTTCATATATTTGACTAGGGTTTTTTTAATTTAATAATAAACTTTCTTTCTAAGTACGATATGTTTTTATGTCTTGCGAATATTTTTCATGAAACACATTTCATCCTCATGGGTTAATTAAGTAATAAAGGGTTTATGGATGCTTTGATATTTATATGGAACACATATGTTTGGTTTATCATTATAAAACTAGTGGGATCAGGATAATATATCCCTACATTAAATTGGTTACAGATTATATGTCCTTAAATTTTATGTCATAGGGAATAATAGGTTATCTATGTTATGTTATATGTTTTTGCACTTTGTGATGATGGTCTGGGAAATAATCCTCAACATAATATATGATTTTATAATTATTCTTGTTCAATATTTCTAAATCCTTCCACAATTAAATTTTCTAAAGAAATCCTTGTTTTATGATTAAAATTATCTGATTACTCCATTGGGTATGATTTAATGGTAATGTTCTCATGCATACATGGTTTTTATGCTTAATTCTTAATTATATTCAGTATGATCTTATGGGTAAATTTGATATATATATATATATGTTTTGTTTTAAACCTTTGTCATATGAGTTACAATTATATAAGAAATGTACTTTTCATTATAAAATAAGGGCTTTATATCGATATTCTCTAATGGAAAAAATCCTTCGGGTTCTGGGGATGTGATATATTATGAGATGTAATATATAATTATGTATAATGATTTGATAAATATGTACATTATACCTAGTATTTACCTCGTGTTCTAGAGTGAGTTTTATTTTTTTAGGTATTTGGACAATAAAAATCAGAGGATACAGTTTTTATCAACATAGGTTGTACAAAAAATTGATATATGTTAAAAATAAAGTTCCATAAGTTAAAATTAAGGTGTCATGGGTTATGTAATATTAATATTTACATTAATTAACATATAAATTTTTTACTCTAAATATTACAACTTAATACTCACACTAATAATTTTAGTTTTAGTTAATGGCTAGAACAAGGAGGAGCCTAGTGAATAACAAAGGAAATGGATAATGTAATGATTTCTCCAATAAGAAGACGAACATGATGAAAACTCATATAAAATAATTTATGTAAATTTTCACTCATCTATCTCATTCTATAGGTAATGATAATGAATATCTTCTATTCTGGGGGTGTACGGTAGTTTTCATAGGATTTCATAAATTATAGATGTTGTTTTAATATAATTTTTTAATTTCTAATGTAATTTTATTTTTTTTCAAATCCAAGAAGTAATTCCATTTTATAAATTTTTTTTTTGGGAAATAGAAATTTTATGTTTTGAATATTCGTATAATATTTTAGAACATTATTTGGGATTTGGTAACTGATAATAATTGTTTTTCATAATCCTTTACAAGTTTTATTAATTGAAATTTTGATTTTTTTTAATGAAATAATTTTCCTTAAACATGAAATTGTAGTTTCATAAGGTTAATGGAGGTTTTTAATAGATTATGTAATGGTAATATGGTCTTTATAAGTCATTCAGAAGGGAAACCTAGCTTTTAAAGCAGGTAAAAAAGGATTCTTGCTTTTTTTTATAGGTTATGAAAGGGTAACCAAGATCCTTGAAGTACTCTATCAATGTACCCTATGAGTTTTAATGATCTTGTAAGGGTATTCGAGAGTTTCATAAGGGCACACATTAATTTATAAGTTTGTGTAAAGGTAAGTCACTAATCATATGCATTTTGAAAAGGTATCTTCATGTATCTTCTATTCCAATAATGGTTCCCCTAGCTATATAAAGGTAGGACATGGCTTGTGTAAGGGTGTTGTATCACATGATGGTGTATTTTCAAAAGGGTAATAACTCATATAAGGGAAAGATTCAGCATTCAAAGGGAAATGTCCAAATTTATTAGGCTCTAAAAGGGTAGTTCACTACACACATAAGGGTAAAATAGTTGCGTAAGTGTAAAATACAATTACCCTTATTCACCATATTCCACCTACACATGGGTAGAAAAAATTTATTAATACCCTGTTTTCCTCTTGAGATCCTTCAGTAATGCATTTTAATAATTAATAAATTAAATAAAATATAAAAATATATGGTTTTAAATCTATTAAGAGTTATAAATGAGATCCTTTAAAGAACTTAATATTAATCGATCCTAAAAAATAGTCCAATGAAAATAAAATTGAAATCAATTTTAAATGAATTTATTTGAAATAAAATATGGGAAGTTTAACAGTGTTTTTTAGCCGGGATATCTATGGATGTTGAAAATGATTTATTTTATATCCTTTGAGTATCTATTAATTCCTCTTGATTTTTAGTGGTCAAAATATCACCTTACTATATCTATAATCCTTCTAAAATTTTATATGAGTCTTCTCCTATGTTTCTTGGGTTGTTATCCTCTTCCTATATGAAATGTTTAATAGAGCATGTAAAATTAATTCCTTCAGTTATCGAATCTGATTATTATCATTATTTTCTATTCATGTGTGTGTTAGCATTTCTATAAATAATATTTATTTACGGTAAGAGTTTTCCAAATAAATATAATTAGGTTTGTGTAAATAAATGAATGTGGAAAGAGAGATATTAGTTGTTCTTTATTTATTTCATGATTTGGATTCTCCCAGATTATGTCTCGGATATTGTTGATTATGAATTTTATTTAAAACTATAAATATGTTATTTTTAACTGATATGTACTAGGAAAAATAACCTCACATAAAAATAAGTAAAATCCATAAAATTTTTAATGAAACTGGTTATGTGTTAACAAATATTTTTTTTGTTCTACTAGGTTGTGAAATGTTTTTATGTAATGGTATATGTAAATAAGGAATTATTTTCTAATTTTTTTGTCTCTATGGTAGTAAAGTGTGAGTAAGGATCATTAAATTGATATTAAAATGGTTGGGTATGGAAATAATGAATTGTAAATGGGATAATGTTTATAAATTTTAATATTAAAAGATAAATAATGAATGTAAAAATGGTTGATAATTGATTTTGTTAACATAGAACTATATAATTGATGGGTGGTATTTATATTAAATAAATTGATGTATAAGATAATTATTTTTATGAAATGTAATGGAATGGTAAATGATAGTTAGTGAAAACTAAATAATTCCAGAAATTGTGGAACTTGTAATTGAAATTTGGGAGTTTTGTCTTATATGTGGAATTTCTATTGATATATTTTGATGATGAAGTGGTTATGATGTGAAATGGTGAGAATTATGTGTTGTTTTCCAAGAGTAGTACATGTTTCATTTATATTGTAGAGTGTTATGCTAGTTTCTAGTTAGTGATGAAATAAATTTCTAATAGTGAACCTGAAATGGTATGGGATAGAACGAATAATGAAATATTGAATTGAATTGGGATGTGTGGTTAATGTTTTTTATATTTAATATGAAATTAATTATCTTGAATAATATATATGGTTATTAATGGGAAAATATTGAAATTGGAATAACATGAAAATAAAGGTGGAATGTGGCTTGTGGTTTATGGCATGCTTGTGTGGTGTTACACTTTTAGAGGTGGTAGAAAGAGTAGTATAGGTTGTGAGGCCTTATGAAAAGATTTTGGATTTGAAATGGTAATCCTATTATAAACCCCTAGGATTGGATTATGTGTATCTATTATAAATTTTATTTTTATTATCATTTTTATACACACCACACCCACATTGAGCACCATATGTGGATACCCAATTTTTTGGAATATTTTTTCCAATATCCAAATGGGAAGGATGGATAGATGTCTTCAACATATTCCCCACTCTCTCTTCCAGGAAATATAATTATGCATAGGATGTTATAGATTGGTAATTTTATTTCTCTTAAGGCTGTGTTTAATGAGATGAGGAGGTGTTTCATGCTGTCGTTCATGCATGGAAGGGGATAACATGATTTTTAGGTACTTTCTGATCATGATAACCTAATACTGTAGGTAAAAAAAGTGGTTGAGATGTGATGTGATGGACTAGGTTTCCCTGAGTGAGATGTGATGTGATGGACCATTTTTATTTGAGTGAGATATGAATTAACATCCCAAACTTCTTTGGGTGATATGTGATGTGATGGATTAACTCTTTTCGATATGGATTTTTAAATAAGTATATGTGAGTTCTAAGATGTATAAAGTTAGGTTGTGATAGTTAATAACTTGTTGTAAAGTGTTATGGGGTGCCTTTTATCTATATTCCTCATATTATTCTACTATACGTGGATTTGTTATTTAGTGAGTGATCCCTGTTGAGCTCAGGAAGTATTTAACCAGAATGGTTCTTGTTGATTAAGGTGTTTTTCAATATCGAGTTAGTATAATCATCTCACATTTTTACAAGATTCATTAGGTATGATTCTACTGAGTGTACATGTAAGCTATGTCAATATATATTAACTATTTTTCATGTTTTATGTAGGAATTTCGAAACTAAGTTAGACATTTCTAACATGGGTGTTTAAGCTGCTATTGATTTATTTATGTAAGGCTCCCTTCTAGGCATTACATGGATAATTTTATTATATTTATATGACATTACATGAATTGTGGATATTATATATTGTACCTTTTCTTATGGTACATATTTTATGGTTGATTATATCATATCTACATATCATAATTTTATTCTTTTTCAGGGTAATTCTTATGTGACCTTATTTATACCCTCTGTGATAGTTTCCAACCAAGGGACAACTAGAGGTGGGACTTAGGGGGAATTGTTTCCCCCTCTCATTTTCCGGCCCAAGAGGGTTACCTTTGGTGGGGGCGGTGTATGAAAAAGTTGTATAAAAGGTTTAGGCTGAGGGATATGATGGAGCATGGAGTTATGCACTTTGAGGATTGCATGGGTTGGTAGGTAAACGATTCCATACGACCATGGTGTATGATGTAATCTTTGGATACTATAGTGGAAATAGAATTTTACGGCTACGCATAATCTGATACAAGGTCTATGAGCTAATAGAATAACAAAATAAGGTTTTCCTACTTGTAGGGTAACAACCTGGGAGTGGTAGATGCATCACCAGTGAAAACGGGTGGGATTGAAAAAGGGTGGTCCGAGATGTTTATGAATTTAAATAAATGAATAATGACATTTTAAATATATATTTATAATTTCTCCCATACTATGGTTACTAATACACTATTAATATTTTTTCGTATTAGTCATATAATTTGAAAAAGAAGAGTAAAATTTTTATTAATTGGCATGAGATATTTTTAGAATCACTGTTAAGACATGAATATGTGATTCCCATTCATATTATAACATGATTCATCAAAAATTGATTTTTTTCCTTTATTAAAATTAATATCATGATAACTTAGAATCTTAATGACTAAAATTGTTTCTGAATCATGCATAGTGTATTTTCTATGCAAATATCTATTATAATTGGAAATCCCTTATGAAGAATGTTACATTCAGAATATTAAATAATTACATAAGGAAATGATGGTTTTCAAAACAATTTATAGGTGTATTATGGTTTGAAGGTGACTCTAGATTTCATATATTTCATTAAAATTTTAATTTATCATGAGATGTGTTATGAATTTATTATAAGGATGGATATATATTATTGATTTAAAATTCCTAAAAAATAACAATCTTGTTTTATGGTAACTTATTGAGAGTCAAAAATATTTAAATTATTGGAATTATTTATTTCAATACAGAAAAATATTCCAAAATAATTGTTTCTTGGATATTAAGACATGTCTGGTTTTTTATGGGAAGCCTATCAATAGTTGAAAATGACTTCTAGTAACCACAAAATTTCTAGTATGTCAAAATTGATCTTGTAACATGCTTATTATATTTTATTTACAATATAAAATCATGTTATTTATTGATCATTTGGTTTCAAAATATTTATTTTAAATCATATTTCCCTTATTGAATCTATATAAACATGTTTTCATAAGTAATGAAATGTTTATTGAATTTCTAGTTTTAACATGATACACATCACACAAAGTGACACAACATGTGTTGTTTCTTTATTTAACCTTTCTACCTTTAAATAAGAGGAATTATTTTTTCCTAGAAATGAATCAAAAACATTTATTGTTGTTTTTGGTTGCATTATTTACTGATTATTTCATTTGTGAGTTGATATTATGTTTTAAAAACATGTTCTGAAACTATAAAATGATGTTCCAAAAATTGTTTAAGATGTTTTTTGTAATAATGTTTAATCTATAATCCCTCTATGATTGATAACATATAAAACATATTTATATATAATATTTCATTTCTTACAACTGAGAACATGTACATACATTGTGGTTGTATTAAATAAATCACCACCTTTCATAAAATATATGGTTGTTAATCAAATAATTCTTGTAAATTTGTTTGGGTAATTAATTAAAGAGCCATGTTTATTGAATCTTATGGTACTTATGAATTAATGGTAATCAAATTATGTCTAATTCATCAGTAATTAAAATTTTTTATCTATACATTAATAAGATATTATATAGACATGTGTTTAAAAATGCTTTTATGTTTGAAATAATTAATTGTCTGGTTACTGAGAATATTCTTCCTTAAAATTTGTCAAAACATGAAGTCATAATTGAAAAAACATGTTTATAAAATTTATGTATTTATATATTTGATGAATTTGGTTACCTGTGGTAGTGACCTATGATAAATGAGTCTATTAATCCATTATAGTAATAGAGCTATTTTTTGATAAGGTAACTGTTTTGGGTTTGGTAAATCCAATTTTCTTGCGACGATTGAATGCCTTATTTTAGGAATAGATACCCTATTTAATATGTTTTTCTTCAAAATTTTGTTTTCCCTGGATATGAGCCTTTATATGTGATGTGATGTGAGTGTAGGGTGGATATTGTTTAATGAAATATAGGAGGGGATTCAGGGGGATTTGATGCTGGAATGAGGTTTTTGTTATGATGATGATATGGGAAGTTATGGATGAAACTATTATGTTAGCATACCATGTCAAACATAACATCCCCCAATCTAAAACTCCCTCATGTGGCCCAATTAGGATTATTACTCGACCTCAATCACACCTCTTTGAATTCCAGATTATGTTAATTAGAAGATGGTGTGTAAAAAACATCGTGGGGGTACTATACCCACTAGTATATAGTATCAATAATGTGGAAATAGAAATATCAAAGTGATCGAAATATATGAAACAATACAGCATTAAATTGGAAAATAAAGGATGAACAAAGAAAACAAAATAATAAAGGAACGTGTAATGTGATCATGAAATGTAACTAAATGTAATGTTTTAAGTCATATAGATAAAATAATATCATGATAGAAATAAACTTAAATGTCCCGAGTTCCTAATCCCAAGTCAGCCCCATCTCCAATATCCTTCCCCTCTAGAAAGAAATAATCAATAATAAATTCCTTTATCCTTATCCAAACTTTTCTCAGTGAAATATTCTTGGACACAAAATGATAAGCCAAGTTGGGTGTGAGTAAAAAATAGTATATCAACACTATATTGTCTAAAGGAAAGAATTATTATGATAATTTCTTGAAATAATGAGATTGAAAGGTTAATTAATTAATTAATTAATACAATGCAACAATCAATCTGATTTTTTCTCGTTCTATAATATCTCTGATCAACTAGCATAACCATTCCAACTATTAACATTTGTCCATGGAATAATCACATAAACTGGAAGAACCCTCTATATAAGAATTAAAAAATTATTTGTACACACCCCCAATATAATCATTTCAACATGAACAAGAACATAATTCATAATTGAAATAATTATACAACATACAACATAAACCAAAAATGGTCTATTTAGCTAATTAAAATCATTATTTTCAATTCTCTTCCATTCATCATGTTATGAAATTTCCAATTAATATGATAGTGTACACAACCATATCATATCATGGTATCACCATTAATTTCAATAAACTATAATCTATTTTCCATGTGATCCTATCATAAGAAATCACCTAAGGTATCATTTCTTGATAATCCGTTTATTAAGATCAAATACAGTTCATTATCATTCAAGGATAGGATCCCCCTATGGGTAGCTTAAAAATGAGTCTCAACACTACAGAATACAATGGGATCCAAGGGTTAGTCCAAACACATGATTATCATCACCCATTATTTTGTTAGTTAATGCACTTGTTCTGTTAGTGAAATCATATTTTGTTGAAAATGATTGAATCCATAGAAAAAAACAATAATTATTTGCTTCAAAACACATAAATTTAACTGGTGATTAATGAAAAAAATTTTAAAATCAATTCCAACAACGAATGGAGGTTCATGCTGATCATAAGGAAAACATATATCACAAAAACATGATGATCATAATCCAATTATATGGTGGTTAAGATATCACACCGCTATAACAGAGGGTATCAAAAGAAAGTGGAAAACCAAAGTGAAGAAACTCATAGAAGATGAAATGAAATATTGAGATAAACAACATGGAAGGAATCTCTCCAAAATTTCTCACAGTCACCTTACAGTTCGATAGAGAAATATTTGGAGTGGATGGAAAATAAATAATATGCATAGTGTTGTTTAAAAATACTTGTCCTAATATATCCATGATGGGAACTCCTTTTGTGAGGTGAATTTATTTATTTATATTATATTCCTAAACATGAGTCACCTCGAGTTACAGTAACCCTAATACACCATTTCATGACATGTCCTTGTTTCATGAAATGTAAAATTTTTATGCACTGAAACAGTTCAAAATATGTGTTTAACAAAAGGTTTACATCATGTAAATTTCTCACAATGTGAATGTTCTTAGAAGACATATATTATGTCATATTCTATAGGAAAATAATGAACCATCTTTAAAGCTTTATAAAACATGGAAAACTGTTGTAAGACCTTGAAATATTTATATCCGGAATCCAGTAAAAAAAATACAACCCCAAAATTTGGGTTATTTTCCAATGAAAAATATATCAACCCCCTAATAAATGGCTCTGCCACTAGGGTTTTAAGATGAAAAGTGAAACCAACTAAAAGTGGTTGAAAAAAAATTGAAGAAGAACCTACCTAAAAAAAGAGGGGATCTAACAAACTTCCCAGTATAAAATATCACATCAACAATCTTCTATTAGAATCAAGGTGGGGTTTTGATGTACATGTTTTGAAACTATGCTCTCTTGTAATATTTACTCTCTCAGGTCTCCTCTTGATCAAACACATACTACCACTACACTTAAATGATATGTATAGTCATTCCCCAAATATACTTCTCACTATGGTCCAAAATCGATATCAAATGATCCTAAAAGGATGCATTTACACTAAGATCGATGTCATCAACATAATCCACTTGATAAGGGTTAGGATGATATCTGTGATGCTATTATACTTTAAACATATCAGGCATGGAAATATTGTTTTATGGAAGGAACAATAGGTACACCACCATACTAGACCTTTCCATTATCTCAAATGTCCAAAAAACCCTAGGTTTTATCTTTCCCCATTTCACGATAAAATATTTCCCCAACCATGGATAAACTCAAAGGAAAAAAATAATCAAACTAAAACACTAGTGTTCATCACTGATGGCCAGTGTAAGATTTATTCCTACTCTGTGTGGTCACCAATAACCTCTAGATCAACCAAACCATTTCAAACATATCATTCATGAGACTAGTTCCAAAAAACACCAAATCACATTCCTTTAACGAATAGTGAAGGGCACTTTATAAAATTTTATATAAATAATTTAAAGGTTCCATTTGAATTGATCCATTTAAGATGGTATTATAAGTGACCTCCAAGAGTGATACATGCTTGTCTCATGAAACACCAAAATCTTAAACACATTCTCATAACAGATCCTATAAAATTTGATTAGTTTTTTAGGGAATGTACTACCACATCTAACTCTAGATAATGAGTAGGAAAATTATTCTCATGTGGTCTTAGATGTTTTGGACCATAAGAAACCACTCATTCCTCCAGCATTAGAACTACTCCATGTCTAAATCTTGATCCTTTCTAGTACATGGAATATGCCTTACCTAGCACAAGAAAGTTGAGGATTAGTGTATAGGTTTTCCTACCCTTCATAACATAAACACTCTATCTCAATAATTTTACCAGAAAAACTCTACCACTTTCATGGTCATCTTGGACATTGGATCTTCAAAATAGCAGAATTTTGGGATGAAGAACCAGTAATAAACCAATAAACCAAGAAAAATCCAAATTTTGAATACATTCACGGTGTACTCCAAAGATATCACTACTTTAACATTCTATGGGTCCATTAACACTCTATCCTCTTATATAACATGGTTCATGAAGTGGAGATTATCATTAGAGACACTACATTTGGATAGCTTGGTGTAAATATGGTTCTCTTTCAATGTACTCAGGCTGATGTCAGGATATTTGTCATAATTATATACTAACTGGGAATAAAATGTGATTTCAACAATTAAAAACACTATAAACTGCTCCACAAAAGGATTAATGTTATGATTCACCAAGGACATGAAATCCTTCCATGTGTTTGTCAGACTGAACTACATCACCACGAACTCATAAAAGCAATAAATACTCTTAAAATAGGACTAAGTTATATCTAAAAGAATAAATATAAATATATGATACTTGGATCTCAAGTAAATCTTTAAAAAATCATGGGCATCTCCCCGATGATTGAAGTGGTCTTTGATATGCAGAAGGGGATTCCAATTCTAAAACACCATCTAGTTTAATATATGATATTCCACACACAAGAACAATGTCACATCACTTATATTGGATAAAAGAACTAGGGAAAACCTTAGTGATGTACTAGGCCATATTAATCCCTTAGCTTCTAGATATTCCAACTAAACATTCAACTTGTGAAGCTCCTCTAGTGCCGTTCTATAAGGCAGAAAAGAAACTGGATCTTCTTTTGGAACCAAGTTGATCATGTGATTTCTCTCCCAATCAGGTGTTATTCCATAGAAAATTTAAGTAAAAAAACATGAAAATGATATACCACTGGTGGAAAAGTATCACAATGAATTCCACCATCATCGAGAGAAAGAAATGCTATCATAGACATGATAAAATCCAATCTACACTAAATTAGTCATGCATGAGTACCCTGAAGACCCCACCCTCCCTAGTGAAAATAACATCCTCCTTATAGATATTTAAAGGTAAAAAACCTCAGATTATAGTCAATGTGATATTGGTAAAGAACTAACCAATCCATAATCAAACTCAAAATAGAACCTGTTATTTCTAGAACAAACAGTTCACAAAAGAAACAATGACCACAAATTTCTTCGATAGTATGTCATTCAATGTCTGATAATCTATAACCTCACTCCAAACTATGTATCAATGGTCAATAAAACATAAAATGTTTACATAAATAGGCACAAACCACTTAAAAAAATAAAATATATAAAGGTATTTGATGATATTATATAAAACAATCAAGCTAATGTAGAATATACAAGAATCGTACCTATCACGGTAGAAGGCCCTGCATCCAAAACTCACCATAGTATATTGTATCACGTGTAGATAAATTTACCCTTTACTCAGGGTTCCAGTATGATTTCCATGTGGTTTACCTAATTCTTGGTACCACCACTTTTTAATTAGTTTACCACATCCCCTTCTTCAACCTAAACGTGCAGTGGAATTCCAGCTACTAGATTGTTGAGGGGTAGATGAGTCCATTCCAGACATTGGTATGTGTTATGATCTCCATCCACATCTCTATAATTGTAGGATTCTAAAAAACCTCTACAGGTAGACCATACAGCTTCAAGAACAACACTTCAATCAGCCTAAAAACACTAAGGATGATTTTTTACAAGCATGTCACTCTGATAGAACTACAATAGAATATGATCCTGAGATGACATCCCACTACCTTAACTTCTCTTTGTAATATTTACATAGTGATAATTATCATAATGTAATTTCTTTCCACAAGAAGGAGAGATCCCCGTTGACCCTGCTGGACTATTTTGGAAGCTACTTGAGGCATCTCCCAGGTTCCCTACCATGATGAGTGCTTGATCCATCGAGTCTAAAATGTTAGTCAATATAATAATATTAACCCGTGACATGATCCTTTAGATAATACCATCCTAGAAATTCCTTACCCAAGCAATCTCATCGGATCAGAATGATGCTGTAATGTACTGGATGTTGGTGAAACATCATCCATTTTCTATCAGTAACATGACCTCATGCATTAGCTTTAAGAATTAATGAGCCTTCTCATCTCTCAATGTCTCTTGATAGAAGTTGTTTGGGGACATTATCTTGAATTCCATCCAGGATAACTCCTATTTATTTACGTATTGATCTAGTGTGTTCCAAAAATGATTGGATGGACCACAAAGCATGTATTCTACCAACATTACCCTCTTATCGATCGGTGTATCGAGGTTCTTGAAGATCATCTAAACTAACTAAATCTTAAACAAAGCTTCCTGGGGACCTCCCTATAATGCTTTAATTGGCGGGTGCAATAGCTGGAACTCCCTCTTCATCATAGAAATTTATTGTTTGTGTGAGTAGTCACCCTTTCCATTGAACACATGGCCTTCATGAAGTTATCTCAAAGTAGAAAATCGTACTAATCATCATGATATACAATAGTCTCTGGTTTATTTTTGTTACGAGTGTACTAATTTCTTCTCTCCATATAATCAATTTTATGATTAAAACGATTAATTTTATCTAAAATAAAAATAAACTCAATAGAACACTATATAACAGTTAGATTATCCTAAAATGATGGAAAAATATAGAACCACTACCTCATTTACTCTCTAAAAAATGGACTAATAAGGTAATTTTTATGAAACCAAAGTTCATTTTTTTCATTTATCAGATATAACATAGATACCTTTTCATAGTTTATATAGGAAAATTTATCACATTAAATAGTTATGTCCATCTATTGAAACATTCATGGAAATATATATCCCTAAGAACCAATCATGATTCATAAATATTTATCTCCCATCATATTGAGACATGAGTATAATTCTCAAGTAACAATAACATCACACAAAAATTGAATCACCCAAGGTGAAATAATATAAATCGTAACAAGTGAATACCATCAACAACAATCACATCCATTAGCAGTCAGAATTTACACCACACATGTGTTAGCTAATATGATACACGATCTCATTACCACATCCCAATACAACTTAGTCTCTATTATACATTTCCTATATATTAATGTTATTAAAATAGAAAACTGATTCTATGATACCAGTTTATAACATTTCGTAATTTAGAACTCTCTCACATGGACAAATCATATTGGCTACTCGATCTGAATCATGCATCCATAAACTCTTGAGGCTTTTGACTATCTTCGGGGGTGTGGATAACATAGGGAGGAAAATATAACCACCCAGTATAGAGATTCAATGTACTGGGAAAAATATCAGAGTAATATAAATAGTAGAAACAATACACAATATGCCACTAACCAAATCTGGTTGCCATCCAAATGACGGATGACCCATTTCGAATAAAGCCCAAAGGGAATTCTTGATCCCCAAAAATTGGCACAAGTTCTCAGGTACCAATATTTAATGTCCTGGGAAAATTTACTTGAATAAAAAAATATATTTACAACCAACAAAATAAACAAGTCCCAAATTAAATGTCACAACGAAACAATCCTTTAACCAAAACCCAAAAGTGAGTTACATATGTAAGTTAAAAACCCAAACAGAAACTACCACAATGTAGGGTGACCAAAAACCATCTCAAAAACCACCACCTAGCAACATGAAACCACCCAAAATCCATCCCCACAACATTTCACCACGAAGACGACTAACAACCCAAATTACCACTTCCAAAAACCTTACCTTTACATGCATAAGACGTAACAAAATCCACTTTCATCCAAAAGTGTAAGTAGTGTGTGAGATAACACCCAATAAGATGCCTCTAAAAAAAATTGTCCATGTATAAATATTAAATGATAAATACAATTGAAAGTGTATTAGACGAAAAGAAACAAATTCTTAAATAATTTTTGAGAAATAATTTTTAAGGATAACTAATTTAAAGAAAACAATGTAAATTAAAACACAGACACACATTCTTTTATGCTGACCCCAATGTCGCGTTGTGTTCTCATGGTGAGAGAAAAGTAAATAAGGAGTATAAAACATGGGAGAGTCCCCAAAGATAATAGTGAGAAGTGGGACCCCGGAATATCATGTCTCGATGATAATTGGTGTTGGAACCAGAACAAATTGTGCTCTCATGAACAATCCACTAGTAGGGAACATAAACATAACCTATAGGTATCCAATAATCATCTAAAATTTTAGTTATTGTTGTATTCATTAATCCATATTTGTGAAACTGGTTCGATTCCACATTCGTGTCACTAGCACACTAGTCCTAGTCCTCCCAATTATTTCCCAGGCTTCCTATTTGTGCTCAACAGGTTCCACGTACATGTCACTTTTCAAATCTAAATAAACTAAACAAATGAGGCACCACATCTACCCACACTATAGTAGTACACCAAAATATCCATTTGAAATAGTACACACACAAAAAACCATTACACAATCTATGTAAATTTATTTTTCATACTAAAAAATTAGTAAATAAAACATTTAAAATTTTCATAAAGAAATTTTAAATAGCATGAAAGTGATTTTCACACAAAACCAACACAACCTTCATTACAAACATACACACACAATGCCACAAAAAAACAAAAATATACACCATATACACAATATAATAAGTTAACTTGATAATTTAACAAACCACTATCACATGACTATATATAATGTATTCAACAGAAACAGTTTCACATATAATAAAATGCTACCAAAAAAATAAAACATAAATTAAATTATTTAAAATTAATTTACCACAAAATATATTTATTAAGGTATATAATAAATTCATCAAACATGCATACAAAATCATCAATTAACAAATATGCACGAAACCACTTACCTCTGTGTAGGAAAACCTCAAATCTCAATGAAAATATCCAATCATGCACTAAGTGCACCACAATCAATCCAAAGAAACCCTAACTTAAAAATATCAATCCAATTAAACCAAAATTGAACCAATCACAAATAAAACCCTAACCCTACCACCTCCAAAATAGAATAAACAACCAGTCAAATTGTTATGAACCTACGATGAGGGTGCGAGATGTAACGACCCAAAATTTTGAAAAAATATTGTTTCCTAATTTTGTGTGTTATTTTATTTCATACTCAACAAAACTTTTTCCTTTAATAAAATGAGTATAATTAAAATCATACTGGTGGGTTTTGACTATTATATGACCGTTAGTTAGTATGACCGTTGGAAACTAAATGTTGCGACTATTGTCTCTAAATACAAGGGATCTTGTTTAATTAATATAGAAAGAAGATTCGATGTCCTCGTCCAGTAGTCTCGGGGCAATAGAAGCCCATCTAACAGAAATTGGGATGGAGGTAGCACCACTGGGATTTTCTCTGGACCAAAACCAAGCTGAACTTCATCATGTGAAGCTAGAATGAAATCGCCTTAGTGAGAAGTTCAAACTCATAGAAATTACTACTCATGAGATGTTGGTCGGGCCGCCCCCAGATTCTCTCACCTTAGCACACCTTACACTTAGGACCTATTATGGGGTTGTAAGGGGATATGTAAGTAGACCTTACCTGCTTTGTGTAATCCTTTGAGATAAAATTGTGTTTTCTTCAAATGGTAATGTTTGTAAATTTTCAAATGTCCGGATAAATGTAGGATGTATACTATTGATGAATGTGAAAAAATTATATTTTAAAATATTTCTATAAACCTTCAATAATTAATGATGTGTAATGATTTTCAAAAAAATTTCTTCTATAATTATGTTCAGTAAGAAATTTAGAGTGTAATAAGATCAACTTAATATTCAATGAATAGTAAATTATGAATAGTGATTTTACTCTAAGGATTAGTAATGTGACCAAATGGATTATTAATATCACTTAAATAAAGTATTAATATAATCTAGGAACCTTGATTAAGAAATTTGATTCAATAAAAAAGGTAAATAACAGTTTCATAAATTATTAGTGAAGTGTTAGTTTTTTCAGGTGAATAGTGTTTTTTAATTAAAAATTAAATTAAAAATATTTAGAAAATTATTTTTATAAAATTAAGTTCATTTTTGAATTTAGAGCATCACTATTTGGTTAAGATGAAAGTTTGGGTTTTTTTCTCAAAAAGTTGAATTTTCGGTGAATAGTGAATTTTTAGTTTTCGGGTTTCAGTATGTTTAATGACATCATAACTGAATCATGACGATTTCATGAGATATTTTAAGGGATGGTAGACTAAAGGGGATGAATTATTGTATGAGGGGTCCCATGGGGCCTAACTTCTTGGGAAATACCATGGGAAAGCCCATGGTTTTTCCAATACCACCAATGAGGTGTCCCTTGGCCATTAATGCCTTGTCCCCTCACTTTCCCTAAAAATAGCAAGCCATTATCTCATCCTTTCCATTAAAAAATAATCCTCAACTAAGTTCTGGGCTCCATATCTACCAAGGAGTCCTCCCAAGGAGCTCGCAATCCCTCAAGGTCTCAACCATCGTGTTTTAAGAGTTACGTTTTAAGGTAATGGATCCCACCTCTCTCTTCCTTTCCAAGTACTCTCTTTTATGTCATTTCTTTTTTGAACCATGTTCATATATTTTAGTGTTTTATTATATATTAATCCTAATGTCCTTTTAATTTTCATATATTTAGATACCCCATATTGGTCTCATCAATTCATTTTAAGAATGTTTAAGTTGCACCATTAGGCTACCAGATTTTTAAGGGATTGTTTCACCCTTCTCATTTTCAAGTTCTATTTTCATGTCAAGTCTTTCAAGATCCTTTTATTATGTTGGGATATTATCTCTATCATACTGATATTTTATTTTCATATGATTAGAGGCCATATTTTATCTCATCAATTCGTTTTTTTATGTTTTCAGTGACGCCGTTAGGCTGCCAAATTTTCATAAGAGAAATCCTATTTTTGTCTTCCTTCCATGTTTTTCATTTCATATGGTATGTATTTAAAATTTCATTACCATGTTATTATATCCTTTATATTCAGTCACTATACTGTTTTATGGATCATTTATGAGTGGGTTACTCATTTCCCCTCTCTTTTCAATATTTTCTAAAACCCTAAAACATAGTCGTTATGCTGCAGAATTTTCGTCTCAAAATATCTTTCCCTTTTTCTCAAATTCTATTATTATATTAAGTGAATACTCAAAGATTTTTATTATATATGGGTATTCACATATATATCAACATGTTATATTTTAATTCTGGGACATACATACATGAAACATGCTTTCCTTTTCCATGGGTTTAAATTTACATAAATATCATTTCTTAAAAGAAGTTTTTAAAACGTTATGATTATGAAATGAAACCCATTTCTTTTATGATATATGGGTTATTTATGAAATTTTTGATGATTATATATGTGTATCACATGATGATAATGAAAAATTTAAGGGTGCTCTCTGATATCACTCCAATGTATTGGGTAATGAATTAATCTCTAGAGATGGCCATTTTAACGATATCTTGGTGAATAACCTTGGTAATTTTTAATGACACCTTGGGGATGGACCTTGGTGAAACAGAAATGATTGTCTATGTTAAATTTTGTAGACACATATTCAATTTATTAAATACATTATTTTTATTATGATATGCCTCATGATTTCTTTTTTCATGACTTAAAGTTATTTTTTCAGGACATTATTGATGTATCTCATGTTCACATGTTAAATGTTTCCCCTTGTCTCCCTTACTGGGCCTTCTGCTCACCCTTTCTTTTGATGTATATTCTTAGGTTATGAGATGTAGTAATGAACCCAGGATGAACCTAAGGATAATTCTTTCAAGTGTTGAAGAAGAATTTTTTATGTTTTCATGTTTTAAGATTCTAGTTTCCAAGACACTAAACCTTAAAGATCCTCGGTTTGGTAAAATGTAATGAAAAGTTATGTTATAAAAAGGCGGGATGCTATAGTTGGTATCAAAGGATGGTTTAGTTATTTTTGGGAATTAGGATATGAAAAATTTAGTAATAACCCTATATAAAAATTTAAATATATGAAATCTTCCTTGTATTTTGGTGTGTATTGAGTAAGTGGTTTATCAAGCCAATACATCCCTGTTTGGATATGAGCTGGTAGAGGTCGCCCTGACACGGATGTAAATAGGGGTAAAACCCGAAAACACTGCTTGAGCTAGACTCGAATGGGAACTGGTACACGACAATGGGCCTTACTGCACTATTGGTTATGGCACTCCTAGGGGATATGCTTTGGTAAATTCATAAGCATAGTATGAACCATTATTTAAGGAACAAAGATAAAATAAAATAAAAATTCACATAAGAATATTTGATCATGGATAACATAGATTATAACCTAGGGGATCACATGTTAGGATATACTTTTCTTCTACATGTTCGTCATTCTATGCTTAAAATTTCCTTTTCATGATTATTGGCTATGTATTTAAGCCCCTAATTATACTTTCTTTTCTTAGTTAATGGAGGGAAATAGAAGAACATGTCCCAACAATCAATGTGATAGTAAATGTGACGATTTATCTATTAATGTGTCAGAGATGACAAGAGATCAAGTTGAACATATTGTGATTATGCCAAACCAGCTATCAAAAATAAAAATTAATAATTGGCACCTAGTTGAATGCCCAAATTCATCAAGTAAGAAGAAGAAGAAGTCTCAAGGATGTTCATCTGATAATGTTTATAAGGTAAATATGACCCAATTTCCTCTATGAAAAATGTGTGGAAAGGGGCACCAAGGAGAATGTCAGAAAGGAACCAGGAGATGTTTTAAGTGTGGGGTGATAGGGCATAATGTATCTTATTGCATCAAAAAAGTGGATAATGTGATGAATAGAGATAAGGTTCAATCTAATGTACCTTATACTTTTTAGTGTTGTAAATGTGGAGAAGTTGGAAATTATCCAAGGAAATTCTTTCTTGGAAAGGGATGAGAAGCATGATGAGAATCAACAATCTTCAAGGAGAAGGGAACAATGCAAGTCCTATGCTGAGACAAATCATGATGATTAATGTACAAGCAACTTATTCGCAGTAATTGTCTATGTCATGTTGTATTTTAGTTTGTGCCCTATGGGGATATCCAAAATGTTTTCTACAAACATAGAGTCACTACCTAATGTGGTCTTATATCATTAAGGAAAACATATATTGTTATGTATCACATGTTGATGTTGTGAAGCTATTCTTCTTGAAAAAAATGGTTAGGGGATTAAAAGATGATTATTATTTTGGAAGATGTTAACTATTTTGGGAACCCTATATGATCAAGGTAAATAGATTACTACGGTATTTTCATTGAGGAGTAAAGTTGACTTATATTTTTAAGAATCAATGAATTTAAGGTGAAATTATAGTAATTTAGGTTACTTATGGAAATGATTAACCTATCGTGGGGAAAATATGTTTAGGTTAGTTACTTTTTTTATAAGATGTTACGAGTGGTTGATGTTGTTTGGAGATGAACGATATAGTTTATCTTGGAAGACTATGTTATCAAATCCTTCTTATATTTGGGTTTCAATCTTACTTTGTTTTATTTTGAGGAATTTTAAGGATAATTATTTATGGAATGGTATATGATAAACTTTGGGTAGTACCGTGGAACTTTGAAGATTTAAAGTAGTTTGCCTTTCTATGGGGTTCTTTCTATTTAAAGAGTTGTTTTATCATACTATTTTGGTTTTTGGGATAATGTTTAAATATAGAATAAATTGATAGTTAATATTTTGTGTAATACATGATTCTCTAGAAGGTGAATCTTGTGCTTTTGATGAGACCAAGTAGTTTTGAATGCTCAATTTTTGGAGAAAAGATTTGTCTTGGTGAAACTTATTAAGGTATGAAACTCTACTTGAAGGTAAATATTTTTCCTTGTGTTCTTATTCTATGAAGTAAATGAATTCTTCAAAATTATTAAAAGGAACGTCAAAAAAAAATGTTGTTGGTTTATATTTCTTACTGGGTAATCAAAGACCATTTAAGCCATCACAATTTTGTGATTTTTTAGTGGTTAACTTCCTCTTAGACTTGTTTTCTATCACTCTCCCTCAGAACTTGACCCTTTGTTTTCTCCTCCATATCCATTTTTTATTACATGGTTTCCTAGTATGTGTTAATTCGGGTGACCTTTTTACTCCCTTTCTTTCTTTTTAAGTAATAGTTTTACAGAATCTTTTTCCGATGTGGGACTTTCAATGAAATTTCCAAGCCCAATTTTAAAAATTGCGAGGACGGAATTTCTTAAGGTGGGATGATTGTAACAACTAGAAATTTTTAATAAATCTTGTTTCCTAATTTTGTGTGTTATTATATTTCATACTCAACAAAACATTTTCATTTAATGAAAAGACTATAATTAAAATGAGACTGTTGGGTTTTGACAATTATATGACCATTAGTCAGTATGTCCATTGGAAACTAAATGTTGCGACTATCATCTTTAATACAAGTGATCTTGGTTAATTAATATAGAATGAAGATTTGATGGCCTCATCCAGTAATCTTGGGCCAATCAAAGCCCATATAACCGTACTTGGGAATGAGGTAGCACCACTGGGCTTTGCTCTGGGCCAAACCCAAGACTAACTTCATCATGTGAAGCTAGAATAGAATCGACTTCGCGAGAAGTTCAAACTGATAGAAATTACTACTTGTGCGATGTTTGATGAGCCGCCTTCAAATTATCTCACCTTATCACACCTTATACTTAGGTCCTATGTTGGGGTTACAAGGTGCTATGTAAGGAAACCGTAACTGCTTTGTGTAATCCTTTGAGATAAAATTGTGTTTTCTTCTGATGGTGAAGTTTGTCAATTTTCAAATGTCCGGATAAATGTAGGATGTATATTATTAACGATTGTGAAAAAAGGATATTTTAAAATATTTTTTTAAACCTTAAATAATTAATGATGAGTAATGATTTTCAAAAAATGGTCTTCTACAATTATGTTCTGTAAGATATTTATAGTCTAATAAGATCAACATAATTTTTGATGAATAGTAAATTATGAATACTGATTTTACGCTTAGGATTAGTAATGTGTCCAAATGGAATATTAATATCACTTAAATAAATTATTACTACAATCTATGCTCCTTCATTAAGTAATGTGATTCAATAAAATAGGTAAATAACTGTTTCATAAATTATTAGTCATGTGTTAGTTTTTTCGGCTGAATAGTGTTTTTAATTAAAAATTAAATTAAAAATATTTAAAAAAATATTTTTATAAAATGGAGTACATTTTTGAATTCAGAGAATTTATATTTTTTTATGATGAAATTTTGGGATTTTTCTGAAAAAGATGAATTTTCGATGAATAGAAAATTTTCAGTTTTTGGGTTTTGGTTTGTTTAATGACATCATGACTACATCATGATGATGTCATGAGATATATTAAGGGATGGTCGAATAATTGGGATGGATTATTGTATGAGGGGTACCATGTGTCCTAACACCTATGGAAATATCGTGGGCGAGGCCTTGGTTTTGCTAATACCACCAATGAGGTTTCCCTTGGCCATTAATGCCTTGTCTCCTCACATTACCTATAAATACCAAGCCATTATCTCATACTTTCCATTAGAAAATCATACTCAACTATGTTATGGTCTCCATACCTCCCAAGGAGTCCTCCCAAGGTTCCCCCAAGCCCTCAAGGTCCCAACCATCGAGTTTTAAGACTTACGTTTTAAGATAAGGGATCCTACCACTATTTTTCTTTCCAAGTACTATTTTTTATGTAATTTCTTTTACGCTAGATGTTCTTATGTTGGATTATGTTATTTTATATTCATCATAATGTACTTCTCAATTTTCATATTTTGATAGACCCCCTCTTGCTCTCATCAATTCATTTTAAGAATGTTTAAGTGGCACCGTTAGGCTGCTGAATCTTTAAGGGATTCTTTCACCTTTCTAATTTTCAATTTCTATTTTTATGTCAAGTCGTTCAAGTTACTTTTATTATGTTGGGATATTATCTCTATCATACTTATATTTTATGTTCATATGATTAGAGACCCTATTTTATCTCATCAATTCATTTTTTGAAGTTTTAAGTGACGCTGTTAGGGTGCAAAATTTTTATAAGAGAATTCTTATTTTGGCATTCCTTCCATGTTTTTCATTTCATATGGTATGTCTTTAAAATTAAATTACCATGTTCTTATATCCTTTATCTTCTGTCCCTATACTTTTTTATGGATCATTTATGATTGGGTGACCCATGTCCCCTCTCTTTTCAATATTCTCCAAAACCCTATAACATAGCCGTTATGCTACAGAATTTTTGTCTGAAAATGTCTCTCTCCTTTTCTCAAATTATATTATTTTATTAAGTGAATACTCAAATCTATTTATTATATATGGGTATTCAGATATATATCAAAATGTTCTATTTTAATTCTGTAACATACATACATGAAACCCTCTTTCCTTTTCTGTGGGTTTAAATTGACATAAATATCATGTCTTAAAAGCAGTTTTTAAAACGTTATAATTATGAAATGAAACCCATTTCTTTTATGGTATATGGGTTATTTATGAAATTTTTGATGATGATATATGTGGCTCACATGATTATAAAGACAAATTTAAGGGTGTTCCATGATAGCGCTCCAATTTATTGG
The DNA here is from genome assembly GCA_963277665.1 of Viscum album. Lineage (NCBI taxonomy): Eukaryota > Viridiplantae > Streptophyta > Magnoliopsida > Santalales > Viscaceae > Viscum > Viscum album. The sequence continues at coordinate 193,861,795 of OY728122.1, forward strand.
GTAAAGACTTAATCTCTAGAGATGACCATTTTTACGATATCTTGATGAATAACCTTGGTAATTTTTAATAACACCTTGGGGATGGACCTTGGTGAAACATAAATGGTTGAATATGTTAAATTTTGTATAAAAATCTTCATGTTATGAAATATGTTATTTTTATTATGATATTCCTCATGATTTCTTTCTCATTCCTTAAAGTTCTTTTTTCATGACATTATTGATGCATCTCAAGTTCACATGTTAAATGTTTCCCCTTGATTCCCTTAGTGGGGTTTCTGCTCACCCTTTCTTTTGATGTATATTACCAGGTTATGAGATGAAGTAATTAACCTTCTCTGAACATAATTAGAAGCCTTTCAAGTGTTTAATAATAATTTTTTAAGTTTTCTTGTTTTAAGTTCCTGGTTTCCAAGACACTAAACCTTAAAGATCCACGATTCAGTAAAATGTAATGAAAAGTTATGTTATAAAAAGGCGGGATGTTATAAGAGAGGATACCCAGATCATGATGGAGACTTTCGGATGTGTTCCACAGTAGAATTTGGTGTTTTCACCGGTGGTTTGGTCGAACAATGGGTTATGGCTAAGGGTATTGGAATGAGGTGTAGAGGGTGACACACAATGTCTTAACGGGTGTGGGGAAGACTATCAGTGTGAGATCTAGCCAAGGAGGTTATGAGGAGCCAGTCTGACACCAGATAATAGGGTTGGAGAGGGAGTGTGGTCTGAACCAGGGGAAGGGAAGATCTACAATGTTATCGGGGGAAAGAGGGGGAAAAAGAAGGGAGAAATAAATAGAAATAAAAATAAAAGAAAACAATTGAAAAAGAAATAAAATAAAACCTAAGATAATATATATTATAAAATAATAATAGAAATAGTTTAATAACTACACTAATTTGATAATATAATTTCACTAATAAATGTAATAATAATAATTAGTCGTTTTAATAAAAACATTAATTTTAATAAATTTAAAATAATAACGACATAATAATAATAAAAATTTATAAACTAATTAAATTGTTAAAAAAGATAATAATCATAATCATAATTTTAATCTTATTATTATTATTATTTAAACTATTCTAAAATAACTGTATTTGTTCGTTCACTTTAACTTTTTTCTAGTCAACTAATTAATTAAATACACCAAAAAATGGTCATACGGTGGCCTTGTGAAGCCACACGGCTTCGACCATGCCCTGCGTGAGTATTGGACTTTACCAAGCCAAAACGATCATTTATCAACAAAATGAAAAAACTCAAGTTGGGCATGGGCTTCACCTCAACAAAACAATTTAATGACAGATAAAAATATAATACAAAAATTAAAATTAAAATAAAATCATTACTAAAGTTAAATGTACGGGTGTGACAATTCACCCCACCATGTAAACTTTCAACCTTCAAAAAGTCAACATGAAGCCTAATCAGAGAATAAGAATGGGTACTCCTTCTCAATCCTTTAATTCCACTCCCATGTCTCATGATCATCATTCCCATTCTTCCGAATAATATGGATGAATGGAACATACTTACCTTGAAGCACCTTTTCTCGGGAATTCTATATCTGTATTGGCCACTCAAACACTTATAAATTAGGTTCTATCTCCAACTCTTCCTAGTTGAGCACATTATATGGGTACAAATTAAACTTTTTCAATTGCGAGACATGGAATATTTTGTGAATCTACGTCAGCTGAGAAGGTAAGTCTAAACTTTATTCCAAATTTCTAAAGTTCTCAGTGATATTGAAAGGCCCGACATAGCTCAACATCATCGTTCCAAGCTTTCTCATGTGACAGTGACCAAATCTTTGGGTCACCTTTAGGAAAACCCGATCAAACACAAAAATAACTCAAGATCAGGAACTCTCAGATTAACTTAAGATTCGTGGTGACTAGTAACTGTCAACAACTTATTCCTGATCAACATGAATTTCTCAGAATCCTCTTGCACAAGGTTCTGTTCAAAATTGAGGTCTTACCTACCTCATCCCAATATAAAAAAGACCGACATGGGTTAACATAGAGGTCCTTTAATGATTTTATTAGTATATAGGATTGATAAATGTTATTATAAGTGAATTTTAGCCATCCCTAATGAATATCGCATAATCCTCCAAAATCTAACACACATGCGTGAAGAATATCCGCAAGAATATGATTTTCCCACTCCCTCTATCCATCCATTTGGGTGTGGTATGTTGTCCTCATTTTGATTTATGTTCTCAAATACATTTGTAGAGATTCCCGAAAATGATGGGTAAAGAATGGAACTCTTTCTAAAACAATTTTTTATGGAACACCATGAAGTTTGACCACCTCTTGAATATACCATCATCCCATATCATCCACCTTTATTGTATATATAATTAGGATAAAGTGATCTGATTTGGACTAACATTCAATCACTACCGAAATAATGTTCCTTCCCCGAGGTGTATTAGGCATGTCAATAATGATGTATATGGAGACCTTGTCCCAGTTCTAGGTACGAATGGGTAATGGTTGAAGCAACCCAGATGGTCTCTAATGCACTGCATTCACCTACTGATAAGTATAGCATCTCGATACGATGTCATCTATGTATCGTCCCATAACATGACACCAAAACTGTTGACAATCATTGTAATACATCTTAGTAGCAATAGAATAAAAAACCCTCTAATATTGGAAGATGTCCTGCATCACGACCTTCCATTGGTAAAATGGAACCATTGCACTTTCCTTAAAGCACAATATTCCCTTAGGAGACAAAGACCAATCAGAAGAAGTCTCCCCACCATGAAGAAACTGCATTGACCACTGACAAAGATCATCACAGGGTTTCACCTGAAGAATTAATTCCAGAATAGTATGAGTCAACTGAATACCAGTGAAGAATGTAACATTTTTGTGCTCCTTGGTCTCCAAGTGCATCTGCAAAAAGAGCCCCAATAAATCCCACTCATCATTGGACTTCTTCAAATCATGTAGTGGTACTCTCCTGCTCAAGGTGTTAGCCAACACATTACCTTTACCTGGGGAATATACGATGTCAAAGTCAAACCCCTGCAGGTAATCGATTCAACGACACTTCCTGATATTATGATACATCTTTGAGAAGATTTAGGCGATGCTCTTATTGTTAGAATAGAACAAAAATTTCCCTACAAAGAGACAATGACGCCAAGTCTTCAGGTTATGCATCACTACATCGAACTCTAAGTAATGTGTCGGTTAGTTCTTATCATTCATTCGATGTTGGGGAGAACCATAAGACACTACATGATTATATAGCATACACACCCAAGGCCTGTAAATTATGCATCACAATAATCCATGTAGCCCTTCCTAGAATCTAGAAAAATTAATACAAGTGCGTTAGTCAAACGATGCTTCATCTCCTCAATGGATTCCTAGCACTTTGTGATCCATTAAAACATCACCCCTTTTCGAGTGAGTGTGGTCAAAGAGGAATCAATCCATGATAAATCCTAAACAAAATTTCTATAATAACATATCGTGCCAAGAAAACACATGATCTCAAACACATTCCTCAGCTATTCCCGTGACATGACTGAACTGATCTTCTAGATATCCACAAAATCCAGTTGTCCCCAAATTACATGATCGAGAAACATCAACTCCCAAATCCATAATTTTCACTTCAAAAGTATCACATAAAGTAGATGATCCCACAAAGTGCCCAACATAGTAAAAAAATGATACTTATGCTCTTCCTTAGATCCAAAACAAACTATGATGTCGTCAATAAATACCATGACAAAGGAGTCGATATACTGGTGGAACACCCTACTCATGAGTTCCATAAATACTTTTGGAACATTTTTCAATCTGAAAGGCATGACTAAATACTCATAGTGAAAATACCTTCTTCGTAAATCCATTTTCAAAATGTTTTCTTCTATCACCCTGAGTTGGTGGTAACCCGAACACAAATCAATTTTGGATAACCACTTTTCCCCTTCTTCTGTTTGAAAAAATCATTAATCAGGGGAATAGGTTATTTTTTATGGTTACCTTATTCAACATCTATTAATCGATGCATAAATAGTGAGATATTTTAGCCTTCTTTGCGAATAAGACTGGGCAGAGACAAGGAGTGACGCTTGGGATAATAAACCCTTTATATTCAAAATCGTCTAGTTGTATCTTTAATTAACTCAATGTGGTGGGGGTATTGTGACATAAGATAAGAGATATATGATATTTTCCTGGAACCAATTCAATCAAGAACTCCACTTCCCGATCTGGGGGTAATCATGATAAATCAATTGAAAATACCACTACAAAGTCATCTACTACATGAGGCAATCTACCCTGAGGAGTACCACCATCTCCCTTCAGTGCGATCGATGATAACTAAGAAGAAATTTTTCCAAAATCTTGAAGTGGAGATCTTGTGAGACCCAATGGAGGATCTTATTTCCTAATAAATGCATGAGGTCTCTCATTAGGCGCCATAAAACTAACTCATTGTCGATAGAAATCAATATGCAATTGAATGCTCACAAGCTAGTCCATACCGAGGATCACATCAATCAACTACATCTCTAGGACCAAGAAGTCACATTCCATCTCACCTCCCGATATGAAAAGCACACATGATAGAGACATAAGGCCTTTCTCTTTCTTTATACCCAATGGTGTTAACAAATCCACAAAAAAGATAACATCTCGGTTGGTAGGTCCAACTAATTCACAAGACAAGAGGATATAAAGGAAACTGAAGAATCTATATAAAATAAAACTGCATCTATATATGTTTCAATAAGAATGTTACCTTGAATAGTCAATGGTCCTACATTAGATAATACCAGTGCCTGATCTACAACATGAAGATGACTGGTCCCTACCTGAGAACGACCACTCATCTGTGGCTCCGCCATGATCTGGCTTTGACCAAAATATGATTTGTTCCTTTCATCTTGCCCAACAAACCAATATCCCATCATTTTGTTTGGATCCTAATAGACAGACACTCCCTTGGAAGCCACATATCCTGCCCTACTCTAATAAAGTCATGTCATCTTGAAAAAGTGTTGCACATGTCCCATAACTCCACATCGATAATATGGCCTAGGGGGTAGGGACATGTAGGTTGTATTTTTCATGCCATCTTACACTTATGGAACACAATAGATCCTACACCAGAAGCCACATTTGATGTATACCTAGAAGGATGGCCTAATCTTCCACCACCCTTCTTCCCTTTCTCATCACACTTCCTATTTTTCTTGGATTAACTACCACTTCCAAACACTAACATATCCCCAAAGAAACTAGTCATTCACTTTCGGTCAATGTCCACTATAAAAGCTCGGTAAACCACCTCAAAATAATTCTCTAGCATGAACAAGAATACCTAAGAATAATTCACTGGTTGTAAACCATTTTCAAACCATTGGGCTTTTATCTATTCATTTGGGACTATTTCAGGTGCATATCAGACTAACTCAGCAAAACTGTTGGCATACTACATTACTGACTAGTCCCCCTAAACAAGATCCATGAATTCTTGGGGTCTAGAATACACCAAGACTTCAAGGAGGCATTGGTCATTGCAGACCTCCATGAATTCCTTCAAACTCATCTGCTCATGCTAACTATCTTGGATCAACGAGTCCCACCACCTCCGTTTGGGACCCTCTAGAAAAAATAAATCATGTTTCTTTCTAACTTCTTTAGGAGTGTCCAAAAACTATATATTATCAATCAATTCTTCAAATTATTAAGGCTCTATTCTACCTCAGAATGAAGGTTGTTTGTTCTTGATAAATTCTAGGGATTTATCAACTTTTTGACCAAATTACTTCTCTCTTACTGGATCAAGAGGTGGAGCTGGAGTTTCTCCTTTTCAAAGAGCCAGAACAGACTAGACTACGACTTCCACCAACCTATAATCAAACAGCGTGGGATAAATCTCTCTAGGTTCATCCCATGTGTGTAAGGGATATTTTTAGGGAGGCATGCTTCTACATGAAGTAATAAAAAAATAACATGATTAATAGATCATGTTTGAAGAAAAAAAATTCAATAAAAAAATAAACATTAGTAAACCAAAAGTGTATAAGAAACACCATGTCCAACCCACTGCACCCCCACCCAATGTCAATGTACATTCTTCAGCTTGCATCTCCCTCCTAGAGTAGAATTAAAACAAATACTATGACATCCAATTGTAACTCAAGGTCTATCACGATGTATGCTGGCCAGACACCCTACTCACAACAAGAGCTTCGAGCCCCGATAGTTGCAGTATAGGTCTAACTAGAGTCATCCCAAAAAAGATACCCCAATGAGAATAACCTAGCCTTTGATAAAAAAATTTCACTAAACAAATTGGGTCACCATCCAACTGATGCCCAACAAAGTCTACGGTAAGGCCTAATGGGTGATCCCAATCCCCACGGGATGGAACAAGTTCCTGATTACCAAAATGTAATGTTTGGGAATGATTTACTTGAATAAATAAACATTAAAAATTTCAGAAAAACAAACCAAATCTAAATGTTTCAACCAAACAATCCTTTAACAAAAACAATAAACTTAGTTACATATGTATGTTAAAAACCTAAACAACAACTTTCACTAGGTAGGGTGACCAAACACAAACTTAAAAACTATCACATAGCAAGAGTACACCACACTCATTCCATCTCTGCAACGTCATGACATGAATCTAACTAACAACCTGATTCACCACAACCAAAATCATTACTTATACCTAAATAAAAAATAACCCAATATATATACATCCAAAGTGTATTTAGGGATTTTTCTAACTCCCAATATGATTCCACCGAGATAATATTCCATGTATAAATATTAAATGAAAAATATAGTTTCAAGTGTATCAGATGAAAAGAGACAAATGCATAATTTTTTAGAGAAAATAGGTTTAAGGATAACTACATTAAATAAAAAAAAACATAAATTAAAACACACACACAATATTTTATGGTAACCCCAATGTCACACTTTGTGACGACGAAGAGTGAAATGTAAAGAAGGAGAGAAAAACATGGGAGAAGTCCTAATGATAGTAGCATGAAGTGGAAACCTTGAATATCATGTCTCGGGGAAAAGTTGTGTAAGAACCACAAAAACATATGTTCTCATACCTGAGACCCTAATAGGGAACACACACAAAACCTAGCAGTCTATAATCATCATCCAAAAGTATAGTTAGTGTTTTAGTCATCAATCTAGGAAAGTGAAACTGGGATGATGCCACTTATGTGTCACTAGCACAATAGTCTTTGTCTATCCATGTAGTACCCTAGCCTTCCATTTGTTCTCAATAGGTTCCAAGTTTATGTCACATGTCATATTTATATAAACAAATCAAATGAGGAACTACCTCTATCCACACCACACTCACACACCCAAATTTCCATTTAAAGTAGTAAGAACACCGAAAACCTTTACACAATCAAATTAAAACAGTTTTTATCCTTATAAATTATATAATAAAACATTTAAAATTTTAAAAAATTAAATTTAAAGAGAATGACATAGATTTACTCACAAAAACAACCCATACTTCATTTATAACAAAACACAAATGACACAACAAAAAAACACAACCTTGCCCCCCATACACAATTTAATAAGCTTACCGCATAATTTAACAATACACTATAACTTGACCAGATATAATATTTTCAGATGAAATTCATCCACACATAATAAAATGCTACCAAACAGATCAAATGAAAAATAAATTATTTGAAATCTATTTTTTCAAATAATAAATAAATTAAGAAACATGAAAAACTCATTAAACATGAAAATTAACTCATCAATTAATAATTATGCACATAACCACATACCTCGGTGTAGGAAAACCTCAAATCTAAAAGAAAAGATCCAACCACTTTCTAAGCACACCCCAATCAACTCAAATAAACCATAACACAAAAAACGAGTCAATTAAACCAAAATTGAACCAATCGCAACCTAAATACCTAACACTACTATATCCAAAACGAAAGAAATAGTCAGTTGAAGGAGAACACACGTACATAGAGGGTGATAGGGGCTAGTTGGAGCTTGAAGGAGTTTGTTGGTGGTGTGCCATGCTGGAAGAGGGGCGTGTTGCCTGGGGTTCATCCGACCAGGGGTTGCATGGTTAAGAGGAATGACGTGAGGAGCAGGGGGTGGTGCGTGGTGTCTCTATGGGAGGGAGGAAGACCGTCGGTGCGTGGTCTGGCCAATGATGGTGTGATGAGGTAGTCTAATGTTAGCTGATATGGTTGGAGAGGGAGCACATTATGAACTAGGGGGAAGGGAATAGCTATACCCTGACAGGGGGAATGGGATGGTAGGAAAAAGAGAGAAAAAATTAAAAAGAAACAAAATCAAACCTAGGAAAACATAAATTCGATAATAATAATAATATAATAATTATTCTGATTAAATAATATATTTTCACTAATACTAGCAACAATAATAATTCACAATTTTAATAAAAAATTATGGTTAATAAATTTATAATGATAACGAATTAATAATAAAAAATAATAACATAATTAAATTATTAACAAATATAAATAAAATATTAATAATAATAATAATATTATTATTTAAATAGTCCAAAAATAATCATATTTATTTTATTTACATTAATTTTTATTCAGTAAACTAATTAATTAACCACACCATGGGTAGGACACACAGTGGTCGAGTGAAGCTAAAAGGATTCGAATATACCTTGTCTGCACGTCAGACATTACTAATCCAAAATGCACATTTATCATAAAAACTCATGTCGGGCCCAAACCACACCTCAATAAACAATATAAAGCTAGATAAAAAATTAGATAAAAAATAAAAATAAAAATAAAAATGTTACCGATGTGTGAATTCTATGTGTGACATATTACAACTTGAAGAAAAATGATGAACAAAGAAAACCAAATTATATTGAACCATATAATGTCTTGATATAATGTAACAAAATTTCATGCTAGAATTGATACATATAAAATAACAAACTGACGCAAATAATCTCAATAGAACCAAGTTCTGAATCCATTGTCGGTCCCATCTCCATGATCATACCTGTCATGAAATAAAACAATAAACAATAAGGTCGGGTTACCTTATCCAAACCTGTTTCCATGTCATCTTCTCAGGTTCCAAATGGGAACCCAAGTAGGGTGTGAGTAAAACTTATTAGGTTGACCACACCATTCCCAAAAAATATAATAATAAGTTCATTAAATTGAGTGATCAAGTGGTGAATTAATTTATTAATTAATACAATACAACAATATACCATATTTTTCACCTTTCTGAGATATATTTAATCATATAGAATAACTATGAAAACCATGACTACACATCCATATCATAATCAGAGAACAAAGACAAACCATCTACATAAGAATCTTCATATAACAGATTCTTGTCCTATAAGAATTACATCATAACTGATATAATCCCTCTATAAAATTATTCCAGCATAACTATTCCATGGCCAAATTATAAAAATTTAAACATAAAAGTTTGACAATACCTCTATATGAGCATTAAAGAGAAATCAGTCCAAGACCTATAAGAATTTATGCATAACTTGGCCAGACCCTTTATATAATTATTTTAATATAAATCAGAAAAAAATTCAAAATGGAATGAATAACACAACATACATCAAAATATATAATGTTAAATTAATTCAATTATCATTATTCATTTCCATTCACTTTCATTCATTAATGTATGTCTCATACCATTAAAAATCCTATGTACACAACCATATTATATCAAATTATCATTAGTCATTTCAATAAACTACTAATCCATTTTTACATCTGATCCTATCACAAAAAATCACATAAGGTCTCATGTCATTCTAATCCATGTTTTAAACCAAAATCATATTCATTATCATTCAATGGTAGGATCATCCTATAGGTATCCACAATTCAGGTCTCATCACTATTGTATGAAAATGGATCCAAATTGTAGTTCAAACACATGATTACCATCAACCATTATTCTATTAGTTAATGTGCCTTTTGTTTTATTACAATAAAATAATATTGCACACAATTAAATAGATATAGACATACAATAGAGACTTCTAATAGACCACACACCTTTAACTGGAGATCAAATAAATTCTCTTAATAAGTAATTCCAAAAACCCATGATGGTGATCATGATCGCAAGTAAAACCAATATCAAACTAATATTTAGATCAAATCCAAATTCTACAAAAGTTAATAAATCAAACTGCTATAATAGAGGATAGTGGAAGAAAGGGGAAATCAATTTGAATAATATCACCATATTTTCAATGATATATTATGATTATAAAAGGGATGTAATAAATCCAAATTTACCTAGAGTTCCCCTATGGTTCGAGAGAAAAAGATTCATAGTGGATAAAAAACAAATCACATGCACAGAATGTGTTGAAACTTCTAATCTTTATATATTCATGATTTGAACCAATTTCATGGTGTTAATTTATTGATTTAAAAGATACAATAATAATTTCATTATATCTAGATAATGTAACCTCCATTGACCATTTCACAATGTGAACTAGTTTCTCAATGTGTAAACTTTTCACGCTTTGAACCAGCTCATGGAATGTGTCTATAAATTTGTTCACATCATGTAAAATATTAATGACATAAAATAGTCTAGTAAATAGTTCTCGTCGCATATTTTTTAAGAATATCTTGATCCACCAATGAATCCTTATAAAACATGTAAAACCCTCAAAACCTCATGAACCATTTATAAATTGTCTCCATTAATAAAAAAACATACATCTAAGAAATTTATGTCATTTTCCTAGGAAAAATCTACCGACCACCTATGAAAAGTCTTACTACCATGGAAATAAGAAGAAACGAGATCCCTACTAAAGAGGTTTAACAAAATATAAAGAGGAAAATACCTAAAAATGATAGTATATTACATTAAATATAATTAATTTATTTGTATAAGATTTTTTATGTTTTGTAATGTTGTAGTGGAGTTTGGGATGGAACCAGAAGTAATAGAACGCGTTAAAGCTAATATTGCTTGTTTTTGTGTGATTAAAGCTAGTATGATTGCTTGAAAAACAATATTCTTGTTTAATGGTTTCAGATGGGTTTTCTTATATCTAAAAAAGGATTTCTATTTTAATAATTACATTTTTCATGATCATGATCATATAAAGATAGGGGACACACACATATCATGAATCTTTTTATTAGGATATGTTTTAAAACTATGTAGTAGAGTCAATGCAGCCCAAAAAAGATAATATCAATGTATGGTGGATGGGTTCCCTTGATTTGTATAATTTTGGTAGCTCTATTGATCATAGTTCATGTGATTATTGGGAAATTTTATATGACATTAATTTGAAAACATAAAAATGTAATGGCTTTTACAAGTGCTAAATTAGACCTTATATAATTTTTAGATTTTGTATGAGTGTTCCCTTGGTGAATAAAGATTTGTTAACAAACATGGAAAACAATTAAAGCTATATAATGTATATTGTTAAAAATAATTCATTTTTTACAATGAATGTCTCTTATTAAATGGGGATTTATGTATATTAATATTAATTTTATCTTTCTAAAGTGTATGCTAGAGTTTTGTTAGTTGAATAAAAATATCTTGATGGAGGCAAGTTAAATTTCCCTTTATGTATTTTATTTTGGGAAACAAGTTAAATATTAATGTTTATATATCATTATTATAGTGTTTAATGTTTCCTATAATTATTAAAGTGGTCTGATTGGAATCATTTTTTTGTTAGTTATGAAATTTTTTTCTGGATAAATTATATATTGGGATGCATGGTGAATTAAATTAATTCATCTTTTATTCAATTCATTTATTTATGTAGTAATTAAATGATTTTATAAAAGAAAAATTTACATTGAGTATGTCATAATTTGTTGTTCCCTTTATTCATTAAAATAATATTTTTGAAACCCACTTAGAAAAAATCTATTTTTCAGCAAAAGATTTTTCAGAAAAACAAAAAATAATGTTTTATAAAATTTTCATTTATTTAAAAAGTAGTTTTGAAAAATGCATTGATATTATTTTCAAAAAATATATTTTGATAAATAAATTTATAAATAAATAATTAAAACTATTTTTATTTAAACTGTTGTTTTACTTATAATATTTTCATAAATCCAAGGGTCTCAATGGGAATGTTTTTATGAACATGACACTAAAGATAACATTTTAAAAAAATTTAATGTTGGGATTCATGTCTAACATGTAAAGGAACATTTGAAAATAATTATTGTGTTTTTAATTTATTATTCAGTGTGAATTGATGAAATGTTGCGAGTATATTTTGTAAGATTTCCAAAAAAAATATTTTTCAATCATGGTAATCTACTTTGTTTAGGAAATGTTCAGCAATTTACGTTCCAAATCTAATAATAAATCATATAATTTTTTTAATAACATTACAAAGTGAAGTTATTAATGGTATGGATATAATAATTTTTTCTTATATATGAAGTTCTATGGTTTCTGTATAATGTGATTGTTTCTAAAGGGGTTACCTAATGATGTAATGTTTGTTTGTACTTATTTGATTACTATTTATTAATTGCTAGGTTTGTTATGGATATCTATTAAGACTTTTTCTTGTTTGAATGGTGTCTCAACTGAGATATTTTATTTAGATTTGTTTTTATGATCCAAATATAGTGGAATAATTGAGAGCTATCTCTCTAGTCGATTAAATTATATCCCCATCCTTTCATATCCCTCGTGGTTAGTTTTAATTACAATGTATGAGATTTATTTCCATGGTATCTAATGTGATGGTCCAGAATATCCTCAATACCTTCTTCTCCATTTTGAGGAATCTGATGGTTTTGGAGTAATTTCATAAATTAGAGAATTTTTTTAAAAATTATTTTTAAATTATAAATTTTTTTTATAATGTTTTTTTAAATTATAAAAGTAATTAAATGTTTTAAAACTTAGTTTGGGATAATTAATTTTTATTTTTTGAAAGTGCTTATAATATTATAGTATTTTTTAGGGATATTGATTGTGAAAATAAACCATTTTATAAAATATTTATAAGTTATTTTAACTGAAAAAGTTATTATTTTCAATGATATATTTAACATTTTCCATGAAATTGGAGTTGTATAAGGGTAATGTTTGTATTAAATATCTTTCACAAAAAAATCATTATATAAAGATTATGTAATGGTAACCAAGATTTTAATTAAGTTGATTTAAATTATGTGGTGTTTTATATAGTTTATGTAAGAGTAGTCTGAATCCCCTAATCTTTGCATAAAGGAACCATGTGGATTTTAAAGCTCACATTAGTGTAATCCGGAGTCACATAAGTGCCAACCACTATTTCTATGGATTGTATAAAGGTCTGTTTATAAGACTGTGATTTTCTAAAAGGTATATCCACATTTATTTTTCTTCTATATAGGTGTTCCAAGCTATATAAGTGTGCATCACAACTTACATAAGGGTACAAGATCATGTGAGTGTTGATTTTTAGAGGAGTACAGAACAATATAAGGTTGATAGTCGATATGCATAAGAGTTTCACGAAAATTATAAAGGCTATGTAAGGGTAGTTCCCTCTTCAAATAATGTTGACAAGATGTTTAATGGTAAAATCACTCTACCCTTATGTAACAGATGCGTTCTACATATGGTCCACACATATTTCATGAAACCCCATTATTCCTTCCAAAGACCTTATGTTACGTGTTTTCAGAAAAAACATATAGAATTATATATGGAAATTGTTGGTTTTAAATATGTTAAATATTTTAAATGAAATTATTTAATTCAATTAATATTAAGAGAACCTAAATAATGGTTTGATGCAAATTACATGGAAAACAATTTAATTCGAATAGATGTGATATAAAATATGGTAATTTCGATGGATTATTCAATGAGGTATATCAATTAATAGTAAAAATTTGTTTCTATTAATAATATGAGCGTCTCATCATTTATATTGATTTTTGGTGGTACAAAACACACCTTCTGTGATATAATACCATGAAAAAAATCAATTGAGGCTTCTCCTATGTTTCCCAAGTTTCAATCTTCTTCTTCTCTCATCTTATTTCAACAATAATGAAACTTTATCATTCCATGTAGGGGATCCGATTTCTCTCACTATTTTCTATTCATATGAAATATCAACATGATTTTCATTCAATTTTTTGATAGTTATTTTCTATTAGTGAAGAAAATTATATGCATGAAATAAAATTTTTGAATAAAGAGAGATATTACATCTGCTTTTCTTATTTATGGATTTTTATTCTCCTGGATTATGTTTTATATATTATGGGTAATGAGTTATATTTTATATTGTGAAAATGTTATTATTTTATTATGATGTATTCTTGTGAAAATCCCCTCAAATTAAAATTAATAAAACCCTTCAAAATAGTAATTCCCTTTCCATGTGTAAATATGGAATTTTTGTGATATCCATTGATTATGGAATTGTTTAGGTCTTGGTATGTGTAAATAAGGAATTAATTTCTGAGATTTATGTAATGGTTGTGTGGCTGTGGTGATAAGCATGTTACAATATTCTGAAATTGATTTGGAAATTGGTTGCGATAGAAATAATGAATAGTAAATAGGGTAATGATTCCTAATTTGAATATTGAAAGATGATTGTTGAATTTGAAAATGGTTGGTATTTGAGGTGGTCAATTGGGATCTATGGATTGATGTGTGGTAATTGGATTAAATAAAATTAAATAAAAATAAATGAGTTCCAGGATGTGGAATGGATAGTTAAAGGATATTTAGCAAAAAAATATTAATTATTGGAATGATGGAAATTTTAATTAACAGTGCTGTAGTGTGGATTCTATGTGTTGGTTGTGTTAATATGTGCTAATTTTTTATGAGGAATTGGGTTTGATATGAAATGGATTCAATATGGGGATTATTAGAAGGATCCATATGGGTTCTTTTTATTGTTTTTGTTTCGTACTAGTTTACACATAGTGATAGAATTAACTATTAATAATGAAACTCAAATAGTATCTTTTGGAATGGATAATTAACTCTAGAATTGAAATGGTATGTGTGGTCAAAGGGGAAATTATTTAATATCAAATTAATGGTATTAACTAATAAAGATAGTTAGTATTTGGAAAATATAGATATTGACTTAACATAAAATAAAATGTGGAATGTGGCTTTTGTTTTGAGGAATTATTATGCAGTGTTATGATTTTGGAGGGGGAAAGTATTAGAGGTTGTGTGTAATTGGGGGAGATTTTTTGAGTTATTATGGTACTATAGTTTTGAAACCATAGGGTGGTATTGTGGGTAACTATTATATATTGTATTTTAATTGTTATATCCATTTTCACGCTGCCCCATTTTGACCACCATGTGATGATCAAAAAAAGTTTTGAGGGGTGTTTTCCTAACATATAGATTGTGAGGATAGATAGATGGATACAACATATTCCATTTTTTCTCTTCTAAGAAGGTTTTTATCCATGATATGTGATGGATTGTGGATAATAGGGTGCATATGGTTTTGTTTGAAGAGTTGATGAGGTGGTTCATCATGGGGGATGTGCTTGTTATGAGGATGGAATGAGGTTGATATCCTTCATGTTAATATTTTTATACTACTCTGGTTATGGATGTGATTGTGTTTTGAGGTGACCCCCCTAATGTCTTTGGGTGAGGTATGTAATGATGACCCTCGTGTATTTAGGTGAGCTGTGACATGATGTGATGACTCATGTGTCTTTACATGAGATACGTTGGGATGGAAATGGGGTTATAAAGTAGTAAAAGAAGAGATTGCAGGGTCAGGATGAATAATGTTTGGGTGTGGGAGTGACAAACTAGTTATAATATAATGTTAATACCCTTTTATTGTTATGATTTATATTATGATACTATCTAAGGATGTGTTATTTAGAGAGTGAGCATTGGTGAGGCCACAAACTAGTTGACCTAATAGGTGATTGTTGTTTATACTATTTTCTGTTTGGGGAATTAGCATGATCCTCTCAAAACTACATTTTATTCCTTGGGTATTATCCAATTGAGTAAAAAATATATGACTAACATATATTTATATAAACAAGTTCTTAGGTTTTCTGGAGGACATTAGATACCTAGACAGACATTACAAGCTTGGGAGTTTGATTCTTTGTAGATTCTTAACCTTAGGATTTTCTTGGATGTTTTACTTGGATTCATATTACATTACTTTCTTTTTGGATATTGTGGATTTTACCCTTTCTTATGTAATGAAGTTTTTTGGTGATTGATATCTTATCTCAGGATTTTATATTTATTTATATTTATTATAATTCCTCCTAGGTTTTGAACCTCACATACACCCTTGATTCTAGTCACCAAATGGAGACCTATTAGTGGTACGAATTAGGGTTTCATTATTTCCATTTTTACGTTTTTGACCGAGGATTGGCACCTTTCGATAGAGGGGTCGTGACATTATAAATAATTAAACAAACCATGTTGATCTCCCAAAAAAACCATTGAATTAACAACTCAACATTAAGTATTTTATGAAATAATGAAGACAATACTTTAGTGCGTATTCAAATCGATTAATTGATTAATGATTAATTAAAAAAATAGAAAATATATTTTCTATTATTCATAATTCAAAGAATGAAAAGTTTTATGTTGAAGGAATAGTGGATCAGTGGTGGAATCTCAAAATGATTACAAGGAAATAATAATAAATCTACTCAATGGAATAGTAGATTTTATAAAAACATTATTTCAATAATTATTTCCCTAAACACTTCACATCAAATTTTATTGGGAATTATAGGGAAAAATGTTGATAATACCTTAGTTTATACAAAGTAAACATCACATTACTTTCAAGGTAGTCATTTAGTTTATCATTACCCCTAGAATTAGAATCAATATTTTATTTGTTGGATTAAATCAAAGTTGTTATAAATCATTAGCTATAAGGTTCTTCGGTATCTATGATGAAATCTTTCAATGTGTTCTCAAGGTTGAAATTGAAATTTCAAACTCTTACACTTGTGGTTCGAGGGATAATAAGAGTAAAATAGAGTTTTATGAAAACATAAATTATAAATAGAATATAGGGAATAATATTAAACATTATACATAATGGAAATATTTTTTCTTATGGATAATGAAAATTTGGAAGCTTATTCCTCTTGTTAATTAATGTTCTGTGAGAAAAATTAACTTATGAGTGATTTAGAGATAATAGTGGTAATATTTTCCTTCTATATTTTGAAGTATTATATCTATGGTGAGAGGTGTGATATGTATAATGATACAATTATTTTAAAGTATTTATTCATATAGAAGTGTTTGAACATGTGATAAAGGAGATAGTTAGATTTTAAGGGGGAATTATGATTTCTCAATACATATCTTCGATGGGATGGGAAATAAGGTGGATAATTCTATGAGATGTCAGGATCAAGCTACCTTATTCCAGTTTTAGAGTAATAGAGACCAAATCCTCAGTAAATTTCAATGGATATACAGGAAAACAATAAATGAAAGGGAGAAATACTACATTTCGCAAGTACTTTTCTAATGTTAAATCAATGTGATGATCAAGGAGGCATATCTTGATGGAATGGAGTGGCAAAAGAGTAGAGGAAATATCCTATTTTAAACCTCATAAAATGTGGAATTAAATTATTTTTGAAACAAATATGCACCGCATATATACTATAACTGAAGTATATGTTGGGTGATTCGCATAGCTAATCATTATCTATTCATATTATAAGTAAAAATATGTAAAGAGCCCCTAAAAGGAATTTATGGTGGTAAAACATAAAAGAATATATTGCATTGTATACATATATATTTTAAATATATCAGCAAGTTAAGGCTGAATGTTTAAAGGAAAAAAGGGATCATGAATCAAGTTACCATACCCATATATAAATGAGACAACATCACGATGGATTTAATTTTAGGATGTCCAAAGACAAATAAAATCTATAATTTAATTTTTATTGTATTCAATAAACTTATGAAGTTATCTCATATCATTTAAATTTTAGGGTATTTCTCACTTGAAAAACATTCGATGTTATACATATAAGAATTGGTAAGGATATGTGGATTACCACTTTCAATTATACTTGATTGATATATGAGGTTTACCTCAATTTTTTGGTGGAGTTTTCAATAATAATTAAATACATTAATGAGCATTAAGAGTTATTTTCATCCTCAATAAATATGGTCAGTCTAAAAAAACCATTCAAACATTGAATGATATGTTGAGATATAAATCGATAGATTTAAAATGTGGATGGGATCAACATCATCCACCTTTAGTGTTGTCAAACAATAATAGATTCTAATAAATCATTAAAATGGAACTATCTGAGTCTCTATATGGGTAGAGATACAAAACTCTAACATGTTGGGGTGAAGTTAGGGAGAAGAAGATATTGGTACCCAAACATTATTAAGAGATGATAAAAAAATTTAAACCATTCAGTGATGTTTTAAAGAAACATAAATTATATAGAAAAATTATTTAAATAATAATCAATGATATATAGATTTTTAGGTTGGTGAGAAAATATTCCTTTGAATATCACCATGGAATAGTATCAATATGTTTTGGAATAGGGGAACGATAAGGCGAAGATATATAATTTCATCCTAAATTATTGATCGAATGGGGATTTTATCTTATCACCTTTAACTTCCACCAAACCTATTAGAGGTGCATGTTTTTTTCATATATAAATTTTAGATAAGTTCATACTAGGTAAGTAACATGTATTAATATGAATAATTTTATATATGGTTCGAGAACCCTCTTATGTGAAACAGTAGGTCGAGATATTCAATTTTAGAGACAATGTAATATGAAACATGAGCACTCACCTCGTAAAAATTCTATAATTAAAACATAATTTATAGGAGGTGACTTGGTAACCAACGATATAATAAGGTGAAAATAAAACATTTTATTATTATCTGATAAAATAAATTGTGTGGTTAGTATTTTTTTAGGGTGGTAAAATATAACACTGCACAAATTTATTCATTAAATATGTAGAATATCTTGATAGGCGTGTAACACTAAACTAAAATAAAAAATGATATATATTTTTAAAATAATATATTAAAATGAATGGAAATAATTAATTAATTATAATAGTTAAATATTAAACATCATTATGAAAATTAATGTGTGGAATAAAACCATATGTACATAAAAATACAATGAAAATGAAGCCTTTAACAATGAAATTTTCCCTAAAGATCATAATGACAATTATAACTATTAAAAGAATGAAAAATATTAGAAATATTATTGAATTTTTATAAATACAAAAAAAATGTTGGATGAAGGAATTTTAGAGGTGTGTGTAAGGTGATATATAAGAGGGAAAATGTGTTATATTGTCATTATATGATCACAAAAAAAAAGATGACCTTAAGAAATGCATATAACAGATAAGTATATTTTAAATCTTATAATGGGAATATAATATATTTTTAGAAATAAGTTTTTTTATTAAGAATCATATATTTAACACTTATAATAAATATTTACCTTCTATTTTGTAAATAATGAATGATAATAAAAGATAATATTGCCAAGAATTACTGAGGAAAATGATTTTATTGAAATAAATTTATTTTTTATATTTTATCAATTTTTTAGGAAATTAAAATTTCACATATTAATATATTTAATTTTAAAAATTGGATTACATTTCAAGAATCATGTAATATGAATTTGGTAAGATGATAAATTTATATTTTTCTGAATAATTATTTATTGGGGTGATTATTGAATGACATTAGTATGATATAAAAATAGTCAAATATATTATACGGTTGAAATGATTTATAAAAATTATAATAAATTTATATAATAGAGAAAATATCATCCTCTATTTTTCCATAGATGGGACTCATTCCATCACAAAATCACCTTAACCATTATGTAACGATACATTAAGAATATGGTTCCCAAACTCTTCTAAAAATGACCCGTCTTATAACAATCTCAACCCAATTATCTCCTGATCTATATAATTAAATCACTATAATAATTACTTTTCCTAAAATATTCTCTCACATTGGGTAACTTTTGGTAATAGTAATGAGGGATAAATCATTCATTCTTATGGAATATGTTACAAGAGGAGGAGATTCCATTTAACTAAACAAATAGTTCTTCATTGAATTTTTTAATTAACTGCTTATCCACAAAAATATTAGACCCTTAAAATCATTATAATGAAGTTAAATTAAAATCATTATTCTTATGTAAAAATGATAATGTATAATATAAATCTATACTCGTTCTTTCTCACCATTATAACATGTTCTTATTTTGGTCAGTTCAACTATCGACATAAATGATGTTATACCATCCTCATCATTTTAGTCATGGATAAGTATCAAGACATTAATTTGGAGGCTATATGAAATTAATGACTAAAATATTTCATGATCATGTTTTTAGAATTTTTCCATTCGAATAGATGATCACAAATAAATAACTCATTAAAAGTGGTAGTTTCAATTGAAACGTGCATGTCTGGAATTCCATTCTCGAAAAGTATGATCATACATTCCATAAATTGAACATAATACTTTATAAATAATTAGGCCAATATGATTAAAATACATTTAAAATTCTAGGAATGATGAACATAATACCATGTAATAGTGGTGGAAATTTCATTACCGAAGTAATCTTCATATAATAAAAACCAATAATACCCAATGATGAAAACATGTTCTAACTATATATAAATTATGAAAAAAAATAAAGGACTAATTTAATTATTTATTAGTGAAATTAGGATAAATTTGAATTTTGAGTCTCATATAAGTAAACATTTTCAATATTGGGTTTAGAATTAGGATTCTAGGAGACGAAAATTATCTCTGACATGTTTTTAAATGTGTTTGAAGTTAAATATAAGTCAAAAGACCAGGTTTAGCTTTATATTAGGGTTGGGAATGAAATGAAATATATATCTATAATATTTGATAGGTCATGACACAACTCGGGGTGTTGTGGCATGATATGTGTTGTGTGCGATGGATTTTATAAAGGATAGGAGGGGGTTGAATTGTAAAGGACATGGGCCTTGTTGTGGTCCATTTTGTAACATTAAATTTATACAGTATGAGAAGGATCGCACTATATCTTGTGGTTATTCACTATGATGGGTGATTATGTGGGACAGATCACACCACAAGATAAGGGTTCCTACCATGAGGGTTATTCAAAATGAAAGTATTGGGCCATAGAAGGTGAGATACACTAGGGATGTTTCTTAAAATGTAGTTGTATCAGGATGATCTAGGTTATTAGTCTCATAATAGAAGATAAGGATGCACTGTAATGGGTGATTGCGGTAGGTTCTATACTACTACCCAGTAGGACATGTTGAAGTTAAGCCTCAAATAAGTCGACTTTCATCATTACCATATTATGTCATGTACCGATGGGCCTCTAGGAAATTTTAATAAGATAATGTAAAATAAATAGTTTCCATGTAATCCCCTATTGTGATCTTGAGTGGAAGGGGGAGTGAAGTGGTCCATCAGATTGTATCATCTCCTCTTTCTTCATCCATTGTATTCATCATGATGGGGGTTGGATTGTGAGTAGTTTTATTGGATTTTTGGGGTATGATTTCCTCATTCACTCTCATTTATTTTTATCTATTGTTAGTCACTAATTTTTGTGTCTATGAGCTTGTTTTTGAGTGGTGATTACATTATATTATATTGTAATCAACTAAAACCAAGGGTATTTTTTATTTATAAATAGATTATATCTTCTCAGGATGAACTAACATTGATTGTGTCATCCTAAACCCGGTTTCCACTAAAAGGTTTTGTGGGACCAGTGGGTTACATAACCTCAATTGTGCCTCCCCAAATTCCATAGGTGGATGACTTGCAGTGAGTGACTAGGTACTTTCCATGGAGAGACTATTAAATCATGTTAGAGTGGATCACAACATATTGAATCAATAGACAAATAACAGAGGAATATAATTAATGGAACACACATCAGACACAGACACTATAATGAGTGGACCAATAACCTTCCATAGTGGATACAAACATAAAAGACTAAGAACTAAATATTAATAAAAAGTATTAACCTGAATCACATACAATTGATGATATTGTCTTGTGTCTACAAAATAAGTAAAACATGTATAGATGGATGTAGTAAGTCAATACACCTCATAATATAAAAAATGTATAAAAAGAAAAAATATTTCGAGGCATCCAAAAATCGAAAACTATCATCTATTTCTGCACTCCCATCCTAATTCAAGAAACAATTCAAGCATCCATAAGAGGACACTACCCCTTATCTACACCTGTAAGCACCCGGGTACCATAGGCGTCCTGCATAGGTTCTTAGATAAGCTTAGTAGGATGCCAACAAAGTTGAATATAAACATCTAATGTATGTGTATAACATGAAAATGTTCAGCTATTATATGAAAAAATTAGTAATAAATTTAAATGTGTCGGATTTAGTTCTAGAAGGAAAACGAGGATGATGTTTCCTTCTTCAGACCTTTCTAGAATAGCTCTGAATGATTTTCAAGAGATGCAATTCCTAGTATCACATTTATAAGGGCTGCCATGTCCAGTAAAATACTAGTAAGGTACTCCCTACACATGAGGATATTATAGGGATTCCATTCCTAATATCACTGTATTGGATCTCCATGACTTGTATCACAAAATAGGGTCACCAAACTCAGTATCGTATCACAAGGGACCACATACCAATTTAGTATCACAAGGTATGTCATACCCGTATAGTGTCGCATATATATAATGGATTCCATTCCCATATCACATTTTATATGGGACACCATTCACATATCACATTTATTTACAGGGAATAATTCACATATCACATTTATCAAAAGGTACATCATGGCCATATTTATAATGCATTCTAAAGGGCCATCATGACCTTTTTCCATGTTTTAAGAGCATTATCATGCCCACATATCATTAGTGATAAATATTAATTATATTTAATATGATCCAATGAATAATCCATATTTAATTTATAGTAATTACTGGAATGGGAAACACCATTATCCCATTTTTGGTGATGTGGGCTTACCACTCACATTCAATACAATTCGTTATAATTGATATGGGTGTTGTATATGTCATGCCATTACATCCATATGCTATCATCATCATATTTTTATTTAAATGTAAATATAAATGCTTCAAAAGGCTCTTTGAATATAGGATCATGATAAAAAATTAAATATTTAGGAGGAAAAACCAAAGGGTTTGATAAATCTATGTGAGTAGACCTTGATATGATTTGGATTATATCAAGTCAACCAAATCAATTCAAATAAAATTTAAGGTAATTCAGGATAAAACCAGCATGTGGCATGTTGTAACATATTATAAAACATCAATTCATAATGGATTGTTACAAGACCTAAAATTTCATAGTACACTCCTCATATTGTATTTTCATTTAGTTTGGCCTATAATGGATGAAATTTGAAGAATGAATCAACACCCTGAAAATAGGGTATATGAGACCACCCCTTAATAAATATTTCAAGTAGAAGAGAAAAATACAATTGATTAGGATGAATAAATAGATTACTTAAGGAATCCAATGAGGCCAACATATGTTGGATCAGACACCATACAATGATTTTATCATGTTACCTAGGTTAGCCAATGTGGGATCTCAATGGGGGATGAAATCCCGCTGCATGGAGGAAAATAATGAAAAAGGAGTGGAGTCAGTTTTAAATAGATATAAGGGTAAAATGGTATTTTTACCCAAATTTTTTTGGGTGTATAGCTGGGCAACACGATTGGATGAACCATGTACCAACCGTGCCAAGGGCACTGTCTTAATAGGGAACACCACGTAGATAAGTCACACTATCCGAGTAACCATGCACTAACTGTGATTATAGTTCTACTTCATTTTTCAATGATTTTGAGAATGGGCATGTGGCCCTATTTTCATGGTTAGGGAAAAAGGTGACCTACATCACTCCTCTATCTATCACTACACAGTTAGGGGAAACCTTGCAGACTGGACAACACTATTTCTGCTAAGCATGTGACCAATTCACTTTTCCCATCTGATGGGGTTCTGAGGTCTGAATATGATTTGGACACCCCATAACCTATTTGAACTCATAATGCATCCATATTAGTTCCAAAGAAAAGTATTAGGACTAAATAAAAATTATTCATAGCT
Source organism: Viscum album (assembly GCA_963277665.1). NCBI lineage: Eukaryota > Viridiplantae > Streptophyta > Magnoliopsida > Santalales > Viscaceae > Viscum > Viscum album. Next base: position 193,886,086 of record OY728122.1, read on the forward strand.
ATGATAAAAACTATATTCCTATAGTCTCCCCCTCATGAAATTCATCCCCGAGTTCACCATTCAATGGTGGTAGAACACTATCTAATAAAAACTCAAGGCATTGAGCATATATGTCGGCCTCTCATTCCTAGGTCTCATACAGTACTTGAAAGTGCTTCCATAACACTCATATTAATGATATATACCATCCTCAGGGATCCTTTGTGCTACGTTCAACAATACATATAGGATACTGATCAAAACAAGAATTAGAATCTATCTCATCCTCTTCTGGATCAATAGTGTGAGATGGTGTGTAACGATAAAGGTGAATTTGTGAAACATGTAAGAAGTCATGGATGGAGTGCTTCCTCCATGTTAGTAAAAAATTATATGATATTAGAATATCTATATCCATAATCTCTAACATCTTGACGATGAGTAGCGATTTATTCCCATGCCTCTTAATCCCTATATCCTAAGTCTAGGTGATACCCGTAAGAAAACAAGACACCTAGAACCACACTCTAGAGTTTATAAATAATTATTGGAATAAAATTTCCTTCTATATTATGATGTAAATATCCTATTCATAATCATTTGAGATTTCATTTAAGTCTCTTATATAATACGAGGACCCAATAATTCATCCTATTCAACCTACAACCATCATAGGGGTGAACAACATGACATACCGTATACAGCCTCATAAGTAGTCATTTTAATTTTCTTCTGATATATGTTATTGTAGGAGAACGTGATGAGAGGAGTATACTTATCTTAAGAACCATCAAATTCAAGGACAAATTCCTAAATATTGTCATGTAACACATGTATATTCTTTTATGACTAACTATCAATTTGAGGGTAAAAGGTTGAGCTCAGAAGCACATGTATACCTAGGGCCTTCTGCACCCAATTTAGGATCCTTGATGTGAAACGATCATACCAATCATAAATGGTTGTATGAGGGACACTGTGTATCCATATAATATCATGAATTTATATTATTACCATCTAATTAAATTATAATTATTCTTGAATATACAAAATGTGGTTTATATGCATCAATCAATATATGAGAACCCAAACTACATTTCTACCTAGAGGAAAACATGTTAAGATGATGAAAAAATATATATCACAACATCCTCAAATTTCAATTCCATGATTGAAAATTGTTGTGACAATCCTATGGGTCACTAGTGCTCTACCTTCACATGATTAATGGTAGAACACATAGTCACAAAACCTATTACCAGACATTTTGTCCGGACCACCAATATTATTGGCCCATATCAAGATACATCTTATGTTTCCACTCCTAGGGTTATAAAGAAAGGTTTTAAGTAGGGTATGTCTATGAATATTACTATGTAGGATGATATTTATGGGAAATTTTAATATCTTTTACGAAATAATAATAATATTTTTCAATTCTAAAAAAACTCACCCTTTATGATTTTGACAGGGATCATAATGATATGTATTGAATATTCATATAGTAAGATGTGATATTTATGTATAAAATATATCGGTATCTCTAATACCCCATTGTATTAATTTTTTAATTAATTTTTAACTTTTATTAATTGATTATAGAGCATCATGGATGAGTTAGAGGATCATGGATGATGATGGTGTTTAATGATTTATTGACTAAGGATGGAGTGATTTTACTTGAGGGGATATGTCTATTACTTGAGGTTTATGGTACCTAAACATTCTATCTACGGTTTATAAATTTATTTATGTTTCATGTTATTTGCAGTCTCCTCCCTTGTGGGTGATCAGCCATAAATTAAAAATGATATGTTATTCATTGACACACATGAATGGTGTAAATGTATGGGGAAACAATGGAACATTTTTTATTCAAATTTGATTCCAATATCATTTTTTCCCACGGTATTAACCTAAAGTGTGAGACATTATACATGTGTACCATAAAAATGTATCACAATAGTGTAATAAAACATAGTGGACCTTGGGATATGTACATTTTATTCCCTCAAAATAGGTGAGTGTGATGCATTGGGATTCATTGGATCAATGGTAGATATATAAATAATTTTTTAGCCATATTGCATCATAGATATTTTTTCAGAATATGGGGTGGGTATTCCTTGGATTTAGTATTTATTATTCGTTTTGTATAACATGACCAACCTAGTGGTCCCATAAAAGCGATATTGATGATATCATATCCCATAAATTATTTTTCTAGACCATATGGAATAAGAATTTTATTAAATTATAATGTAGATTTGGTTATGTAAAGAGATGTTATATCCCTTCAGTGGTGAGCATGGAACCATGTTTTATGAATTTGGGTAAGGAAATAGATTAGGGTTTCCTCAATTATGTTGTGAATTAGTAGACCATATAGGTAAATTGGTCTCATTCTCGAAACAGATGGGTTAGTGGAAAGAAACTATATAGTGGAAGTATTTTATGGGGGGAATATAGAAATAAGTTGTGTGATTAAGAGGTAAACCTTGGAAATATATTTGGGTTAGGTGAGTTTTCAACTCATGTAACTAACTTAAGAAATTTATATCTGTGTGAGTGTGTGTTCATTAAATGATGTATTCTACCACTTATCTTTTTAATTTTAGAAATTATTTATAATATGTGAATGATTATGGTTGGTATTATAAATGGATGTGGATTGTATGGGTTGGATCCTCATTCCATCCATTCACTGAATATGTAATGAGAATGTGGTTTGAATGATCTTTCGAACCACAGGTAGGCCTGATGAGATAATATGAGATATGTGTAATGGGTTTTGAGAGATTTATAACTACATGTAGATGGGATTTTATGGGATTGGATATGTATATTAGGTTGGGAGAGAATTTAAAACCTGGTGATTCATGTTCATATGGAGTATGTGACACTATCAGTTGGGTGAAATTCCAACTATGGGTAGTTTGTGATATTGTTTGGGTTTTTTAAAAATCATGGATATGTGATTTTTTTAATTAATAGATATTGTGGTATAGTTTGGGTTATCTTGTAAACCATGGATAATATTAAGGGATGAGTTGGGTGTCATTCCATTTATATCATGATGTGTGTATTAGGGTGGGCATCCCTTAAAACTATAGACTATATAAGGCCATGGATGTATTTTTTTTGGGTTGGGTGTTTATGTAAACCAAAAGACTAAAATAAGACTGTGAAATCAGTTAGATGTACATCCTCCCCTGGAAATCATGATGTTATAGGTATATTATTAAAAAAATTTCTTATGACCACACTTATTTTCCCCCAGTCAAGAAATTACCATGGTCATATGTTACATATAGACATGGTCAAAGCATGAATGTGGTGATAGGTTTTTTTTGTGAATGTATGAGTAATATTTTTATATTTCCCACAAACAGAATAGATATGAGACTACGGTCATGGGTTTTCTACGAATGTTGTTGTAGAGTCTATGAAAATGTGATATGTCCATGGTTAGTTTATAAAAATGGACATATACCAGGATATCTCCACAATAACTTCCAACCATGGTTATAGCCTCTTGAAATGGGGAATGTTTCCACATTTAGAGGTCAACTATCAAAATATAGGGGTTATGGACATATTCAACCATGGAAATATTATTTATTAAAAATATTTACACATGTTTATAAGGTATTATATATAAATAAATATATATAAATATGTGTGTGTATTAATATAAAAATAATTTAATTTAGTACAATAGTGAGATACCCTTATATATATGTGGGGCACCTATGTATGAAACAAGGATTCAACATTATATGAAAAAAACCCCTATATCCATGATATGTTATCATTCATATCAGTTTGACATGGATGGATCAATGTCACAATGGCTATTTCCATGGGTATATCCATGGTTCATGACCGTGGTTATAGTAATGATTTCCATTATAATGGTAGTATCCTCTATGGTTAGTGTAACCAAGGTCATGTCTTATGACCATAGTTAGGTGACATATATCCATTTTCATAAGTTGTTGCTATAAGTGATTTTTCTAGTATTGGTCATGTTTGATGCCTCCAGATGATTTGTGAAATAGAGTTAGTTGCGCGATATAGTTTAGAATTAATGTTTCTTAATATTGTTGTGATGTGAAATTTTGGATGTGATGAAACCCATGGACGTTGTAGGGTACGTTAGATATGATTCCTAAAAATGATGTTGGTTAGTTATAATCAGAGATGGTATTCAACATGATAAGGATTAAGGTATAATTCCTAGTTGGTATCATTAAAAAATATTCAAAGACAGACCCAAATTAATATAAGTAGATACGGTCACACCTAATTGACATTTTCAAAACTCGATATTATAAAATGTATCATGTCTATAATTTATTGTTTATTTATTATAAGAATATCACATTGTATATGAATTTTTTATATTGTAAGTGTTAAAGAGACTGTAGGTGGTATCCTATTGAGTTATACTCACACATTTATCTAGTGACCCTAAAAAATCCATACCTAAGGTAACCATATTTTCATAGGAACAATTAGGGATGTGGACCATAGATCAATGATTTGTGGGGTAACATGATGAAAGTCAAGAAATGGGACTGGGTCAATACTCATGAACATGTGGTGGTTTAATTTATTTATATTAATTTTGGTCTTATTCATTAATAATATTCCCAGAAGTGAACTAATTCTTGGCTTCCAAACTTATGTGAGTTTTAGATAATTCATTCTATTATCATGTGGTAATTTATTTTCTTTTTGTTGGATATTTTGATATTTTGGGATTTCTAGCTATATTTTATTTCTATTATTTCTAATCTATTCTCATATGATGGTATAATCTCCCCATGGTGTCACCATAGACCCTCAATACTAGTGAAACGACTATGGTGTATAGGGTTGCACCTTTAAGGTCATGTCCTAATCCATTCCAATTACTATTGAGTGAGATCAGATGAGACATCATCACATCATATTAGATCCATATTCCTTAGGTAATAATAATTGTTATATGATATATAGAAGATAGAATTGGTTGAAAAATAGGATGGATTTAGTTACTTTTTCCTAGCTATCACCTGTATAAGATAAAGTCTATGATTTCATGGAGTTTGGATTGATTCTCTTTCTTTCTGATGTTATAGTTTGGTTGATTACTATCGATTTGGGTGTTCAATATTTATTGTTTTTTCAGTTTTCCTCTTAGATAGTGGTAGTAATAGAGTGGTTGTTTATGCATTATATTGAGATTGTATATTCACAACACATTTACATGTTCTTACATGATCATGAAATCTATTTTTATAAATAAAATATGATTATATATTTAAAATAATAATAATAACTTATTTTTTGTTTTCCTAAATAACATATTGTTTTAATTATACCTATATGATCTTGATTGTTGTGATTTTCCTAATAAAAAATATCATGGGGTGTTTTCATTGGTATATATATATATATTCACTTATACGTGACCCTAATATTCAAGGGGGTAGTCAAGAACATGGATTCCTATTTAAGATTTGTGTCCTAGAGTGTGTAGATGGCCGAAGTGTGGGATTTATGGTAAATTTAGTGCCCCAGAGAGTGTATAATATTATGTTTCTTTTTTTCAGTATCTAAGAGGACAATGTGAATGTTTCCTCATGGTTTTTGACCAATGTGGGATGTGAACTTTGTACTAGGTGAGAGGTCCTAGTGATTTTAAAATGAAACAGAGTATATTGGTGAGTCAATTTCCATAGTTTTGTAGTGCGTTACATTCTTGATTTGTTTAGGATGAGTTGTTATGTATGAGGGTAAGCTAGGGTAGGGTTTATACAAGGCCTGTGAGTTCCTTTATATATTGTAAGCACCTGAATATACTTCTTGTTATAGAAACAACACATGGGTGGGGTGTGATTGTATATCTAGTGAAACAAGAAGTATTATGTATTGCGAATGTAAATACATGGGTAGTGGATATATTTTGATATTACTTATATTCATGAGATGTGTGTATTGATTACTAATTCAAAGAGAAGACATATAATTTATAGGATTTATCTCATAATGGTTTGAGATGTGTTGTGTAATAGAGTGGCGTTAGGGTTTACCCTTTAATAGATATGTAATGCTTCCATAATGGTAGAAATGTTACACAATTATGAGCGTCTTTTTAGAAACTATCATACTACGAGACATGTGAGTTTTTACTTAAACTCCCTAGTGTGTAGGTTTAGGTGGAATAATGTAATACATGGGAGGGTTTGATTTTAAATCTATTGGGTGAATTTGTCATTGTATATCCTACGGATAATATTGATGGTAGGATAATGAGGGACCTATTGGAGAGGGATATTCAGATGTGTAGGCCACATAAAACATGGTATGAGGTTTTGGTAATGAATAAAAAATTATTTTTATTTCATGTGCTTCCTTAAAGGTTTGTGGTTAATCCCATTTTGGTATGTAAATGTTTGTTCTTTTGAGATCACTTGGGAGTAGGAACATAAGAGGTGAATATGTTTAGTGGTTGATTATAAGACTATATAATATCCATGACTATATAGATATAGTTCATAGGGTTCTAAACAAATTTATTTAATAATCACACTATAGATTTTACCATGTCTAATAAGATGGGGGAAATGTGTGAGGGATGTTGTTTTGGGAAAATAATGGGTAAGGGTTATGGACCTTGAAGATTTATCATCCATTAACTAGAGAATGGGTTACTCTGTGGATGGATATGTGTGTTTGGATGGTGATTACTAATGCACTTTGATATTATTAGTTTTCAATATGGGGTCTCGATGGTGTAGTAGTAAAATCATTGAGATGTTAGGAGATTGTGGATATGTTAAGATAACCATATCATTTGAGACATGAGCACATATCCTTTTTTAAAATAGAAATATATAGTAATGACCATTGAGTATGATGAAACCATGATTGGTTATATATCTTGGTGTGATGATTAAGGAATAAAGAGAGTGGAACATCTATTTTTAGTGTGGAACCATGTATATTATGAGTTTCTTGTGGGAAAAAATGGGGACTAAAAAATGTTGAAACACGTGAGTTTCATGGTTATGAGAATTGTTTTAGACCATGATATATATATATATATTTAGGCTAAGTGTTATGAAGATGGATTATTGGCAGTGTTAGAAAGTAATTTTATGAGGTAGTGTTCTATTATTGGTCCCTATAGAAGGGATAAAAAATGTGACCATTTTGAGAAACATTTATGGGCCTTGGGAGTTTCAATGTTTTGTTGATGGTGGGTATATGTAAATATCATTCTTGTTAATCAATGATTAGGGGAATTCTAATATAGGGAGAACACTATAATGATCTAAGAACAAGGTTATGATTTCATGAATTTTGAGAATAAATTTGGGGTTGGAATAATAGTAGACCCATCCCAAAGGAGGTTGTGATTTTGTGTCAATTATTATTATCAAGAAGATGGATTATGTATAGTAAAAAAATAACTATATATCAGTATTAATTAGTTAGGATCAAGTTGAGTACGTAAGTTTAGTAGATATAAACCATGTTTTAAGGGTCATATTCTAGTGGAAGGGATGAGTATGAGTTTCAAACATCAGTTGGTTGGGTGACTGAGTCCAAGGGATGTCAGTGTTCATGAAAATAAGAACATCTTGTATGGAAGTGTGAGGTTTCATATTGTGAGTATAGTCTCAAGGATGAGACTGTGGTTTCTAATAGCAAAATTTCATAGCAACTCAAATATAGCATTGATTGGGTGATGGTATGGATTTAAAAATCTATGTTAGTTAATGGTGTATGTAATTTGTGAATTTGGAATTCAGGAATTCTAATGAGAGTGAGAAAATTTCACGAAATTAGTGGATCTTGTTAATTTCATGGTGCATTGGTTGTTGAGTATTTTTTTTCAATGGTCTATTAAGTGGGTTACCAAATTGTTTCTTCATGTGTAACCATGTATGAAATATAAAATATTGTTGGAGAAATGTAATTAAGAGGTTGATATATGTGTGTAATGTTTTAAAGCTTGTGGTGTTCAGTGTTGAATAGTTTCACTAGTCCTAGTGTGGAGTCAGCATGACCATTACCGGTTATATTTCAAAAATTAGAACATGCATCAGAATTCAGTGACTAGTGTGGGGAATTGGGGATGGTTGAAGAGACTTCGTTGATATTAGAAAAACAATGGTGGGGATTCTTTAATGAATCGTGTTGGTACGGGTTAGTGATCATGTGAAATATTAATTTTGAATTCGAGAGGAGGGGATGTTTTGATAATTAGGATTCAGATTAAAATTTTGAGAGCTGGAACTTCTACAAGAGTTTTTTAGATGTATTTCTAGGTGTGATATGTATCTTTAATGATGGTTTAGTGTCATAGATAGATCAAGGTTCCCATTATTCAAATTTATATTATAAGTATTAGATCATAGAACAACCATTCGGTATTTTAGTGTGTTGATTGTTGTGCAATATTAAATATTTAAAGGATGAGAGAAATTTATTCCATGAATGGGACCACATCATGATCCATGTATGTAAGATTAAATTTTTAGAGTTTGGTAAACATAACATAGGATCCTAAAGGTAACCACCAAAATCAGTTCCCAAGGGAGATGGATCATGACGTGGGATGGGGGGAGTGCCAGGAGGTTTTTTTAAAGGGGAATGTATAAAACTATATAATGTGGTCTATTCCATGGGGTGTTTTAGGAGGTATTATTATTATGATGGTCCAAGTGGTTAGTCACACCATGGATCCTAGGGCTACCCCAAAGTGAGATGTTATAGGAAGGCACTATACCGCATCCCAGTGATTCTCACCCTAGTGAAACCCTAGATGAAGGGAATTGTGATGTGACATTATTGGGTCACACTATAATGGAGATCAGAGATATTTTTTAAAACAAATTGTATATACTTATCTTTTATAGGATGACCCATCATAGTATTTGGAAGTGAAATGGGGATCATGGATGGATATTCAAACCACACCTCTTATCCTTCTTCCTCATTTTGATTCAGATTAATGGGATTTTTATGAGATATTTATATATAAGTTTTAATGTATGATTTACTATATCATATAATTTTATTCATATGAATTTTTGGAGATTTATTTTAGTGTCTCTAATCTTTGGTATGAGTTAGGATTCCACTAGAAAATGGGGGAATCCTCCCAAAATAAGGGTCTTTTTCATGTGGTGGATAATGTATATACTTGGTAAGAGAGAGTATTCAAATATTGACAATTTTTGTTAAGGTGGGATGTATAGATATTTTTATAGGTATGTTATATTTAAATTCACTGCTTTTAGTGATTTTGTTTGTTCTTAAAATTATGGATTATTCTCATAGAGGTTTTGAGGGTGCACTGTGGACCTCCTACATGTAGTTAGTCTCAATTTTGGTGATGTGGAATTTCTTAGGGACCAAATAGAAATTATTCTTTATTTTAATTAATTTTTAATTAAATATAAATTATTTATAATTCATTGTGGCAATTATTGGATGTTTTAATGGATATTTGATTATAGTGGTTTTTTTATTTCTCAACTATCGATGCATCAATCATTGTTCCGAGAATAACACCATTTCATGAGATTGGCGGTCCTGGAATATTATTACTTTGGTTAATAAATTTTTATATGTGACATGTGATGTAATTTATCTCTACTTGAGGGAAATAAACATTATATTAAAAAAATTATTCCTTAACCCACAATAGTAGTATAAATGTTTTGTGGGCCATAATGGACCCTTCTTTATGCAGATACAATGCCCCTATCATCGAAGGTCATGGAATTTACCCAATGTGTGGAATGTAGAAATGTGACCATAGATGGTATGGATTTGGTGTAATAAAACTTATTAGCATGTGGGATAGGTTACTAGGGACCCATTTCAGTAGATTAGTGCATTGGAATAGAAATGATAGGTTAATGGGAATTATTTATAAATAACTAGGTTTCCATTTAAGATCATGTCTTGTTACTTATTGTATGGGGTGATTTTTCCTTAGACATGGTATTACGCATAGGTTTGAAATGAGAGGAAAACCCTAGTGGGAGCATCAAAGTTAGATGGATGATATAGCATCCCCGGTGTCTTTTTTGTTGTATATATTTTCTAATCCTTTTATTATCTTCTGATGTGAGTATATTTATGTAATGGAACATTATTCCCACAGAGATATTGGCCCATACCCTAATGTTTGGAAATGGGATAAGGGAACTTATGATTTTTATCCCAATTATGATGAAATTTATTTTAATATATTTATTACTTAGTTTTCTTCTAGAAACACATGGGTTAGTGAATGTAGGCTAATATTATGGTATAATATTATGGGAGGAATATAAAAATATTTTGTGTACTTGAGAGGGTAACCTAGTAAACTTATATGGGTTAGGTGAGTTTTTAACCCATGTAACCCACATGATATATATATGTGTGTCCATTTATTTTTACACTTATAATTTATTTAATTTGAGAAATTATTTATTGACATGTATATTTTTTCATTATATGTAAAATTCCTATATTTATTATAGCTTTGGAAATTATTCCATCTATGAAGTCAAGATGTAATGGTAAGATGGGTTGGGAGAGTATGTTGACCACATTTGGACATGATGTGGGGGGATGATATTTGTGTAATATGTTACATTATCATTCCAATATTGATGATTCGTGTTGACATAGAGTGTCTACACTTAAGGGTTAGACAACATTTCTACCATGGATTGTTTATTATATGGGTGGAGAATTCATTCTGATCATGGATTTGTGAGTTTCTAGGGAATGGATATTATATAAAGGTATGGGAAAACGTGCCACCAATATATTTGAACAATAGAAGAGTTATGTTTCTTGAAAATATCTCTTTATGTGTGTAATAGGTTTGGATTTCATAAAAACCATTGTCATTGGATGCCTATTGATTGATGTGTGTTTTTTGGTTGGTTATTTGTGCCAACCTTGAGAATTGTAAATGCATCAGATCCAGGTTAGATTTGATGAATATTGAGGTGTTTTTGATGTTGTGGGACGAATGTGATGACTCTTAAGGAATTGAATTATGGAATTAAATGAGTGATACAACTTATAAATTATCCCTATGGATGTGTTTGTTGTGTGGTTGATTGGAAATCATACATCTCATAGACACCGTGTTGTTGGTTGGACTTGATGACTCCCATGAATGATTTTTGGTTATGATCATAGATCGTAGAATTTGTTACATTCTATGTGATTCCATGTCTATTTATTATCTTTTTATCATGTTTATGTACTCACCATCACGAGATAAAGTAGGTATGGTCACTCCTCGGTGGATTATGTTGCACTCCCGGATGCGACCTGAATCATGTTTATAATAGATTTTTTATTTTTTATAATCATATGATAGTTTATATTCACTTTATATAGTAGAAATTTTAGGGAAACTATTGTTAGTGTATTATTGAGTTATAAATTCAACATGATCGAGCATCCCAAACACTCTAGTACCCATTAAAAGTATATGTTTTCAGGCACCAATAGGGCTGATGCCAGAGGATGGATATTGGCATGTGTTTCTTGATCAGAATAAGATGATTGAACCATATCTACAATCAATAAAATGATATGGTTTTTATTAGTTTTCTTGTAACCCCCTAAATTTTATGATATATTTTTCTTCAAATATATATTTTTCTCTTTGATATCTTGCTTTACATGCAAAACCACGTTTTATAAATGTGCAGTATACTGTTAAAAAATAGGATTTAATGTTATAGTTATCACATATATATTGGATTGGTGGGTATGAATATGACTAACCATATTATAATAATTATTTTTTACACATTTACAATATAAATTAGTTGCTTATCAAATGATTACAAATGAATATAAAATCATTTGAAGGTAATAGTGATGATTTTCTGAAAAACATCCTTTTCAAACAATATATTTCTATTTTAATTAACTAAATTAATCTATTTTTATGAATGATTTTAATTAATTGTTTAAATTTTACATTCAATAAAATTATTTAATATATTTATAATTGTTTTTTCTATGCATTAAATTAAAATAAAACACATTTTATGATTACAAATTTAATTTTCTAAAAAATATTTTTCATTTTATTTTTCAAATCATTAAATAAATTTTTTCACTTATAGAAATTTAATAGTGTATAATGGTTTTCATATTTTTAATATATAAAATTAAAATAATTTATTATGTTCAACTTAATTTTTATTCATTATGGATAATAACCATGTTAAAGACATGTTATCTTGAAAAAATATATAAAACTAGGTAAAAACTATGTGTTAAATCTTTAAAAACTATATAAATATTGAATTTGTCATATTTTATAAGTTATTTTAATCAAAATATATCTTAAAGGGGTTAAAATTTTATTATAAATCATTATTTTAAATTTGGGAACCCAATATTTTATTTTTGTGAAGATAAGTTATATTTTATTCAAATTAAAAACTATGTTGGGGTTACTGCAGTTATTGGAATGGTATTAATATTAAATTATAGATTTTAATGATGAAAAATATATATAAACACTTATTTTTTATTAAATAACAATAAAAATTCGTCGAAACTAACCTTTTTTCTTGATTTCATTATAAAATTATTTTTTCCCTTAAAACTTGTAATTTCCTAAAAAAATAAAGTAATTTTTGTGGTAATAAAAAAAGTAATTTCATCCAAATATATAAATAGAATATAATAATATTTATTCAAAACTTATAATCATAATTTAAAAAAAATTATATTTCCCCTAGTAAATTTGGTCATATAACTAATTTATCATGGTAAAATGTTATGTTATCAATATTAAATTTAAAATGGGTTTAAAGTGTTTTAACTAAGAGAAAAGGCATATAATGTGTCCAAAATGTAAAGTCCTGAAAATTTCCAGGAATTTTTTAAAAAAAAACTTTGGAATTTTACGAGTCTGTGGATTCTAACGACACTTGATTCCGAGGCCCGGTGTGCACAGAATCAATTTCCAAAGTTTTTCTCGGGTCCGTTCAGTGAACGAATGAGCGGGTTTTTCTCTCTATTGAATCGGTGCTCGGAATTAGAATATGAGGGCACTGATGAACATGTAGTGCCGATAATTCCTTAAGGGGATGCATACCGTAGTTGCGTTCTCAAAGGAGGAGAAGATAATTTTGGGGGTTTACCTTAGAAGTAAAAAAAAATTGTTGGAATAATTTTTATTTTATAAGGTGGTTATTACATCCCATGGGTAGTTAAGGGTGGTTCTCACAGCCACTTAACTACCCAATTGTGGATGTTAGATAGGTGGGTCCCACACGAGCCCCACTATTTAATTTTTCTCTAATCTCATTAAGAAACCCTCTTTAAATTGGCAAACCCCCCCCCCCTCCCATTTAATTGCCAACGCGTCTAATTATTGGGGGCCTTCCCTCTCCTATACTTTAATTAAATGGTCAACACGTTATTAAATGTGGTGATTTAATTTTGGGTGTTTCTTTGCGTGTGTAATAAAATAATAGGAGGAACATATTATTTAATTTGGGGAAGAACATTCATTGTGTGGGAGAAATCGGGAGAGCTTTGGAGCATTTAGAAGAATGCTAGTCTCCGACGAAAAACGACGAAGAACGCCGGTTCCTCGAAGATCGATGACGCTCCACCCTTACTCCTCCCTATAGCAAGAGAGGAGACACAGCTTCCTCCTCGGCGTGCTCTGATGACACCTACGATCCTCTTCCCCGCAACTTCGTCTACCGCAACACTGACGTTCGACATCATTTGTTGATGTAGGGGATTTTGTATAAATTTCTTTATGTGATTTATACCCTCGGCATGACATGTAATTATGGGGTGATGTTTTGGACAACTAACGCGGTGGGTACGGACTAACGAACAAGTCTGAACCCACCAGTACTTTGTTCTTGATGTGCGGAATAATTGATGACGACGAAGCGGGACCGAAATGGCATTTGGAGGCCATCACAGTAATGTACGGTTCCCGAGGAGACTATAGGCGCAGACGGGAGAAAAATCAGACCACCGAAATGACTCTGGTGGCCTACGAAAACCCCCGGTGGCACGAAATGCTGGCACGGCGGCCGGCACCGGCCAAACACCTGGAGGCTGCGGTGCCCCGGTGCACCACCGGCAAGAAGCGCACCGTAGCTGAAGTGGCGGCGGCGAGGGCTGGATCCCGCGGCCGCGCAGGATCTAGGGGGAAACTGCGTCGCCAACCTGGCGCCTCGTCCACAGAACAGAGGGGGTTATGTCACCCCTGCTCGGCTCACTGGCCAAGCCAGGGCACCCCCATCCTGGCTGGGTCGGGTCGTGCGGACCGGGTTGGGCCGCACTCAACTTGGTCGTGCCGACCTAGGGGGTTGGGCCGGGTCGGATTGGGCCCAGCCACCCACTTCGGACAATTTTTGTTATTTTTCCCATAACAAGAGCTACAGAAGTCCAATCGATGCACCATAAGTTGTGTAGTAATCCTTGATCGAGACGGTCATTTTGGTATATTATACTTGAGGTTTCGGAAAAGTTTGTATACAGCCGGGTTGGTTTGAACCCGAAACGAACTGGGCCCTTGGAGCGGAAACACTTATAACATAAGGACCAGACATCCGTTTTATGTACCATCAACTGTGTTGAATTCCTTTTGATGAGATAGTCCTTTTGGATTACTCTGATTGAGGTTTTGATGCAGCTGGAGTATGGTCGGGTTTATTTTAGCTTAAAAACCAACCGGGCCCCTAGAAAGGAAAAGCCAATAACTCTCAGACCGGGCGTCTGATTGACGCACCGTCTGTCGTGTTGGGTATCTTTTGACGAGATGGAATGTTGGGATACATCAAATCTGGAATCCGTGACAGTTGGTGTATCGACTCTCTTGCTCGAGGAGTGGACCCTCCTGGAATCGAGCATGCTTTGTGTGGAAACCCTAGAGCCGACTGCGACGATGATGACTGCACATGGATCCTCCGTGGGTGCGGCAGTGAGGAATATTGTGCATGGATCCTATATGGGGTTGGCAGTGATGACGATCGTACATGGATCCTCTATGGGTTCGATGGCGATAACTACTGTTCTTGTATCCTATGTGGGTCCGACAGTATTGACCTCTGTACTTGTATCCTGAGTGGGTCTGACAGAGTAGTTGGTCTTGTATCCTATGTGGGTCTGACAGCTTAGCTGGCCTTGTATGCAATGTGGGTCCAACAGCTTTGATGAATCAGTGGCTACATCTGATCATCTCCATCACCTTATGAAGTGTATACTTTTGTGAGCTGAGTCTTGACTTCAATCATTCTCATCGATCTGATTGACTTGTTTTCCTGTGTGGACTGGGTTGTGTTTTCCTGTGTGGACTGAGTTGTGCTTTCTTCTGTGGATTGGGTTGTGCTTACCTTTGTGGAATGGGTTGTGCTTAGGCTTGAGAGTTGGATCCAATTGTAAATGATGACTTTGGTATATGTATGGGCATATACCTATGTAAACTCGATTGATACTTCGTGATTGTATTTTTCCTCTGTGGTTTGTCCTTCGTGGATTCTGAGAGTCCTTCAGGGGTCTCGTGGTCCCTTCTATGTTTCGTATACTCACCCCTACATGGGATATTCCCTCACTACATTGTGTTGGATGCAAACGACGGACATCACTGATCGAGGTGGAGGCTTGTGGAGCCAGACGGTACCCGGAGGTGGACCACTTGGCAGGACATACATGGAGCGGACGGCCGGACCCGAGTAGATGAGGAGGCTATATGTACCCACCCTTCTGGTAGGATTTCCAGAGGACAACTCAGTGTTACAGTTTTACTTACTACTTTTGTACTTTCCTTTTAGTTGTACAGTACTTTCAGTTGGGTTTTTATACTGGCCCATTTAATTTTCAGCACTTACTTTTGTACACAGTTTTACTTAGTGTTAACTTTGCATGCGTACTCTATTGTGTTTTTTACATTATAAAGGAAATTCCCTCCATTTATTTTTGTATTTACGCCTTTGGTGCTAGTTTCCAGCCCCTGGCCTATGGAAGGCGGGCTCGGGGTAGTCACGACATGGGCCCTGAGGAAGGGTCGTGAAAAATTGGTATCAATGTAGTCGATTATACCACAGAACTCAGGAATCTGATCTTTCCATTCTGTGAAGCAATGGTGTAAAGATTATTGAGTGTGGTTTTCAGTCCAGGGAGTCCAGTGTTGGTGTGGCGGATGACATATCCATACACCAGGACCCTGACCTCTGATTTCCGACTCAGTGCACGAAATCACTGATTGCATGTGTGTTTCCTTTCAAAAGTTTTCATTGTGATTACTTTGTGTCAGCTCACTAGATATATTGTTTGACCGTGGCACACCTGTTTCTTTTCAGGATGGCCCCACAAAGGCAGCCAGCCAGGGTTCCTAGTTACACGCGGGATGGCATCCCACCGAGTGACGAGGCCTCGGTGCAGGGCCCGATTATAGCGGAGGCACCAGCGGTACCACTACCCGCTGAGACACCGATGCTACCAGCCCCATCGGCGGAGAGTGCACGCCACCTGGGCGTGTTGCATGAGTTTCAGAGATAGAGGCTGCCCAGGTTCTGCGGAGAGACGGATCCTCAGGCAACCGAGGATTGGATGGAGGATATCTTTAGAGTCTTCAGACTGGTAGGGACACTAGAAGATCTTATGGAGATCATTGTCGCGAGCCTCCTGTACGTAGCAGCAGGTAGATGGTGGAGACTGATGCTCCAGGTGCACGATGAGGCATCTCTACTCTGGATGGACTTCGAGAGCCTCTTCTGCTCGGAGTATGTTCCAGCCACCCTCTGTGCGGTGTGCATCCAAGAGTTACTACAGCTGCGGCAGGGCAGCATGTCAGTAGCCTAGTACTCGACAAGAGTTACCGACCTCTCGTGCTACTCCACGGACATGGTAAGAGACTCATTATTTTGGTCTCGAACCTTTGAGTAGGGACTGAGTCATGAGATCAGAGCTTAGACGATTCCCCTTAGCATCCCGATGCAGGCGGGGGTGATGGAGCGAGCCCTGTTAGTGGAGAGCTTTCTCACCGAGCAGCCATCAGTAGCGAGACCTACTGCAGGACGACATGGAGTGGAGTCTTCTACAGCCAGCAGTCGACAGATGACACAGGGGTCCAAGTGGACCAGACTATCAGGTGGGCGACCTCAGGATACAGGTTCGTATGTGTAGGGCGCATGACGCAGATCCAACCATACGATGAGCAGACAGTGCTATGTATGCGGTGGGCAGGGCCACATGTCTCGTGACTGCCCAACCCGCCATGTAGGCGAGTAGAAGATAGTGGAAGGACCTCCTAGGAATAGGCAGGGGTTCGACCGTGGTGGTCCATAGGGATCAGGAGGACGAGGTAGAAGAGTTGGTAGAGTAGCGGGTGTTGGACGATGGTTTGAGGCTCTACCACCACCACCCCCAAGAGGTCCACGCCGACCACAGGGAGCTAGTGGGTAGAGAAAGGCTCATATATTGGCAGTGGAGGCTTATGACCACAGCGCACATGAGATGATTCGAGGTATTATCTGTTTCTACTCCACCCTTGTTGCAGTTCTTATAGACGCATGTGTGATTCATTCTTTTATTTTCGCTACCCTTGTTCGTAGTTCAGAGCTTCCGATGGAGCCATTGGCTCGATCCTTATAGCTAGAGACTCCTACGGGAGAAGACTCGACTATTACGAACTGGTTCCGGAAGTGTGAGATTACTATAAGAGGAGAGATCTTCGGCTGGGATTTTATTGTAGTGGTGTCGAGGCCTTACGACGTCATCTTGGGTATAGATTGGTTATCTATAGTCCATGCTCAGATCAACTGTATTAGCTGCAAGGTGCGATGTGTCCACACGGATGGGACCAGGTTCAACTTCACCGGTGAGAATGGAACCTTCATAGCATAGGATGGACTCATGCAGAGGAGAGGGCAGCCGATCACACATTAGTTCGCTAGTATCATCCTCGGAGCAGTTGATGTGCGGAGTCAGAGTTTCCCTGTTGTGGTGGATCAGTATGCAGACGTTTTCCATGACGACATTCCAAGATTACCTCCTCACCTGGAGGTATATTTCTAAAAAGACATGTATTCTGGGACATCAACTATATCTACTCTAGCATATCGGATGGCTCCCACTGAGCTTCGTGAGCTGCGGGTACATCTGGAGGACTTACAGAGGAAAGGTTTCATCCGACCCAGTGTTTCACCCTGGGATTCTCCCGTTCTATTTTCTAAGAAGGAAGATGGGGGCTTGGGACTGTGTTTCAACTACCGTCGCCTAAACTAGGTGACCGTGAGGAACAAGTATCCACTTCCATGGATTGATGACCTCTTTGATCAGCTCAAGGGAGCACGTTGGTTCTCGAAGATAGACCTCAGGTCCGGCTATCATCAGCTCCGAGTTCGGGATGAGGATGTACAGAAGGCGGACATAAGGTGTCGGTATGGCCACTATGAGTTCTTGGGCATGCCCTTCGGTGTGACCAAAGCTCCAGCAGTGTTCATGAGTCTCATGAACAGGATCATCCACCCTACCTCGATCGGTTTGTCTTAGTCTTCATTGACGAAATACTGATTTACTCGACCATTGAAGAGGAGCATGCCTACCACTTATGGGATGTAATGGATACACTTCGAGAGCACCAAATTTATGGTAAGATCTCAACATGCCAGTTTTATCTTCGAGAGGTTCATTTCTTGGGGAACGTCATCTCAGAGGTGGGAGTTGCAGTGGATACCGTGAAGGTTGAGGTGATACATTCTTGGGAGCCACCCAGGAGTGTGACAGAGGTGCAGAGTTTCCTAGGTCTGGATGGGTACTGTCGTATATTTGTGCCAGACTTCTATAGAGTTGCATCATCGCTTACTTCTTTAAGGAAGAAGGGGAAACCATTCGTTTGGTCAGAAAAATGTCAGCAGAGCTTCCAGGAGCTCAGGCGGAGATTGACCAGTGCGCCCATCTTGAGGCTACTAGAGGAGGGCATAGGGTATGTAGTTTACTACGATGCATCAGGGACTGAAATAGGGTGTGTCCTGATGCAGGAGCGAGCAGTGATCACATATGGTTCACGGCAGTTGAGGCAGCACGAGCAGAACTACGCTACCCATGACCTGGAATTAGCAGATGTGTTCTTCGCCATGAAGATGTGGTTGAACTATCTGATTGGAGAGCACTTTACAGTCCACTCTGACCACCAGAGTCTCAGGTACATTTTCTCGTAGAAGGACCTGAACCTGAGATAGTGGTGATGGCTCGAGTTCCTCCAGGATTATGACTTTGAGGTTGTCTATACTCCAAGTAAGGGGAACGTTGTGGCTGATTCTATCAGCAGGAGATCGGGCATTCAGCTACTTGAAGAGGTAATGAAGTAGTTAGCCGCTTTGCAGATATC
Source organism: Viscum album (assembly GCA_963277665.1). Lineage (NCBI taxonomy): Eukaryota > Viridiplantae > Streptophyta > Magnoliopsida > Santalales > Viscaceae > Viscum > Viscum album. The sequence continues at coordinate 193,905,464 of OY728122.1, forward strand.
CTTCGTGAATAGAGATGGGTCAGCCTGTCTACAGTCCCTCATAGTCACTCTCCACTTCTTCATCAGGCCAGAGAGGCACATTGTGGGGACATTGACTGTGAGGCGTGACATGCTCAGATATCCTCAGGGCTAGCACCCGATGGATTTTATGAAGGTGCGGAGCACTTAATCCTATTCAGGGGACCTACCATGGTACCAGTTGCACTATAGGAGGAGGTGATGAGGGAGTTCCCCACATTCCATCTAGCAGTACATCCTGGGGTAGCGAAAATGTATCAGGGCCTCAAACGAAAACACTGGTGCCCGAGTATGAAGAAGGTTGTGGCAGAGTTCGTTTCTCGATGCCTCACTTGTCAGCATGTGAAGGAAGAGCACTAGGTACCTGCAGGCTTGGTACAACCCTTATAGGTCCTCGAGAGAAAGTGGGATTGGATATCTATGGATTTCGTGATGGGGATCCCACATACATCCAAAGCACACGACACTATCTAGGTGATCGTAGACTGACTCACCAAGTCGTCCCACTTCCTACCGATCTGAGAGAAGGGCTCAGTAGAGAGTTTGGGACGCCTCTACATTCAGGATATCGTCTGGCTTTATGGTGTGCCATCGTCTATCGTATCTGTTTGAGATGCTCTCTTTACTAACTGTCTTTGAAAGGGGTTGAGGAGGCTTTCGGGACACAACTACACCTAAGCACTACCTTTCACCCTCAGACGGATGTCCAGATGGAGAGGACCATTCAGACACTCGAGGACATGCACCGTGCATGTTTCCTTGACTTTGGTTGCAGCAGGGAGGATCACCTACCCTAGGTGGAGTTTGCGTACAACAAAAACTACCACTCCACCATCGGGATGGAACCATACGAGGCACTATACGGCCGACCATGCAGATCACCTATGTGCTGGACTGACCCTGGGGAGTCAGCACTCTTAGGACCATAGATGGTTTGGGCTACGACGGAGAAGTTACAGGTCATCCAGGAGTCGAGGAGGACTGCACAGATCAGACAGAAGTCCGATACTGATAGGAGGCGTAGACCACTGGAGTTCGAGGATGGAAACCACGTTTTCCTACAGTTCTCACCTCGACGTGGATTACAGATATTTGGTTGGGGCTACAAGTTATCTTTGCGCTTCATCGGGAATTTTCATGTCCTAAGTAGGGTAGGCGAGGTGGCTTACCGCCTGTCCCTTCCACCTCAGTTGCACCAGGTGCACGACGTCTTCCTCGTATCTCAGCTGAGGAGATACGTGCACGACCTGATGCTCATCATCGACCACGGGGAGCTGGACATCGATGACAGGGCGACTTTTGCAGAGGTCCTAGTGGAGATCGAGGATCGACAGGAGTGGGACCTACGTGGACAGTCAATACCTCTTGTGTGCATTCTTTGGCAGCACATGAACCTCCAAGAGAGCACATGGGAGCGGGAGGCTCAGATGTGTGCTCAGTACCCTCATTTGTTCCCCTAGATTATGTTGCAGCTTTATAGGGATACAAATCCCTAAGGTGGGATTAATTATAAGACCCGTAAATTTCAATAATTTTTTTTTAAAAAAATTATTTGGATTTTTATGAGTCTGTTTCTTTTGACGGCACATGATTCTGAGGCCCGGTGTGCCCGAAACCAATTTCTGAAGTTTAGCTCGGGTACATTCAGTGAACAAAGGAGCGTGTTTTTCTATCTTTTGAACCGGTGCTCGGAATTAAAATATGAGGGCACTGATGAACTCGCAGAGAATGTAATTTCATAAGGGGACACTTACCATAGTTGTGTTCACAAAGGAGGAGAATATAATTTTGGGGGTTTACATAAGAAGTAAATAAAAATTGTTGGAACAATTTTTATTTTATAAGGTGGTTATTCCCTCCCATGGGTAGTTAAGGGTGGGGCCCACAACCACTTAACTACCCAAGTTTGGATGTTATAGATGTGGAGCCCACATGAGCCCCACCATTTAATTTCCTCTAATCTCATTAAGAACCCCTCTTTAAATTGGAAAACCCCCCATTTAATTTCCAATGCATCTAATAATTGGGGACCTTCCCTCTGCCTTCCTTTAAATCAATGGTAAACACATTATTAAATGAGGTGATTTAGTTCAGGGAGATTCTTTGCATGTGTAACCAAATAATAGAAGGAACCTATTATTTAAATTGGGGAATAACTTTCGTTGTGTGGGAGAAATCATAAGAGCTTTGGAGCTTTGGCGAGAACGCTGATATCCGATGAAGAACGACGAAGAATGTCGGTTCCTCGAAGATTGACGATGCGCCACCCTTACTCTTCTCCTTGGAAAGAGAGGAGATTTCGCTTCATCATCAGTGCTCTCCGATGATGCATACGATCCTCTTCCCGACAACGTCTTCTATCGCGACTCTGACATTCGACATCATTTGTTGAGGTAGGGGATTTTGTATAAATTTCTTTATGTGATTTATACCCTCGGCATGGAATGTAATTATTGGGTGATTTTTTGGACAACTAATGCATTGGGTACGGACTAACGAACAAGTCCAAACCCACCACTACTTTGTTCTTGATGTGTGGAATAATTGGTGACGACGAAGAGGGACCAAAATGGCGATTGGAGGCCTTCGAAGAAATGTACGGGTCCCGAGGCGACCGTAGGTGCAGCTGGGAGAAAAATAGGACCACCAGAATGACACAGGTGGACAACGGAAGCCCCCAGCAGCGCGGGCCACCAGCCGACACCGGCTGGTGGTCTGGAGGCGGCAGCGAGGGCTGGATCCCGTGACCCCGCGGGATATTGGGGGAAACCGCGACGCCAACCTAGTGTCGCGTCTGCGGAACAGAGGGGGGCTGCTTCCCCCTTCTCGGCTCACTGGCCGAGCTAGCCCACCCCCCGACTGGGTCGGGGTCGGTCGCGCGGTCCTGGCAGGGCCGCACCCAACCGGTCCGGACCTGGACACGGGTCGGGTCCACCCGATTCTGGCCAACCCAGGGGGGTTGGGCCGGGTCGGACCGGGCCCAGACCCCCACTTCGGACCATTTTCTATCTTTTTCCCATAACTTGAGCTACGACCTTTGATAGAAGCACCGTCAATTTCCTATGAATCCTTGGATCGGGTGGTCGTTTTGGTATATTACACTCGAGGTTTCGGCAAAGTTTGGGTACGTCCGGGTTGGTTCAAACTCAAAACCAACCTGGCCCTTGGAGCGGAAACACTTATAACATAAGGAATGGGCGTCCGTTTTACGTGTCCTCAACTGCATTGAATTCCTCTTGATGAGGCGGTCCTTTTGGATTACTCCCTATGAGTTTTGGAGACATCTAGAGTACGGTCGGGTTTGTTTTAGCTTAAAAACCAACCGGATCCCTGGAACGGAAGAGCCAATAACTCTCAGACTGGGTGTCTGAGTGACACACCGTTTGTCGCGGTTGGTTTCTTTTGATAAGATGGGACTTTGGGATACATCCACATTGGTCTTAGTGATAGTTGTTGTATTGAATCTCTTGCTCGAGGAGCGGACCCTCTCGGAATCGAGCATGCTATGTGCGGAAACCCTAGAGATGGCTACAACTGCGATGATGATGACTGCACTTGGATCCTCCGTGGGTTCGACAGCGACTACGACTGTACTTGGTTCCTCCATGGGTTCGGTAGTGACAAAGACCGTACTGGGATCCTCTGTGGGTTAGATGGAAATGACTACTATTCTTGTATCCTATGTGGGTCCGGTAGTATTGACCTCTGTACTTGTATCCTGAGTGGGTCCGGTAGAGTAACTGGTCTTGTATCCTATGTGGGTCTGATAGATTAGCTGGTCTTGTATCCTATGTGGGTCTGACAGATTTGATGAATCAGTGGCTATATCTGATCATCTCTATCATCTTATGAAGTGTATAACTGTGTGAGCTGAGTCTTGACTTTAATCATTATCATCGATGTGATTGACTTGTTTTCCTGTGTGGACTGGGTTGTGTTTTCCAGTGTGGACTGAGTTGTGCTTTCCTTTATGGACTGGGATGTGCTTACTGTTGTGGACTAGGTTGTGCTTAGGATCGAGAGTTGGGGCCGATTGTAAATGATGTCTTAGGTATATGTATGGGTATATACCAAAGTAGAGCCGGTTGATACTTCGTGATTGTATCTTTCCTCTGTGGTTTATCCTTCGTGGATTCTGAGAGACCTTCGGGGGTCTCGGGGTCCCTACTGAGTATCGTATACTCACCCCTGCACGGGCTATGACCGCACTACATTGTTTTGGATGCAGACGACAGACAACACTGATCAAGGTGGAGGCTTGTGGAGCTAGATGATACCTGGAGGTGGACCACTTGGCGGGACATACACGGAGTGGATGGCCAGACCCAAGGAGCTGAGGAGTTTATATGTACCCACCCTTCAGGTGGGATTTCTGGAGGACGACTCGGTGTTTCTGTTTTACTTACTACTATTGTACTTTCCATTCAGTTGTACTGTACTTTCATTTGGTTTTGTATACTGGCTCATTTACTTTCCATCATGTACTTTTCTACTCAGTTTTACTTAGTGTTTACATCTCTTGTGTACTCTGTTGTGTTTGTTTACATTATAAATGCAATTCCTTCCCTTTATTTTGGGATTTACGCCTTTGGTGCTAGTCGTCAGCCCCTGGCCTATGGATGGCAGGCTTAGGGTAGTCACGACACGGGCCCCGAGGACAGGTCGTGACACAAAACATTTAAAATTGTTATTTTTTGAGTTTATTTAGACCATATGAAATCTTATATTTTTTTTGTAGCCTTTGTGCAACACTACATTATTGTGATATTTATAATATTTAACCTTTTCATTAATACCATGTGTGTAATTCCCCTCAATAATAAAAGGCAACCTCTAATTCAACATTATTCACATAGTTTGAGACTTAAATATCAGAAAATAATGACCCCAAAAAGTTTATATATTAGTTCTCCATGTCCTTGATTTTATGTTCTTTCTAAAAGACATTCCATTCAAGGATTATGGTGTAATGCAAAAGTGTGTTATCACTGATGTAGTATAACTCTTCAGCAGGTTCATTAAATATTATTTCATTTTTTCCAATTATATATCTATGTTATCTATAACAAAACAAGATTTTATGGGGGTTATTTATATTATCACAATTATTTTAGACATAAGGTATGGGATTCTCCATGAATATCCATTTTGAATTTGGGTTATACATTCTCTCTCTTTAACCTAATGTTATTCTTGTTTCTTTTTATATACTTCTTCTAAATTATTTGTATACGTTAAAAACTCATGTAACCATATCAATTAATCTTTATTTTATGAGTATGTATATGTTTTATAAAGTTCTATTTTCTATTTTTTTCAGATAATCAAGCCCAATTAAAGGGAACCTCCCAATTTCATACCCATTTTCAAGTACACTCCATAATCTGTTTTAAGTGACCATTTTGTTTTAAAATATCTATTTTAATCATGAAAAACTATCATAGATAATTTTATATTTTAGGCACACTCTTATTCATTTTTTTGCTTCAATGACTAATTTATATTTTTCCTTAAACAAAAATGATGTGGCTCATTTTTTATGATTCGTAAAAGCTATTTTTATGTGATTTCAATTGAGTATAAAAATTTTATTATGAATATTATTTTAGTATTCCTGAAATATAATTTTATACCATTTTATCTTTTCGGATGTATATGTTTACAATCTTATTTTATGACTAATAAAAATTATTTTCCAAAAGAACTTTTCTTTCCAATGTAAAATGGTATTTCTCTCAAGAATTTACAAATGATTTTATTAGAGTTTTTACATATATTGAAAAAACCTATGTTGAGTCTTAATATTTTTTGAAATTAATCTATTAAGTTACCATATACCATATTTTTTTGAATAGTTTATGAATATTTATGGGGATTTAATTTTATGATACAATTATCAACATTACTCTCGATGGTTTATGATTATCTTTATTGTTTGGGGAATGTTATTGACATTTAATATGAAAAATTCAATTTGAATGCATATTTTTGTTATATTTCACCACATTAATATGATGAATCAATTGAACTTATTAATTTTTGTGTGGGGCTACTGTATCACCCTGATGCATCATTAGGTCTCATGAGACAAACTAGATCTTGTTTTTTACTGATTCTATGTGGTGTATTTGTTGAAACATTGAAAATATGTTTATGATATCCGAAATTATGAATTATATCATTATGATACTATTGATTTATAGTCTATGAGATTATTCTACTACCAGAATATCCATGTTTAAGTTTCTTTTTCATGAGAATATTTTTGGAATTATTTAACCATCTTTTATTCATTCCATATTATGATCATGATTATGTATAAATGGAATTTGTTTTTAGTTACCCACAATTCCTTATTGTTTATGTTTATTTATGATATATATTTTTGTATTTATTACCCTTAATAAGAATCTTTGATGACCCCTAGTGTTTTATTTCTACCAATGATGTGAAGATGTATATTATGAGTGACATGCATGGATAACATGGTGTTTATGGATGTTTCCATTGGATTTGTTATGTTGATAACTTTTTAATGTTTTAATGTGACATGTATTTTTGTATCTAGTTTTCTAAATCTACTAAACTAATCAGTCCTTTCAGATGCAAATTCCTTTTTCATTATACCAATGTAATAATGTAAGTCATGAGCTCAAGGTTACTAGGTTGTAGGTCTTAATATTTAGTATATAATAAATTTTTGTATTATACTTTTAAACTATATATATATAAAAATTGATTATGGAACATAAACGAAACATAGAAATTGGTTATATGAAAAAAAAGATCCTATAATTTTTGTAAGATATAAATTTTGTGTATATTCATAGAAATACATCCATATCTGGGTACTAGAAATTGATGTGGTTCTGGTACAAGTGTACTTAATGGTAAAAACTCTGACAAGGTTCATTAGCACTAACTCGACATAACATGGTACACGACAACAGGCCTTACTACGAATGTAGTTTCACTATCCTAGGGGATATTCTTAGGATAATTTAAATTTTCATTACAAATCATTATGATGGATTTAAAAGTAAAAATATCCCCAAAAACCATGTTTATTATTATGATATTAGTTATGTATAACTTTTAGATTTATTTTAAGTGTTTTTATAGTTCAGAGTAATGCATTATAATTCATCACATAATTTAGTGTATTCTATAGCTTAGAAATGGAGAATAGTGAAAGGAATGGAAACCAAATCAATGCATATATTACATGTATATATTTCTCATCTATGAAAGATAATGTTGTTGGGGAAGGATTTGAAATTATAGAAGTGAAATTTATAACTATATTTGGACAAATGACTTAGTTTATAAAAAACAACCATTTCTGTAGGGAGCAACCATATCCATATCAAGTTGTACCAATGTTAGAAAGATTTATTAGATAAAAAAATCCATCTTTCAACGAGAATAAATACCAATTTTTATCTATGTAGTGGATACGATTCATAAAGAAGATATTTTTCTACTTTGGGAAGTAATGAAAGGGATAATGTTATCATGAGAGATTATTGTCTATAGAGAGATAAAACTATGTGGTGGTCATTAATTCAAACCAAAAATGAGGAGGATGAAATTTAAAATATTTAATGGAAGGATTTATAGGAATTTTTTGAGAAAAGTATTTCCCTCATGAACAGAGAGCAGGTATAGAGATACAATTCTTGAATATGAGGCAACAGGTGGCTGAGAATATTGTTATGTATGAATCCAACTTTTCCAGGATAACGAGGTATGGTTTGGATTATGTGTGAAACCCATATAGAAATATTGGCTGATTCTTTAATGGGTAAAACATATTTCTACAAAATGTAATGGTATCCAAAACGTTTTCATCATTTTATGAGATAGTATCATATGCTATCAATACAGAGAAATAAATATCTTCGTGGTCTGACATTAAAGGATAGAAAGTGAAAAAGAGGGATGTTGAACACTATGGAAAAGGTAATAAGGAATAGGGGAAGAACTGGAGAGTTTACATTCCATTATTAAATAAACATGGGATGAAACATCATGGAATATGCTTATTGGGGATGTGAGTTTGTTACAAGTGTAGAGAAAAAGGCTAGCAAGCCCTTTATTGTATGGGAATGAAGGAAAATACCAATATTCAATGCTATCATTTTAAATACATAAGAAATTAGGAAAATTATTATCCAATAAATCAAGGAAACTATCTCTTGAAATGTGAAAGGAAACAAGGATATTCTTATGCAGTGACAAAAACATAGGATAAAGTTCCTATTGATGTGGTGGAAGGTAGTTTAATCATCACCAAAAAGTAATTCTAATTGTTTATTTGATTCTATAAAATCATATTTCATTATATTATCCCATTTTCCTGAAAAATTATATATTTCTAATTCAACTTAACATGGTATTTATCAGTAAGGACTCTTAGTGAAACCCCTATTGCAACAAATATGTGTCGAGCATTTCCAATTATGACACATAAACATTCTCTCATTAGTGATTATATCATAATACCTATGGATGATCTTTATATAATCCTTATCATTGGATGGAATTCAAAATATAATAAAAAAATTCAAAAGAAAATTAAACTGTGATTCGTGGTGACAATATTGAATTTGGAATCATTATCTGAGTCATATATGGATACACCTCTAGTAGTTCTTCAAAATGACATTATTTAAGAGGAATAGAAAAACAATTTATGGATGATGAAATAAATATTAAAATTAATGATGTACCTATTTTATAGGAATACCTTGATGAATTTCCTATAGATTTAGTTAGATATCATTCACAGAGGGATGTTGAGTTTTCTTTTGATTTAATCCTAGATGCATGACCAATATAAAAGACATCTTATATAATTGAAATTGTGGAATTAGTGGAGATGATGAAAAAACATTAGTAATTGAATGATAAGGGATTTATAATCCCTAGTGTTTCTCCTTTGGGAGATAAAATTATTATTTTTGAGAAGAAATATGGATCCATGTGGATGTTTATTGACTATAGAAAATAAATTCTATTACAAGAAAATGAAAGTATCATCTTCCTTACATTGATGATTTATTTGATCATCTTATCAGGGCCTAATATTTTTCAATGATTTGACATCATTATTGAGATCCATAATTTCATGTTAGGAATTAAGATATTACAAATAAAAAATTTCAAACCAGTCATAGACATACAAGTTTATAGTAATTCCATTTGAACAGACTAATTAAACCTCTATTTATTTAGATCTAATGAACAAACTATTAATGAAATTTCATAATGAAATATTTTGGTATTTATTTATGGTATCAAGATATATTACAAATGTTATTACTACCATGAGATTCACTTACGGGTTGCTATAGTGTCTCTTAGAAGAAAATAGTTACATGATAATATGAATTATGGCATAATAGAGTTTATTTTCATGGCCATATTTTTACTAAAGATTGAATCTTCGTTAATCCTATGAAGAAAAAGATAGTTTAAAAATGTCTTATCCCAACGAACATAACCGAGTTATGTAGTATCATTAGTTTATCAGGTTACTAATAGAATTTCATTCATATTTCATCCCAACTAGCTAACCCATTTACCAAGATTACTCATAAAGGGGTTAACATCATATGGAAAAAATATGTTCAATAATGTTTTGAATAATCGAATAGGAGACTATTTAATTATCTTTTATTAGATATATCATTGGGAAATTGTGGATTATTTATTTATAGTGATGCATAATTGAAAATATAGGGATGTGTCCTTATGAAAAATGATAGAGTTGTTGCCTATGAAAAAAGGAATTTAAAAACTCATTAACAGAACTATCCTATAACGATGCATATATTACATAAATTTATATTATGTCAAAATTTGATAATATTCAATAAAAAAATATAAAAAATCCATGGCCTTACTATATAGGTATAGTGTCTTTAGAAATCGGTAAGCATAAACAATTATTTCATAAGGCATCTATATTTCCTCCCACTTGTTTTTTCATAACGTGAAACCTTTATGAGATATCTTGTTTAACACCATTCTTCATTACATGGGGAAAAACCCAAGAAAGGGTGTGCTCAAATGAATAGTAAGGGTAAAAAAAGAAGATATCAATTATATCATTATCATAATACATAAGAACATAACATTTGATAATCTTATTTTTCATATAAGGAATAGTGATATAATGCCAAGTTATAAATAATTAAAGTTCGTAAGAATCAATGAGTATAATCCCAAAAGACATAAAATAAGGCATAATTTTTTTTCATTCACATAAACATTGAATATCCTTTTATATTAGTCAAGTCTCATTTCCAAGACCATTATACCAGATAAAGTCCATTACTATACTGATTCAATTCCACGTTACGGCCATGTACAACTGAACCTAGATCATTTACTATTTCATTCATGTTTGTAACATGGGATATAAATATTTAACCAACACATATGAGGGAGATATAGGTCCCACCATTCTCATAATGAATTCATTATTACATGTTACACAATAATATAAATAATTCATCCCAGCATAATCCAAAGAATAAAATTGGTTTCTTAAACATCATTCCATCATAACATGATCCATATAAAACAAATACTGTTCATAAATATATGTTAATACTATACAAAATAAAACCAAAGAATTAATTGGGATAGTATAATTGAAACATAACCTTATTAAATATTTTCTTCTTAGGTGGAAAATAATTTTTACAAAAACACTTCAAAATAATTCTTGAGGAAAATATATTTTCTTCTCCAAAAATGTTTTCTTTTCTCAAAATTTCACACAATTTTATTTGAAAATAATTTAATTAAAAATAAACATTAAATAGTTTAATGTATGTTTCCTGGAAATAAGGATTTTTGAAAATGTAAAAATAATTTCATTCCATTTACGTTAAAATATAACATTGTTCTCGTACTTTTGTCGGAAATTCAAAATGTACCTTGTACCAAAAATGACAAAAGATTCCTTTAATTTCGGATAATAAAATTTCACAAATGTGTAAAATTGACATTAAAATCTATATAAAAATATAAATAATATTTTTTGAATACTTATTTACGATATATGGATGTGGATGATAAATATACCCCAATAAATACTTACGAATAAACAATCTGTAATAATAATGATATTACCAAATTATCCCTTACCTTAGGTCCTGTATCTTTCATATATATATTATCATCAAGTATAATAATTTAAATAATTTAATTGACTTTTTCTGGAATCATATTCATTATTTTGATATCATATAAGATTATGTATCATCTATTTTTCAATAACATTTCATTATTACTTTCTATTCTGGTATTAACTCCTTCATTTGCTTAAGCATGTTTTGTAAAATAAGTTCTTTTTATCTCTATTAAGTCAAATTTATATCATTAAAAATTGATATTAACAAAATATATAATGTATTTTTTCATTCGATAAATTTATATAATCATTAACTAATTAAAATTATTCCGAATAAATCACATCCCATCGTGGAGACGGTAGGTCGTACGTATGGACGAGTGAAAATATCATTAACAAAATTGTTGAATAGTATTGATTTAGATTGTTAACAATATTTCTGAATAAATATCCTATTATAATAATAATATATTTTTATTATTTCCACCGTTATATCTATCCATGTATTTTTGTGGTGAATAACATAATACACCAGGACATGGAGATGGTAAACTATATATACACACACATGGTAATTTTGATCTTTGTAGGATAGATAAAAGGTGGAATGTGGTTTTTCATAATAATAATAATAAAATATAATTATATAATTTATAATTTAGTTTTTAATTTATATTAAAACAACTCATAAATAAGAAGTAAAAGAAGAATTCATTTTTAAAGAATCAGTAGAAAAGATTACCTCTTCGTTAATGTGCTCCCTCTAAATATCATATTAAAGAACTCGAGTTGGTATTGAAAGAAGAAATAAACCTCTAGAATGTAACTAGGGATGTTTATAAGGGAAATTGGAAGTTTATGGTTGATATTTAAGGCTCAAAATAATGTGAATAGGTGAGGGAAGAGATGCAATTTTTTAATTGAGGCAAGGGTCACTTTTAGAAACTCCGTTAATAATAATTTATAATTAAACCAATCCAAAGAAAAATACCTTCAAAATATCCCAATCGAGATGACTAGTTTATATAGGGTTGTAATATCATCCAAAAATAAAATTTTAACATGTTTTTATATCAATTAAGACCTTAATATATAAATTAACACCTAATTATTCAATTTAATTTTTATAGTGTGTAATAATTATTTAATCATTAAAGGATGAAATATTTTCTTATTTAATCTCAATTAGAAGGTAAATAAATACACTATCACATTTTAGATAATATAAAAATTATTCTATATTTTTAAATTGTTTTATGATTTTTTAAATAATTTAATATAATATTATTTTATAAACAAACAATAGTGTCCATTTGGACACTATTGAATTAATTGATTTTTTTAAATATTAAGATAATATCTTATGTTAAAACAAAATATTTTATTATATTTCTATGATGTTGAGGTAATCTATTCAATATATATTACATATTAATTATCCAAAATTATATTTATTTTATTATTTTAATAACATTTAATGGTTATCTCCATTAATAAAATAATAACTGCATCAATTGTGTGTAATTATTTATTATTCTAATTTGATGCATAAAAATTAAAAATAAAATAATATTATCAATATAAATCTACTAGGTTTAATAATTATACTTTTAGTCAAATTTATCTTTTGTAAAAGCCTTCTTAAAAATGATATAATTTTGAATACACAAATTTTACCACTTTAACATCACTTTATATAAAATAATATAAATATCATAATCTCTTCTATAAGGCTCCAAATGTTTAATCACTCGACCATTATATGGGTTTGGTCGAGATATACTCGAAAAATAAAATTTGGTCATGTGTTTGGGTATTTTAATAGTTATAATCATTTTAATAATAATTATTTTATTGATTTCTCATCAATTAAATTATTTATGCATCAATAATGTATAAGTCTATACGTTAATTATTTATTTCCTGAAAATTAAAAATAAATTATAACGAAAATGAAAAACATTTTATCTTTAAAATTATTATTTATAATCAAATTTATCTTCTGTATAACCATATTTTAAAAATGATATTTTTTTAAACTTTGATTACGACACATTTAATTTTTCTTTAAATAAAATAGATTAACTCTCCTAATCTAATTCAAAAGGCCTCCAATGGACACCATTTCAACCCAGGGATGAATTAGGTTAATAGGAAAATCATCTAATGATTTTATTATAAGTGTTCAGATAATTTTATAATAGTATTATTACCCTTAATTACCCTATTTACCATTTTATCTTATTATTAATGATTATTGAAGTTACTATTCATAATGCCCAAAAATAAAATAAAAATATTAATAAAATTTGGACCAATTGATTCAATATATGGAATCCAATTCTCAAAATATAAAATATATAAGTTTAATTAATTAAAATAAAATTATTCTTATTATTTCAAAAAGATAACGAGTTTTAAAAGTTAAAACATTGCAAATGATTGAAATGTTTTTATATCTGAATTCAATGTAAAATTATTTCTTATAACAAAAATTATTAAATGATAAAAGTATTTTCTATTTATAAATTAAATACATTCAATATTATAATTTATCCATTTAAATTATTTAGATGAAAAAAGTTTCTTTCAATTTATATTTAATGTAATTTTACTATTCATCAAAATTTGAAAGTTGTCAGAAAAAATATTAAAAAATCATGTGAAGTAAATTCATTATATACAAATTCAAAATAACATGTTTTCTTCTTATAAAAAATATTAATGTGTAAAAATAATAATTTAAAAGGGGTTCACCATTAAATGGAAGAAAATTACCCTTTTGAAAAAAATATGTTTTTATACATCAAATAGGCTTTATTAATACCCTATGACAAAAATACATATTGGATGAATTTAAATAATATATTATTAAATATATAAGATATATATGTCATTAATTTCATTTAATAATAGAAATTCACTTGTTTTATTAATAAAAAATACAAATATGTAAATAATTAAAAAAAATTCATAAATAATTGGTAGCTAGTAGATTCCCCATACATTTTCATTGGATAGTTATATTAATTCTTACTAACCTAAAAACTATGTTAATATGGTTATTTTATACTAAGGGAGTCTCTTGGTTATTTTAATCTCACGAATGTGTGCAATGAATGATACTGAAAAATTAAAATTATTTAATGAAAATATTTCATAAAAACATTTGGGTGTTACATTATACCCCCCCTTAAAATGAATTTATCCCTGGAAATTAATCATTTGGAAAAAATAGAAGTGGATAATTCATCCCCATTACATACTCAAATAACCATATAGATTCCTCAAATTGGTGGCTCCACCATAAAACAATAACTATGAAAATGGTCTTGTTCCGTATAAATTTTTTGTTGAGATCCAAAATCTCCATCAGTTATCTTCATAAGAATTATATTTATCCCATAGAACAAGTTCTGAGTTTATTACATGTGATGGAACACATATTTACTATCTCTGAATAGATACATGGACCACATAATGAACTTGAGAGAAATTTGATTGAATCACCAATCAGTATGCTACCTTTCCAACATGATACATAATTTCAAAAGGACCAATATACCTAGGGATTATCTTGCCCATATTTTCAAATCTAATTACACTTTTCTAGAGAGATAATCATAGAAAAAAATTGTCACCCACTTCAAACACTAGGTATTTTCATCGGTTGTCAGTATAACTTTTTTTTCAAAATTGAGATTCTTCTATGTGTTGTCGAATAGATCTAACATTTTCTTCCATTCCATCAATAATATTTGGTCCTAATAAATTTTTTTCCCGAACATTATCCTAGAAAGTTGGTGTTTTGGGCTTCTTTCTTTAGAGGGATTGAAAATGATACATCAGAATATTATACTGAATGATATTTCTTGTAATAAAATTCCACCAAAGGTAGGGGTTGATCCCAAAAAACCATTATAATCCATAGTGCATTCTATCAAAAGGACTTATAGAGTTTGAATTTTCCTCTTTGACTGACCGTATGTCTAATGATGATAATATGTGAAGAAACTTAACATAATATCTAGAGTGTACTGAATACTTTTTTATAAATTTGAGGTAAACCTCAAATCATGATAAGATATAATGGAAAGTGTAACTCTTTGAAATATTACCACTTCCATTACTGATATCATGATGATATGATCAAGAGAGAAATCTATTCTAATAGAAATGAAGTGTGAGGAATTCATAAGGAGGTCAACTATAACCTATATAAAATTATAGGTTTTAGATGTTTCTGGAAGTCCAAAGACAATGTATATAGCGATGTTTTCCCACATCCATTATAGATTGGGTAATGGTGGTAACATCCACTTAGAATTTTGTCTCTCATCCTTAACTGGATAACCAACATAACACCGAAATAAATATTTGGAAAAATCTATTTTCATGCCATCCCACAAAAAATACTCTTTTAGGTCCATGTACATCTTTGTGCTTTCAAGGTCAATAGGGAAAGAATAACTATGAGCCTCATCCAATATCTCTTTCCTTAATTATTGTATGGGATGAATGAAAACCTAATTCCTGAACCTTATTATTCCATCTCAATCAAGGTTGAATTCCAGAACCTTTTACACCATCTTTTGTAGTTATATATATTCCTTATGTGCCTCCTTAATCATAACATGAATATTTGGTTGATCATGCATTTGAGAAAGATTACATTTCTCCCATTCCATTAAAATTTCTTGAACCATCTTTTGGAAATCAATAAATATTGTATCTTTTGTGATCCTCAACATGGAAAGTCTATCATGGCCCTTTCGACTAAAAGAATCTGGAACCATGTTCTCTTTCCCATGGTTGTAATGTATTGAGCAGTTATAATCATTAATCATCTCCAACTATCTTCTTTGGTGAATATTCAACTCCTTTTGTGTGAAAATGTTCTTTAAACTATTTTGATTAGTATAAATATCACACCTTTAACTATAAAGAAAACGTTTCCATGTATTTAATGTAATGATTACCACAAATAACTCCAAATCATGAGATGGATATTTTTTTCTCATAGATTTTCACAGGACTCTATTTATAAGCTGTCAACATATCATTTTTCATGAGAACACATCCGAGCCCCTTTTGGTAACATCACTATTGATCACAAACCATTATCCATTAGAAGGTATAGTGGTCACATATGCAATGGATAACCTTACTTTTATTACACTGAAATTCTCTTAACATTTGATCATCTACATAAACTAAACACTTTTCTAAGTCAATTTGGTGGGTGGAATGGATAATCGAGAAAAATATTTCATAAAACATAGACCATATGGGGAAAAACCAAGAAAACATTAGATACTAGTTAGCATTGTTGGTCTCGGAAAACATTCAATAAGTTTTGTTTTTGCTAGATCCATAGATATACCCTTTTGATATTATTTGACCAAAAAATTAAATTTTCCCAGGACAAAATTTGAACATCGATTTTTTTTCATAATGCTAATTCCTTCTCAGGGTATTTAGTAAAATTCTCAAGTGGTATTATTGTTCTTACTTTCTCTCAAAATAGAGATGAATATCGTCTATAAGCACGACCACAAACAGATCATGATAGCTTCTAAATACACTATTCATTAGATCTATGAAGATAACTGGGGATTTAGTAAGACCAAAAGGAATCACAATAAATTTATAATGTTCATACCTTGTACAGAATGTCATCTATGGAAATCCTCCTTCTTTAACCATAATTGATGATATATTTAATTAATATAAATCATGGAAATATATTGAGATCCACATAGTTGTGCGAATAATTCATTAATGTGGGGAAAATGATATTTGTTGTTGATATTTATCTTGTTATGTACTCAATAATCAATGAAGAGTCTCACTTATCCATCTTTCTTCTTCAAAAACAGAATAGGTTCACCCTAAGGTGATGCATTAGGGATAATAAATCCCTTGTCAATATTCTCTTGGATTTCTTTCCTCAATACCTACATCTCAATTGAGTCAATTTATAAGGTCTATTTGAAATCAATATAGCACCCAAAATGAGTTATATTGAAAACTCGACCATAATATTCGTTGAAAGACCTAGAAATGCTTTCGTAAATACATTATAAAACTCCTTTAAAATGGGTGTATTCATAATTGTGACTTATTTACCGGTCATTTGATATCGAGAACCTACATTTATTAGTATTAAGACTCATAATATGGATGAAATTTTCAATAGAAGTTCATACTCATCCATGCAATGATATATGATCATAGATTGATCTAGAATATGAAATGCGACTTCTGTTAAATTGAAATTGATATGAGATCCATATAGATAAATCTAATCTATGCCATGAATCACATTAAATTCTACTATAGGAAGGATCATATGATTTTTAGGAAGCACATTCCCACAAACATCAATCGACGAAGAATTGAAAACTTTTTAGGGAACCATTGTTTCATTAGGAGTTTTCACAGCTAACTCAACATCTAATTGTTGAGGCAATACTATGAAACCCTTATATATAATTTATAAATAAAAGAGTCGGTGGATCTAGAATCAAATAAAACATTTTCTACTTTATTGTGGATGATAAGTGTACCTTTCAGCACTTCATTATCATACTCCACATCATTGATAGTGATCTCATGCGTCTTTCATTTTTATTTTTCCTTATGAGTTTGCTGATGTTGATCATTATCAATAACCATTAAATTAAATAATTTATTGGAATAATTACCCATTTCCATGAATATGTAACATTGAAGTGTACGGGGTGCATTACATGTAGCCTTTTCTCTATTCACATAATTTTTCAACGTTTTCCCCTCACTTCGACAATCAACTACATGATGGACTTCTCTACCATAATTAAAACATTTTTTAGTAAATTTAAGAGAATTTCATCCTTCTTTATTTACACACTATGTGAATAAGAGAAAACCAATATTTTATTCTGTATGGTCATTATATTTTCCCTTGAATACCATTGTTCTAATCTAATAAAACCTATAAGACAGATAGATTAATCCAATATTCATCACTACCTTGAGATCACATAGAATGATTTCATCTTAACTACTGAAGTCCCCTAGGGATAGTGCCTTTCAGAGAATTGATTTTAAACAACTAAAAAATCAATCAAATTTTCCCTCATGTCGGATAATAATTCCAGAAGTGCACCTTGAGAGTATTGAAAAAGATTCTTTGTAGGTGCCAATGGATTCATCATCCTTTTTCATAAGCTCAAGGATCTCATTATCCATTATTGATTGAATAATATGAGGAAATTAATTAGTGAAAAAATAAGTTTTTAAACACTTCCCATTCCATGTATTCAATTTCATCTCTTTTCATCAAATTTTAGATGAGTTCCCGCCACTGAAAAAAGGTGGAAGCTGACTCATAAAGGACTCAATAAAATATTGTTCCCTCCTCTTCTTGTTTGGAAGTCCATCATGATTCATAGATTGGGAAAGTTTTTTGTGCATAATTACAATACTTTTTATATCATCTCCCATAACTTTTGGTTTCTCAGTAGGACAATCATTGCATCCCCTATCTCATTTGGCATAACCCAGTTCCTGTGGGTTCTAGAAATGGAAAAAAATAAGGAAGAATAATATGAACAAAACTAACCATAATGGGAAAACACATAATAAAGAATAAAATTTAAATTTATGATATTTAGAATTTATCCCATGTTATTCATGATCAGTTATAAAACACTGGGATTGTAACCTATACTTCAACATATCTTTAGTGTTCTTCCTATGGTTTTCTCATCCTAGTATCCAATGTTTAACAATACCTTTTCTCTGATACCAACTATGACGAACCACAAATTATATACATTGATATTACTTCAAAATTGATGAAAATTCATTAAAAACATTAGAAACTCCTTAAAAGGAATGTATATGTATAGTGTCTTTAGGAACTCAGAGACAAAAAAAATGGTTCAAAAGACATATTTATTGTCTCTAACTTATTTGGTCATAACTAGTCCACTTTTTGAAATATATAATTTAACATCCTTGTTCATCACTTACGACAAAGAAACATATGAATGGGGGTGATCAAATTCCCAGTAAGGATAAATATGGGAGATATAAATCATATCGTAATAATAAGACATAAGAACATAACATTTGAAAATTGTATTTTTCATATGAAGGATCGTGATATTATTCCATGGTATTAATTAAAAAAAGTTCATAAGTGTAACGCCCATACCCCTGATCACATGAATTCAGTGCGTTATTACATTTCGTTGGCATTATTATGAGGAAACAAATCCTGACAGACTGTATAGTTTAGCAGTCTTAGAAATCCCAATTAAATACATTATACCAATATGGGAAAAATTGCCTTTTGCAATGGGTTATTT
The DNA here is from genome assembly GCA_963277665.1 of Viscum album. Classification (NCBI taxonomy): domain Eukaryota; kingdom Viridiplantae; phylum Streptophyta; class Magnoliopsida; order Santalales; family Viscaceae; genus Viscum; species Viscum album. Next base: position 193,924,985 of record OY728122.1, read on the forward strand.
TTTACGGGATTAATTATCATAAAAAATAATCACTTATTTGCGGCATAAATTAGTACCCATTGCAAAAACATTCATGCAAGTTGGTGCGCAAACCGTGCCAATCTGCACAAAAAGGTATTTGCGAAAGGTAAGAACCACCCATCGCACATACTGGGAGATGGTAAGAACTAGTTGTGATGGGGGATCCCCTATTGCAACTAGTTTGTCCCATGGAAGGTATTTACGATGGGATGTTGTCTCGTAGAAAATAGTGTGTCGGCAGGTTACCTTTTGTGATGGGCCCTGTCACAAATAATCTATTAACCATCGACCGTAACTATTGCGACCGAAGTTATTTGCGATGGGACCAATCGCTAAAAGTACTATTACGATGGGAATCCTGTAGAAAATAGTCTCGTTGCAACTAATCTATCCTATATATACCCCCATCTATTTTTTCTTCTCTCCTTCTGAATTCCTTTTCCTCTGTTTTTGTAAACTCTAATTTTAGAGTTAAATTTTTTTATAGTTATTTTTTTACGAAGATGTTGTGAAGCTGTTGACCACTATAAGAGATCAATTTTAAAGGTATTTATGTTTATTTAATTTAGCATTTATTTTATTTGTTTATATTAATTTTAGTTATTGTTAATTTGTTGTAATTATGTTAGATTTAAATTGTTTTGTCATCAGTATTTGTTTTTAAGAATAAATTTAAATTACTCTTAATAATTCTTAGTAATTAGTAATAAGTAATAATTATTAACTATAATTAGTAATGTATATAAATAATTAGTGGTAATTAGAAATTAGTAGCAGTATTTTGCAGTAATTAATTTTAATTAACACTAATTCATAATAATTTAAAATAAATAGTAATAATTAGAAAAAATACTAATAAATATTTACAATTAGTAATAAATATTATTAATTTATAAAAAATACTAATAATTAGTAATAAATAATTAAAAATATTATTAAATAATAATAAATACTTATAAATAGTAATAAATACTAATAAATAGTAATAATTAGAAATAAATACAAATAAATAGTAATAAATACCAATAAATAGTAATAAATACCAAAAAATAGTAATAAATACAAATAAATACAAATAAATAGTAAAAAATAGTAAAAAATATTAATAAATAGTAATAAATAGTAATATTTTCTAACAATTAGTAATAATTAGTAATAAATACTAATATATAATTATAAATACTAATAAATAGTAATAAATAGTAATAAATTGTAATAATTTCTAATAATTAGTAATAATTAGTAATAATTAGTAAAAATTATTTATAATTAGAGATAATTACTGATAATTTTTGATAATTAGTGATAATTTTTGATAACTTGTCGATGCATCGAGAAGATATATAATGTCTGGGATCCACCTTTCACTACCAGTATAATGTATTTCTAAAATTTAATAATCAAAATAAATAATATGCCTTATCAAATAACAATATTGAATGAGTAATATAGATCTATCATTAATTTACTTAAAGGAAATAATATAATATCATGAAATTAAGGATATTAATGATATAACATGTCAAAATTTATAATATACACCCTATAAATGTAACTAGGTGCATAATATAATAATATGCCTCAATGGAAAGAAATTAAAACGAAATCCCTTATCTTAATTCCGATACTCTCTGTATTTGTCTGAAACTCCTATATGATGGTATTTTTAAATTGTATTATAATCATTATAATATTTATTATATTATATATTATTCTTTTATTACTTTATATTACCCATTTATTAAAAATTCCAAGTTAATGCAATATTTCAGGTAATCATTGATTTGTTTTATCGTATGTGTTTTGAGTTGTAATTATTGATCATATTACTTTCATCATGATTTACATACTTTAAAAATGTATAATATTAATTATATATCATATATATTCATAATATATTTATATATATATAATAGATAGATATATTACCTGGAACACATCGTTCGTGGAGACGTTAAGCTATTTGTATGCTTGAACACCGTTTCTGTTCTCTTATCTTATTGAATGGAAGTAAGTGAATAAAATATATGTTTATATATATATTATTCAAATAGAATTATTATGTCATATATTTCATATGTATTTATAATATATATCATCATAATCATTTTGGAAGGTGAACGTGGATGATTAGTCTCACAGTGTCGTGGAGACGCTAAGGTGTACGTATGCACGAGCGACAATATCATTTCCATAACAATTAAATAGTATAGATTTGGATTGAAACTTAATTGTACTTAAATGATATCATAGTATATTTGTTAATTAATTAATTTTTATTTTTTATTATACCCATATAAAAGATGTATATATTTTAAATAGTTTACATCACGGCGTGGAGATGGTAAGTCGTACACACACATGCATGGTGACATTGTTTTTTATTGGATGGGTAAAAGAGAAATATTGTTGTACCCTAATCATAACAACATATCGTATTATATTATATTCTATATTTATTATTTTAGAATGGTAACAACTTTTTAAGAGTAAGTAAAAGAAGAAATGAACTTTGAAAGAAGGGATAAATGATTAACTCTTCTTCGGGTGTCTCCTTTTGATATTTACAAAAGGACTCTTTAAGTTGGTTTTCTTCAAGAAGGATGGCCTATAGGATTATTTGATGGAATCATGGAGGATATATGGGATGGTTTTTCTCGAGACAAATGGATTTTGAAGGTGTGAATAAGTGGGTAGAGGTGGTTCCCTTTAATAAGAGGGTGGAGTGGCACTTTAAAAATGTCTATAAATTTTATTTTATTATAAATTCATTTTCTTTTTCAAATTGTACCAAACTCATTTATTTCAAATACAATAATTTTTGGGTCGAAATACAATCAACCAATCGGTTTTAGACAGGTTTAGGTCACAAAATTAACCTTATCTTTTAGCTTTAACCTTCAGTTAAAAACATTAACTCTTACCTTGTTTTCTTGCATATTCATAATATATGGTAAATATATTAACAATAAAATGTCAATAGAACAATAATTGGATAATTAATGGAATTTTTAACAATATATAAGTATTTTTGAAGAATAATTGATTTTTAGGACTATTATATCATTTAATATAATAGTATCTGTTTTAAAACCCCTTTTTTATCAATTTGGACTCTATTTTGGAATTGATTTTTTGAAGTCATAAAAACATGATTCCTTCAAACCCAAGAAATTAACTCAAACCTTATATGTCATTTTAATACATAAAATTTATGTATTGCATTTAAACATTCAAATTATATTTATTTTAATATTTATAATATCATTTATTCGATTCATTCATTAATAAGAAATATAGTACATCATTATTGTGTCATAAATAAATAAATTTACTTAATTTTAAAAATTATAAATAAACTACCATGCTATATTAACAATTTTCATCATTCTAATAAATATTTATAGTCTAAAATATAACTTATATGACCCCATATAAAAAAATATTACTAAAACATACATGATTATGTTACATTATTCATTACATTAAATTAATTTTTATAAAATGTCATTTTCACATCCAAGTGGATCGATGGGGTCCCAAAATCGACCCAAAGATGCTCATGGTCAGAAATATGTTATCCCATAGTATTATGACACATTTTAGGGTCGTTTTATTATTATTATAATATTATTTTTTACCCTTATTTACCAGATTTACCATTTAACCACGGTAAAGAAAATAATTACTTAATATACTATTCATAATGTCAAAAAATAATAGGTACCTATTTACACAATTTGGACCTTCAGATTCCAAATATGGAATAAATATTTCCAAATTTAAATCATGGAATTTGCAGTAATTAATTTATAATTAATTCATGTTGTCAAAACTAAAAAGCGGGGTTTTAAGATGTAATATCTATGAAAATATTATCATGTGTTTATGTACAATTTAAATGTGAATTTAAATCCAATGAACATAAATGTATTAAATGGTAAATTCATAATACAATTAAACGTTATAAAAAATTAAAATAGAATCTATCAATAGTAATAAATTTGAGGAAAATTTATTTTTGAATTAAAATGAAGTATATTTTCACTATTCATCCAAAATTATATGTTTTAAAAAAATCACCAAAATTTAATCAAATAAAAATTTTAATATACCAAATTCAAAAATGAAATCTATTTTGAAATATAAAGTTTATAAAATTTCAAAATATTGTTAGCATTATTCATAACTAATTTTTAAATGGCTACTTTGATGGGTCATGGGGTGCTTGAACTCCGGGTTACATACAACACAAGATATTGAAATATTTAAAAAGAAGCATATTTTCAAAGATTGGGGTATTAAAATATTCCCCCCTCCAAATAATTTCATCCTCAAAATTTCTAGAATATCAATACAAAAAAATATTTGGGGTGGTTCTTCATTATATGTTCTTTAGGTTCCCACATCACCTCTTCCATTTTATGGTTTCTCCAAAGAACTTTTACCATATGAGTTGTTAGATTTCTCAACACTTATTATCTAGTATCAATTATCTTGATATGATATTTAACAATAAGGGAAATCAGTTTGGTGTTCTATTTCTTCATAGGTGAGTACATGTGTTGGGTCTGGCATAGATTTCCTTAACAATTTTATGTGGAACACCTCATGAACTTTCGAGAGACATTGAAGTATTGGACTATAGTATGCCACATGCCTGATTTTTTCTAAAATTTCAAAACTTCTGACATACCTGGGAGTTAATTTACCCTTTATACCAAAATGTATAACACCCTTCCCTGGAGATATCTTCAAGAAAACAAGATCTCATAATTTAAATTATAAATCCTTCCTTTTGTTACCGACATAGCTCTTTTTACTACTTTGATCTGTTTTGATATGGGTTTTGATAACCTTCACCATCTCAATTGTTTCTCCAACATGTTCTGGACCTAAAATCATTCTTTCGCCAACATCATCCCAAACATGTTGGTGTACGAAATATCTTTCTATATAATTCTTCATATAGTGTCATCTGAATAATTGAATGGCGTATATTATTATATAAAAATTCTACTAGAGGTAAATACTGATCCCACATACCTTGAATGTCAAGTGAGCAGGATCTCAACATGTTTTCTAAATTTTGAATAGTCCTTTATTATTTTTAATCAGTTCGAGGGTGGTATACAATGCTCAAATGAAGTTCTGTATCTAGGGCCTTTTGAATAATTTTATAGAATCTTGATGTAAAATGGGGATCAAGATCCAAAACAATTTATAGGGGTTCAACCTGAAGCCTTACAACTTCATCAATATATATTCTTGCTAGACGTTAATGTGGTAAATATTATCTCATAGAAAGAAAATGTTATGACTTAGTAAGACAATAAAAAGTGACCCATATTGCATCATTCCTTATAAGAGTCTTTGGTATCCCCATAAAAAAGTCCATTGTAATATCTTCCCATTTCCTGACATGTGTAGGAAGATATTGCTTGAATCCTCTAGGATGTTGTCTTCTAGCCTTCACCTGCTGACAAACCCAATATTTCGATATATATTCAGCAATCTCCCTCTTCATGTTTTCCCACCAAAAACGTTCTAGCAAATCTCTATACATCTTAATTCCACTAGGGTGTATAGAAAAATTGGATCTATGAGTATCATCCAATAATTCCCTTTTTATCTTAGGTATAGTGGGAACCCAAAGACTCTTCCAATGTTTTGAAATTCTATCATCAAATATGAGATCAATAAATCACCCATCATTCACAGATTCAGTTTTCTTTTAAAACTCATCGTCATCAGTCTGAATTTTCGTTATCCTTTCTAGTAATGTTGGATTCACAGCCATTTGAGAAAAAGTAGTGATTCATTGCCATCAATGATAATACCCATATTAATCATTACTAGATCAATGAAAATATGATCTCATTCAACTCTCATCTTGTTTAGAACTCCGTGTTCTTTTCTGTTCAATGTATCTGCCATTTTATTTTCCTTCCCTAGGTAGTAGTGTATAGTGAAATCATAATCCTTGAGTATCTCATGCCACCTCCTTTGTCTCATGTTGAGTTATTTCTATGATAAAACATATTTCATAATATTTTGATCATTATATATCTCACAATTTTTATCGTAGAGATAGTGTCTCTATATATTCATAGCAATGTTTACTGTAGAAAACTAAATATCATGAGTTGGAGAGTTCTATTCAAGGATTTTTAACTTCCTTGATGCATATGGAATACCCCTATCAATATACATAAGAACACAACCAAGTATTTTCCTTACTCCATCACTATAAATAACAAAATCATAATTACCAGATGGTAATGTCAAGATAGGATCATTAACTAATACTCTCTTCAATTCATCAAAACATTATTTTCACTATTTTTACAAAATAATTTACCCCCTTTACGTGTGAGTTTGGTTAACTGGTTAACCAATAGGGAAAAATAAAAGATGAAATGCCGATAGTAACCTGCTAAACCAAAAAAATTGTGTACCTGTGTTATACTTGTTGGTGTTGGCCATTCCATAATTTCTTTTATTTATGAAGGATCAAAAAAGATTCTGTTCATGGAGACTATATGTCCAATGAATGAAATTTCATAAAACCAAAATTCATACTTACTAAATTTATCGTATAATTCTTCTCTCACGAGAGTCTCCAGAATTATTCTGAAGTGATAATCATGGCCTTAAATTCTTTTAAAATACATTAGAACATCATCAATGAGTACCAAAACAAAATAATCAAGATATTTCTCTAATACTCTATTCATGATATCTCTGAAAACATAAGATTCATTAGTCAATCCAAAATGAATTACTATAAATTCATAATGACCATAAGTCATCCAAAAAACTATCTTCAGAATGTCTTCCTTCCTCACACATAATTAATGATATCCAAAATGAAGATTAATATTTGAAAACCATTGATATTCTTGATGTAAATCAAATAAATCATCGATACGAGGTAGAGGATAATTGTTCTTTATTGTATTCATATTTATTTCCCTATAATCAATACACATCCTCATGGATCCATCATTCTTCTTGACAATGAGAATATGGGGTCCCTATAGAGAAATAGTAGGGTAAATAAATACCTTTTGACCAAACTCTTCATGTTTTTTTATCACTACTAATTCTAGAGTGGCCATTCTATGGGGGATTTTTGATATTTTCGTCGTATTATGGAATAAATCAATAATAAACTCAACATCACACTCCGAGGGGTTCCATGTTAAGTCTTTGCGAAAAAAATCAATGTATTCCTTTATAATAGGTACATATTCAATTTTAAGCTTATCTCATTCATCCCTAGATGTTTTTTTCTCTTCCTCCTCAATAATCTAATTTAGTAAATCTACTAGGGATGTATTTTGATAAGAATCAAGTTTTTCTCTAAGGATAAAGGAGTCTACATCTTCCTCAAAACCCCTGACTTCATTATTCATACAATATATCATTTCATCATAAGTCATAACCATTTATTTCTTTGGGTGAATTATTTTAAGTGTATTACCAAACTATCTCTTACGGTATGTTTACTAATATATGTTCTCTAAATCTAGTTTACAACATTGTTTCTAAACATCGTCTTATACCAACTGTAATGCCCCGAACCTAGATCCCCTAAATTCAGTGCATTATTACATTTTTTTGACATCATTATGAGGATACAAATCCCAAAGGACAGTATATTTTAGTTGTCTTGGAAATACAGATTGCATACTAGATGCCCATAATACATTGGGGAAAACAAAATAAAACATGTCCCACAACAACTGAAATAAACTATTTCCTTGAAATCTTAACCAATGTTCTCTTCTTCATAACCTGGGGAGAGAAACATAATAACGGTGAGCTAAAATGATTAGTATTGTTATATTCAATAGAAGAAATAGTAAATATATATGGAAAGGTAAATATCTGAGAACAATTTCCCTTTACAAAACTAGATAAGGCACAAATAATATGGAAAGTAAAGACCTGAAACATATTCCATAAATCAATAAAATAACAATTAACCAATTCCATAGATATTTCAACACAAAAATTGATTGATAAATAATAACTGAAATTAATTGAGGTAAATAATTTTTTTAAGGATGTCATGTCTCTGGAACATGAAAACCTATTACCATCAAGTCCTTTCATAAGATGGTTTAAAAATTATGTTTATAAACCCATTTTTCCAACTTATTAGTCTCATGATAATCTTTTGATACATTTAGGATCTATATAATTTTCAGGCTCCACCCATCATTTCCAGTCCAAAAAATTTCTCATATGGAATAATCAAAATAAATAATATGTCTTATCAAATAACCATATTGAATGATTAATATGGATATATCAATAATTTCATTGAAGAAAATAATATAATATCATGAAATTAATTAGATTCATGATATAAAAAGTCAAAAGGTAGAACATATACCATATAAAAGGAACTAGGTGCATAACATTGCAATATGCCTCAATGAAATGAAATTGAGATGAAATCCCTTACCATAATTAGGATACTCTCTATACTTGCCTAAAAATCCGGTATGATGGTAATATTAAATTATATTAGATTCATAATACTATTTATTATATCATATATTATTACTTTATGACTTTATATTACCCATTTATTAACAATTCTATGTTAGTGCATCATTTCAGGAAATAATCGCTTCATTTTATCATAAGTGTTTGGACTTGTTATTACAACTCATATTACATACATCATGATTAAATTACATTAAAAATGTTTAATATGATTTATATATCATATATATTCATAATTTAAATATATATAATAGATAGATATATTACATGGAAAACACCGTTCATGGAGACAGTATGTCGTACGTACGCATGAACATTGTTTCTGTTTACTTATCGTATTTAGTGGAAGTAAGTAAATATAATATATGTAACTATATATAGAAATATTATAGTAAAATTATTACCTCATATATTTCATAATTATACACAATATATATATTTATAATCATTCTTGGATGGTGAATGTGGAATATTAGTCTCATCGCGTCGTGGAGACATTATGTTATACGTACGTACAATTGATGATATCATTTCCATAAAATTTTAATGGTATATATTTGGATTAAACATTAATTTTAAAGAAATAATATCATTTTATATTTGTTATTTAATTCATTTGTATTCATCATTATACCCATTTAAATGACATATAGATGAAAAATGGTTTACACCATAGCCTGAAGATGGTTAGTCGTACATACGCACGCATGGTGATATTGTTTTTAAAAGGATGGGTAAAAGAGTAATATGGTTGTACCATAATTATAAAAAAATATCAGCATATATTATATTCTAGAGTTATTATTTTAGTATGGTAACAACTTAGTAAGAGGAATTATAAGCAGTGATGAACTTTGAAAGAAGGGATAAAACGATTAACTCTTCTTCGAGTGTCTCCTTTTGTTTTTCACAAGTGACTCTTTAAGATGGTTCTTTTCCCAATTTTTCTCCACTAAGATGAATTGAGGGATTTTTTTGGGTGATCTGGGAAGGTTTTGGCCAAGCCAAAGGCCTTTTTAAGGTGTGAATAAGTGGGTAGAGGTGGTTCTATTTTATAAGATGGAGGAGGGAAACTTTAGGAATGTCTTGAAATATTATTTTTTTTATAAATTTATTTTTTGTTTAAAATGATCCCAAACTCATTTATTTAAAATATAATATTTTTTGGGTCTAAATCCATTCAACCAATAGGTTTTATACATGTTTTGGTTAAAAAAATAATCTTATCTTTTAGCATTAACCCTTAGATAAAAAAATTAATTTTTACCATGTATTCATGCATTTTCATAATACATGGTAACTAAATTTATTATTAAATTACAATAGAAAAATAATTGTATCATTAATGATATTTTTATCATTATATAATTCATTTTTAGGAATATTCGGTTTTTAGAACTATTATATCATTTAATAAAATAGTATTTGTTTTAAAAACTCATTTATGTCAATTTCGAAACTAGGAATCAATTTTTGTTAAATTCATTAAAACATGATTACTTAAAAAAATGGCATTAAATAATGAAATATATGTTAAATTCATTCCTAAAATTCATTTATGTCATTAAAACATTCAAATTACATTTATTTTAATATTTATAATATCATTTATTTGCTTCTTTCATTAATAAGGAAAATATTACATCGGTATTGTGGAATGAATAAATTTATTTATCTAATGTCTAAAAATTTTAAATAAAGAAACAAGATGTATGATATTTTTTTTATCTTTATAATGACTATTTATTGTCTAAAATATCACTTATATTACCACATGTAAGTTTATTACGAAAATATACATGATTCGGTTCCATTTTTCATTACATTAAATTAATTCTTATAAAATGTCATTTTCACCTAAAAGTTGATGCATGGGGTGCCAAAATTTACCCAAGGATTACCATGGTCGGAGATAAATCATTAAATAGGATTATAACACGTTTTAGGGATGTTTTATATTATTAAAATATTATTTGTGTACCCTTATCTACCAGATTTACCATTTAACGACGATAAATAAAATAATTACTAAAGTTATTATTAATACTGTAAAAAAATAAATGGTTTCTATTTACATAATTTGGAACTTTAGATTAATAATGTGGAATAAATTTTTTCATATTTAAAGCACAGAAGTTACAGAAATTAATTTAAAATTAATTCCCATTTTCAATACCAAAAAGCTGGTTTTTAAGAAGTAATATCTACCCAAATATGGTCATGTTTTTATGTACAATTTAAATGTTAATTTACATCCAAAGACCATAATTTTTTTAAATGGTAAAATCAAAATTTAATTAATCTTTTAAAACAATTTAAAATATAATGTAACAATATTAATAAATTATTCAAAAAGGCAGTTTTGAATAAAATTGCAGTATATTTTCACTATTCATCAAAAATTGGTTTTTTTAGAAAATCCCCAAAATTTCAACCTAAGAAAATTTTGATATTATAAATTAGAAAATGAACTATATTTTGAAATATAAATATTATAAAACATCAAAATTATGTTAGTACTATTCATAAATGCTTTTTAAATGGCTACTTTGAAAGGTCGTGGTGCACTTTAACTCAAGGTTGTGTACAACATAAGCTACTGAATTATTTAAAAAGAAGCATACCGTGGAAACTTTTTGTGTCAAATCATTCCCCTAAAATTAATTTCATCCTTTAAATTTCTATAAAATCATTACATAAAATGATTTGGGTGGTTTCTCATCATATGGTCTTCAGGTTCCCACATCACGTCTTCTATTTTATAGTTTCCCCAAAGTACTTTTACAATACGATTTGTTCGATTTCTCAACACATGTGATCTGGTATCATGTATCTTGATAGTCTCTTACACGATAAGATAAATTAGGTTCCATTTATATTTCAGCATAGGTTAGTGGGTCTGGCATGTATTTTTTTTAACAGTGACATGTGGACCACATAATGAACTTTCGACAGACTTCGTGGAATTGCAATATGGTAGGCCAAAACTCCTATTTCTTCCAGAATTTCAAAAGGTCTGATGTACATGGGAGTTAATTTACCATTCATACTGAAATTTATGACACCTTTCCATAGATATACATTCATGAAAACATGATCTCATACTTGAAATTCTAAATCCTTCCTTCGGTTAGTAGCATAAATCTTTTCTCTACTAAGAGATATTTTGATATGGGTTTGTATAATAATCACCTTATCTATTTTTTCTTCAACAAGTTATGACGCAAAATGTTTTCTTTCACCAACATCATCCCAACCAGTCGGTGTACAACATCTCTTTCCATATAATTCTTCATATGGTGCCATATGATTACTTGAATGGAATCTATTGCAATAATAAAATTCCACTATAGGTAAATACTAATCCCACATACCTTGAAAGTCAACTGAGAAGGATATAAACATTTCTTCTTATGTTTAAATAGTATATTATGATTTTCCATCTGTCCAAGGGTGGAATACAGTGCTCAAGGAATGTTTATTATCTAAGGACTTATAAATACATATCATGAGTCTTGACGTAAAATAGGGATCACTATCCGAAAAAATATATAGGAGTTCACCCTCAAAACATACAAATTCATTAGTATATATTCTTGTCAAATGTTTAAGTTGAAAATCTTCTCTTATAGCAAGAAAATGTTCTAACATAGTAAGACGATCAACAATGACACATAATGCATCATTCCTTCTTGGAGTCATCGGTAGCCCCATGAAAAAGAATATTGTAATATCATCCCATTTACACAAAGGCATTGGAAGAGGTTTCATAACTAACCTAGGATGTTTTCATCCAGCCTTCACCGGCTAACAAACAAACATATTGATACATAATTGGCAATCTCCCTCATCATGTTATTCCACCAAAAACATGCCTTCAAATATATATACATCTTAGTTCCATTGTAGTGTATAGGTAAATTAGAGTTATGAACATATTCTAATAAATACCTTTTTAGCTCAGGTATAGTAGGAACACAAAGCCTCTTCCCAAATTTCAAAAATATATCTTAAAATATGAAATAAATTAATCTCCCATTATTAATGTGTTTAGTTTTATTTTGAAACTACTCATCACCTGTCTAATAATTTTTTTTTCATTCTAGTAAATCTAGATTCACAACAATTTGAAAAAATAGTGATGCTTCACCCTAAATGAAAATTCCCATATGTATATTTACTTGATCCATGAACATATGATCTCATTCAACACTCATCATGTTTAGGACTGCATTGTCCTTTCTACTCAAGGCGTCCACCATTTTATTTTCCTTCCCAAGGTAGTAGTGTATTGTGCAATCATAATTCTTGAGTAGCCCAATGCACCTCCTTTATCTCATGTTGAGTTCTTTCTGTGAGAAAAAATATTTCATAATATTGTGATCATTATATATCCCACATTTTTACCATAGAGATAGTGTCACTATATCATCATAGCAAAGAATAATGTAGCTAACTCAATATCATGAGTTCTAAAGTTTTGTTCATTGGTTTTAGTTGCCTTGATGCATATGGAATAAACCTATCATTCTGTATAAGGGCACAACCATGTCCTTTCCTTAATGCATCACTATAAATAACAAACTCATAATTACCAGATGGTAATTTTAATATAAGCGCATTGACTAATCTTATCTTTAATTCATCAAAACATTCTTCTCTCTCTTTTTTCCAAATGAATTTAACCCTTTTACGTGTGAGATAGGTTAATTTGTTAGCCAATCGGGAGAAATCCTAGAAGAAACACTAATATTAACCTGATAAACTAATAAAACTGTGTACCTATACTATACATGTTGGTAATGTCCATTCTTGAATTGCTTTTGTTTTTGAAGGATCAATAGATATTCCATTATTAGACACTATATGGCTAATGAAAGAAATTTCCTGGAGAGAAAATTCACACTTTCTAAATTTACCATATAATTCTTCTCTCCTAAGAGTCTCAGGAGTGATTCAATACTCATAATCATAGTCTTCAAATCTTTTTGAATATATCGGATTATCATCAATGAATACCACAAAAAAATCATAAATATATTCCTTGAATATTCTATTCAGGATATCCATAAAAACATAATGTGCATTATTCAAACCATAAGGAATTACTGTAAATTCATAATGATCATACCTCATCCAAAAATACATCTTTTGAATGTCTTCCTTCTTCAAATGTATTTGATGATATCTAGAATGAAGATTAATCTTTAAAAATAATTTATCTCCTTGAAGTTGATCAAATAAATCATCGATACAAGGATGATGATACTTATTATTTATTGAAATCACATTTATTTCCCTAAAATAAATACATAGCCTTATGGAACCATATTTTTCATGACAAAGAGAATAGGGGATCCCCATAGAGAAATAGTTGGGCCGATAAATCCGTTTTGACCCAACTCTTCATGTTTGTAGCTCTATTAGTTTCAGAGTGTCCATTCTATAGGGTGTTTTTGATACTGGCTTATCATCAGGGATTAAATCAATAAAAAAATCAACCTCACACTTTGAGGGGTGACATGTTAAATATTAAAGAAAAAAACATTGTATTCCTTTACAATAAGTACATCCTCAATTTGAAGATTAACTCATTCATACATATATGTTATTTTCTCTTCCTCCTCAATAATATGATTCATTAAATATTTTGGGGGGATTTTGATTAGAAACATTTTTTTTCTCTAAGGATAAATGGTTCTACATATTCCTCAAAAATCCTAACTTCCATATTCATACAATATATCTTCTCATCATAAGTAATAAAAATTGTTTACTTTGGGTGAATAATTGTAAGTGTATTCTCATACTATAACTTAGTGTATGTTTACTAATCCTTGTTCTGTATATATAGCTTCCAAGGTTGTTTCTAAACATCCTATTATTCCAACTGTAATGCCCCGACCCTAGATCACCTAATGTCGGTGCATTATTATATTTCATTGGCATTATTATGAGGAAACAAATCCCGATGGACAATATTGTTTAGCAGTCTAGAAAATCCAGATTACATATATGATACCCATAATAAATTGAGAAAACCAAAATAAAACACGCCCCACAACAACTAATGTAAAACGTGTCCTTGAAATCTTAATCAATGTTCTATTATTCATAACCTAGGGAGAGAAACATAATAATGGTGAGCTTAAATTCTCAGTAAGGTTATGTACAGTGGAAGCAATAATCAATATATATGGAAAGGTAAATATATAAGAACACTTTCCCTTTACAAAACTAGATAAGGCACAAATAATATGGAAAGTTAATAACTAAAACATATGATATAAAAAATAAAATAACAATGAAATATTTCCATATATATGTCGACGCAAAATCACAGGGATAAATAATAACTAAAATGAAATGAGGTAAACACTTTATTTAAGGACCTCATGTCTCAGGAACCTGAAAACCTATTACCATCATGGCCTTTCATAAGACAGTTTAAAAATTAAGGGTAAAAACCCATTTGAACAACTTATTCGTCTCATGAGAACCTATCTATGCATCTATGATCTATATAAAGTTCGCATTCCACCCGTAATTTCCAGTCCAAAGTATTTCTAAGATTGAATAATCAAAATAAATAATATATCTTATCAAATAACCATATTGAGTGGTTAATATGGTTCTATCAATAATTTCCATGAAGGAAATAATATAATATCATTAAAATTAAAGAGATTCATGATATACAATGTCAAAAGGTAGAATATACACCATATAAAAAGAACAATGGGCATAAAATTACAATATTCCTTAATGAAATGAAATTGAGATGAAATCCATTACCTTAATTCTGATACTCTCTATATTTTTTCAAATCATTTGTATGAAGGTATTATTAAATTATATTAGAATCATTATAATATTTATGATGTCATATATGATTATTTTATGATTTTATATTATCCATTTATTAATAGTTCTATGTGAATTTAACATTTCTGGAAATAATCACGTCGTTTTATCATACGTGTTTTGACTTGTTATTATTGATCATATTACATACATCATGATTCATATTATTTAAAAATTTATAATATGATTTATATATTTTATATATTCATAATATAAATATATATAATAGGTAGATAAATTACATTTAAAGCAACGTTCATGGAGATAGTAAGTCATATGTACGTATGAACGTTGTTTCCGTTTTCTTATCATATTGAATAGAAGTTAGTGAATAAAATATATGTACATATGAATATATTATTATAGTATAATTATTATCTCATATATTTCATAATTATTGATAATATATATCTTTATAATCCTTCATGGATGGTGAACATGGAAGATTTTTTTCATCGCATCGTGGAGACGTTAAGTCATATGTACGCATGAGCGACGATATCATTTCCACAACATTTTAATGGTATATATTTGGATAGAAAATGAATTTTAATGAAATAATATCATGTTATATTTATTATTTAATTCATTTTTATTATCATTATAACTATCTAAATTAAGTATATATGAAAAATAGTTTACACCACGGTTTAGAGAGGGAAAGTTGTACGTACAGACGTATGGTGATATTGTTTTTCATATGATGGGTAAAAGGGAAATATGGTTATCCCATAATCATAACAAAATACCATCATATATTAGATCCTATAGTTATTATTTTAGTATGGTAACAACTTAGTAAGAGGAAGTAGAAGAAGAAATGAACTTTAAAAGAAGGGATAAAACGATTACATGTTCTTCTGGTGTCTCCTTTTAATCTAAACAAAATGAATCTTTAAGTTGATTTTAGGCCAAAAGGGAGGCCTCTAGGATGAAGTAAGGGAAGTTTGGGGGATATTTTGGCAATTTTTGGCCGATCCAAATGGATTTTTAAAGAGTTAGTAAGTGGGTAGAGGTGGTTCCCTTTTATAAGAGGGAAGAGGGGCACTTTAGGAATGTCTAGAAATATTATTTTATTATAAATTTATTTTCTGTTTCAAATTTTCCCAAACCCATTTATATAAAATAAAATATTTTTGGGTATAAATCCAATCATCCAAGAGGTTTTAGACATCAATTTTTCACAAAATTAACCTTATCATTTAGCATTATCCCTTAGTTAAAAATATTAACTCTTACCAAGTCTTTTTTGCATTTTCATAGTATATGATTACTATAATTAATAGAAAATTAAAATAGAATAATAATTGGATCATTAATGACATTTTTTACATTATATAATTCATTTAAAAGAATATTATATTTTTATGACTTTTATATCATTTAATAAAATAATATTATTTTTAAAACTTATTTATGTCAATTTCGACACTATTTAGGAATTGATTTTTGTTAAAGTAATATGAAATTTATTACTTCAAAAAGGAATTAAATAAACCTAATATGTCAATTTAATACATAAAATTATTTTATGGAATCAAAACATTCAAATTATATTTATTTCAATATTTAAAATATCATATATTTGATTCTTTCATCGATAAGGAAAATACAGCATCATTATTGTGGCATAAATAAATTTATATATCTAATGAATAAAAATTATAATTAAAATACCATGATTTATGTAATAATATTATATTTCTAGTGAATATTTATAGTATAAAGTATTAAATATATAACCCCATATAAATGTTTGTTACTAAAATTTAAATGATTATGTTACATTTATCATCACATTAAATTAATTATTATAAAATGTCATTTTCACATCTCGTTGGAGCCATGGCATCCCAAAATCGACCCAACAATGTCAAAGGTTTGAAATATATCATCCAATGGGATTAGGTCATGATTTAGGGAAGTTTTATATTGTTATAAAATTTTTTGTCTACCCTTATTTACCATATTTACCATTTAACCATGTTAAATAAAATAATTACTGAAGTTACTATTCATAAAATCAAAAAATAATCGATACCTAATTACACAATTTGGAACTTTGAATTAAATGAATTGAATTAATTTTTCCAAATTCAAAGCACATAATATTTAATAATTAATTTCAAATTAATTCCTGTTTTTAAAAGCAAAATAAAGGTTTGCAAGAAGTAGTATCTATCAAAATATTTTCATGTGGTTTTTGTATAATTTAAATGTGAATTTAATTTCAATGAAAATAATTACATTAAATGGAAAAATAATAATCCAATTAAACTTTGAAAATAATTTAAAATAGTATCTAACAATATTAATAAATTAGATGAAAAATAAGTTTTGAATTAAAATACTGTATATTTTCAATATTCTTAAAATATTTTGTCTTTTCATAAAATCAAAAATATTTCATCCGAAGATAATTTTGATATTATGAATTCCAAAATGAAATCTATTTTGAAATATAGAGTTTATAAAACTTCAAAATCTAGTTAGTACTATTCATAACTGGTTTTTAAATGGCTACTTTGATAGGTCGTGGTGTGCTTGAACTCTAGGTTGTGTATAACACAAGCTATTGAATTATTTAAAAAGAAACATTCCTTGGAAGCTTGGGGTGTACAATAATAATACCATAATATAATCCAAAAATTCATAACATATGATATGTAATTTTTTAAAATACACATAATTATGATAAGATTTCATATTAGTCAAGGCTTATTGCCAATACCATCATTGCGGACAAAGTCCATTATTGAACTAAGTTCAAATCTCATTCCAACCCTATAATACTGAAAAAATATCATTTCCCATTCTAGATATCTCCATACCATGAGATATAAATCCGTACCTAATGTATTTTAGTGAAATATTGGTCTGAACCAGCTCATAATGAAACCATTCTTACCTATTACACAAAAACAAAAATCAATCATTATAGTAAAATCTAAGGAATAAAACTAGTTTATTAAACATCATTCTATTATAATATATTATATATAAAATAAATACATTTTATTAATAAAAGATAATAAAAAAACCATTAGAATATTAGTGATATTATACTTGAAATAGAAGCCTATTAAATAGTTTCATCTTAGATGGAAAACAATTTTGATAAAAACACTTGAAATTAATTCTTGAGAAATATATCTTTTCTTATTCAGAAACATTTTCTTTTCTGAAAATGTAATGAAATTTTAAAAGAAATTAATTTAATTAAAATTAAACTTCAAATATTGTAATGGAAGATTCATATAAATATGTCAATATGAAAATGTAAACATATAGACATGATGTATATGTTATATGATAATACTCTTATAGTATTTTTGTAAGAAAGTCAAAAAAATACCTCGTAATGAAAAAGAAAAGAGATTCCATTAATACCTTTAAATAAAACTTCCTAATGGGTAAAAAATAAATTTAAACAATTATATAAGGATATAAGTATTATTTTGGAATACATATTTCTGAAACATGGATGTGGATGATAAATATACCCTAGTAAATACATACAAAAAACAATATTAGACAATAAAGAGATTATAGAATTATTGATTACCATAGTTATAATATCAATCATATGTATTTTATCCTCATTTATAATTATTTAAATAATTTCATTGACTTATTTCAAAATCATAGTCATTTTTAGGATATCATATATGATCATATTATCATCTGTCTATTAATATCATTTCATTTTTTCTTGTTATTTGGGTGTTAACTAATTCATTTTTTTGCATGTTATGTCGAATAAGTTCTGGTTATCCATATTAGGTGATAATTATATAATTAGAAAATTATACGAACATAATATATAACATATTTATTCATTATTTACTTTTATATAATCATGTTTTAATTAATATCATGTAAAATGAATCACATTGCGTCGTGGAGACGGTAGGCCATACATACGTACGAGTTTGAAAACCATACTTTCATATCTTGAATTTCAAACTATAAATTTATGTTTTACTTATTTTAAAGGAATGTGCATTGGGAATATAATATCGGGCTAACCTACTGAGTTTTAATACTCACGCCTATAGTCTTCTTCTTTTTTTAGCCCTTGTGCAGGTTTCATCTTTAGTTCGATCACCTTGGGAGAGTTTTGATCATTGTGTTGGAGAGTGACCAGAAGTGTCACATGGAGTTAGTTGGTCATTGGGATTGTTCATTTGAGTTTTTTTTTTCTACCTTTAGTTTCTTGTATAAAAAAATATTTTGTTCAATTTTTATATAAATTCATTTTGGGCTGTCCGTTTATTTCCGCTGTTTGTTTGATTGTTTATATATGGGAGAAATTGTTCCCTTGTGTACTCTATTGATGACCTTGGTGCTTGTCACCATCCCGGGAGGATCGGGAACGCCTCTCGGGACTTGTCGTGGGCTGGCCTGGGTGACCGGTTCAGGGTCGACTCGGGCTGGTTCGTGACAAAATGGTATCAGAGGAGGCTGGCTCTTAGCGGACCTTTATTTTTAGAGCGCCCTTGTTATTTTGGGTATGTCAAGGTAGATGGAGTAGGATTGTTGGGACTTGAGGGGTAAGTGCAAGAAGATCGTCGCGAATTATTTCTTGTTCTAATCCTCAGGTTTCCATGGATTTCCGGTTTTATTAGTGTCCATTGTTCTAGTTGATTGTTTGGTATTGGGATACGACAAGGGGAGTCTGACCAATGGCCTTCGTGAGCTCACAGGGCCTGGAAAGCCATGTGGAGCTGGGGAATGGTCTTAATAAGTCTCTATGTGTTGGTGTTGTGTTTGGCATATGGCCGCCAACCATATGGTCAAGTCACCCACCGACACTAGTTCCCTTTTTCTTGGGTCTCTTGAACCTTTCTTGAATTCTGAATTTTTGTTTTTAAAATCCTTGTGTGAGAATTGTGGAAATGGGTTTTAATGTAAGGATTAGATTTTGAAAAGTGAAAAAAGGGGGTTTCAATAATTAAATATAATAATGGTTTTGGAAGGTTGTGTTTTTGTGAAAAAAATTGGGGGAAGCAGAAATGATTTAAAGGGATTGGATTATCCATAATCTAAAATTGTGGTTTGTTGAAATAAAATGTTTTGAAATTGTGAATAATTTTAAAGTGATTCTGAATATTTTTTAAATGGGGTATTTTGGATGTTAAAAAGTTTTTGAATTGGATAAATTAGTTTTGGCAATTGGTTTTGATCGGTTGGTGTTTTACTACAAATAGTATTGGTCTCAATTGACCTCAGATTATAAAAATATACATTGCTGATTTTTTTTAAAATAAAATGGGAAGGGGTTGTTTGGAGTGGCTTGGTTATTTAGAAAGTTTTTTTAAAATGAAAAGGGGTAGGTTTTTAAGAAAATGGTTCTTAATGAATTGTGTTTTTTTTGCGAAATATGAAAAGGGTTTTTCATTTGGTGGTTGTGTTCCTTTTGAAGGTACATGATTTTTGGAATGATGTTGTTTTGTTTTAGCCTTTGATGTTTTCATGAGTTCTCACATGCATGGTTTTATTTATATCTGGAAGGATGAAATATATGGTATGGTGGTTGGGTGTCTGGGGTGGCATGGAAATGTGCATGTGGGTGAGACTTGATGAAACACCATTGGTGAATGTTGAAACCCACCAAGTTAGTTTGTTTTTCAAAAGTGTTTTGAGTTGAAAAATGTAGTCCTTTTTTTATAAACCAATGGTTATGTGGCCCGTTTTTTTCTATGTTGTAGAAGAGTTGTTTATTCAGTAAGCTTCCTTGTGATCTACAATTCATACTCTTGTTTTATCTTGAGATGATATCTTGTTGGTGTCTTGGTTTTGGAGAAATTTTCATTGGGTTTCTAAAGATGTGTTTGATGTTGTGATGTGGCCAGGGATAGTTCTCCGTTGGAAATCTTTCCTACTGATCGACCTAAGGATTCATTTCAAATGTTAAATCCACCTCTTTTTATGATGCCTCAACCTGTTTGTTGGAATAGAGAGTAGTTTGGGATCTATTAAAAGTGCTTCTAGGTCGTGATAATTCTTTTGGACAGAGTAGTTTTGTTCGGTGATGTTGATGTGTTTCGTCTAATTCCTCGTCTATTATGCCCCTCATTTGGAGTGATAAGGAATTTTTATATGTATCTATGAGTTCCTATTTAGATTAAGGTTTTTTTTGGTGATCAAGTGTGGTTTTTTTGAGTGGTGTAATCCTTATCACCTGACTGCGGTGCAGCAAATGCTTCAAGAATCAGGGCTCCAGCCATAGGCCTCGGAGTGAAGCTTTTCACGCAGTCAGAAAATCGACAGAGGTGTGGAGTGCTCGATTATGACCCTTACTCCTCTGTTTTGTTATGTTATTTTCTATGTCAATGTTTTGGTTATTCATTTCTATGAATTTCCCTTTGTCGCAACAAGCGTGGTAGACTTAACCCCTCACACAGTGTCTATGGTTATTCCTTCATGGATGTGGGTTTTCAATCAATGTCCATGTGTGGACCGCCTATAAAAATCAGATGCAGTCTTGGTGTTACCTATTCATAGGGGGAGAGTTTTGGGTAGTTTCGTTGTTTATTTTGTTGTTTAAGTGGCCAAATTATTGGGTCCCCTTCCCTCCCATCCCCAAGTGACGGGGGTCCAGAATTGTGTTGAATGTGTCGACCAAGTTATTGTCCCATCCATTTGGGAGTGGGTGGTTTATATGTTCATGTTGTAACTCTATTAACTTGGTATAGTAGGTTTTTGTAGGAGGGTTTTTTTTGGGATTGTGTGAGTGAGTCCCAACTCTTGCTCATGTTCAATTCTTGTCTATTCATTGCTAGTTGGTTTCTAATGGTGGGGAGACCCACCATGGGTCTCTTGGATTTTCATCCTAAGAACATTTCTAGGGATAGTTGATTCTTAATGGTGGGGAGTACATTCTGGAATCCTTATGTGTTGTTTTTTTCATCTGGAAAGTGTTATGGATTTCCGGGGGTGAAACGCATGGTGGGGAGAATTGTCACACACGTTTTTTTGTCTTTGTATTGATCCGGCCCATTCCCAGTTTTAAAAACTGAATTTGTTTCTTTTATAACTCTTTTGTTTTTCATCCTTTTTCACCCAATAAACTTCCAACTTTTCCTATACTGATATATTAAAATTTATTTATCCTTTTGGACCCATTAGAAATTCATAAGTCGGGTGAATTTGGGTCACTTATTTAGGTATTGGGCCAGCCCATGGGGCCATTTCCTGTTTAAAAAAAAGTAATTTGTTTCATTTATATCTTTTTCATTGTTTAATATTTTTTGGTGCTTCCACCTCCCACCCGAATCCAATATCCCTATCCGCACCCCCCAATATCGTTTTTGCCTCTTTGGAGCTCATATGGGTCGTGTAAGAGGGCGAAACTTCTCAGGATACATCAAATCGTCCAGATTTGACAACGTAAATTGTATCATTCATAAATTAATAAATTCGTACTCTTTTGGCCACCAATTTTCTTTCCCTGGTTCGTCAAGATCTTAGGAGTATCTACATGAATTTTCAAGCCATTACCTTTTCTTTAGGGCTTCAGATCTAATGGAAGATGATGAGTTTTCTAGGATGAAAGGTGAGATTCCTTATCCTTTCTTCTTCCTCTTCCCCCTCCTTTCATTATTTCTTGGTTTTATATTGTACCCTAGTCTTTATCGACCTAGGGTTTTGTTATAAAATGTTTTTTGATGGGTTTTATGTTTTTTTAGGTCTGGTATTTATAGTTTTAGTGTTTATAAACCCGCGGCGGGTGATTTCGGGTGTGCGTTTCAATTACACCAAAGATTTGAGGTAGGATATCCCTTGCACATGATTTTATCATAGAAGTTTCATCATTTTAATATTATCCTATACTGATATAAATGTATATTATTGTTTTAAATCCTTTTTATAATTTTCTTGGTGTGCAAAGTCGTTGTTTAATCACTGTTAAGTGAAAGGTAGTGTTGTTTTGTCATGAAAGTAGTCAACAAGTGTTTGTTTAAATGTTCCATTATATTTGAAAATATTTTGTGAGGTTTATAATCTAGTTTATGGTATTTTTAACATGTTACAGTATCTTGAATGATAATATGACATTCAATTGGTGTTTTATTCCTTTTCATGTACATAAAATAAATTGTTTTGTTTAAAAAGGGCATGTCATGTGTTCGGTAAATTGCCCGGTTGGCTTTTATGTGTGATGTGTGATTTAAAAGTTATTTGATTGGATTTATAAAGGAATTGGAAGAATTATAAATGGTATTTTTGGGTACTTATATTGATTTCCAATTTGGATTTGTTTTTACAAACATGTGGGTTTTGATTTACAACATATTTTGGCCGGAGTTGCCAAAAAAATGGACTGTTTCACATCTTTACGAAAATGGTTGTGTTTTGAATATGTAACCTGAGTATTAAAAGAGATTTATGAATGAAGTTTGAAGCCATAAATGATTTTTATACAGATCCTTAATAAAATTAAAATGAATACCTTCATCAAAGGTTAGTTTTGAGAAAAATTTTAAAGGCCCGTTTGGCATTTCCTAGAAACGAAGGAGTGTTTTACTTGTATATAACAAGTTGTGAAATTGGGATTGTTTTATGGTCCATTAAATGATTTTATTAAATGTTTATTGGGCTGCCAAATATTATTTGGTTTGTTTATGATGTGTGTTTATAATTTAATGATTTATTTTGAAAGAGTTTTATGTGCAAAGCCTCAATGCACTTCATGAAATTGTTTTACCAAAATATTTAGCGGTTTGTTGATTAGTGTAAGAAATGTGAAGAAAGATTATGGGATGTTTGTGTTTTTATGGTTTTGGAATGGAATGGGGATGTGAAATGTGTATTTGATAATATGTGTATCTTGATTTAGCACTAAAGGGAATCCCGGGTATCTAGGTGGGAGGGCGTGTACTAGTATGCTAGTGATTCTGTGGGGGTTGGCCCCTGTTTCACGTAGCAAGTTTGACGATGACAACACTAACTAAACTATGATGATGATGATGATTTGGGACCACTAGGTTATGGGTATGTTCTCTACTAGTGGCTCGTGCATGAGAACGGATATTTATTATGGTTACTTTCACCGAGATACAAGGTACCTGGGGCTCACAACTAACTAGTGCCTAGGGGTATTCCCATGACTAGTGATCATTGGCTATTTTGTACTCACTGTCGGCATACGGTGTGTTTGGTTGGTAAATTCAGTAGTATGTGTTATTTATTTGAATGTTAAAATTCTTTAAAGCAGACCTCTTGAAAACTATGTTCATTTTGAAGTTGAACTTCTTTGAAAAAAATAGTTACTTGCATTTTTGTTTATTAAACATGCATGTTTTTGTCTGATAATTATTATAGCATGGAACCTCATTTGAAAACCATATTTTCATATCTTGAATTTCAAACTATAAATTTATGTTTCATTTATTTTAAAGGAATGTGCTTTGGGAATAGAATATCGGGCTAACCTACTGAGTTTTAATACTCACACCTATAGTCTTATTCTTTTTTTAGCCCTTGTGCAGGTTTCATCTTTAGTTCGATCACCTTGGGCGACTTTTGATCATTGTGTTGGAGAGTGAACAGAAGTGTCACATGGAGTTAGTTGGTCATTGGGATTGTTCATTTGAGTTTTTGTTTTTTTCTACCTTTAGATTCTTGTATAAAAAAATATTTTGTTCAATTTTTATATAAATTCATTTTGGGATGTCCGTTTATTTCCGCTATTTTTTTGATTGTTTATATATGGGAGAAATCGTTCCCTTGTGTAATCTATTGATGCCCTTGGTGCTTGTCACCATCCCAGGAGGATCAGGAACGCCTCTCGGGACTTGTCGCGTGCTGGCCTGGGTGACCAGTTCAGGGTCGACTCGGGCTGGTTCGTGACCCTTAATATCTATCCACTCGCATGAATCTTTAAATATCAAATACATTATTGGGAAGATCTAATGAAATCACGGCTCTCACCTTCTCTTAGTCAACCTATACTACTTCCTCTGAGATTAAATGAACCATGAAGTGTACTTTATCTATAAAAATGTTTTATTTTGTGATATTAATATATTTATGATTCTCTATTAATGTGATATAAATGATATAAATATGTTTGGAATGTTAGTGTTGAGTATGTGTGTACAGAATGATATTATACTTGAATATTAAAATAAATGAATCCATATATGGGTAGAAAACACAATTCCTCATATCCATGAAAAATTCCAGTTTACTCATGAGACATAATGGAATGACTAAATAATTTTACAATCCATATAAATTATAAAGGCTTTGTATGGTATATCTGAAGGAATGACTCATAATTGATGATAGCCTAACCTCAAATCAATCTTCACGAAAACCCAATCTCTTTTGAGTTGGTAAAATAGGTCATCTATATGAGAGAAGGGATTGATGTTCTTAAACATAATATTATTTAATTTTAGTTAATCCATGAAAATCCTGGGGGTATCATTAGAATTCTACAAAAAATATACGGGTGAACCCCACTGTGAAGTAGTATGTCATTATAACCATTTAGAATCCAAATCCAATAGATACCTCTGAATCTCTTGTAAATCAGTAGTAGGAATCCTATAAAGAGGAATTGATATTAGTTATATTCATGGAAAAAACTCAATGGTGAACTCTAACACGCTTTCAGGAGGTAGGCTAGAAAATTCAACCAGGATGACATCCCTGAATCGATCTAATATAAGAGGGAAATATGAACATTATAAAAACCCAGTCATGAAATAAATAAACATTACATCACTTTTGTTGAATACATAAAACATTTAAAAAACAGATTTCCAAAGTTCGAACTGTTATATTGCCTTTAGAAACATGGAAACATAAACACTGGTACATAAATAAGCTACATCATCTCCCACTACATTCTTCTTGACTAGAACTATTCATAGACACATCAAACGTATTAAATATCTTCATAACATATGGGAAAGGAAACATAAAATGGGGTTATATCAAATTCATTTTAATGAGAAACAAGGGATATTTGTTAGCATAATCATTCTAATAAGGGTGTGATAACATGATCATGAAAAAGGAAGACCATACACCGAATATCAAAGATCATACATATGAATCATGTAATAAGGAATGGAATTTCATATGAAATTAATTATAAGTAAATAAAGAACATAATATTTGAACGCATGACATAGGAATAAAACATGGAAATGTGGCAGATGCGTAATCATTTATAATTATTTTCATAGTAGTTAAGGAATCACTTCCAATACCATATTAGGGGAAAAAGTCCTTTGCTGAACCAGTTTGACACCGTGTACAAGCCCAATATCACTAAACTGGTTTCACTCTCCATTCTATCATTTCAATAATAATTTATTTCATTTCCAACTGCATCCATGTCTATCTCATCAGATATAATTAGTTACCCAATGCTTTGGAGGGAGATGTAGGTCCCGACAATCTCATAATAAAATCATATATACATTATCCACAAGATCATAAATAATCATATCATAACCCATGAAATGAAATGGGTATTATAAACATGTAATCATATTATAAACTGTGGACAAATATAGGTTTCATAATCATTTTTTCATAAACATAACCCCTGAAAAGAAGTGGGTTTAAACAGAATATAAACTGTGAAAGATAAACATGTTTCATATACATCATTACATCGAAACATAATTCATTAAAAGAAAGAATATGAATGGAAAATAGAATAATTTCCACAGAAAAGAATTATTAACACCAATAGATGATATCCAAGATAGAAAAAAAATTCGAAATATCTTTCAAAAAACATTTCTTAAGGAAAATATCATTTCTGTATCAACAAATATTTTTAAAGTATAAATCCTTTTTGAAACCTTTTCTTTTTAAAGTAAATTTAAAAAATTATAAAAGTAGAATTGAATACTATAAATCCCTTTTAAAATCCTTTTTTCATGAAAATTATCTTCAAATATCTTTTTTAAACAATTTTTTTAATCCTTTTTGAAAACATGGTTTTTGAAAAATATAGATTTTTGAATGAAGGGAGAGACAGTCCGATTTTACATAAAAACATTACCTTAAACACAAAATAGTGAAAAAAGGTACATATACTTGAATATATTTTGAATAAATAGAATTTAATGAAAATAATGAATATTTATGAAATATGGATCATATTATTTCATCAAATATGCATAATAATTAATAATATTGATATGTGATGAAATTGTTTTTATAAACACTTACCACATGGTTTCTTGGGATCATACCCTCCATGAACGAAAATTAAATTAAATTAGGCTTCAAATATCCTAAGAAGTATTAGATTCATTATATGAAATGTAAAATTAATGAATATACTCCTCGTAAAAGAGTTTAGGTGCATAACAAAACATGAGTCTCAATGAAATAAAATTGATACAAAACATTTTTTCCAATTTGGTGACATTTAAAACCTAATCCCCAAAAAATAAATGTCATAAAATGTATATTTTAATACCCATAAATTTATTTATATGATACATAGAATAAAATCAGTTGATTTACATACACCACACAAAATGAAAGAGTAGCAAACATATCTTGTATCTCACAGAAATAAAAAGTGAGATAAAATCACCTTACATTGTGTCTTGACTCTCATCAGAATCATTCCAAAAACATATATAATAAATATAAAGTTATTATAAAAAATTTATATAACAATATTGGTATATTTATTACCGCATTTTTTATTACTACCATATATTACCAACTTGAAAACAATACTATTTTAAGGTCACACTTTGGATAATATTGGATTTGTTCTTCACATGTGTCTTAATTTGTTATATTATTGGTCCATATTCCTATATAATTATTACATAATTTAAAACAGGATATAAATAAAAATTATGTCCTATATATTTTTATTATAATTATCTTTAGAATATATACGTATGAAAAAGAAATACAGCCTTCATAAAGATTGTAAGATGTACGTACACATGAATGATGTTTCTATTTTTATTATCATATTAAAAGTAAGAATGAAAATAAAATATATGTATATATGTATGTACAAAAATTATAGTAGAATTATAATTTTATATATACCATATATTTTCAGTAAACCCATACTTAATAAATTCCATGTAGTGTATGAATAAAACACATCTATTTGAAGGGAAGGTTGTCCACACTTCCTCAAACTGAATCATCATTTTAACACAAAATGGAATGTATAAGGATATGTGTTATAAAATAATTAAATAAGATTAAATAAAATTAAATATTATATATATCATATATGAATAGATTTTCATACATAATTTTTACCATGATAGGCGGTAAAGGTAAAATAAACAATCATCGGTTAGTGAGGCAGTAGTCCTCCGTAAACGTAAATAGTATTTTTGTTATACATTAGATGGATGAGGGTGTGAGTGTATGTTGAAAATGTAGAATAAAAAAATTATATTATATTTAGGATTCTATTTTTTTATATATTAATTTAATAATAAGATTTTATGGATTAGATAAATAAA
Organism: Viscum album; assembly: GCA_963277665.1. Taxonomy (NCBI): domain Eukaryota; kingdom Viridiplantae; phylum Streptophyta; class Magnoliopsida; order Santalales; family Viscaceae; genus Viscum; species Viscum album. The sequence continues at coordinate 193,953,874 of OY728122.1, forward strand.
ATAAAAGAATAAAGTTTGAGGATCGTTGTTACCCTTTAATTGGGTAGATCCTTTTGGTATTCCCCAAAGAGATTTCATGGAAGGATTTCTTCCCAAGGGAGAATGAAATTAAAATTGATCTATGTTAGTGAGATATTTTGGAAGATTTTTTCTGAAATTAAGTGTCTTTCTAAGTGAGAAGAAATGACAGGAGATGAGGCCTTTTATAATGGATGATGGGTGGCACTCTTGTAATATATTAAAAGATAGGAACTGCACCCACGTTATTTTTTTGAAAGTTGTTCAATAATGGTCCAAATTATACCCAAGGGATTTAAGGGTCCAAATATTTCCATCCAATTTGTTTAGTACAAGTTTATAGGTCTTTTTGGGCGTTAAGGTTATGGTTTAGTCCCTTGTTAATCTTAACTTAACCTTAATCGTTGTAATTATTTTTTATTACATCCACAATATTTTTGGACAATACTTAAGTTGAACATATTTTGAATAATTGATTATTATGTTTCAGAACTTGTAATTCATTTTTCATAATTAAAAACACATTAGTGGAAGAAATTAATTTAAATATAATCCCGCAGTTGGGTCGACAATGCGGGTTTTAATAGAAAAAACATTACAAAAGATTGTTATGCATTCATAATAAATTTAGAAGTGAAATTGATTCTGATGACGTAAATAGTATTAATTGGTAAAAATACTATCTAATTAAAAATTGAAAAAATTTATAATACAATTTATCTTTATAAATAAATTATATGAAAAATATGTTTTAAAATAAAATACAACATATTTAACTATTCATTAGGAAACCATATTAAAAAATACAAAATATTTGTCATGAAATTATTTTTATTTTTATCTTCAAAATATTAATTTTATTTTGAAATGTTGAATATATGAATTTTCCAAAAAGTTGAATTTTAAATGGGTTCTCCATTAAATGTTAGTAAAAAATCATTTATAAAAATATAGGTATTTTAAGCATAATTTTTTTTATTATCTTATTCTAGTGAAATATATTTGATAAATAAAAAATATATTTAATTGAATATATATTTTATATATCAGACTAATATCACTAAATAATTATAATTAATTTAATTTGTAATGAAACTTTTTTTAGAGTATAAAAATAGTATTCTATAATAATACCCCCTTTATATTTAATTGGTTCATTGTAAATAATGAATTTATTTTTTATTTTTGTAAACCATAGGATTTCATAACTTATTTAGTAATATTCAAAATCTATAACATAATATCTAGGTTATATATTAATATAATATTTCAATAATATATTATTTTTTGTTAAAATTATGTGTTGTGTGTAATGTACTTTAAGTTGGAATCATGTGAAAGGAATGTCTGACTTAGTGAAATGAAAAACATCAATTAAAATTAATTCATTCAAAATAAATGGTCCATAAAAAATTAGTGTGTTACATTGTACCCCCCCTAAAATGAATTTCTCTCTCAAAATTCTTCATTATGGTATAAAAAAATAGGATAATTTTTCTTTTTAATCTCATCATGTTCCCACATAGCTTCCTATAACTGGTGATTTCTCCACAAAACATTGACCAGGTGAGTGTTCTTATTTCACATAACATTCTTTGTATCATCCAAAATTTCAACCGTTTTCTCCTTGTAAGAAATTTCTTTCCCTAGCTGTATGAAATCCGAGTTTAGTACATGTGAAATGTTAGGTATATACTTCCTTAGGTGAGATATATAGAACACAACATAGACATTGGAGAGATTTAGAGTAAGACCCAATCAATAGGCTATCATCCAGATACGATCTATAATATCAGAGGGAATGATATACCAAGGGCGTAGTTTCCCTTTCTTTATGAACCTCATAACATTATTCCTCAGAGAGATTCAATGAAACACTATTTCACTCACTTCAAATTCAGGATCACGCTGAGGGTTATTCACATAAATTTTCTTCCAACATTGATATTCTTGGATATGATATCAAATGGCTCTGACATTCTCTTCCATTTTGTTTAATGATATGAGGTCGTAATTTATTTATTCCTCTAAATTTATCCCAAAATGTTAGAGCATGAAATATCTTCCTATAGTGGGATTCATAAGGTTATATATAAATGATTGAGTGAATGCTAATTTAGTAAGAAAATTCATGTAGAGGAAGGTGTTGATACCGACCTCCTTTGAAAACAAGAGAAAAATATCTCAACATAACTTCTAGGGTTTGAATTGTTATTTTAGATTGACCATCCATCTGTGGATGATAAGTAGTGCTGAAAGTAAATTTTGTATCAAGTACTTCATAGATACCTCACATGAATATTGAGGTAAAACTTATATCCTGAAATTATATAATGGAGTATGGTACTCCATACAACCATAACACTTCCAAAATGCCTATCTAGAAAAGCAGATCATGAGAGAAGTATTCTCTGGTTGAAATGAAATATGATGAAATAGTAAGGTAGTCATCTACCACCCATATCGCAAAAAAACCTTTATAGGTTTTGTGTATTCCAATGAAAAAATTGATATTGATGTTCTCTTATTTTCATTATGGTATGGGTAATAGATGGAAAATCCCTTTACACATTTTTTCATTGAACATTTACACACTAGTAAACCATGGAATGAGATAAAAAATACTCAATATCTTTATTCCTTCCATCCCACTAGATATATTCTTTCAAAACCCTATACATATTTGTACATCCAGGAGGAATAGAGAATAAAAAACTCTGAGATTTATCTAGTATGAAATTCTTTAATTCTGGTATGTAGGGAATGAATTCAAGGTTATTTAACCTTATCGGTCCATCCCGATCAAGGTTAAACTCAGGAACATTTGTGAATTCCTTTTGTAGATCCGTATTCCATTTATGTGCCTCCATAATCATTACATTAATAGATGGTTGAACATTCATTCATGAAAGATAATATCTTTCTCGTCCATAATTATATCTAGATAGATCCTTTGAAAATCTAGAAATATTGATTCTTTTTTATCCTCATCATGGATAAGATATCACAATACTTTCAACTAAAATCATCTTCCACCATGTTTTCTTTCCCAAGGTTGTAATGTATTGAGCATTCATAATCCATTATCAACTCCAACCATATTCTCTAGTTCATGTTCAACTTCGTATGTGTGAATATAAATTTTAGACAATTATGATCAGTATATATATTACAACTTTATCCACAAATATAATGCCTCCATATCACTAATACAAAAAATACCAAAGCTATCTTCAAATCCTGAGTTGGGTAATTTTTCTCATGAATATTAACTATCATGAGGCATAGGCTATAAACATTTTATTTTTCATAATAACACATCCAAATCCCTTATTGGATGCATCATTATAGATCACAAACCTTTCTACACTACAAGGTAATGTAATCACAGGTTCACTGAAAAAACTTCTCTTCACTGCCTTTAAATTTTACACACACTCATCTATCTAGAGGAAATTGATAACCTTCTGAGTTAACTTGGTCAGAGGACTTGATTTTTCATGATAAAGTCTCCACAAATCATCGATAATAAAATGATAGAATAAGGAAGCTATAGATCTCAATCATCATGGTTGGTCTAGGCCCAGATTCAAAAGCCTCTATCTTTGATGGGTATACAGTTATACTATCTCTTGAGATTATATGACCCAAAAATGAAACCTCTTGCATCCAAAAGACACAATTCGTAAATTTTTCAGGTAGTTTTTCGTTCCTTAATGTCTTTTGTACTATTCTTAGTGATCTTAATTCTCTTCCTTTCTCATTGAAAAGATAAAAATATCATCTATAAATATTACCACAATCTAATCAAGGCAATACCTAAATACTCTAATCATTAAATCCATTATGATATAATGGGCATTTCATAAGACCAAAAGGAATCACTATATATTTATAGTGAACATTTCTTATAAGAAATGCAGGATTGGGTGTATCCTCCTTATTGACCATCAATTAGTGATATCTAGAATGATTTTCAATCTTTGAAAAGTATTGAGCTCCATGTAGTAGATCAAAAAAGTCATCAATACGGGGAAGAGGATACTTGTTCTTGATTGTGATCATGTTCAACTCTCAAAAATCAACATAGAGTCGCATTGATCAATCATTATTTGTTTAAAAAGAATGGGTTTACCCTATGAGGGCACACATAGATGAATGAATCCCTTATCAAGTTTTTCATGGAGTGTATTCTTCAATTATTGTAACACAATCAAGTTCATTCTATAGGGAGTGTTTGAAATTCATGTGGAATTAGGTATGAGTTCTATTGAGAACACAACTTCATATTTTGGTGCAAGGAAAGGAAACTATTCTGGAAAGGCTTCCAAAAAAATCTCAAACAGTATTCATATCATCAATGTAAATTTTCTCCAAGACCATTTGAGATAAAAAATCAATTTTGAATGGGAAATTAGTCCCATAAAATTAATGTAATCTCTATAGGATGTTAATTCTTATCTTCAAATTGATAAAATATCATAGGAGGGTTTGAAATAAAAAACATTCCTTGTTTGAAAATTGATGTGGGGATTATGTAGAGAAATACAATCCATTCTTAAGATGACATCAACTTCTACCAAATGATGAATGAAAACATTTACAGGTAGCACATTACCACAAACATCAACTGGTGGGGAATTATAGAATTGGGATGAAATCATCATACCATTAAATGTTTCCACTGCTAATTCCACATCTAATTTTTTTTTGAATATTAACACCCTTATAAAATTATTTAGATATAAAAGAGTGGGTAGATACAACATCAAATAATACATTATCAGTTCTAGAATGGATGATATGTGTACCTTTCCTCAGGTGGTTTTCACACCCCTCATTAGAAATTTGGATGCCATGAGATTTCCCCCTATCCATCACCCTAAGTGTTTGCTGAAATCAATAATAATAATCATGCCTTTGGTATGGGAAGTTTTTATCATAATTACCTATCTCCTTACACTTGTAGGACTGAATTGTGGGAGGTTCATTTTGTGTACCTTTCTCTCCATTGGAATTTTGAGCTAACTTGTTCTCATCATTTCAAGAGTAAAATTCACAATGATCATAATTTATGCACATAAAACATTTTCTAGATATTTATTGAAATTTCCTCCATGATTCTGCCCAAAATTAGATCATAATAGAGAACTCATATTCTTTTCTCCGTGGTTTATAGAGATTCATTTGAACTCCATCATCATTTTATAGTCAAAACCCTAAGATGGATATGTGACTCCAACCTCCATTTCAACATTGATTATAAAATAAAAAATCTCTTTGTATCTTTTAAACTCTCTTATGTCTAATATCCTTATGATATATGACATTACGCCAATGATGAAACTATCAACATTACATTTGGTTTGGATGATAATTTCTGATGTGTACCTCACAAGTCTCATGAAATTATCCTCCTATGTACCGATAGATTCATAATCCCTTCTCTCCAACTCAAGGAACTATTTCTCCAACTTGGTATGAAGAATATGAAAAATGAAAATATTGAAAAAATAAGCTATTGAACTCATCTTGTTGCATGGATTCAATATCATATTGATTACTCGTAATCTTCATTACAGTCTAACAATAGTCCACTTCATATTCTAAATGATAAATGACCAGAATAGCATTATATTTCTCTAAACACTAGAGAGCGAATAATATAATTTCAGTAGTTCTGATCCATTTTTCATTAACAATTGTATTATAGAAGCTTCTTATAGGAAGGTGGATGCTCCCTAATGAAAGACTTAACAGAATTTTGTTCTATAAATTTCTCATTTTGATGTCCACCATGGTTCATATCTTGAGAAATCTTGGTGAGAAAATCAACAATATTTTCTATGCATAATCCCTTAAAATTTTGTTGCTTTAGAGGTCACCTGTTTACTTTTCCATTACAATCATTTGTAACATGGTTCCTTTAGGTTATTCCCATTTAATAAAATAATAAGCATCGAGTAAGAAATAGTTATCATAATGTGGAAACAAATAATCCTAAAAAGTCACTTATATGATTTATAAATTATTTCACCTCCCTTAAAATATGACAGCTTAGCTTTATCCTAATTAATTCATAACCAACTTCTATTTAAATCCAATATAATGGTTCTTAAAGAGTTCCTGAATTCCCAAAGAATATGTCTCGAGAGTATCATACTACGATTGCAACAATTCTTGATATCATTTACCATATTACAATTATTTAGGCCTAAAAAATTATGATTTTGATGTTACTCCAAGGTACAATTGTGAAAATCCAACATCCACTTGTATTATCCAAACATGGATGTATTGCTAGGAAACCACTCACTCTATCGTTCACCCAAATTCCAGTAAATTTTCCTATTCATTTCCTTATCTATAGACTTATCCTTAGACATGATATTAGGGTTATCACTATGTTATTATCATATTATTTTCCTAAGGTTAACTTAAACATTTCTCTAATAGCAACTAAAACATCTTGATATAGACATACATTAACAATACATAACTTTTTTTGAATACATAAAACATTATAAAAACAAATTACCAAAGGCCAAACCCATGTAGTGACTTTGGAAACATAGAAACATAAACACTGGTACATAGATAAAGTACATTATCTATTACTAGCTTCTTCTTTACTAGAACCCTTATTGGACACATAAAAAATAATACATATCTTCAAAACATCAAGGAACAAAAACATAAAAAGTGGTGAGATCATTTTTTCAGTAAGGGTAAACGAGTGAGATATATAAGAATAATTATGATTATAAGGATATTAGGACATGATCATGAAAACAGAAGATCATACTCTCCATATCAATTATCATACACGTGATTCATATAACAAAGATTGGTTGTTTATAAGGCAGGAATTATAAGGAAATAAAAATAATAATCTATGAAAGTGTGACATAGGAATAAAATATGTAATTTTAGTGGATACATAAGCATGCATAATTATTTCCATAGTAGTAAATTCATCATTTCCAACGCCATATTAGTGAAAAAAGACCATTATTGAACATGGTTCACCCTATTCCAATACTGTATTACTAAACCATGTTCACTCCTCATTCCATCCCTATAATACTGATACCTGTTCATTTCATTTTCCATCCATGTCTATCTCATGAGATATACATCTTTACCCATTGTATTGGAGGGAGATATAGGTCCCACCCATCTCAAATTAAAATGATAAATACTTTTACCAAAAGATCATAAATAATCATATCATAAATAGTTAAATAAAATAGGTATTGAATGAATTTAATCATATCATAACATGTGGAAATAGATAGGATTCATAATTATTTCATCATAAACATAATCTTTGAAAATAATGACGTTCTAAAAGCATATAATACGTGAAATGGAAATGAGTTTCATAAAAACCTTTCCATTAAAACATAATGAATTCATAGAATGAATATGAATGAAAAAATTGAATAATTTCCGTTGAGTGGAATGAGTAACACAAAATTATATTATCATATATGGGAAATAATTTGAAATGATCTTTTAAAAATTCATTTCTTGAGGAAAATATCATTTCTACATTGAAATTACTTTTTAATGAATAAAACATTATTAAGCCAAATTCCTTTGAAAATAATTTTTAAAACATATAATGTATGCAGAGAAAACTATAAAAAGTTTCTAAAATACTTTTTCCCTAAAAATGGAATTGATATATATTTTGAATTTTTTTTTTAAAAATATTTTTGAAAACATGGTTTTTTAAAACAATATATTTCCGACTGATACCAATTTTTCACGAACCGTCCCCCGGGGTCCGTATCGTGACTACCACAAGCCTGTCTTCAATAGGCCAGGGGCTGGCGACTAGCACCAAAGGCGTAATTTCCCTAAAAGTGGGAAGGTATTGCCATTATAAATCATAAATGCACACAACCAGAGTATAAGAGGAAGCAAACACTAAGTAAAAACTATATGACAAGTATGTTGAAAATAAAGGGGCCAGAAATACAAGCCCAACAGTAAAGTACAAGGAAAGGACAAATAAGTAGAACTAAAAAGGAAAACAACTAGAATGTGTGTAGCTGCTCCTGGATCGTCCACCATGGATCCTACCTAAAGGGTAGGTACAGATAGCCATCTCAGTGATCCACGTCCATTCGTCTCCTCTTGTTACCGACTCGTCATGAGGTCCACCTCCGGGCACTGTCCGGTCTTCGTACACTCTGCATCGGTCATCGTTTTCCATTGTTTGAATCCAACACAATAAGGTGTGGGCATAGCCTGTGCAGGTGTGAGTATAATGATACTCGGTAAGGACCCTGAGAACTTCAAGGTCTCACAAAAATCTAACAAGGATTAACCATAAAGTATGATTTCAATGGATAACCATTACTTAGGTATATGCCCATACATATAACTAAGTTATCAAGTAACCCATCTCAATCATGAGGAAAACACAAAGGTCATTAACTCAACTCAAACAATGATTTTTATTATCTAAACCATGCATACTAGAGAACTCATCCTCTGTCGGGTATAGTGGGAATGCAGCAACACCAGGCACTTCTCACTAACCTTGGACTACTGAGGTACTCCTCCTGTCGAGTACCGCGGGTCTGCTGCCAAACAGGTTGCTCCATCTACTGTGGGTATGCTACCAAATACATGGAGCTCCCCCAATAGCCTATATAGGTACTCCTCCTATCGAGTATTGTGGGTCTGCTGCCAACTACCAGACACACCATCCGCCATGGGTCTGCCGCCAAATACTGAGCACTCCCTTATAGGCGTGTCGAATCACTCTCAGTCGAATCGGTCAAGTATTCATTAGGTCTGTCTGCTACTAGCTCTCCGCACTCTGTCTTCTAGTCTCCGAGAGGATCCACTCCACGAGTTACTGGTCGATACTCCAAGTGTCACGAAGTCTCACGTGGAAGTCTCTCAAAGTACCTCCACATAATAGGGGTCTCAACGCAATAGACAGTGCGTCAATCGGACGCTCGGTCTATGAGTTAATAGCATTTTAGTCCTGAGGGTCCGGTTGGATTCGTGTATGAAACAGCTTGGCCGTAACTCAACTATACCCCGAACTCTAGTGGGATATACTCAAAGGGAAGATTACGCTACAAGAATACAGGTGCCGTTGACCATTTTTCAAATGCATGTTCGGTGCCAATGATATGGCCCAAGAAGTAAATGGGTCAGTAATGGGCATGGGTCCGGTCCGACCCGGTCGGACCGACTCGGCCCAACACAGTATGGGCCGACCTGGTCTGGGTCGACCCGGTCAGACATACTAGGTCTGACCCGGGCCATTGGTTGGGTCAACCTGTTATGTTTTGACCTGGCCCGGCCCAACGGACCGCGAGGGAGGTTCGGTCTGATAGTCGCCACGTAGGTGGTTCGGTAACTCGGCCAGGGAGACCAGGCCGGTTCGGCCAGCGACACTGCGAGTCAGCTTGGGAGGCCCGTGGCTGGGAGGCCAGTAGGTAGGCCGCGCAGGGCATGGCCAGGCCGGTTGGTCACCAGCAGGCCGTGGGTGCACCGGGCAGGGCGCCGTGGTGCAAGGCAGGCCGCCGGCAGGGGCCGGGTAGGCCTCTGGTGGGGCGCGGGGGTTCCAGGAAGCGGGTCGGTGGGGCGTAGGGGCACCAGCGGGGTGCAACGACGCTGGGTAGTGTGCCGCCGGGGCGCAAGGGTTTCGGGCAGCATGCCGGTGGGGTGCGGGGGCACTGGGCAGTGCGCCGGTGGGGCATGGGGGCACCGCGGGGGTGGCACGGTTCACAGAGGTCACGGGTAGCATGGCCTTTCTTCACCATCTTCATTGTCGTGGCCTCTTTTCCATGCCGCGTGGCTGCTTCGAAGAACATCAGAATGAAAATTTGATGGAGGGTGTCAGGCCATGTGAGGTCGGCCCGAACCCTCCACGTTTTGGAGGATAAAAAAAGTATCAACATAACTAGAAGATGATCATCAAAAACGTCCATAAAAATCCTTTTATATCCTTTGGAGAAGGTAAAAAAAGGGTACAATATCAACACAAAAATTAACCCATACCTTTTGATTGTCGGTTGTCGTTCGAAGTTCTTTGACGGTGTCGCAGGAGGAGACGAAGATGTCTGTCATTCTTTCCGTCCACCACACACTTACAATACAAGCTCATGTTTTTGTTTCATTAATACGATGAGGAGTGAAGATGCTCCACATTCGTAGGATCCGAGTGAGGAATTCAAAGGAAGAAGATGTCATCGGTGTTCTTCGCGTTCTTCGTTGGGAGATTTTCTCCCTAGCTTTTCTCTCAATTCCTCCACCAAAAAGTGAATGATGCCATTGAAAATAATAGGTTTGTTTTCTATTATTACGTTTTCATGTAACTAAAATAGAAGAATTAATAACCTGAAACACCTAATTAAAACATGAGGGGTGACATATTAAATTTAGGAGGATGCCAAGAGGCTTCCTTAATAAAATACAAGTGTTGGCGCAACAATTAATTGGGGGGTGGCATCATAAGGTTGGGAAAGTGGTCAGGGTGTTTCTCCCCATTTAATGGGAGTTTAGGAATTAAAGAGGGCCCCCTCCTTAATGAGGGGAGTTGGGGAAGTTATCATATCCTCCCATTATTATGGGGGTTAGGCCCCGTGTGGTCCCTACCTTATTTATTCCCCCATGGGTGGTTGAATTCAAGTGGGCCCCACCATCATAACCTCTCATGGGAGGTTAAGGTGTTGTGGCTCCCACCTCCAACTCCCAAGTGGATGTTCTAACTACCCGCACTCACAGCTTAAAAATAAAATAAAGTGTTGTACGTTATATTAATATTTTTTTTAATAATAAGCTAAAAACTACCATTTGTTCTTAACTCACTACCATTGTAGTGAAAGTCTTCGTATGTGAAAACTAGCACTGCTAGTTCAACGATGCCCTCAGATTTCAATTTTGAGCACCAGTTAAAAAGTTATAAAAATACACACATACATTTACTGAACGTACCTACACTGAACTTTAGAAATTGATTCTGGGCACACCGATCCTCGGATTCAAGCACCGTCAGAAACTGCGGACTTGTAAAATTCCCATGTATTTTAAAAAAATATCACGGGAATTCCAAGTCTTTACATATAATCATACGACATTAAACCCATAATCACTATGTAACATAGAAAATAAGGATGTAATATATCCCAATAAAGAGAAATTAAGATAACACACCATTGACATCATGCTTCCCATTTGTTGAACATTCATTAGCCTCTTGTATAATGGTTTTAAAAATGTTATTAATGAATTCTATAACCATATTCATATTTATTATATCATAAATGATCCTCTTATAACATATTATCACCTATTCATTAACAATTTTGTAATATTATTAACATTTTGAATGATAATTTTTTAGTTTTCTCATACATGTTTTGTCATAGAAGTCATGATTCATTTTCATATGTTACATTTTAATCATATAAAAAATTATATTCTTGTTATAAATAACAAATTTATGAATTATTTCTATCTTTATAACCATCCATGTGAGGAATTAATGGTAAATATTATATCGGTTCATGAGGAGGTAGTCTTCCATACACGTGGGTGATGGTTTTGTCACCCCATTAGATAGAGAAATAGATGGATAAATATTATAAATTCAACACAATAAAATATATGTATATGATATACAATGTTTTTATTGTGTTGTAATTATTAGTACATAATTTAAAAATATAAAATAAATAAAAAAAGTAAAATATTTGTTAATATAATTTCCTCCACTTTATGTGACCTCTGGATTTCTTTTTAAGGACCATAATGATGGTATTTAGAAGATAAAAAAACTCATAATCTAGTTTAAGGATGTTTAGATGTTTTTTTTCATGGTTTGGTTGAGAAAAATTCCTCAGGTTGGTGGGAAAAATAGGGGAGTGGGGGAGTCCCATACATGAAATTACTAAAAATATTTGATTATAAAAACATAATTTTCTTATTAAAGATGCATAAATCCTCCCGGATTTCAAAGAAAATATATTTTATGGTCTAAATAAGTTCAAACAATAAAATTTGGATATGTTTATATGTTATATTAAAACATTTGATTTGGTTTAACCCCCTCGTTAACAAATTTTAACCAAAACCATGGTAATTTTTTTCAATTCTATTTTATTATAAATTAATTTATAAGGAAAGAACTGAAAAAAATCAAGGGGTGCAATTTTAGACCATATACCTTCCACATTTTTATCTATAAATATTTTTGATAATTTTTAAATAATTTAATAATAAAATATTTTCCAATAAATAACATTAAATTTATTTAAATATCTATTCATATATATTGAATTTAAAGACATTAGGATTGAAATGGAGTTTATATGTATGATTTTTTACAAACAATTAATAATTATTATATGCCATAAATGTCACATGTCACCATTATTCATAAAAAATATAAATTTTTATATTTTTTAAAATAAATTACTTTTAATTTTTCTATTTCTTGGACGAGCATTGGGTAAGATTTGTATATAAATTTAATGAAATTATACAATCTATAAAAATTAAATAGAAATAAAAAAATCACAAAAATTAATAAATTATTCTAGAAAGAAAAGTTTGGATTCATTCAGAACATATTTTTAACCCAATATGAATTTATAATATAAATTAATTGAAATAGAGTGACATTTTGTAATTTCATATTACATAAAATAATATAAAGGTCATTATTAAAGAAAATTGCCAAAAACATTACATGTATTAGAATATTTTATGAATATTGTAAATTTAATCTAATTTAACAGAAATAATTGACATTTTATATAAATTATTAATGAGTTGTAACATCATTTTTAACCTTAATTATTCGATTTACCCTTACACACAAGATAAATATTTACCATGGTTACTATTCAATATGCATAAAAAAGATCCAATTAAAAAAATATGAAAATGATGAATCCAAATATGGAATAAAATATATAAAATTATATCTTTAGAGGTGGTATAAATTAATTTAAAAATAGTCTCACAAAATGTGATAAAAATAGTTTTTTAGAAAAAATTTAATTTTAAATTCAAAAATAAACTTATACCAAAATGTATTATAATTAGAATTTCTATGTAATTTATTATATTTTTAATATTCAAAGTAATTTTTGCATTTTATTATAAAATATGAAAAATAATAATACTTTTAAATTACATGATTTAATGAATAAAATATAGATTTAAAAATATTGTCATTATTCACTATTCACATAAAATGTCAATTTTTTCATAAAAATCCCATAAGTTTACCATAAGATAATTTTGATATGATAATTTGGAAAAATAATATCCCTTTTATAAAATAAAATCAATATTTTCATTGAAATTAAATATAATTATATGTGGGAAAAATGAAATTAAAAACCAACTTTGAAGAAAATTTATTTTTGAGGCATAAAATCAATTAATTGAAATTTGATTACTTATTTATTATGAATTAATCTGTAAATTTATATTTAGAATGAAATTTAAAATTATATTTTATAATTTAGTTTCTCAAATTCGTACCCTCCAATTCAATAGGTATGTTATAATTATAAAATATAAATAATATTATTTCATGGTTTGTTTAAGATCAGTGTTGCGCGTAAAATATTCTACCAAAAATAGTATTTTCTAAAAACAATATAAACTAAAATCATGGGGCATTACATAACATCCTCAAAATATAGCTCCCACATCATGTTCTATTAAAATATTATTAATATTTTTTAAATTTGATACCAATAAATGTGACCCAATTTTATCCATCCACAAATTTAAAAATTAAAAGAAAATATTGTATCAAATACATTCCCAATGAACTTTTAGGTTTATATTTGTAGTGAATTAAAAAAACACTTACATAACTACTTGGATACATAAACTAATGGTTCATAAAAATCTACATCATATTAAACTAGGTTCTTCATATCTAGTAACCTTATTAGGAGTAAAAAAAATATTTCTTCACATCCCAGGAGAAATAAACCATAATAATGGTGAGAAAAAATTCTCAGTAATGGTAATAATAATAATAATAAATTTAATTTCATCAGCAAGAATAAGATTAAAATAATGGTTTCATGAAAAAATATATGTGGATTAGCATAACATAATATAATTCATAACCATTAAAACTTGAATCACTAAACATGTTACATGATTTAAATATTTAACAAAGGTAAGTGTAGTAGGAATCAATAAGAATGATCCATGTGATGTCAATATTGATCAAAGGAAACACTAAAAACAAATATAAATAAAAAGAAAACATGTTGATATCTTGGATCATTATTTTCATATATCCCTTATAATAACTCTTACAAGTTGAATAACCAGTAATTTAAACTTAAAATATAATTATCTTGAGAAAATAATCATTACCCAATGCATTGAAGGGCGATATCAAGCTCACCAATCATGATGAGGTATATTGGGCTCACCCATCATTGTGATCTATATCAAGTTAACCTTAAATACAAAATAATTTCCATGAACCATAACATAATCATAACACATGAATGCTTGTATTTTTCAACATAATAATTACTACTGTTCATTATAACTTGATTAACCCATCGAAAAGATACAAGTTCCATGAAAATATAATAATCCATATAGAGAGGGTGATATCATTAAATTATATCCCCATGGGAGAATAAGTAATATCAAGGGTTATTTCCATTAATGAGTATAAATTCCATAAAAATATCATTAAAAAAATCATGTGGAAAATACCATTTAAACGTTGAGAATCACTTTTAAAAATAAAAAATTCCCAAAGTATTACAGAAATAATTTTATTTGAAAATATACTTGGATAATTATAATGTTATATTAAAATAATATGGTGGTTATGTGGGTGGAAAAACCTAATCATTACATAAATGTTAAAACTAAACATTATTTTCAATTTTGTGTAAATATAGTCAAAGGTAACCCATTCATAAAATGAAATTGAAATTAATTTTAAAAACATTCAAAAGATGTTGATACTTTTTGTATTATAAATTTATGAAATATTTTATGTTTATAAAATAATATTCATAACTTTTTTTACAATTAAAGGATACTAAATAGATTGATCCCAGAAATAAAATGTGATACATGATTAGTATCACTTATAAAAAATATCATTGATGTTTATTTAATAACAAAGGGAGAAAATGGAAATTAAAAATTTAAACCATATTCATAATAATATTATAGAAAAATATTTTTTTCATGAAAATAAAATCATATGATTTATGATTTCTCCCAAAGGAACCATAAAAATAAAAATTCATGAAAAAAGATTTATTATTAAAAAAAATCCATTACTGATTCGGTAACTTTTGAATCGAAAGTTGTTGAAAAAAAGATTATGATATCTCTCTTTAAATGCCATAAATTTCATATAGTCTTATACAAAATTCATCTTTGAGGTATTATGTACACCATTTAGTGGAACAATGGTTCATAACATGAATCATGTCTCATAAAAAATATATTGATACAAATAAAACCCTTCCAAAGATCATAAAATTTGAAGAAATAATTAATCCATGAAGTTATTATATGAACATATGTAAATATATAGAATGAAATTAAATATTCAAATAACAAAATTTGGTGATCAATTCAGACATAATCATTTCATAATGTTGTTAATGAAGTATAATTATAACCCAATGAACGAAAATAGATTTCAGAAACCCCTTACCAATTGGAAACATTCAATTAAATTCTCATTTGATGAAATAATTTGGATTTTAAAATAAAATACTACTATGTATGAAGGATTAATTATATAAAATATAATATTTTCAATATATACACCTTATAAAATAAATTTTGTGAATAACATTAAAATATTCCTCAATGAAAGGAAAATGTGACAAAATATCTTACCTCCATTCTGGACATACCATGTATTCCATTGAACTCCTACAAAATAAACATATATCAATTATTTAAATTTTAAATAAAATATTATATGTTTGTTACTTTATCGGTAAACCATTTTTTCATTTATCTCAATTTCTTATTTAAATACGTAATTAGTTAAATCCATATTTTGTGTTTTAAGGATGTTTTGTTCATGATTTTAAAACAACTTCAGTATTTTGACCATGGTCAATGTTGTAATTGGTATATCATGATCAAAATTATAATAATTAAATAATTATAATTTTTATATATTAAATATTCATTTCAGACACACTATTATAGATGATTTTCAAAAGTTAATTACTTTATAATCATAGTGGTGGTAAGTCAAATGTACACATGACTAATGTCTCCAATTTTCAATGATCATGAGGTAAATAAGTTAATTATTATTTTAAATTTATAAATAATTTATTATATCATAAATATAATATTATATCTTTAAATACATTATATAATCCGTTCATGTGATATGGTGAAGAAACAAAAATCACTTCACTTCATGGAGGTGGTAATCCATACATATGCACAAATAACATAATAATTTTTCATTGGATGAAAAGGTAAGAAAATAGATGATATATTATCTCTCCAGAATTATAATTATTTCATTAATATCATAAATTTATATATTAAATAAATCCTTATTAAAAATAAAAAGAGGGGGTGATGGAAAATGAAATGCATTGCTTTGTGGAAGTTGTCGTCTAAGCGTACGCATGAATGATGTTTTTGTTTCCTATTAGATGAAAATAAGAAGAAAAATAGTTTTAATAATGTAATATTAACACATTATTGTATAAGGGATAATTATTTTATCATATAATCTTTTTTATGAATATTTTAATGCGGTATAAGAAGAAATAAATTTAATGAATTTTGATTGGATGATTTTCTATTCTTTATTATACCTCCTTTACATCGACTATTAAGGACCCATAGAATAGTTTTTAAAAATAAAAACATATATAATTAGTGGATATATAATTTTATAAGAAAATTGTTCATATTTTGGTCTTTCTAGAATGATTAATTTAGTACAAAGAAGTTAAATGAGGGGTTCCTTTTTATTGGGATGCATTTTTAGATATCTAGGAAATATGATAATATAATATGTGTATAACTCATGTAGAGTGGATCTAAAATGTCATGGATTTTATAACAAGGAGAATATGGTCTTAATATAATCATCCAATCAAATTTATATAGTATTATATATTATTTTAATCTTTATCATCTGGGTTAACCCCATGGTTATCCAATTTCAACCTTAACTATGGCAATGTTTTTTCAACATTAATCGGTTATAATTTTAATTATGAGATAAAAATTGGTTCATAAATTACCAAGGGATGAAATTTATGACCATTTATAAAACTAAATCTTATATTTAAATATTTTTTTGGATTTTAAATAATTTAGTAACATTTTATTTAACATCAAATATTATTAATGTCATTTTGAAACTATTCATTTTTTTTTGACAATAATGACGTTATGATATAAATGGATTTAGAATAAAATTCATTTATAAAAAAAATTATATTGGTATATAAAATTATTGGAATACTATAACTCATTGAAACAATATTATTGTAAGGTATTGGACTTCTAATGTTGTACAATCTTGTTTATGTTTTATTTTAAATCTATTAAAATGTTTAATGAAATATTTTTCAGATATATGCATGGAAAAAAGGGTGTAACGATTGTATGATATGTTAAATAGAGGGTAAAGAGGCCATCCAGTGTAGATTTTATGGTTGACACACATTTAGTATTAACCGTGTGCTTGAACCATGCACCATAGAGAGGGGTGGTGCATGGTTGATAAAACCATGCTTGGTGGGGGACTAAACCATTAAGTCTTGGAAAAATCCTTCCCACATGGATACCACATGGTTTTTCGAACCATGTACCAGCCTTGAAAATAATTTAACCTAGGATCCATTTTAGAAATAGGGTGCCATAAGGATGGCACATGGCTTGTCCTACAATAAGGCCAAGCAGTGGGACTCATTAAAACTGGGAGTTTTACCATTTCCCCCCTTAGGTTAAAATAACACATACCTAGTTTTATTCTCTATTCTTTATACCACAACCAAGTGTTGTAATATTTTCTTGATAAACATTTCAAGGATGGATTTCCCTCATATCTAATCCCGTTGGAGAATCTTTGGGTGCAGATCTATTCTTTGGGTGAGTCTCACACTCCTTCCATATTTTTTTGAATTAGGATTTTTGGAATAATTATTCTTCATCCAAAGCACTATAAACCACCTTTTATTTCAGCGGATCCTAGGTTAGATCTTCGATTAGTGTTTATATTTTGGTCAAACACCAAAGCTGATCCAGTGTTCATCTACGAATTTTAGGTAGGTGGTCTATAAGTTATATACCATAGACTTTATTTTTGTTTTATGTGTATATGGTTATTCTATTGTACATTCTAGTTGTGAGTTTTATGTCCATGGTATGAATTTATATATTGGTTTGTTAAAACCTCAATTTAACACATCAAGAACCTCATGGGATGCACTAAGGTCGATTTGACCAGGATAGAGGCTACCCATGGCATGTCCAACATTCATGAACATGGGTTTGTGTTATTAAATATGAAGATGAATGGTTTATATGATGAAACCTATGATCGTTACCTTTATAATTTTATCACTATCATATGAAAGGAAACCAATGAGATTTATGCTTAGATTGTTAATGCAGATTGTGAAATGAAATTGATGTTAGTTGTGTTTTTTTGTTTTAACATGGAATAATGAGGAATTTGGAATAATGTTAATGTGTTAAATGTGTAATAAATTCTAAATAAAAAATATGTTAATGGGAAAACACATTAGGAAGGTATATTTTATGAATGTATTATGGTTTATAAATGGTAAGTGTGTCGAATGAGTTATGGTTTTTGATTTTTATATAGGGTGAATAGTTAAAGAATATTGTGACCATGTATTAGTGGTATGATAGGGGTATAGGACATTAGGATATACACCTATAAGTTAAGTTATATTGAGGATCTAATCCCCAACCCTATAATTCACGGGTTTGGGAGTCATACTAAGGAACTATGCCCTTAAGTAATGTATGTGATGTGAATATCTAGAGTTTGGATCTGAGGAAAGTGTTATTTTTTGAATTGTTTGGTGTTTTACTTTATTATTTATGGAACTAGATTACTCCCCATTATGCCTATTTAATATTTCCAACCTATTATTAAGTTTATTTGATGAAAATTTATGACCCATGGAATACATTGTGAATGTGGATAAAGTGAATCTTGTTAACTCATGGAACCCAATTTATCTCATATTTGTCCTATTATTTTTTAGGAAACTTCATACATTATATGTTATAATGGATATATTTTGGACACTATATGTGGTGGAATACTGAGTTTTACTCACACCATTCTCAGTACGCCATTGGGTACCTATGTAGACTTCATGGTTGAGAGTATGGATGAGGGAAAAGGCCCTATCCTAGATAGTTTAATTTAGAATGGGATATGCATGGACAAGGGAATCATAATTTGAGTTGGGATTCATTTTGGTATTTTTAGATTGTATTTTTTTGGGGTTTTGTTAAACATTACACTATTTGATATAACATTATCATGTTTACTTTATTTGCGGGCTTGTATCCTATTGGCGGAATTTGATTTTCCATGCATGTTTATTGTTTAATTTTTTTCTTTACTTTCTATTTAATATGTAATGGATTACTCTGATGATGAGGGTTTAACCTCTATATGTATACTATTTGAACCCTCTAACTTGTTTTCATCCTCTAGAATATGGGGAGGCATGCCTAACATCATGTGGAGGACCAGATTGGGGAACTAGATTAGTGAAACGTAGTTCGGGATATAATAAATTTGTATCGAATGTGTTTTTTTATTTTTTGTTGTCATAATATTTGGGAATAGTATATAACAGATTATGATGGGTTGGGCCATGTTAATGAGTTCATGCATGAGAAAAGCTTACCCATGTATGAGGGAATGAAAATTACCTAGGGTGGGATTGTTGTTTGTGATATATTTTATTATGGTTGGGTGATATTTCACCTTGTGTTATGAACTTTTTGTGTAATGTTACTATTTTATGGTATTTTTCTTATAGATTAAATTGAATGAGGTTCTACATAAATGAAAAAATTTAGGCACATAAGGCTATATGTGACACGAATAATGGTAGGAACAGACATGAAAAGACATGTGGGATGTGAGGGACATAATGCATTTCAATTTGAAATAAACAGTGTCTAATAAAGCTGATGTAATTAGGTAAATAGAAAAGAATTTAATGTAATGGATGAATAATATTTCCTAATAAAGATTCATAAATGGGTAAAAATTTGGTTGGGATGAGTTGTAAGGATAAAAAGGTTCCTAAAAGATAAATATTTATATTTTAAAGGATTAATGGTTAAAAATGGTGTCTAATGAAAAAATTATGTCTATGTCAGTTGGTCTACATCATGTTTACAATGAACCATGTTAGGGATGGATAAAGAGAGTGTTGTAGATGTGACTATATTCAATAGTATATTTCATGTATAATTGGTTTTTTATCTTTTTTACAGAGCATTATTTAGTAGAAATTATGAAAGGCTTATTTTATTTGTATGAGACATGTGTTTAGAATTGTAGATAGATTCCCCAATAATGGTGTGGTATAATCAGTCAATATGAGTATATAACCAAGAATGATCCTCCAATAGTGGATAAAGAATCCATGTTGATCCACAGTAACGTAGGGGAGGATATGATCCATGAGAACATATATCGTTATGGGAGGATTATAGAATGTGACGTAGGGTGGGTTGTGGCATGTATTTTTGATCAGACTAAAGAGTTTCAGTTGAAGGAAACTATAATGTCAACTATAGAGGGTATAACTGGGCTAGTTCAGTTTAGGATAGAGTCCGTCCAGATTATTCTTGGCCCCATAGAGGCACCTCATCAAAGGAGAGTAATTTAAGGGGCTTATATGTTGTGAGGACCAGCGAACTACTGGTGGGATATTCTGATTCAGAATGAGCATGGAGAAGTTTTTTTGTTGATGTATTTACAATAATATCATATATAAAATTCTTATATGATGTACTTGAGGAAGGATAAGGCCACATAGTTTATGAGGTGGACCCAAGGGACTATGATAATTATGGATTATACTATCCACTTCAGATACTTGAAACACAATATTGTAATGGGATGAGGTTGCTATAATGAAATTTTTTTTGGATGAACATAGACATGAGGTCATGTCCTAGATTAATATCTTCCATTTAAAGTTGTTTATAGAGGTAGTGGACCATTCCCTTATTTTAGAGGGGAAAATGAAGAAATATTTTGGTGGTGAACATGTGGTTCCAGTTTGGTGACACAATGGTGCGCGATTCGATAATAGGAAGAACCATTTTTAGAGAATTCAAT
Source organism: Viscum album (assembly GCA_963277665.1). Lineage (NCBI taxonomy): Eukaryota > Viridiplantae > Streptophyta > Magnoliopsida > Santalales > Viscaceae > Viscum > Viscum album. Next base: position 193,975,277 of record OY728122.1, read on the forward strand.
AGGTTGGTGGCAGAATGATTACCTAGGTAATAGGTTTGAACTATTAAGGTGGTGACTAGGTGTTTTGTTGTTAATGCATATGTTTGGGACACATGCATGGCCAGTGCCCCCAACCACTATTCGAGTGATGTGTGTGTGTGAGGATGGGGAATGTGTAGAGGTTATATAGGAAACCCTCAACAGTTGGGATGCGATGGAGGATCATGGTCGATAAAAATTGCAGGTAGGGGGTGGTTACCCCATACCAAGTAAGAAGATCAAGATCTACTATCCATACTAGTAAGGTAAGTGGATGTGGTACGCCAAGACAAGGTCACCATTATCATATTCGTAATGTAGCAACACATTCTCATAACCAAACCCAGATTAGAGGGACATGTCATATCTATATAGTTATGTTGGTGATGAGGCGAGACCATCTATTTTTTGAGGTACACTTCTTACAACTTCTTTAATTTATAGTTATTTATTTGATACATTTTACACATTTTAATTTATATATTCCAATTTTTTGAATATCTTGGGTCTAGATGTGGAATTTATGTGCGGGTTTATGTTTATTGATAAAATTTTAAGAATATGAGAAGAAAATATCTATAAATGTAAGGAGTGTACCCTTAATGATGGTTGGAACTATTTTCTAGGGGAATTATTTGTTCTCAACAATTCATATTTTGATCTGATATTGGGGATAGATTGAAAAGTATTGTATTAGGCCCATATTATTTTTTTCCACTGTAGGGTGATGTTAATATACCTAGATGAGAATAATTATATTCATTGTGTAGAAGGGGATATCCTGGGAGGCCATGTAGGGACCGTTCATCAAAATTTGAGATAGATCAAAACCCAAGTTTCATGTATTTTGTTTGATTATGGGGGACTCTATGAAATTATTCTTACTCATGTGATGGATCTGTTTCAGGATGTGTTCCTAAGGTAATATTGGGGTTGCCTCCCTAGATAGATGTTGGGATTATGATTGTGTTGATACCATGAGAAGAACCTATTAATTTTATTCCATGTATAATGGAACTGATAGAGAATCATGAACATAAAAATCCATTAGAAGAATTAGAAAATAAAGGGTTTATTCATTTGATTACAGGACCTTGGTGATCTGTAGTTTTGTTTTCTATAAAGGATGAAGAGATGTTTCAATTATGTGTTGATTATAAGTCATTGAATTTGATGATAGTTAAGAAATGCTATCCTCTTCTATGAATCGATGAACTTTGTGACCAACTGAGATATGATTCTAGGTTCTCAAAAATTGAATTGAGATCATGGTATCAAAGGCTGAGGGGGATACCTTTTACAATGTCATGACTACTTTAATGAGATGATATGGTTTATATATGTTTTTTGTGATTTCATTCGGGTTGAGAAATGATCCCATAGTGCTAATGACCCAAATGAATCAAATATTTCACCCATACCTAGAATAGTTTGTTAGTTTGTTTGTGAATAAAATCTTGATGTAATCCAAGAATCATGATGATAATTCAGAAAATCTTGACATCATCCGATGTACACTAAGAGAGAATAGGATATATTCCAATCTATCTATATTTCATTTATGGAATGTCAGGGTATAATTATTTGGTCACATTATCTCTAAGGGAGGTGTTTCAGTAGACCCCGAGAAAGTGAAAGATGTTGTACCTTAGGAGAATCCAAAGAATGTTTTTTATATTTGAAGATTCTTGGGATTGGAGGGATGTTATCAATGTCCCAAAAAAGATATATCCCATTTAAAAACACCACTTCCACACAATAACCATAAGGTCATCATGTTTTAATGGTATGGGGAATGTGAGGATGTTATATAGGTGTTAAAGGAGTAGTTGTCTACTATACCATTTATTATCCTACCTGAGTCGGGTAATGAGTACACCTTATTTTATGATGCAATTTTGGGTTGGGATACAGGTAGTGTTGATGAAGGTTGAACTGGTTGAGACGTATGGGCCATGATAGTTGAGGCCTCATGAATGAAATTACTCTACACATGTTCTTCAGTTGGATGTTGTTGTTTATTCTTTAAAATGCTTGCAGCATTACCTATTGGGTGAAATATTTACTATGATTATTGATCATAACAGTCTTATGTACATCTTCATATATCCTGATTTTCATATTTCATATTGGATATGGGTTGCGTTCATTTATTCCTTTAGATTTGATCTAGTCTACACATTTGGAAAATTAAACATAGATAAAGATTCTTTGAGTCAGAATACTCGAACTCAGGTAGTTCAGGAATCCAATTTTTAGTGTAGGATGATGGATTTGGCTGCATAGATGAATATAGAGGTTTAGGATGGAAAATTGAAGGAAATACTTGCATCCTTGGTAGTTGAGTCCAAGATCAGGAGACAAATTATGAAGATAATGTTTAATGATTCAGAGTGTTTGGCCTCGAGGAAGTTTTTGATGGTGGGGAGTCCCCCTTAAATTGTATTGTTGATGAGGATGATATTTTTTATGTTCACAGAAAGTTTTTCTTTCCTTCTTGTATACGGAAAGAGTAATAACATTACATTCAGGATTCAAAGTGGGTGGTGCATCTTGGAATTACCATCATGTACCACGACTTGTGTAGAATGTATTGGTGTATGATGAAGAAAAAATAGGTTTTTAGGTTTTTTTATATGATCATACACCTGTTAGTAGGTTAAGTACTAGAATAAGTGTCTAGATTATTATTTGTAGTTGTTCACCATTTCAGAATAGATGTGGGATGGCGTTACGATGTATTTTTGTGGTAGTTCTATTGAGGATGCCTCAGAAAAATGATGTGATATGGTTAGTTGTTGATTGGTGGAATAATATCTCAAGATTATTACTAATTTGAGAGACCATTACTATTGAAATGTTTTGTGATTTATAATTTTAGAAGATAGTGAGTCTTCATGATGAAACATGGACTATAGTTCTAAATCATGTTCCAAATTTCACTTTTTACTTGAGGTAGGGGTTATAGAATGATCTTGGTACTCATGTGTTTTTTAGTACAAACTTCCAGCAACATAACAATGGGCAGTCATAACATACTATTCCGGTGGTAAAGGAAATTATAAGGTCATGCATCCTAAAAATGGATTGATGTTAGGAGAAGAACATGGAACTTATGGAGTAAGACTATTACAATAGTTACCAGATGAACATTTAAATGAAACCATATGTGGTGATCTATGGAAGGTCATACATATCTCTATTATGCTAAATTGAGGCTAGGAAATCAGGGTTGTTGGGACTTAGTATCATATAAGAGATTTAAGAACATGTTTAGTTGATTCAGAAATGTTTTTCTATAGATCAATGTTGGTAGAAATCATATTCTAATCGACATTGTCGAAATCTAATTTTTAGGGTGGGTGATAATGTGTTCTTTTTTTTGTATCTAAGGTTGTGTAATATATGTATTAAAATTAGGGTATGTAGGTGCTCAGGTATGTGGGTCCATTTGAGATTGTAGAGAGGATATGATCAGTTGAATACAAATTTTCTCATCCAAAATTGAATAATGGAATGAAATATGTTTTAAATGTGTCACAGATTTGAATGTATCACCCAGAATATTGTCACATGATATAAGTAGATGATACCAAGCTTGTGGATAATGCATCCTTTGAGGGTCATTCAGTTTTTATTTTGGATAATTATGAGAAATTATTATTATGAAAGTTAGTTTCATTGGTTCAAGTGATATGATAACATGGAAATGTTAAAAATGAAACCTAGGAAAGTAAATAAAACATATTAGATAAGTGGCCAACACATTTTGCCATGGAGAATAAATGATATTTTGGAAAATGGCTCGAGGAAGAGCCTTTATAATATAGGGAGGTTGTAATATCCCAACATTCTAATAATATAAGTTATTGTTTATTTTTTGGTTTAAATCCTTAAAAAAGGTTAATTATTTTTTTAGAGAATGGAGGGACTTAGGGGTGTCCCCAGGTTTTAGGATGCAAAATAGGGCGGAGAGGCCATCCACTTTTTGTTTCAAAATTAGTGCATAGTCAGTACTAACTATGAACCAAAACTGTGAACCTTAGAGAGGGGTGGTTCATGGTAAATAAAATCATGCATGGTGGAACACTAAAAAATTTGGTCTTGGAAAGATACATCCCTCTTGAATACGAAATATTTTTCCAAACCGTTCTGCTCACCCAGAAATCATGTGACCCAAACTACCTCTTTGAAAAAGGGTGGTGCACTTGTAGTGCACGACTTGGCCACATGTGTGGGAAAACCATGAAACACATTAAATATGGGGTTTTTTATTTTCATCCATAAATCCTTAAGAATTCACACTTTATTTTCTTCCACTTTCTTCCTAAAACTGACAAGGGTTACAATATTTTTCTTCCAAACATCCCAAAGATCTATCTACCTTATTTCTATGTCATTTGCAGCATCATTGGGTGAATATTGATGATTTGGGTGAGTATAACACTCCTCTATCCTTATTTTTATAGATTAGGGTTTCTGGAATCATTCTTGTTCTTCTAAATCTCTACAAACCTATTTATCTAGTGGATCCTTGGTTGGAACTTTGAATGTTGTTTATATTTTGATCAAAGTTCAAGGTTGAGTGAGTGTTAATCGATGAATTTGAGGTTGGTGTTATACAAGTTATATCCCATAACCTTGATCATTTTTTTACATGTATATGGTTGTGATATATTAACATCTTATTATGCATTTAATTTCATCAATAAGATTTTATAAATTGGTTGGTTAAATGACGAATTGAATCCCTCATGATCCCCATGGGATTTATTAAGTTAGACCAGATATGAAGAGAGACTAATCTTTGGATGTTCTACATTTGTGAACATTGGATTGAGTTATTAAATATGAAATTGAATGTTTTATGAAATTGAACCTATGGAATTATTTTAACATGTTACAATGGTTTTATAAAAGATATCTAATCAGAATTGTGTTTATAATTTTAATGTGGATTATGAAATAAAATTGATGTTAATTATGATTAGTTGAAAACATAGAATATGGGGGAATTTTGTATAATGTAAATTTATTAAATGAGTTATGACTTATATATATAAAACATGTTAATGTTTAAAGACAAGAAGAAAGGGATATATGTTGAATGAACTATTGTTTGTAAATGGTATGTCTTTTGAATGTGTTAAGGTTTGTGATTTGTATATATGTGAAATGGTTAATAATGAATGATCACATGGATTACTTGTATGATTTAGGAAATGGACTTGAGGATATATGCCCATAGATTGGGATAAAATGAATCATTAATCCCAATTACTATAATTCATGGGTTAGGGAGTCATACATAGGCTCTATTCCCCTAACAAATTCATGTTATCAGAATACCACGATCGAGGTTCTGAGGTAAGTGATATTTATTATCATTTTTAATTTTTTACATTAGGATATAGGGAACTTGACTCCTCCCCATTATGCATAGTTTATATAAAAAATATAGGCCTAAGAGTATTTGATGAAATTTTCTAACCCATGGAACAAATAATGAATGTGGATAAATTAAATCTTGTCAACTCATGGATCCTGATTTGACTTCTGTTTGTGTTTTTATTCATTAAGAACTCGCATACACTATCTATATAGACATGATATTTTGTAGACAATATTGGCGGAGGCATATAGATTTATCCTCATAGAAGTGTTTGAGCCTTTTCAAATTGACAGTAATCCTTTGTCCACTCTTCTAATGAAAAACCTATATAGAACCAAAAGGGTAAAGATTAGTAATGGTATAAGGACCGAGACATCGAGAATGAAGATTACATGGGTGGATCATTATCCTATAATTATACACGAGGAACTTCTCACCAATATGAATCTTTCCTTGATGAATCATTCTATCATGGATATACTTTTTCTTCACTTTATATATTTGGGAGTTCCCATATGCATCACGTTGAATTTCTTCCAACTCTTGAATTTGAAGTTTCCTATGCTCACCTGCATCTGATAGATTCATATTACATTGTTTAACAGACCAATATGTGTGGTATTATACCTCCACTAAGAGGTGAAAAGCACTTCCAAACAAAATTATGTATGGTGACATTCCTATTGGGGTTTTAAAAGCAGTACAGTACGCCCAAAGGGTATCATCCAAGTGCAAACTCCAATCCTTCCTATTGGGTTGTACAGTTTTTCCAACATTCTATTAACTTCCCGATTTGATATTTTTTCTCGTCTGTTAGTTTGGGGGTGATATGAAGTGGAGACATTATTACCAACCCCATACTTACGAAGCAAATTTTATACATTACAGTTGCAAAAATGGGAACCCTTTTCACTAATGATGAATCTTAGAAAACAAAACCAACTAAAAATTTGTGACTTCCCAAAGTCAACAACCCCTCAAGAGACATCGGACTTAGTGGCCTTTTCTTCTATCCATTTCGACATGTAGTCCATAGATAATAAGATATACACAAAGATAAACTAATTTAGAAAAGTCCCTATGATGTCAATGTCCCATGCATCAAAAATTTCACAAAATAACATGGGCTATTGAGGCATTTCATTCCTATTGGAGATATTCTGTGTGAATTGACAATGAAAACAAGACTTTCAAAATCTATGGGCATCCCTATATAATGTTGGCCAATAATGTCCTGAGTCAAGGACCTTATGAGCTGTACGTTGAGGTCCAAATTGTCCCCCAGAGGCTAATGTGTGGCAGAATTTCAAAATAGAGGAGAACTCATGGTCAGGGACACACCGACGAACTATTTGGTCACCAAAAATTCTCCACAAATATGGGTCATCTCAAATGTACCACCTAGAATCATGCTCATGTCATTGGTATTGTGATGTGATGAAATTAGTGGGGACCTTAGATGTTGTAAGAAAATTAATAATGTTCTTATATCAGGGGTAAGTTCCACAACATCATAAAGGTTCTCATGGGGGAAGAACTCTCCAATGGGTAGGGGTGAGTCAACATGGTGGAGAAATAATACTAATGTTGTTAGCTAAAAAAATTTTCACTCCTCTCTTCTCATGAATCTGAAGGTCTTACTCTTTAAGGAGGATCATCCAGCGAATGAGGTGGGGCCTGGATTCATGTTTCATTAGGGGGAAATGAAGGGAATAATGATCAGAGAATACAATGATTTTTGACCCAATAAAAAATGAACAAAATTTTTCCAAGGAAAACACAATATAAAGTAGTTCTTTTAAAGTGGTTGTGTAGTTTCCTTGGGTTGGGTCCAGGGTACGTGATGCATATGCAATGACACGAGAAGCCTTCTCAACCCTTTGTGATAAAACTGGCCCAACTACAATGTTAGAGGTATCACACATAATTTCAAAGGGGAGATCCCACCTTGGTGGTTGGATGATGGGAGGTGATGTGCGACTCATTTTTAGTGAATTGAAAAAATCCTCTGTTTTTAATATCAAAATAAACTTCATAATCATTTTGTAATTACCAGGATAAGGGAAGTGTGATATAACTGAAGTCTTTAATGAATCAGTGGTAAAACCCAGCATGACCTATGAACGATCGCACCTCACAATCACGTTTTGGTTATGAAAGTGTTAAAATTAATTCAATTTTTGATTTATCAAATTAAATTACCTCTTTTGAAATAACATTCCAACAAACAATCCCTTTTTCAACCATGAAATGTCATTTCCCATAATTAAAAACAAGATGTTTTTCTATGTAATGACAGAGGATAGAACCTAGGTGAGACAAACAATCATCAAATGATGTTCCATAAAATGTGAAAACATACATAAAAACATCCATGAAATTCTCTAAGTACATAGAAATAATACTCAACATACATTGTTGAAATGTACTAGGATCATTACAATGACCAAAATGCATCCTTATGTATGTAAATGTGCCGAATGGACTAGTAAATGTTTTCATTTATTGATCCTCAAGGGATATATGGATTTGGAAGTAACCCGAATATCCATAAAGAAAACAATAACGGGACATAACATCCAATCGTTCTATCATTTGGTCAATGAAATGTAGTGTAAAGTGGCCCTTTTGTGTGGCATGATTCAGTCGACGATAGTCAATACATATTTTCCAACTATTTCTCACACGTGTTGGAACCAATTCATTCCTTTCATTTGACACCACTATTATTTCTGTTTTATAAGCACAATTTTCACTGGGCTAAACCATTTACTATCAGATATAGCATAAATGATCCCTGTAACAAGTAATTTACTAACATCCAATTTTACCACTTCAATATTAGTGGGATTCAAAAGGCTTTAGATTGTCCTTTGGGATTAGACTCGTCATCTAAAAGTATATGGTGCATACCAATATATGGGATAATCCTGGGAATATTAGACAATGTCCATACTATTACCTTTTTACACTACCTCAAAAGGTTGAGTAGTCATGATTCTTGTTGTTGAGAGAGGTTATTGGAAATAATGAAGAGTAATTGGGAAATACCCTCTTGATAAGCATATTTTAAATTATATGGAAGTGGTTTTAATTCCAAAATTGTTGGTGTTTGGACTAAGGGAGGGGATTTAGGGGTAGTGAGGTCCATTAAACATTCTATCTTCTCATGTTTATTCTCTAATGATAGAGAATCTATTGAAATGTGATTTGTAGAATCATCGACATTCATGGGTACCTCAAAATGAAAACAGTCATCAATTAAAGAACAAAATTTACACTTTTCAGAACCCACACAACACTCAAAACATGACTCAGAACTAAAATAATCCAAGGGTGAATAAAAGGAAAATGAACCAGAGTATGGGTTGAGGAAAGAATTGTGTCTGTGAATCATTTGAGATCACATCCATCAAATATATAGGAAGATTGGATTGCTCTTCGATAGGGTGTTTCATAGCCTCAAGGATGTTAAAACATACCTTTTCTCCACCAAAATTCATGGACAACATACCATCTTTTTAATGACCCGCATTTTGAACCAGACAAAAACCCGAAAGAATTTTCACTTTTTTAATTACTAAATGGGTTGTTCTTTAAACCGTTCTTCGGAATGGAATTCCGAGAGTTGAAATGCTTTTTTGTGTTTGTTTTATGATCAGGAAAAGGCCCGAGGAGTTTCCTAAGTGACTCAGAAATTTTTGGGAGCGTCGGACCAGAGTTTTTAAGGGACTTTAGAGGGTGAACGTTGGCACATGGGTTGACCAAACCGTGCAACCCAAACCGTGCGGCTTAAATCAGGTGGCCACTGACTTGCGTACGGGCTGCACACGATTTCCAAAAACTGTGTGCCTAGCCCGTGCAGTGGCTGCCTTGGAGGTAGAGGACATCATACGGTTTGCGCAGGGTTTTCCAAACCATGAGTGTCAAACCGTGCACTCAAGTGAGTTGAGATTTTTAATAATAAAATTAAAATAAAAGAAAAAAATAAAATTTAAACAAACTCTCCCTCACCCTCAGTCAACCAGCATGACACATAGGGAGGGTCTCCCCTTGAGCTGTGTGCGGCATCCCCCTTGTAGCCTCCTCTAGGTCAAGGTTCCTCCTCCGATTTCTGGCCATTTATTCATCAAATCTCCATGGTAAGCTCCCCTCTTGATTATCCTCCCTTCCTCCAGCTTCTTTTCGACCTAATCGGTGCCCGGTGAGGTGCGGCCGAACCCTAGGGTTTTGGGGTGATCCAAATTTTAGTTCTCTTTTGGTTCTAGGTTATTCGGAAGGTTCGTTGGGACTCCTTAGTGCGTGTTCCTTTAACTTCCACCGAAGGCGATGTGGTTCCGGTGGTTTTGGACCATCATTATGGTTTCAGGGTATGGATTTCACCTCTTTCTTTGTTTCATACTTGTAAAATTTGGGGCTTTTGGGTGTTTATGAGTTACCGAAATGTTTCTTGTAGTGCGGTGGGGTTTTTTGTGTGGTTCTGCCTTGTTTCAGTTGGACAACTTCGGTTCAAGTTGCAGTTTTTGTGACTCTTTTGGTTTGGCAGAACCTAGGATAGTTCCTTTAAGTGTTTTAATGTTCCTTGTATTTATCTGTTAGTGAATTCAAGGTTTTGGCATGGTTTCGAGTCGCCAAAGACTAGGATACTCGCCTCCAACTCTTAGTTAGAATCCACCGAGAGCCGGGGTGGAAAGATGGATCCACCTAGAGGTAGGGTCCCTCTCCCTGCCCTTTAACTTAAAGTGATTTAGTAAAGAGTTATTTTTGTAGAGTCCTATTATTTTAATTCTCCAAGTTAGTCTTGAATAAATGATTTGTGAAAACAGTGTGAATTGCAGGAATAATATAAAATGGTTTCTTGCAAACTAAACTCACGATTTAATAATAAAACCCCTCGATCAGAGGTGCACTGTCTTCAAGATTAAAAGTAGTGATAGAATTTTTATGCTTTCTTGTTCAATTTTTGTAGTGTATCTTTGATGATTTTTATCTGAAAATTCTTTGTTAAGACAAATTGAATGATATGGCTATGATACTTGGTTTGGGTCAATTTTCCATGTTAGACAAATTGAGTAATATGGTAACCTTAGTGGGATGACTTAATATTAAATTACTTTTTACCTCAAGAAGGTATCAAAGGGTTAAAGAATGATAAATGTATCCATTAAGATGGAATGGTGAAACTAGAAATGAATTCACTAGAGTGGTACAACCACACTTTGGGATAACGTAATGAGCACAACTTATTTTAGTAAAATGAATGTGTGAATATCTTGTTTTAGATACTTCAGATGGGATTCCATAAGTATGAACGTGAATGTGTTCACTTATGTGTATGTTGTATGATTCTTTGAATGATTATGAGGTAATTCCATAAGTATTATAATATAGAAATGTTTGCATAGTGAGTGACCACATGCTGATGCCACATAATTAATGATAATAAAGGTAAGTGTATGCTGAGGCCACCTTGTGATGGATACGTGGTTGTATGGGAGGCAGTTATACCCCATGCCAGTGAGACAGTACATGTCTAGAAGGGAGGTATTCTTACCCCTTTACAGTAGACTTATTAGGATGAGAGGAACTCTTACCTCATTCCCGCTATTCTCTGGATGGGAAGTAGTTATACCCCATGCCAGTATTTTGATTGTGACGGATGGGAATTAGTTATACCCCAGGCCGGTTGAATGAATGTGATGGAAGGGAGGAATTCTTACCCCTTTCCTGTTGACCAATAGGGATGAGAGGAATTCTTACCTCGTTCCCACTATTCTCTATACGTGTATGGAAGGGAGGCATTCTTACCAATTTCCAGTTGACCTATAGGGACGAGATGCATTCTTACCCCATTCCTACTATTCTCTATGCGTGTATGAAAGGGGGCATTCTTACCCCTTGCCAGTTGTCCTTTAGGGAAGTGAGGCATTCTTACCTTGTGCCCTCTAATCATACTAATGGGTGTGAGGCATTCATACCCCATGACATATATGATCTAAATGAATTTATACATATATATATATATGGTGACATGATCAGGTTACTTTACCGGTAACGATCAGAAGTAGGTATAACCGTCATGTGTCCCTTAGGAACCTGGACTGGTGTTATTTACTTATGTAATTCTACTTAATTATTTCTCCATACCTTCTCTCTGTGAAATTATTATACACTTTATGGATTGGTTTATACACCGGTGGTGCCAGCCTACTGAGATTTATATCTCACACCCTACTCGGGCCGCCATTGCACTGGGGTACCCGAGTAGACCTTCTATCTTGATGGACCTAGGTTGTGTGTTGTGCTGTTTGTACCTGAGGATTTAGGAGAAAAGGACCAAGCGGGAGCTTGGTATGCTCAAGGGATTGCCGTTGGGCTTTCCTATCTTTTCATTTGTATTGTTTGTAAAGCATGTTTTATTGTTTACTGCTTTCATAACTGTATCGTCATCTGTACATGCATGCATTGTAAACTGGTGTTTTTCTCCTTTTATAGAAAGGTTATTACCTATCTTTTGATTCTTCCTTTCAGTTGTTTAATAATTCCATTATTGAATATTATTTACTCTTATAATATCTTTGTGTTACTCTAATATTAGGGTATAGTCTCCCCACTATTACCTCCCGAGACCCTCGCTACTAGTCGGCAGCCTCTGGCGTATAGGGAGACGTGCTTGAGGCCATGTGACCCACCGGTCCGGCCACTGGTTCGATGGTATGCCAGGCTGGGATGTTACAAAGTGGTATCAGAGGTAGGTTTCTTTTCTTTTTTAAAACTGTTTTGGGTTGGTTGACAAGAGATTAGGAAAGTGTCGGTGCTTGGCTAATAGCTGTACATGGGACTAATCACCCCACTTACGGGAAATGAAAAAGTGGACAGGGCTGGGAATTATTGTTTTTGTTGTTTTCTATTACATTGGATATGGTTTCACCAAGAGTGATTGTTTTATTTTATTCTACTGATGGTTTATGAATTTGCTTGAATTTTTTCCTTTGGCCTGATATGGCAAGAAATCTGCCTTCCATGCATCGTATTAGGCACATAGGAATTAACATGTCATGCATGTTCCATTCCATGTAGTTGCATCTTAGCTTTCCTGTATAATATGCTTAAGTGATTATATGCGATGCCTATGTGTTATAACATGCCCCGGAGTTAGCTGCTTCTAGTGACATGCTCTGTTTTATATATGTAATTGATGGATTGAGTTAAACCTGATGGTTGCAAATATGACGGGAGCTATTTTCCAGTTGTAAGGTGTATCAGTGCCTTATAACTGGGAAAGGCAAACCCATGTATTCGAACTACTGTAAAAGGCTTCTATGTTTTAAATGCTATAGTAAATTGATTTTGATTAAAAAGGGGAGACAAATTCCAATTTATAAGGTATATGTGTGCATTATAGGTTGGTAAGTGGCCACCCATATAATCGGACTGTTGTATTTGATCATGTTAATTCCTGGTTTGGAATCTGGTTTTGATAAAAAGGGGCATCAATTTTCAAGCCTTGAAGTGTATGAGCACTTCATGAATTGGGAAATGGAAAACTGTATTAAATTTAAAGGCTTATTGCATTTTGAAATGATTAAATGGAAAATGATGTGTGTTTTTGAAAGTGAACATTTTTGGATAACTGTTAAATGTTCAACTGGGTCCTAGTAGGACAGTTAAAAATTATTTTATGAGATAAATCGGTTGGGGTGTTTGAATTTTTTGTAAAGGAATTGAGTAATTTCTTTGGGGTTTCTTTTTGAATAACCCGAGATGGTTAAAAATGGGACCCTTTTAGGTCGCCTTTTGGTTAAATGGTTTTGTTTTTCTCTTTTGATTGTTAAATATGGGATGTCTGTTAATGTTTGATGTTCTTAAAATGATGTTTTTTTTAAACTTGCATATTTTCTTGATGTATGGTTAAGGTTTAAAGGTGATAAAATGTTAAGGGATTGGAAATGGAAACTATGGTGGTGCGTTGAAAACCTAGTGTAAGGGGTAGTTTTGAGTTTCTCCTTGAGTGGCCTTAGAACAGGACTGTAGGTGTTTCCCGTGAGCATTGTTTCCTTAGCGGTGTTTTAATGATTGGATTTTGAGCCTAGTGAATTATTTGGCGTGACCCGTCGTTAGGGCCGATGTTTGATCTTTGTAAGGGGCTAGCCCATGTTTGGTTTCACCCTATGCATTTTAATGCAATTCTTGTACAGTGGGTTTTCTGACGTGAGGTGTTGTTTGGGTGTCTTTTTCCCTTTTTGGACTCTTGTATTTCTAATGACACCCTTGTTCGGATGGGTAGTCATTGGGTTTTGACTTTCGTTGTGGATCTGGGTCATCTCCTCAGTAGAGTGGCGCGGTGTTAATGAGTTGTTTCGTCCCAATGTTTCGGGGTGGAATTCGAATGACTCGTGTGTTTTGACACACTGGTTTCCTTGTTTTGGATCTTTTTTTGTTTGTTTGGTGATGTAATTGTGGTGGAGGAGCATCACACGATTGTTTTTGGTGTTTACGTACTAGCGTGCTTGTCCTTGGCTAGTTTATCATCCTTCCCTTCGATGACTATGACACCCCTAAGGTTGGGAGTGTGTTGTGTCAAATCTGGTAAATGTGTCCTTCCAATTAGAAGAGACAGTACCTGGAATTCCTTCTCGAATAGTTTTTTCATGTTTGAATGCCTTGAGGAATGCGAGTTTTAGATCGTGTATATGCATCGGCAGGTGAAGCCAACTTCCTTCCTTGAAGTTGACCAGTTGAGTTTCGACTGTTCATCCTTCCAGTATTCTGGTATGATTAGCTGGAATCTGTCTCAATCCTCTTGGTGTATTCTATTTAGCGACGAGCATGTCCCCTATCTTTCCCTCATCTTAGATGCACCAAGAGAGCATCTTCCTTATCCGTGAAAATGCTTTGAAGCCATTGGGCTTGATCGGATGGTTAACTTTCGGCCTTTCACGTGGGATGTGTGGTTTCTTATGTGGTTTGATCTTGGAAACGTCATCATAAGTCGGTTGTAGGCTTCGATGAACGTGCTTTTTCTAAAAGAAAGGTTCCTTGGAGAAAGGCATTGTAGTTTTGCTCAAAATACGCCGGTTGTCTAAGACGAGCCTCTTCATAATGGTTGGATGTTGAGGCTCGACTCTTTTCCTCTTTGGTTTAAATGAACACGGTTGGTGGAGAACCGTTTTAAGGCATGTCATTAGGTAAATATGAGTGCAGTTTGTGTCGGCATGTGCCTTATATGAATAAGAGGCTCAACATGGGCCTTGAGTTCGATGGGGAATATATCGTTTGATCTGTTTCAAATCACGCTAGGAGCATCGTGGGAATGCTTGGGGCATGCTTTGAAAGTTAATTCCAATGGTGGTCTGAATAGTAGTTTAGAGTTTGTTGCATAACGTTAAAAATCTAAGGTTGGAAGTACCTATGGCTGGATGCTTGCGGAGACGACGACGAGTTCGTGTCTCTCGGTAGATGGGCTCGAGAAGAGTCGTCTTGGTGTTTCATTTGGGAAGTGAGCATTGGCTCGAGGTTTGGATTATTAAGCGCCGTATGGTTTAATGGTTGCTTAATGGTATGTTGGATGTTTATGAACGCAACGTGATAGTTTGAACAATGCTTCACGACCCTTGTAGGTTGGGTGTTCTGTACGTTCTTCCCAAAGGATTTTTGGGGACCAGAAGTTCTATGGTGGGAAGGTTATAATGACCCGGATTTTGAACCAGACAAAAACCCCAAATAATTTGAACTTTTTCCATTACGGAACGGTTTGTTTTTAAAACCGAGCTTCAGAACGGAATTCTGAGAGTTGAAATGCTTTGTTGTTTTGTTTTTGTGCTTGGGAGAAGGCCCAAGGGGATTCCCAAGTGACTCGGAATGTTTCGGGAGCATCGGACTAGAGTTTTAAAGGGACTACAGAGGGCACACTGTTGGCGCATGGTTTCCAAACCGTGCGGGTCAAACCGTGCGCTCATGTGAGTTTAGTTTTTTAATAAAAAAATTAAAATAAAATAAATAAATAAAACCTAAACTAACTCTCCCTCACCCTCATTCAACCCTCACAACACACAGGTAGGTGCTCCCCTTGAGCTGCATGTGACACCCCCCTTCCAGCCTCCTCAAAGTCAAGGTTCCTCCTCCGATTTCTATCTGTTTCTTCATCAAATCTCCAAGGTACGCTCCCCTATTTCTTCTCCTCCATTCCTTAGACTTCTTTTCGACCTAATCGGTGCCCAGTGAGGTGCGGCTGAACCCTAGGGTTTTTGGGTTATCCAAATTTTAGTTTCCTTTTGGTTCTAGGTTATTCGGAAGGTCTGTTGGGACACCTTGGTGCATGTTTCGGCAAACGCCACCGAAGGTGAAGCGGTTCTGGTGGTTTTGGGTGATCGGTATGGTTTCAGGGTAAGGATTTCTTCCCTTCCATTGTTTCGCACTTGTCAAATTTTGGGATTTTGGGTGGTTATTTGTTCCCGACATGTTGCTTGTAGTGCGGTGGGGTTCGTTGTGTTGTTCCACCTTGTTTCGTTTCGCCTGATTTAATTCGAGGTGAGGTTTTTGTTATGATTTTGGTTTAGAATCACCTAGGACAGTTCCTTTAAGTGAATTAATGTTCCTTGTATTTATCTGTTAGTTTGTTCGACGTTTTGGCGTGGTTTCGAGTCGCCAAAGACTAGGTGACTCGCCTGTGACTCTTAGTTAGAAAGCGCTAAGATCCAGGGTGGATGGATGATCCACCTGGAGGTAGGGTCCCTCTCCTTGCCCTTTAATTTAAAGTGAAGTAGTAAGGAGTTATTTCTACACAGTCCTAGTATTTTAATTCTACAAGTTAGTCTTGAATAAATGCTTCTGTGAAAATAGTGTGATTTCCAGGAATAAGATAATATGGTTTCCTGCTAACCAAACTCACGATTTAATAATAAAACCCCTCGATCAGAGGTGCGCTATATTCAAGATAAAAAGTAGTGATATACTTTTTATGCTTGCCTATTGGATTGTTGTGGGGTCTCTTTGATGCTTTGTATGTGAACTTTCCTTGCTGAGACAAATGGAATGATATGGCTATGATACTTGCGTTTGGGTCAACTTTCCATGTTAGGAAAATTGAGTAAGACCATAACCTTAGTGGGATGAATTAAGATTAAATGACTTGTTACCTCTAAAAGGTATTAAAGTGTTAAATAATGATAAACTTATCAATTGAGATGGAATTGTGAAACTAGAAATGAATGGAATAGGTTTGTACGACCATGCCTTGGTATAACGTAATGAGCACGACTTACATTAGTAAAATGAATGTGTGAATATCTTGTTTTAGATAATTAATATGGGTTTCCTTAAGTATGAATGTGAATGTGTTCTCTTATGTGTATGTGCTCTGATTCTTTGAATTATTATGAGGTAATTCCATAAGTATTATACTATAGAAATGTTTGTATTGTGAGTGCGCACATGATGATGCCACATAATGAATGATAATAACAATAAGTTTATGCTGAGGCCACCTTGTGACGGATACGTGGTTGGATGGAAGGAAGTTATACCCTATGCCAGTGTGAAAGTACATGTCTGGAAGGGAGGAATTCTTACCCCTTGCGAGTTGACTTATAGGGATGAGAGGTATTCTTACCTCGTGCCCGCTATTCTCTAGATGAGAAGCTGATATACCCCATGCCAGTATTATGAATGTGACAGATGGGAAGTAGTTATACCCCATTCTAGTCGAATGAATGTGATGGAAGGGAGGCATTCTTACCCCTTTCCAGTTGACCTATAAGGACAAGAGGTATTATTACCTCTTCCCCGTTATTATCTATACGTGTATGGAATGTAGGAATTCTTACCCCTTTCCAGTTTACCTATACTAAAGAGAGGCATTCTTGCCTCGTGCTCGCTATTCTCTATATGTGTATGGAAGGGAGGCATTCTTACCCCTTTCCAGTTGACCTATAGGGATGAGAGGCATTCTTACCTCATGCCCACTAATCTTACAAATGGGTGGGAGGCATTCTTACACCACACCATATCTGATCTAAATGAATATATATATATATATATATATATATCTGTGTGTGTGTGTGGTGACATGATCAGGTTACTTTACCAGAAACAAGACGAATCAGGTATAGCTATCAGGTGTCCCTTGGGAACCTGTACAGGTGTTATTTACTGATTTAATTCTGCTTACTTATTTCTCCATACCTGCTCACTTTTAAATTATTATAAACTATCTGGATTGGGTTAGACACCGGTGGTGCCGACCTGCTATGATTTATATCTCACACCCTACTCAGGCTGCTATTGCACTAGGGTACCTGAGTAGACCTTCTTTCTTACAGGTACTAGGTTGTGTGTTGTGCTGTTTATACCTGAGGAGTTAGGGGAAAAGGAATAAGTTGGATCTTGGGATACTCAGGGGATTTCCGTCAGGATTTTTTTTCTTTTCTTTTGTATTGGTTGTAAATCATGTTGTATTATTTACTGCTTTCTTAACTATATCTTCATATGTACATGCATGCATTGTAAACTGGCATTTTTCGCCATTTAAAAAATGGTTATTACCTGTGTTTTGATTATGCTTTTCAATTGATTATTGTTTTTATTATTGAATATTGTTTACTCTGATAATACTGATTTATTACTATTATATGAGGGTATCGTCTCCACACTATTACCTCCTGAGACCATCACTGCTAGTCGGCAGCCTCTGGCATATGGGGAGACACACATGAGACCATGTGACCCACTGGTCCGTCCACCGGTTCGATGGTAAGCCAGGCCGAGACGTTACAATTTTGAATGCTGATGATCATCTTTAATGTTTTGAGGAATGTAATCCCTAGTATGAGAGGAGCAGGTCCTTGGGTTCGGGTATCCTCCATATCAATATTGTAGAAATCATTGGGGAATCTGAGATTCTTTACTCTTACAAGGACATCCCCAATCATTACTATTGGATGCATTGTACTTCAGTTGGAAATTTTCATGACAATTCCTATTGGATAAAGCTATCCAACTAGAAAAAAATTAAACATGGAGTGAGGTATTACATTAATGGATGTTCCTAAATCTTGTATAACATCGGAAAAGAAGGTCTCCTCAATGGTACACGGTATGATGAATGTTCTCGGATCCTTGAATTTTGTTGGCATTGCTAGTTGAATCTGGGATAATACATTCCTACCCAAATTGACTCTCTCATTCCCATTAAGTCTCCTTTTATGGGAACAAAGATATTTATGAAATTTTTCATATCAATGGATTTTATTAAATGAATAAAACAATGGAATATTAACTTGAAATTTTATAAATGTATCCATAATTTCATTGACAAAATCATTATCAAAGTTTTCCTTATATTTATTGTGTCTTTGAGAGAAATTAAGAGTAATGGATTGTTCATGGGAATCCTTATTGATAATTTGATTACTATTTTTCCTTCTTTTTCTTTTCTTGAAACATTTTAGGGTTGGAGAATAGAGTTTTCAAAAGGGGGAAATACCAGTGGCATAGAATCAATAGAATGAGAAACTTCTTTACCACTATAAAGTGTGACTGCATAGACCTTAACTCTGTCTTTCGGATTGGAAATGGGTTGGGATTGTAGTTTTCCAGATCCTTTCATCTTATTCTTACCAATGGTGTTCACCAAATGTTCCACATTAGTTTGTAGGTCTTGAATTACCAATTGTGTGGTCTATTGGAACTTGATGTTCTAAGTTTCCATTTGTTTCACTGTATCCTCGAATCATGGTTCTGATTTGGGAGGAGAAGGATGATGGTTTTTAGAAGTTATAGGATAATAAGGTTGCATACCTTGGGATTGTGGATACCAATTCTTCTTGGGGTAGCTTGAGTTTCCTCCTTGTCAGTACAGAGGTTGTGATTTCCACCCGAGGTTTGGATTTGTCCAGAAAGGTTAATGCTTGAATGGAGGTTCTTATTGGAATGGACGCCCTCGGAACACCACTGCATAAGACTCAGTTGAATCTTGATGTTGTGGGCACTGGTCATAAAAATGAGTATTGTCAGAACAAATACCACAATGTAACGGAATAGGAGGATATTGTGACCTACCTTGTGCTTGATCTAGTTTCCTTCGAAGAGAATGCATCTAATCAGTATTTCTATCTACCTTTTTTATAGAGATTAATGACTTACCTCATGAACTACTCAGGTTAGTGTAGTAGCTCATGTACCAAATTGGTGTGCATTTTGAGCCATATTGGCTATTAAGTCACAAGTAGAGGAAAGAGTTTTATTATCTAGGGCACCACCATCTGTAGCATCAACAATTCCACGATCCATGGGGATAAGTCTCTCATAGAAGTATTCGATTAATAGTTGTTTACTAATCTGGTGGTGGGGGTAGCATGAGCTATGTCTTTTGAATCTCTCACAGTATAAATGAAGGCTATATCCATGTGATTACCTAATTAGGTAAATTTAATTTCTAATTGATTCAGTTTGGGAGGCAGGAAAAAAATTCTCTATATATAGTTTTTTAAGGTCATTCCAGCCCCCAATAGTGGTAGGAAAATATTATGACCAATATTTTGCTACACTAATAAGGGATAAAGGGAAGGACATAAACATAATTAGGTCCTCAGACACATTTTGGCGTTTCATGACGAGAACACTATGTGAAGCTCTTTTGGATGTTTGTGAGTGTCCTCACAAGGAATAATATGCTTCCTCAAGATATTGGATGTACGCATGTTGGTACTCCACATCTTGGATGGTCAGTTCTTTTAAGGTTCGATTATTTGTAGCCATGTTTACTTGAGTTTGATTGGGTTCAATTTTATAGTGGTTTAGGACCACATGATGTTTCAAAAGGGGTTACTCAGAGTTACATGACCAACATACTCTAGATTCCCTGATTTTTTAGTGAAGTGTCTTTTCAATTTCATTGTCAAATTCAATAAAGTTTTCTATTTCTGATTAGTTCATGCAAATGAGTTGTGAAGTTTGTTTTTTTTTTCTTGTTTTTTTATGATTTAATATCGATAAAATAAATTAATAAGGGTGAAAGGTGAATATAATGTTATAATAAATAATTATAGAAAGAGGTATGGAGAATAATAAGATACAGATAGAGAGAGAGAAAGAACACAAAAAAATAAAAATAGATACAGAACACTAAAACCAAAACAATAAAATGTAAGTGGGGTATTTAAGGGAGTATTAATTAAGATGTAAAATAAATAAATAAAAGAAAATAAAGAAAATAAATTTTCTTGGCTCCTCAGTAATGGCGGAAAAATTTTATTGTGTTGTCAAGCAGGTCAAATTAGTTGTTTATTTTTAACTATAATTTCTTTATTATAGCAGTGTCCCTATGTTGTCTCTCGAAGGAGCATTAGAAAATTAATAAAAAAAATGAATTTCTGATTAATAGAATAAAATGGGAATGGGTTTTTATTAAACATGTGTTTTTTTATTTAAGAATAGAAATTAAAAATATATTACTACTGGGAGAAAACAGTTGGAGAAATCGTGATCAAACCGTGTAAGTGTCCCTTGATGCTCAATCCATCATCTCTCTCACGGGAAAGGGAATGATCATTGACTCCTTGATTTAATAATTACAGAAATCAGTAATGGTATGTGATTTATTACTAGGTCACCACCTAGTATTTGATCGATCAATGATATTGATTATCTGCAACTACTCAAAATAAAAAAAATGAATCGATGTAAAAAACGGAACATAATCAAGGCATCACATCAAGAACATGATAAGATGAAAAGAATTGATTCAGTGATAAAAATATTCCACAAGAAAAGAATATGAATATTAATAAGTTCATGATCTTGGATTTTATCAACCGACAAAATACATTTTCACACTCATGAAAGGGAGGGGTGAGGAAAGAGAAACCACACTCAAATCATCACAAGATCTGGGTTACACATGGAAGCATATGGATTATTGTTCCTTTTCTTTTTATTTGATCATAATAGATTCAACAATAATATAGTAGATATATATGAAGAAAAATTGACAACAAACCTAGAAATAAATTACCTATGAAGATTACAAGTGTGGATCTCAGGATTACAAAAAAGGACACTCCCCAAATTTATCACTAAGTGGTTGAAAAGTGCATGAGGGAGAAGAGAAATAAAATTTGTGAAGAGAGATATAAAATTTTACTTACATTCACCCCTGGTAATTACATGTGAGATAATGGGTGAGAAGATATTTTATGCAAAAAATATTCACACTTTCCACAAAAGAGGTCAAGTACCTAAGAGACTAGGTCATTATTGAAGACAAAAATTTTAATCCTTATTTATCTGGATAGTTAAGTAACCAAAAAATGATCAATTGTCATGAAATCGGTGGAGAGGTTAGCCTTAGAGGTAGATGTCCATGGGAGGTGGAATTAACCAAATTGGTTCTCCAAGCCCCAAGTTATGGCCCAAATAAAGAAGGGTGGTCCAATCTGGCCCACATAGAATTTCTTCACATTGTGGGCATGTTTTGGGCCTCCAAATGGACGAAAGGAGCTTCATAATCTTCTTGATAAATGTATCCCACATTTGTTTACAGTAATAAATCCATTTTTATCCAAATTGTATTTACGGATAATCAAAATTAAAAATAATTTTTCACCTGCATGATTGGGCTTTCGCGCATTTTGGCCCATTTTGCTTGAATTCCATCACAGGCTCTCCAAATCCCCTCCTCCTACAAGGTAACAGAAAAACAAGTAAAATATCCCTATTAAAAATTGATAAAAATTAATCCATTGATTCAAAAATAAAGTTCAATTTCTTATTATATTTTTTATATTCATTACAAAACCAGTTTAAAACATTGGTATAACGGTTGAAATAAAACACTGGGTCGTGGTACAATCAAGACACCCCATATTAAGCTGTAACGGGCTTACCTAGTGATATCTAGGTCAACCCATGTTAAGATTTAATAATATCACATGGTCCTATCTTGGACACCCCATGTTAAGCTATAATTTCAAGAAACCACAAAATTAATAAAGTATATAGATATTAAACAATATCATAAAACTAATTGAAACAATGACTATTCATTCTTAACAAGATTAACCCATGGAAAAGAAATGGTTTTCTTGTTAATATATTTGAAAAATGATTAACCCATATAAAAGAAAAAGGTTTTATAAAAATATCATTGAATCATGATTTAGAGATGAAAATTAAATTTGTTCCATAATAATCTCTTAAAAACCTGATTAACCCATAGGAAAAAATGGATTACATAAAAATATATTTGAAATAATATTATCCCATGGAAAAAAAAGTGTTCCATAATGATCACAATAAATAATTATTGAATCATGGAAAATAAACTTTTTCTATAATAATATCTTTGAAGTATAATTGACTGAGGGAAAATAAATGGGTTACACAATAATCTCTTTGAAAAATTCTTAACCTATGGAAAAGAAACAAGTTACATAAAAATACATTTTAAAAAATTTTATTCATTCATATAAATATTGAGTATCATATCAATAAAAATTATCCCCAATTTAGGATAAGTAATAATAAGGGTTTTTTACATTGATTAATGGAAATAAAATTAATGGATCATTAAGAGCATTATTGAGGAAAATATGCTTTACATTTTAAAAATAATATTATTTAAAAACCAACATAGAAAATAATAAAATATATTCTAAAAATAATTTAATAAAAATATTTGATTAAATTATCCTTTTGACATGAGAAAAAAATTTGAAACATTTTTTAATACAATTTTAGAAAACATGGTTTTGAACGAAATTTGTTTTCGATCAAAAAGTTGATTTTTATAAAATAATTATTTTTTACTTTTAATTAAATAAAGATATGATAATTAAAGGAAAACATATGTTCTCAAGAAATAAATAGATAATACAAAAATACATGACATTTATTAGGAGTTATATAATAATTGTTCAATATTGGATACTTTATAATAATTAATCCAGTTAAAATATGATATTATAGCATGAAACTCCTTCAACTTTGGTGAAATTTGATTTTGAAATCCATAAGATAATAACATTAAATGAAACTAATAATAATATTAAAATATAAATATTAATGATATAACATGTCAAAAGGGTATTATTTACCCCTCATAAAATAATACAGTAGTATAACATAATAAATGTCTGATAGAAGGAAAAGTGAGGAAAAAATACCTTACTACTTTGGTAACTTTGAAAACATAAACAGAATGAAATAAAGATAATAAAATGGATATTTAAATCCCAATAAATTTATTTATTATAATAATAAAATACATTTATGGGAGTTATATAAATCACATAATAAAAATAATTGATGAATATGGGATGTATCTCACAGTAATAAAAGTGAGACGAGAAAACCCATTACATTATGACTGGACATTCATCGTACTCATTCAAAAAAAATGTTTATTAAATATAAGTTTATTATACATATATAACATAACCATGTTATTATATAATACCATATATTATTTTATTATGACTTTATGTTACCTTTTTATTTATAATTCCATGTTAAAATTATATTTTGGGTAATAATCGCTTTGTTTTTTGTTTATGTTTTGACATTTTATTCTTTTTCCTATTACATATATAACGATTTAATAATCTATAGAATTTTTCTCAAGTTATGAATATAATATATATGTATTATATACATATTTTTAGTAAACCATTAAATTCATTGATAGGAAATTAAATGAAAGATTCATGGAGATGATATGTCGTATGGACACATGTACACCATTTTTTCATTATCTTGTGAGTTTGAAAAAATATAAACCATGAAGTTATGTGTGATATAAAAATTTAATCATGTTAGTAAAATCATAAATATCATATATATCCTACACATATAGTTTTTCCATCATTATTCCCATCCTTGAAAGGTGCAATGAAAAAATAAATGACATCTGTTTGTGAGGAGGTAGTCAGCATTACACACAAATGATGATTCACAAGCCATTTTATAGAAGTGTGTGTGTTTATTGGAAATAAAATTTTCATAATAAAAAATATTTATATATATTTGATAATTATGATATTATATAAGAAATATAAAAAAATTTAACAGGTTTGAGGAGGAAACAAAACAAAATCATTCGTTAATGAACGTTCTCTCTTCATCGGGTAAATCCTTTTGGTTTTAAAAAAAGGCCTTCCATGGATAAGTTTATTCCCAATGAAAATATTCAATGATGATTTTATGGATGTTGGGGAGTGATTTTTGTAGTTTTTCTATTATTTTAATGGATTTAAAAGAGTGTACAAGTAGAGAGAGTGAGTTCTCTTTTATAGTTGAGAGTGAGTGAAATTCTTGTAATTATTCAAATATATTCTTCATTGGGTGGTCCCCCTTACCTCATGTGCATAAAAAATTTAAAATATAACATATTTCATATAAATTATATTTTTTCTAAAGTTACTAAACCTAAAAATAATTTTTTTTATAAATTTTTCCTTAGTCTTTATGTTTACTCAATTTTACCCTTTTTTGTTTTTACAATTGTAAATAGTTTTCTAACCTTGGTAATTTCCCTTAAAGAATAAATTTAGGTGAGAAATGTTATAAAATTTATAACCAATTATCATAAATATTATATCTAATTTATAAAATAAAAATCCCATGTTATTAAAATTAATGTTATTACAAACTCAAATAATTAGAAAAAACACAGTTTTAACCATAATCAAGTAAACAAGGTTTGTTTACATGTATGTATCAATATATTGATTATAAAAGATCAATTGATCCATTAATGAAAAATATTTTATATTTTTTAGCTTTTAAAAATAACTTGGAATGTGATATTATTTTTAGTAATTTTAATTAACTTTAAAAAATATCATTTATTATAAAATAACATTATTGTCAATTATAACATTTATTAATTTATATAAATTTAAAAACATCAATAAAATAATGGAATTTGAATATATCAATTTCAAACATGGGTAAAATTATTTATTCATCTAAACAATTAATGGAATTAAAATATTCATACAATTTTCTTCACTTTTAATATTTCTATTATTATTTATTTTAGATAATTATAAACTAAATAATTACAATGTTGTCATTTCTTAAGAATTTTATGTAACTAACTAATCTATTAAAGATAATCATAAATTATTATGATGAAAAAAATAATATATACATAAAAATATTATGTATTACAAAACCAACATTGGTTTTCCCCTATCCCAAATCATTATATATATTAATATCATGGAATGTTTATTTTTCCCCTTTTCTTTACTAAACTTATTATATAGGTAATATTAATGAAATATTATTCCAAATAACACATAAAAATATATAATAATGTTTTTATTGTCTAAATATGACCAAAAATTATTTTTAAAATTTTTTTAGGTCATTTCAAACTTTATATTCTAAGAATGACCAATGAGTAAACTCATTTTCTCCATAACCACTACGATTAACTATAACTATTTTTACTAATAATATGTGTCAAAAATTAAGTTAAATGCATTATATAATATAAATTACTATGATTAAAAATTTGGAATATATTTTTAATATTTAGATTTATTTATGTGTAATAATTTTGTTTAAAACTAACCACACATACAGGATGAGAATTTTGGGGTTTAATGTGAAAATACTCAAAAGTTTACAATATGATTATATAAAAATTAAATTTGAAAAAGATTACAATAAGGTATAATGGATTAATAAATTTTTTATTTTAAATTTTAAATTCAAAAACAATTCAATATATAATTTATCATTATAAATTATTTATATTAAAAGACAATTTTCAATTAAAATCCATTATTTTTCACTTTCACAAAAAATCATTCTAAAAGAATTTCAGTATTCCAATTTTAAAAATTAATTACATCTTTTCATATTAATATTATATAATTAGTGAAAAATAAATTTGTATATGTGCACCAAACAATATTAAACTGTCTATTAGAAAAAAACGGATTTTCAGAAAACATCCAATTTTCTATAAAATGGTTCTTATTTTATTAACAGTAAATATTTAATAATTAAAAACGTGTAAAATATAAATTTTAATAATCTATTTAATCATACTTATAACCTCCATTCCAACAACTAGGTGATATCTATCATATTAAATAATAATATTACTAGTATATTATTTTTCGGTAAAACCTGGACATGCGTGTAATGCAAGCTATCGAAGAAACTCCTTGATGGTGGAAACATAATATAAGTTAGTGTTTCATATAATTTATGTTATTAAAAATAATTATATTTTTTTAAAATTTCATTGTGTTACAAAAATACCAACCTTAAGGTCTTTAATAAAATATCTAAAGAAGGTTCCAACAAGTGAAGGTAAACGTCTTCACCAAGATCCTTCCTTTTACATCATGTTTTTACACCTTAAATTATGTTGTAAAAACTATAATATAATAACACCATTATAACCTAAAAACATATATGTTATTATTTTTATTTAATAATATTTATCTATCTCATCTTCCATAAAATAGGAAGTGATTCCATCA
This sequence comes from Viscum album, assembly GCA_963277665.1. Lineage (NCBI taxonomy): Eukaryota > Viridiplantae > Streptophyta > Magnoliopsida > Santalales > Viscaceae > Viscum > Viscum album. The sequence goes on from OY728122.1 coordinate 194,002,187, forward strand.
TCCCTATGCATGACGGTATGGCACCTTGCGAACCAATGAAAAAATGTTTCCATCATCGCCTCTCACAATTATTCATAATGATGGATTTAATATTTATATATGCTATAAGTAAAATATTATTAATTATTTAAAATTATTATATCATATTCATTCTTATCATACCATCTTGGAAAAAATGAAAACATTGTTCATTTGTACGACATAATACCACCTCGCTAAGCAATGCGATTTGTTTTTTATTACCACATCACATGGGTGGTATAAGTAATTTTTTTTAAAGATGTAATATTAAATTTATAATATTATGACCATTATGGAAATATAAAATAACACTTAACTTATTTCCATCATTAATACTGAAAAATTGAAATATTATTCATGCATACGTACAACCCAGTGTCTCCATGATTGTAATGAAGTTAATTTTTCATAACCATAATTTACAATTAAATTTTAAGTATAAATTTTGTATAAAAATTATATTTATTTTGTTTTTTTTAATTTTTTTTTCTATAACAATGACCCCTTTTACCATGGTCATCAAACTTATATCATTTTGAAATTATGAACCAAGAGTACTCAAAACACCTGACATGGACATAACTTGATAAGTAATTGAATATTTAAATAAAATAAATGATCATAATTTTTTAATTAAAAGGTAATTAACCTAGAAAATTTTATTAATAATAAAATAATTTGTATACTGTTATTATACATGAGAAAAAATACAGACATGAAAATGTCTAGACTTGAGTTAGGGGTTTCTTCTCAAAACATCCTTCTTTGGGAAAAATGTTAATTTATGAGCATAATTAATTTTAAATGGTGTATATAATTCCCATTTAATCATTATATCATGATTCTATAATAATTCATGATATTTTGAGTTACATTTTATTTACTTCATTCAAGGGAGTTATGATATATCAGTATGGTTTTATAATTTAATATCATTTTAGTTGAGATTGTTAAGGCTGAAATCTAACATACCAGACTAGGTTACCACATTTTCTACTGAAATCAATTGGCCACATGAGATCATGTGTGTGCCCCCATATTCTTGTGTATTATAACTAATTGTATGTGTATGTGATGGTTCGGTAGGAAGACTATACACTAATTATTATAGTATAGAACAGTGATATATAATAACAGTAAGTAGCAAAAACATTATAATAAAAGAACTATAGAAGAATGATTCATCTAGATTAAATAAACAACTACATATAGAACCAATATCATATCAAATTATATTATATTTTTATGCTTTAAAAAATTGGAATACATTGATGTAATGTAGTATAAATAGTCAACATGATAAAGTGAAGAATAAAATTACCCAAATCTATCACAAGTAGCATCATGAGCATAAGATCAGTCCTTTATTCTCATACTCTATCCTAGTAGAGAAATTCAGGAATCCAATGATGGACTATTCTCTTTATCCCTACATATATCCACGAAATCAATTTGGGTACCATCAGCAGCCAAAAGAATGTGTGAGATATAATTTTTAGGAATCCATCAATGATGTCTAGTATGATCAAGCTGGTGTATATAATATGGTAATGTTCATATATAAAAATTTAATGAATACATGTAAACTGTAAATGAGTCAACTCTAGTTCCTAAAGGACGCAAAAATGACACTACCTACTTCAGCATATGCTGGGATATATCTGAACATGTGTCACCATATATATAAATACAAGTATGTAGATATGTATATATATAAACTATATACATAGTAATGTATATGGACATATATATAGTTATGTAATTCTATCCAGGACCTAAGCCATAACTCAAGAATCCATGCATAGTCAAAAGAGTCTCATAGAGCGGTAAGGGATGCCTTTCCCAAGTATCACATTTAATAATGGATTCCTTGCCAAATTATTAAGAATTATAAGGGACTTCATTCCCATGTATCACATTCAAAATTGGGATTTATGCCCAAATATCACATTTCATAAGGGATTTCATGCACGAGTGTCATGATTTATAAATTTCTCTATTATATAGTATCACAAATAATATGTGATTCCATGGTCATGTATCATGAATAATAAGGTATTCCAGGCCTGAAATATAACATTTAATAATAGGTAATGATCAAAATTTAATATTATACATGATATGGTATCTAACCGTTCTACAGTTAATTATCCAAGGATGTAATTCAATATTTATATAAAAATTACCTGGAATTTTCATACAACTCACATTCCATTTAATTACAATAATCTATTCCATTAGGTGGATTCCAACACCACATATAAGATGTTTTGGACACATTAACATTATAAAAGTCATGGGAATTTAGGAAGCAGACCAAGATGGGTGGAACTAATCGAGGGGGGTATCCTCAATCAATGAAAATGTGTATGGAGGAATTTATTACATGGATAAAAATTCAATATTGAATAAATCATATTTTTTAGAAAATGTATGTATGTTATGAAATAAGGAAAGACAAATCATGATATTAAACAAATCAAATTTATAGAAAATTACTAGGCCACCGACCTTAAGGTGGTAGATTACTCCTCATTTTGTATCACCTTTATATTTGAAGTAAAATGGTATAAATCATCAAAATAAAAAACAAAACAGAAAATAAGGACCATTAACTATCCCAGAAAAATTATTCCTGAGGGTTAGAAAAATGAAAAATATAAGAAATATGATTGAGTTACTCAACATTGTCTTTCCAAAATTATATATAGTCGAAGAACCCGAGTCCAAATGAATGTGGTGGATCAAATCCTATAATATAGGAAAAGTATGGATCTCAAGTATTTGTGGAGGTCCTACATGTCAATTAAAGGAGATATTTGGGTTCAAAATTAATAATATTTGGGAAACAAATCATAATTTCACTAATTTTTAATGGGGTGAATAGGTAGGTTTCCCAGTTTGGCCCAACAACGCACCCACTACCTAAATGGAACTAATCATTTCTGATAGGTGAATTATTTGGAAAAACATGTGTATCCAATATCATCCTTCATAAACCCTCTACAACACTCCACATGGTTAAACCAAGACATGAAGCCTCTGGTGCACTGTATAAAAAATCACGTGGCCCATCTATTTTTCAAAAAATTCATGTCTCGGTGCTCTGATCAAGCACCAGAAACATCTGAAATCTTTATCATTATCATGTTCACTTACAAAGTGATAATAATATGTTTTCAACTGAATGTTAAAGGATCCATACCTCATAATGAAATCTAGGATCTTCCATCCTCCCCTCCTTAAAACAATTCATCCCTAAGATTCTCTTATGGGGGTTGTAAGGAATTTTCTAAAAATAGCTATAGCCACTGAGCACGTAATCCATCCTATCACTCCCATGTATCATCCTATAAATGAATATGTTTCCATAGAACTCGTACTAGAGGAGATAACCTGCCTCTTAGAGTCTTCAAACTCTAATCAATTATATGTGTGTGATGCACCTGAAAAGACATATATATCTCTAAATAAACCTTATTAGGCTTAATAATCTAATATGGGTATGAATAATAGTAGTGGCGCTAATATATATGAAATAATTCATAAGCGTATTGGTAATTATAAGGCAACTTTAATAGATATGCTACTGACCTAAAGATCACTAGGACCTCAAAGGGCCCAATGAACCTATATGCACGATTCACTTTCCCTCTAAACCATATATTCTATTTTCTAGTCAAAACAGACAGAAATATCTAATCCTATAACACCCTTGGATTTTATAGTATGTTATCTCTTTAAAATAATTCAATAGCTTGTGCTACACGCCACACCGAGTTCGAGCACACCATAAATTACCAAACTAGCTGTTCAAAAAGCAGTTATTAAAAGTATTAAATGAATATTTAATTTTATATAATCTATATTATTTTATAATCCATATTATGTGTTTCTTATATGCAATATGAGAACCAATTCAATTTTTTAGATAAAAGAAGTATTTTTCAAAAAATGCAATTTTACAACTTTTTCATGGTGAAATATTTTTAAAAAATATATTTTACATTTATATATATATTAAATTAAATTAATTTAAATTATTCTTTATAATAGGTACATAAAAATTTACTTTGGATTAATTTTTTGTATATTTTTTAAAACATTCATATTTTGATGAATAATGAAAAATACTAATTTTTAATTGAAAACAACTTTTATAATTTAAATAATTTATAGTGTTATATTATGCATTTGAATGGTTTGGAAGTATAATTATTTTATATTATTACCATTTAATGTAATTTCGGACATTATAAGTAATTTAACATTTTAATTTGACATAAACACATTTCAATCTTTTGACAGTTTTTACTTTTTAAAAACCCACTTTTTTGGTTTTGACAATGAGAATTAGCCTTAATTTAATTAATGAAACTTTCATGTTTTTAATTTGGTTAAATATCATTCATTTTTACATTTTAAAAACCAAAATTATCTTGGGTGAGTTTTTAGTATTTTTCTGAAAACTTTCAATTTTTGATGAATAGTTAAAACCACTACGTTATTGTTTAAAACAAACTTTTTATTTAAATAACTATTTATTTTGTTAAATTTATTATAATTAAAAATAGATATATAATACCCTTATATTTTCAATTCAATTCATTGAATTCATTTAATAATAAAATTGGATGTATAAAATTTTATTTAACTTTTTAACGTCTTTTTACCTACATTCTTGGAACATTTGAAAATTGGAATAAAACCTCATTTTAACGCTTCTCTAAATTGAATTTGAAAAATCTGAAAGACATGGTTGAAATTAGTATGTAAAATTTGGTTTAATAAGATTAAAATATTTTTTTCAATAGTAACTTTTGACATTTATTTTCCACGGTTAAAAGTAAATAGGGCAATTAAAGGTAAAATGATATTATAATTATCCTAACATATATCCTAATTCATTTGGACAAGTATATATCAACCAAAACAAACCATATAAATAAAATATGTTCGTTTGGTCCACTTTTATTAGATTAAGACATTTATTATTATTTTATTTCCAGGAGATTTAAAAGTGTTAAATTCATATTTTTATAACTAAATCATTTTTAATATAGGGTTATATATAAGATAAATCCTATTATAAATATTCATTAAAAATATTAAAAAATTGCCTAGAAAATGGTATTTTATTTTAAATTTTTAGAGATAATATAATTAAATTTGTTTATGACACAATGATGATGCATTTTTTTATTTTATCAATGAAAGATTAAAATAATTGATTTTACAAATATAATAATAAATTTAAATTGAGGCTTTTGATGCCATACATGAATTTGAGATGTTAATATGACATTTTAGGGTTGATTAAATATTTTTTTAAGTGATAAAGTTTTTATATCTTTAACAAAAACAAAATACCAAATAGTGTACAAATTGACATAAATGAGTTTTTAAAACAAATATGATATTATGAATGATATAATATTAATAAAAATATAATGGTCATACAATGGAATCATATAAGGTTAGATATATCAATGATTAACCCCTTTTTGTTCTCTTGCCATTTTATTGTAATTTTAGTAACCATTTATTATAATAATACAAGAGGACACGGTAAAAGTTAAACTATTTAACAAAGAGTTAAATCTAAATGATATGGTTACTATGGTGACTTAAACTTGTATAAAATGTATTTGTTGAGAGGATTTCAACCCATCCCCACATTAGTTTCTAAATAAATCTTTTTTTATCATTATAAACCGAAAATGTTTTTATAATAAATTAATATTTCAATCATTTCCTAAAGTGACCATCACTTCTCTTATAAAAGGGTACATCATCTTCTCTCAAAATCAAACCTCCAAATCCATTTGGATGGGTCAACCCCTACCCATATCTCCTCTCAACTACCCTAAATTCATACTAAACTCCTTACCTTTATCCTAAATCCAACCTAAGGATCCATTTTGTACAAATCAAAAGGAAACACCCAAATTAGAGGTAATTATTTTATCACCTCTTTCAACGTTTTTTTCTTCTTCCGCTTTATATTTCATTGTTATTTTGAAACCAAAATAATAACTCCATTACCTTCCATATTATGTGATTTTATTATAAATATGGTACCACCATAATAATTATTCTATCCATCCTATTGATGATAATGCCACCATGCGTGCGTACGTACGAATTACCTTCTCCACGTCGTGGTGTAATTTTTTATTCAACACTATGTTATTTGGTTGGATATAATGATGAGTAATATGTATATAAATAATGAAAATAACATTATAATTTCTTTTTACAATTAAAAAACCATCCAATTCCACACTTTTTTATCATTAATGAAATGATATCGCCGCTCATGTGTACGTATGACTTACCATCTCCACGACAGGATGATATTACTTTCCAGGTTCACCATTGAAAGATGATTATAAAAATATATATTATTAATAACTATTTAATATATAACATAATAATGACACTAGATATATATATATATATATATACTTACATATATATTATTCACTTACTTTCGTTCAATACAGTATGAAAATGGAAACAACATTTATGCATACGTACGACCTACTGTCACCATAAATGATGACTTCTATTTCATATATATAAATTACAAATTTTTATATTCTAAGTTAATATTATATATAAATAATGTTTTATATTATGGAAGTATTTAAATAATGATCTCAGTTTTATGATCAAGAATAACAAGTTAAAAAACGTACGATAAAGAAAGTGATTATTACCCAAAATGTTAATTTAACATTGAAATTATTATTAAATGGGTATTATAAGGTCATAAATGAATCATGTATAATAACAAAAATATTAATATGGTTTTTTTATAATTTAATAACAAACTATGGTGATTATACAAGACGTTAAACTTACCCTCTTCTAAAGAAAAGTACAAGGTAAGGGTTAATTCCACAATCTCATTATCATCTGATGTTGTTTTTGTGTAAGTTTTTTTTCAGACATATTTATTATCCATGTCCATGTTTCATAAAATACTTTTTAAAAATGATTATTTTAAGGAAATGTTTAACTAAAAAATCATTTTAATTTTTCTATATAATTATTCTTCTAAATATTTCTCATTAATGTCCCTGTTTTCAAAATAGTTTTGTGGATTTATTTACAAGGACATGAATGTTTTAAAATGATAATTCCCTTCAAAAAGTTTCAATTGTAGGATCTAAATATAATATGAGATGCTCAATATACAAGAGGGGGGGTGAATTGTATACTTTAAAAATTCCTTTGGAACCTTTAAAGTTAGTTATGAATAACTAAAGTTTCCTTAAGAAAAGGAAAGGGCTAAGTTTAACAAAGTTAAACTAAGTAAATTCACAACACCTCTAACACCGAACTAAACTTGTAAAGAGATTCCAAAAGTAGGTTCCGGAAATATGGTTCCGGAAATTGAAACTTAAAAAAAGTTACAATATGAGATTCTACCTTAAAGCGTATAGAATCTAAATGAATCAGAGTAAGTAAGGAAGTATAAGAAAGTTATACTTTCCTTAAGATACAAAATACAGCGGAATAGAAACAAGTAGTAAAACTACAAGTAACAAGAATAAGTCTTTTAACCCAAAGAGAAGGGTATCCAACAACCTTGGATAAAGGTCCCTTGATTTATACTTTCAAGCAAGTCTGTCTTACCCACACCAGGGTAAGCCCTCGATACGAAGATCGAAGTCTCTATCTTGCTATCCCCACAAGCCCTCAACTTCAAGGTAGTTGGCAACCTCTGTCTTTCTCACCAAGAAAGCCCTCGATCATTAAGGTAGTCGGCACCTCTGTCTTCCTATCCCCGGAAGCCCTCGAATGTAATCACCAACATTCGGAGTCGCACGAAGCTTTGAGAGTTAATAAGATACTCTCTCTCTAGAAATCACTTCAACAGCATGTAAGCACGTTTTCAGCAATCGGCCATTCATCAGCATTCATCAGCTACGAGCTCTTTCAAATGAGCTCCTATTTATAGGTAAGGTCGGCTCCTCTCCAACGGTCATATTTTCCTTAAAGATCGGAGGGACCTGTACACGTGTCACTTAGACAACAGTTAGTTTATAACAAAATGGACGACATCGTTCTATAACAAAACAAGTGTAACAGAATGTACGACATCGTTTTAAACTCTAACATAAAGGTTCGGAATAGAAACTTCGGAGTGAATGTTCGGAGTGAATAAATTCAGAGTGTATAAAACAATGATAATCAGATTCTGTTTAATAGGTGAATTCGGAATGAGAATTCAGAATAGGAATTCGTCATCAGAAATCGTAATTAGAATTCATCATCAGAATTCGTAATGAGAATTTGTCATTAGAATTCGTAATGAGAATTCGGAATAGGAATTCGTCATCAGAAATCGTAATGAGAATTCATCATCAGAATTTGTTATGAGAATTTGTCATCAGAATTCGTAATGAGAATTTGTCATTAGAATTCGTAATGAGAATTCAGAATAGGATTTCTTCATTAGAATTCGTAATGAGAATTCTTCATTGGAATTCGTAATGAGAATTCTTCTTCAGAATTCGTAATGAGAATTCGGAATGGGATTTCTTCATTAGAATTCGTAATGAGAATTCTTCTTCAGAATTTGTATCCTGAATCTGGAATAGAACTTAGTCAGAGTTCATATCCGGAATTCGGAATGAAACTTCCTTATAGTTCTTGTCCAGAATCCAAACCCTAAAACAGAATGCATTATATCATAGTTTCAATGATTCTGAGAAAATGAATCCGAAACTCATACTTAATAAAAATATGAATGAAAATATGATAAGGATAATTTTTCTTATAAAAGAGATTTTCCTTAAGAAAGCAATTTTCCTTATAAAAGCAATTTTCCTTAAGAAAGCAATTTTCCTTAAAGATAAGGTGTTAGTGATTTTCAAAACAAGAAGGAATGGAAAATTCATAAGGAAAACCTTATTGACTCAACAATCTCCCCCTTTTTGGAAAGCACAAACATCCTTACGAAAAAGCTATTCCAAGAAGAAAGAAACACATTAAAGCTTATCTCCCTCGGTTTAAGGATATAGATGAATACGACTAACTCCCCCTTAGGCTTTGAAAATCTAAGGATCGTATTCATATTTCCGGAGTGATGTTTCATAAGAAGGTCTTCTTGAAGAAAAACTCCCCCTTAAACAAACTCTTATTAGAGTTCTTTTTCCTTGGGTATTTTTCGTTCTCCCCCTTTGACAAACTCTTATTAGAGTTCCTCTTTTTCTTAAGGATCTTTTCCTTCTCCCCCTTTGGGATTTTCAAAAAGAATTGGAGGGAATGGAAAAAAAATAACAAAGTACCTGAAAAAATTAATAATGACAACAATAGAAACAAAAAGTACGACATTCATTAAAATTGGAATCTCGACAAAAAAAATTACAACAAAAAGATCGGATTGGTTATTTCGGATCTTTCTCCTTCGACATTAGCCCCTTAAGAATCGTCTTGATATTCTTTAAGTCTTTGTGATCTTCCTCTGCTTGCTTCTCTAAGACGACTATTCATGCTGACTGAGCTTCAATTGTTTCTTCCTGAGCCTTCAGTTTTTCTTCTTGAGCTTGGATCTTTTCTTCCTGAGCCTTCATCCTCTTTTCAAACTCGATCCGATAATCCCTTTCATATTTCCAACTTTGATTAACGGAATTGAGCTTTCCATTCAGATCTCTCACTTCCTGAATCCGAAAGTTCTTTTCCTCTGTCAATTTCTCTTCGAAGGATGCAGTCAGCTCATTAATCTTCTTGTCTTCAGTTTCAAAGGCATCCTTAACATTATCTTGAAACTCATCAAGTAACCTCATCTCTTCCACATTATTCTTTGACCAGCTTGTCATCCTCTTACAAGATCTTTTATGAGATTCGTAACCAACAAAGAATGTTTTGAACTAAGCTTCAATCTCAACACACTTATCCATAACCATGGATACAGAGTCTGTTTTCTGATTCAACGCATGTTGGAGCATCTGGCATCTGGAGTCTATACTAGAGAAGGTCGGAATGGTTCCCACCAACTTCTTCAAAGACTGGACAACAAAATCATGCCCCAACGATGATGACTCCGAATCTGAAATCTTGCTCGGAGAGTTTTCTTCCTCAATAAGCTCCAACTTCCTCTTAGAAGAACTACCAGCTTCCTTCCTCTTTCTTACTACTGAGCTCGGAGTCTCGGTAAGAACTTTCTTTCCCTTATCTTTTTCCGGAATGGAATCATGTTCCGGAGTTTTCTTTTCACTGTCAGAAACTTGAACAACCAAATCTTCCTCATCAGCAACTTCTTGAACCTCAACCTCTATGTTTCCCATCTGAGCAATATCATTTAAAATTTGTTCTTCTTCTCCATGATAGGCAACTTCTTCTTCTCCTTTCTCTTCTTCCATCGCAGGAGTAACTAACTTCGAAGATTCAGCTTCTGATGTTCGGAGCGAGAGGTGTTCCGAAGGAGTTCCCTTATATTCATCTAAATGTTTTAGCACATCTCCTGTCTCACCACTTCCTTCAGCAGCCTCTTCAACTTGTTCCACTTGCTCCACTTCCTCAGTATTTGTGGCAACAGCCTCTTCCGGAGCAACAAGATTTCTTCCTGGAGTCTCAGGTAGAGATTCCAGAGAGAAAGATATCGGAACTGGAATTGTTGCTGAAACCATTTCATTAAACTTCAACAACGCTTGGACTGCCTCAGCTTCTGACATTTTCTTCTTAAGCTTCTTTTCCTTAGCTTGTTTCTCAAGCTCATCAGCAGCTTTCTCCTTCAAAGCATTAGCTTCCGCAGGGTCTAATCCGAACTGCGGATCCCCTTCTTTCCTCTTCTCTTTGTCAGCTCTCCACTTTGTAACAACCTCATCAGGATAGGTCTTCTTCTTCTTAGGCTTTGGAGGTGCGGAGTGGACTTCCTTAGACTTGGGTTCCTCGACTTCGACTACCACTTCTTTCACCTTTCTCTTCCTTACCGGCTTAGATGATTCCGGATCGGCAACTTTCAGAGCCACTTCTTCTTGAGGAGGTAGATCAATAAACATTCCAGACTTCTTGTCAAAAGCTACATTCATTCTCTTAAGAGTGGCATCGCTAACTAGCACGATCTTACACACCCTTGGTTTGGAACTACAAGCTACCTTGAAGGACTCAAGGCACCGAACTATGAGCTTTGATAATATTGCTGGGTACATCACGATCTGTGCTCTGAGATTTCCCTTCTTCAGTTTTTCAATATTAAGAAGAATATGCTTCATCAAGTTGAACTTTCTTAGATTTATCAGGAAATCTAAGATATATATCTCACTCTTCTTCAGGCTATCCTTATCTCCTTTTCTCGGTACGATAAGACCTTGCACCCATAACTCCAGCATCCGGAAGTTTGTAGATAGGCTTGCAATCTTCGGAGCCTTGTCATCATCCAATCTGAGAGTTTCTAAGGCCTTTTCCTTGTTGAAACTACCCTTGGAGTCCGGCAATACGTGAGAAATAAACTCATCTTCACCTTCATAAGATAACCCTACCAAGCTCGCAGCCTTGGTGTAAGAAAGCTTATATGTCTTGCCATATGATTTGAAAGAAAACTTCTCTCTATTATCTTCCTCGAAGAAAGAAACTGACTCATAAAACTCAACAAGAAAATCAGAAAAGACTTCATCTTGGTTGCCGGTTTTTGATACCGCAACATCCTCCCACCCATTCAACTTGATATTCTTAGAAATGATAGAATTGTAGTTGCTGAAGAAAGTCGGATGAACTAACCTTTCTCTGTATACTAACCACTGAGAAATAGGCTTTGTTGAAGACATTTCTTGAGAAGCTAACTCTGCAGACATTCGGATTAGAAGTTCTCTGGGAAGTTCGGAACGGAGAAGACTGAAGTCCGGAACGACCTTAAATCAGAGGGGCAGAGCTTTAGCACGCGAGAGCTTGAAACCGATGTGGGACTAGGAATTAGGTCCCCTTTATATAGGCAATGAGATGACGGTTGACATTCCATAGTTGATCTAACAGTTGGAAAGAGCTGCGATCAGATCTGACGGTTGAGAGCTTGAATCCGATCTTTTTGAGGTTTTATTAAAACACAGATTTAAGAAAACCATAATCTGAAGACACAATACAAGAAAATGCCAGCAAGTAAAATATGATTACGCAAACTTCAGTAAGAAAATCATACCTTTCGGATTAGCTTAGGAAAGTTATTCGTAATGGGTAATATAAAGATGACTATGAAAAACTCAATACAAAAAACTCAATACAAAAAACTCAATTCGAAAAACACAATACGAAAAACTCAATTCAAAAAACTCTATACGAAAAAGTAAGTACGAAAAACTCAATATGAAAAAGTAAGTGTGAAAGTTCCGTTATGAAAATACCAGTACGAAAGTTTTCCATTCCGGAAATTTTCAATACGAATACTTTCATTCCAGAAGTATTCTGTACAAAAATATCCATTCTGGAAAATGGTAGTTCCGGAAGTTTCATTCCGAAAAACTTCATTCCGAAAAGTTTGAAAACAAATTTTGAAAAAAAAAATTGTTAAACAAACAATCAAATGTACTCCCCCTATGAAAAGGAGTTTATAACTGTAAGGAGACTTTTTCAACAGAAAGTTACTTGAGAAAGATTACCTTACGGTTATCATTCCTAACTTCTGTTTAATATATTCAAATCTATCAGAAGGCATGGACTTTGTGAATATATCAGCAAGTTGATCATGCGTTCCGATAAACTGAAGAATAATATCTCCTTTAAGTGTGTGATCCCTAAGAAAGTGATGCCTAATATCTATGTGTTTTGCACGAGAGTGATGTGAAGGGTTCTTACTTAGGGAAATAGCACTTGTGTTGTCACACAAAATTTGAGTTTTAGTAAAACTCAAGCCATAGTCTGTGAGTGTGTGTTGCATCCACAACACTTGTGCACAACAACTTCCAGCTGCTACATATTCAGCTTCAGCAGTGGAAAAAATTCTTCCTTGGAATTTTGAACTAAGCACTTATCATTCCTAAAATTAACAAGGTAACCTTCATCACATAACTGACTTATGCTAATGAGGTTGTGCTTAAGACCTTTAACAAAAAGAACATTTGAAATCAAAGTTTTACCTAAAAGAACAATATTACCAATACCAACAATCTCTCCCTTATCATTGTCTCCGAAAGTTACCTTTCCTCCTTTCGTTTTGATAATCTTTTCAAAAAATCTTTTGTTACCAGTCATGTGCCGGGAACATCCACTATCCATGTACCATATATTGTTGCTAGAACTTTCTTTATTTTCCTGAAATCAAGAACAAAGTTAGATTTTCGAAATCCAAACTTGCTTGGATCCGAGATTTCCAGACAATAAAATTTTAGGTACCCACATCTTCTTAGAAAAATAAGCTTTATGAAAATCTAAGGATTGGGTTTTGTTTAAGGAACAATTCTTTGCCCATTGACCACCACATTGACACTTGGTACAAAATGGGGCACTTTGAGGAACAAAATAATTGTTGCTGAAAACTGGTTTTGCATGGGTATAACCAAATCCGGATTTATTTCTTAAAGGTCGTATTTGGGAATACATCTTATCAAAATTTTCTTTACCATGGGTAAAGTTTGATAAACACTTCTTTAAGGAAAAAATTTCGGACTTGAGTTTTAAAACCAAGTTTTTATCCTCAAAATCATTAGTTTTTGAACTAGAGTTAGGCTCGAAAACATTTTTCTTAGAAATTACTTTTTCTAATTCTTTAGAAAGTTTGTTCTTCTCAGAACTTACTTCCTCAAGATTTTTTGAAATATTTTCAAAATCAGCATTTTTCTTATCAAGATATTTAGAAAGATCTGATATCTCTTTAGTAAGAACAGAATTTCTAGAGTTTGCCTTATCAAGTTTCTTGTTGAGTTTGGAATTCTCAATCTCAAGAAGTTCAGCAAACCTAGAGACTTCTTCAAAAGTAGGTAAAGTATTTTCCTCATCAGAAGATGATTCTTCATCAGAAGAGTTATAATACTTACTATCATTAGAATTTAAAGAAACATTGGTCAATGATTCAGCATTTCGTACCTTAGCCATAAGACAATGATTATCAATAGGAAATATGGCTATAAGACCAAGATTCTTCTGTCCTGAAGATTCATAGTCAGAAGATTCATCTGAAGAGTCACCACCACTGGCACTCCAGGTGTCATTAGCTTTCAGAACTTTCTTAGCTTTAGCTTTATAATATTTCTTTCTGTTCCTGTCTGAATGTCTTTCCTTCCTTTCTTTCTTTTTGAGCATAGGGAAATCTGGTCTAATATGTCCAGCTCTCTTACATTCATAACAAGTAACTTCTCCATCTTTCTTATCTTTCCTATCCTTCTTCTTATACTTAGATTGAAAGTTTCTCTGTCCAGCTATCTTGTTCATCCTTCGAGCAAGATTGGCTAATTCATTCTCTGAAACTTCACTCTCACTAGATTCGGATTGGAAAACGACTTTCTTAGACTTGGATCTGGTAACTCTCTCAGGAGTCTTAGCATTCATCTGATTTGACGTTGTAGTAAAAGCAACAGTACCATTTACATTCTTCTTCTTGATGTTTTCAGCATCTCTCTTCATTCTGGTTTCATGTTTTAGAAGAGTTCCAAATAATTCATCAAGAGTAATTTGAGTGACCTTCCTGTTCTCATCTATAGCTGTTCTCTTGGATTCCCACTCATTGGGCATAATGTAAATTATCTTGTCCACAAGAGCTTCATCATCTAATCCTTTCTCTCCCATAGATTGTAGACTGTTGACGATAGTCATAAATCTCTGTTGAACTTTACAGATAGGTTCACCATAAGGAAAATTGAAGCCATGATATTCAGCTCTAAGCATAGCTCTTCTAGTCTCAATCACCTTAGAAGTCCCAATGTGTGTAACTTCTAACTTCTTCCATATACAGTTAGCTGCTTCACAAGAAGATATTTGGCTATATATATTCCTGGTCATTGAACATAGTAAAGTATTGTGTACCTTATAGTTGAGTTGATATTCTTGCTTTTCCTGGTTAGTAAAGGTTCTGACTTCCTTGTCAGGAATTTTATAATCACCAGTAAGAATCACAAAGTTGTCTACTCCAGTATTGATAACAAAAGTCTTCATACGATCTCTCCAGTACTCATAGTCATTACCATCAAATATAGGTGGTCTTGTAGGATTTAGATTGTCAATAGATCCAACATTAATTCCTGCCATACTAAAAAATAACTTTGCACACAAACTTGTTGGTAGCAAAGATTCGTAATAACAAAGTTCGGAATGAGAAAAGTTCGGAATGGATAAATCGTAATGACAAAGTTCGGAATGGAAAAGTGAGCAAGAAAAACTTGTATGTGAGTACAAGTATTTCAGTAACCTTGGCTCTGATACCAAATGTAAGAGTGGTATAGAGTAAGAGGTTTCCAACCTCTGATACCAATTGTAGGATCGAAATATAATATGAGATGCTCAATATACAAGAGGGGGGGTGAATTGTATACTTTAAAAATTCCTTTGGAAGCTTTAAAGTTAGTTATGAATAACTAAAGTTTCCTTAAGAAAAGGAAAGGGCTAAGTTTAACAAAGTTAAACTAAGTAAATTCACAACACCTCTAACACCGAACTAAACTTGGAAAGAGATTCCAAAAGTAGGTTCCGGAAATATGGTTCCGGAAATTGAAACTTAACAAAAGTTACAATATGAAATTCTACCTTAAAGCGTATAGAATCTAAATGAATCAGAGTAAGTAAGGAAGTATAAGAAAGTTATACTTTCCTTAAGATACAAAATACAGCGGAATAGAAACAAGTAGTAAAACTACAAGTAACAAGAATAAGTCTTTTAACCCAAAGAGAAGGGTATCCAACAACCTTGGATAAAGGTCCCTTGATTTATACTTTCAAGCAAGTCTATCTTACCCACACCAGGGTAAGCCCTCGATACGAAGATCGGAGTCTCTGTCTTGCTATCCCCGCAAGCCCTCAACTTCAAGGTAGTTGGCAACCTCTGTCTTTCTCAGCAAGAAAGCCCTCGATCTTTAAGGTAGTCGGAACCTCTGTCTTCCTATCCCCGGAAGCCTTCGATCTTTAAGGTAGTCGGTACCTCTGTCTTCCTATCCTCGGAAGCCCTCGAATGTAATCACCAACATTCGGAGTCGCACGAAGCTTTGAGAGTTAATAAGAGACTCTCTCTCTAGAAATCACTTCAACAGCATGTAAGCACGTTTTCAGCAATCGGCCATTCATCAGCATTCATCAGCTACGAGCTCTTTCAAATGAGCTCCTATTTATAGGTAAGGTCGGCTCCTCTCCAACGGTCATATTTTCCTTAAAGATCGGAGGGACCTGTACACGTGTCACTTAGACAACGGTTATTTTATAACAAAATGGACGACATCGTTCTATAACAAAACAAGTGTAACAGAATGTACGAAATCGTTTTACACTCTAACATAAAGGTTCGGAATAGAAACTTCGGAGTGAAAGTTCGGAGTGAATAAATTCAGAGTGTATAAAACAAGGATAATCAGATTCTGTTTAATAGGTGAATTCGGAATGAGAATTCAGAATAGGAATTCGTCATCAGAAATCGTAATGAGAATTCATCATCAGAATTCGTAATGAGAATTTGTCATTAGAATTCGTAATGAGAATTCGGAATAGGAATTCGTCATCAGAAATCGTAATGAGAATTCATCATCAGAATTCGTTATGAGAATTTGTCATCAGAATTCGTAATGAGAATTTGTCATTAGAATTCGTAATGAGAATTAGGAATAGGATTTCTTCATTAGAATTCGTAATGATAATTCTTCATTGGAATTCGTAATGAGAATTCTTCTTCAAAATTCGTAATGAGAATTCGGAATGGGATTTCTTCATTAGAATTAGTAATGAGAATTCTTCTTCAGAATTCGTATCCTGAATCTGGAATAGAACTTAGTCAGAGTTCATATCCGGAATTTGGAATGAAACTTCCTTATAGTTCTTGTCTAGAATCCAAACCCTAAAACAGAATGCTTTATATCAAAGTTTCAATGATTCTGAGAAAATGAATCCGAAACTCATACTTAAGAAAAATATGAATGAAAATATGATAAGGATAATTTTTCTTATAAAAGCGATTTTCCTTAAGAATGCAATTTTCCTTATAAAAGCAATTTTCCTTAAGAAAGCAATTTTCCTTAAAGATAAGGTGTTTGTGATTTTCAAAACAAGAAGGAATGGAAAAGTCATAAGGAAAACCTTATTGACTCAACATAAAAGTGTTATGGGGAACTTTGATTCAAACAAATATTTCAAATTAATTTCTTTATAAATGTGTGACTTTTAAATGGTTTCACAAAACGGTATATTTCTCTACAAAAAAATTTCTGATCATTTTCAACAATATCATCATCCTTTTTGGCTATTATTCTTGATTGAGGTTGATTTATTATAAATATAGTCTACAATATTGTATTGAATTTGTTAGGATATGTTTGACTATGATTGTGATAATTTTATACCATTCATGGTTTGTGGTTTAAGTATTTACATTTCGTATGGTATTTTTAATACAAAACATTTTGTTTTGTTTCAAAATTTTCTTATGAGGAATGAAGTGGACATAGTATGTGACTGGTGGGGCTTGCTATATCCCCTTGATGAATTGGTAGATATAATGAGACAAACTAGTGTCTTTGCACAAGGCCTTGACAAAACATTAATTTGTAGTATCGGCATATGTGGTAATGATGTCCTATGTTAGGAATTTCTTCATTATGAAATTAATTATTACATGTGATTATTCGACTAGTAGAATATAAATGTGCATGTTTATGGTAATGTTTGATTTATATTCTCCATATTATGTACAAGTTTAATTTTAAAATACTTTTTTTTATTACACATCCTTCCTCAAATGTTTATAGCTTAGGCTAAATTATTTACCATTATTGATCATCTGAGATCTCCCATTTCTTATGTTTTTTCCTAGGATTCGAAGAACTGTATTATTTTTTATATGTTGGATTAAGATCAGATAATCATTGATTTATCAATGGATTATTTATATTGTGTTTTATGTTTGAATGTTTAATGTTACGTTCTTGTATTTAATCCATTTTCCAAGACTGCTAAACCGATCAGTCCTTTAATACTTGATTCCTTATAATCATGACACTGCATTAAAATAATGCACATACTCTGTGTAACCGGGGTCAGGGCGTTACAGTTGAAATCAGAAGAAGTTTAGTAAAAACCTTGGAAATAAAATTTTGTAAAACTATGATTGGAGAACATTACCCTAAGATAGAATTTGAGGATTATTATAGAAGAACTTCTTAGAATTTTGGTAATATAGAGATTTTTTGTATTTCCCAAGCAATACATACATGTCTGGATTCGAGCAGGTAGAGGCAGATCTGGAAAAAATTTACCTAGGAGTGAAAACTACGACAAGGAGTTTCATTCTTGTTCGAGGGTATCCTGGTACATGACAATGGGTCTTATTTCAATCTTGGTTATGACACTCCCAGGGGATATGCTTAGGATAATTCACATTTTCTTTACAAGCCATTATGAAGGATTTAAGAGTAAATATTTCTCCAAGAAATCATTTTTTTATGATTATAGATTATACGCATAATCTTTTAAATTTACATTAGGTATTTTACATGTTTGGAATAATGAATTGTGATTTATAAACTAACCTACTGTATTAAATTGTTTAGAAATGGTGTCCAGTAGAAGGAATGGAAAATCCAGCAATAGGTATGATCCAAAGAGTAAGAGGAATCATATATTTCATTGTATTAAGCCATCATTTATAAGGTAAATATTCTCCCATGTATTCTCATCATGTGAAGAAATAATATCATGTGTTAATAAGATATGTATCGAATTCTTGGAGTCCTATTGATTTGAAGGGAACCAAGTGAAGAAAAGGATGGTAGAGGGAAAGATGGATAATAGGAAGAGGGGAAAGAAGGAATATCCCATATGTGATAACTATGGAAAGAATCACCTTAGTGAATTCTTGAATGGAATGGGAGTTTATTATAGGTGTGGAGAAAAGGACACCAAGTATCTGATTGCAATGCTAAGAAAAAGGTTTCAAATTTACAATGCTTTATCTGCCAAGATTTGGGACACTACGCGAATTAATGTCTAAATCCTCAATGTATGCCCCAAATGATGATATTGGATAATAATCATGTTATGATACTATCACAGATGAAGATGAATTACTAGTGTTATTATGTTGTTATTAAGTAATTATTTCATTTGAGTTATATATCAAGGATGTACTGGTTATATAAATTATGTAATTAAATAAGGATTGTACTATGGTACTATTTCATTTAGGATTTCAGATGATATGGTTCTAAGAAAAGTACTCAATAGCATGTTAAACTTTATAAAAAATACATGTTTGATGTAAAGATAAACATTAATATGTTTCTGATACTGAGTCGGTGATTTTGGAATAAGATTGGATTCATTTGGTTAAATTATATTTGATATTCTTGACAACATTGAGGATAATAATTTTTTTTCCATTATTTTTGGAGTTTACATCATTTTTTGATATAAAGAATATATTGAGTATTCTGTAAAAAATATGGGGGCATGAATGTAACCAATAAGGTTTTTTAGTAATTCAGGGTTTTACCGTGTTTTAAAAGAATACAAGATGATGGTATTCACATGTTATTACGTGGAAAAAAAGATCTTCCTTGTGTTTACCTGACTCAAAAATTTTGGAATATAAGTTTAGATATAAGTATTTTGGATATGTATAACTGTTGGAATGGATTAAGATTGATGTTGGATACTACTGTTAAGGTAAAATTATTTCTTAAGATTATTTTTGTATTGTTATAAAAAGGATAACCCGTAGGCCGGGCGACAACCCGTTGCGTCCGGTAAGGCATGATATTTGAATCTGCAACCGAAGGTCAACAATGGGGCATCACCTAACACTGTCCTACATGATTCCCTAGTTTTTTATAATTTATTTTTCATAAATACTCTTACAAATGAATGGTAAATTCATTATATTTGTAACCCTATACAATATGTATAAATAGAATATTTTTTAATTCTATTATCTTTTGGAGTGAAAGATAATTTTGTGGTAGGTGTTAGTTGAAGGATGGAACTCTACATGTCAGGTATTTTTTTCTCTTATTCTTTGAAAAATTAATTCTTAAACATTTTTGAAGGGATCATATTACCAAAAATGTGTTATCCTAATACCTTATGTTTTGTTGAACCGATGGTATTTAAATAATCATATATTTATGGCTTTGAGGCCCTTAATATTCCATTTATTATTCACTTATTTCTGATTGGTTACTTCAATCACTCCCTATAAATATTTATGTTTTCCACCAATTATGTGTCTCTAATTTAACCAATGTTCTTCTATTAGAGGTCATAATTTTGTGGTGAGTTTTTCATTTCCATTTCCATCTTATTTAGAATAAATTTTGTTACCCTTATTTCTGATGTGGGTTTCCCACCAAGGTATTTTCTATTTTGACCATTAATTTTCGAAGAATAATATTAAATTGTGAAGAAGAAATTTATTGAAGGACAATATCATTTAACACCCCTTGATTTCATAGTTTCTTATCTCTTAAAATTAATTCAATAGCTTGCGCTACACAAAACACCAAGTTCGAGCACACAACGACTTACCAAACTAGCCATTCAAAAATCAGTTATGAATAATATTAACTAAAATTTGAATTTTATATACTCCATATAATTTTATAATCCATATTATGTTTTTTAGCAATAATATAATAACATATTCATTTTATCAGATAAAATAAGTATTTTCCAAAAAATGAAATTTTATCGCCTTTTAATGATGAACTTTTTTTAAAACCAATATTTGAAACATTTATATATTCCATTAAATTAAATTATATTCTTCTTTAGAATAAAGACATAAAAATTTTGTTTTGATAAATTTTAGGTACTTTTCTTATAACTTTTATAATTTTATGAATAGTGAAAATTACTATATTTTAATTGAAACCTAATATTTAAATCGAAATAATTTAGTATTAAATTATGAATTTGAATGGTTTGAAAGTATAATTATATCATGTTTTTATCATTTAATAAAATTTAGGTCATTATATGAAATTTTACATTTAAATTTTACATACACACACATCAATCTTTTGATAGTTTTTATTTTTTTAAACCCATTTTTTGGTTTTGACAACGATAATTAATTTTAAATTAATATATAAAAATTAAATTTTTTTAATTTGGTAAAATATAATTCATTTTGGAATTTGGGATATCTAAATTATCATTGGTTGAATATTTGGTATTTTTTGAAAATATTCAAAATTTGATGAATAGCGAAAAATAATACGTTATTGTTTAAAACCAACTTTTTATTTAAATAATTTGTTAATTTATTTAAATTTATATTATGTCTTAATAGATATATAATACCTATATAAGTTCAATGTCATTAATTGGAGTCATATTAAAATAAAATTATATGTATAAAATTTTATTGAACATTATAACCACTTTTACCCACCATTTTGGCACATAAGCAAATTTGTATAAATTGTAATTTTACTACTAGTGTGAATTGAATTTTAAAAATCTGAGAAAAAATGTTGAAATTAGTAAGTAAAATTTTGTTCAATAAGATGAAAATAGTTTTTGATAAATTGTATCTTTTGAATTTTATTTACCACGGTTAGAAGTAAATAAGGTAATTAATGGTAAAAAAGATATTATAATTACACAAACGCATGCCCTAATTCTATGGGATATGTGAATTTTGACCAAAACCAACCTTAGGAATAAAATATTATCTTTTTTTCCACATGTATTAGATTATAACATTTATTATTATTTTATTTAATGAAGCGCTAAAAGTGTTAAATTCAATGTTTAATAACTAATCCATTTTTAATATAGGGTTATACATGAGATAAATTCAACTATAAATATTCATTATAAATAAAAAAAAATTTCCTAACTAATTTAATATTATTTATAATTTTTATAGATTAAATAATTAAATTTATTTATTACATGATTATGATGTAGTAATTACATAATTAATGAATGATTAAAATAATAATAATTATAAATATATAGATAAATATAAATTGAGGCTTTTGATGCCATTAATGAATATTATAGGTTAATAAAACATGTTAGGGTTTATTATATATTTTTTTTTGGTGTGATAAAGTTGTTATAACATTAACAAAAACAAAATACCAAATATTGTCAAAATTGACATAAATGAGCTTATAAAACAAATACTATATTATTAATTGTTATAATATTTCTAAAAATATAAGGTTTGGAAAAAGGAAATATATAAGGTTATATATATCAACAATGAACCACTCGGGGTTATCTTTTATTTTATAGTAATTTTATTAACAATTTATTATAATAATATAAGGGGACATGGTAACCATTAAACTATATAACTATGAGTTAAATCAAAAATATTGGGTTAATATGGTGACCTAAACTTGTCTAAAACCCATTGGTTGAAGGGATTTAGACCCATATCCACCTTATATTCAAAATTAATATATTTTGATCCATTAGAAACCTAAAATTATTTTATAAAAAAAATAATATTTCAAACTTTTCCTAAAGTGACCCTCACATTTCTTATAAAACGGCTCTTCCCTTTCCCTCAAATCACATCTCCAAATCCCTTTGGATCGTCCAAACCCTTACCAAATATCCACAAAACGTCCCTCACTTCAACCTAGAGGCCTTCACTTGATCATAAAGCCATTATAAAGATCCCGTTTGTTCAAATAAATAGGAAAAACCCAAAGAAGAGGTAATTATTTTATCACAACTTTCAAAGTTCTTTTCTTCTTCCACATTCTATTTCATTGTTATTTCCATACCAAAATAATAACTACAATAACTTCTACATACTATGATGTTATTATAAATATGGTACAATAGTAATCATTATTATATCCATCCTATTAATGATAATGTCACCATGCGTGCGTATGTATAGCTTTCCGTCTCCACATCGTGGTGTAATTTGTTATTGAACACTATGTTGTTTGGATGGATATAATTATGAGTAATATGAATATAAATAATAAAAATAAAATGATAATTTATCTATAAAATTAATATACCATCCAATTACACATTTTTTATCATTAAGGACATGATATCATCACTCGTGTGTACATATGGATTACCATCTCCACGACGTGATGAGATTCATTTCCATGTTCACCACTAAACAATTATTATAAAAATATATATTATTAAAAAGTATGTAATATAAGTCATAATAATGATAGTGGATATATATATATATTTCTATCTATGTGTGTGCGTATTTATGTACTTAAATATATCTTATTCACTTACTTCGGTCAATACGATATGAAAATGGAAACATCGTTTATGCGTACGTATGGACTACCTTCTACATAAACAGTGTTTTCCATTTCTTATATCTATCTATTATACATATTTATATTTTAAATATATATTATATATAACTCATTTTTTATATTCTTTAAGTATTCCAATCATGATCTATGTGATACGATCAAGAATGACAAGTTAAAACAGGTACGATAAAGAAATCAATTATTACCAAAAATGTTAGTTTAACATGGAAAATATTATTAAATGGGTAGTATAAAGTCATAAATGAATCATGTATGATATCAAAAATATTAATATGGTTCTGGTATAATTTTATAACATAATATGGTCATTATAGAGGTGGTTAAAGGTACCCTCGACCAAAGCAAAGTACAAGGTATGGGTTAATTCACTAATCTCAATATAATCTGAGATTGTTTATGAGTATGTATTTTCTGAGACATATTTATTATCAATTCCCATGTATCTTGAAATAATTTTGAAAAATGATTATTTTAATATACTCTATAAATAAAAAACCATTTTAAAATTTTTAAATATTTATTCTTCTAAATATTTCTCATTAATGTCCATGTTTTCAAAATAGTATTAAGGATTTATTAATAAGGAAATGATTGTTTTAAATTTTTAATTACATTCAAATGTTTCAATGTGGAAGGAGAAACTTCGATTCAAAATTCTATTTTAAATGTCTTCTTTTATAAATGTGAGACTTTTAAATGATTTCAAAAAAATGGATATTTCTCTCAAAAATATTTACTGATCATTTTCAACTATATCAACATCATTTTTGTATATTATTCTTGATTGAGGTTGATTTATTATAAATAAAATCTTCAATATTGTATTGAATGAGTTATGATTTATTTGATTGTTAATGTCCCATTTTTATGCCATTCATGGTTTATGATTGAATTATTGACATTTCTTATGCTCATTTTAATACGAATGTTTATGATATGTTTCTGCATTTTCTTATTAGGACTACAGTAGACATAGTATGTGACGAGTGGGGCCCGCTACATCCCCTCAATTAATCGGTAGGTCTCGTGAGACAAACTAGTGTCTTGTTACAAGACCTTGACAAAAGTTTTATTTTTTGTCTTGGCACGAGGCCTTGACTTTTTGGTAATGATTTCCGGCGTTAGACATTACCTCATTATGAAATTATTTATTACTTGCAATTATTCGACCATAAGAATATCCATGTTCATGTTTATATGGTAATGTTCAATTTATTTTCTACATATTATGTTCATGTTTAGCTTAAAAGGATTTTGTTTTTATTTCACATCTCTCCTTAAATTTTTATATCTTAAACTAAATTATTTACCCTTACACAGCATTTGATCTCACCCCCTTCTTATGTTTTTCTTTCACATAATTCCAAGAAGTGTATTATGTTTGATATGAAGGGTTAAGCTAGGCTAATAATGGAGTTCTGAACGGATTATTTTCTTATGTTTTATGTTTGAATGTGAAATGTAACATTCATGTATGTAATATACGTTCCAAGACTTCTAAAATGATTGGTCCTTCGAGACTTGATTCCTTGTAATCATGTTAATGTATTAAAATATTTCACCAAATCTGGGTAACTAGGGTCGGGGAATTACAAATCCCATATCTTTGACACTAGAGTTCAACTACGATGATCATCATAATACTTATTCCTATACTAAGTGGTGACCATACTCTTCTTGATGAGCTGTAATTTTTATGTTATCTTCTGAACTAGACAGGGTCCCAATTGCACTTCCCCTCATACCTCTAACCAGTATAAGGGTGAATAGAATGAACTAGTCTATAGTTCCAAATTTGATTCATTTGTATAGTATCATGGAATTTATTATTATATGAAAATCAGATAGTGGTAGTTTTTCCCCTAAGATACTCCAAAATCATGGATAGATTCCCACATCATGTCTTTTAACACCTGTATCATAATCTCATGTTGACCTTCACTCTAAGGGTAATAGGTTGTACTTAGTTGTTCATATGAACCTAGTTCCCAATGCAACCACTGATAGAACCATGATGTAAAATGAGTTTCTCTGTCAGATATGATAGTATATAGAACTATATGATGTTATATGATATCTCTTACATATATCCATCAAATCTCAGCTACTAAAATAATCTCTAAGATAGGTAGGATATTAGAGACCATTATCAACTGATTAATGATCATACATACCAAATCACTCATTCAAGTGGATATTGGTAATTGAGTAACAAAATCCCTAGTGAAATCTTCCAATTTACATTATGAATGGTTAATAGCTGTAAAATCCATGCTATTCACTTTTGTTCCTCCTTTACATACTAATAAGTTGAACACTGAGTAATGAAACCATGTATCTATTTTTCACCCAATACCACTAGTACCAGTGTTTTATTTTGTGAAACATCTTGGTGCGACCAGGATATAATACCCACGAAATTGCACGAGACTCTCACATCAATTAATCAGGAAAAACAGAAGGAACTAAAAATAATTCATGAATATACAATATCTCATGCCCATTAATGAGAAAAATGATGAACTGGGTCATTTCTCGTAATGATGTCCCTTAGAAAAAATCCCCTGGGAATAAAGATATACATCCAATTAAATCTATCTATATGTGAATACATTGCTGAAAAAGATACAATGAGAGACTTTTCATGGTTCTTATTATGTTATATGTGCATCTCATAAAATAGGTCCACCAATTTCCACTCACAAATAGCCTCTATAACTAACTATGAATGATTCTTCTAGTTTAGAGCATCCTAAATGGAATTACCCTTCCCAAGAATATAAGAAAAATCAATGTAAAAATTTTATATGTATTTAACCCATATTAAATGCCTAATATTCAAGTCATATTGAGTAAAGATATATTTTATACTTTTATGGTCTATGTAAACAAAAGAACCACTCTACCAATAGTTAATTTCTCTAATTATAAAATGAATGAACTATTTCTATAAGTTTGAGTTTATTTTTTTTTAATTACAATCATGAGAGGTCAACTATTGACACCCTTACATCATAACTCAATCATCCTACATAAGGAATCCCCTAAAATTGATTCCTAAATAATCATTATAGACTTCATAACACATTTATAAATCTAGATGAATCAGGATCTATTATATATTCAATATCCCTTTTAGTTATTGAGAGGCCTTCCCATATGATACAAACCATGTGAACTCGAATCCTTTCTTCGTCAATCCTATGAGGGGTGATACAATGAATTATAAATGCTAAATAAAATTACTATATAAGCTATCCAACCATAATAAACTCTATATATAAAATAATTCATTGTTTTGTTACAAGGAAACTACATCTGTCAACATCTCTGGGAAATAGATACTCTATAATCCAAGATGATGTGACCCAAGAAGTGATCCTTGTCAATAAAAAAGTGTAATATGGAGATCATAGCATATATATGGTCCTCTCCCATGGTATTCAGTATGATATCAATATTCAATGCATGGTTTTGTCAATTATAAGAATACACAAAGATGTTCTCAAAAACACTTAAACAAATTAATCCTGATATGTGTGGAAAACACGGTTCATTAGAACCAGTAAAACTGTAGGTGTGTTCAAGAGAATGAATGGCATTATACATTGTATGTATAATGGTATCATATTCACCTAGTGATATCCCGACCTAAAATCAATCTTAGATAAAACCCAAGATCTTCAGCGCTGGATGAGGAGGTTGTCTATACGAGTTAAATGACATATTTTTTTCATCATTAGATGGTTAAACCTCCATTAATCCATGCAATATGTTGGGGTACCATCCTACTATTTTCAAATAGTATAGGTGAACCCAAAGGTGAAGTACTGGGTCAGATAAAACCATTGGCTTCCAAGTATTCTAGGTACTTCTTGAGTTCATTTAGCTCAGTAGGTGACATCTTATAAGGAGTAATGGACACTAGTGTTATTTTTAACAATATATCAAAAGTGAAATACACATATCTCATTTTAGGAAACCCAAAAAATTCATTTGTGATTTTGACCATAAAAATATCAACATCCAGATGGAAATATATACACTGAATCCCCTGATTTCTCATAAAAAACAAGAAACATGATCTTTCAATCCACCCAATCCATGATGCTCTTGTCCAACCTGACTAACCTAGATATCCAATTCACACATATGGATATGGGTACCAGCCTTGGTTCAGAAGAAAGACTCCCTTTGGAAATAGAAATCAATGTGATCCTGATAAGATACTGACTAGTCCATCATGAGTATGATGTTGAATCCCATCATCTCAAGGATAAAGAGAATACATACAAAAATATAACCACAAGTCTTAAGGGATAATTCTTTAAAATGACAAGTTATATCATATTAGGCCCCCAAAAGTGTATCATGATTCATTATTAAGTATAAGTATTGTATAACTAGTCCTAAACATTCCATAATTTTCATAAATATAAAATAATGTGAGTATTTAGTATGAAATAAAGAAGAAATAAATATAGAGGCTAATAGAATAGTACCTAAAACTGTAGAAGACATGATAATATTCTTCTCTAATATAGGATTCACTACAGAGATATGGACAGACCAGTGAACTTAAGATACAACCTATCTACACTAGGAAGGTACTCTCATTTATACCTATAAGCTCTTTGTTTGGATCTCTCAGCCACAACCACCTCCTCATCTTAAATGGATGTTAATACTATAGCTAACTTCTTATAAAGTACTTACTAATAATTCTCATAATGGAAAATATAGTCAAGATAATCCCCCACAAATAATAGAGGGGATGGTCCTAAAAAAATAGGTAAATACGCCACATCTTTACGCAGCCTCGACACTCAATGGGGCCCTTGAGACACTAAGGCTTTATATTCCTAGGATTTCTATATTGGTAACATTCCACATAACTATCATCATGATTCATCTAACTACCACTTTCCCAATGAGTAGTCTAAAAGTGATGTTTCATAAATATATACAATCAAATTCCCTATATCAATGCCTTGACGCCTTTTTATACACTTTCATATTCCCTTTGGTTTCACTCATTGATGAAGGTTTATTTCACTATCAGAGAAATATTGGTCAACTGAATGATATCAACCCATGACAGGATGGTTTATATGAGCCCATTATCAATCTGCCTATAGTTCATCAACACATCACCCACAATTGTTAGTACATAGTACTAAATATCGATGACACAATAATAGTAATTCTTCATAGACATAACACCATATTATACATTCCTAAACTCTCTAGAATAGTCTAATATCAATGTTAGAGGGATGAATTAGTCATAGAATACATCCTTAATGTTCACTCAGACCATACCCTAATGACGATAATCATAGTTTATAATGTCCCACCATATCTTAGTAGAATTATAATAAATGTAGGTTGTGTTATTCAACCTCCACTATAGATTAATCTCTAGATTCTGAAATATAAATATCATGGTATCTATATGTTACTAAGTGTCCTGGGTGCCACCGTCCAATGAGATGGTGGATGGATGCTTCTACTAAAATTCTAATGTTAACGCTGCCATATTAGGATTAGGTTGAAAATATCTGTTCACATGCCACATAAATCATAGAAATATCTCCCAAAACTGAGAATCAACAACCTTATTAGGAATAATAGTATGTACCAAATGAGGTACCACAGGAGGTAATATTAGTGAATCGGTGCCTAGAATAATCATCTCATGGTCGTTACTACACAAATGGTGCACATATCATGGATTTTAAATAATAATAGATCTATAATTGAAAAAAACACTTGAGATAAGGTCAAATAATAGGTAGGATCACAAATTACAAAATAGGTCATGTACATTCCATCTCATTTAAAAGTCACGCCACTCTACCACATAATAAAACCTTGTCTGGGAAATATATAGGGCCAAAAGGAATCACAAGCGATAGTTCCTACTTCCAGCTATTAAAGATAGGATAGGGTCAAGGTCTCACACCACATAGTAGAGTTCATATTATAAAGAGTTTCAATTGAAATGTATAGATGAAAACCCCTTTACATTTCAATTGGCATCCCCCTTTTAATGGTAACCATTATATTAAGGAAATTATATTCATTTATGTTCACCCTCATTTATATATATATATATATAAATCCCAGTATAGTTAAATGATTCACCATTCCTATGTTATGAAGTCATAAGATTCATAAGTTTTAATTTTCATTTCATGTCACTGTAACCTGACCCTTGCATCTGGTATCAGGATGTAATAAGACATAAAATATGAATTGATTAGATGAATCACTATTACTAAAAACTAAAAGTACATTCTTCATTAATTTCTTTGGGAATTCATTTAATAATAATCAACTAATGTTTCAGCCCATGTGACTATTTATCCATAGCTCAAACGTGGGATAATTGGATAATTATGTGTCACCATAAATATATACTATAAAACTCTATATAGGTTAATGTAGATCATATAATTAATCTAATATTTATATACCTATGAGAAACATTAGAAAATCCACAAATATAATATTCCTGGAACTAATAATATGCAGTAGGAAATTAATGCATTCATATAAATATGTTGTGGAATATGGATGAAATGTGAATACTCAGATACCTAATATTATGCATGATCAATATAAAATTTCCTTACTAGGATTAAAGGGAAAAACAAAAAAATTGTAATCATAATAATGCCAGAAATCTTGTGCGTCACCCAACAGTGAAATGAATACAGCTGTAATAGGAAAGAACGATAGTAGAAACTCCCATCCTAGGTAATTTGGATTTTCTGTATATATGGGTTAGATAATATTAAGAATAGGATCATTACCAAATTATGAATCAGTCATAGTATCAGGTATAATAACAAAAATAGAATGAAAATTGGAAAAGAGATATGATACCACTTATAATGTCTTGGGCCCGGTTCACTCATATGTAACTGAACTCGATAGGCCACAGGACCTCAAGAGTTACTCCCAATATAAAAGAGTATGTTTACTAGAAGTATGGGTCTATGATAATACAGTTGGGATAACATAACCTCTTGATCATATTTTATCACAAGGATTTATAATAATAGCAATTAGTAGAAATATTATAATAAATTAACTATAAATATAGATTTGTCAATATTAAATAAAAAGTATATGAAGAACCAACATAATATAAAAAATGATTCATGTATATATACTATACAGAAAGGGAATATATAGAAGTAGTGAAGTTGTAATATACAACATTTTAAAAAAATAGAACACAAATACCTAAAACTATCTCCAAAAGTATCATGAGCAAAATCACTGTCCTATGATCAGGTACTGCATCATAGTATAGAAATTTTGGCATACATAGCTTGATGCTTCCCATTTCCCCTACAATTATCCTTGAAATATATTTCGGTAACATCACTGAACAGAATAAGGTGTGAGATATACTCAGTAATCCACCACCAAAAATGTCTTGTATGATCCAGCCAGTGTATATAAAATATAACTGTACAAATATGACACTGTAAAGAAGACATCAAAACTGTAAATGAGTCAGCTCAAGTTCCTAAAGGACAGTTGAATGACACTACCAATTATTGAATAAGTCGATATATCTATAAAAATTTGTCACCATATATATATATATATATATATATATATTTCTATATATACAAGTATTTAGATATGTATTATATATATGAACAGTATAACTAGTTACATATATAAAATTATTTTTAGATATGTAGTGTTATCTAGGACCCGAGGAACAACTCAGGAATCCAGAAATAATGACTAAAGTCTCATATATTAATAAGGGATGTTATTCCAAGTATCACATTAATAAGCGAAACCATGACCAAGTATCATGAATCATAAGGGACATCATGTATGATTATAATCATTAATAAGGGACTTCATGCCCAAGTAACAAGAATCATAAGGGATTACATGCTCAAGTATCAAATTTAATAATTTATTTAATTCCCTAGTATCATTAATATTCATGAACTCCATGCTCAAGTGTCATGGACAAACATGGATTGACTGAAAATCAGCCAAATGAGCCATCCCACTACAAGGATCAGGTGGAATTCCTTATCCTCCCAGTTAGTAAACAATTTCCAGGCATAAAATATACTCAATTTGGAATGATTAATCCCATGAAATATGGATAAATAATCATGAATAAATTAAAATAAAAAACTAATAGTGGAAAAAATTAAATAGCTATATATACCTCAAATTGACCTCATGGGTCACTACCAATGATAGAAACATGATCGCTCAGAGAGTGATCCAAAAATATAAGAACATGAAACTGAAGATGATAAAGTAAGAGTGAGCACAGAGATTCTCATTAAGTATGCCAAAATAATATCCAAGCTGTATGCCATACCATAAAAAAGAAAACCATTTCATGTGGGGTTGAAATATATATATTTAAATTTGTTTTTTCATTTCCTTTTTGGAACAAATATCTAGCTGAAAATGTAAAAGGAAAAAATTTACCAATCCTTTCCCTAAATTGATTCCATAGAATGAATGGTTTTATAATAAATCATTTTATAAAGGATAAAATTATTTGAAGGAAATTACTTAGAGATAAAAGTAGTTTAAATCCATGTACAATTAAATAAGTGTAGTTATAATAAGTACTAGTGGAAACATAGCATTTGAAATTATTTTGTTAAAAACATAAAAAATGTGTGAAGTTATAATACAATTGAATCATATATAATGGGATATAACAAGACACCAAGATAATTGTCCCTATATTTATGCAGTTTGGAGTCCATCATTTGTCCTATCAATGTGATCCATATTCAATAATCAACCTTGATGCTCAAAACTAACTCACGAGTGGAAGATCCCACATGACCATTCCCTACCATGGGGATTTAGTCCCTCTAATTTATACTAAATATCAATAATCTCTCACCTCCCACTAATAATATTAGGATCCCATGCCTCTAAAAAAACATGGTAGGCAAGGACACAAGTATGAATAGAATATCCCTATCACGGAAATTTGCCCTATATTCAAAGGGCCAGCTCTTAACACCATCCAAGAAAATTCCCCCAAGAATTGATAGTATCCATTTAGGAACCATATTTTTATTTAAAAATTACAATTTACTAACATGGACTAATAAGATAAAAACAACATTTTTATAATTGAGAACCTTTTTTTATAAAATCGTTGTAAAATTAAAATTCCATTAAACATTCATGGAAAACACATGATGAAGGGAAAAAATATTTTTTACACTAAACCTAGAATAAATATAATATTTTATAAGTTAAATAAATTACATTTGTGATTCCCCATTCAGAACACTTTTTTACATGGATTATCAGCAAAAACCTTTGGACAAAGCATAAACAATCAAGGAAACACATGAATATAATTTCATACTATTCAATAATTTAATCATATTATTCTTATTTCATAATATAATAAACATACTACAAATAAATCATGCAACCATAGTTTCCAAATTTATGATTCAGGCATAGGTAACCTACTTCAAAACATGCATCACATGGCGAAGACGACCCAAATCTGCTTCAAGGAGACCTGTAAAATAAAGAATGACAATTCTTTAAAACCATAAAACACATGAACCAACATATATATATTTATAATTACCCCATGATTTTGTGTACATATTACCCTCTCCATAATAGATTATTTATAAAGAGGTTGTGTATATATATATTCCTTACCTCTAGATATGTGTGCAATTCTCCACCAAAATGCAGTAGAAAAATACCAGTCACAAAAATTAAAAAATCCGTAATTATAATTTTTCCAAAGAATATAATTAAAAGAATCATTACTCGAAACCGATATCAACCCCAATTTCTTCGATGGTCAAGACTAGAATCAGACACAACAAGATCGAAGGACCCAAGACAATAAGAAGCAATAAGAGAAACACTGAAAATGGGTAAGGATTTGGCTACGCCATGCATGCCACATGGAGAAACATAAATGTTGTAATTAAAATGGAATAAAAATATAGAAGAGGATGACAGGGAATCCTTATATAATATCTCACTAGGAAATTATAGGCAACAGTATCTATAACCCACAAGAAAGGTGAATATGGAGGTGTTTAATGGGGGATTTAGTCATGGGGTGTCACACAAAACATAGTCTACGGGGGGGGGGTGATATGAAATAATTATAATAAAAAATTATTTTTTATTATTTTTTATTAAATTACTTCATTTTACTTTATTTTTATGAAATCTAGAAACTAGGTAATTTTTGGTTATATGGTTGACCATACTATGCAGTAACCATGAGCTCTACTAGAGGCCCTAGAAAGCTCACATGGTAATGTCACATGGTTTGGGAAACTATGTTCTAGATGTTTGGTATGATATACAAAAACTACTGTCTCCTTCGCATGGTCTTCACATGGCTTCTATTAATTGTTGACAAACCATGCACCTATGCTAAAAATCTAAAAAAATAATATTTTAAAACTCAGCCTGACCAAAACTCAAATACAAGGCAATATATGACTGAATAATTTGAAATAATTAATATTATTTTGTTGGGGTGTGAAAATTATCCCCATAATGATACTTTCTACACCTATAAAGACCCAAAGATTCAGTTTATCATGCCATTAGACAAATCATGAAAGAAAATCACTATATGATATGAGGTTCCCAAAACCTGAAGACTAAGAGCTAACACCAACCTTCTTGGTAAAGTTATAGGGCCAAAAGAGACTAAAGAGGTCATATTTAGAGAAATAAACATACCCTAGAGGAGAAAAGAATAAATACCAATGAACATGAACCATCTAATAAGGGACCGAATAGATGATTCTAGAACATCCAAACACAATCTCAAAACAAGGAACACCCTGACCTATGACTTTTTTTATCTCAAACGAAACCCACCGTGGTCATTTCTATATCTATATGGTAACCTGTGACATGAAACATTTTCCAAGATAGTCATACTACTATGGTTAGTTTTGGGCATGATATAATTAAATAATAACATATGAAACAATAATTTGAAATTTCCAAGAAGAAAAGAACAAGGAATAGAGATATAAGCTCACCCCGAGCTCACCAAAAGTTGTCTCCATACAATTTTAGAACCCCATTTAGAGAATAATTTACTAGGAAGAAACAAACTATAAATCTAGATAAAAACTCTAACACTAGTGTGACCTCTTAACCTTTTGATTCACAACCATCCAAATTAATAGAAGACATCAGTGTGACTCAAAATGGGAATCCCCCCACTTAAAATAATATTTTTACATACCAAACCCCAACTCGAGAAGAACACAACTAAGAATAACCAAGTTATAATCCAAAAGAAAAATCAATTCAAATTTTCCATAAGATATAGTTATCTCCAAAACAAAAACAACTAAAAAAATCATCCCAAAAAATCTTGAAAAAATCCCAAAAGATGAGGCCACCAAAAAATCCGAAACTAAAATGGTCCAAAATCAAATAACTAATATATAAAATAAATAATGTGTCTTCATATCTAATTTTGGAGATGAAAAGTTGTATAAATGACCCCCTCACCTAGAAATTCCCCTACATTATGAAAATATTCACTCTAAGACCTATGGATGGATCCACGATGCATTGAACAATCTACTGCACCATATCCAGGGACAAAAAACAGATGAGTGAGGAATCCTATTTCAGTAACATAACTTATTGAACTTATCCAAGACAACCCTATCGACAAAACTTTAGAGGATTGTCGAAAATATCATACGGTGTTTGAATAGACCAAATTGGAATAAAACAAGATGGTTTTCAAACAAACATGATGTAGAAACTAAAAAATGAGACATCTTAAGATAAATAACCCATAGGAAGAGGGGTTTCATCAATATATAACTTGAATCGATTTTAGGGAAAAAATAAACTAGATCATTAATGTTTTCAACATACTCCTTCTCTATTTGATGTCTGTTTTGAACATACATGAGATAATCCACCCTAAAACCACTAAAAGTCATCGACCACATTAATAAATAGGTAAAAATGATAAAAAAATAAACCCCACCACTCTTATGGGAGTTTGGGAAATGCCAACAACCAAAAGAGACACCTAAGAAACCATTTGACATTTTTTGAGAAGCATACCCTAAATAACATTAAAAC
The DNA here is from genome assembly GCA_963277665.1 of Viscum album. NCBI lineage: Eukaryota > Viridiplantae > Streptophyta > Magnoliopsida > Santalales > Viscaceae > Viscum > Viscum album. The sequence continues at coordinate 194,037,757 of OY728122.1, forward strand.
ACACAACCAAATAAACATTTATCCAAAACTATAGAAAATAACATTTCAATAAAAGAATAATAAAAATTAAAAAAACACATTACAAAGCCAAATAAAAAATTGACAAAAACTAAAACATATCACAACCACAAAACAAGCCAACAACACTCTTTTAAAACCCAGCATTTCCAAAACCATCCAAATCACCAAATTCCATTACTAAATACACTCTATATTTCAATTACTGTAGGACTAAAATTATTTCAACACAACTAGAATAACTAAAATTAAAAAATTATGAAAATAAAATTCCCAAAACTCATCATAAAAAATAAAAAAATTACTTAGTCACTTTTAGAAACATTTAAATCCCCCTTTCTGAAAACATTTTCCCTAAAACATAAAACTCCTTACAAACCAAACACCCAAAATTGGTATTTTTTGAAGAATTATATTTATATATATATCCCTTTCATCTCACGCACACCTCCACACATACCATCGAGAATCCACATTCCACATAGATAAATTAATTTATGTTATCATTAATCGGAATACCAAGTGTCAATAAAAGAATATACTCCATTACCTAAAAAAAAATTCAATCTAAATTCGAATTCCCATCCAATTTTAGGCCACCCATTATAATACAAAAACAATGCGTTTACCAACTCTAAAAAAAATTCCAATTCCATTTCTAATTCACATATTGTGAAACCTATCAAATACCATAAAAAATTGCAATAAAAAATCTATCTTCAAAATAATCAATTTCATTTTTCAAGAACCCAAGGTGTTCATTTTGAAAATCTAATGTTAATAAACCAATTATCAATTTAAAATCTCTGGGAACACCCAAAATTAAATTAAGAAAAATACCATGAAAAAAACAGAAACCTAATTACTCATGGAATAAAAATATCAATAACATCATATTAACTAATACTACAAAAACCTTGGCTTTACAGTTTTGCAGACTATGCACCAACCAGGTGAGCACATTGGATGTTATTTGAGTCAGTTCCATGTTCTACACAAGGATTTTATACACCATGCAAAAAACATTCACCACATTGAATTCCTTCAATACCAAAAATCCAACACATAGACCTTCTTAAAATAACATATTAATTCTCAAATACTAACAAAATACTCCATAAAAAACAAGAAAACCAAAAAAATACCCAATATCATATTTTGAGACATAACCATCTTGGACCACCTAAGAAATTCAACCAACAATCTAAATATGGGGTGATAAGGCACCAACATGTGGATGACCACATGAATTATGATAATAATAGATTCAAAAGACTAGACATATCCAAATAAAAATGTCTAGCTTCACTAATATAATTTTTTCATGAACTAAAATTGTTCGACCCCAAACCAGTTACAGAAGACTGCCCTCAGAAATGCATGAGAGGCGTTCCCAATCCTCATAAGATGGAATCTTATTCATGGTATAAAAAATATTCAATTCAATCATATTTATCCCATAAAAGATAACTAATTATAAAATAATAAAATTTAAGAACAAACAAGGTGTAGATAAAAACATAATGAAAAAACATACCTCTAAGTGTCCTCAAGGGTCCCTACCAATCGTATAACCATGTTCACTCGAAGACTGATTCATAACTAGAAGAACATGAAACTAAATAATATAAAGTAATCATGAGCACTGACATGATCATTAGGTATAATAAATGAATAACCACTCCCAATGAAATACCTTTTAAAGGAAAACCATTTCATCCTAGTTTGAAATACAAATATTTAAAATAAGGTTTTCATTTAATTTTTGAAACATGTAAGAAGATAATTTTTTTAAAAAAAATTTATCAACCATTTTCCTTAATAATTTCCAAAAAATTGAATATGTTCCAAAAAATAATTTTACAAACAAGAACATAAGATGAAATAAATACATTAGTGAATAGAAATTAGTGGAATGAAAAGTTCAAGTAAATAAGTGTTGTTTCTATGAATGACTAATGAAAATAACAAAGATTAAATAATGTTATTAAAAAAACACAAAATGAGGGAAGATAAAATAAATGTGAATATGATATCATGGGATATACCTAGACACCACGTGAAGAGACCCTATATGTACTCAGTTTGGAATCCATATTCTCTCTTTTCAATATGATCCATAGTTAATTACCAACCAAGAAAATCTCAACTATCCTCACTGGTGACGAAGCCCATATGGAATTTCCCTACCATCATGATCTAGTTCATCTATACATGACTAAATAACATTCATGTATTGGATCCGACTACGATTCCTAGGATCCCATGTCTATAAAAAACATAAAATTAGTGTAATTATATATGAATAGACCATCTTAAACACAAAATCCATATACATGCTAATTTCCACCTTTTGACACCATCCTTGATAATTCCACCTAGAATGGAGAGTATTCATGGGGGTTCCCTGTTTTCAATAAAACATATAAAGGTACTAATCATGACTTATCTTTTGAAAACAAAATTTTACCATTATAACCCATTTTTAGATATTCTTTATAAAATTATCATGCAATTACAATTTTTTGGAAAACAACATTTTTAAGGCCAAAACATATTTGGTACTTTCAAAAAATCATAAATATGTTTTTAGTAGTTATTTTAATAAGCTATAATATTCACATGTAGTATTTGTTCTGACATGATTCATTATGAAAACCCAATTTCCAAAGCATAACCAATAATTGAAATAGATGAATCTAATTTCATCAATCACAATCATTTTTTCATATTATACTTATTTCATTATATAATAAAAGAACCCAATAAATTAGGAAAGAAAATTTATTTTCGAAATTAAAGGTTCAAACATAGGGAACCTACCTCAGAACATGATGCCCTTGAAGATAAGAACCTAAATCTACTTCAAGGAGACCCAAAAATGGAAGAAATACCCTCGGTTCATACATTCACACATATTCACCAATATATATATATATATATATATATATATATAATTACCCCTACCTCTATTTTATATATTCCCCTATCCACAAGGTATATGTACAAAGAGGTTATATATATATACATTCAACATGAATATTTGTTTATGTTTACTTCTGGAATGGATATCTAAAATACAATAGGAAATACCAGAAACTCAAAAGATACAAAATCCTAAATTAAAATTAGGCCAATGAAAAAAATCAGAGGAATCCTTAGGAGAAACTTATTATAAACTCACTAAATTCAACAACCATTAATATAATCATTCTCAACAATACCCTAGGACCCTAGAAATCAAGAAGAAATAAGAAAAACAACCAAAAATAGGTTAGGGTTCTGATGGGTCATGTGCGCCACATGGGGGAAGATAAATGGTGCAATGAAAATGGAATGAAAATGAATTAGAGGAGGAGATGGACTCACTATAGAAGATATCACCAAGAAATCGAAGGAGGGGGTGGCCAGAACCCATGGTGGAGAAGTGTATGGAGGCATTCATGGGCAGATACAGCCATGGGGTGTCATATGACATATAGATGAATGGGTTTGTCACATGGCCTAAGGAGAAAGGGGTGTGAGAGATAAGTTGTTGTTGTTGTTGATGATGATGATAATAATAATACTAATAAAAATATTTATAATATTTTTTTTCATTATTTTACTTTATTTTTTTTATTTTTTTATTTTTCCCAAATGCATGGAAACAACGCATTGTGTGGATTCATGGATGGAAAAATCTGGTGCAAACAGAGGACCTCTACTAGAGGCCCAATAAACCTCTTATGGTAAAGAAACAATGTAAAGTTCCATGTTGTATCCCAATGTAAGGAATTCAATTTTTTGGTATAAATCCTATAAACTACACTTAGTTTTAAGACTAGGAGGTTAGTGGTGTTATCAGGGGTTTCTGGGACTCATTTAAATCTCGGAGCTCTAAAAAGGAGGAAAACAGGCAAGTCCACATGGTTTTTCTATAACTGTGCGGCCCAGGACACATGCATGTGCATTCTCTACGGAACCTGGATAATGAACTACTGTATGGTTTGAGCCCTATTATTCAAACCATGTGGTATATTGTTTAATGATCCCCAGTGTAGAAGAAATAGCCTCACGATTAATGCATAGTTTGGATTACTATGCACAGACCATGAACACTTGTTGTATGGTTAAAATTTTAATTTCTTTTTAAAAAGAAATTTTTTAAACACCCTTTCTACCCTCCTCATTCTAATCAGTATTTACCCTTCCTCTAGGTGCACGAACTCACCCCTCTTCCCCATTTTGGTTTTGACCAATCTCCTTATAATCTCCTCAGATCTCATTGATGTCAGAATCTCTAGGACTACCTCTAAATGATCACTCATCTAAACCCTTCGATTTCATGTTTCCTCCCTTATCGTTGTTCTATATCTATGTGACATACCTTTTCCATGTTTTGGCGGTTTTCCCTAAATCTTGTTAATTCTCCCATTTTTGGATGAATCAATCCATGTTTGCAAATAGTTATAGTACAATGACCATGAAGAAGGGAATATACTATTTTTTCTATATTTTCATTACATTATTGTCATTGAGCCATTATTCCAATCACCGGAAATTTTTGGTGAGGTCTTGATCATTCATATTAAATTGATCGAGTTGGTCTTCCATGACCATAATGACATGTACTTATGGTGAAACCCATCCAAGGTTCTTCTCCTTTCTCATTATCCACCCCTTAGAGTGTTCCATCCTAAATACCCCTTTTCCCATATGCTCAAAATGTGGTTTCACCTTGGTTTAATACTTTAATTTTATTAATGTAATTAAAATGGAAGTAGACCATGAATTAGGTTCCCCTTAGCATTGTAAAAGTCGCATTATAATGGTTTGGCTGAAGTGTAATTACAACTACCTTATCATGAACAATTTTTCATTTGAATAACACTTGTCTTGTGTCCCATTTCTTATGAAAGGAAATAAAACCCTTATGACTTATGTCTTATTCTTATGTAAATTATTTAGATGTTATTATGAATGTATAAAAAATTTCATGGCCTTAAATTAATCCATGAGAATTGTATTTCTTATTTTCTAATGATTTTTGTTTATGCCAATTTGTTTTTCCAAAAAGGTAAACCTTTCATACCCATATTTCTACAAAAGGATATTGGGATGTAATGAATGACACATAAATGTACTCATGTTGATGCCAGATGCCTTACTTTTAGTTCATTGATTATATAATTTTCTTTTTTATTATTCCCTTGTATTGTGGCTTGAACTCTACTAAATATCATATTAAGCTTGTTAATTTTTTTATTTAATTTAATGTGATGACATTTAATTTTTTATAAAATATTACATGTAGTTTATGACTCTTACTTGTACCTTATTCAAGTTCAATTCAAAATGCATTTACTTATGAAATATTCCATTTGGATGGCTAGTATTCTATTCCTTTGGCTGGATTGATAGCTTGGGATATTTCTATGACCATGATGGCATGAGGTGTTTAATTAATGGAATTCCATATTATAAAATCTTTCCTTGAATTTATATTCCTTGATTGATATGTCTTACTTGACATGATTTGGGAGAGAACATGGGTTCTGTTTTAAGGGCTCCAAAATCAACTCGCTTTGGTTGGTGGGTTACGACTCGATGTGTCAGGAGAAATTATTTTTCATGATAGATGAGGGATACATGGATAGATTCTATAAATCATGAGTGACAATAGTTCCCTATGGGAGTAACTGAGGATAAATTTGATTGGAAATATAGTTATTCCTTGCATTTGAAGACACGCGGTCCTCTGTAAGAGATAGTTAGTATAGACTTAGAGTCACCACCACTAAGTGATACAAGGGAGCCCATATGGATCACCTTGGATGGACTCATTATTATTGGATTGTTGTATTTTTTCATTGCAACCCTTGGGGTTCTATTTTAATAACCATGGATGGGCACAAGACTCCACATTTTGTTTTAAAGGATTTATTAAATGGGTGATTTTATGAGATGCGTCATTAGTTATTGTTATGATCATTATTATGAATGTGTATTGCTTCTTTTTCCTTATTTTCATCCCATTATCATTTTTTTATTGTGATAATACTTTTCTGGTGACATGTAGATTAAACCCCAAGCTGAAATCCAATCCTGGGGGAATTCATTCCCAGGGTTTTGATGTTTAATTTTGTTCTTGTATCCATATCATAATTTCATAGGCACTTTGTTCATAATTCCAAAACAGGAAAAAGTATGTGGTATGGGACGAGTATCCAATTGGGAAATCATACTGGTTTGTTAGAAATTTATTTATTTACTACTTTAGTTTAATTCTATATGGCACAATGTTTTATATATGTTTTAAGAAATGGAAAGGTATAGACACCCTAGGTTCCATCATTTAGAGATTTATATCTCACACTCTACTATAGAGAAATTTGGTACCCAATTATAATTTATGATCATAGGTATGGATAATGGGATTTGTGTCGTTTCTGATGCTTGATTAATTTTCTATTTAGGATAGAGCTTTTTGGGCAGAGGACGGAGCCTATTCTCGAGATGTTGTGTAGTAATTTTTGTTCTTTAGTAGTTTTTGTTCACTTGTTTCTTATACATGTACCCATATTCCCCATACTCTCATTTTGTATATATTAATGAAATTACATATATATAATTATATCTGTTATTTATTTTTTCTTCTAGTATTTGTTTTGTATAATTCATGGTTTTTTATTTTCCTCCTGATAGTATATGTTTGTGGTTATGCTTCCACTATTTTCTTATATTTTTATTATCTTTTTGAATACTAGATCTATCAGGGAATATCCACCCCACGTAAACTCCCTAGCCCCTTGATACTAGTCAGAAACTTCTAAAATTCAGGGAGTTGCGTTTGAGGACATGTGGCCAACTGGGCTCAGGCATGGGTCAATGGTACCTTGGTCTGAGACATTACAAAGTGGTATAAGAGTGTTTCTTTTCTTTCTTTTCTCACTTTTTATGTGTAGACATGACACTAGTACTTAGTAATTTAGATCTTATCATATTCTTTGTTGTATCTAACCCATTTATATGGGAAATCCCAATTTCCTAGGATGGGAATTATGGTATTGGTTATGATTTTAATATTAACACAACCTCACTATTGGGTGCCACATTTTTCTTGTTCTATTATTGATATTGGTGTTATTGAAATGTTTTTTTCTACAACCTCATCATACTAAAAAGAGGGGGTTGAATTACATGCATCATACTGGGAACTATAGGAAGTGAAATGTCATACATATTACCATTCCATATCTACATTAAACAAGTATATACCTATTTTCATGTGATTATGTATGTTCCTAGTTAATATATTTTGTATTACTTGTTTTCTTATAAATATAGAATTTTTCCAAAATAAATTTCATGAGCATATAATAAATTGGATTATGTGGACCTCCAATTTAAATTTATATGGTGTTAGGGACCTCCTAAATTTCAATGGTGCTGCACTTAATTAAAAATATTTAAGAATTATTCAAACACTTAAATGAATCAATGTGAATTCCTCCCTTTTAAATTGAATTTTTTGATATATCTTCTAAAGAAAATTTGGGGTTTGGGTTTAGTGGACCCAATTTCAATTCATAAGGTGTATAGTCCTTATTAATTGGAATCATGATCCACCAAGTTTAGCCATGCTGAAAGGGAATTAAATGAATAGATAGATCATGTGAAAAGGCCTTTATAAAAATGAATTAGATACCCCGAACATAATGTTTAATTGGGAAATGGGATGTAGGCTATGTCTCATGTGATCCCTCTGAGGTCTCTACCATCCTATCTAGACCTGGAACATGGAGTAGACAGTTAGTTTCATTATTATTAGAGGCCTTTCATACACTTTTCATATTTATCATCATTTAGTCTATTGTTTCATGATTATGGTGTCTTGTACTTTTCATTTCTCACTGCTTTCTTACATGATTTCCTTAACAATTATGGAAAACATGTATGAGGTGGTTGCTATGAAATTTTAGAGCTATTCCACCAACACATAATCAAGATAAATTCCTAGATAGTGGCATTGATAACACTCTGAAGGTGGTGGGCCCCGAGCTGCCCATTATACATCAAGTAGACCCTCATGAGGCCCCTCATGATTATCTTACACAAGGCATAAATTCTCAGTCCATGGAACATTTTATCAGGATTATGTAGTCCTTTTAGTGTGCGCCAAAGCATGCCCTAATATGGCAGAGCATACACAAGACTTTCCCTAGCGACATCCTCCCACATTCTCAGGTGATGGTGGTTCCCATTCTAAAGAAGCATAGACAGAAGCTATGGAATCCATCATCGACCATATTAATATTACTTTATATTAAGGGGCCTATAATTCTACCTATGTGTTGCGTGAATTCGTCATGTATTTGTGGGATGTAATTTCTTAGTCAGAGCGTTATCGACAAATGATTTTTTAAAATTTAGAATCGATTTATATGATTATTTAATTCTACATAACATGAATGTGGGTTAATTTAGGTATTCCATGCTTATTAAATAGATTTTTTTATGAAAATGCATGAGTATTTTGTTCATTTCTCCAAACTCTAGTGTCATTCTCCATATCATACCAATGATTAATTGATGATTCCTAGGTATTTTGAGTAAGGGATTGTGGATTATTTCCAATAAAATGTGAACATATTTTGGTTCTGGATCATTATAGATATTATTAAATAATCTCTTATTACAGAACAAAATCCTAGTGAGGCTAGCAGTGTGAACCAAACCAGTTTGATTCCACGTCAGGATGATGGTTCTTCTATATTAATAATTGTTGATTCAAGGGTTGATGTGTGGGAGGTTCCAGGTAGGTGGAATTACTGATCATATAGTGTGTCACCAATGTAGATAACCATTCCATAAGAAGCATTATTTCATAATGAACCCTATTGAATTTCTAGTTTGTTGAAGGAATGTTCATATTAAGTACTTCTTCCATTCTTATCCTCTAGTGTCTAGTGGATGGGGATCCATACAAGAACATTTTTTAGGTACAGAATCTATGACACCATAATAGGTTGGGATTTGGTCTTCTACTAGTCAGTCGTGGAAAGGTGGAAATGGACTTGGATGTGGAAATAATTCCATAGAACATTATCAATATCAAATTGGATCCATGCGGTCTAGTTAGGATTCACCTCAGGACCATGGTTTATTCCATATATATTCAATATATCCAATTACAACTGATCATAGTCTAGAACTATCTACAAATAAAGGTAGTACCCTAGAAAACACTATTTGAGAATCAACTATACTTAAGGTATGTTTTTTGAACCATTATTTGCGGGTAGTTATAATACTTTTGGTGTTTTTGTCACTTTTTCCCTATAATGGAATGTGACTATCTCAATAGGAATATTACATCTTTTTTCTAGAATCTTAATGATGGACTTTAATCCTAGTGAACCTTAGTGAGAGTGAACTCATTTTGGTGTAAATTCCTTGTGGGGGATATTTAATACTTAAATGAATATGGATAATGAACCTATGAATTTTATCAAGAAGGTGTCTTTAACCATGAAATGTTTAGGTAGAATGCTTCTATATATGCAGTACCCATCATCCTGTTTATTGGTGGATCAAAATAGTTGAGTTATATGTTAATTTTATAATCTAATTTTAAGGGAAATCATATGGTGGGGAGATTCATGATGGCTCTCAAAAAATGTTTCCTCCCTTTATAAGGTTCAAAACCTAGAGGACCATTCAAATGGTCGTACAATCATTTTGTTGTTGGAATATCTTGTTTGGAAAGTATGGAGCAATTTGATCCCCTATTGTAAAGTGTCTAAAATATATTTTTTGAGATTGTTAAATCCTCTTACTCTTAGTATAATCTTGGTTATGGAAACCATGCCCCCAATCATGGTATTGTATGTGTACATTGGAAGACTGTTAGACTTACACCATGCTAATGTATTAAATTATATTTGGGTTTGTTCCAATGGATTTGATTAGGGTGATTATCTAGAAGAATGGTTGTTTTAGAGGTTTTGTGGATCCTAATTGATTAATGGCTTCCAAATTGGTAACACAATTCACAGACTCATGAATACTAGCTATTTTCCGTATATATTGGTCACCAGGAATTTGTCCCATGGTTTTTAGTCTATGTTTTTTAATTATGTTGTTTGGCTTGTACCGACATCTCACTTGTACTCTATAAGTGTTTTTTTTCTTATATGAGATCCAAAAACCATGGTTTTTGACTCTGATATTACATGTTACTTCTATAATGCTCAGAAGGGGTGTTAAAACAATATCAAACCCGAAGTGTCAGATCAGGGGTAGTTTTATATTCATGTTGAGGTACAATGTTTAAATGGAGTTTTAGCTTGAGTCGTCACAAGAAGAGGGTTACGAGCTTCAGTGGGAATGCTCAGTGAAAATATTAATGTTCTTTCATCTAATGGAATATATTTTTTATTTTTAAATGCACTGGATACCTAATCTTGGTGCCTGGAGGATAGTTGACCAGGGAGGGTACAACATAAATTCCTCTCTCTATTATCGTGGGTGGTTAGTAGGGAACCACAAGATGTATCGTTGTTGGGAATGAAAGTGTATTGGTCATTGGAAACACAAAACAACCATAGGGGAAAGGATTCATGGCCTAAGTATGTTGGGTGATCCTCACATTGTTTTCCCAAGGTTCCTCTAGGATGAGAAGTTCTAAGATGGAGAGTTTTTAATGACATGGGTTTTATCTAAAGGTCTAGACAATAAAATATTTTGTTTAATTCATTAAAAAGTATCAATGTTTCTATCATAGTAGGTTAGTGGTGTTCCATAGGTGTTTCTAGGACTCGATTGATTCCAGATAGACATTGAAATAGAGGAAAATAGGGTGGGCCACATGGTTTGTCTACAACCATGTATCCTAGGCCATAGGCTTTTGTTGCTACTGTAGAAACAAGGGAGTGAATTACCACATAGTTTGAGCACTGTTTGTAAAACCCTATCATAGACCATGAAATGTTTCGAGTGAAGTTATACATGTCATATGGTTGGATCAATGTTTGGATAACAATGAAAAAAATTTGTGACAGCTAACATGTTGTTAAAATTTTAATTTCATTTTAAAATGATTTTTTTTTTAAAAATTTCTCCCCCCTCATCCTTCTACTCAATATTTACCCCTCCTCCAGGTGCATGAACTCACCCCTCCTCCTCCATTTGGATTTTGACCTATCTCTCTAAAATATCATTTGATCTCTTTGTTATGAGAAGCTATAGATGCATCTCAGTATTCTCTCTCATCTTAACCCTTCAATTTCAAGGCCTCTCCCATTCTTTTCACACACACTATCAATGTGATTGACCTTTTCCCTATTTTAGTGTTTTCCCTAAATATATTTATTTCTCATATTAATGGTTAAATGAAACCGTGTCGTCAGATGAATGCAGTACCTCAACAATGATATAAAATTTATACATTTTGCCTAGTATTATCATTGCATGTTTGGCATTGTACCGTTTTCCTTCTAGCCAGAACCTTCCAGTGAGGTCTTGATTGTGCATATTTAAAATTGACCAGGAAGGGATTCAATGCCCAAAGTGATATGATCTTATTATGAAACCCAGCCAAGGGTGTTCTACATACCCTTCAACGACCACTTAGGGTGTGCCATCCAAGAGGCCCTTTTTTATTATTCTTAAAATAGTGTTTCACCTTGTTTTAACACTCTAAATTGATTAATATACTTAAAATAGAAATAGAACATGAATTTACCCTTATAAATTTCCATGTTAAATTATAATGGATTTCCCCATGGGTAATGAGATGCACCTTTTCATACATGAATTTTCACTTGAATAAAACATGTCATGTGTCCTATTTCTTATGGAAGGAAATAAAACCCTTATAAATTCTATATATATCTTATGTAAGTTGTTTAAATGTTATGGATCATGTATAATCCTTTTATTTACCTTCTATTAATCTATGAGCCTTATAATTATTCTTTTCTAGTGCTGATTGTTTATCCCAATTGGTTTGGACTAGGCAGTAAAAAATTCTTTCCATGCTTTTATATCTTGGGATATTGGGATGTCATGAATGACACATAAATGGAGGCATATTGAAAAAAGATTCCATACTTATATTTCATTGATTATTCAAGTTTATTTGTAGTAATTCACTTTTTTAGTGGATTATAATATATGTTATTTTGTTATTCTTGTTATATTGTGTTATTAAATTTCATGTGATGACATTAAATTGTTTAGATATTATTCTTGGTAGCTTATGTCTGTCACTTGTACCTTGATAACGTCTAAGGAATAATTATTTGGGTTATGAATTATTCCATGTGGATGGGTTTTATTTATTCTTCATTCTAGCTTTGTAGCTTGGGATATTTCCATTCCCTTGATGCAATGAGGTACTTAATTAATGAAACACATTATTATAAATTCATTCCTCAAATTTATATTCATTAATTGATATTTATTACAAGATTTGAGTCTATATTTAAAATGAGATTCATATTTATTACTTATGGATGGACTCAATGTGCTCGGAGGGTTATAACTCGATGCATCAGGTGTAATGAATTGGTTTTCTAGGAAGGGGATGCCCGAGCAGATTCTATTACTCATGAGTGACACCAATTACCAAGGGGACAAACCACAGAATGAACTGTGGGGAAAGATGGTTAATCCATGCATCGGGTGTTCCCCTATACCTTGTGTGAGATACTTGGTACAGACTCAGAGTCACCTTTCCCATGTGATACAAGGGATGTCATATGGGTTTACTTAGGCTAACTCAATGGTATTGGTTTTTTTGGTATACTTATTTCAACCCTTGGGATTCTTTTTAGAATTATATGGATGGGTACGAGACTCCATCACAAGTTTTAATGGATTGATAGAAAGGGTGATCTTATGAGATGCATCCTCAATTATTTATATGATATTTCTTGTGCATGTGTGTTGTTTCCATTTCCTTAGATTCATCTATTTATAATTATTAATTTTTTGAGAATACTTCTTTGGTGACATGTTCATTAGACCCCATGAAAAATAAAAAATGGGGGAGTATTCTTTCCTTGGGATTTTTTCTTTAATACTGGCCTTGTATCCAAATATTACATTCAAATTTACTATGTTTGTTCTTCCAACATAGGACAAAGTAGGTGGTATGGGACTTTTATCCGTTTGGGAACCTGGACCTATTGTTACAGATTTATTTATTTATTGCTCCGCTTTTGTTCTATATGGCACATTGTTGTATTTATATTTCACTAAATTTAAAGGTATAGACATCATGGGTGATGAACTATTGATAGTTTTATCTCAAACATTACTTAGGTGTTTTTTGGTACCTGATTAGACTTTATGTTAACATGTATGGATAAATATAAGTGTAATTCTTTCAATCCTTGTTTTATTTGCTGTTTTTGATGGAGATTTCGGCGTAAATCACCAAGCCTATGCCCAAGATTTTGTGTATCATTTTTTAGTCTTTTCTATTTTTTGTTAGAATGTGGTATTTCCTTGTACCGACGTTCCCCATAATATCATTTTTCAATGATTCATGATAGGAAATCATTATTATTATATCTGTTATTGATATTTGATTACACAATATGTTTCTTATATTGCATGGTCAATTATTTTAGTGACCCTAAAATCGTATTGTGGTTATTCTTCCACTATTTAATTATATATTGATTATATTTTTGAATAATATATCACTGAGGGAATAGTCTCCACATGGACAGACCATAAAACCTCTCTACTAGTCGAAAAACTCTAGAATTTGGGAAGATGCACTTCAGGTCATATGATCAATCAATATCTGGCACAAATCAGTGACACACAAGTCTATGTTATTAGAATGTTGTATCAGAGAGGTCATTTCCTTTTGTATTACTTTTTGGGCTTAGACAAGACACCAGAACATGTGAATTTGGATCCTCAATATGGTTAGACATATCTATCACATGTACAGGGGAAACCCAAAATTCCGAGTATGGGAATTGTATTATTTGTTATGATATTAATTTTGATACGACTTCTCTATAGGGTGACATAGTTTCTCTCTACTATTATTGATATTTGGGTTATTTAAATGATTATTTCTATTACTTCAACCCAATTATATGAGGGTGTTACATTACATGAATCACGCTATGAATCATAGGAAATGAAATGTTTGGCATATTGCCATGCCATGATTACTTTTGGAATTTATATTTCTATTTTCACATGATTTTTGTTGTTCCAAGTTGATATATTTTATATTACTTATTTATTTATAAATATATATTTGCCCCATGTTAAATTATAAGAGAATGTTTTAAATTGGATTATGTAGACCTATAATTTCAATTTATAACGTGTATAGGACCATATAAATTGGAATGGAAATCTACATAATATAATTTATTATGAAGGATTCAAATGATTAAATGAATCAAAGTGAATTCCACCTTTTTAAATGAAATCATTAGATATTAATTTAAATGACATTTTGGGGTTTGGGTTATGTGGACCCCTATTTCAAATCATAATGTGTATTTGCCCTTATGAATTGAAATCATGATCCACCTAATTCAGTAATGTTGAATGGGAATTGAATGCATTGGAAAATTAAGTTAAATAGAATTTATATATAATAATAGGAGTCCCCAATCGTGATATTTACACGAGTAATGGGTTATAGGATGATTCTCTCTTGATCCTTCTGAGGTAACTGCCTTCCTATCTAGAACTAGATTATGGAGCATTATTTTAGTTGTGTTATGATTAGAGTTATGCCATGCACCTGTACTCTTTATCACCTTTCAGTTTATTATTCCTTGATCAGGGAGGAATTAACATCCCCTTTCATATAACTTTATAATTAGATTTACTTTTTTATAACAGAAAACTTGTTGGTGGTGAATGAATGGAAATTATAGAGTTATTACACCATGAATTTCTCATGTTGAAAGCCATGAGAGTGGAGATGAGAAAACATAAAAGGTGGTGGGCCCTAAGTCACCCATATACCTCCTATAGTGCCTCAAGAGTCACCTCCATTTAATCTCACAGCTGGAAAAAAGAAAATTTTCTATGGTTTATAAGAGTAACAATAGGCCTAAAAACTGTGGCCATAGGCTACGACTGCAGTTTTAGACAACTGTGGCCGTTATCCTAGTGGCAGTAGGTCCCAGTCTATTTTGATGGTTTTAACCATGGAAATAGCTACCTATGGGCATGATTTTAAAAGCTGTGGTAATAGGTAATAAAAATTTCCATTGTGTTAGTAAACCTATGGCCACAGTTTAAACCGTGGCTAGAAGAAGCTATTTCCACTGTTTTAACTAGGGTTATAGCCTTGGTAAACCGTGACAATAGCCTAAATAAAAAATGTAACCAACAGGTTTCGATCCTTGCACCATTTCTCTACGAACCAGAGTAATTACCACTACACTGAGAAACATTACGGGTATATATTAATTTATTATGATAATATATATATTAATATTAACAATGGGAATATCCTCAAAACCGTGGTGGTAGGTCTTCTCGCCAATTTTTTGGTGGGAAAATTTTTCCCGCCAAAGCGATGGAACCCTATTACCACGATTTTGAAAAACCAATGAAATAGGCCATTGAAAAAAGTGGATTATAGCCATGGTTTTAAAACCATAGTTATCAGCCACAAAATCGTTACTATAACCACATCCTTTTTCCACAGTTCTGAAAACCATGGTCATAGGCCACGATAACTGGCTTATATCCATAGTTTTAAAATAGTTTCTATAGGTTTGTGGAATTTGCCTCATTTTCTAGTTGTGTATTCCACTAGGCATCAATTACCAGTTCGGGAATAATTTTATCTGGGGTTTGAAGTCTATTAAAGACAATTCCAGTCCTACCCCTAGTATAACAGAGCTTACAAGGAACCTTGAGGTGTAGCATCCAACAAATTTCTCAGGTGATGGTGGTCCTCATGCTACCAAATCATGGATAGATTCTATGGAATCCATATTTTAACATCTTGATATTCTTCTAGTGTAGAGGCCCAATATTCCTACCTATATCTTGCATGACTCTAACAAGAAGCAGTGGGATGTCATTTCACAGTGAGAGCGTTATTGTGGAATTATTTGGGTAGAAGTACAAATGTATTTCTATGAATATATCTTTTTTAAGACCCTGAGAGATGATCAGTCTATGGATTTCTTGTATCTTAAGTAGGGAACTGTGGTAGTTCTTGACTATTCTACTCATTTCATTGAACTCAAGAATATTTATATGTCTCTTACAGGTGACAAATTGATGACTGTGAGTAATTTTGAGGATGGGATTGATCATTTTTTCTACTAAAAATTGAACATATTTTCATTGATGACAATTACAGATATCATGAAATTGTCTCTAGTTATGGAAACAATACATAGAGAGGTGGGTAGTGTGAGCCGGACTAGTTCTATTCCATTCCAGGCTGATGGATATTTTGGTAGTATGAAGCATCCTTTGGAGGGTTCACATGGGGGTGGTTCCAATCATGTGACATGTAATAATCCTATATTGTGTCACCAATACATAAAACTATGCCATAAAAACCCTCATTTCATGAAGAACATGATAAAATAATGAGCTTACGTTAGCCTAGATCATATTCAATGCTTCTTCCGTTCTTATCCTTTAGTATCTTGTGAAATGGGATACATACAAGAACCTCTCTCAGGATCAAAATATTAGACACCACATTAGGAGGGAAGTTGATCTTCTACTTGTCAATCAAGTCTATGTGGCAATTTTAGTGGATAAGGACTTCATTCCCTAGAACTTCATCACCTGCAGTGTGGATCTTCTTAGGCTAGACAGGATGCACCTCATGGTTTTTGTTCAGGACATATATATTCAGTGCATCCAATACCAAACGAGTAGATTCCATAGCTATCTATGATTAGAAGTACTACCCTTGATGCCCTTATTTAATTATCAGGCATTCTTAACTGTTGTTTGGTCTTTACCCCTTATTTGTGGGTAGTTAGAATCATTTTATGGTTTTTTTTGTTTTGACTAATAATTGAATGATAGTATTTCCATAGGAATCATCCTTATTCTATCTAGAATATGAAGGGTATAATTTATTCCCAGTGCCCCTTAGTGTTAAGGACCTCATTTTAGGGGAAATTATAGGTTGGGACCATAGAATATTTAAATTCATATGGTCTATGATCCTATCAGTGGCATCAAGAATGTGTCCTTTCCCTATTAATATTAGGGTAGCAGGAGTCGATATATGTGGTACTCGTCATCCTGTTAAACAGTACATCGAAACAATTGGGTTCATTTTTATCCATTTAATCTGATTTTAAGGGCACTACTAAGATGAGGAGAATAATGTCAACTCTGAGTAAATGTGTCCTTCATATAGAAGTGGCACAACATAGAGTACTGTTCATGTTGTTGGACAATCCTTTTTTTTCGTTCCCAAGGTAATTATGGAATGTATGGGGGACATTTCTCCCCTCTTTAAAGGTGTATCAAATAATTTTTGGATATTTTCAATGCCTGAAAATCTTAATGTACTCTTAGTTAAAGTCACTATGTCCCATATCATGGTATCATATGGTTACATTGGGGGAGCATTGACCTTATTCTCTAATAATATTTTAAAAATACATTTGGTTTGTTCTGGTGGCATTGATCAGAGTCACATTATGGAAGCATGGTTTTTTTAGTGTTCTGTTAGATCTTGAATGTCTCTTGGGTTACCAAATTGGAACACCATGCACAAACTCATGGAAACCTTCTATTTGACTTCTAAATTGATTTCCATGTTCTTGCGTCTTGGGTTTCAGTCATTGTTCATGAAATATGTTGTTCGACTTGTACCAAAATCATGCTTGTAAAATATTTATGCGGTTTTCCTTCGGATGAGATCCATGAATCTCTATTTTTGGCTTTGAGGATACCCCTGACTAATTTTCAGTTATGTAGGGGTGTTTAAACCTTTTTGAACCAATTATGTCAGATAATGGTTTTTTCCATATTTGTGTTGAGTCATTATGGTTAAATGGATTATTGGCCTGAGACCCCACTATAAGACAGTTACAAAATTTGGTGGGTGTGCTCCAAGAATGTTTTATACTTCCATCATCAAAGGGAATCTATTTTATCAATTAAAATTCACTAACCTCTTATATTGGGTGCCTTGTGTATAGTTGACCAAATAAGTTGAAACATTAATTTATATCCCTCTTTTAATGGTTAGTTATTAGAGAACCACTAGTTATATAATTTCCTGATTATAAATGTGGGCGGAACGTAGGAAATTAAATGCGGTTGTATGGGAAAGGCTTCATGGCCTAGATAGTTCAGGTGATGTGGTATTTGTTTTCCCACAGCTTCTCAGGGATGAGAAGTTATAAGGTGGGGAGTTTATAACATTATGGGTTTTATACAAATTTTTTTTGTAATTTTTTTGGATTAATTATTGAAAATGGAAATTTTTTTAAGAATACAATTTTTTGGTGGTTTTAGGGGTGTTCAATAATTTTAAGAATCCCAAAGCACCGAAAAAGAGGAAAATAGGTTGGGCTGCATAGTTTATATCCATTCATGTGACCCAGACAACATGATCATGTGATAACTATAGAACCTAGGCAGTGACCTTCTGTACAATGTGTGCATGGTTCACAAACCGTTCGGAAGACCTTGAAAAGTGGACCTACGAAGTAGAACCTTCCGCATATTTGGAAAATGATTTTGATAACCATTCAGAAACTATGTGACATCATGTGTGTGGAAAAAATTATAATTTAATTTTGAAATGAAATTTTTTATAATCCATTTCTCCCCATATATTATTTCCACTAGGTATTTAACAATACTCCTGGCACAAAAACTCACCCATCCTTTTACATTGGGGTTTTGACCTATCTCCCTCAAATCTACTCTGATCTCTTCCTCATCAGATGATATGGAACCATCTTGTTAAGCTCTCTCATCTGCACCCTCAGACTTTAAGGTTCTTCCGCTTCTCATTGTGATATATCCATGTGGTGGACCCTTTATCTATATTTTGATTTCTCCTAAATCTATATATTTCTCCCATTACAGGTTTAATCAAATCGCATTTCCGATCATGTGTAGTACCATGACAACAAGGTTGGGAATCTACTCTTTTTAACATCTTTTCATTTCATGTTTGGCATTTAATGATTATTCTTATTTCTGAAACCTTATTGTGAGGTCTTGATCATGCATATTAAATTTATAGGGATATTTTTCTATTCCCATAGTGATCTTTTCTAATGTGGAAACCCAAGTGAGGGTGTTCTCCTTGCCCTCCAGCCACCCCATAAGGCGTGTCATCCAAAATGGCACTTTCTTATTTTATGCTTTTTATAGGGATTCAACTTGGTTGTATACATAAAATTGATTAATGTTCATAAAATGGAAATGAGAAACAAATTAGTTTCCCCTTGTAAATATAAAAGTTAAATTATAATGGGTTGGACCTTATTTAAGGACCTGTACCTTTTCATGTTTGATGCTTTACTTGAATAACAGTTGTCTTCTCCCTCATTGCTTATGCTGGGAAATAAAACCTTTATGAGTTATTTCTAATGCTTATGAATATAACATAAATGTTATTTCTCATAAATAATCCTTTTATTTCCCTTATATTAATCCATGAGTGTTGAAGTTTTGTTTTTCTAATACTTGTTGTTTATGCCAATTAGTTTGGCCTAATTGGTAAACCCTACATTCCAAGAATACTAGATTGGGATATTGGGATGTCATGAATTAATGATAAATAGAGACATGATGATCCCATATTCCTTATATATATTTCTTTTATTGTGAATTTATATTTATGCTTATTCCTTTTTTTAGTGTCTTGAACTATATGAAATGACTTTTTAAGCTTGTTAGCTTATATTATTTAATTTCATGTGATGACATGAAATTGGTTAGAGCTTATTATTGGAAGCTTATGCCTCAAACATATACCTTTCTCATGTTTATTTCTTAATACATTTCTTTATTAATTATTCCACATCGATGATGTATATTGTAATCTTTTTTATAGCTTAGTTTATTGGGATCTTCTCATTCCATTAATAGTATGAGGGGTTTAATTAATAGAATAAAATACTATAAATGATTTCCTTGAATAGATATGGTGTGATTGATATGGCTTAATTAACATGATTTGAGATAGAATGTGGGTTCTTTATTAAGGAATCAAGGATAGAATCCTCATGCTCAATGGGTTATGACTCGATACGCTGGGAGAAATGCTTCGGCTTCCCATGCATGGGATACCCCGGATGAATTATATTACTTGCAAGTGACACTGGTTCCCCAAGGGAGAAACTGAGGATGGACCCACTTGGAATGATGGTTAATCCATGCCTCTGTTCAAAACCTATACAATGTATGAGAAACATGGTATGGACTCAGAGTCATCATCCCCAAGTGATTCATGGTATTTTGTGTGGGTGTCTTTAGATGGACTTATAGGTGTTAGTTTATTAGATGTTCTCGTTGTGACCCATGGGATTCTATTATTATAACCAATGATGGGAATTAGACTCCAAATCTTGTTTTAATGGATTTATTAGATGGGTGATCTTATGAGATCATTCCTTAATTATTTCAATAAGATTTCTTCTTCATGTATATTATTTACATTGCCTTTGTTTCATCACATTATCATTATTATTATTTTTATAATACTTTTTTGGTGACTTGTTCATTAGACCCCATGTTGGAGAACATTCCTTGTGGTATGATTTCCTTAGTTTTCATTCTTTACTTTTGTCATTGTATCCATTTTATACTGTAATAGTTACCTTTTTTCACACATCTAACAGATGTAAAAATAGGTGGTATGGGACGAGTGTCTATTTGGGAACATGGGCTAGGTTTTTAGAAATTTATTTATTTACTACTTCACTTATATTCAACATGGAACACTTCTGTCTATCTCTTGCATGAAATGGAATGGTCTAGAAACCATGGGTGCTAACCAACTGAGATTTATATCTAACACCATACTCGAGTTAAGTTTGTAACCTTAGAATTTTGTAGGATATCAGGTATGGATAAAGTGAATTGCGCCAATTCTTATTCTTGGTTTCTTTGAAATTTAGGATGGAGCATTTTGGGCAGAGGGTCGAGCCTATGCTCGAGATATTGTATGGTAGTTTTTGTTCTTTTGTTCATTTTTTTCCATTAGTATATTATCTTAACCCTATTCCAAATACAGTCATTTTATATAGATGCATTAATGACATATTTATAATTTTATCTGTTATAGAAATTTGATTCTGGCAGTAGTTTCTTATATTTTGTGGTTTATTATTTTACCCGTGATGTTTTTTCTTGTAGTTATTATTTCTCTGTATCATTATATATATTCTTTAACACAGTTTATTAGATTTATGAGGGAATATTCTCCCTATAGGACCACCATAGGTCCTCACTGCTAGCCAGAAGCATCTGGTGTTCAGGTAGATGTGTTTGTAGTCAAGTGACCATTCAGGCTCGGGCAAGGATCGGGGGTACCTAGTTCTAGTAAATTACACGCATGTTTAGGTGAACATTGTGCTATCTTTGTTGTCGAATATACTAAAAACTATAGACGCAATCACATTGTAACATCCCAAAGAAGTAAAGAGTAATATATTTTCATATCTATGTCTATTTATGAATTATATAGTGTTTTAGAGGCTTAAAATGAGAATAAATCCAATCTTAAGAATAGAATACACTAATATTTTTTGAAAGATTGTTTTACCTCCTTTTGATGGTGAACCATTTTTAAATCTATATTTTGAAAATTTTATAAGATATATTTGTCAAAATAAACTTATTATTTAGTCTTGGGAACTGAAATTAAATTTGGGTAAATTTTTGGTATTTTTCTGACAATGTTGATTTTTTTACTGAATAGTGAAAAATACAGCATTTTACTTCAAAACTGATTTTTCATCTAATATAATTATATGGTTATATTATATTTTTAATTGGTTTTAAAGTGTAATTAGAATATTTTTTTACCATTAAATTCAATGTTGGAAATTTTTATTAATTTCACTTTCGAATTGGTCATAAAGAAGTGTCAAAATTTTGATAGAAATCGTTTCAAAAAATCCCGCTATTTGTTTTGACAACGAGAATTATTTTTTAATTAATTACTAAAATTTTTGTGTTTGGAATAAGGTAAAATTGATTACATATTTTGAATCAAAAGGTCAAATTATGTAATTAAGACTGTTTTGTTTTTTGGACATTATGAATTGAAACGACGGTAATTGTCTTTAATTATCGTGATTAATTAATAATCAGGTAGTTAAGGGTAATAAAATAATATCATAATAATATAAAATGACACCAAAATGTGTCCTAATGCTACTGGTTGTGTCATGGGCCACCATGGGATTCCTTGTGCTAATCTTTGGGTCCCCATGGAATCACTTTTGTGTGATAGTGACATTTTATCATTTTATTTTTTAAGAAAGTTCAATTTAACAAAAGTATGTAACACCTATGTAAAGCAATTTTAATTTTGTATACATAAATTATATATTAGACTATAAGAAGTCATTGGAAAGATAAAAAAATTTCCTACATCATGGTATGTTTTTTATAATTTTTAGACATTAAATAAATAAATTTATTTATGACACCATGATGATGTAGTGATTACGTCATTAATGAACGCTTTAAATAAAATGAAAAGATAATGTAAAATCTATGACATAAACTTGTCAAAAACCTATTGGATGGGTTTATTTCGAACCCTTATCACCGTATCCTTTAAATATATCATTTTGGGACCTTTAAAATCCTCCAAGAAATTAATAATAAAGTAAAATTTCTAGACATTCCAATAGTACCCCTCCTCCCTCTTATAAAAGGCCCCAACATCTACCCCCTTACCCACAGCTCTCAAGCCATTGGCTTGGCCAAAATCTACTCATTGTATCTCTCCAAATCCCTGTATTCATCATAGAAGCCTTACCATAGGCATAAATCTCTTCAAAAAACCCTTTTGGTTCAAACCAATAGGAGTTACCCGATTTAAAGGCAATGTCTTCTCTTCTGTTATTTTGTTTTATTTTGCTTCTCCAACCCCAAAAACACTTTTTATTACTTTATTTTTTAACATAACTAGTAACTTCAATATAATAGGATTTTTTTATGAGAATTATTTTATTTAAACCCACACACACTTCCGTCAAATGGTTAAAGAACATACTATTTCTGTGAGTGGCGAATTACTACCTCACGAAACGATGATTGTTCAATATTCTTTTAACACCTTTCATGGTGGCCATTAAGTTGTCACTATATTTACATATGATATATATTATTTTTATGTTTTCCTTATCCTTCTATATTTTTTATTTATGTCATACCTTTATGGTTTCCATTATGGGTAAACACGATATCTTCATTTTAGGAAGTGCGGACTACCGCACCCTGAATGTGATTTGAATAGTTAATGCCTTATGTGGGACATATAAAGGATGGAGTTAATAGTATTAAATATTAAATCATACTATAATTCTAATATACCTTTATATAATTATTATTTCATTCCATTAAATATGAAATATAAATGAAAGTAGCGTTCATGCGTGCGCACGGCTTACCGTCTCCATGAACGGTGCATCTCATTTCTTACCTCTAAATGTTATTTAATATTATAAATTATTGTATATACTGGATATATATCATATATATGATATCTAACTCATGAATATAATTATGTATTTAATGGTTATTTTACCACATGAACAACTTGTAATTATAAGAAGTTTATTTTTGGCTCAAGTACCAAAGATCGACAAAACGACCATTATTAACTTAAATAATTACATGAAGATCATAACATGGTAATAAGTTATATAATAGAAATAATTAACTTGAAAAAGGTTCTTACAAAATTCTAAATTAACTCTAGTTTAATATTCAGGAGATTAAAGAACTGTCGAGTCAAGTTGGACACAAGGTAAGGGTCTTCGTCTCAATCTCCTTTCATTGAGGAATATTTTGTTTTATACAAAAATTTCTTTTAAACGGTGTATAAAACCCTTTTACTTTTACTTTTATTAAAAATGAATCATTTTATATGAAGCATTTTACTATATGACAAAAGGTAATGTTTCTGTCTTACATATGCGACGACAACAACTTCTCTGCCGCCATGACCATTATTTGAGTTTTGGCTTCCTCTACAAGCCATAACATTTTTTTAAAAGAAAAATAAATACCATGTTTTAATTTTATTTTATTTTGGTATTGAAAATGGTTTTGATAATGTTTTGATTATATCAATGTGTTTTTGATATCTTGTGATTGAAATATAGAAATGTTTTGTTTCTTTTATGAATGTTTTATGTGATACGATTATGTTATGGTTCTTGGGAATTGTTTATGAAGACGGGTGGTTCCGTCATAAACTATGGGTGGGTGAGCCCGTGATAGCTCTCCAATGCATTGGGTAATGAAAAAGAGTTAAACTCTAAGGTTTCTATGAAGATATTTAGGGAATATACTATGATGGGTATTCCAAACGTAACCATGAGGGTTACTCCCTACGTAAGAATGTTATAAATTCCTCAAGTTACCTTTATGTATTATTATTTCTATTAGTTATTCATAAACCCTATGATTTCATGAGGTATGTTAAAGTTCTTATGTTTTTGAGTAATGTATGCTTTCAATGATTCTTATGTATACATGGAGTAAGGTTTTCTATCCATATTTTTATATCCCTTCCTGATCATATTATGATCATCCCAAGTTTTTGAAATGTTTTTCACAGGTCAAGGGAACGGTACATGATGTGATGATAGTGTCGAGGAAGTGTCACGAAACAATCCATGTTTTATTTTAAATATGTTTCCTGGATGGGAGAAAATGAATGATGTCTTTTATGTAACCACATTGTTTAAATGTGGAATGCAATGCTTGATTTATGATCTAATTGTCTAAAACTCTAAACCTGAAAAGAACCTCAATGTGTATTCTTGTAATAAATCATGATTAAGTAATGTTTATGGCCAGGGCCTTATAGTTTGTATCATAGGTCGGATCAGGTAACTTTAGGATTTAGAATTCTATTAAATGAGTATCCAAAAAAAATTTATAGTCAAATTGAAATGATATAGCATTTGAAAATTACCATGTTGCTTCCTCGAAGATATGTTTGTTCAGAATGGTTTTCCATAGAGGAAATAGGGAAGCAGTGCTAGGAAGGAATAAAGAAGGAAATGACGTTCCAAATTAGAATCCTGAGATGGTTGGAATTGTAACTGAATAGTTTGTTGTAGTAATGGAGAAATTTACTCAATAAATAAATGGTGGTGGTATCCATGCATGAGATCAGCCAGATCAATCACAGAGGAACATGTCAGTGGTGGAACATTTCCTGAAGCAACATCCCAAATCATTAAAAGGATAATCTGACCTTGTGCTAGCTGAAGGGTGGATTAAAGCACCGGATAAGATTTTCGATGTCATGAGGGGTTTAGACAATCAAAAGGTTAGTCTTTATTTTTTCCATTTGGAGGGTGAAGCAGATCAGTGGTGGTCGATGGTTAAAAATATTAAGGACGCTGATGAGATTGATTCTCTTGATTGGGATGAATTCAAAGTTATGTTTCTTGGGAGATATTTTCCTAAGGCTGTTCGACTTAGGATGGAAAAATAATTCATGGAATTGAAGAAATAGGACGACTTAGTGGATGCTTATGAAGAAACATTCACATGATTGTCAAGGTATGCTCCAAATTTTATCCAATACCTTGATAGTAAAATCAATCGTTTTTACTCTGGATTAAAGCCAAAATATCGAAGGTCTTTAGCTTCTCACGAGTTTGTGACTTATGAAAAGATTTTTCGATGTGCTGAGAATGTGGAAATGGATTTTACGATGATCAAGTGTTCTATAACAACCAACAGAAAAAGAGACCAAGGTGGTAGGAGAAAGGGAAGAATCCTTCAAAATGGTCTGATGGTAAGAAATATAAGTTTTCAGTTTGTGATAAGTGTGGTAACAATCATGGTGGGGAATGTCTTTTTAATTCTTTAAAGTGCTATCGATGTGGTAAGATGGGACATAAGGCTCTTGATTCCACTGAAAAAGATCAGGGTGATGGTATGACCAAATTTTATTTATAGTTAGTGAAATGTTTCATGTGTAATGAGATGGGTAATTATACAAACAAGTGTTCGACAAAGAGATCAAATGATGGGAAGCAGTCAGACTAAAATTAGAAAGGTGTGGTGAAATCCTTTGCAACTACTTCAGCATATGTTGGGAAATCAAATGAAGTGGTATCAGGTAATTTGATTATTTATTCAGATTATGCCAATGTGTTGTTTGATTTGGGGTCTACACAATATTTAATCTCTGAAAAATTTTCTAGTAAATTGGGAATTCCATCTCAAGAAATGACTCATTAACTTGTGGTAGAAACACCCGGGGGAAATGTTGAGGTAAAATGAATTTATAAGAAACTTTCTATCATTATCTGTGGAAAGAACCTACCTACAAACCTTATTGTTTTACCTCTAGTAGAGTTTGATATTATCCTGGGTATGGATTGTCTCTCTGTTTACCATGCTAAGATTGATTGTATAAATAAAGAATATTTTTTTCAGAAATACATTCAGTTTGTATACAAGAATGAAACCTTACTATTGATAACATATCAAGAGGCTGAGAAACTTGTAAAATATGGAAAGGAATGTTACTTTGCACATATTTATGAAACCAATAGAACCATTCAGATTAATGATGTTCTAGTGGTAAATGAGTATCCTAATGTTTTTTCTGATGAGTTTCATGGAATAATACCAGATCAGGAAGTTGAATTTAATGTTGACTTAGTTCCTGATGCTAAGGCAATTTCAAAGCCCCCTTATCGAATGGCTCAAATTGAATATTTTGATTTGAAGGATTAATCACAAGATTTATTAGAGAATGGTTTCATTCGACCTAGCACATCACCATGGGGTGCCCCTTTTTTATTTTTTAAAACGAATGATGTTTCAATGAGTCTTTGCATTCATTATAGAGCCTTGAATAACATCACTATTAAGAACAAATATCCTTTGCCTCATATCGATGATTTGTTTGATCAGCTCCAGGGAGATCATTATTTTTCAAAGATTGACCTGAGATCGGGGTACCATCAATTGAAGGAAATGGAAGTAGATGTTCCGAAAACTATGTTTCATACAAGATATGGTCATTAAAATTTTTTAGTAATTCCTTTTGGGTTAACCAATGCACGTGCTGTATTCATGGACCTTATGAATAGAATTTTCCATGAGTTCTTGGATAAGTTTGTGGTTTTTTTCTTTGATGATATTATTTTGTTTTATAAAAGTAAGGAGGAGCATGAAAGTCATTTAAGGGTTATTTTTCAAACCTTAAAAGAGAAGAAATTGTATGGGAAATTCAGCGAGTGCATGTTTTGGTTGCAAAAAATTTCTTTCCTTGGTCACATTGTTTCTAAAAATGGAATAATTGTTGATCCTGTGAAAACAAAGTTTGTTGATGAATGGCCAAGACCCACAAATGTAACTGAGATTCGTAGTTTTCTTGGTTTGGCAGGCTATTAACAAAGTTTTGTTAAAAAACTTTCATGGTTATCTTGTCCAATGACTAAGCTAACTCGGACGGGTGTTAAGTTTATCTGGACAAAAGAATGTCATGATTTTTTTCATGAATTGAAAAGAAGATCAGTGAATGCTCTAGTTTTGGAACTACCTTCTAGGAATGGTGATTTTGTTATCTATAATGATTCTTCATTGAAAGGGCTTGGTTGCATTGTAATGCATAATGATCAGGGATATGATTATGCTTCACGTCAGTTGAAAACTCATGAGGTAAATTACCCTACACATGATTTGGAATTAGTTGTTGTGGTTTTCACTTTAAAAATTTGGAGGCATCATTTGTATGGTGTAAAGTGTGAAATATATACTGATCACAAAAGTTTAAAGTATATATTCACTCAGAAATAAATGAACATGAGACAAAGTAGATGGATAGAATTAATCAAGGATTATGATTCTACAATTCATTACCATCTAGGAAATGAAAATAAAGTGGCTGATGCTTTGAGTCAAAAATGTAATGCTTCATTAACCATGTTACGTTAGGAATGTGATACTTTGGTTAAGGATTTGATGAAATTTGGCATAGAAGTTGTTGGTGTAGGATGTTCTTCTATTTTGTTTCAGGTATCAGTGAAATCTTCCCTATCAGATAGAATTAAGAAAGCTCAGAAGCAAGATAGTGAGTTGTAGAAAACGGTAGAGCTGGTTCAGAAGGGTATGTTATCTGAATTCAACATTGATAATGATTGTGTTTTGAGATTTGGGAAGATATTGTGTGTGCCTTGTGATTCACAGTTGAAGAGGGAGTTGTTATGTGATGTTTATAGTTCTCCATTTTCAGTTCATCCTGGTAGTACTAAGATGTATAGAGATCTACAGAAGTATTACTGGTTGGATGGAATGAAATGAGATATTTCTGATTTTACTGTGAAGTGTTTGACTTGTCAACAAGTTAAATCAGAGTGGCAGTTACCTAAAGGGATGCTTCATCCTTTACCAGTGCAAGAGTGGAAATGGGAGAATATATCCATGGACTTTGTTGTGGGATTTCTGAAGAAACCTCGAGGTAATAATAAAATCTGGGTTATTGTTGATCTCTTGACAAAATATGCTCATTTCCTCTATATACGAGATAATTTTTCCCAAGATCAACTTTCTCTTTTGTATCTTAAATAGATAGTTAGGTTACATGGATTTCCCCTTTCCATTTTATCTAATAGTGATCCCAGGTTTATTTCTAACATTTGGAATGTCCATCTGAATTCATTGGGTACTGAATTAAATTTTAGTACAACTCTTCATCCTCAATCATATGGGTAGTAAAAAATAAAAATTCATACATTGGAGGATATACTACGTTCTTGTTTGATATATTATCATAGACGATGGGACTAAAAACTTTTTTGGTTGATTTTTCTTATAATAACAGTTTTCAGTCCAGTATTCAGATGGCACCATTTGAGGCATTATATGGGAAGCGGTGTCGAACTCCATATTTTTGGGATAAAGTGGGTGAAAGTAATTTGATGGGACCAGAATTGATAGAAGAGTTGGAAGAAAAAGTTCAGCTAATACAGAAACACCTGAAAATAGCTTAGAGCAGGCAGAAAAGTTTTGCGGACAATAGGAGGAAGGATCTCTCTTTTGAGGTAGGTGATCATGTCTTCCTCAAAGTTTCACGATGTAAAAGTGTGATGCGATTTGGTAAGAAAGGAAAGCTAAGTCCAAGATTCATTAGACCATATGAAATTTTGGATAGAGTTGGATCAGTTGCATACCGAGTGGCTTTAGCTCTGAGTTTTTCTCATGTACACAATGTTTTCCAAGTTTCAATGTTAAGGAAGTACATGCCAGATCCATATCAATTTCTGAGTCCAGAGGTAGTTCATCTGGAAGAGAATCTATCTTATGAGGAACAACCGGTCCAAATTCTAGACCAAAGGGATTAGTTATTGTTTAATAAGGCGATTCATCAAGTAAAGGTTTTTTTGGAAAAACCACATGATTGAAGAGGAAACATGGAAATCTGAAAATGCAATGAGGGATAAATACCCCCACTTATTCGATAAGTAAATAAATAGCGGGGAGGAAATTTTCTAAAGGAAGGAAGGATGTAACATCCCAAATAAGTAAAGAGTAATATATTTTCATATTTATTTTATTTATGAATTATATAGTGTTTTAGAGGCTTAAAATGAGAATAAATCCAATCTTAATCATAGAATACTCTAATATTTATTGAAAGAATGTTTTACCGCCTTTTAATGGAGAACCATTTTTAAATATATCTTTTGAAAATTTTATAAGCTCTATATTTCAATAGAATCATATTCTATAGGACTGGGATATTTAAATTTACATTGGACATGTTTTTGGTATTTGTCTGACAATGTTTATTTTTTAATGAATAGTAAAAAATACTGCATTTTACTTCAAAACTGTTTTTCATCTAATTTAATTATATGGTTATATTATCTTAATAATTGGTTTTAAAGTTTAATTAGAATATATTTTTACCATTTAATCCGAGGTTGGTCAGTGTGATTAATTTTACTTGGGAATTGGGCATAAACAAGTGTCATTCTTCTGATAGATATCTTTTCAAAAAAACCAACTATTTGTTTTCACAAAGGGAATTATTTTCAAATTAATTACTAAAATTTCTGTGATTGAAATTTTTTAAAATGTATTCCATATTTGGAATCATAAGGTCCAAATTATGTAATTAATACCCTTTTTTGACATTATGAATAGTAACAACAGTAATTATCTTTAATTATCGTGATTAATTAGTAATCGAATAGTTAAGAGTAATAACATAATATCATAATAATATAAAATGACCACAAAATGTTTCCTAATTCTACTGGTTGTGTCATATATGGCCATGGGATTCCTTGAACCAAACTTTGGGACCTCATGGAATCACTTTTGTGTGATAGTGACATTTTATCTTTTTATTTTTAAAGGGAGTTAAATATAACAAATGTATGTAACACCTAAGTAAACCAATTTTAATTTTATCTACATAAATGATATATTAGACTATAAATATTCATTGGAAAGCTAAAATTATTTCCTACATCATGGTATTTTTTTATAAATTTTAGACATTTAATAAATTAATTTATTTATGACACCATGATGATGTAGTGATTACCTCATTAATGAACGATTTAAATAAAATGAAAAGATAATGTACAATATCATACTTCCACTTGTCAAAAACCTATTGTATGGGTGTACTTCGATCCCTTATCACCTTATCCTGGAAATATATCAGTGTGGGTCTTTTAAAATCAGAAAATCATTTTATAATCAATTAACATTTCTAGACATCCAAAAGTGCCTCTCCTCCCTCTTATAAAAGGCCCCCAACTCTACCCCCTTATGCACACCACTCAAGACATTAGATCGGCCAAAATCTACTCATTTTATCTCTCCACGTCCCTCTCTTCATCATAGAAGCCTTACCATAGGCAGAAAGCTCTTCAAGAAACCCATTTGGTTCAAACTAAGGGGAGTTACCTAATTTAAAGGTAATGTCTTCTATTATGTTCTTTTGTTTTATTTTGCTTCTCCAACCCTATAAACTCTTATTAATAATTTCTTTTCTAAAAACACCAGTATATTCAATATACTAGGATGTTTTTATGATAAGTATTTGATTTACACTTACTCAAACTTTTGTCAAATGGTTAAAGAACAAAGTGTTTCTGTGAGTGGAAAATTACTGCCTCACAAAACGATGATTGTTCAATCTTTTTTTAACACCTTTCATGGTGGCCAATAAGATGTCACTATATTTAAATATGATATATATTATGTTTATTTTTTCATTATTCTTATTTATTTTTCATTTATGGCATACCTTTATTGTTTCCATTATGGGTAAACGCGATATCTTAATTTTAGGAAGTGCGGACTACCGCCCCCTTAAAGTGATTTGAATCATTAATGCCATATGTGGAATGTATAAAGGATGGAGTTATGGGTATTACATATTATATCATACTGGAATTCTAATATACGTTTATATCATTATGATTTCATTCCATTAAATACGAAATAGAAATGAAAGTAGCGTTCATGCGTACGTACGGCTTCCCGTCTCTATGAACGGTGCATTTCATTTCATACCTCTAAATGTTATGTAATATTATAAATGAATGTATATACTGGATATATATGATATATATGATATCTACCTCATTAATATAATTCTGGATATAATGGATATTTTACCACATGAACAACTTGTAATTATAAGATGTTTATTTTTGGCCCAAGTACCAAAGATCGACAAAACGACCGTTATTAACTTAAATAATTACATAATGATAATAACATGGTAATAATTGATATAAAAGGAATAATGAACTTGAAAAGGTTCTTATGAAAGTATAAATTAACTCTAGTTGATTATTTAGGAGAGTAAAGAACGATCGAGTCATGTCGGACACGAGGTAAAGGACTTCGTCTCAATCTCCTTTCATTGAGGAATATTTTGTTTTATACACAACTTTCTTTTATAAGGTGTATAAGCCCCTTTTAAATTTACTTTTATTCAAAAGGAATATTTTTATATAAATCATTTTACTAAAAGATAAAAGGGGGATTTTTGTCTTACGTATGCAGCGACAACGACTTCTCTGCTGCTGTGACCATTATTTGTGTTTCGAATTCCTCTACAATCCATAACCTTTTTTTAAATGAAAAATAATTAACATGTTTTAATTTTCTTTTATTTTGTTATTGAAAATGGTTTTTATAATGTTTTTATTATATCAATGTGTTTTTGAAATCTTGTGAATGAAATGTGGAAATCGTATGTACCCTTTTAGCATTTTTATGTGATACGATTATGTTATGGTTCTTGGGCATTGTATATGAAGACAGGTGGTTCCGTGATAAACTAAGGGCTGGTGAGCTCGTGATATCTCTCCAATTCATTGGATAACATGAAGGAGTTAAAATCTAAGGTTTCTCCGAATAGATTTAGGTAATATACTGTGATGGGTATTCCAAACGTAACCATGAGGGTAACTCCCTACGTAAGAATGTTATGAATGCCTCAAGTTACCTTTATGTCTTGTGATATCTATTAGTTATTCATAAACCTTATGATTTCATGAGGTATGTTAAAGTTCTTATGTTTATGAGTAATGTATGTTTTCAATGATTCTTATGTATACATGAACTATGTTTTTCTTTCCGTATTTTTATATGCCTTACTGAGCTTTTTATGCTCATCCCACGTTTTTGAAATGTATTTCACAAGTCAAGGAAAAGGTACATGATGTGATGATAATTTCGAGGAAGTCTCAAGAAAGAATCCATGTTTTATTTCAAATATGTTTCCTTGATGGGAGAAAATGAATACTATCTTTTATGTAACCACCTTGTTTAAATGTGGAATGCAATGCATGATTTATGATCTAATTCTCTAAAACTCTAAACCTGAAAATATCCTCAATGTGTATTCTTGTAATAACTCAACATTAAGTAAAGTTTAAGGATGTGGACATATATACATAGTCTGTGCATAGTTTTTATTAACTATGTTGAAATTGTACACATATGTTGAGAAATCCAAGAACATAAATTTTAAAACACTTTTTGGCCCAAAAATAAAAAATGAGGCTAAATATAATTATATAATTATAAATAATTAATATTATAGGATCGGGGTGGGACACCTATTATCACATTTAACAAGGTATGGCATGACTGAGTATCATGAATCATAATGAATGATAGGCCCATGTATCACATTTAATTATAGGTGTTGGCCTAAAATTTATATAATCCAAGATATAGTTTCCAATAATTATATATTTAATTATCCTATGATATAATTCAATATTTACATAAGAGTCACACGACATGGTCATCCCACTCACATTACATTTAATTACAAAAATCCATTCAATCATGTGAAAAATCAACACTACATAGAAGGTGGATTGGCCATATTAACATATAAGTAGTCAAGGGAATTTAATAAGAACAACCAAAAGGGGTTCACTAGTCGAATGGGATATCCATCATTAAAGAGAAGTTGTATGAAACATTTCTAACATGGATAAAAATTAAATGTTGAATCAAACTATTTTTGAGGGAAATATTGGATGGTATGAAGTTCATAACAATGACGCATGATATCAAACAACTCGACATTAAAGAAAATTACTAAGACACCAACCATAAATCAGTAGAAAACATTTCATTTGGTATCAACATTACATTTTATGTGAATGGGAGAAATTATATAAATAGTGAAAATCCATTAAAATAGTTCATATTAGTTCACATGTAAATAAAATTCCCAAGGGGAAGATAAATTAAGAAAAGGATTCATAGGATTAACGCACTCATAGCTAGTTATCCAGCACAATAAACGTTAGAAGAATTAGAATGTAGAAAAAAGTGTATGATAAAATCATGGATTGGAGGAAAAGTAGATGTATCAAGTATCTAGGGATGTGAAACACATGTAATGAATCATAAAATAGGGTTAAAAATATAATAATTAAGGGGAGAAATCATAATTTATCATTTTTTTAAGGGATGAATTATTTTACCACATAG
This sequence comes from Viscum album, assembly GCA_963277665.1. NCBI lineage: Eukaryota > Viridiplantae > Streptophyta > Magnoliopsida > Santalales > Viscaceae > Viscum > Viscum album. Next base: position 194,071,966 of record OY728122.1, read on the forward strand.
TTAGTCTAAACAGTGCACCAACCATGCACACCCACTACCTAAATAGAACTAGTAATTCATGAAAGGAACATAGATTTAGATAAATACATATTTCTCAAGTTGCCCTATATAGACCCTCTACATAAACATGTGAATTTTAAATAAATTGTGTGGCATCATGGTAATGGTTTGTGAAAACCAGGTGACCCGCCTTTTTTATATAAAATTCAATGATCTTCTCTTTAAACAAGTCCCTGAAACTCCTGAAATATTCACAATTTGTTTATGAGCTTCAATAAGGATAAAAAATTATTCAAAAAAAATATTAATGAACCATACCTCATAATAAAGTTTGTTATCTTACGTTTTTTTATTAAATTTTTTATTAGATGATTGTCTAATAAAATATTAGAGAATGTCTTTTTAAGAAAATATCACTCTATTTCACTTTTCAATTGAAAATTATTTTTCATCTATAAAAATATTTTCAAAAAATTATATGATTTTTTTAAATTCCCTAAATTATTTATTAATGAAAAATTTACCCATCAATGAATTTTTAGAAAATGGTTTGAACAAAATCGTCTTGACATTTTCTAAATTGCGAACTTTTAAACATGTTTATAATATTGTAAGAGGAATGATTTATAATTTGTTCAACAGGTATGGAATATCCTACCATCATGACCACTAAATTCATTAAAGAATACTTTATTAGAATTAATAGTTATTTTAAAAGAAAAATATTTCAAAAATATTTCAGATTTTTTTTATTTTGATGATTTTATCCCTACGTGAAAACTCTAATTTCCCCAATAAATATTTCATGTAATATTTTAAGGATATTTTCCTCAATAGTAAAAACCTTTGATGTTATGACTTGTTTATAAATTATGTATTTTTGTATCTCACATATATACATAACTTAATCTCCCATACTATGATGGTGTAATAAACACCCTATATTCATCAATAAAATTACATCATTATGAAATTACAATTTGTTGTGATAGTTACAAGACTATGAAAACCATTTCTTTCCATGGGTAATTCTAAGTTTTAGTCCTTATGATGGATTTAATTTTCTGGAACACATAAAAATGGAAATGATATGATGGGTGAACCCATATAGTAATCCGATGATTTGGGTAAAGCATTAGTATCACGATACATCATGTATGGTATTAGTGAGTAAGGCAAATCCCATTGGAGACTATTTACACCATGTGATATTATATAGGAAATTAGCCTTGACTGATATTTATTTCATGTTATATGTTCTTTCAACATTTTCAATAATTCCATGATCTTATGATACCATGTTCTTTATGGTATTATCCTATGTGATTTCACTTTATTTATATTTTTTATGATATAATGTTATTTCTTTGACTCACATGTAATGATTCATTATCATGTTGATTACCCTAGTGAGATTTTTTTCTCTTCCATTTTTTCTATGTATTCCTTATGTTATCCCATAAAATTTTAATAGAATTAAAATATTTAGGAGCTCATTATGAAAAATAAATTAAACATATTTACTGTAGTCTCACTATGATGTTTTATAAACCTATTCATCTACAGAAACTTGGTCCCATGATATTTTTTTTATAATAGGTTTTATTGTTAAAAATCATGTAATAATATTTTTAAATGAAATCAGTTTCTATAGTTAGTATCCATGAAACGGTTTTTTAACAATGTGAATCTAAAATGAGAATGATTTATTGAGAAACATTGGGATATGCATAAGGATAATTATAAATATAGGAAAATATCATAGAATAGTTTAGAAAGATATAACAAGTGTTTTCAAAGAAATGAAATCCATGAATGGATACTACCTATGGATGTGTGTCTGGCATAGTTTTTAGTAGGTGTACTAACTCTAAAAAGGACATATTGATCTAGACTATGTCATCACTTGGTTAATGACAATTATCCTTGATTAATGCCTTGTTTGACACTCCCGGGGGATATCAATTTTATATTAGAAACAATTTAGGAACTGTTGTGATGGCCTTGAACAAATTGGTAGGCTATAAAACCAAATAGGAAATATAATCAGGGATAACCTAGATTGAAACCTTGACACTCAAAATTAAATATATACATATCATTTATATGTTATTACAATTAGGTTTATAAGTTCCACTTTTTTATGTTAATTAATTCTCTACTTTTTTATTTTATTATTTTTAGTTAATGGTAGGAAATAGAAGAATGCATGGAAAAAGAAAATGTGGTTGGAAATGTAATGATTTCCCTAACGTGATCCATAACATGATAGGAATAGTATTTTGACCTATTGTGGTCAAGAAAAATGAACTATATCAAATTAGTATTGAAAAATATAACATAGTATAATTTCTATAGACATAAATGAATATAACGATTGTGTCTCATGGAAATATGTGTGTTAAAGATAATAAATAATATAATATTAAATTTCCCAAATTTCCAAAATAATGGAATAAGAATCAAGAAAAATCCATTACAAGAACTGTGAGATTCTTTATGGTTTGGAATGGAGGCTATTAATTAAAGAATGTTTATTTTTTATGTTAAAGGCATGGAATAATCCATAGAACTCCAAAAATAATTTATTTGTCAATTTTGAAGTAACATGACTTGATATTGAGTACCTATTATTGAATATATTTTGATATTTACATAAATGTCCCTCTTCCTCAATTATAAAATTGAACCCCCTACCCCCTCCTCACTCATAAAAACCTATAAAGATATTATTCTTAACAAAACCATAACAAAATAGATACCAAATATCTTAATCTAACTTATACATCTCCTAGAATTCATAAATGACAAACCATTGGGTACTTAATTAGAGATCCAAAGGAGGTTTCCTAAAGTGAAGGTAACCATCTTCACCAAGATCATTATTTTTTAGTTATTTTTTCCACCATAAATTATGTCAGACAAATTAAAATATAATAAAAACAGTTTCTCATTTATAATGAGGGGATATTGATTTAATTACATAATATTTTTCTATCTCCTCTTCTAAAAAATGGAAAATTAAACCATTGTCTGGGTGTACTGCGGACTACTACCTCACAAACTCACATAAGTCATTTACCATCATCACCTATCAAGGATATTCATGATAATGGATTTAATATTTATATATTATTTTTATAATATATTTATATTTATTGAAAATTATTATTTCATATACTTTCATACCATTCCATCCATTGAAAAATGATAATGTCATTCGTGTGTATGGTGAACCACCTCCTCGCGAAGCAATGTAATTTTTTTCATTAACGAATCACATAGATGGTATATGAAAGTATATTTAAATATAAAATATTATATCTATGATTTTATAATAATTTTGGAATGATAAAATCACACCTATATTCATCCCATCATGATCATTGGATAATTCAAACATTGTATATTTATACATATGAGCTACCATCGCTATGATTGTAAAGTAGTTTTTTTTCTCAAAAAAATAATTAATTATTATTTATTTAAGTATAATTACTATTAAAAAGTATAATTATTTCATGATTATTATTTTCTAGATGATGGAACAAATAGACCTTTGACCATAGTCAACAAACTAATTTTATTTCGAAATTATGAACCAAGTATCTTCATAACACCCAATATGAACACAACATATTCTGTAATTAGTCACGACACTAAAATAATTGTATTAAATGTTTTAATTATAATGAAATAAAATTAAAAAAATGTTCCTATTAAAAAATTGATATAAGTATATTATACATTAGATAAAAGACATACATGAAATATTTTCGACGTGGGGTAAGGGTTTAGCCTCAGCAGATCTTTCTGTGGGACATGTTATTTAATTCACATAATTTATTTAAAATATTGTATATACATTCCATTTATGTATTATTCCATAAATCCTTTATATTTTATTATATTTTTTTATAATTCATTTACATCATTCTTGGGAGTTATGATTTTAATGTTACAAAAGCAGTAAGGGTTTTTGTTTCAATCTACTCCGAATCGAGATTTTTTAAGATTAAATTTAAATTATTAGAAGTTATTTCCAGATTAGTTAATAAAAACACTTTATATTTATTATACTATGGTTATTAATTGAATTATAAATTAAATGATTAATTTCTCCCAAATTTTAGTTAACATTTCAGTGATATGTATTTTCTAAGAAATGTCTTCTTTATTTATCTCTTTATTGAAAAGTTAAATTTCTTCCTTATCCATGATTCATATAAATATTTTTAATTTTTTTTAACCTGATCCAAAATATTTATTAAAAAAATATACCCACGTAAATTTTTTTAATTTTTTTTAATTAATCTTTTTTCCCAACAATTTACTTTTTATTCTTTTTACAATAGGTTGTAGGAATTATTTATTATCCTTTATGAAATGTATAGAATTACACAAAATCATAAATAATAAATTATTTGAGGTGTCATTTATAATAAATCATGGTTCTTTTTATGTAAATTTTTTTATTATATTTTTTGGTATTTTTATATTTTAAATAATTTATTTCAAAGTAAAATGGGTAATTTCTTTAAGAAATAATCCATATAGTATTTTAAAGACAATATCATAAACTATTATAACCTTTTATTTTATGGATGTCTTCTAAATTATGCATACGTGTCTCTCTTATATATACCTAGCTTAAAATTCCTAACATTAATGGGTAATTACATGCCTTATGATAATTTATCAAATTAATTTTTACAAAACTTCCTTTCATTATGATATGAGATAAGATTATGAAACACAATTCATTCAATGGTTCATTGTACTATTTATGCCTTATGATTGATTTCCTTCATTGGATCACATAATCGTGAATCTGTAATTATGGGAATTCCTAGATAGTAATATAAAGCATTGGGTAATGTTTTAGATTGATATGATGGTATGTTTGTGATTAGGATGTAAAACTCATCCTTTATGTGACTTTGGTCACCATATGATATTGTCTATGAAGTTAGCCCTGAATCCTACTTATGTTTTATTATATTATTCCACCAAATTTCCTATATTACCCTTATATTTTGATACAATGTTCTTTTTTATTATCATATGTTATTAATTTTGATCCAACTCTTTTATGATATCATGTTATACCAATGACTCAAAATTTATGATTCCCATCCATCTGATTCTTGTACTAGGATTTTTATCTCACCCCATTTGTCAATGTATCTCCCAGGTTAAACCATAAATTTATAGGATCTTGAATGGATTTAGTATCTCAATTTGTAAAACTAAAAATAGTAATTTTTATTATAGTCTCACTATGATTTATTATGAACATATTATTCCAAATTAAATAATACTCACAATCACTAGGTAGTAATATAATGGATATTTATATTAAAAATAACAGAATAATATGTGTAAAAATCATGGTTTTCTATATCATATGAACACATTCAACTAACCATGAAGGTAAAATGAATGAATAGTACAAACCACATGAACAGAATACCAACCATATGCCAATTCGATCAATCTTTTAAAAATCGTGAATTTATTTTCAAGTGAATTCATGAGAATTTAACCTACAACATAATGAATGCAAGAAACTATGTTAACCCATGATGTGACTACATTAAGGATACTACCTACCACATAATTAAATCTTGTTACCTCATGAATATTTGTAAAATTATTCTAAGTAATGTACTAACTACATGTGTTATTATGGAGACCTCATGAAGAAAATTTCCTACATTGAGAATAAAATTACCAATAAAATGAAGGGATACACCTACCATGTGGACAAGAGTACCTACCACATGGTGGAATTAATTCAAGTACTCCTGAACAACCAAAGTTGATCAAACTGAGATACATTGAATCTTTACACTCTTCATTATTTTTTCATTTAATGTAATCTTAAATTTCAATATATGTTTTACTTTAATATTTTTATATGTAAATAAATAACTTTTGTACTCTTTTAGAGAGTTAATGACATTATAATTTATTCTTTTTCATTTTTATTACCACATATAATGATGGAATAGTTCATGGGTAATATGGACACTTTTTCATCTCATGATGAACTATTAAAGAGGCTTCTTTATAGCATGGTATTTCTCTGTTAAATTATTTATAAAACCTGATCACGTTTTTTGATTAGTTTGTTTTATAATAAAATACTAGGAGAAGCTGATTTATAAATTGAGGTGACTTGGTCTCAGCATGAGACCGAACCCCTCATTTAATTCAAATAATTTTTTTATATTTTTTGATTTAATATATTTTCTAAGATTATATATTTCTTTTTTCTAAAACTATGTAACAAAACCCGACCCTATTAGTTAAAATTAATTAATATTTTATTTATTTTTTGTATTAATTAAAATATTATTAAAAGATAATGTAGTTTTAAAAAAAATTAAAATTTTTTTGATCATGCATTGAATGGATTTCATAATGTTTAAATTTTAAAAATCTATTATTTTAGTTAACTAGAAATATTTTCTAAAATGGGTGATTTGAATTTTAAATAGTTAAAACATATGTTTTCAACGGGAAACTCAAATCACCCCAATTGTGTTTTCCATTATTACCATCATTTGATATCATAGTTCTTTTCAAATTACATTTAACTATGATAAACTTTTACCAAAATATCCAAATATTTCAATTAAATATATATATATATATATATATATATATTTATGGATAATAATATAAATGAAGTTACAACCACAAATCGGCCTAAATATTTTAATGGATCCAGTTATTATAAAGGTAATATTTATATGAAATTTTAAATTGATGTCAAGAGATTTGATATTTAGACTATTATAGAGGACAAATATGAAAACCTTAAAGCTACAATATCAGAATTTAGTGATTAGACTGAGTAATATTTTGATTGAAACTATAAGAAAATGAATTCATTATATTCTTCTTTATGAGAAAATTAATTTAATACAATATTTTTTCCACCAATTTTGAAATTTTTTATACTCTTATTATATCTCATGATAGAGATTATAATGTGAAATTGAAGAATTTTAATACTTATTCCATTAAGTATGATACATTAAAAATGAATCATGATGAATCCATTTCGAACATGTTTCTCATGTTTACAGAAATTATGAACATAATGCAAACAATATGGAAGAAAATTGCATATAATTATCAACTGATGTGACTTATGAGATGTTTACCTAATAGGTGGAGAGGAACCCTTTATTTTATCATTGAGTCCTATGACATTAAAAATTTATTGGTAATGGAGATTATTGTAATTTTTATGATGTTTTTTGATGAATTTATTTACACTATTGGAGAGAGAAGAATCAAACAGGATGTAAATATCATCATGTTATGTGACGTAAAAAAATAAATAGAATATCAAATATGATTGTATAAGTGATTATAAATCACTATTACTCAATAATGAATAAATAAATCATTTTTAGATGAATTATGAAATTATATTGGAATAATAAAATCTTCAGAATGACTAACTATATAAAATATTATAATTGAAAATAATATTATATGATATATTGGACATAAGAAGATTCTACTAATGAGATAACCTGCTATGAGTGTAAAAGGAAAGGAAACAAAAAATAATATTCTTCGAAGGATAAATATAGGAAAAAGAATGTGGTTAAAGTTAAATATTATAAAAGAATATGAAATCCACCCGAAATGATTTTGTGTAATATTGAAGTGATTTTGACCAGATCAGAGAGGACAAAAATGATATGGCTAACATATGTTTCATAAAAAATAGTACTGATGTATTAAATATCACTCCTATATCTCCTTTTCATTTTTCATTTTTTATAAGAAAGAAAAAATGATCAAAACAGGATCATTGATTAATTGTTTTAGAAATATAATATGATGGAAGGTACATTTAATGAAATTGAAAATAAATAGAAAATTATAAAGAATAATAAATCCTTAGCAGTTCACTTTAAATCAAATTTTGTTATAATAAATAAAAAAATTCATAAATATTAATAGAATATAATGAGATTAAAATGAACAATGAATATTTGATGAAGGATTTTGAAATATTTATGTATGGTATAATAACTCTTACTCAGATTCCTTGTAAACATATTACTCCAAAATATACCAATATAATTGGTTATCAATATGGAAAAATGAAGATTTATAAAATCAAATTTGTTCTTAGTTTGAGTTATGATATTTATGTAAATAGATTCTTTTTTAACCTAACAAATAATTAATTTTTAAAAACCTAAATTATATATATTGGAATCTAATTATGAAACTTTCGATTTCCAAATACTTTATTAAGAAATTTTAGGACAAAAGAAAATATGTCTTCCAAAATCATTTCATGTTTAAATTTTGTTTTAGGAATCCTACTTGAAGATTACTAGTAGGAATATATTGTATCTTTATATAGGATGATCATTAAAAGTGACTATGTACTACTTTAACTTCAATAACCTTATCAAATTAGTTGTTTGATACTTCAATTTTGGTGATATGTTTGATGGAAAAATAATCGGGCTCGGTCCAATCACTAACTCTAGTACAATATTTATATCTAAAATATTATTTATAGATGGACTAAAATATAATCTTCTTTTCATATCAAAATTATTTGATGATGGATATAATTTTATGTTTTAATATAATCCTATAAAAATTATGATTCTATGAATTTTTTAGTTTTTACAACTATATAAAATGATAATAAATGTTGTTAATTTAAATTCATCATTTTCATGAACTATTTCTGGTTTATGATCCTTCATCAAATAATCATGTATTTTCTTGACTGATCTGACTATAGTTATGTCTGGAGAGGGGGCGATGAGGATTTCCAATTCCTATTTAGACATTTTCTTTTTTGGGTAATGTAATTTAATGAAGAGATGAATTTGTTTGAGAGAAAAATTTTATGGAAACTAGTAAAAATACCAAAATTCTTATAGACCATTGGAACTAGGTTAGTGTTTAGAAACATGGTAGTTGAGTCATTAAATATAATTTGAAACAATGCAAGATTGATAGCCTAATGTTATAATTAAGATGAAGGTATTTCATATGAAGATACCTTTGCAGAAGTTTCTAGACCTGAAGACATCATAATGTTTCTTCACTATATTTAACATTTGGATAACAAATTATATCAAATGGGTGTCAATAATTCATTCTTAAATGGTTTTATAGTTGATAATTCTTATTTGGATCAACCCATGAATTTTTCAAAACTCATTATTTAAATTCATTATTTAAATTAAAAAAAAGTATATGGTTGAAAATAAAGTCCAAGATCATGGTTTTATATTATCATCAAATTTATTATATTTACAATATTTCCTAATGTTATAGATGACCCTAAACTATTTATTAAATTAATTTCAGATGTTTTTTTAGTAGAAAAAATCTTTATTGATGAGTTTTTTTAGATTATCCAAAACACATTCTGTACTGAATATTCCAAAATGATGAAAAATTAATATGAAATGACACAACTACTAAATAGGATTTTTAATGTGATAAAATAGAAATTATTAGTTTTACACAAGAACTAACAACATTAATGAGATTAAAATCCCTCGGCTTTTATCAACAAAAAATAACCACTAATAAAGGAGAACATTTATCATAGTATTTTTTGTACTGATAAAGGCGACCTTAATCGGTGCTTCTATAAGAATTGATAAATGATACCTTTATCAGAGTTTTTAAAAGAAATGATAAAGGGTATATTTATCAACATTTTTACAGGCGTTGATAAAGGGAAATACTAGTGTTATATTATAACACACTACCGCACTCGAAACACTGCTGGAAATAAAAATATCATCAATACATAATATAATAGAAAAATATTTACAAGAAAAAACATTGTATTAGAGAAATTTCAATCCTTATTTTATATAATTACATAGGTAAAAACTATTACATTTCTTAAAAAATTATAATATTAATTTTTCCAATAGATCTTGACCCCGAATCCAGATATTTTAAAACAAACAACCCCTTCTCGAGAAAAAGAACACACCCGTATATGAAAATCATTTTTAATTCTGTAATAATATATGGAAATAAATTTACATGAAGTGTTAATTTTTAACAAAACAATGAGTCATACCTAGAACATTGTGAGCAATATCGAGAACATAATATATAGGATTTAGGTCTAGCTAATTCCTACATGTCAAAAATTAATTGTGGATCATTTTCCTAATGTATCAAACCAATATGAATTCTTTTTCTTAGTTTTGAGTATATTAGTTTTCTTTTTTACTAAAATCATTAAAAAGTTTAAATAAATAGATGCACTTAGAGTCATACTTGTCACACCATTCATTGGATTGTAGTGTGGATGATTCTTAAAAATCCAAAATGCCTTATGCTTCATTTTGCTAAGTATCAAAAAATATTAATGTGTTTGCTCGGTTTTGAGTATGTTTCATTTCTTGTTTACTGAAATGTCATTTTAAATAGGAATCATGCACTTTGATTCATAACAACCACATCGTGTATTAGTATGATATGAGATATATTCTTATAGATAAAAATCACTTATGAATCACTGTATTAAATCATCTATAAAATTCGAGTGTGTTTTCATATTTTTTAGTGAGTGATACTTTTTGAACTAAAATTTCAATTTTAAACTGACAATGGACACTTTTTGTTATAATAGAATCGTTGTGTATCATCTTGTGCTTTGGATGATTCCTACACATAAAAAACGACTTATTGATTATTTTCCTAAAGTATTAAGGTAATAAAAATTCATTTTCTCATATTTGAGAAAGTCACTTGTCTGTTTTACTAAAATCAATGTCAATATTAAATAAAAAGAATCATTTAGAGCCATACCGGTCACATTGGGCATCAAATTGAGGTGTGACTAATTCTTACACGTCCCAAATGAAATTTGGATCATGTTTATAATGTATAAAACAATCCAAATGTTTTTTTCTTATTTTTTCATTTGTCACTTGCCCTTTTTACTAAACTATCATTTTAAACAAGAAAAAATCACATTAAGCTATAATGGTCACATCATATCTTATTCTCACTTGACAATGATTCCTACAGATAATAAATAGCTTAAGAATCATTTTCCAAAATTATAAGGACAATTTGACTGAGTTTTCTGGGTTTTCTAGGAGTGAAACTATTTGAAATAAAATGTTCATTTCAATATTATAAGAGACAAAATGACTCAGACTAGGTGCATTGTGTATCATATTGAGGTGTCGCTGATTCATACACCTCAAAAATTGAACTATGTATCATTTTACCAAATTATCAAGACAACCTAAATTTGTTCTCTCGATTTTGTGTCTCTTAGTTTTCTATTTTACTAAAATCAATGTAAATTTAAATAAAAATATGAAATATGAGTTATACTGATCACACATTGAATTAAGATGAGGTGAAACTAAATTCTACATGTCCCAGTTGACTTATGAATCATTTTACTAATGTATCAAAATAATAAAGATTATTTTTATCAGTTTTGAGTAAGCCACGTGTCTTTTTTTCTAAAATGAAATTTTATAATGGAAAAATTAAATTTATGTCTTACTGATAATGTAGTGTATAATTTTTATGTGAGATAAATTTTTATATATCAAAAATTATTTATGAATATTTTTTCTAAATTATCAAGACAATAAAATATAATTTTCATGAGGTTTCGTGGGAGACAATTTTTAAACTCAAATGTTGATTTTTAAACTATTAGAGAACACTTTGAGTCATACCAAGACCACTGTTTATTGGATTGAGATAAGGATGATTCCTAAATTTTAGAAATGACTTATGAATCATTTTTATAAATCATTAACAAAATATAAATGTTTTTTCTCAGTTTTTAGTAGGTATGTTCACTTTTTTACTAAAATTAATTTCAATTTTAAATAAAAAAGCCATATTTGGGGTGATACCGATAACCCATGCATCATATTGAGGATAACAGGATTCATACATGTCCAAAATTACATGTGTATCATATTAATAAAATATCAAAATAACGAGAATGTGATTTCATAGTTTTGAGTACGTCACATGTCATTTTCACTACAATTCCGTTTTAAACTGGAAACACTCACATTGAGTCATACCGGTCACATCATGTATCATATTGACATGATGCAATTTCCTACACATCAAAAATGAATTATGAATCACTATCCAATAATATCAAGATAATCCAGTGGTTGTATCTCAGTTATCAGTAAAGAGAACTATTTTAACTAAAATGTTGATTTTTAACTAACAACATACACATTGAGTCATACCGAGCACATTGTGTACTTGATTAAGGTGAAGTTGATTTAATCATGTAAAAAATTACTTTGGGATTATTTCAATAAAGTATCAAAATAATAAGACTGTGTTTTCTGGGTTTTTATTATGTCAATTGTCTTTTTTTTCTAAAATAAATGTCAATTTTAAATAAAAAGATGCACTTGTATTCATATAGGTCACATCATGCATAAGATTGATGATAAAATAATTCTTTCATGGCCAAAATTAACTATGGAGAGTTTTTTTATTTTATCAATTTAATCCAAATTATTTTTCTCAGTTTTGAGTATATCGTTTGTCTTTTTTAATAAAATGTTATTATAAATTGGAAACAAACACTTTGATTCATACCAGTCACATCATGTATTTTGATGATGTGAGACTGATTCCTACATATAAAAAAAATTCATCTGAATCAGTGAAATAAATTATTAATACAATCTGAGTGTTTTTCTTGGTTTTCAATGAGGGACACTTTTTGAACTAAAATGTAGATTTTAATTTTATAACAAATAATTTAAGTTATACCTGGAACATCATGTATAAGATTGAGGTGAGAAGGATTCATTAAAATAAAAATGACTTATTTATCATTTAACTATAGTCACAAAAAAATAAAAATGAATTTTCTTCATTTTGAGTAGGTCGGTTGCCTATTTTCACAAAAAAATATCAATTTCAAATTAAAAGATTAACTTTTATTAATACCGATCAAAATGCATGTCAGATTGAGATTCTATAAATTAATACATCTCCAAAATGACATAAGAATATTTTTACTCACATATCAAAATAGTCCAAATGATTTATCTTATTATTGAGAACATCACTTTTCATTAAACTAACATGTCATTCTAAATCGGAAACACACACTTTAATTCATACTGTTCATATCATGTATCACATTGAAGTGATACTAATTCCTACATAATAAAAATTATATATGAATAATTATATTAAATTATAATGATAATCATAGCATGTTTTTATGGATTTTAGGGAGATACACTTTTTAAACTAAAATGATGATTTTAAAGATATAATGGACACTTTGAGTCATACGAGGAACATAGTGTAACATATGATGGTGTGGCTGATTTTGACAGATCAAAAATGACATACAGATCATTTCAATAATGAATTATAACAACAAAAATTAGTTTTATCTATTTTTAGTATTTTAGATAATTTTTTTACTAAATTCAGTGTCTTTTTGAAAAAAACGATGTACATGGAGTCATAACAGTCAAACCATGCGTCAGATTAAGGGGTGGATAATTTGTAAACATCCCCAATTAAATATGGATTTTTTTCCAAATTTATATAAAAATATGAATGTTGTTTCTTGGTTTTGTGTATGTCACTATTTTTTTTTCTAAAATTCCTTTTTAAAATTAGAATAAACACTTTATGTCATATCAGTTATATCATTTAGCATTTTGATGAGAGACAAATTAATGAACCAAAAAAATGGATATTGATTAATTTTACTAAATTATAAATACAATTAAAGTGTGTTTTATCAAATCATACTGAGTGATGCTTTTTGAACTAAATTGTTGATTTTAATTTGATAATAGATTGTTTCAGTCATATCAGGCACATTATGTATCAAAATGATCTATAACTGAATCATAAAAATCGTAAATGACATTGGGATCATTTTACCAATGTATAAAAATAATACAAGTCTTTATTATTGGTTTTGAGTATTTTATTTTTACTTTTTACTAAAATCAAAGGCAATATTAAATAAAAAGATGCATTTAGAGTCATTCCGGTCACAATGTGTATCAGATTGAGGTGTTGTTGATTCCTACATGTATTAAATGAGTTATGGATAATTTTCCTAAATTATCAGAACAATAGGAATTATTTTCTTGGTTTCAAGTATGTTATAAGTATTTTTAGTAATATGTATGTTTAAATTGGAATCACGCACTTTGATTCATACCGGTCATATCATGTATAAGTTTGATGTGAGACCCAATCCTATATGTCACAATTGACTTAGGAATCTTTTCCAAAAATTAAGATCAAAATCATATCATGTTTTTTTGTTATTATTGAGTGACACTTTTTCAAATAAAAGTCAATTTTAAAGTCATAATGAAAACTTTGAGTCATACCGGCCACATTGTGTATCATATTGAGGTGTGACTGATTACTATTTATCATATATGACTTATGGATAATTTTTATGAAGTATGAAAATAGTATAAATTATATTTCTTGATTTGGAGTTTTTTAGTAGTCTTTTTAACTAAAATTAATGGCAATTTTAAATAAAATGTCTCATTTAGATTCATACCGGTCCCATACCGTGTTAGATTGAGGTGGGATTAATTAATACACGTCCCAAATTCCCAAAAAAATCCCACCTACCAATGATACTATGACTTCCATTACCATTCATTATCTAACTTACAACACATAATATTGACTCAATATGAAATGTTGGAAGTTTTATAAGGAATGATAATTGAAAGTGGGGTACGATTTCCAGAAGGGACCATGTTATCTATTTTTTGGATCATTGTAGATATTTAAATTAAAAATATGACTCCCCAAAAGATATATGAAAAAGACTAAATTATTATTAGATAAATATTATATGGAATTGAACAAACTAATATTATAAAACTTATGACCAAATTAATTAAATACGTAGTAGTAATTCACCTTTTCATAATGGTTGTAATAATTTATGACTCATTTATTTATTTTCATTATCTCAGTTTCAGGCTTGAATTCAAATATCTCATGAGTATGAGTAGCTTCGAACATACCACCATAATTAGAATAAAAGAATAAACATGTTTAAGAAAACAATTACAATATGATTAATAATAAAAATAAATAAATAAAACATAAATATGAAAAAAATGGATAATTATCTTTTTATGGAAATATCAATATTATCCTTAGTATTGAGCAGAGGACGTTTTGTTGGGATTCTAAAAAAATTCAGTTGTTGGAACATGATGAAAAGTGATAAATTTAACAAGTGTAACATCAATGTTTTCCATCATACTAAATTCATCATCTTATTTTTAATAGAAAATATAACCATTTACTAGAAAACCATTGTATTATATAACATTTTTTTATTCTGTACACCAGCTAGCCATCAAAGTTGCTTGGAAATTTAATTAATGTTTTTTGATAAATTATTGTAAATTTGATCATAAAACAATCCAATAAATGGATAATTATGTGAATATTATTTACATCCTTCATCCCTTATTGGATTCAAAACTCTAATATTTTCATTGTGGGATTAAACATATGGACTACAACATCAATATTATATAAAATGCAATTGTATTGTTTCCCCTACTCTATCACGGTAATCATGAAAACATATCATCCAAAAATCGCTTCCCCCAGAAGGTATTCATTCTGAAGTGACTTTTTGAGATTGATGTTGTCAACATTTGATAGGTAATCGATATAGAATTCAATAAATTATTTAAGAATATATCATTTTCTAATAAAAAAATATGGTTCTGGTGGTTTACTAAAAATTTATTTATTCAAACATTTATGTTGTATTATATACATTTTGAAGATTGGATTGGTGTTTTATAACTCACAAGTTATTGTGGTCTCCACTACTATGATAATTTATTTATAGTGTAGATATGTCATGGGAAATTAACTACATATATATTTTTTAGGTTAGTTTGTTCTGTTTTTTGCGTTCCTTTCTCACTTGGTAATATTTGATACTATATGGAGTGTTATAATTGAAATTTTATTCTATGATAATATGTTTGAGAAAATAATTGTTGTTGGTTTTGTTTCTCGAAAAAATTCCCCTATATAAAATATTATATAAAATCACATAAAAAATGGTGAAAAACATTTTTTCAATAATTCACATGATAACCTTGAACAATAGATCTTATCTTAAGTAACATGTTTTGTGTGAAATTTTAAAAAAAAATTATCATACATAGGTCTGATATCATCCTAATTCTTCTGTGTTAGCCAACAATTTTATTTTTTGAAATCCAATGCTCCATGTCTTCCAATGGATCGATCTTTACATTCATCATTTCCAAAACACCCTCCTCAAACTCAATCCCCAAATCAGAATCCTCCTCCAACCCTACATATTAATATTCCTTTTCCTCCCCCTCCACTATTTCCTAATAATTTTATTATTTTAGGCCAGTGTTTGTAAATATATTTTTTTACTCCATTATAATAAAAGTTGAGAAACAGATAAAAAATAATATGTATGCTTTATGATAATAATTATTTACACCTTAATTATATTTCAATTGTTATAACTCATACAATATAACAAATATAGCCGGAAATCAACAAAAATTTTGGTTACAAAAAATAATAAGACCATGTATGATTTCCACTCACCTCTACAAAATATCCATATTCAATTAAGAATAATGATTTTAAAATAATTTTAATTTTTCTATGAAAATATAGAAAAACAAATTATTATGAAATATATTTGATGAATTTATAATTATGTAAAAAAATTATTGTTGGTGGATACCTATCATCTTATGCTTTATGATCTCATTCATAAAATTTCAAACATAATATCCATAATAGATGTCAATATCTGTCTTCAGACACTTCAAAAAAATATTTACCAAAATAATTAATTTTTTTTGAAATGTTTTGACAGTTAAATCATTCTATAAATTCCTCAATTTTTTTTATTTTTATTAATCCAAATACTTTATTTCTTCATGAACTGACATCATGCCCTGATGTTTCCTATATCCAGAGACTTCACTATCCTAATAAATTCGTGTTAAAACACAATATGAAACATATAATTCTCATTTTATCTATAAAATATTCATTTTAGTGTACTAAAAATTCAAAATACACATCATGTGTGGTTGGTCAATTTAATATACATTCATTGGATCCAAAATAAATAAATATTTGTGGTAGCCATACTGACTATGATAAAAACCCAATGTTGCCTAAAAAAATACGTAATTCAAAAACTAAAAAAATATTTTATGTGATTACATTTTAGAGTTTTACTTATACATTTTTGGAATAAAAAAAGAATATTTCATCTAATGTTTTTTGATAAAATGCTTCAAGTAAATCATCTCTTTTCGTCTCAATTTATTCCATATACAAATTATGTTTCACCCTAGAAACGATATAGGGAATGATGAATCCAAATCGATCTTCTCACAATTTTTACTTTATATAGTAGTAATATAAACACATGTAGAAAATATGAAATTTTATTATATTTAATAAAAATATGAGATTAATATTTGGATATACATATTATATAAATGTACTGTATATATGTATTTGCAACTGAGATGCCTGAGCTTTCACACTTGGGAATCACATTACAGTCTCGAGACAAATTATATCTATCATGAAAGATCCATATATTTATTTTTCATATGGAATATAAGAAATATTTTCCTATTTAAATGTTGTATCTTCATGACGATTTAATGAAAATAAATGTCTCATTGGAAATGGGTGGATATGGTACTCTCGGAATGTTGTTTTGATTTCTTGGATGATTCACTAGATTATTCTGATAAAGTATTCTATATCCCCACTGCTTTATTTAACTTTTATATCATACCTCACCTCAAACCTTTTATCATCATCCATTATATGGTTTTCATATGATTTTTTTGTAAAGACATACCTCGTTTATCTTTATAAGAATATATGTCCATTCTATAAATTCTCAAACAACATCATTGACAACTATAATATCATAATCGTCTAGTGGAACATTAAACACATAAATCAGCTCATTTTCTACCTTAATCCCAACTCTCATGTGATCATTTTATATTTCCTTATGGTGTATATTGTCTCTTGAGATATTATACACTATACCCATCACAACAAGGCAATGTGTGGGTGTTGACAGATAAAATCACATTCATCTTTACCCTATAGAATATTAGTAATATAAAGTTATCAGATTTTATTTGTTTCCCATTAATAAGAATGTGTAATTATAATTTTTTTAAATAAATTAAGGTATTCATTTGGGCAGAATGACTATCCTCAATGATTGTGGGATCATTTGGTTCATGTTCAGATATTTGATCCACCCCCAATTCTCTTTGATCCTTTCTCACACATTGGTCTACCAAACTAGAAATAATAATAATATCTTAAACAAAGGTCTATTAATTTAACATAAATAAACACATAATATTTATTTAAAATTAATACTAGTTTCATCTCTAACGAATTGTACCCCATTCTTACTCTGTTATTGGGGTACATTGGTTTTGATGGTCATCCATTATTTTAATCACTATTTTGATAAATCATAAATTAATAATTCTGATACAAATTGTATAATGTATATAATCTCAAATAATTTATTATAAATTAAAATGAACAAGAAAAATGTAAACACAGAGAAGGGATTTGAGAAGGGTCTCATTCATGATCTATTAAAGTCATTACGAACACTTTAAATTAATCTTTAGACTCTTTTTAAAAATTATTAGCATGTATAAATTTTGAAGTAAATTGGTAATTTAATTTTACTACACTTTCACACTCTTTAACTTTATATATACTAATGTTTCTTGAACATCTATGAGTTGTAGTAATCCCATACTTGGTTCTAGTGGACATCTTGGATGACTGATTCATAGAGTAGTTCATGAAACGTAGAATAGATGGGGATATGAGTCTCAGTAATCAAAATAAAATAATAACTATTTGAGAGGTGAAGCTTTTTAGGGAGATATTTGTCACCTTGAAACATTTTAAATTACCATATATTAATTAAAAATATAAAATCTCATATAAAAATGATAAAAAGTCCCTGACACTACCATGAGAACATCAAATCATCCCCCCCTTATTTTTACCAACTGTAATCTATATTTCAAGTCCTTTACACTTAACTGTATCTCAAATATAAGAGTTATATATCCATTAAGGGTCATGTGTAGGGTGTGAGTATTAAAATTTACAAGAAAATAGTAATAGGGCCCCTAAAATATAGAAAAATTTATATAATTGAGTATATTTTCAATGTAGTAACACTTAAAATACCCATGTATGCCAAGTCATTGTGTACTGACCAGGACACCTTGATAATCAAATATACCGAATACATTTCTTACAATCGAATTATACAAATCTTATCAAAATATTATAACCTGGTTTTCCCTAACATTGAAATAATTTCACAAATAAGAGGTTATAATTTTATTCGTAGAAGGGAATACACTTATTTATCTCACTCTTGAAATAAACACATCATAGGTACCAAGATATTCAACCACATACCCCTAGAATCAAAGACTATCCCTTAGGGATAACCATAGAATGTACGTATTTCATCCAAATGATGAAATGGGTATAACATATAAATTTTTTATAGTAAGTGAAATTGAAAATTTTGGATGTATTAACTTAATTGGTTCCCAAACGAAAAAACACCCAATTGGTACAACAATACATTAGATGATCGTAACTTCTGAAAAACCATAAAGAAGAACAAACAACAACACAAATGTCACATCAACCTCACCCTAGACCGTAATGAATCTCTGTTGTGTATATAGTAAATCAAATCCTAAAATAACATACTTACCCCTCACATAATACCAATCAAATTCACATATATGATAACAATTATTTTATCACATCCACACATGTATTTCTTGTAAAAAAAATATAGTAATAATTCATTTAGAGTTATATTAAAAATAATTTCAAATAATATCTAGTGATTATTAAATTAAAATATAATAAGGCATGATTTATCAAAATTAAAGGAAACAATAGTTATATATTATATTTAATAAAATAATTTTCAAAAAAATTACTCTAGAAAACAAATTATTAGATAAGTAAACAAAAAAAATTAGTAAAAAATGATAAGAAATGTTTAAAAAGATAAAATTAAGAGTTTCTAAATAATAGTTATAGAATTTTTTTTCCTAAAATGATAATTTCTATAAAAAAATTATTTATAAATGTGTATTGGTTAATTTTAATATATAAAAACTATTAGAATAATTTTTGTGTATGATTATAGTAAAATAATTTGAAAAATATATTTATCCATCCACAATATATATATATATATTATGCTTCATTTCAAATAAAAAATTAAATATCAAATAAATATATAAAAACTATAACTAATATGGTATCTTAAACATAAAATTATATAATTGAATAAAAAACAAGATAATCCTATAAATATTTCTGTTATAGCATGTGTTATACATAATAATTGATCAAGATTCTATATAAACCATGTTTTCTCAAATATAAAATAATTAAAACCTAGAACATATTATTTTTTAAAAATATGTTAATCCCATGTATACTCTAAACCCACTTATATTAAAAAATAACCTAAATTTATGTTCAATTATGGTTTATAACATACTAAATTCCCAAAGTATAATTCACTTTCTTTGACATAATACCATGAACTATAGTGTAATCCCAAGAAAAAAATTCCCATTTAACTAGATTTAATTTATCAATTCACTTAGGGTAAAAATTAAATCTATCATAAACATAATATAATAGTTCTACGAATCAATAAATATATAAAAATTTCACTTATGTTTTACATAAAACTATTAATAATTCATTCATGTTGTATATCATAATCTACCTATTCAATAATTTATTCAGTCTGAGTAACTATATTCATATTTATATTAAAATTTAGTGTGAACAAAAAAAATATTCAAATGAAAGAATATGTACATGAACCACCCTAAAATTATGTCATTTTATGAGATATAAAAAGCATTATTTCTTCATTCAACTACATCAACTATGAAACATTAATCATCCAATATTAATTAAAAATAAATATAAACCTATCATTCTATGAAATTTTGTTGATTTCTATTTTCTCAATGGATACAAATATATTCATAATATTTCTTATTGTATTAAAAAAATTTCATCTTTATGTGAATTATTTTTGAAGAAACCATGATTAAAATAATGAAAATCCATAGTATATAAAACATAATAAGAAATAATAACATAATCATTATGAAAATCACCATGAGATGAAACAGTGGATGGAGATGTAGTTCACAGTGGTCACATATGAAAATGGAATGTGTTTACAGAGTATGGGTTGAATTCTGTAGGTATTGGTAACTGGGAGAGAGAGAGGGAGATGATTTATAGGGTTTCACATGGTTAATAACTTAAAAAAAATAAAAACCACAGAACCCTAATAAGAAATCAACCTGAGTGGAAGAGAAGAAATTTACATACTTAGGATTCTAGCATTGAATCTTCTAAGAAAACATAAAGGATTAATGTCGTCAATAGGGTAGTTCAATGAGAGCATGAGAATCATGACCGATTGAGTCATAGTTAGGGTTCTTTTAAATTTACTAGGGACACTTTTATCAGTGCTTGAAAAAAAGTGCAGATAAAGATCTCTTTTATCAGCACAAAATTAATAACCCATAATAGAAACGCACAATTTTCTGTGCTAAAAATGTGATGAAAAATCGTGATTTTTATTAGTGCTAAAAAATTGCTGATAAAAGAAACATTTATCGACACTAAAACATTAACACTTATAAAGGATTTTTAATTATTTTTTTATAATTATTTTTTTATAATTATTTTTTATAATTATTTTTTATAATTACCGTAATACTTTTTAGAGAAAAATAATATTTTTATTTATAATTATTCATATATATTTTTGTAATTATAAGAAATTTGTTTTTATAAATATATTTATAATTATTTATTTATAATTGGATAATTATTTTTATCATTATATATATCTATATAGTTAAATATATATTTAATAAAAATATATAAATAAACAATTAGTAAATATTTTCATAATTTAAATATATTTATTATAATTTTAACATTATTTAAATACACAATTATTTATTTGTAAATACATGAATCATAAATTGTTTTTAAAAAATTATTATTATATATATATCCTCTATATTGAAACCTATTAGTAGCTTCCGATTTCGGTCTCGAGGGGGTCTCGAGTTCAAGTCTTGCAAAGATAATTAATGGATTGTATATATCCAACATTTTTTATAGTATAGCTCCTTTCAACGAATAAACACAAGCTTCAGCCTCAACACACACACAAATATATGTATTTTAAATATAAATATAAAAATATTATATAGTAAACTAATTGCATAAATAAATTTACTTTATTATTTTATTATTTAAATATATATAATTAATTAATTATATTTATATAAGTACATTTTATAATAATAGTTATTAATTTATAATAATAATAAATTTATAAATTTATAAATATAATAAATATACAATTATTAATATTTCAATCTATAAATATTTATTTACAATATATTTATCACATTGTTAGTGAATATATAATCTTGAAGACATGCATTTTAGAAATGAGTCCACCATAAAAATATTAAAAAATGGAAATTTTTTATTAATTAAGTATGAAATATTAAAAAATATGGATATAAATATTTCAGTAATGATGAATGAATATTTAATGTACTAAAAGATATTAAAAAATAAATATATAGTAGAAAATGTTTACATTCCAAAAAAACATAAAAAATGAAAAATATTAAAAAATAAAAAATAATAAATAACTCTAATAATATAAAAAATAAATTAATAATCATGGCCAATTAAAAACATAATATGTTAAATGTATCATGTTATAATGAAATCCTAAAATATAATATTTGTTTTACAAAATACATAAATATTAGGTGTGTGTGATTCTATATAAGATTTCATTAATTGCATAAATATTTGTGTGTGTGTTGTATATAAAAATGTATTAATTATGTATATGTATGTGAAATCAATTTAACCCAATGTTTGATATATGTTAAATTGATAAGTCATATATTATTAAATTTTAATAATAAAATAATATTTTTTTAATTATTAACATTCTATTCATTTTTTATGCATTTATATTTAATACATATATTAAAAGTTGGGGTCGAAGCTTCATTTTATTATAAAAGAAAATACCTATTTCTACCTGGGTAGAGGGAGACCAATTTCATACACTATAGGCCCAAGGCCAAGTCGTCCACAGTCATGGACTGAAGTCAAAATGTAGTGACATGCCTACATCATCCATCCTATGTGACCACCTTCCTACAACATGCCTACGCCATTGCCTTTCAGCGTCATGCCTGCATCACTGCCTACCCATGCCATGCATATGTCACTACCTACTTCGTAAATCCATAAAGGGGAATGAAAGGATTTGAACCCTAGACATTTGGATTCAAAATTATGGGGTTTACCCCTCAGGATCCACCCCCAACTACAAGAAAATTGCAATTGGGTAAAAAGGTATAGGTGGGAGCCACAGTAGTCATGTCTTGGGCCCAAACCACCACATGTGCACCGAATATCCCCAACAAAATTTGAGCATGGAAGGACTCATACCTACAATAATTTCATTTCTATGGATTTTCCACCTTACATGGTACCACTTAAACAACCCACAGTATGATTATATTTAATATATATTATTTATTAGTATTTTTTATTAATATATATATTATACTATTTCATTTTTTAATAATTTCTTCATTAATAAAGGTTTAAATTGTTATTTTTTAATTTTTTAATTATTATAATTTATTCAATTTATATATCTATATTTAATATATAATTTTTTTATTATTTATAATATCAATTTTTTTATATTAAATTTATTCATTTTTGTTAATTATTTTTTAATAAATAAAATTACTAATATTTTTCTTAATTTACTCTTTTTTAATTTTTATTTTTTTAGTTATTTCATTTTATTAAATTTACATATATATATTTAATATATCCAAATTATTAATTTTTATAATATATATATGTGTGTGTATATTCACATTATTCTGTTTTATCAAAAATTATTTTACTAAAAAATTGATAATATTTTTAAAAAAATTTATTTTTTCTATTACTTCATTTTATTCTTCTGCTTTATCAGTGCTAAAAGAGAGATAAATAAGGCTACCCTTTATCAGTGCTGAAAATAAATCTCTGATAAAGGATATCTTCAATTAGTGCTAAAATTAAAGTGTTGTTAAAGGTACCTTTTTTCAGTGCTAAATAAATCATTGATAATGGTTTCCATTTATTAGTTTTAAAAAAGAGTTGATAAGGGGTACCTTTTATAACCGTTTTTAGCACAGTTACCCTTTATGAGAACTTTTTTAGTGCTGTTAAAGTCTACCTTTATCAATTTTTTTCTAGTTTTAATAAAGGATAGCACTGCTAAAGGACTCTTTTATAGTAGTGTAAGTTTTATTGGTGAGTTAAAATTCTTCAATTTTTTTCAAATTTCTCAAAATAAGGAAGGAATTATAGTATACAAAATCTAGTGAACTAAATATATTTCAAAATGTTTCTTGTATAGATGAAACTGAATGTAGTGATACTCTCATGAGTACAATATATAAACCAAATCTTGATGAAACAAGGAACTAGTTGACCTAACCCCATACAAAGGTATATGACATCATGTTTTGAGATACCATTTTTAATAAGATGATATAACTCTTGAATACATTTTTAATGAATTTAAAATTTCTGATATATTTATAAACACATTTAATATTGATAGAATAAACTATATGAATCATGATTTAGGTATGATAAACAATGTATAATTCTTTCAATTTTTTTAAGCTATTTACGATTTTAAAATCATATTATGAATTCGTAAATCCTATGTATTGACCTATTATCTTAAAATTACTATGATTTTTATTCCACATGGTTAGTTATGTAACCATGAGTTCTTATTCACAGGGTTTGTATACCTACCATGACCGACATGTCATATGATCAATATACTTACTGTAGAACTTAACATATTTGGTCACTATACCTGTCGTGGAATATCAATCACATGATCACCATAGTTATCATGAAATGTTACTTGTATGGTAACTCTGCCTACCATGCCATGCCACAAGCACATTGTTAGTATACCTAATGTTTCTATTTTTAAGTATCATTTTTTTGATATATTTTATTTTTATTTTATCCCTAAATGGATAAATTTTAAAATTATAATAATAATTAGAATCGACACATGTCTATGTAATAAACATCCTTTATTATATTCAAAACCCCACCTTCTATAAATTTTTTTTATTGCTCTATCATTCTAAGTAGATTCATCATTTTTCATATATCATAATAAAATAAAAACATTATGATATTGAATAAAAATGTTAAAATTTTAAGGATGAGGCAGATTATTGATGCCCCACCTCTAGTCAAAGCCCATTCTATAATGAAATCAAGGAAAATATAATATAGAATGAGTGTTATAGTAAATCCCTAGAATCCAAATAAACATTATCATTTAGTATGTATATATAAATAAATAAATTCTCAGTGGTTTATTTTAATAATATTCATAGTGTAGAAAGTGAATGAATATCAATTATGGAATGACTTGTTTAAGGAGAAAAACAAGCCTATTAATTCTAAGGATGGTTATGGAGTGTTATATGTTTTTTAAAATTTATCTTGGAAATGAAATTAATTATCATTAGGATAATAATAAATTTTAAAATTATAGACATTTTTTAAGAAATATTGGTGACAACCTTATGTTTACCCCATAAGGGAGAATTCAAAAACTACCAAAGCTCATACCCAGTAGAACATGCTAATTATGAGTTTCATAGTGCTCTCGAGGAAATTATTGGGAATTGAACATAGAGACAGAAAACTATTGTAGAAATCAATGGTGATTATGTTCTGAAATCTATGTTCATAAATTATTAGATCATTCTACATTACGATATTTCATTATTTTGAGGAATCATGTTATTTCATCATAATTTTAATTAAAATGGAATCCAAATAAACTTTGAAGGAATGTGATGAGGCACATGTAGGAGTTATGTAATCATTATTCAAAATATAGTTCTCTAGATTGTAAAAGTATCATATCATTATTGTTAGAGTATAAAGGTTTATGATCAAAAGGTGAGGAAACAATAACGTCTTCAAATGGTCCATGTCAAACTCAAAGGATGTATAGGAATAAGGGAGTTAATTGGAACCCCTGTTAGAATTAATGGTTGGATAATCTAGAGATATTGTTTATGAAATTTTACCCTATGAAATATCCTATTAGTATAAAGGATATTCTATATTCAAGTGCCAAATCAAATGTTTTTTTGGGTATTCAAATTATAAATTAGTTATTGTTGTGGAAGAAGTTTAGGTTAAGGAAGTTAAATAAGAATAATAAGATTAATATTATGATATTGATAATGATATAGTTGATATTAATGAGGAAGATAGGTCAGATCCTAAATTTAATAAGGGAATATATCTTATTATGTCTTTTGGACTACCTGAATCACAAATAACTTTACCATCTCATGAGGATTAGATACAATATAGTAAATTAATTAATTTGGAAGTATCTATTAGTTGTTATAAGAATGAGTGGGATATGTCTGATGACTCTAAATGAGATGAAAACAACTCAAGTGGATCTATTTTTATATGATATACCCATATATTGTCTATAATATATGAATCTACTAAGGTGGAAATCCCATGGAACTTGTTTTTTCAGAATAGGATATTTTTATTCTTACGATAAAGATGATAATGGGGGGATACCAACTAGACATGTGGGTATACAATTCCTTCTTCTAAAAGGGTTATATAAGGATCTACAATATCTGATATTTATATTCCAAATAGAAGTCAGATATCTCCTTTGAGACCCTCGGTTAACCACACTTTGGAGGACGTATTTTTTCCTACTCCCACTAAGGATGGTGATGAAGAAAATAAATGTGTTTCGCTTACTAAGGATGTTGAAGATGATTATTTTTTTACTCATGAAGATGTTGAATTAGATAAGATATTTGAAGATCCTATATAAATATATGGATCAATTGAATATGTATTTCAGTTAGATAATATCCATTAGTATTTTGATCCATCTACTTCCATACATTCCTCTACCCATTAAACATATTATATCATAATGGATGATTTGTATTATTTAGAATTAGATCATATGGATATAATTAAAACATGAAAAAACTTCCTAACATACACCAATTATATATATCTTGTACTAAATGTTCGTTGATGTTAAAATTAATGCATTCCTACTAAACCAACTTCATTACGAAGAGAAGCTACCAGGTGTACCGGTAAAATGATTTCATGAATGATTCTTATTAAAAAATAAATAAATATAGTTACAATGTGGAGGTAAGTGAAATGTTTTTTCTGTAATGTAATGACCATTTGTGTTATTTTAGTGACCACGTGAAGATATGTACCAAATTTGAGAATAAAAATAACTGCCACATGAATGAATGTACTTAATTTGTGGAGAATAGTACATACTAAACAAAAGAGGTAATATTTATTTCCTAGTAGTTGTACCATCCAAACATTACTATTTGTCAGTAAAACTATCCATGCCCAATAAATATTGAAAATATTGACCATGATTAAGTGAAAGACTACCTACCATGTCAAAATTATGTAGTGGTTCTTTCCAAATCTCAAAAGGATACTTTTAGATCATTAATTTCATAGTGGATGCAATTGAGGATTCAATTAGTGTTCTCAAGTAGATAATTTTATATGGTGTTTACTTTTAATATGATGAACCCATCATGGAAAAAGGAGTTAATCAGTGGGTGTTACACATGGAGGAAAACATTGGAATACATGTGTCACTATACAAAAATGACTAATACAATACACCTTATGAAAATCTATTTTCTTGACCATTTTGTGAATAAATGGTTAATACCTTTCAATTATTAATTCACAGTGTAAAACCCCATGCTTCCACGATATGCTTCTCTTTGAATAATATAATAGTGTGAGTTGTACGCAACTTAGAGTTCTAACACACACCACAATCAATCAAACTAGCCGCTATGAATAGTAATACCCACTTTTTGCAATTTTATAAATTTTATCTTTCAAAATGGACTTCATTTTTGGATATGGAATATCGAAATTAGATTACGGTGAATTTTTGGTATTTTTCTGAAAACATTCAATTTTTGATGATTAGTGAAAAACACTGAGTTATAGTTTAAAACAAATTTTTTATTTAAATAATTATTTATTTTATTTAAATTTAATTAAGGTCAAAATGGATACATAATACCTATATAAGTTCTATGTAATTCATTGGGGTTGTTTTTGAATAATTTAAGATATATAAAAATTTTATAGAACTTTTCACCGTCTTTTACGCACCTCCTAGGAGAATTTGGAAATTCACATAAAACTTAATTTTACCGCTTCTGAGAATGGAATTTCAAAAATCTGAGAGACATGGTTAATATCAATGAGTAAAATGTGGTTAAATAAGATAAAAATAATTTTTGGTGAATAGTTACTTTTTACTTTTATTTACCACGGTTAAAAGTAAATAGGGCAATTAAGGGTAAAAATGATATTAATATTATCCTAACACATGTACTAATTCTGTTGGACAAGTGTATATCGACAAAAAACAACATTCGGAATAAAATATTATCATTTAGGTCCATTTGGATTAGATTAGGACATTTATTATTATTTATTTCAAAGAAGGGTTAAAAGAGTTAAAATCAACGTTTAATTAATAAAACATTTTTAACATATCTTAATAGATAAGATAAATTTGATTGTAAATATTCATTAGAAAGATAAAAGGCTTTCCTAAATAATTGTATTTTATTTATACTTTTAAACAATAAATAATTTAATTTATTTATGACACAATGGTGATGTAGTAATTACCTAATTAAGGAAATATTTAAATAATTGATTTTATAAATATCAAAATAAAGGTAATTTGAGAATTTTTATGATTTCCACTAATTTTCTAGCTAAATATGACATATTTGGATTGGTTATATGAATTTTATTTGAAGTAATAATGCTATTATGAATTTATCAAAAACAAAATACCCAATATTGTCAAAATTGACCTAAAAGAGTTTTTTTTAAATATTATATTATTAATTGATATTCAATTCCAAAAAATCTATGGTTTGGCCAAAGGAATTATATCATGATATTTGTATCGTTAATGGACCACTTAGTGGGTCTCTTGGTTTTATATAGTATGTTTATTTACTATATAATATAAAAATACAAGGTGACATGGTAAATGACAATATAATTAACTAAGAGTTAAAACTAAAATTTAAGGTTAATATAATAACCCAAACCGGTCTAAAATATATTTTTTGAAAGGATTTATACTCACCCTTACCTTAGTCTTTTAATAATATACTTTGGAGCCATTATAAACCGAATATGAATATATTATAAAATAATAATTTAAGTTTTCCCTAAAGAGCCCCTCCTCCTCCTTATAAAAGGACACCACTTATAACCAATTATTCACACCTTCAAAGAATTTTGATTTGGCCAACCCCTGGAAAAATATTCTCTCAACTTCCTTCACTTAGACCTAGAGGCCTTATTTTGATTAGAAAGCCAACCTATGGATCCCTTTTGATCAAATCAAAAGGATGAACCTGAAGAAAAGGTAATGTTTTCACCACCCTCTTTCAAGTTCCTTTCTTCTTCCACCTATTCTTTATTTGTTATTTCCATTCTAAAATAATAACTCTAGTGTCTTCTGTATACTGTAATTTTATTATAAATATGGTATAACCATATTCAGTATGCTATCCATCCTTTTAATGACATGTCACCATACGTGCGTACGTACGACCTACTGTCTCCACGTCGTGGTGTAATTGTTATTCAATACATTATTATTTGGATGGGTATAGTAATGATATTTAATTCATTTAAATAATAAATATATCATGGTAATGATTCTTTATATATATGATATACCATCCAATTATATATTATTTTAATATCAAAAGAATGATATTGTCGCTCGTGAGTACGTACGAACTACCGTCTCCACGAACGCGATGAGATTTATTCTCCATCATATCCATTCAAATATAATTCTCATTTGGTGATTAAAAATAATTTTTAAGGACTTTATATCATTCTGGATGTGAATAAATAACACCTATTCATAACAAACCCGTCTTATGTAACAAAACATATAAAGAAAAACGAATCTGTTAACACCCAAAACGATCATAATACTAAGATATTATTAACAAATCAATTTTAAAAGATCATATATGATATCATATTAATGTATACGATTATTTTATAATTTAATAAAAATTATTTCACCATTATACAGGAGGTTAAACTACCCTAAACCTAGGAAAAGTAGAAGGTAAGGGTTTATTTCACAATCTCTTCATTATCCAAGGTTTTTTATAAGTAATTATCTATTGGGACCTCATTATCATCCACATCCATGTTTCTTAAAAATTGATTTCAAATCATTCTTAATATTTTACAGAATATGGTTAAAAGTCATTTATACCCTTTTTTGACTTTTTATAGAACGTTTTTAAAGTAATATTTACGTCATTTTCCAAACATGGACATTTTTAACCTTTTTCACAAATTAATGTAAGGATGTTTTTTTAACTTATACGGTGGGTGCATATATTTTCCACATTTATAAAATCTTTGAAGATTCCTTTAAAATATTAAAATAATATTTTCAAAGTAAATGTTTTATTATATAATTATGTGACTTTTAAATGATTTCAAAAAAAGTGATCTTTCTCTCAACTGGTTTTGATTTCATCTATGTCAACATCCTTTGATGGATTTTAAGCTTATTTGAAGTTGATTTATTATGATACAAAACTTCCATATTGTATTGAAGGTTTTGTGATATGTTTGACTCTGGATGTGTTATTTGTATACCATTCATGGTTTATAGATAATGTATTGACATTTCATATTCTAGTTTCAATACGAATGTTTATGTTATTCTTAAACTTGTTCATATGAGGAATGAATTGGACTTAGTAAGTGATGGGTGGAGCCCTCTATAGCTCCTTGATTCATCAGTAGGTCTCATGAGACAAACTGGTGTTTTGGCATGAGGCCTTGACAAAATCTTATTTCTAGTTTTGGCACGAGGCATTGTCTATGTGGTTGTGATAGTCTGGCATTATGCATTACATCATTATGAAAGTGGTTATTGAAATTGCATGTGATTTTTCGGCTAGTAGAATAGCCATGTGAATAATTAAATGGAATTATTTCTTTTTATCTATGCCATATTATTCTAAAGTTAATGTTTAAAAGTCTTTTGTTTTAGTTATACATTTACATAAATGTTTATGATTATTTATGAAAGTTTCCACTATATTGTTATCCTTACTGAGAATTTGAGCTCACCCCTTTCTATGCTTTATTTTTCCTAGGATGTGAAGAAGTATTTTATGAATGACCTGTAGGGATAGTATAAGGGGATATGAGTGTGGAGACAACATGTTGTTGTAGTTTTCACTTTATGATGTAATATAAACTTTATGAATGTATCTATTGTTTCCAAGGCTACAAATCTAATCGGTCTTTCGAGATTTGATCTTCTGTGATCATGCCAATGTTATGTAATAATGCAACGACTTTGGGTAACTAGGGTCAGGGAATTACAGTTGGTATCAGAGGATGTTTAGTAAAAACTTTGGAAGCTATATTTAGATAAACTCTGATTAGAGAACATAGAAATAAGATGGAATTTAAGGATTATTATAAAAGAATTTCCTAGAATTTTGGTATTGTAGATATTTTTTGATTTTTCCGAGCAATACATCCATGTTTGGAAATGAGCAGGTAGAGGCGGCTCTAGCACAGATGTACGTAGGGGTAAAACTTGAAAACACCTCTTTGAGCTAGGCTTGAATGGGAACTTGTTCATGACAACAGGCCTTGCTACACTCGTGGTTATGACACTCCCAGTGGATATGCTTAGGATAATTTTAATTTTCATTACAAACCATTATGAAGGGTTTATGAGTATATAATTTCTCAAAGAAAACATTTTTTTTATGATTATTGATTGTATCCATAAATAGTTCAATTTATGTTAAGTGTTTTAAAGGTATGGAATTATGTATTTTGATTCATAAACTAATCTAGTTTATGCCATTGTTTATAAATGGAACCTAGTAGAAGAAATGAAATCTGTATCAATGAACACACTCCATGTAGGGATTTTAATCCTACTCAAGATAATTATAGTGGAGATGGTGATGCAAATGGTGCTGATCAGCTAATCACCATACTGGGACAACTCGCCCAGGTTATAAATAATAACTTTACCCGTATGGAGCACCTTGATCTGCATCGTGGAGGATCAATGTTAGATTTATTCATGAGGCAACAACCACCAACATTCAATGGGAGTACAAATCCCTTGGTAGCTGAGCAATGGATAAGTTCCCTAGAAAAAATATTCCAGGCTTTGGGGAGTAGGGAAAGGAAAAATTATCATGGCTGTTTATCACCTCACTGGAGATGCTGATAAATTGTGGTCATTGATATAAAACAAAAAGGAATATGATTAAGTATAAAATATGGAATGGAGAGAGTTCAAAGATATTTTCTTAGAAAAAATAATTTTCTCATGACCATCGAGCAGATATGGAAAGGCAATTTCTCAGTCTAAGGACAAAGGATGATAAGAATGTCGCAAAGTATGAGGCTAAAATTACAAGGTTAGTGAGCCATGTGGTAGATTATATACATAACCCAAGAAGTAAGATTGATCGTTTCTTTGATGGGTTAAAATTGTTTCTATGTCGAGCATTAGTCTCACAATCATTCTCTTTGTATGAAGATATTGTCTCATGTGCTATCAATATACAAAAATAATTCTCTAAGTCTTATGACTTTAAAGAAAAAAAGAGAAGAAGAGATCTGCTGATCAATATGGAAATGGAAATAAGGGGAATAAGTTAAAAGTTGAATATCCATCCTGCAATAAATGTGGGAAGAAACACCCAGGTACTTGCTTAAAAGGTATTGGAGTCTGTTAAAAGTGTGGTGAAAATCCACCAAGCTCATGATTGTAAGTGTAAGAGAGTTGTTGTCAACGTGGAATGCTATAATTGTAGAGAAATGGTACATTATGAAAATGAATGTCCTAAGAATCTGGGTAATTTACCTCAAAAAAGGCCATGGGATCAAGGTCAAGCTTATGATATCCCTACTGCAGAGGTTGAAGCTCCGAAAGACATGGTGGCAGGTAATTTAATGGTTTCCTCATCTTTAGCAAAAGCTTTATTTGATTCTGGATCATCCCATTGTTTCATTTCTTCCTAGTTTTTATGAAAATTAGATATTTCCAATTTGATTTAACAAGGGAGTTGTTAGTTAAAACTCCTAAGGGAAGTATCATTCCAACAATTTTTTTTTGAATCAGTCCCCATTAGAGCACATAAATGTTCTTTATCTACTGATATCATCGTTATACCTATGATTGAGTTTGAAATAATCCTCAGTATGGATTGGATTTCAGACCATGATGTGAAGATTTATTGTAAGAAGAAGAAGGTTACAATTTTTGATAATGATGATAAGGAACACCTTATCTTTAGAGAAGAATCGTCACCACAAATTCTAATCTAGATCCAACCCCAATAAATCAACTAAATTCAATTATTGAGGAGTAAGAGAATGAAATGACTATGGGTGAGGAAGGGATTGTTCAAATAGAGGATGTACCTATTGTTAAAGAATATGTAGATGTGTTTCTGGAAGATTTACTTAGACATCCTCCAGAATGAGAAATTGAGTTTTCTATTGATTTAATTCCTAGTTCAAGGCCTATATCGAAGACCCCTTATAGAATGGACACTGTGGAATTAGTTAAACTAAATAAAAAACTAGAGGAATTGAGTAATAAGGTATTTATTCTCCCTACTGTTTCTCTATGGGGAGCCCCTGTCCATTTTGTTAAAAAGAATGTTAGATCTATGAGGATATGTATCAACCATTGGGAGATCAATGCTATAACAATGAATAACAAGTATCCCAATCCTTGCATTGATGGTTTATTTGACAAACTGCATGGTGCTCAATACTTTTCTAAGACTGACCTTCAATATAGATACCATCAGTTGTGTGTGAAGAAGGAAGACATTCTGAAGATATCATTTTGAACCAGGTACGAGCATTATGAGTTTACAGTATTGCATTTTGGATTTCCTAATGCACCCTCTGTATTCATGGATCTAATGAATATAGTTTTCAATGAATATCTCGATGATTTGGTGGTGGTATTTGTTGATGATATCATGGTATATTCGAAAAGCTACAAAGATCATGAAAATCACTTGCGCATTATATTGAAGACTCTTAGAAGACATGAATTATATGGGAAGTTTAGCATATGTGAATTCTGGAATTAGGAGATTTATTTTCATGGCCATATTGTCTCCAAAGATGGAATCCCTATTGATCCTTTTAAGACCAAGGCAATCCAAGAATGTCCAGAACCAACAAGTATAATCGAGGTATGCAGTTTTATTGGTTTACCATGTTATTATCGACATTTCATCCAGAATTTTGCGCAATTGGCTAACCCATTAATGAAGCTCACAAGCAAAGGGGTTAAATTTTTTGGACAAAATATTGTGAAGAATGTTTTGAAGAACTGAATATAAGATTAGTCAATTCCCCTATATTGACTCTACTATCGGGGAATGATGGGTTCAATATTTATAGTGATGCATCGAAGAAAGGACTTGGTTGTGTCCTTATGAAGAATGATAGGGTTATTTCGTATGCATCACGACAGCTAAAAATTCATGAGAAAAACTATCCTACACAAGATCTTGAGTTAGATGCTGTAATATTTTCTTTGAATATATGGAGACATTATCTATATGGTGAAAAATTTGAGATATATACTAATCAAAAGAGTTTGAAGTACATTTTCTCACCAAAAGAACTCAACATGAGGCAAGGGTGATGGAATGAACTAATCAAGGATTATGATTGCACGATACACTACCATCTGGGGAAGGAAAATAAGGTGGAAAATGCTTTGAGTAGAAAGTATCATGGTGTTTTGAACAAGATGAGAGGTAAAAAGGATCATATATACATGGATCTAGTAAAGATGGATATGTGAATCACCATGGAAGGTGAAACATAAATGTTTTTCAAATGGTTTCCAAACCATCTTTACTAGAAATTATAAAGAGTTCTCAGACCAATGATGAACAGATTAAAAAGAAGATTAATGCTGTGAATGATGGGGGATTGAGTGAATTTGTGTATGAAGATGGAATTTTGAAATTTGGAAAGAGACTTTGTGTTCACGATATACCTGATTTAAAAAGGGAATTGTTAGACGATGATCATAGTTCCAATTTTTCTATACACCCTAGGAGCACCAAAATTTATAGAGATTTAAAGGAACATTTTTTTCGGACAACATAAAGAGGGAGATTGCTAATTTTGTGTCAAGATGTATGGTTTTTCATCAAGTGAAAGCTGGAAGGCAACATCCTGGAGGATTAATCCAACCTCTTCCCATACCTGAGTGGAAATGGGATAATATCACGATGGACTTTGTCGTGGTACTGCCAAAGACTCTTAGAAGGAACGATGCAATATGGGTCATTGTTGATCGTCTTACCAAGTCAGCACATCTTCTTGCTATAAGAGAAGATCCGTCACTAGAACATCTATCAAGACTATATATTAATGCAGTTGTGATACTTCATGGAGTACCCCAATCAATTGATTCTGATCGTGATCCCTGTTTTACTTCAAGATTCTAGAAGATTCTTCATAAGGCCTTGGATACTGAACATCGTTTGAGAACTTTCTACCACCCCCAAATAGATGGACAATCAGAATAGACTATTCAAACCTTAGAAAACATGTTGTGATCTTTCTCACTTGACTTTCAAGGTATGTGGGATCAATATTTACCTCTGGTAGATTTTTCCTATAACAATAGCTTCCATTCAAGCATTCAAATGGGACCATATGAAGTGTTATATAGAAAGAGTTATTGCACACCAACCTGTTTGGATGATGTTGGTGAAAGAATACTCGTAGTACCAGAACTTGTGGAGGAAATGATGGAGAAGGTGAAGGTAATCTAAAACCACATCAAATCAGCTCAATGTAGGAAAAAGAGCTATGCTGAAAACCAAGGAAGGATTTGGAATTTCAGTTAGGAGATCATGTTTTCTTGAAGGTATATCCATGGAAGGGAGTTATATGTTTCAGTTAGAAGAGTAAATTGAGTCCCAGGTACATCGGAAATTTAGAAATTCTAGAACGAATTGGGGTTTTAGCTTACTGTTTGGCAATGCTGCCAAGTCCTTCAAAAGTTCAATATCTGTTCCACATATCATTATTGAGAAAATACACACCTAACCCAACACATGTCCTCACTTACAAGGAATTATAACTACAACCCAATGTGTCTTATTCCGAAGAGCCCATCAGGATTCTTGATACAAGAGAACAAGTGCTAAGAAACCGGACGACTCGTCTGATAAAAGTTCTATGGAGAAACCATAAGATTGAAGAGGCAACGTGGGAACCCGAGGAACTTATGATGAAGAACCACCCAAGTCTTTTCATGAGGTAGTATTCTAGAAATTTCAGGGACGAAATTATTTGAAGGAGGGGAGAATGTAACACCCCAAGCTTCCACGGTACGCTACTCTTTGAATAATACAGTAGCGTGTTTTGTACGCAACTTCTAGTTCTAACACACACCACAACCAATCAAACTAGCCGTTATGAATATTAATAAACACCTTTTGAAATTTTATAAATTTTATCTTTCAAAATGGACTTCATTTTTGCATTATGAATATCGAAATTAGCTTAGGGTGAATATTTGGAATTTTTCTGAAAACATTCAATTTTTGATGAATAGTGAAAAAACACTGAGTTACAGTTTAAAACCAAATTTTTATTTAAATAATTTTCTATTTTATTTAAATTTAATTATGGTTAAAATGGATACATAATACCTATATATGTTCAATGTAAATCATCAGTTTTGGTTTAGAATAATTTTAGATATATAAAAATTTTATGGAACATTTCACCGTCTTTTACCCACCTCCTAGGAGAATTTGGAAATTCATATAAAACATAATTTTACCGCTTCTCTGAGTGGAATTTCTAAAATCCAAGAGATACAGTTAATATCATGGAGTAAAATGTGTTTCAATAAGATAAAACTAATTTTTTGTGAATAGTAAATTTTTACTTGAATTTACCACGGTTAAAAGTAAAAAGGGTAATTAGGGTAAAAATGATATTAATATTACCCTAACACATGTCCTAATTCTATTGGAAAAGGGTATCTTGAAAAAGAACAACCTTCGGAATAAAATATTATCTTATAGGTCCACATGGATTAGATTAGGACATTTATTATTATTTAATTCAAAGAAGAGTTAAAAGAGTTA
Organism: Viscum album; assembly: GCA_963277665.1. Taxonomy (NCBI): domain Eukaryota; kingdom Viridiplantae; phylum Streptophyta; class Magnoliopsida; order Santalales; family Viscaceae; genus Viscum; species Viscum album. The sequence continues at coordinate 194,109,594 of OY728122.1, forward strand.
AAATCAATGTTTAATTTCTAAAACATTTTCAATATAGGTATATACATAAGATAAATTAGATTATAAATATTCATTAGAAATCCAAAAATATTTCCTACATAATTGTATTTTATTTATAATTTTTAGACCTTAAATAATTTAATTTATTTATGACATAATGGGGATGCATTAATTAACTAATTAATGAAATATTAAAATTATTGATATTATAAATATCAAAATAAATCTAATTTGAACCTCTTTATGAATTACACTAATTTTATAGTTTAATATGACATATTGGGATTGGTTATATGAATTTTATTCGAAGTAATAGTGTTGTTATGAATTTATCAAAAACAAAATACCTAATAGTTTCAAAATTGACATAAAAGAGTTTATAAAACAATTACTATATTATTAATTGATATTCTATTAGTAAAAATATAAGGCTCAGCCAAAGGACTTATATTATGATAGTTATATCATTAATTTACCACTTGGTGGTCTCTTGAATGTATATAGTATGTTTATTAACTATATAATATAAAAATACAAAGTGACATTGTATATGTCAAACTAATTAACTAAGAGTTAAACCTAGAACATAAGGCTAATATAATGACAAAAACCTGTCTATAATCTATTGGTTGAAAGGATTTAGACCCATACCCACCTTAATATTTGAATAATCTTCTTTGGAGCCATTAGAAACCGAATTTTAATTTATTATAAAATAATACTTTATGTTTTTCCTAAAGATCCCCTCCTCCCCCTTATGAGAGGACACTACTTCAAACAAATTCTTCACTCAAAGACTTTTGGTTCGACCAAAACCTGCCCAATTATTCTCTAAAATTTTATCAATACAACCTAGAGGCCTTAGATTGATTAGAAAGACACCCTAAGGAGCCCTTTTGATCAAATCAAAAGGAAGAACCCAAAGAAGAGGTAATGTTTTCACCACCCTCTTTCAAGTTCCTTTCTTCTACCACTTATTCTTTCTTTGTTATTTATATTCTAGAATAATAAATTCATTATATTATATATACTATGATGTTATTATAAATATGGTATAACCAAATTAATTATTCTATCCATCCTTTGAATGACATGTCACTGTACGTGAGTACTTACGGCCTACCGTCTCCTCGTCGTGGTGTAATTATTATTCAATTCATTATTATTTAGATGATTATAATAATGATGTGTAATTCATGTAAATAATAAATATAATATAATAATGAATCTGTATATACAATATATCATCCAATTATATTTTATTTTAATATCAAAAAATGATATTGTCGCTCGTGCGTATGTACGGAATACCATCTCCACGAACGCGATGAGATTCATTCTCCTTCGTATCCATTCAAGTCAAATTCTCATTTGATGATTACAAATATTGTTTGAGGACTTGATATCATTCTGGATATGAATAAGATAAAACCTATTCATAACAAACACAGCTTATGTAACAAAACATATAATAAAAAACGAATATGTTAACACCCAAAACGATGATAATACAAAGATATTATTAACAAATAAATGTTAAAAGATCATATATGATATAATATTAATGTATTCAATTCATGTAAAATCTAATAAAAATTATTTCAACATTATAAAGTATGTTAACCTACCCTTAACCAAGGAAAAGTACAAGGTAAGGGTTTATTTCACAATCACTTCATTATATGAGGTTGTTTATAAGTAATTATCTACTGGGACCTCTTTATCATCCACATCCATGATTCTTATAAATGTATTTCAAATCATTCTTAAAATTTTAAAAAATACTGTTTAATGTAATTTATACGCTTGTTTGACTTTTTATAAGAAGTTTATAAAGGAATATTTACATCATTTTCCAAACAAGGACCTTTTTAACCATTTCAAAAAATTAAGGTGAGAATGTTTTTTTAACTTATACGGCGAGTTTGGATTTTTTCCATCATTGTAAAATCTTTGAAGCTTCCCTTAAAATCTTATAAGAATATTTTAAAAGTAAATTTTTTATTTTATAATTATGTGACTTTTAAATTATTAACAAAAAAGAGATATGTCTCTCAATTAGTTTGGATTTTATCTATGTCAACATCAATTGATGGATTTTAAGCTTATTTGAAGTTGATTTATTATGATACAAAACTTCCATATTGTATTGAAAGTTTTATGATATGTTTGAATGTGGATATGTTATTTTTATACCATTCATGGTTTATGGATAAAGTATTGACATTTCATATGCTAGTTTTAATACGAATGTTTATGTTATGTTTAAACCTGTTCATATGAGGAATTTATTGGACTTAGTAAGTGACGGGTGGAGCCCGCTATAGATCCTAATTGAAATGGTAGGTCTCATGAGACAAACTAGTGTCTTGGCATTAGGCCATGACGAAATCTTGTTTGTAGTATTGGCACAAGGCCTTGACTATGAGGTTATGATAGTCGGGCATTAATCATTCTATCATTATGAAAGTGGTTATTGAAATTGCACGGGATTATTCGACTAGTATAATATCCATGTGAATAAGTAAATGGAGTTATTTCATTTTCACTTTTCCATATTATACTAAACATCAAGTTTAAAAGGCTTTTTTTAGTTATACATTGCCTTAAATGTTTATGCTTATTTATGAAAGTTTCCGCTATATTGTTATCCTTACTGGGCATTTGATTTCAACCCTTTCTATGTTTTATTTTTCCCACTATGTGAAGAGGTATTTTATGAATGACCTGTAGGGATAGTATAAGGGGATATGAGTGTGGAGATAAGATTTTGTTGTAAATTTCACTTTATGATGTAATGTAAACTTTATGAATGTATCTAGTGTTTCCAAGGATACTAAACTAATCATTCTTTCGAGATTTGATCTTTTGTGATCTTGCCAATGTTATGTAATAATGCACCAAATCTGGGTAACAAGGGTCCAGGCGTTACACATGGACCCTCAAATAACTGAATATGATCATACTCTACTACATTAAATCTAAACTCTCTATATTATTGTATCTTTCTATTTAATATTAACTTTTGAGTAATGTTTTGATTAAATCTTTTCTACTAATATTAAATCATGAAAGGTATTATAGGTTGATTTAAACACTCTTTTTAGTATTTTACAACTTTATTACCCCATGTAATGGTGAAATATTCCATGTGTGACATGGAATCATTTTTATCACATGAAGAACTATAAAAGAGGGATTAGTATAACACAAAAAACCTGAGTATAGTGGATTGTAAATCAAAATCCATGTTGTTGATATGTATATAATATAATAATATTTTTGGAAGATGTTGATTTCCATGTGAAGGGGATTAGGTCACATCTTGAGACTAAAATTATTATTTAATTCTGTTCTGTAATTTTATCTATTTTTTATAAATCTAATTTTCGGAACATGTATGTATTGGTCTTCTAAAACAATATAAAAAATCCTTATTATGATAGTTATCTTTAATTATAATATTATATATCATGTTTTATTTTGTTAATTATTTTCAAAATATAATATATTTTCAAATTTATTTTCATTGATATTTGTTCGAATTTTGAGATGCCTTTATAAAGATCAAATAATTTTATAAACTAGGGGATTTATATTTTCTATTATTTGAACTTAAATTTATATTTGGGAAATCAATTCACCCCCATCTGGTTTTTTCAAATGGGGCCAACATTCAATATCGTATAATGTAACATGGTCAAGACTAATCCACCAACATGTTTGTTTCATTACAATCAACATAGATATGGGTGAGTGTACTAAATCGTTTCATATCATTGTTTTAAATATTCCTTCATGATTAACACGATTTCAGAACATTTTTCCCCAATGGAGATGATAGAAATTATGTTCACCATATAGGTTTCAAAATCTATGGCCTATACACACAATTAAAATTAAAAAATAATATGAATATGTTGGAATATTAATGTTGTTCCAACATATCCCATGTTCTTTTTGTTTTTATTATCTAAAAAACCTTTATATGTGGCTAATGATTCTATTTTTATGTTTTATATTGTTTTATTAATATTTAAGTAAATTATTTTTTTAATATTTAATTATGTTACATATTTCTTATAATTTTCTATGTATGGAGAATTGGAGACATGAGGACATCAGTGATGTCAATTTTGAATTCACTAGAAAATAGTATATTTAAATCAGATACCTGAAAAAAATTTCTACATGGGAATTCTATATGTAAATGGATCAACTACATACAAAATGGTCAAATTTCTGAATTGGCTATGGGTGAATTTATCTATATTCATAAAATGGATAAATGAGTTGGCAACATTATCTAATCAGCTATTTGATTTGGATCCATGTAAGATTTGGATATGTGGTTCAAATTATCTATGCGATTCATTCAGCTACACAAAATTTTTCTACCTGATCAGAATCTCTAGAAGATTTGGCTCTGTTAATGAATTAGTAACGTGAAGAATGAAAATGTGTATCAATTAATCTATATTAATTTGAATACATCGATTATAGCTAGATGGTAATCCATAATCGGATATATCATTTTTCAATGTGGATATTTATTACCATTGAAGTATTTTACATAAAAATCAGTGATTATTTATAAGAATTAAACAATATACTACCTCTTTATGAAAAAATTGATTTTATGAAGTTTTTATTTACAAATATAAGAAAATATTGGATATTATATTTATTAGTTACTTTTTATAATTTAATTTACCAAAAAGGACATATACATTTTTTACCCCAAGACCAATTTTTATTTGATATCATGTTGTGAAATATAAAGGGGGAAGATATAATATAATATTTGAACAACAGTTTTAAATTTAAATTTGTGTCTATCTCTTTATCTCTCTTAAATTATTTTTCTTGTTTTTCTTTATGCAGGTAAAAGAACAATAAGAATTATGTTTACTATAGTTATTCTTAAAAAATCAATCAAATTTTGTTTTGAAGACTCTCCTCAACTAATACTTTATTCTTCTTCTACCTCTTAGAGAAATCTTTACTTCTATTAGTTTCATAGTTAAACTTTGTTCTTCATGTTATAATCATCCATAATTTTTTGTCACTACTCGAATCATTCTCTCCTTGTACTGAGTGTTTAAGGCTATTATTTTTTTAAATTATTTTTAGAACTGAAAACATATATTTGATTTGTACCATGTTAATACAAATTTCACTCAGTTAGGCAGCCAATTAGAAAAATATCATTACTAGTTAAATCACTAGGCTCAAGGAGTTGAGTGTTGATGGAGTACAATGGGGGATATAAGTTCCCTGAACTACTATAAATATTTTATTTTCAATATTTTTCTTTATGTTTTTATTTCCAAAAAAAATTTATAATAAGAGAATATTTGAATCAATAATTCTTTAAAAGAGGGTGGTTGAAGTGAAGAATTTTACAAGAACCCAATTAACCACCCTTTTGAGTCTTTATGTGTCCATTTTCATATAAACAATTTGTTTCAAATGTTGTTACATTTCAGTTCTAAACACTAAATGGTTGAAGTATTTAAGATCATCTTAAAATATATTCTATAGATGATAACAGAGAGCATATATCTAAGGCTAAAAAACCCTATTTCAATTACTAAAATCATGGATGGTGGAAGTCACATATGAATATTTATTTGAAGAAACATGGTCAAAATCAATACTTGAAAACCATTAAAACATAATCAATTCTTAAAGGATATCCAAAATATGGGACTCTATTATAGAAGTAGAGTATGATATGGACTCCAAAAAAACTATTTTTATTATACATGGAATTTTACGAGATTAATTCAATAGATTCACTCAATTGGTTATGAAACATGTGATGTGTATATCTATATCATTTTCTTATAAAGATTTTGAAAATATGAGAGTAATCAACTAAAAAACAAAAAAAAATTATATTTCAAATATGTATAATGATTTATGGAGAATGTGTAATATAGTTGAATGGAAGGATAATAGATATTGTGATTAATATTGATTCTTTATTAGAACCAATTCTCGAACTTGGTTAAGCTATAAATTTGTTAGAGTTATTCCATCCAAATGGAGTGGAATTTCAACTACCATTGTGTAGGTTCCTGGAACAGTAGAAGAACATCGGTGGGTGTACCCAACATTAATTTTTTCCATTAACGACAATCAATCTGAGATTCATCACAGTAATAAAGCACCAGATGTTCGGAATATAAATAAGAACTAAAGAAATTATGGGAGTCCTGGAACCATATATATGATAATCATATGTAAGTTCTAATAAATTTTATTAAAATACAAGAATTACCTTGATGTATTTACCTCTCCATTGATGTTTCTAGTTATGATATGATGTGATCCATTATTGTTTCATATAATCCAAGTGTAGGCTTCCTTTGGAGGTGATTCACATGTGCTCCACATATCTATGGACATCGTCGAAGGGATCTCCAGGTGCTAGAGCGGAAGAGACTTTTCTTGCATGTCCACCTTCAATCACCTTGAGAGACGCTTCTAATGTGTTCTCCTTGATCTGGTGGAAGAGTATCTCTCTGATAACTTGAGAGAATTCATAGAGGAAAAATAATTATATCTTGGCTTGAGAGATTTCACCAAATCCATTGTGCACAACCATAAAGAATGGTTAGGCTGGTGAGAATAATATAATTGGGATTTTAATTACATAAAATAATAAAATGAATTAATTACCCAAAATCATTTATTCATTTCGTTTAATTATTAGTAATACCCCATATCAAATAATAACAATTAACTATTATTATTACTTGACATGTGCCCAATGAATTAAAACTAAATTAATTTAATTAAATAAATAATATTCTTTCTAACAAATCCCTATGAAAACTACATGGAATATATATTAATATATACGATGTGTAATTTTGTTTTTCTATTTTCTTTATTTCATCCACAAATATATTATACCTTGAATAATGGATATTTATTTCTCAAATAAATATCACTTCATTACTCGCTAATAATCCCTGAATAATTATTAAACCACAATTGGGAATAATTTTTATTCAACTTGTTAAATTAATATTTAACTAAACTACTTAGACACACTTAGTGTGTATCCCTCTAAGCCTCATTCATAGTGGCATTAGGAAGAGAAAACCTAATGTCTAAGGTTATTATCCAGCAACATGCCAATGGACCCATAGATAAAGTAGTTAATGCATGAATGACATGTCACCTCCTACGAATGCTTACCGTGAAATGCAATCCCTTTGTCTTGATATCTCGATGCAAGAGGGTTGTATGCTAGATCCATTAACCCATGTGATTGATTATTCTTTCTTTGACTTTCTATAATTGAACTCACCCATTTTTTACCATGTCCATGGATTTATTTAGGAAATATAAATTCCATCAAAGGCCTAAGATATCAACTTCCATTATGGAAAAGAAGGGTCAAATACTTTCTTTCATTATCTATTAATGCAACATTACTCATTATGCACCCAATATATTATACCTCACTACGAACAGTGTGTCTTCATATTTTTTGTCAATATAACTATGTGTGTGTGCTTCAATACCCATTAATAAAAATCTTAACGTCTAAGGACCAATAAAGATGTCTGCATATAGGAACATCCAATGATACTATGAAATGTGTATTTTCTACTGGAGGGTCTCGTTCTCATAATATCCTCCTAGATATTTCCAAGGGTGCACACCATGAGAAGGTGCCTCCATGTTTTATGATTCCCCACCCCTAAAGGTATGTATTATTTGTGTTTAACAACTGGGCCCCAGTGACAGCACATCCACCCCGCCTTAACATGGTCGTCGGGTCCTGGCCCACCAGGTACCACCAGTTGCATGAGTTGCAATACCCATTAATAAAAATCCTAAAGTATAAGAACCAATACAGATGTATCCATATAGAAACATTCAATGATACTATGAAATGTGGATTTTCTACTGGAGGGTCTCTTTATCATAATATCCTCCTAGATATTACCAAGGCTGCACACCATGAGAAGGTGCCTCAATGTTTTATGATTCCCCGCCCCGCCTTAACATGGTCGTCGGGTCCAGTACCACCAGGTACCACCAGTTGAATGAGTTGCAATACCCATTAATAAAAATCATAAATTCTAAGGAACAATACAGATGTCTTCATATAGAAAAATTCAATGATACTATGAAATGTGGATTTTCTAGTGGAGAGTCATGTTCTCATAATATCCTCCTAGATATTACTAAGGCTTCACAACATGAGAAGGTGCCTCAATGTTTTATGATTCCCCACCCCTCCATAACATGGTCGTCGGGTCCAAGCCCACCAGGTACCACCAGTTGAATGAGTTTCAATACCGATTATTAAAAATCATAAAGTCTAAGGACCACTACAAATTTCTTCATAGAGGAAAATTCAAAGATACTATGAAATATAGATTTTCTAGTGGAGAGTCTAATTCTCATAATATCCTCCTAGATATTACTAAGTCTGCACACCATGAGAAGGTGCCTGAATGTTTTATGATTCCCCACCCCTAAAAGAATGTATTATTTGTGTGTAACAACTGGGCCCCAATTACAGCACAACCACCCCGCCTTAACATGGTCGTCGGGTCCTAGACCACCAGGTACCACCAGTTGACCTGCAGACACGTGGGGCCCAACCCAGGGTCAACCCACATGCCTAAACGAGTCATCTGACTAATGAAATCCCCACATGCCAACACTTGTCCTTTCTAGGGTTCTTTGTCCTCACTCACACACACCCTAGGAGACTTCCCAAAAGGTCACCATGAGAAGTTTCCTCAATGTTTTATGATTCCTCACCCCTAAAGGAATGTATTATTTGTGTGTAGCAACTGGTCCCCAGTGACAGCACAACCACCCCACATTAACATGGCTGTCGGGTCCTGGCCCACCAAGTACCACCAGTTGCCATGCGGACATGTGGGGCCCAACCCAGGGTCAACCCACATGCCTGAACGGGTCATCTGACTAATGATAGTCCCCACAGGCCAACACTTGTCCTTTCCAGGGTGCTTTGTCTTCACTCACACACACCCCAGGATACTTCCCAGAGGGTCACCCATCATGAGAATGTGCCTCAATGTTTTATGATTCCCCGCCCCACCTTAACATGGTAGTCGGGTCCAGGCCCACCAGGTACCACCAGTTGAATGAGTTGCAATACCCATTAATAAAAATCATAAATTCTAAGGACCAATACAGATGTCTTCATATAGGAAAATTCAATGATACTATGAAATGTGGATTTTCTAGTGGAGAGTCTCGTTCTCATAATATCCTCCTATATATTACTAAGGCTGCACACCATGAGAAGGTGCCTCAATGTTTTATGATTCCCCACCCTGCCATAACATGGACGCCGGGTCCAGGCCCAACAGGTACCACCAGTTGAATGAGTTTCAAAACCCATTAATAAAAATCATAAAGTCTAAGGACCAATACAGATTTCTTCATAGAGGAATATTCAAAGATACTATGAAATGTATATTTTCTAGTGGATAGTCTCATTCTCATAATATCCTCCAAGATATTACTAAGGCTGCACACCATGAGAAGGTGCCTAAATGTTTTATGATTCCCCACCCCTAAAAGAATGTATTATTTTTGTGTAACAACTGGGCCCCAATGACAGCAAAACCACCCCGCCTTAACATGGTCATCGGGTCCTGGCCCACCAGGTACCACCAGTTGCCCTGCAGACACATGGGGCCCAACCCAGGGTCATCCCACATGCCTAAACGGGTCATCTGACTAATGACAGCCCCACAGGCCAACACCTATCCTTTCTAGGGTGTTATTTCCTCACTCACACACACCCTAGGAGACATCCCAAAAGGTCACCATGAGAAGGTGCCTCAATTTATTATGATTTCTCACCCCTAAAGGAATGTATTTTTTGTGTGTAACAACTGGGCCCCAGTGATAGCACAACCACCCCGCATTAACATGGTTGTCGGGTCCTGGCCCACCAGGTACCACCGGTTTCCATGCAGACACATGGGGCCCAACCCAGGGTCAACCCACATGCCTGAACGAGTCATCTGACTAATGATAGTCCCCACAGGCCAACACATTTCCTGTCTAGGGTGCTTTGTCCTCACTCACACACACACTAGGATACTTCCCAGAAGGTCACCCATCATGACCACTACTCCAAGCCAAGCACACTTAACTATTTAGTTCTAATCAGACATACTCCCGAAATGGAAGGTCCACTTTGTTGACATGAGTCATATCCTTTAGTCCATTAACCCAGTGACAGCACATCCACCGCGCCTTAACATGGTCGTCGGGTCCTGACCCACCAGGTACCTCTAGTTGCCCTATAGACACATGGGGCCCAAACCAGGGTCAACCCACATGCCTAAACGGGTCATCAGACTAATAATAGTCCCCACAGGCCAACACTTTTCCTTTCCAGGGTGCTTTGTCCTCACTCACACACACCCTATGAGACATCCCATAAGGTCACCATGAGAAGGTGCCTCAATGTTTTATGATTCCCCACCCCTAAAGGAATGTATTATTTATGTGTAAAAACTGGGCCCTAGTAAGAGCACAACCACCCCGCCTTAACATGGTTGTCATGTCCTGGCCCAACAGGTACCACCAGTTGCCCTGCAGACACGTGGGACCCAACCCCTGGTCAACCCACATGCATGAACGGGTCATCTGACTAATGATAGTCCCCACAGGCCAACACTTTTTCTTTCCAGGGTGCTTTGTCCTCACTCACACACACCCTTGGAGACTTCCTAGAAGGTCACCCATCCTGACCACTACTCCATGCCAAGAACACTTAACTGTCAAGTTATAATAAGACAGGCTCCCACAATGGAAGGTGCACTTTGTTGACATGAGTCATATCATTTAGTCCTTTAACCTAGTGACTGCACATCCACCCCGCCATAACATTGCCGTCAGGTCCTGGCCCCCCAGGTACCACTAGTTGCCCTGCAGACATGTGGGGCCCAACCAAGGGTCAACCCACATGCCTGAATGGGTCATCAGACTAATTATTGTCCCCACAGGCCAACACTTGTACTTTCCAGGGTGTTTTTTCCTCACTCACACACACCCAATGAGACTTCCCAGAAGGTCACCATGAGAAGGTGCCAGGCCCACCAGGTACCACCAGTTGCCCTGCAGACACGTGGGGCCCAACCCAGGGTCAACCCACATGCCTGAATGGGTCATCTGACTAATGATAGTCCCCACAGGCCAACACTTGTCCTTTCGAGGGTGCTTTGTCCTCACTCACACACACCCTAGGAGATTTCCTAGAAGGTCACCCATCCTGACCACTACTCCTAGCCAAGCACACTTAACTGTCGAGCTCTAATCAGACATGCTCCTAGAATGGAAGGTGCACTTTGTTGACATGAGTCATATCATTTAGTCCATTAACCCAGTGACAGCACAACCACCCCGCCTTAACCTGGTCGTTGGGTCCTGACCCAATAAGTACCACCCGTTGCCCTGTAGACACGTGGGGCCCAACCGAGGGTCAACCCACATACCTGAACGGGCCATCAGACTAATGATAGTCCCCACAGGCCAACACTTTTTCTTTCCAGGGTGCTTTGTCGTTACTCACACACACCCTAGGAGACTTCCCAGAAGGTCACCATGAGAAGGTGTCTGGCCCACCAGGTACCACCAGTTGCCCTGTAGACGCGTGGGGCCCAACCTAGGGTCAACCCACATGCATGAACGGGTCATCAGACTAATGATAGTCCCCACATGCCAACACTTTTCCTTTCCAGTGTGCTTTGTCCTCACTCACACACACCTAGGAGACTTACCAGATGGTCACCATGAGAAGGTGCCTAGCCCACAAGGTACCACCAGTTTCCTTGCAGACACGTGGGGCCCAACCCAGGGTCAACCCACATGCCTGAACGGGTCATCTGACTAATGATAGTCCCCATAGGCCAACACTTGTCCTTTCCAGGGTGCTCTGTCCTCACTCACACACACCCTAGGAGACTTCCCAGAAGCTCACCCATCCTAACCACTACTCCAAGCCAAGCACACATAACTGTCGAGTTCTAATCAGACAGTCTCTCAAAATGGATGGTGAGCTTTGTTGAAATGAGTCATATCATTTAGTTCTTTAACCCAGTGACAGCACAGCCACACTGCCTTAACATGGTCGTCAGGTCCTGGCCCAACAAGTACCACCAGTTCCCTGCAGACACGTGGGGCCCAACCCAGGGTCAACCCACATGCCTGAACGTGTCATCAGACTAATGATAGTCCCCACAGGCCAACACTTTTCCTTTCCAATGTTCTTTTTCCTCACTCACAAACACCCTAGGAGACTTCCCAGAAGGTCACCATGAGAAGGTGCCTGCCCACCAGGTACCACCAGTTGCCTTGCAGACACATGGGGCCCAACCCAAGGTCAACCCACATGCCTGAATGGGTCATCTGACTAACGATCGTCCCCACAGGCCAACAGGTGTCCTTTCCAGGGTTCTTTGTCCTCACTCACACACACCCTAGGAGACTTCCCAGAAGGTCACCCATCCAGACCACTACTCCAAGACAGGAATACATAACTGTCGCGTTCTAATCAAACATGCTCCCGAAATGGAAGGTTCACTTTTTTGACATGAGTCATATCATTTAGTCCCTTAACCCAGTGACAACACAGCCACCCTGCCTTAACATGGTCTTCGGGTCCTAGCCCAACAAGTACCACCAGTTTCCCTTCAGACACATGGGGACCAACCCAGGGTCAATCTGCATGCCTGAACGGGTCATCAGACTAATGATTGTCCCCACATGCAAACACTTGTCCTTTCCAGGGTGCTTTTTCCTCACTCACACACACCCTAGGAGACTTATCAGAAGGTCACCATGGGAAGGTGCCTGGCCCACCAAGTACCACAAGTTTCCCTACAGACACGTAGGGCCCAACCCAGGGTCAACCCACATGCCTGAACGGGTCATCCGTCAAATGATAGTCCCCACAGGCCAACACGTGTCCTTTCCAGGGTGCTTTATCCTCACTCACACACACCCAATGAGACTTCCCAGAAGGCCACCCATCCTGACCACTATTCCAAGCCAAGAACACTTAACTATCGAGTTCTAATCAGACAGGCTCCTGGAATGGAAGGTGGACTTTGTTGACATGAGTCATATCATTTAGTTCTTTAATCGAGTGACAACACAACCACCCTGCCTTAACATTGTCGTCAGGTCCTGGCCCACCAGGTACCACCAGTTTCCCTGTACACACGTGGGGCCCAACCCAGGGTCAACCCACATGCCTGAACGGGTCATTAGACTAATGATAGTCCCCACATGCCAACACTTGTCCTGTCCAGGGTGCTATGTCATCACTCACACACACCCTAGGAGACTTCCCAGAAGGTCACCATGAGAAGGTGCCTCAATGTTTTATGATTACCCAACCCTAAAGGAATGTATTATTTTTGTGTAACAACTGGGCCCCAGTGACACCACAACCACCCCGCCTTAACATGGTCGTCAGGTCCTGGCCCCCCAGGTACCACCAGTTGCCCTGCAGACACGTGGGGCACAACCCAGGGTCAACCCACATGCCTGAACGGGTCATCTGACTAATGATAGTACCCACATGCCAACACCTGTCCTTTCCAGGGTGCTTTGTCCTCACTCACACACACCCTAGGAGACTTCCCAGAAGTTCACTCATCCTGACCACTACTCCAAGCCAAGAACACTTAACTGTTGAGTTCTAATCAGACAGGCTCCCGGAATGGAAGGTGCACATTGTTGACATGAGTCATATCATTTAGTCCTTTAACCCAGTGACAGCACAGCCACCCCGCTATAACATTGTTGTCAGGTCCTGGCACACCAGATACCACCAGTTTCCCTACAAACACATGGGGCCCAACCCATGATCAACCCACGTGCCTGAACGGGTCATCAGACTAATGATAGTCCCCACAGGCCAACACATGTCCTTTCCAGGGTGCTTTGTCCTCACTCACACACACCCTAGGAGACAGGCTCTCAGAATGGAAGCTGCACATTGTTGACATGAGTCATATCATTTAGTCCTTTAACCCAGTGACAACACATCCACCCCGCCTTAACATTTTCATCAGGTCCTGGCACACCAGGTACCACCAGTTGCCCTACAAACACGTGGGGCCCAACCCAAGTTCAACCCACAAGCCTGAACGAGTCATCAGACTAATGATAGTCCCCACAGGACAACACATGTCCTTTCTAGGGTGCTTTTTCCTCCCTCACACACACACTAGGATACATGCTCACGGAATGGAAGGTGCACAATGTTGACATGAGTCATACCATTTAGTCCTTTATCCCAGTGACAGCATAGCCACCCCGTCTTAACATTGTCGTCAGGTCCTGGCCCACCAGGTACCACCAGTTTCCCTGTAGACAAGTGGGGCCTAACCCATGGTCAACCCACATGCCTGAATGGGTCATCAGACTAATGATAGTCCCCATAGGCCAACACTTTTCCTTTCCAGGGTGCTTTTTCCTCACTCATACACACCCTAGGAGACCTCCCAGAAGGTCACCATGAGAAGGTGGCTCAATGTTTTATGTTTCCCCACCCCTAAAGGGATGTATTATTTATGTGTAACAGCTGGGCCCCAGTGACAGCACAACCACCCCCGCCTTAACATGGTCGCCAGGTCCTGGCCCACCAGGTACCACCAGTTGCCCTACAGACACATGGGGCCCAACACAGGGTCAACCCACATGCCTGAACGGGTCATCTGACTAATGATAGTCCCCACATGCCAACACTTATCCATTTCAGGGTGCTTTTTCCTCACTCACACACACCCTAGGAGACTTCCCAGAAGGACATATATCCTGACCACTACTCCAAGCCAAGCACACTTAACTGTCGAGTTATAATCAGACAAGCTCCCAGAATGGAAGATTCAGTTTGTTGACATGAGTCATATCATTTAGGCCTTTAACCTAGTGACAGCACAGCCACCCCGCCTTAACATTGTTTTCAGGTCCTCGCACACCAGGCACCACCAGTTTCCCTACAGAAACGTCGGGCCCAACCCATGGTCAACCCACATGCCTGAACTGGTCATAAGACTAATGATATTCCCCACAGGCCAACACTTGTCCTTTCCAGGGTGCTTTGTCCTCACTCACACACACCCTAGGAGACTTCCCAGAAGGTCACCCATCCTGACCACTACTCCAAGCCAAGAACATTTAACTGTCGAGTTCTAATCAGACAGACTCCCGGAATGGAAGGTGAACTTTGTTGACATGAGTCATATCATTTAGTCCTTTAACCCAGTGACAGCACATCCACCCCACCTTAACATGGTCGTCAGGTCCTGGCCCATCAGGTACCACCAGTTGAACTGCAGACACATGGGGCCCAACGCAGGGTCAACCCACATGCCTGAATGGGTCATCTGACTAATTATAGTCCCCACAGGCCAACACTTGTCCTTTCCAGGGTGCTTTTTACTCACTCACACACACCCTAGGAGACATCCCAGAAAGTCACCCATCCTGACCACTACTCCAAGCCAAGCACACTTAACAGTCGAGTTCTAATCAGACAGGATCCCGGAATGGATGGTGCACTTTGTTGACATGAGTCATATCATTTAGTCCTTTAGCCTAGTGACAGCACAGCCACCCAGCCGGAACATTGTCGTCAGGTCCTGGCACACCAGGTACCACCAGTTTCCCTATAGACACGTAGGGCCCAACCTAGGGTCAACCCACATGCCTGAACGGGTCATCAGACTAATGATAGTCCCCATAGGCCTACACTTGTCCTTTCCAGGGTGCTTTGTCCTCACTCACACACACCCTAGGAGACTTCCCAGAAGGTCACCCATCCTGACCACTACTCCCATCCAAGAACACTTAACAGTCGAGTTCTAATCAGAGAGGCTCCCGGAATGGAAGGTTAACTTTGTTGACCTGAGTCATATCATTTAGTCGTTTAACCCAGTGACAGCACATCCACCACGCCTTAACATGGTCGTTAGGTCTTGGCCCATCAGGTACCACCAGTTTCCCTATAGACACGTGGGGCCCAACCCAAGGTCAACCCACATGCCTGAACGGGTCATCAGACTAATGATAGTCCCCCCAGGCCAACACTTGTCCTTTCCAGGATGCTTTATCCTCACTCACACACTCCCTAGGAGACTTTCAGATGGTCACCCATCCTGACCACTACTCCAAGCCAAGCACACCTAACAGTCGAGTTCTAATCAGATAGGCTCCCGGAATGGAAGGTGCACTTTGTTGACAAGAGTCATATCATTTAGTTGTTTAACCTAGTGATAGAACATCCACCCCCGCCTTAACATGGTCGTCAGGTCCTGGCCCATCAGGTACCACCAGTTGCCCTGCAGACACGTGGGGCCCAACCCAGGGTCAACCCACATGCCTGAACAAGTCACCCAAGGAGACTTCCCAGAAAGTCACCCATCCTGACCACTACTCCAAGCCAAGAACACTTAATAGTCGAGTTCTAATCAGACAGGCTCCCAGAATGGAAGGTGCACTTTGTTGAAATGAGTCATATCATTTAGTCCTTTAACCCAGTGACAGCACAACCACCCCGCCTTAACATTGTCGTCAGGTCCTGGCACACCAGGTACCACCAGTTTCCCTATAGACACATGGGGCCCAACCCAGGGTCAACCCACATGCCTGAACAGGTCATCAGACTAATGATAGTCCCCATAGGCCAACACTTGTCCTTTCTAGGGTGATTTGTCCTCACTCACACACACCTTAGTAGACTTCCCAGAAGGTCAACCATCCTGACCACTACTCCTAGCCAAGAACACTTAACAGTCAAGTTCTAATCAGAGAGGCTCCCGGAATGGAAGGTTAACTTTGTTGACATGAGTCATATCATTTAGTCATTTAGCCCAGTGACAACACATCCACCGCCCCTTAACATGGTCGTCAGGTCTTGGTCCATCAGGTACCACTAGTTTCCCTACAGACACATGGGGCCCAACCCAAGGTCAACCCACATGCCTGAACGGGTCATCAGACTAATGATAGTCCCCACAGGCCAACACTTGTCCTTTCCAGGGTGCTTTTTCCTCACTCACACACACCCTAGGAGACTTTCAGATGGTCACCCATCCTGACCACTACTCCAAGCCAAGCACACTTAACAGTCGAGTTCTTATCAGATAGGCTCCTGGAATGGAAGGTGCACTTTGGTGACATGAGTCATATCATTTAGTCCTTTAACCTAGTGATAGAACATCCACCCCCGCCTTAACATGGTCGTCAGGTCCTGGCCCATCAGGTACCACCAGTTTCCCTGCAGACATGTGGGGCCCAACCCAGGGTCAACCCACATGCCTGAACGAGTCATCAGATTAATGATAGTCCCCATATTCCAACACTTGTCCTTTCTAGGGTGCTTTGTCCTCACTCACACACACCCTATGAGACTTCCCAGAAAGCCACCCATCCTGACCACTACTCCAAGCCAAGCACACTTAACTGTCGAGTTCTCATCAGATAGGCTCCTGGAATGGAAGATGAACTATGTTGACTTGAGTCATATCATTTAGTCCTTTAACCCAGTGACAGCACAACCACCCCGCCATAACATGTTCGTCGTGTCTTGGCACACCACGTACCACCAGTTTCCCTGCAGACACGTGGGGATGAACCCAGGGTCAACCCACATGCCTGAACAGGTCATCTGACTAATGATAGTCACCACATGCCAACACTTGTCATTTCCGAGGTGCTTTGTCCTCACTCACACACACCCTAGGAGCCTTCCCAGAAGTTCACCATGAGAAGGTGACTGGCCCACCGGGTACCACCAGTTGCCTTGCAGACATGTGGGGCCCAATCCAGGTTCAACCCACATGCATGAACGGGTCATCAGACTAATGATAGTCCCCAGAGGCCAACACCTGTCCTTTCTAGGGTGTTTTTTCCTCACTCACACACACCATCGGAGACTTCCCAGAAGGTTACCATTAGAAGGTGCCTGGCCCACCAGGTACCACCAGTTGCCCTGCAGACACGTGGGGCCCAAACCATGGTCAACCCACATGCCTCCACGGGTCATCCGACTAATGATAGTTCCCACATGCCAACACTTGTCCTTTCTAGGGTGCTTTGTCCTCACTCACGCACACCCTAGGAGACTTCCCAGAAGGTCGCCCATCCTGACCACTACTCCAAGCCAAGCACACGTAACTGTCGAGTTCTAATCAGACAGGCGCCCGGAATGGAAGGTGCACTTTGTTGACATGAATCATATCATTTAGTCCTTTAACCTAGGGACAACACAGCCACCCCACCTTAACATGGTCGTCGGGTCCTGGCCCAACAAGTACCACCAGTTGCCCTGCAGACACGTGGGGCCCAACCCAGGGTCAACCCACATGCCTGAACGGGTCATCAGACTAATGATAGTCCCAAGAGGCCAACACTTTTCCTTTCCAGGGTGCTTTGTCCTCACTCACACACACCCTAGGAGACTTCCCAGAAGGTCACCATGAGAAGGTGCCTAGCCCACCAGGTACCACCAGTTTCCCTGCAGACATGTGGGGCCCAACCTAGGGTCAACCCACATGCCTGAACGGGTCATCAAACTAGTTATAGTCCCCACAGGCCAACACTTGTCCTTTGCAGGGTGCTTTGTCCTCACTCACACACATCATATGAGACTTCCCAGAATGTCACCATGAGAAGGTGTCTGGCCCACCAGGTACCACCAGTTGCCATGCAGACACGTGGGGCCCAACCCAGGGTCAACCCAAATGCTTGAACGGGTCATCTGACTAATGATAGTCCCCACAGGCCAACACTTTCCCTTTCTAGGGTGCTTTTTCCTCACTCACAGACACCCTAGGAGACTTCCCAGAAGTTCACCCATCTTGACCACTACTCCAAGCCAAGCACACTTAACTGTCGAGTTCTAATCAGATAGGCTCCCAGAATGGAAGGTGCACTTTGTTGACATGAGTCATATAATTTAGTCCTTTAACCCAGTGACAGCACAACCACCCCGCCTTAAGATTGTCATCATGTCCTGGCCCACCAGGTACCACCAGTTTCCCTATAAACACGTGGGGCCCAACCCTGGGTCAACCCACATGCTTGAATGAGTCATCAGACTATTGATATTCCCCACATGCCAACACTTGTCCTTTCCAGGGTGCTTTTTCCTCACTCACACACACCCTCGGAGACATCCCAAAAGGTCACCATGAGAAGTTTCCTCAATGTTTTATGATTCCCCACCCCTAAAGGAATGTATTATTTGTGTGTAACAACTGGGCCCCAGTGACAGCACAACCACCCCTCCTTTACATGGTCGTCAGGTCCTGGCCCACCAGGTACCACCAGTTGCCCTACAGACAGGTGGGGCCCAACCCAGGGTCAACCCACATGCCTGAACGGGTCATTTGACTAATGATAGTCCCCACAGGCCAACACCTGTCCTTTCCAGGGTGCTTTGTCCTCACTCACACAAACCCTAGGAGACTTCCCAGAAGGTCACCCATCCTGACCACTACTCCAAGCCAATCACACTTAAATGTCGAATTCCAATCATACAGGCTCCCGAAATGGAAGGTGCACTTTGTTGACATGAGTCATATCATTTAGTCCTTTAATCCGGTGACAACACAGCCACCCCGCCTTAACATTGTCGTGAGGTCCTGGCACACATGGAACCACCAGTTACCCTACAGACACGTGGGGCCCAACCCAAGGTCAACCTAAATGCCTGAAAGGTCCTCAGACTAATGATAGTCCCCACAGGCCAACACTTGTCCTTTCCAGGGTTCTTTTTCCTCACTCACACACACCCTAGGAGACAGGCTCTCGAAATGGAAGGTGCACTTTGTTGATATAAGTCATATAATTTAGTCCTTTAACCCAGTGAAAGCACAGCCACCCCGCCTTAACATTGTCGTTAGGTCCTGGACCACCAGGTACCACCAGTTGCCCTGCAGACATGTGGGGCCCAACCCAGGGTCAACCCACATGCCTTAACGGGTCATCAGACTAATGATAGTCCCCATAGGCCAACACTATTCCTTTTTAGGGAGCTTTGTCCTCACTCACACACACCCTATGAGACTTCCCAGAAGGTTACCATGAGAAGGTGCCACAATGATTTATGATTCCCCACCCCTAAAGGAATGTATTATTTATGTGTAACAACTGGGCCCCAGTGACAGCAAAACCACCCCGCCTTAACATGGTCGTCAGGTCCTGGCCCACCAGGTACCACCAGTTGCCCTGCAGACACGTGGGGCCCAACCCAGGGTCAACCCAAATGCCTGAACGGGTCATCTGTCTAATGATAGTCCCCACATGCCAACACTTGTCCTTTCCAGGGTGCTTTGTCCTCACTCACACACACCCTTGGAGACTTCATAGAAGGTCACCCATCATTACCACTACTCCAAGCCAAGCACACTTAACTGTCAAGTTCAAATCAGACATGCTCCAGGAATGGAAGGTGCACTTTGTTGACATGAGTCATATCATTTAGTCCTTTAACCCAGTGAAATCACAACCACCCCGCCTTAACATTGTCGTCAGGTCCTGGCACACCAGGTACCACTAGTTGCCCTATAGACACGTGGGGCCCAACCCAAGGTCAACCCACATGCCTTAATGGGTCATCAGACTAATGATATTCCCTACAGGCCAACACTTGTCCTTTTCATGGTTCTTTTTCCTCACTCACACACACCTTAGGAGACTTTCCATTAGGTCACCCATCTTGACCACTACTCTAAGCTAAGCACACATAACTGTCAAGTTAAATCAGACAGGCTCCAAGAATGGAATCTGCATTTTGTTGACATGAGTAATATCATTTAGTCCTTTAACCCAGTGACAGGACATCCACCCCGTCTTAACATGGTCTTAAGGTCCTGGCCCATCAGGTACCACCAGTTACCCTGCAGACATGTGGGGCCTAACCCAGGGTCAACCCACATGCCTGAACGAGTCATCAGATTAATGATAATCCCCACATTCCAACACTTTTCCTTTCCAGGGTTCTTTGTCCTCACTCACACACACCCTAGGAGACTTCCCAGAAGGTCACCCATCCTGACCACTACTCCAAGCCAAGCACACTTAACTGTTAAGTTCTAATCAGACAGGCTCTCGGAATGGAAGATGCACTTTGTTGACATGATTCATATCATTTAGTCCTTTAACCCAGTGACAGCACAGCCACACCGCCTTAACATGGTCGTCGTGTCCTGGCACACCACGTACCACCAGTTGCCCTGCAGACACGTGGGGATGAACCCAGGGTCAACCAACATGCAAGAACGGGTCATCTGACTAATGATAGTCCCCACATTCCAATACTTGTCCTTTCCAGTGTGCTTTTTCCTCACTCACACACACCCTGGGAGACTTCCCAGAAGGTCACCCATCCTAACCACTACTCCAAGACAAGCACTCTTAACTATGTTGTTCAAATCAGACAGGCTCCCGAAATGGAAGGTGCACCTTGTTGACATTAGTCATATCATTTGGTCATTTAACCCTTTATCATTTGGGGGTGTTACATTCACCCCCCTTTAGGTCACAACGTCCTCGTTGTGGGCCCTACATATCAACCCAGGAAGTGCACTGCACTTAATGATGGGTTCCTCCTCTGATACCAAATTTAACAACTAGGCCCTAGTGACAGCACAACCACCCTGCCTTAATATGGTTGTCAGGTCCTAGCCCACAAGGTACCACCAGTTTCCCTGCAGACACCTGTGGCCCACCCTAGGGTCAACCCACATACCTGAACGGGTCATCTGACTAATGACAGTCCCCACATGCCAACACTTGTCCATTCCAGTGTTCTTTGTCCTCACTCACACACACCCTGTGAGACTTACCAGAAGGTCACCCATCCAAACCACTACTCCATGCCCAGCATGCTTAACTGTGGAGTTCTAATCTGACAGGCTCTCGAAAAGGATGGTGCACCTTGTTGACATGAGTCATATCATTTAGTCATTTAACCCTTTATCATTTGAGGGTGTTACATTGTGTCCCTCAAATAATAGCATCCGGCCATAAAACATATATTAATGAATTGTGATATGGATCTTCTAGGTTCTTATCATAGTAGGGAACCATTATAACCCTTCCATGTAATAGCTATCCTTAGGAAATTATCACGTGCTTTTTCGTACAAAAGAACAATCATGGTGTGACAACTTATTTATTAATTAATAAAGTATAGAGTAGTTTTTTCTTTGCCACCAACTCCAAAAAAACTCCCACTTGTACTAGAGCCATCTATTAACAACCGTTAACCAACTAGCTCTCACATGATATTCATACATATGCTGAGATAGAAATACAGGCATGGGGTCAGCCACATTATCTTTCATGGACACTCTTCTTAGGACAACTTCACATATTTTATAGAAATCTATGAAGAGGTGATATTTCCAAGGAATTTGATTTATTCGTTTATGTGACCTTGGTTCTTTTTCGAGATCCACTGCTACAATATTATGACAATACAGTGTGATATGATCTTTACTTGTTGGAACCACATCATGCTCCTAGATAAATTTAAAAATCCAGAAGTCTTTCTTTGTTGCATCATAAGTCACCATATATTCGGATTCCGCTATAGAATCGGTGACAACTAACTGCTTTTAACTCTTCTAGATCATAGCTCCTCTATTGAGACAGAAAACATATCCTAATTGTGACAGTAGATCATTCAAATATTTATGAAAACCAGCATCAACATACCCTCTAATGACAAGATCCACACCTCCTCCATACACCAGGAATATAACCATAGTTGTTCTCAGATTCTTAAGGATAGTATTAATATAAGTCCAATGTTATTATCTTGGATATTCTTGATATATTCCTACCATGCTCTGTGCATAGGGAACATCAATCTTGGTACATAACATGTCATAAATGTTAGATCCTATAGACAATGCATATGGGTTCATACTAATACTATCTTTCTCCTACTATATCTGAGGACACATTCTCTTAGAAAGATATAGGCCATGTGACAATGGAACAAATCCCATCATGGATTTTTTCATACTAAATATCATTATAATATTGTTAATGTATGTACCCTAACATAGTCAAAGATACCTATTGGATCTATCAAGAATGATCTTGATCCCTATAATTCATGTTGCTTCACCTAATTATTTCACAGAAAAACACATGTTCAACCAGTCCTTAACTGACTGTAAGACAGGTACGTCATTTCTAATAAGTAATATGTCATCAATATATACTACTAGGATAATGACCACATTCCCATTAAATTGATTATAAACACATGTCTCTAATTTGTTCTTAATTAAACCAAATTATTTTATAGATTCATCAAATAGAATGTTATATGACCTGAATGTTTTCATTAATACATAAATTGATTTTATTGAACTTGAAAACACGTTTGGATTCACCTGGTGTCAAAAAAACATCTAGTTGTGTCATATAGGCAACTTCCAGAAGGTTCCCAATATCAAATGTTGTTTTGACATCCATCTTCCAAATCTCGTATTCATGCTAAGATTCTATGGAAGTATGATTTTTATGGATTTAAAAATGGGAAATAATGTGATGGTTTCTTCATTGTCAATTTCTTAACACTCTTTTAATACTTTAGTCGTCGTCCCTTCTTTTTAGTTGCTAACAAGTCCTTTCGTGTCAAACATTCTCTTGAATACCCATTTGCATCCAACAGGCTTTAAATCAACTGGATCATCAACTGGAACCCAATCATGGTTTTAATACATGAAATCCACATTAGATTTTATAGTTTCTAGAAATATTTTATCTTATAATCTCTCTACTACTTCCTTTTAGTATAAAGGTTCATCGTTGTCCAACAATATTGATTCCCCATCCTCGGTGAATAGGAAACCAAATCTCTATGGTTCCCTAACCTCTCCTGAAATCCTATGAAATACTTTTTTAACTAGAACCTCTTCCAAGGGGTCTTGTGGAACTTGTTCCTATACCAACTCCTATATATATTAAGCATTAACTTCATCTAAGTCAATACTTCTCCCATTTTCTCTTTTAAAGATGAGCTCCCTCTCATGAAATATGGATTGTTTAGAAATAATTAATTTCTTATCTGAAGGGTTATATTGGTAATATCCATTCGTTTCCTTGGGATATCCTATAAAGATTCCCTTTGTTTCCCATTGTTCTAGTTTTGTTTCTTAGAAGGCCATAAAAATGCCTCACATCCCCATAAACATGTATGAGACAAAATGGGTTTCTTCCCATTTCATATCATATAGGGAATGCCATCTTCCGCCTTATGTATGGGAAAATAAGGGCCACTAGAAGAAAAATTTCACCCATACAAAGAAGAAAGGGGAAGATTCAGATGTAATAATTACTGAGATAAATTTATCTTGTTTGTCGAAGTGGATACTCAAGCGGGGGGGTGAATTGAGTTCCAATTAAAATATCTGTTATAATATTGTTTATTTAAAATCCCCCAATTTATAAAACAAGTTAAACTGTATTGAATTTATACAGATTGTAAATGTTCACTTAGCTTCTCAAAAATTTATTAGGTCTCAGTTAATTTAACCACTAGATCAAACTAACTTTTGAAACTAACCTACTGATTTACAATATATCTAAACACATGCTAATTTACCTATCAAAGAATCTTTAAAATAGTTTTTTATTTCAATGTAATAGTAGAGGAATAAATAAAATATATGTAGTATACTATAAACTTAAACTAATGATGCACAGAAGATGTAACAAGAGGTTCAGTCTCAAGCCGAGACTCAGTCCTCTCAAATTTATACAAAATTTGATCCACACCATGGATCGGGGTTAACAACAGTTTACAAAACTGTCCAGGCCATGCAGGGACCTCAACCACTATTCATCGTGGCAAACAAACAGACTAGTCCATAGAAGGACCTCTTCCACATTTGATGTGGGTAAACAAGAGATAAGAGATTTGGAGTGAGGATTTTGATATCTTCCAGTTCAGTTCAGGAGATAGTGTGTGTATAAGTAATACAGAGTACACCACACTGCTCGAAGGTTAATAAATAAATCACTTAGAGAGAGAAGATAAGAGTTTAGAAAGCTCTGGTGATTATCAATGCAGCTCTGGACTCGTTGTATTTAGCACGAATGCTCCTGAGGCCTTCTCTGATTTTCTGTTGAAAAACAGAGTGTCATAGTTAAGCTGGTTTTCAGCATGAGTGAGAATGATCTCTTGATTCATCGTGTGTTCTTTAGTGGTGTTGGATTGCATTCATAAGAGTTCTTTGAATGTCTGGCAATCTACTTCTTGTTCGGGATTGATCTTCTTGTTCAGCATAGTTCTCTCGAGTGTATATACGATCTTCTCGTTGTAAATTCACACTTTTCTTTGCTTCACCGCTTGCATGTTAACTGCATCATAATCTTCCTTATATTCCACACTTTCTGGTAGTAGGAATGATTCCATTTTCATAGGTACGAGATACAGTTTCCTGACATGCCAACAACTATCATTAAATAACATTAATTGCATTAAAAACAACAAATATGACCGTTAGTATTATTTAAATAATATTGACAAAAAGTTAAGAAATGGTGTCACAGTGATTAAGTAAACGGTGTCTTCTTCACGGTATGAGCTTCACAATATAACCATGTCACGGTGTCTAGCTCATGGTGTCTGTGTCACGGTGAGTCCTTCACGGTGTCTGGGTCACGGTGAGTCCATCACGGTGTCCGGGTCATGGTGCGTCCTTCACGGTGAGTCCATACATAGAAAAATATCTATATTTAGACATAGACAGTAATATGCAGAATATGGATTATGTTTAACCATTAGAGAGTAAGAGAACTTGAATCATAAACATAAAGTCTTGATAATATATGTGAGATCTGTGATCATGCATGAGACTTTTAAGTAATAAAGAGAGTAATTAACATCCACAAGAATTGTTATCATTAGAACATAATGAGTAGCTATTAATTAACATTAATAAGAGTTGTGATCATTAAAACATGATTAACACATGAGGAGTCCAATAATATCTCCCTTTTTGATGATCACAAATTAGATATAGGCAGAATATAAATGACATGTAACATTAAAGATACTAGTATAGAAAAAAAACTATAGAACTGAAACTTGTAGTTTTTTTTCATTTATACTTGTATAGTCTTCTCCCCCTTTTGGGATTATCAAAAAGTATAGAAAATGAAATGAAACTCTGAAGTTGTCATTAAAAAAAGGGTTCAGAATACAAAGTACAGGAGAAGTACAAAGTGTAATCAAGAAATGACATCCCATCAAAAAGAAAACAGTCTCTAGACTCTTTAGGGATCCATCTTCTCCTTGCCTTTAACCATAGCAGGAGCGGGTGCTGAAGTAGAAGAAGGCATAGATGCAGTAGAAAAAGAGGGTAAGGGTAGACCTTCAAAAACAGATGGATCCAAAGTGGGAGTAGTAGAAGATCTAGGCTTAGGATGGTCAAGAATGGCTGGCCGGATCTGAGAAAGAGCTTGGATGACTAACATGGAAGTTGAGGCAAAGGCAGGTAGAGGAGGTCTAAGGGGTGCAGTAGTTGGAGCAACTATAGCAGTACTCTGCACATGAAGATAAAACTTCAAAAGATTGATGAAATCAGTAATGATTTCACTAATATATTGCATATCCTTTTCAAAATCATCCTTATTCTCCATAAACTTGTCCAACAATCTGGTGAACTCTGTATGTTTCTGAACTTGGGCGTTAAAAGCTTGAGTCACCAGAGGGATTCTCAAATTTTCAACAAGATATCTAAAGTGATCTGTCATATAACTTTTAGAGAAAATCTGGGAGAGATAAAGATCTACTTTCTTGGTGATCTCTTGTTGAGCATCATTGGCTATCTTAGAGTGAATCCTAACCATGTTCAATGCTCTATCACTGTTCTTAACCACTTCTGACAAAGAAGATAGATCCAAGCCACTAAAGGCACTCTGAAGTTCTTCTTTGATTATGGATCTCAGCATAGAATCATCCAAAAAAGATGTGGAGGTCTGACCAGAAGTAGGTGAAGCCTTGAAAACTTCGGTTAGAACTTTGAGAAGTTTCAACACTTTTTGCAGGCATCCAATGTATTCATCTGTAAGATTATTCAGATTTTCCACAAGCTCTCTCATGCGTTCTAGCATCTTGGTGTGTCTTTTTCCAATATTTTCATCAAAAGAAAGTAGGTATGGATATACTTCAGATACAATTTCCCTTGTAAGGAGGGAATCAGATGGCTCTGGAGAGAAGCAACAACAGGTGCAGGAGCCGAAACAGGAGTTGGATCAGATCTCAAAGATAACTCATTCTGCAAACTTACTATCATATTTTTCAGATTTTCCACATCAGCACTCAAAAGCATATTCTCAACTCTGACTTCTTGAATTTCTTGGATCATCCTTTGTTAAATATGAAAGATAATATTTTCCAAGAGAATTGATCCATCTTCATGACTTAACTAAGTCACTGGACGAGGTTGAGTGGAGACAATTTTCCCAAATCCAGCTAACAAAGTTTCTCCAAAAAATTTCATATCATCTTTGGTCATAAAGGAGTGATGCTCGGGTAAGGGTGCATGCAAAGGTAGTGGTTCATATTTTGGATGAGGTTCAGATTCTTCTTCAGACTCTGATTCTGATTCGGATTGAGGTTGGGGCTCCGGTTCTGGTTCTGGATGAGCGATAGACTTCAGTTGAAACAGAGAAGAAAGATCCATTCCAGTAGTAGACACTTTCTCTTACTCAATCACATCATAAAAGCTTGGGAAAACAAAACGAGTGTGCACATAGTATGAGACAGCAGGTTGAGAAGCTTCAGTAGATCCATCTTCTTTAATCTCAAGGTTTTGAGGTTCCTCCCCCTCAAATTGTGCTTCCCTTTCAGATTCTTGAGGCTCATGAACATGAACAAGATCCATAGTATCATCCCTGATCTCTTCAGAAAACTCTTTCCTTGCCAGCTAGAAGAAATTTCCATCCTCTATTCAGTAGAGGGAATTATCTCAGGAATAGATTGTTCCACTGGTTGAACTTCCAGACTTGCTTCTTTTTCAACAGAAAGATCCTCTTCAACAGGATCTGCCTCTAAGGTTACTTGATGTTATGAATCAGGAAAAACAAACTTCCTTGCAGCATTAGGATGATCTTCTAGACTTACATCCATACTAGGAACAGAAGCTTCCTCTTCTCTCAAACTAACATCAACTTCCTCTTCTTGAGGTCTTTCAGCAGGGATAACAGCAGGGACAACAATCCTTTCTTTTATCAACAGGATCTGTTTCATTTGGTGGTATTTCAACCTCTTCTCTTGGAGATACTAAAAATGTTACTTCCTCCTCTTATTCTTCTTATGAATACTCTGCCACTTCATCTGGTTCCAAACCAGGATCAGATAGATTTTTAGTCCCTCTTGGATAGTCAATAGAATTAAACTTTTTATACACTTGATCATTATCCTCAACCCACTTCTTCTTCCAGGGGTTCCAGCTAATCTTCATCCTTCGGATGATAAGCATGGAAAGGCAGAAATAAATTCCTCTAACTTTTCTTCATTCGGTCCAACCATCCCTTTGGCAACTAACATAGCTGAAATCATCCTTGAGTAAAACAAGGAGGTGGATTTGGACGTGACTTTGATCAGCTCACAAATATGGTTGATAACATACTTGCATAGGTTTATCTTATGGCCATTTTTCAACAGATGAATCAGGAACACATCCTGATACTTCATCATATAAAAATCTCCTTTTGTCGGGCTAATCAATTTTTGAACAAACTTGAACAAAATTCTAGTCTCCCCATCTAATTCCGCAGCTATGGCCCTTCGCTTGGTTCCATTTCTAGTTAGGTTTTCCAAAGCAGTCTCTAGGTCAAAGATGTCAGTTGTTAGAGGAGGGTCTCTCTGGTAATCCTCACAAACTCCTTCATGGGGAATCCCTAGGAATACATCCCACAGCCTCGAAAGGAAATAGAACTTTTGACCATTTATCCAGCTTGTCACCATAAAGATTTCTCCAAACTCAAACTAAAACTTCACATACTGATAAAATTGAGATTCTGATCTTGGGTAAATCGGTCTATTCTGTCTAGTGAACCATCCAAGCCATCCTTTTTCTCTTAAAACTTTCAAAACAAAAGATATTCTAGAAAAAAAAAACCCCTCTGCACAAACCTCTTTTTTAGGTACAACTGTACGTGTTACTAGGTTTGGGTTTAGAGGTCATTCGGGAGCTATCCTCGGTATCCTCTTTTGTTTCTTATGAGGCGCTTCTCAGACAAGGGTGAAGATGGAAGATTCATCATTGGCATCCACTGAAGGTTCAGGCGAGAGGGAAGAGAAGGTTCAGGAGAGAGTTCGTGTAAGGAATCGAATGAAACCCATAAGTTTTATCATTTGAGAATGTCAAATGAAATAAAACCAAAAACACGGGAAATCAAATAGCAGTAAAAATTACACGATACGGGTTAAAATAAAAATATAAATAATATTCACGATGAGACTGTGAGTAGGGATTACGGTGTGATAAAAACTAGTCATCACGGTGAGACAGCTGGTAGTCGTCACAGTGAGACAGTGAGCATTCTGTGCAATCACAGTGAGACAGTGAGTAGACAGACCATGAGCATAACATCTTGACGGTGAGACCGTGAACTCAAAACAGTAACTTAGAGCCAGTGACTATAAAACTGTAAAGTTAAATATAGTAAAGTATTATACATTAAGATCAGTAAGATATTTACTTATTATTAATCATACCAAGATCATGTATGATGTAGTCTAATCTTTCAGAATTTAATGGTTTATTGAATATATCAGCAAGTTGATATTCAGTACCAATGAATTCCAAAGTGATATCACCTTTTTGATAATGATTCCTCAAAAGTGATATCTTACATCAATATGTGTTATCCTAGAATGAGAGACATGATTCTTAGAAATTTTAATAGCACTTGTGTTGTCACAATTTATTAGGACATGTCTAAATTGATATCTATAGTCTAGTAATGTTTGTTTCATCCACAAAATTTGTGCACAATAACTTCCAGAAGCTATGTATTTAGCTTCTTTAGTAGATAATGCAACCGAATTTTGTTTCTTACTACACCATGCTACTAGTGACTTGCCTAAAAGTTGACATGTTCCGGAGGTTATTTTTCTATCTATCTTACATCCAGCAAAATCAGCATCAGCATAACTAACTAATTCAAATTATTTTCCTTTGGGATAGAATAGTCCTAAATTGGGAGTATGCTTGAGTTATTTGAAAATTCTATTTATAGCATTTAAATGCGACTCTTTAGGGTTTTCTTGAAAACGAGCACACATACACACACTAAACATAATTTCAGGACAACTAGCAGTTAGGTAGAGTAGACTTCCAATCATTCCTCTATAAGTGGTTTGATCAACAAATTTACCATTTTCATCAAGATCCATCTTACAGGTGGTACTCATGGGAGTGTCACTACTTTTTGTGCTATCCAATCCAAAAAAATTTAAAATATATCTAGTATATTTACTTTGAGTTAAAATAATTCCTTCATAATTTTGTAAGATTTGAAATCCAAGAACGAATTTAAGTTCACCCATTAAACTCATTTCAAATTCGTTTTGCATCATTTTAGAAAAATTAGTACATAATGTATTTTTTGAAGATCCAAAAATAATATCATCTACATAAATTTTTACAACTAAAACATCTTTAGAAATTCGTTTTATGAACAGAGTCGGATTAGATATTCCTTTTGTAAAACTTTTGGAAATTAGAAATGTACTTAATCTATCATACTAAGCTCTTGGAGCTTTCTTTAAACCATATAATGCTTTTGATAATTTGAAAATATTATTTGGAAGATGAGGGTTCGAAAATCCAGGTGGTTGTTCAACAAAAACATCCTAAGAAATATATCCATTCATGAATGCTTTCTTGACATCCATTTGATATAGTTTGAAATTTACATGAGGAGCATAAGAATGTAAAATCCTAATAGCTTCTAATATGGCTCCTAGAAAAAAAGTATCCTCATACTCAATACCTTATTCTTGACTATAGCCTTGTGCAACTAGCATAGATTTATTTCTAACTATGTTTCCAGACTCATCTACTTTATTTCTAAACACCCATTTAGTGTCTATTGTGAAAGTGTCCTTAGGCCTTTAAACAAGATTCCAAACTTTATTTCTTTCAAATTTATTGAGTTCTTCATGCAAATGAATTACCAAAAATTCATCATTAATAGCATCATCAATGTTTTTAGGTTTAAGCTGTGACAAGAAGGCTTGATGTTCAACCATATTTCTAAGAGAAGCTCTAGTCTATGTCCCTCTATCAAGATTTCCTACAACAGAATCTAAAGGATGATTCTATAGAATTCTAGTTGATCTTGGAAAGGTAAGACTAGAAATTTTAGGTTCTTCTCTGGGTTCAGGTTCATTATATTTGTCATTAAGGTCCAGAACAGATAAATCTTCTTCAAGATTTTCAAGAGAGGTTTTAGGCTCATGTGGATCAGTTTCATCAAATTTGATGTGAATAGATTCTTCCACACACTTGGTTCTCTTATTAAAGACTCTATTGGCTTTGTTGGTTAAATAATATCCTAAAAATGTTCCATCATCACTCTTAGAAGCAAACTTATCAAGATTATCTTTTGTATTGAGAACAAAAACTTTCCATCCAAAGACACTAAAGTTACTATCTTTAGGTTTTCTATTGTTCCACAACTCATATGGGGTCTTCTTAAGATCAGGTCTAATTAAGACTCTATTAATAATATAACAAGAAGTATTGACAGCTTCAGCCCAAAAGTAAATAGGCAAGTCATATTCATTAAGCATAGTTCTAGAAATTTCTTGCAGGGTTCTATTTCTCCTTTCTACTACACCATTTTGCTGAGGTGTCCTAGGGGCAGAGAAATTGTGAGTATAACCATTGTGTGAGCAGTAGGATTCAAACTCATGATTCTCAATCTCATGGCCATGATCACTTCTTAGGGTTTTAATCTTATGTCCACTAAGATTTTCTACAGATTTGGAGTATTTAACAAAGTATGAACATGCTTCACTTTTGTGAGGTAATAAGTATACCCCAAGTATATCTAGAAAAGTCATCTACTAGGACATAGACATAGTGCTTCCCATTTAAGGTAGAAACTCTATATGGTCCAAACAAATCCATGTGAACCAACTCGAGAGGTTGAGAAATTTAAAATTCTTTCTTTGATTTAAAAGAGACTTTATGTTTCTTTACCTTTTGACAGGGAATACAAACTTTTTCATTTGGAAAATCAAGTTTAGGTAGGTCTCTAACCATGTTCTTCCTATTTAGTTTTCTAAGTGAGTGGATGTTGCAGTGTCCTAGTCATCTATGCCATAACCAAGACTCTTTATGAAAATCATTTAAACAGGTAACATTTTTCTTAGCTAAGGAATTTAAATCAACAGCATAAACATTTTCATTTCTTAGAGCAGAAAAGACTAAAACTTTTTTAGAATTAAAAACATTACAAGAATCATTTTCAAATTTAACCTTAAAACCATCATCACATAATTGAGAAATACTTAACAGATTATATTTAAGTCCATCAAAAAATAAAACATTGGAAATTAAAACTGAATCAGTGTTACCAACTTGACCTAGGCCGATGATCTTTCCTTTAGAATTATCACCAATGGTGACATGAACTCCATCAACTTTTATTATACTTTTGAAACACGAGTAATCACCAAATATATGTCTTGAACATCCACTGTCTAGATACCATGTCTTCTTGTCGGAACTCTTTAAGTAGGTTTCCTAGAAAGAGATTAAATAGGAAATGATTTTGGTACCCAAATCTTTTTGGGTCCAGACAGGTTAGCAATCAAAGCTTTCGGTACCCAAATTTTTCTTATGGGTCTCATATAATTCACAAAATCAAAATATTTTGAAAGATAATATCTATTAGATTTATAACTAAGTTAATAACTAGTTGAAGCAGACACATGTCCGGAACTAGAACTTGCAGTATTCTGTCCAGATTTAGGAATAAATCAATTCTTGGTAATCTGTCTCTATCCAGGTTTATAGCCTATTCCAGTAGTATATTTTGGTGCAACATGCTTTCCTAGCATTTGTGTTAGTATATCATTTCCATTTGGTAATTTTTCTACGTCCCTCCTAAGCTGCTCATTTGACATTTTCAATTCAGTGTTTTCTTTAAGCAACTGAGCATTCTTTTCTATTTTTATGTCAATATCAGATTTATGTTTAACAGTTAATGTATAATGTTTATTTAAACCTTTGAATTTTTCTTTTAGCTCATTACAGGTTTCTTCCAACATATCACAATATTCAAACAGTTCAGATTTTGACATATTTTCAAAATCAAAGTCATCTTCAGAATAATATGAATTTAAAGTAGGAGTTTCAGATGTTACCTTAGAAGTGATTTTCATAAAACACATGTTTTCCTTATTTCTGTTTTCAGTCTCAGAAGCTTCAGATTCACTGGAGCTATCCTCAGAAGCACTCCACGTAGCCTTCATGGCTTTCTTATACTTATTATCCTTATACTCATATTTCATCTTGTATTTCAACTTTGGACAGTCTGATTTTATATGTCCTTTCCTTTTTCACTCATATAAAACACCTTCATCGTATTTATCAGATTTCTTCCAATCCTTTTTCTAATGACCCTTGTTGTCATACTTACCTTTGTAATTTGATTTTCTAAAAAACTTCTTCTTCCTATAAAATTTCTTAACCCTTATGGCTATCTGAGCCATTTCAGCATCACTATCAGAGTCTGAGTTTTCACTGGTTGAACTGTTAGTTTGTATTTGAACTTTATCTTTGTCCTTAATATTTGAAGCAGTAGTCTTGAAAGCCACAGATTTTCTCTTAGGTTCATCATATTCTTCTTTATTCACCTTGTGTTATTCCTCATACATCATGAGCTTACAAAAGAGTTCTTTTATAGGTAGAGCACCAATGTCACATGACTCTCTGATTGAAACAGATGTGCCTCTCCATCGGTCTGGTAAACATCTCAAGATTCTCATAATCGGTTCTTTTGCTGGAACAACCTTTCGGAGTGAATTCATAGTATTGACTATCTCATTAAACCTGAGATACATATCAAAAATAGGTTCATCAGTCTTCATTTTAAAATTATCATATTTAATAGTATAAGTATTCAATCTCATTTCTTTAACATTGGTTGTTCCCTTATGAGAAACACCCATAGTATCCCAAATTTCAAAAGCAGTTTTGCAAGAAGAAATTCTATTAAACTCCTCATCTCCTAGAGAACAGTACAGGGAATTCATAGCATTACAATTATTATTGTAGGAAATCTTTGTAGGTTCATCCCAATTTATTCTTTCAGTTTCTGGAAGTTTATATTGAGATTCTATAGCAGTCCAGATATCAAAACCCCTACTTTCTAAATGAATTTTCATTTTATGTTTCCACTGAGGATAGTTTGTACCATTGAAGAAAGGTGGCCTGTTAGTAGCAGCACCCTCTAGTATATTTTCCATAGCTATATTTTAGAATGAAAATTTAAAGAGCTAGAATTTAAAACTAACAGAAATTGAAGATCATTAAACATGCAACTAAAATCACAATTAAAAAACAGAGTATTTCAAAAGTCCTTAAACAAAAACAAACCTCTCATACCAAATGTTGGTCGGAGTGGATACTCAAGAGGGGGGGGGGTGAATTGAGTTCCAATTAAAATTTCTGTTAAAATATCGTCTATTTAAAATCCCCCAATTTTTAAAACAAGTTAAACTGTAGTGAATTTATACAAATTGTAAATGTTCAATTAGCCTCTCAAATATTGATTAGGTCTCAGTTAATTGAACCACAAGATCAAACTGACTTTTGAAACTAACCTACTGATTTACAAAATATCTAAACACTTGATAATTTAACTATAAAAGTAGATTTAAAACATATTTGTATTTGAAAGTAATAGTAGTGGAATAAATAAAATATATGTAGTATACTATAAACTTAATCTAACGATGCACAACAGATGTAAGAAGAGGGTCAGTCTCAAGCCGAGACTTAGTCCTCTCAAATTTATATAAAATTTGATCCCCAACCAGGATCAGGGTTAACAATAGTTTACAAAACTATCCAGGCCACGCAGGGACCTCTACCACTATTCTTCATGGGAAACAAATAGACTAGTCCACACAAGGACCTCTTCCACAGTTGACATGAGTAAAAAAGAGAGAAGAGATTTGGAGTGATGATTTTGATATCCTCCAGTTCAGTACAGAAGATGGTGTGTGTATAATAAATACAAAGTACACCACACTGCTCAAAAGTTAATAAATAAATCACTTAGTGAGAGAAGATAAGTGTTTAGAAAGATTTATTGATTATCAATGCAGCTTTGTGTTGTTGGATTCAGCAGGAATGCTTCTGAGTCCATCTCTGGTTTTTCTGTTGAAAAAAAGAGTGTCGTAGTTAAGCTGCTGTTCTGAAGGAGTGAGAATGATCTCTTGATTCGTCATGTGTTCTTTAGTGGTGTTGTATTGAATTCATAAGTGTTCTTTTAATGTCTGGCAATCTTCTTCTTGTTTGGGATTGATCTTCTTGTTCAGAACAGTGCACTCGGGTGTATATAAGTTCTTCTCGTTGTAAATTCACACTTTTCGTTGCTTCACCACTTGCACATGTACTTCATCTTAATCTTCCTTATATTCCACACTTTCTGGAAGTAAAATTATTCCCTTTTCATAGGTACGAGATACGGTTTCCTGACATGCCAACAACAATCATTAAATAGCATTAATTGCATTAAAAACATCAAATATGACCATTAGTATTATTTAAATAATATTTACAAAAAGTTAAGAAATGGTGTCACAGTGATTAAGTAAACGGTGTCTTCTTCACGGTATGAGCTTCACAGTATTACCATGTCACGGTGTCTAGCTCACGGTGTCAGGGTCATGGGGAGTCATTCACGGTGTCTGGGTCACGGTGAGTCCTTCACGGTGTCTAGGTCACGGTGAGTCCTTCACGGTGAGTCCATTCTTAGACAAATATTTGTATTTAGACTTAGACAGTAATATACAGAATATGGATTAATTTTAACCATTATAGAGTAAGGGAACATGAATCATAAATATAAAGGCTTGATAATATATTTGAGATCTGTGATCATGCATGAGACTTGTAAATAATAAAGAGAGTAATTAACATCCATAAGATTTGTTATCATTAAAACATGATGAGTAGCTATTAATTAATAGTAATAAGATTTGTGATCATTAAAACATTATTAACACATGAGGAGTCCAGAATATCTATTTCTACTAAATGGTTATTATATACAATATGTGGTTCTCCCATATTTTTTTAAAAACATGAACTGAGTATATTATATAGATTTTCTGAAGGGGAGTTATATATATGAGTATAAATAAAATACAAACTCGTTGTTATGAATATTGGGGAAAACATACTCACATTATTTAGGGGTTTGATCTCGTTTTTGAAGGATTTATATTCTGTTCCTTTATATTAGAACATATTATATTTGTATCCAGACAAGATAAAAATAGACTTGTTTTTAAATTTAGGAATAACTGTTTCTTATTTTATAAAAAAAATCAAATTGTATTATAAGGAATATTTTAATAATAGTAATTATCCATTTCATGACACAATCCAAGTATTAAAAATGGATAATGAGAATAATTCACATGACTCATATGATACCCAACTATGGAATCACTTTATAAGTTACGTAAATGAAAAATATTTGAACATAATAGAAAAATAAGGATATTGAGATTCCATTGACCTAAAACCACATAGTGTATGACACTCCAATTTACAATGAAAAATAACC
Organism: Viscum album; assembly: GCA_963277665.1. Taxonomy (NCBI): domain Eukaryota; kingdom Viridiplantae; phylum Streptophyta; class Magnoliopsida; order Santalales; family Viscaceae; genus Viscum; species Viscum album. The sequence continues at coordinate 194,146,482 of OY728122.1, forward strand.
AAAATATAATTAGTAGAAAAGGGAACGGGCTATTTATATTCTTAAGTTGGTTCATACCAATGTCTATAGACTATTTCTAATTGACGCAAGGAGTGGGTGTGCATAATTTATAAATTTTATGGATTATTTTTGTGTATATTTATATGTATACTTAATGTGGTGTAATTTAGATTCCATTAAGAGATTAAAAGAATTTAATAAGGATGCTGAGAAACACTTTGGTAGGAATATTAAAAAATTTACTCAGACCACGGTGTAGAATATCCTAATCAAGTCTCCCTAAATTATTATAATAGATTTGGATTATATCCCAACTCACCACTCCTTATACACCCTAATGTAATGTTGTAAGTGAAATGTGAAAACATACACTATTTTACACAGTGATATCAATTATTATTCATGCGAGTCTTCCATTATACTTTAGAGGTTACAAATTTCAAAGGTAGAACACATTCTAAACCAAGTACAAACTAAAGCTGAAAATTGTATTCCATATGAACATTGGTAAGGAAATAAACCCATTTTTTAACATGTATGAGTGTGTGGATGTGAAGTATTGGTTATTTGTTTTCTTGAAAAATGCAGAAAATTGAGGCACTAATTGTGCCTTTTAAATATATCCCACATAAAAATGTGATACCATATATATATAATCTTTTTGATAAAAAGAAATTTTTTTTCTAGACATCCTGCAATCCTTGATAAGTAATAGATATAAAACAGATATTGTGGTATTGATATGGGCTTCAATGAACTCCAAAATCAAGATACATAATAGTTTCCACTATATTAGATTCCATAGTGTCCCATACAAGAGAACATTATAGAGACACAAATACTATATAGTTATACAAGTGAGGTAAGAAGAGTGAATATTTTGTTTTTTAGTCACTGATGATGGTTAATAGTTATTATATTATAATAATTCCACTTTAACCTATAAGGAATAAATAATTATAAGATATGTTTCTCAGTGAAAAGAAAAAATGAAATCCAAAATGGATTTCCTATAACAATACCGGGTCTAGATTTTGGAAGATCCTCTAGTTAATTTTAATACTATTAGTTGTAAATGGTTATTAAATAAGAAAGTAGACATGGATGTAAATTTAATTACTTATATCATAATAATGGTCACAAAACGATTCATATAACATTAATAAATTGACTAAGATGGAATCCTTTCACCAGTTCCAATGATGAAATCCCTCAGAAATCTTCTTGGCATGAAATATTTCCATGACAATGAAATTCGGAAAACTTATTACAAAAAATAATTACTTAATGGGAACCTTTAGGAATATTTTGATAAGAAAAATCCTGAAATTTTTGTTACTAAAAATGATTATAACAAGTTATATAAATTGGGAAGATCCATTTATAGATTAAATAAAGCATCTAGGCCATGAAAAATTTGATTTCATGAATCGATAATAGAATTTACAATCTTAAAAAGATGATGTGAGGTTCATGCCTATAATATTTTTAGTGGTAGTATGGTCATTGAGTAAATAGTTTAGGTCAATAAAACATTACATATTCAAAATGATTTATTAGTCTTACAATCTATTAAATACTAGTTGAATACATGCTTCTCAATAAAGGACCTAGGGAAAGTAGCAAATATTCATGTTATCAAAATCATTGTGATTTATCCAAGATAATACTAGTTATATGTCAAAGTACAAAAATTGAGAACATACTAAAAAGAATCAGTATGGATAAATATATGAGGGTATTATTTCTAGTGTCAAATTTAATTCGTCTTTATGAGAAAATATGACCTAAAACACATGAATAAATAAGAATGATGAAAAATATTCCATATTTTTCATATATATGGTCATTAATATATATTTTTTAGATATTATGATATATATAATTTTTTCTTTATGTGTGGTAGTAATATATCAAGATGACCTAGAGATCACCATTGGATGGAATTCAAGACTATTCATAAGTATCTATGGTGAACTAAGGATTTGTTATTGATATATGGAGGCTATGAAGAGATATTCGTCAGAGGATATGAATATTCTACTTTCCAAAAAGATGAAGATGATCTGAAATCATATATGGGATACATATTCTCTGTTATTGTAGGTGTTGTGATCTGGGAGAGCTCAAAAAAATCTATTCTCATAGATTCTACAATAATTTTAGAGTATATTTTTCCTTTTAAGGTTGATAAATAACAATTTTGGATACACAATATCATCCAAGATCATGATGTGATTTCTATTAGTAAGGATCATATCACCCACAATTGTGATAATACTGTAGTGGTGACCCTTGAAAATAATCCAAGATCATATCAACAAACATACTTCATAAATACCATCAATTGAGATATTTTTATAGTATAGGAGAAGTAATAGTGAGTAGAGTATCTATGGAAGAAAATGTGGTGGACCACTTGAATAAATCCTTAATGTAGTAGAAATATGATTATCATGTGAGGTCTAGAATACCAAGAGTCATAGGCAGTTAGAACTTTTTCAAGTTGTATTTTTTTGGGGTTCATATTTTAGAACTAACTATTTGAAATGTGGATTACATGTAAATTATAATAAGCTAATATTAATTTTAATATCTTATTATATAAAATTTATAGTTCTCCATGCCTTTAATATAATAATTTCCATGAGTATTTATCAAATTAAAAGGGAATAGTAATTCCCCACTATGTTGAGAACCTTCAGCGTTATAAAAAATTTATGAAACCTAGTTCTATTGGTGGATAACATTCTATGATAAGTAACATATCATGCTAACTATTAGGTGTGATCACTCATAAGAAGATGATACATTTTCTCATGAGGTTCTCACTTGGTAATTTCTAAGAAGGTTATTATGATAACATAACCACCAATGGGAATTCCACATGTTTATATGTAATTGGATATTCCTATATGTCATAATTTATAATGGACCATAGAATTTAAGATTATTTTTAATGAAAGTCAGGACTATTACACATAGATGTATTTTTCTAAACTATTATTATAATACTTCTTAGTGAATTTTTGTGTTTTGGGTGCGTCACCAATGACGTGATAATAATGAATAAGATGATGACTGATTTTTCACTTATATATTAATAGAGGTTGATATCTCAACACTTTGATTGAAATATGACTATCATAATAAATTCAATTCCTATAGGGTAATGAAGATTTTATTTCAAATAGTTAAAGAATGAAATATCATACATATCGGTTGATGACATTGTTGTGTGACCTTCTTAATGACATATTATGATAAAGAGATTATTTTAATTAGTGACAACATGTATGTGATATCCTATATTATTACATAAACATCTCTATCATTGGTTCCTTTACCTAATTCTAGATAGTAATCTCAGACATTAAGAAATCAAACCTAATACCAATGAGAAATAATCCTTGGGGTTTCACACTATGTGTTTATATTGATATCTATTTAATTTAATATTAATTTAATTATTTGAATAATTATTATTCTAAATACAGAGGAATAATTTTATCTAATATTAATGATCACATAAATTAAATAAATTTTCATTTAAAGGGTAATTATTAAATTACACTGATATGTAATTCTTTTCTTATTTACTGAATGAATGAATAAATATTTAATTTATTTGGGTATTCAATAAATTCTAAGAAGGAATATTGTAAAATGATTGAGTCTGGATATAAATATTAATTTACATGAAAGTAGAATAATATATTTCATTGCACTAGTTAATGAATTACATAAAATTAAAATATTATTATTATATTAATATATGGCATGGTGTCAGACATGGGTTTAAAATTTTATTTTGGGAACATTTGAATTAAATTAAATTACCAAGACGAACACAAGGTCTATAAAAATAACCCAAATATATTATAAGAGAGGTTAATCAAGAATCATTTCCCACAATATATTTCTCTCTAAAATACTCATATTCCTTCTCACATCCTCTAAAGTATTAAAATATAAATTGAATTTCATGAATTATGGATAAATTTTATGAAATCAAAATGATCATCTCAAGAGGATCAATCAACCATGCTAGAACTGGAAAATTCAATAGTGTTGTTAATATATCATAACAGAACATGTGTATAACATCTAGAGGGATTATATACTTGTAATTATACAAGCATAATGACAGATTTCCAAAAAGGGTTTTGAAGGATCAACATAAACATTGAATAAATATCTCAATAATAAAGTATTCAATAATTCCATTTTATTAAATTAATTATAAACTAAACATGAAAATGGCTTCTCCTAGTTTTGGTGACCTTTCAATACTATCAATGGTTGTTTCCACATATATAATGGTTATATAACAATGCATAAAGGTTTCCTCAAGTCCAAAGCACCTGAGAAATAGTTCCAAACCATATCCAAATCCACATACGCGTGAATAAATGTCAGGTTTATCTTTTCAACCCATGTAATGTCCAATTGAAATTTAATGTGGTTTCATATAAAAATAGGGTGTGTAAGACACTAATGAGTTCTCAATGATCCATTTTAGACACGTTAACTGATAATAATGAATAAATGGTCAATGATGGTAGTAATCTAAAAAACCAAATGAGCATCTCCATTGTGTGTGAATACGATCACATGAATAGAGTCTCGACTTAGGAATATCGAACAAAACTGAGTAAGATATAAATTCTAGTGAAAAAAAACTAAGATTGACCTGGGATTGGGAAAAAAATCTATGTTAAATTTATTCACAGAGATAATTTCAACCATAATGGAGAATTTCATTTACTGGATTTTTTCATAATAAATTACATGTAGATGAAGATGATGGTGGGACATCATTATTCACCACTACTACAGCATAAAAAGTAAATTTAGAAATGTTCAAGATTATTTATGTATTGTATATGAATAATTGGATGACTGTACCAAGACAGGAACTAGGCCATCAGTTGGAGGGTGTTTTCCAATAGTGGTATGAGCTCTGGATTCCTGACAATATAGTCCATGTTGATATGCTTGATGACTAGTTTGGAGTCTCATTTCACATGGAAGTGGGGAACATAAATCCAGAAGGTCAAATCAAGGCTAGTGATGGGAGTCTAGTATTCCAACTCTTCGTTAGTACAACCTTCTGAAAATAGGAATGAATATGGAAGAACTTCTTATGATGGAGTGATGAAGATGATACCCAAGAACACTCTGTTGAGTATGGGGTCATTGATTATTCTACCCATACACTTATTTTCCCCCATCATGTTGTGGTTATGATGATCACACCATGTGCCTCTCATCGTCCTTCTATCCTCCCATGTCCTCACCACATGATGCTAAATTATATGGCCCTTTCAGAACAATGTATTTCTTTATTGTCATCCTTATGGGGTATATAGGAACTCTCAGACATTTCTTCTATAGGCACACCCCCCAACATCAGGGTATCCCCTTGAGTTGAAACACATGGAGTGGTGCTGGATTTTTCAACCATTCACATTGAGTTCATCGTGACTGCACCATGTATCCCCCTCTGTGGGGATCTTCACCTCTTTCATCATCATGCATGATGTTAAACTGCACATGCACATTCTTGCTTCACACACTCCCTTTGTTTGTATCTTCATCATCTTTAACATCAAAGTGAACCCTGAATGGCATGAATTCAAGGCTCTAGGGATCTCCAAACATATTTGGCTAACATCCTGGGGGATCTTGAATGAAAAACTGACAGAAGTCCCATGTTTTTAATAAGTTCAGTGGTCGACACCAATTTTTTGTTCTCATTTTAGTTCACACGAAGTGAATACTTTTTTTGAACGTGGTCAAAAGCGATCCTCCACCATTGTCACCACCCCTATATGTCCCAAATTTATGGTTCAATGATTCATTTTGTCCTACTATCCCTTCAAACTTCAGTCTTCCTCATGCGGGGGTGTTGGTCTGGTCGGGCACGACCATGCCTATTCAGCTTCCCTCATTTACATACCCTTATATATTGTGTAGAGTCTGATCCTGTTTTGTGTTTCCAAATCCAAGAATTGAACATGTGGGTTTAGGAGGATTTGTAAGAAAATACCTAAATATGGGGTTGTGTATCCATGGTCTAAGCCCTATGACCTTAAACTAAGTACACCATCGTCCTCACCACAATACGTTAAACTGTAAACTAGCTAGGACTTCCCCCCTTGGATCCCACAACTTTTTAAGACCCACTAGACCATGTTATCATTTAGGATTTTATGGTTCGGTATGGGATTATGTTCTCATTCATGTCGGGTTACTCATCATTTCGTTCTCATCAATCATTGAGAAACCTTACCCTTATCTCAACCTTGCCCCATGCCGTAAAACTGCAAAGCATCCCCTAGAACTACGTGTGTTTTAATTACCATCATTATGGGATACGTACGACCACCCAAACATTTAGCATTCAGGCCCAACCCCATTTTTAGAAGCCTCCTTATCTTCTTTTCCCCCTAGCCAATATTATTCCAGGATAGGGGTATATGGTGTGTTATGGGATTATGTCCTCATTCACATTGGGTTTATGACAACCACACCATATACCTATTTATCCTGAGAGATCTTCGTTCCCTTCTTCTACACTGGTATTTTTGAGTTAGATGCTCTTATGTTGGGGACCTCAGCCCACTTTGGAAGTTCACCAATGTTCCTAAGAGCACTTTGGTTTAAGACATAGAGTGTTGGACTCAACATAGACATGTTATCGCCTATCCTCAGGCTTCATGGTCCCATTAATTTGTTCTTTCATCATCTTTCACACCCAAAAGGACCCCCGAATAGCATGGAAGGTAATCCCCATCACTCTCCTACCATTTCGAGCGAACGTCCTCGAGGATCTCAAATGAATATTTGATAAAAGTCTCATGTTACGAATAGGGTTAGCGGTCTAAACTCATTTGTTTTTCCCATATCAGGTCACATGATATAGATTTTTTTAATACAGTCAAAATTTATCCTCCAGAGTCACACCAACCCCATAATTCATTTATTGTGGGTTGCATGATTCACATAATTTTCCACTCCATCATGTCCAAGTGGAATTTCGACACTCTTTGTACAACCTCTCCATGTGCATTTGAACGTTAGGTGGAAAAGGCCATAATGAAGCTTCATTTGGGGATCCACACTGATATCCCATTTTCATGTATTCCATCTGTCGCAAAGACAATCTTCTCCCTTGTTTCCCACATCGAGCGTAGCTCACATGGGCTTAGGTATTCAGTCATGATTTTAACCAGTTTGGAAGAGTCTCACAGTGCTATGGTCCGTGATCTAAGACCTCAAACTAAGATCTATATACCTCCTTTATGAAAGATGTACGAACCACAACTTCTAGAACTACGTACCACTTGATCCCCATCCTCATGGGTTACATAGGAACTTATGAACTTCTCATCCATGCGTCCAACTCAGGTTCCACTAATTACTTCCTCTGTTCAATATTTTGTCCCTGACATTCACAGGATTGCGTGGTGTGGTGTGTATGGTATTTTATCCTCATTCACGTCAGGTTTTCAATAGCCACACCAGATACTCCCTTCTTGGAGCTAATCACTCCTACCCCTCATCCTTACCATAATAAATTAAATTGTATCCTCATAACTATGTATAGATTGACGCCCTTCCTCATGGGATACGTAGTAACACATAGACGCTTCTTTCATAGGTCCATCCCCATATGATCTTAACATTTTTGGACCCTTTTCCCAAGGTTTCTTCCTTGGAATTGTGTGTGGTGTGGTGTGGACCTCATCGTCATTCACGTCAGGTATGCTTTGTCATGCTATACACATTCCCCTTAAAACTACACTTCTTCTGTACATGTCCTAGATATATGACATTAAACTATTTTTTAGTGACTCACATGACATTAAAGAATTGTGTCCTTATTACATGACATTAAACTAAATTGGTTGGTCCTATCATATGACCAAAAACTATGACATTGTCATCTTGGCCGCATGACGATAAACGACACTGCATTGTAATGTCCTAGCTCGAGGGGACATCATGTTTGGTAGTGGTTATCCACCATAACATTTGTCAATTCCTACACTTGGATTGATTCCTATAGAGATGCCTAGATTCTCAGTCCTAGGCTTATCTATTCACAAGAATAACACAAACACAAATTCATCCTAAAGAACAAACAAGATCTATCAAATGGTGCCTCTTATGGTGTGTGCTCAAAACCCACATGACAGAATTGTCCCTGGCATTGGTACCCTACCATTCAACTTCTATAACTATGTATTTCTTGATTGAAATCATTATGGGGTATGTAGGAAGGATCGAGCACTTTCCCTCAGGCCCAGCCCAACATTAATTTTTGGTCTGTCGACCTAAAACCTACTAAGGGAGAACATGGTCTGATATGGACTCCTACCGTTGTCATTCACAGCAGGCTTTCAATTACTGCACCACGTGTCTCCCTACCTACTTTATATCTATGGTCCAAACTCTATGACTTTTAAACATAGACCTGGATTTCCTTATCACAGAACACCAAACATCGTGAAATTTTCTAGAACAACTTAAGTCTTGATTCCCATATTTATGGGATACATATGAATCCCCATAAATTCCGTCATCAGGTCTCACCCTAGGAATCATAAATACTTCCCCTTTTTTCCCCATGTCCTAAATTCCTTTGGAATCATGTGTCATGGTGAGAAAATCTTGAGTTCTCATTCACATCAGGTTTTGTGACAAATTCACCATGTATCTTCCTTGTCTTTTCCAAGCTTGGTCTGAGTTCTATGACCCTACACTATGATCTCCCTATGGGAACTATGCAACGGGTTCGACTACTTCACCACCCTACAAGAATTTCATTAAATCAGGTTCCATCTTAATTGTCCACTCTACAACCATATGCTAGGAGCATGCGACCTCATGTTTTTTCCCTTGGAAAGGGATTCCAATCCCTCTATCTGATACGTCTTATTACTGTACTGAATTGTGTCATGAAAAAGAGCCTAAAGAGTGTAATTTTTTCATGGAAATTATCTTGTTTCACTTATAGGATTCACGAGATCTTTATTTGGATCACCATTCTCTTCCATGTCTAAATGGAGCCCTTTTATAGGCTGGTCTCATTCCACAATTGCTCACCTACTGCCTTCGGTCAATTCTCGTGAACACCTAATGCATCATTTGAGATAGGTACCGTGTTTCGAACATGGTCTATGGTCAACCCTCACACAACTACAGGTCCTGTGTTTCAAAAAGGAAAGTATTTATCCTCTATATTCACACTGATATCATCATGATCCAGATATCATGAATCATGATTCACATCTTCCCACTCCCACACGTTCAGGTGGAATTCTAGCACACTCGGTTCTACCCCCTTCCCTTATATATGGGTTAATAAGACATGTCAGTAATTGTGAAACATCATTCACATAGTGTATCATCACTCTAAATGTGTGCCTCCATTAACTAGGGAAATCCGATACCTACTCCTTGATTCCCACATCGAGCACAAATCAGGTGGGCATAGTAGTTTTTGTGGGGCTTGTACTGGTGTAAATATTCCAAGTAGGATTTTTGTCCCACATGACATTAAACTACACAACTAGAAATACGATTGGATTGATTCCCATTATCATGGGATACATAGCGACATCCAAGATATTTATCTTGGCCCAAGACCTAGGTCCTTTAAACTATGTGCATCATCCTCACCATATGACATTTAAACTTTGTGTTTATCATTTTTATTAGTAAGACATAAAACTATATAGCATTTCACATCCTTACCAGATAGGTCCTGTCCGAAAGTAAGTTTGATCCCTGATCATACTGATTCATCCACCCCATGTGTTTCCACCATGGTGGCATAATTAGAAGAGTGTTGGATTCCATTCGAACAACCCATCACTCCACCTTCCATGCTTTTCAAGTCCATTATTTTGACCCTCTTCCTATTTCATGTCTAAAAGAACCCCCTAACGATACATATGCTCATCCTTTTCCTAGCCTACTTTTCTGCAACATTGTTCTTGAAAACTATTGGATTACATTTTGAGCCAGGCCCTTTGTTTCCAACATGTTCAGTGGTCGGTCTTAATTGGTCATCCCAATTTTAGGTTAATGCAATAGGGATACTGTGTTTCGAACATGGTCAACAGTTATCCTCTATTGACATTCCACCCACACAGTGTTACGAATTTCATGTATCATAATTCACAATTTCCAATCCCCTATGATTAGATGGATTCTAACTCCCCTGGAGTTACCCCGCTTGTGCACCAAATCACATTTGGAAAATTGAAATTCAACTATTCTATGAACCTTATCCTCTAGTTAGACCTACCTATTTCATCCCCAAAATCTAGATTGGTTGTTCAAAACCTGGATTCCTTATGCTTATTTGGAACTCTCATATTAAGATGGAATAACAATGTAGTCATCTATTGTTTCTGGCATCAGCCATGACCCAAGTGATCTTAGTGATTGATAATTGGATATTTCCCGAATTTAATGGAAATGTAATAAACCCTAACAAATAATGGAAATCATGCATGTAGCTATCATAAACGATCAAAGCATGAATGTACGTTTAAAGATTTACACACATTACAAAACCCAAGGATATCCCCTCTCATGGATGTGTTGACCTCTAATAGAGCATTACAGCTCTGCAACTCACTAGATTATGGATTATCGGATCCACTATCACCTGTTTAGCTCCCTCTCCTCCTCAGCAGTGATGGGGCGTAGTTCATCACCTATGATCTGGGCCCACGCCTCATTGGTTCGGATTATTTCTATCTCCAAAGAGGCTCACATAATCCATTATTTGGCCTTTTATAGTAGGGATTTTAGGTGAAATATGAGACAATATTGTGCATTTAGGAAGGCAGTGTGGTTGTTCTCCCACACCCTCTACCATTGGATCTCATCATCAGCTTCCTGAAGCCTCATGACATTCACTGATTTCCTCCGCATCCAACAAACACCAAGTCCATGATCATGCTCTCGAATCCTCTCTTCCATGAAGTATCGAATGAGCATATGGGGATGTTGGGCATCCACTCTCCCCGAACATAGCTCATGCAGTTGGGAACGAAGCCTCATCATATGTTCTATCCCTTGCATTTTAGGAGTCTCCCTATTGATTTTCTTGATCACCTTCCGTGACCAGCAACGAATGATCTTTCTATATTCTTCCTCATTAGTGGTCTTGTCTTGGAATGCGGGGTCAGAAGATTTATATGTCGGGAATGAATCTTGGAAATCGTCATTAGTGTCTACATCCCATGTCGGGTAGGGTTGGTTAGGTCCCTTTTCATCTGGTTGATCCTAGTTGTCGGACTCCACCACAATGATTTTGAGATCGGTCCTATTGACGGCCTTGCCTATGGTCTGGAGCACTGTTGTTTGGTCAGATCATGCATCTTCTTCCAGGACCACCAGTGTTCCCCTGGAAAAAAAAAGTTCCAGGATCTCTAACCAACCACACCATGGTGGCCCACTCCATTTTATTAACTGTTTATACAAGCGTCACACAAACATTAGTTAACCTGATCATTGGATGGAAGTTACGAATTCCATGAAGAATACTTAAAGAGATCAAATAGTTGGCATCTCTCCTATGTTTTTTTCATTGTAACCCCAAGGTGTGGCACTACATATATTTTTGGGATTTCTGAAGGCTCTGAAAGGACCAGCCTGGGTGTACAGGCCCTTCCATGCACGATGATCATCATAGTTGTGGGAGTGGATCCCTATGTTCTCGTAGCTGCTTCTACTGTCGTACGGTATTGGGATATTAATATTAGGACCTCCTTCACAGGTCATATTTTAGTTGATAAGTCCTAAATTACCCAAATGAAGACATTGGGGAAGTAGTTTAAGGTTTAACTCAACGGTCTCTCCAAACTCTTCCAAATCTGGGTCTGATTTTCCAAGGTCACCCTCCCCCAGTGGTCTCCCACCAATAGCCTCCTCCCCCTAGGAGGACTCGTCTAATTCTTCTCGTAGAGGGAAGCACTCTATCAATTTTTTCTACAACAAATATGAATGGGAAATTTGATATAGAATCACCATTACTCAATTATTCATTGGGTGCGGAGCACCCCAGGAGTGCATAAAGTCCATTATCTCGGCAAGGTACCACTCCCCCTCCGCCTGTGATACTACAAAGAGAGCCCTAATAGGACTGTTCACCGAAAAATAAATCCTGAGATGATTCATATGTTCTCACATCTCAGATGGGTTGATAAATTTTCTATTGACATCCTAGATGTCCCAAGACTCTGGGAGGATAGTGTTCCCAAGTATTTATTTGTGGCACAACCGCTTCCCCGGATCCTGAGTAGGTATACTATGGAATCCCCTGGGTGGCCTCCCCTATGGATAACTTTGCTCCTCTGGGACCAGAAGGTCTGCTCCTACCGCCTGCCTCTCAATCGGTGCAGGTCTCACAGCCATTTTAGCCCCACTACCACAGGATGTCCCCAGCGCCTTTCAGCCCCATCTTCGAGGTTGGGGAGCCACTCTTTCACTTACACGGATGGTCTCCTGCTTTATCATTTCACCCCAGTTAGATACCTCCCAACTCTTGGTATATTCCTTTACCATCCCTTAGACAGTTGTTGGTGGAGGTAACTCCTTTCACATATTCCCAAACTATCATGTGAACATGAGCGACATATGCTTCATCACACAAGGGTGGTCTTTGTGGCACACTCCCAATTAGATCACTAGGTCTACCATTTCATGTACCGAAACTGCATCTCCATGTAGTGTGGGGTGTACAGCTTGCTAAGAGGCTCGTGATTGACCCACACCACCCGGACACCACCCCGAAAGGCCAGGAGGTAGGAAAAATGTTCTCCAGTTCCTTGTCCATCATTTGTAAACCCATATATTGGAAATGGGAATGGGTTGAAGTTGAACTCATCCACCTTCCAGATTCAGTTTAGCACCAACTTCAGGATCATAATGGTCAGAAAACTCCCCACCGAAATCAAAATGGCAAGTTCAAAGATCGACCATTGAGGGGAAATAGGGTTTGGATATTCATTGATTCCCCAAACATGCGCTGATATCCACCCACAAAGAATATGGAATGGCCTGCATATCCTCTGTGGCTTCTTCTCTTCGCCAATGTGCCCCCCACACCTTATACATCTTGGAAAGAATCGGGATTCCCATGTTGACCCGCTACCCAGTCTCCAATGTAGCTTCAATTATGAACGTGCTCAGTCACACAACCATGTTTTTTCCCCTCACTAGTAGAATCTGGCCACAAATAAGCACTGAGATGAATGATGCCAACCTAACCACTGGTTGCTGCTCTGTACTGACATTAAATCCACATGCCTTCAACTAACTGTCCTCCAAGTGTCACCAATATACGTTATCCTTGATGCGTTGAACCCCCTTCAGGATGGTCTGAGGTCTCACCGGAAACTGTCTATCATCAGAGAAATTCAGGAATAGCTTGAACCACTTCTTAAAGTGGACATCCTTCATTGACATCTTTTCCACCCCTGGAACTAGGTCCATTAATGCATTTTCTAGAAGCGACATATACTCTAGGTCCTCCCTTCTGTTTGTGGTAAGGAGGAACTCGTCATACATTTCCCTGGTAATGGGACGCCTAATATTTTGGAGCATGTCCTAGAGTATTATACCATCATCCCCATAGTGATGATGAAAGGTATTAGTCCTCAACGACCACCTATATAGAAACTCTGAAATTAGTTTCTTCGTCTTGTATATATGTAATTGGGAAGATCAATCGACCTCACATAGTCCCACTCACCTCATCTCCCCCCCCCCAAACTCCTCGCATGAGGTGCCTACCCAGTTGGCCCATTCCCAATCATCTCTGAAGCTTCCACCCTGGAACAAATCCCACACATCAGTTCAGCCATTCTACGGGGTCCCCAGGGCCACCATCAAAATGGTGTGGTATAGTGAGGGGGATGTATCAGGCTGAAATTACTTCCCATAATTTTTATTCACATGGATGTATAGGCAATCATCATTAACTGGTGTGAAATCCTCCCATGTATGGTCATCAGTAGCCTAAACCATTTGTGTAGGCATAGAATAATCCTGAACGTTTAGGCTGGCTCATCTATAATTGCTTCGAGAATGAAAACATCAACCCTCAGACTGATTCCATATAGAGGAAGCCTTTTGCAGAGTGGGTAAATGTTATGACCCTCTGAGAGTAGCTACACTAGAAACTCATGGTCTGAATGGATCCATCCATGTTCCCTAATACCTATGTTTTTCAACATTCCCTCCCTCTAGGAAGAATCCACAAGGACCCTTTGGAAGCTCCCTGATGATTTATTCCGTCTTCATGTTTGTTGATATTTTTTCTTGGATTGTGGAGCACGATCACAAAGCTCGATCGTAGAGACAAGTCACAGAGCTCTTCCACAGGTCTCATAGATGCAAGCCACATGGCGCACACTCACAGAGTCAAAGGACTCACTGTGCGCCACAAAGCCAAATGGCCTGATTCGCAATGAGAGATCATGGATCATGCAGAGAACTGAAAATCTAGGGCTCAAGAATTAAAACACAAATATGAGAAAGGATCAAATAGATTTTATCCTCCCCCTATTTATAAGATATGACCCCATGTCCTCTGATGCATGTCTACCTATGGTGATCTTCATTGTGCTCCCAATCCGTGCATCGTCACTCTGCATCACGAACCTACTTCATGATCATGCTTTGTGATTCGTCTAGGAATTTTAGTGACTTACAATCAAACATTGATCCTCGTTTTATCCTTGGCTCTATGTATGTGGGGGAAATTTTTTGGCACCAAAATATGTGCATAAGGAAAGGACACGAAGAAGAAACCCATCCCAAAGGTGAAGCCTTGCGAAGCTCATTCGAAGATCCCCTTATCACTGCTCAATTCGTGGTTCCCCACAACACCATGACTGACGCAAAGTCAAAGCCCCATATTTGGTCACCATAGATTAAAGAGTCAGGAGTTTCAGCAGTTATGATGCAATTTATCGAGAGCTTTATGCCACAAAGGAAGCCAAATCGACCTTCACGAACCCATCGAACTAAATTGAAGCCTCTGTTAGCTCCGTGTAGAGCACCCCAAGGACCTCCACACTGAGGAGGGGATGACGTTTGACTCCGTGGTTATGGAAAAATTGACACAATCTAAAGAGGATTTCAGACTGCCATTGCACTTCGCGCCGAGCAATCCCTGATTTACTCCACCACTCACCTATAAATATCAAGCTCCCCGTGAGCCCAAAGGATGGATATTCCAACATTTCACCTTCTCTGCTCTCAAATCATGAAGCAAAATCTAATATGTGATACATTTACATAAATGGTCTCTTACAGGTACTTGATAATTGAAAATCAACCTTCATATTTCTCAAATACAATCCCTCTTCATTTAGGGATTCCCTTCGCGATGCCCAAGGGCCACCATGAAGGAATCATATCCTCAATGGGACTCAGGTCATCACTAAGCAATCATTCATCACGAAGTAACCCCATGCACATGTGAACCATATGCTAAGGCAGGGTCACTATGCTTCATGAAGCACATTTCTTTGTAGTGTTATGCTTTTCAAGGTACCATTGCTTCATGAAGTCCTACTCTAAAAAAGCCTTTGAGCTTCATGAGGAACCCTTCATATGCACCTATTCCCTATTCCTAGGCTAGTATACCTCACTTCGTGAAGCATAACCCTTCGCAAAGCCCCTCCTCTGCCTAGAGAACCAAAGAATTATAAGGTCCCTTCTTGTGAACCCATTTTCTTTTCAAACCCTTCTCTCGTAGGACCCTCCAGGTATGTACAAAGTGATTTCAAGGTCCCTCTGGTGGTTGTTTACATTGTGTTTCATAACCTTATGCTTCTTATCATTGGCATGGTAATGTATATTTCTTCTTCAAATACCCACACTAATGTGGTCCACTCTATAGATCAATCGCGAACACCCCAACACCACTGTGTTGTTGATACCTTCCCTTACCCAAGGGTGTGTGATTATCAGTTATGTTTGTCATAGGGGTGGGGAGTGAGCCCATCTCATCCAATATGCAAGAAGTTAGTCTTCCATGTGCCACCATCCTCAACACATGATCTGAAAATGTGGCCTTTCCCCGCCCATAACACACAGGGTTCCATGTCTCAGACATTATCTATGACCACTTGTCTCCATGGGAGTGGTATCTTCCTCAAACGGAATGAGTTTCTTTTTGATGGAGTGGCATCAGTCCGTAGGGAAGGGGAACCATCTTGCTGTAACTCCCTAACCATTATTGCAAGAGGTAGCACCCTTCCTCCACCTCCCTTCTTTAGTTCCAAAGACCAGAGGAGAGATGGGAACAAGGACCTTTATTATCCCATCCCTCTCCCTCGGATATTTGTTTCCATCGAGACTCTATCCTAGAGTAAGTCCCAATCTCCATATCCCTGGGCTACTAACCACACATAATCCCATGATTCCTCTTTGGGCCACTAACCATGTGTAAGGTCCATTGCACATCCTGAGCATGCACCTTTCACAATGTGATATTTAGGTATTTGATGCATCTTGTTTCTCACACTAAACATGACTCACATGTTCTTAGAGTAAGCATTGACCATGGAATCCTTTCTAAGACTCCCTAGAGTGTAATACCTAATCCAGCATTATGAAAAGAATGGAATTTAATCATTTTTTCATAGGAATGTTACGTATGAATCCTCCCTAAGGATCCGGACCATCACCTATTTGTCACTGCCCCTTCATGTCTGTTCAACTTCATCTGGAATGACATTAAAATATATCCAAAATCCTGAACTATGTGGACATTAATACTTTTCTCCTAGGACGTGTTTGTAGGAATCCTCCCTGAGGATCAATACCAACACCCATCAGTCCTAGCCACATCACATCAGTCCACCCTATTCCCGCATGATGTTAGACTATATACCCCTTTTCATCCTGCAAGACATTAAAATGTACCTATTCGAACTATGTGGGATTTTATCTTTGTCTCCCAGACATGGTACGTTGGAAGCTTCCCTGAGGTCCAACCCCATTTGATGGAAAGACATTGTGTTCCCCAATCGATAGTATGTTGTTTTGATCCCCATCCAGTGCTAATCCAGTGTAGTCTATAATCAATGGTATGTCGTTGTCAACCAAAATCAGTGGTAAGCCATTGTAGCCCCATCTAGTATTAAGAAGTTGTTGTCTGCAATCGACGACAACCTGTTGTAGTCCCCTTTGTTGGGAAACACATCTCTGGTCTGACCCTGGGTATCAGACCAACCCAGGCTGCTAACTAGGTTTAAGCCCCAGTATACCATCGGGTCATTTTCCTATGTGTACACCCCGATTTTATACCCCCATCCTAAACTATGTGAACTTGGATTCCCATCCATATGGATTTTTATAAAGCCTTCCTGAGGTTCAATCACATCACTCATGCTTCATTGAAGTCCTTCCCTCAAGGATATGAGTTTCGGGAAGGTCATTCACCAACCTATAGGTTCCACTTCCTCTGGGTCCAATAAATACTTTCATTCTCATGGGTCACCTCCTCAGGTTCCCCCATCACCGCATCGAACTATCTGTACTTTGATTCCCTACCACAGGGATATGTAGGATGTATCTTGGAGGATCAATCCCAATATCACCAGCTCTATATTATTATGCATCCACTTTCAGCCGTCCATATCTATCTAGATTTTTACCTTGGCTGCCAAATCCTAGTGAGATCATGTCACCCACGTTCTCACTGTTTCTTTCCGTAATCAGGTATTTAACCACATGTTATCCCAAGCATTATTGATCCCTCCTAGGGTTTCACCCATCTAGTCCACTATTGTCAGTGTTCTGATCATTCAGATCTGTCTCCGCTAGATGTTAAACTCACAACATACAATATTCCAAACATGGGAAGCTAAGAAAAGCCTCAGAGACATGCCTAAGGAATAAAATTCTCTGCATTCAACATGTGATACCTTTGGATTCTGTTACCTCAAGAAACCCTATAATAATGGTAAAAAAATCAGATGCATCAGTTTTTCAGTGTCTAGACACACCGGAAATGTCCCACGTGACTACTCCCCCAACTGAAGTTTGATGCCATGACTGGGCCCCTTGGAATGTCTTGATAGAAGCAGCATAATTAACCAGCATCCATGAAGGCATGACACTAATAATAGTTTCATGAACAATGTCTTAAGTCTACGAGGGAGACACAGAAAAGGTAACGAGTACCAAGGAGGGATACATGGAAGGAGGAACCAACATCCCATCATCCTATTTCGATCAAGGATAAAACATCCATGAGTAAGCGACAGATGCTTCCCACCTTTAGAAAGTGGGAATGTGGGGAAATAGTTGAGCATCCTCCACAGACGGATGTGTACCCCATAAATAGCGTCAAAAAATAAAAATGGTGAACTCGATGTGAAATTATTCTCTTCAATGTGGATATTAGTAGTGTGTGAGACATCAGTGGATTAGCGTCTCACTAGATCCATATATCCAGTGCTAGGTCCCGCCATGAAAATAATGGGACTGGCATGAAACTCACCAGAAATTAGGGAAGTTGAATGTTGGACATCTTTGTCTATGATGTTTTCAGTGTGGATACATCTTACCAACCATGGACGATGAAATGGAGCTAGGTCACTGGACATCGTTTTCCTTCTTTCAACACTAATGGTTAAATCTCCCTGCTTTTCAGGACCCAAGCTATCGTAACAGGAAATAAATCACTACCAACCCAATGATGCAGGGGATGGGGAAATTTCAATGCGGAAATCTCAAGTGGCTTCATATCCCCCTGGAAGCCTCCACATCCATGGATGTTGGGCGCCCACGCCCCATCTCCCCTTATTTAATCATTTAGAGAATTTTGATTAATAACATAGTTTGACGATATGTGGAGGTGGGGATTATCAAACCATGGGATATGTCATGTCAATACTTAGAGGCTTATACACCTCTTCACCACCACCTCTCCCATGGTCTACATAGGGATCCACTTCTACCCACTCTGACATATAATCGTTTAGGGAGACTCTTCCCAGAATGATTTGATGACTCCCTCCTCTATTCCAATTATATGAGGGATGTCTGGGACAACCCAGTTGGAGTCACGCTCCAAGGGCTCCCAAGGAGGTATCCCACCATACCGCGTTAGCACCTCCACCTAGCCCCATGAGCTGAGGATCAGTAATTCTATACGCCTACCCCACTGGCCCCACTCTGGTTAACCCATCGCCAACATCAGGTGTAGGCTGAGGGGGACTCCTACCGAGGGGAGTCAACGTCAACAACTTCTGTATCCCATGCCACTGGGGACACATACCATCAATACCCTATTTATGCTGAGCTGGGGAACTCATACACCTATCTCGGGTGAAGGCCCCAACTGCCCCATGGGCAGGATGGGTCATCTCTCCAGGTCGCTGACACAGGTGGCGTCCATCGCGGGATGACCCATGACAATGATATCTAGTACAGAGTTCCTCCTCATACTATCACCAATGAAAATGTGGGTCCCACACACTCCCATGCTTGATGTGGAGGTCCTCCCCATGACACCTTCAATCATAATGAGGGTCATCCCCACTGCGTTGACACCCAGTACAGAAACCTCTTCCGCCCCAATAACCTCATGTATTGAGTCGTTACTCCTCTCACAGGTCTCCGATGTGAAGATACTTCCCGTCTGGTCGACCGTTAATGTGGGGGGTATTCCCCACGTCCTTATAGCAACCTAATATGGTATTCTTCATCCTTTAAATCTGAGAAGTGTAGGTTTTACTCGCTTCATGGGCACCCAACACAGAGGTCCTACTCGTGTTCAGCTCGACCGATACGAGGGAAATCCTCAGACCAACACAGCCAAAGGAAATAATCATGGAGGCCCTAACCATGCTTTCACTATCTCCAGAAGAGGTCCTACCAACTCCAAAACTTCCTATGGAGATTACATCTGTGCTTCATCTAGTGGACATGGAGGTCCTCCCTAGGTTCCCTTTGACATTTTCCTAGGTGCTCCTCACACCCCAGCATGCCCAAGTGGAAGTCCCCTCTACTCCAACATCAATTTGGCCCAAGGTCCACCTCGAGTAAAAAATATACCATTTCCCAAAAGGCCATCCTGGGGTAGGATCCCATGTCGCCGATTCGATAAAAGGAATGCCGAGAAGATTCAGAACACAATTAAGCATGCATGCTTCTCGGATTCTAAGTTGGAATGAGATTCAGCAATGCAACCCTTGCCTCAATCCTATATTTCAAGGGATGGTGTAGGAATGGGGCATATCATTCTCATCCTTCAAGAATGCGAGGTCCACCAGATTTCTACCTCCCTCCATAGATACATCTAAGAGGAGGAAGATTTGGCCCCATTCTGGGACCTGGCTATGAAATCATCCTTGTCGTCAACATAATCACTCTCTACCTCAACCTGTGATCATGGAGAGTTATTATTGTGATAGGTAAAGGATGAACAACAGCAAGGATCACCATCAGCATCCATAGACCATGTATCTTATATCGTGGTTTTCTGTATATATTACTAAGATATAGTGGATCAGTTGTTGAATTCATCGTAGGAGATCCCGAGATGCGGTGGATTGTCATCCCATTAGATGTATTCTCCATCGGCCAGTCTACCGTCTAAGCAGTTCACTTCATTTCTGCTACTTGTCCCCCAGCCACCCCTAGTAGTTGAGTGGGACAACCAAGGCCTAGATCCCAAGTCTGGGCCAAAGATATTTTAGGACATCCTTGCAGCGGATCATTTCGTAGAAATGTTCTGGCCGATTCAGATCACAAACTTCAGTTCACCAGAATCTCTTACCCAAGAGGAAGTTGCATGCTTTCGATAAAACCTATGGAAGACACACTTCCTTCTCAGTTATCAGCAAGTTTCTTAACATAATATTTAGGCAAACATTGAGGACATTGAACTGTAATTTTATATGGTTGACTTGGCTGTGCTCCATGTGGCCCTACACCCTAAGTCGCCCGTTCACCACTGGGCCCTTCAGCAACGATGAATTCAGTGCTTTAAAGTGCTCTACATAATTATCATGGAGGATTCCCCCTATGTTCATGACTGTGGTTGGGGAAGTATGTTTTCCTCTATTTTAGTTCTATCTCTCGCAAGCCCAACATAACCAGTAATATTGAGGATATTCCTCCAAGTAGAGTTGTGGTTAACATGGCCGATCTATCAGAATGGGAGAATGATCTAGAGCTCATTTATACGAACATTCCAGTACTAGAATTCATTCTTATACCAATTCCATTTTCCCAATAGTTTTTCTAAACCATTGGGATAGATATTTCATCCCAATAGTTTTTTAAAACATTTGGTATATAGTGATTTAGTGTAGTCTTTCCCAATAGTTTGTGAAAACTATTGGGGTATATAAATTTTTACCAATTGTTTATATAAACTATTCGGATATTGTGGGGTATAGTGATGTTTCCCAACAGTTTTTCAAAACTGTTCGGGGTGTAGTGATGTTTCCCAATGGTTTTTTCAAAACCATTGGGATATATTTTTTTCAAAATACACCAGATACCCCACTTCTCATTCTAGATTCAATCGATTGATTTTTTCCCTACTATAGCGGTGCTCTATTCCTAGTCGGCGACCTGTCCTCTTCTAAAGATCTGTCCTAGTTCTTTACACTTCAAATTAGTGAGTTGGAGTTACATAATATGCCAAAATTTATTTTGGATTTTTATATACCATTTTTAGTTTATTTCCTCATCTGTTTTAATCTCTCATCATTTAGGGTTTTGGAATGTTCTTGAATGTGAAATTGGTATGTTCCAAATACTTCAGCCTACACATTGACAATGAATTTACATTCTCAAACCACTACCATCACTAATTTTTCTAGGAGTGTTACAAAATATTATTGTTGTAGGGGTACTGTATTTTCTTCCACCGGTGGGGGTGAGGTGGGTGGGGGCCTGCACAGGTGTGAGGTGGGGGGGATGTGCAGATGGGGGTGGACTGTTCATGTGGGGGTGTGAAGGTTGAGGGGGATGGGGATGTGCAGGGGGAGTCTGCTGGGGGTGAGGTGGGTTCTGTACAAGCGGGGGGGGGGGGGGGGCTATGCTGGTGGGGGTGGGGGAGATATTTGTGCAAGTGGGGGGTGAAGGTGGGGGGGTGTTGTACAGTTGGGGGTGTGCATTGTGCACGTGGGGAGGGTTTGTGTGCAGTGGGGGTGGGTTGTGCAGGTGGGGGTGTGCAGGTCGGGGGGAGGGGATCTGTGCAGCGGGAGTCTGTTGGGGGTAGGGTGGGGGGGGGGGTGTGCAGGTGGGGGTGGGGGAGGGGATTGTGCAATGCGTGGGGGGGGGTGTGAAGGTGGGTGGGGGATTTGTAGTCTGCAGGTGGGGAGGGGGTGTGCAGTGGGGGTGGGTTGTGCAGGTGGGGGTGTGTAAGTTGGGGGGAGGGGGATGTGGAGGGGGAGTCTTTTGGGGTTGGGTGGGGGGTCGTACAGGTGGGGGTGAGGTGGGGGTTGTGTAGGTAGGGTGGGGGAGGGGGCTGTTAAAGTAGGGGGTAGAGGTGGGGGTGGGTTGTGCAGTGTACAGGTGGGGAGGGGGTGTGTAGAGGAAAGGGGGGTTGTGCATGGGGGGGTCTATTGGGGTGAGGTGGGGAGGGGGGATGTGCAACTAGGGAGGGTCTCTAAATTAAATAAATGTGGGGGATAGAACCTCAGTATCAATAAATACATGCTTAAATAATAACTCAATAATTAGCCCTCTCACTATTATCACTGGTTTACTATTAAAACAGGTACCACATAAAAAAATTTCATTGAGTTCCTATATTATGTTGTATATTAGGTCTAAATTTTTTTTCAACCCAATATATCATCCAACTCATTCTCTCGAAGTCGTACCTCACTAAATTAAAGTGATCATTCTCTATGACATGACATCATGCCATCCAAGAGTAGCCTTAGAAATCCACTAAATTATCAAGAGCTTTACATGTTCCATGATCTATCTCATGATCACCCACCACATAGTGTCATTAATAAATTATATGAATTTTTCTATGCACTAAAATATTACAATATCATCCACAAGCTTATCCACAAACTAACACCACAAAAAAAAAAACATATTCCCACACTCCTAATATACCCTTATATCGTTTTATATAGCGACCACATACCTCATCAAAGACATAAAGGGGTATTGGTTAATCCAATCTATTATGGTTGAATGTCAATATAAATTACATGTTTCCTCAGCATCTATCATGAAAAGGACCCCCTAAAAAAGACCCTCTTCACAGGCCTTTAATCCACATTTGTTACTAGGAAATACATTTCCCAGTATTTTCTTCTTTTAATGTTTTCTATGGTTCTTAATCAATTTTATCAACATATGGGTTATTAAAAATAGAAACTAATGTTCCAAAATTTCCATCAGGATGAACAGATCAAGGTATTTTCATAGCCCATTATGACCCCAATGGGTGACCAAAATTTAGGGAAGCATCACTTCTGTACCCATTTCAACCCACAAAATCATCTACTATTTTTTGTATGGTACATATATAGAGATGTTTTATTTGTATCTCTTTCTCTTAACCCCACTATAATTTAGGGATATTTACCTAACCCCACATATATTATAAAGATATTGTTTTAAAAAGGAACTAATAATAACATATAATGTCATAAATTCATACCCAGCAACACGAGCAACCATCTACCCTTATTCTATATTTAATGGTCTAATGATTCATAATAAATAATTCCATATATAAAATTTCAAAGTTATAGATATAATTCACCAAGTTTTCCCCTAATAAACTAATTCATTTCCGACTTACTGGATAGACATCCATCATAAAGGCTTTTACCCAATGTTTGAGACATGGGACCCTTACAGTTTAGATATATCTGTTTAGGTAAATCTCTTAGAATGATACAAAATGTCTAGACCTTTCTACATTAATGATAACCACCCAACCCTAATCATCATATTATCCATCTTCTATTGTTCACCAATAAGCACGGGGAATTTATCACTTCTAGTGATTTGGATAGATCTGAGGCATCTTTGGTTTTGGTTCTTGTCTAGTAGTCTTGATGAGTAAGGAATCACATGATTTAAAAGTGAAATCAACCATAGGATGAATTCCTTCTCCCACAACTAAGTTTTCTAGAAAGAATAGATCCTTGGAATGTGGTGGGAGCCTTTTAAACTCCTTTCATATAGTGATCAGGGGAGGAAAATATCCAAATATATCCTCCTAGAACAGGGACCTACTACCATTTTCACGTCCCATATTCATAATCCTACCTCTCCATGTATTAAATTAATAGTGATTTTATCTATACTTCACCTTATAATGACATCCTAAATTTAATTCATGTTATGATGAAAAAAAATGTTGAATAATCCATAGAACGTAATATAGGAAAACACGCTTTATCATAATGCCATGATGAGGAAGAGGGTGAGGCAGATGATGACGGTGATGATAGTGATGGTGATGAGAGAAATATTGATCAGTAACATTTTTTTACTGATATTACTAACCTTTGATGTTTATTGATTTATTGTGCTTGAATATTTTTGTGATTATGTAGGTCACATTATCTTTATTTATTTATATATAAATAATAAATCCTGATTTGATAATTTTCTATGATTGATTCACCCCTCCCCTAGACACCCCCCATCGTCGACACCCTTTGGACACCCTTTACCCCTTGGACAACCCGACCACACCCTGGACACCCAGTACCCTCATGGATAGCCCACCCACCACCCTGGACACCCCATACCCCCTAGATGCCCCCCACCCCCATGGACACCCCGCCCACCACCCATTAAAACCCCACCACCTCTCCCTGAACTCACCCATCCCCTTGGATACCCCCACCCCCTGGACAGCCCCGACCCCAGTGGACAGCCCCCCAACCCCTTGGAAACCCAACCCCCTGGACACCCCCACCCCATTTGGGCAACCCACCCACCCCCAAGACACACCTACCCCCTGGACACCACCACTCCACCCCCATGGACAGCCCGCCCACCCCCATGGATGGCATGCCCACCCCCGTGGAAAGCCTGCCCACCCCCTGGACACCCCCTACCCCCTGGATAGCCCCGTCACCCCTATGTACAGCCCCCACCCCCTTGGACACCCTGTACCTGCTGGATAGCCCGCCTCCCCCATGGATAGACTACCCACCCCATGGACACCACCAACCCCCTTGGACAGCCCCAGCCCTTATGGACAGCCCACCCACCCGTTGGCCCCCCTACCCCCTAGACAACCCCTGACCCCCATAGATAGCTTGCCCAACCTATAAACACCCCATACCCCCTTGGAAAGCCATGTAACCCCTGTGGACAACCCACCCACCCCTGGACACGCCCTAACCCCCAAGACATCCCCTCCACCCCATGGACAGCCCGCCCACCCACATGGACACACCATACCCCCTTGAAATCCCCACACCCAAGGACAGCCCGAACACCCCCTAGACACCCCATACCCCCTGGATAGCCACACCACCCTCGTGGACACCCCCACCCTTGTAGACACCCCCCCCTCACCCATTTGGATATACCAACCACCCCTAGACACCAACAACCCCCTGGAGAGCCCTGCCACCACCCTGGATAGCCCTCCCACCCCCATGAACACCGCGTACTACTGCAGACAGCCGAACCACACCACTGGACACCCTATACCCCTTGGATATCCCCCACCCTTGTGGATAGCCCTACCACCCCATGGACACACCCACCTCCCCCGGACACCCCCATCCCCCCGGACAACCTCACCCCCTGGACACCCCCAACACCCGTGGACGACCTCCAACCACCTAAACACCCCCAACCCCCTGGACACCCCCACCCCATGGACAACCCAAAACCCTGTGGATAGCCTGCCCACCCCTGGAGACCCCTAAAACCACTGGAATGGGCCCACCCTAGTTGATAGCCTGCCCACCCCCTAGACAACCCCCACCCCCTTGGACATCCCACTCACCCCCTGGAAAGCCCCCACCACTATGGGCAGCCCACCCACCCCCTGGACACACCTACCCCCTGGACAGCCCTACCATAACCGTGGATATCCTTACCACCCCCTTAACTCCCTTACAACTTGGACAACCCCACCCCTATGGAAATCCCCCCCCCCCCCTCAGACACCCCCTATCACTTGGAAACCCTTCCCCCATGGACAGCTCACCCAACCCCTTGGACACCCCAACCCGCCTAGACAACCCCCAACCCCAGGGACAACCAACCCACCCCCTGGACACCCCAACCACCCTAGACATCCCCCCACCCACGTGGATAGCCAGTCCACCCCCTTGACAACCCCACCACCCCCGTGGAAAGCCCTCCCACACCCATGGATACTTCGTACCCCCTGGATAGCCCTACCACCCCCCATGGACAGCCAGCCCACCCCTAGAAACCACGTACCCCTAAACATCCTCCACCCCCGTGGATAGCCCGCCCACCCCCAGGACACCCTGCACCCCCTGGATAGCCCTTCCACCCCTATGGACACCCCCACCCCCGTGGACACCCCCACCCACGTGGACACCCCACCACCCCATGGAAACCCCCACCCCCAAGCCCCCCCTGTGGAGAGACCACCCACCCACTAGACACCCCCTACCCACTGGATAGCCTCGCCACCCCCGTGGACCTCCTTCCCACCCCCCTCGATAACCTGTACCCATGGACAACCCCCACCCCATGGACATCCCGCACACCCCATGGACACCCCTACCCCTTGGTAAACACCCTCGCCCCTATGGATAGACCACCCACCCCGTAATCACCCCGACCTCCTTGAAAGCCCAGCCACCCCAGTGGATAGCATGGCCACCCCTGGACAACCCTAACCCTGTCAACAACCCATCCACCCCTATGGATGGCCTCACCACCCCCGTGGATAGTACTCTCTCCCCCTGGACACAGCTTACACCCCCCTAGACACCCCACTCCACCCCCGTGGATAGCCCAACCACCCCCTGGACACCCCACCACTCGGACTCCCCACATCCCCCTGGACACCCCCACCAATATGGACACCCCCGAACCCCATGGGTAGCCTCCAACCCCCTGGACACCCCCCACCCCTGGAAAACCTCCCCTCCACCACTGTATACTCCCCCATACTTGTGGAGAGCTCTCCCACCCCCCCAAGACTCCCCTACCCTTTGGACTTCCCTTCCACCCTCGTGGAAAACCGCACACCCCCATGGACACCCCGTACCACCCTGGAAAACCCCTCCACCACCGTAGAAAACCATCCCACACACCAAGAAACCTCGTACCCCGCTGAACAGACCCCCACCCTAGATATCCCGCCCACCCTTGGGGATACCCCGACCCCCAGGACATCATACCCAACCCCCTGGACAGCCCGTCCACCCAGAGGAAACCCCCGACCCCCTGGAAAGCCCGACCACCGACATTGATAGATTTCCATCCCCTTGGTCACCTCTTACCCCTTAGAGACCCCCAAAACCCCTTTGGACAGCCCACCCACCCCCATGGACACCTCGTACCCCCTAAAAAGCCCCTCACCCTCGTGTACAACCAACCCCCCCGGACACCCCACCCCTAGACACCTCTGAGACCCCTGGACACCCCCATGCCCTGGACAACCCCCACCCCCCAGACAGGCCACCCACCAACTGGACACCCCCTACCCCTTGGATCACCACCACCATTGTGGACAGCCCGCCTACCCCCATGAACAACCCCTACCCACAGGGCAGCCCTGCTGCCCCCGTCGAAAGCCCTCCCACCCCCTTCACACCCTACCCCTAGACACCCCCACCCCCATGGATAGCCCTCCCACCCCCTTGACACCCCCACCCCCTAGACACCCCACCCCCATGGATAACCCCCACCCCCTGGACAACCCCCATCCCCCTAGACGCCACCCCCCTAGACACCACCCCACCACCTGGACACCCCTCCATTGCCAGATGCCCAAGATGTTACATTATCTATCATGGGATCTCTGAAATGTGATTGTCCTCTCACCATTATGAGATGTCTGCACTAATGAAAATTGAAATGGGTTAGGTGGAAGAGTGGTTTTTATGTGATGATTGAAAGGGGAAATATATGTTGCGGTACAGGTCATGGTTGGAAGAGTCTGCTGTTTTTATGTGCTATTGCATGTGTTTTTTTTCAATTTTAATTGTAGTTTGCATTTGTGTTTGCAGGTGTATACAATGGAGGGGATGGGTGGATGTTGTGTTTTTTTTTCTAGAAATACAGTATATCAACAGTTTAAAATAATTAGAAAAGTGTATTTGGATAATATTTTAACCAACAGTTTGAATAAACCTTTTGTAATACACAATACCAATGGTTCAAAACCATTGGTAAAGTGTATTTCTCAAATAGTTTTACCAGTAGTTTTAAAGAAAACTTGGTAATACTATATATCAATAGTTACTAAACCATTGGAAAACTATATGTAAACTAAATATCACAACATTTTATTAACCATTGGTATAAATATATTCCAATGGTTTCTGTAAAATTATTGTCATACTGTAGCATAAAATTATATATACCAACATTTTGAAACCATTGGTAGATTTTGTATTTCCAGTAGTGTGCCCACGGGGGAAGTGACACAGTTATTAGATCCATTGGGAAGGGTTACCCGCTAGCAGAGAAATCTACTGGATATTCTTGTGCCCACCGATGCATTGGTCCTCAGCCGGAATCCCAAAAAAGGTAAAGATAACTTTTGAGTCATCAAACCCTCAGACCTATCTAGATTAGTGAAAAAGAAGGAGGACGATCCCAAAAAGTCTGTGCTACACCAACAGCTTGCGAATAACAAGAATATGGTCAATTACCTCCTTATCAAATGATTCATGGAGTGGAGACTAGACTATAGTTATAATCAGCCATGGAAGCAAGGGAAAATACAACAGTCCCCAGGTGAATTTCGTCTGGGTGAACCTGACCATTCGGCCCACATAGACAGGATAGAGGCCGGATCATAATACCAGAGGGTACAGTATGTGTAACCAAAATTTCCTTGGCGTTGTGATAATCCTCAGGACCCAGCTCAGGTTCCCCCAACCACTATGCAGGTCATCCCCCCAACTACTCCACGAGCCTCTAGGCCTGCTTATCATGATGAAAAACCTTCCAACACACTGGTGGTTGGAGAACCATGTCAAGAAAGAAATCCCCACCCAGTGATCTGATGGAGCACATATTGCTCACCTTGAGGTGTTCGGAACTCAGCAGGTGGAAATCTCGCCTGATGGTAAGCCATATCCGTCATTGGTAGATGATATGTGAACACCGCTAGTTTTATAAAAACCCACCTTTTCTCCCTTTAATGGGATAGGGGACCCGCTACAGCATCTATCCAACTTCATCTCAAGGTGTGGACCCATGCTAGGAAATCCAACATATCAAGAGGCCGCCAAAATATGGTGTTTCGTACAGACATTGGAAGGTCATGCGTTTGTCTGGTATAGCCATCTACCCATTGGGTCTGTTTCCGGATGGGAGGATCTTCATAAAAAATTTCATTACTAGTTCAGCTCTACCACCTATATGTTGAGTATTTCATTCCACTTAATGTAAAATAAAAGGCCTAACAAGTGTGTCATGGACTATGTCACTTTGTGTAAAGGCCTCGCCTACTCCTTGGATATCCTGGTGACTCCGGAACAACTATTGACATTATGTTTTAGGAACATCAAAAATAAACTGATCCCCTCTCTCAATACTCATAATTATTTTTGGGGATTCTGACACTTCTCTAACAAGGCCCAACGTCTTGAGGAAGCCCTACAGTAGTCCATGAAGGCACTTCTGTGGCCTCCTGCAATTCCCGCAACAAGGAATGCTAAGGTTGAGCCTGTCGTAGTGGCCAAAATAGAGGCCCACAAACAACTGGTGTTGTTACCAGTGGTGCTACCTCCACAAACTCATAGGTTCTCTCCACCATAGTTGTAGACTCCAGACCAACTATGCCCACCTTATAATTGGCATGCACTCCCACATAACATTCCACCACCACCTAGGCAAGATAACCACATTCCACCTGCTTGACATGCTCTTTTATCCCCTCGTCAAGGCTAGTATCCTAGATCCCCCTTCCCAAACAGGAGAAATCAGAACTACTCATTCAATGAGGTTTATGTCCCCATTTATTTTTAATGTTCTTTGGAATAGGTAATTATACAGTTTCCTGAATTCAGGAGGCCTGAAGAGTCAGATATAACTAATCACTCTAAATATTTCACTTATCACTGGATTTTCGGGAAAACCCTCAAAAAATTGTATGTGTTTAAAGACTAGTTATATACCAAGTTGGTAAAAATATAATCATGTTAGACCCATCTCTAGTATGGGTGGAATGTGTATTCATGAAACCAGGTAGCGATAGTGACAATGAAGGTGAGTGGCATTTGGTTCCTAACCATGAGTCCCAAAATTATGATGACCAAATGTCCTGTAAGGCAGTTGTCGATGCCCATGGTATTATTCCTGAATGTCTAAATCTACTGGATGCTTCAGGATATGCAACATCATCTATATCCAGAACTTCTTAATCAACGGCTCATCTTTCCTCTTCCCAAAAGAGAAAACATCGGCAATGAAAAGGAAAACAAATCCCCCCACCGATGTCGGTGTCATCCCGTACTCTAGGTGGATTTACACCCTGAGAGATGGTGATTCGCCCAAAAATCCATACACCAATGGAGGATTAATTACTTGATGATCCAGGGTACACCTCCGTTAACACTCAAGAGCTCGTAAACCTCAACATGATCTCTGATAATTAGTAGTTCCAAATAGATCCACCCAACATCCCCAATCATCGCCATCTTTGACAGACCTATGGTTATATGGGCCATCGGTGTTCTTTGGTCATTACTTCCGACAAGGCTGTGTATGCCACCAAAACCAGATAGTAGGCCCAACAGAGATCCCAACATACACAACCTTGCCATCTAGTGTTATTGTGTCTTCCTTCACCGCCATTTGTGTTACGTGATCAAGCAGAGCCACCTTGACCGCGATGCGATTTGTCACGCACTATTATAGACATGACTCAGTCATCTAGCCCACATCTGGAAGTTTCCCCATGAGATTTGACTAGTGATCAGTGGGACATTCCCAGCCTCAGTCAGCTACTAGTTCAGCCGGAAGGGCCCATCGTACCCCTTACATATAACGACATCCTTTAAGTATAAGTTCTCACTTGGAACAAATGTATGATATAATAAAACATATTTCCAACATTCCTACCTTTCTCTCTATCCTTTTGGCCAATCTCTTATAAAATAATATGAATTAATCCCTCATTGAATATTTAGGAACCCCCCTATAGTTTGATACAGAGGTAGAAATAGTAGAAGCCTTCCATGATTAGGCAGTCGAGCATACATAATGGTAGGCCATTATCTCTTTTATAGAGAAGATGAAGGCTCTCCCATACAAGGGATCATCATCCCATTTTACATCCCTAACCACTTCAATGGAATGGTGGTTCATTTCTATATTACCAACAGAGGCTGTAGTATTAACCCAATCTCGACCCGAACACTTTGAAAAATGGGGTTGTCCGAGGATGATCTGAGTCCCTCTGGCCTGTAAATCTAAGGTTATGATAGAACGGAAGTGACACCAGTTGGAAAGATTTGCATGATGACCTAGTTCGGTGGTCTGGTATCTATCCCTGAGTTCAAGGTAATCTCCCTGGACACCACCTACAATGAGTTTATGGGTAGTCCATGGCTTCACCTACATGCGGTGGTCCCTTCATCGTATCACCAGTTCCTGAAGGACTCCCTTAATGGTCTAGTGGGTATAATCCAAGGTGAAGTGTCCCCCTTTTATTCTTGCGAAGCCTGCCACCCGGATGGTAACTATTACCATACCAAGGACAAGTAAATTCAGGATAACGAGGTTTAACATGCTACGGCTGTGACTGACCCGTCGACAGACCTGGATGATGCCTACATTTTTCTGATCCACCGATTGGAGGCTATGACCCCAGAAACGGGGAAATTATTTATTGTTTTTGGAATGAGGTGGGAACATTCCCAAGTACATGAAACTCCAATATTTCATGTTGTATTCCTACAAAAATTAGGCTCGAGTGATGCCAAAGCCCCCTACCCCCATAATGTATCGGGATGTCTGCCCCATGGCAACAAAAATACATC
This sequence comes from Viscum album, assembly GCA_963277665.1. Taxonomy (NCBI): domain Eukaryota; kingdom Viridiplantae; phylum Streptophyta; class Magnoliopsida; order Santalales; family Viscaceae; genus Viscum; species Viscum album. The sequence continues at coordinate 194,178,692 of OY728122.1, forward strand.
ACAAATTCTTGTTTCACTAGTCAGGGGTAATCCAGCTTAAGATGACATGAAACTATAGCTTCGATATTATCATGTGTGTCCCTTTGGGCCGAATACCAGATGAGATCGGGTCGACATCCTTCATCGTTATGGTTTCGACTGTACATGAATTCCTCGATGCTGTGTCTACCACCGTTCAGGCTGGCACCATCTTCCCATCTGGATCTTTTGACTCAGAATAATCTCATCCTATCAATGATCCCTCTTTTATAAGATAATTAAAATATTAGGAAGATTCACCACCCACTTTTGAGGAGGGTTTTTCTTTGATAGTTGATGAACTTGTACATGTGAACCTTGATAGCGGGATGGATCTGAAAACCACACTGATCAATGCCTCTGTTCCAGTCAAAGAGTAAAAATAGTACATGGACATCATGAAGAAACATCATGATGTATTTACTAGAGTTATAATGAAATTCTAGGACTATATCCTCATGTATCCATCCACCACCTTGTTCTTATAGAAAATCACAGTGGGTTCCAACAGCCTTCTAGAAAGATGCACCCTTCTCACGGTTCCATGGTTCAGGCTGAAGATGATAAGCTCATCAAAGCAAATTTTTTCAAGGAGTTACACAACCCTATAGAGTTATCCAACATTTTTCCAATTGGGAAGAAGAGCAGATAGATCTAGGTCTGTATTGTCTTCCATGATCTCAACTATCACTATTCTAAGGATGAATTTCCTCTTCTCGTGTCATAGTTGTTGATATATACCACCTCTGGGTTCTAGGCTTTCTTTTTCATGGATGGGTATTCCTAGAATAACTAGATTTGAATGTATACTAATGATGAATAGTCTAAAACCTTTAGGGCACCACAATGTACTTTCTACTACTATGTAATACCCGTAGGTCGAAATAATGTAGGTGCCACCTATTAGTGTGTCATGCATCATATATTTAATCCGATTATTGGGACATTGGTGGAATTCTATGTGGACGATCTGGTGGTAAAATATTTCTAGCGTCAGGGCCATCTCAAAGATCTTGAGAAAGTGTTGGGCTTCCCCCATTCTCGCCATCTGATGCTAAACCCATTGATGTGTGACTTCGATGGTCACCTCTAGAAAGTTTGTCTCCTTCATTTTCTAATATAGAGTCATCGAGAATGATCCCCAAAAGTTTAAATCCATCATTTAGATGTCTCCTCTGAGCAACATTTGCGAGCTTTGGAGATTTCAAGGCCAATTGGCCTTCATACGCCGGTTCATTATGAATTTGGCCGACAAGTGTAATCCCTTTTACTGGTTAATGAATATGGGTAATGTTAATCAGTGGGATGAGGAATGTCTGACTACTTTTCAAGAAATCAAGAAGTACCTTCTATAGCCTCTGGTTCTAATTCCACCCATTTGCAGAAGGTCACTGGTCCTTTTTGTGACAACCCTCGAACGTTCTCTGGGCCCCCTTATCACCCAGAAGAGAAACAAAGGAATGGAGAATAGTCTATATTATCCCAGCTGCATACTCCTAGATAATGAGACCAAATAATCCCCTATCGAGAAGAGATTCCTTGTGTTGGTATTTGCAGTGAAGATATTGGGAAATTACCTGCAGCACCATGAGATATAGCTAATGTCCTGATTGGATCCTCGGAAGTACATCCTGAACCGCCCCATGATGGAAGGATGTCTATCTCTATGGGAAGTAATCCTTTAGTAGTTCGATATCAGGTTTGTCCTCCATAAGGCTATTAGAGAGACATCCATTGGAAGTATTCCTTGACACCCATACTTCTCCTACATACCAGTCTCTATATAATTATTTTGATGATGATTCATTCCTCCCAGAAGAACAAGTTGTTCCATTTTAGAAAATTGACTTTGATGGTGCTTCTTGAATCCCTATGGGCAAAAGAATCAATGACCCTAGACTCAATAGAGTGGGCCTCTATATCATCTTCATCATGGCAGAACATGTCATTCTTCCATATTCATTGTTGTTGTCAGAAGGCTGTACCAAAAATGAGGTTGAGTACTAGGAACTCATCACTGGCCTCAATATAGACCTCGAGATTGATTTTATCATATTCATATTAAAGGTGACTATAAGCCAGTCTTCAAGCAGATCCATGGTGACTATGTTATCAGGAATTTATAGCTCATACAACTTCTGGAGTGAACCCTCCAGAAAATGGCCTCATTCCTATCTCAGCCAAATGTTACCCATGTCTCTTGATCCCAGAATGGTTGAGATGTCACCTTGTCCAGCCAAGCTGCATCTCTTACGAAGCCCAGTCAGGATGATTTGATTATCCATGTGGCACACCGGTGAGTCATCGCTCTCGTTGCTCTAGATGACATGGATATCCTACAATTAAGCTACATCACAACCAGTGCCTCCATGTTAGGACCCCAAGTCCCCCTAATGTAGTTATGGAAGTGTATCATGACTGGAGGAACCCCTATTTCAAGTACCTCCAAAATGGTAACCTTCTAGAAGATCGAGTTGAGCGTGAGAGAATTTGGCGCCGCACATTACCATTTACTCTCCAGAGTGGTCATGGTATTTAGAATATCCTCTACAAGAAAGGGGTTGATGGGGGTTATCCTCCATTACATTCAAGGTGGTGAGATTTTTCAGGGCATGTTGGATGTTCATGCCAATTCGTAGGAGACTCATCATACCAGTCCAAAACTATCCCACCACGTTTAGAGGTTGGGGTATTTCTTGACATCCATGATATGTGATTGTATCGAGCATTCCAAGAGGTGTCATGTGTTCCAAATACATGATAACATTGTGCATTGATGGCCAGAGGCTCTCCACACTTCCATGTACTCTTGGGCCTTTTTAGTCTAGGGACTCGGTGTCGCGGGTCCATATCCACCAGCAATGGATCGCCAGTGCAGATTCATCCTGACCGCTACAGATTTATTTTCTAAGTGGGAAGAGAAAATTATTATCAAGGAGGTCAAGTCCCATTCTATCATTGAATTTTAGATCTCAAAAATCATCTATCAATTTAGAGTCTCTCACGACGTCCCCACCGATAATGGCACCAACTTCAAGGAAGATTAGTTGAAGAAGTTGTACACCAAGTACAACATCCATTCTTACCATACATCCAGAAATCACATGGAAGGAAATGGGAAGATCGAGTAGTTCAACAAAAACCTCTCTAACATCTTGAAAAAGATGGTTTTTCATAACAAGATTATTTGGATGGACATGTTCCCCAACGCCCTCTGTTCTTATTAGAAAATGACTCATAATTACACAATGGTCACCCCATATTATCGGGTCTATGGAATAGAGGATGTCCTACACATAGAGATTAAATTTCCTACATTATTTATAGATGTATATGGATAGATAGAACAAAATATGGTAGATTAAATCTATCTATATAAATTGGAAATGCTTGATGAGAACATGCTTTGTGCCTAGCACAATCTGGAAATCCATCAGAACAAGATAGCCAGAGCTTTCAAAAAGAGAGTTTTCCTCCACTCATTCTTACATGGTGAGTTGTTGTGGGCCTTGAGAGAACATATGATACCTGGTAGGAAACCACCCAAGCTAGATCCCAAATGGGAATGACCATACATCATTCACAAGGTTTACCTGAATGGTGCATACTCCCTGGTCACCATGGATGGTGAGTGTATAAATACTCCCACCAAAGCCATATATCTCATGAAATATATTGCATGAGTAAACTAGTAATACATGAACTTAAAATTTAATGTACTGCATGACATTAAACTTCATTTCTATCCCGCATAATAATAAACTGCGATGTTGTCCGAGATCAAAGACCTTAAACTACGATCTACCCATATCCTTTTTCCCGTAGAATGTTAAACTGTACCTTCAAGAACTATGTATGGATTGATTACCAAACTTATAGGATACATAGGAATTCTCAGATTCCTCGTCTTATAGTCCAAAACCTAAATTCTTCTCTTTGACTATCCCCCCTGGGTGTAGTAATTTGAGAAGATCCCAGATGGTGTAGCATAGAATTCTTTGTTCCCATCATTTCATGGTTACGATAATCACCCAATGTGACTCTCCTCATTCTTCTATCATTCCTCATCCTCACTACATGATGATAAACTACATGGAACTTTCAGAAATACGTATGGCATGATTCCCATCATTATGAGGTACATAGGATCACCCAAAAATTTCATCGGTAGCCCCAACCCCCGACTTCGGGGTCACTCCTTGAGTCGAAACACATGGAGTGGTGAATGAATTTTCCCCAATTCACATTGAGTTCATAGTTACTGCACCGTGTATCCCTATCCCAATATATCTTCCCCACTTTCTTCATCATGCATGACATTAACCTTCACAACCACATACTGGCTTCACACACTCCCTTTATTTGGATCTTTATCATCTTTCACATCTAAATGGACCCCCGAAGGACATGGATGATAGGTTCAAGGGATCTCCTGGCATTTTAGTCGAACTTCCTCAAGGATCTCAAACAAAAAACTGAAAGAAGTCTTGAGTTTCAAATATGTTCAGTGGTTGACACCCATTTTTAGTTCTCATTTCAGTTCATAGGATGTGAATTTTGGGTTTTGAAGGTGGTCAATAGTTATCCCCCATCATTTTCACCACCCCTATATGTCCAAAAATTTTGGTCCAGTGATTCGTTTTGTCCTACTATCCCATCAAACAAAATTATGCCTTGGTAGAAGTATTAACCAAGTCAGGGTCAACCATTCCTACTCCATGTCCCTCATTTCCATACCCTTATATGTTGGGGAGAGGCTGATCCTATTTCTTGTTTCCCACACCGATCATTGCTCATGTAGGGTAAGGAGTTTTTGTATGAAAATACCTGAATATAGGGTCAGGTATCTGTGTACAGAGCCCTCTATCCTTAAACAAAGAACACCATCATCCTCACCACAAGATGTTAAACAATGAATTGGCTAGGACTTCCTATCTTGGATCCCTAAAATGTTTTGTCCCCTGGTTGAAGATCTCATTTAGGATTATACATTGTGGTATGGGATAATGTTCTCATTCACGTCGGGTTACTCACTCTGCCGTACATATCCCTTGTTGAGATACCTTGCCCCTATCTCATCCTTTCCACATGATGTAAAACTGCACAACATCCCCCAGAACTATGTGTGTACCTATATATCTATATATCTCTTCATCCCCTTCTCGTACACTAATCTTTTCGAGTCATCTTATCTTAAGTTGGGCCCCTCGGCCCTCTTTGGCATTTCACCAATGTGACCAGGAGCACTTTGGTTTAGGACCTAGAGTGTTGGATTTTTCATAGGCATGTTATCTCTCATCCTTAGGCTTCATCCTCCCCTTCATTTAGGATTTCATCATATTTCACACCTAAAAGGACCCACGAATGGCATGGATGCTCAGCCCCAATTATCTCCTACCATTTCGGGCCAACATCCTCGAGGATAACGAATGAAAAATTGATACAAGTCCCACGATGTGAATATGGTCACCGGTCGACATTGATTTTTTGTTCCCCTTTCTGGTCAAATGATATAGATGCTGTGTTTCAAATATAGTCAATATTTATCCTACATCATCAATCCAACCAATCAAGCCTTAAATGTTAGTTGCATGATTATTTTCATTTTACACTCCATCATGTCCAGGTGTAATTTTGACACTTTTGGTACTAACTATCAATGTGCAATTGTGTGTTAGGAGGACAGTACCAATGTGAAGCTTCATTCAAGGCTCCACACCTATTTACCCTTTTTTATTCAATGTGTTTCCAATAACTTATCTTCCCTTTTTTCCCACATCGCGCATCGCTCACGTGGGATTAGGGATTTGTTCAAGGATTGCATCGTTTGGAAGAGTCTCTTTTCTCTATTCTCCGAGCTCTATGACCTCAAACTAATATCTTTCTAAACCTTTTCTCCAAGGAATAAGAACCACATCCTCTATAACTATGTACAGCTTGATCCCCATCCTCATGGGATATGTAGGAACACTTGGGAATCTAGTCCTCGGGTCCAGCTTAGGTTCCACTAATTACCTCATCTCTTCTGAATTTTGTCCCTAACTTTCATAGGACTGCATGGTGTGGTGTGTATGGGTTATGTCATCATTCACATTGGGTTTTCAGTAGCCATACCAAGTACTCCCTTCATGAAGCTAGTCTCTCATACCTCTCATCCTTGGCATAAGATGTAAAATTGTATCCTTGGAACTTTGTATTTTTTGACTCCCATGATCATGGGATATGTAGGTCCACCTAGATGCTTCGTTCTTGGGTCCAACACCATATGAGTGACATTTTGTAGCCCCTTGGACCAGGGTTTCTTCCCTGGAATAGTGCATGGTGTGGTGTGGAACTCTTCCTCACTCATGCCGGATATTCTTTATCACGCCATACACATTCCCCACTAAAATGTTGTTTCTTCTGTTCATGAACAAGCCATTTGTCATTAAACTATACTGCCTAGTCTCACATGACATTAAACTATTTTTTTCTTATTGTATGATGTTAAAATGCATTGGTTGGTCCTATAATATGACTGTAATCTGTGGCACTATCTTTCTAGCTACATGATGAAAAATGGCACTACGTTATGATTTTCTCACGCAAGGGGACATCATGTTTGGTAGAGGTTATCCACCATAACATTTTTCAATGCCTTCACATGGATTTATTCTTATATAGATTACTAGAATCTCAATCATAGGCTTATCGCTTCACATAAAAAACAGAAAACCACATCCATCATAATGAAAAAACAAGATCTATCAGATGCCGCCTCTTTTGGTGCTTGGGCAAGGCCCACGTGATAGTATTGTCCATGGAATTGATACCCTAAAATTCCCCTTCTAGAACAATTTTTGTCTTGATTCTCATATTCATGGGGTACATAGGAATTCTTGGGCACTTTTCGTTGATCCAAGTCCAACTTTACTTTTTTCCCTGAACCTAAAACGTCCTTAGAGAGCACATGGTGTGATATGGACTCCAACCGTCCTCATTCACTTTGGGTTTTTCAATTACCTCACTGCATGTATCCCTCCCTTCTTTCTATTTATGGTCTAATATCTAAGACTATTAAACTAAAATCTGAATGTCCTTATCGCAGACCACCAAACTACATGACATTATCCAAAACTGCGTATGGTTTGATTCCCATCTTCATGGGATATGTAGGAATGTCTAGACATTATGTCTACAGGTCCAGCCCCAAGAATCTTAAATACTGCCCCTTTTTTATCTCCATGGCCCAAAATCTATTGGAGGCTTATGGTGTGGAAAGAACCTCTTGGGTTCTCATTCGTGTAAGGTTTTTCGAAAACTGCACCATTTTTCATCCTTGTCTCTTCCCAGCCCGGTCTGAGTTCTATGACCCTAAACTAAGATCTCTCTGTGGGAACTGCGTATCGGGTTCGACTACTTTTCCACCATGTGAGCATTTCATTAAATCTGGTTCCCTCTTAATGGTCCACTCTATGACCATAATCTTGGATCATGCGACCCCATGACCTTTGTCCTTGTAAAGGGATTAGAATACCTCTATTTGATACATCTTATTGTTGTACTCAAATGAATCATGACAAAGAGCCATAAGTGTGGAATTTTGTCATAGAAATTCGTTGAATTCATGTCCAGGATTCATGATTACATTATTTGGATCCCCATCCTCTTCCATGTATGAAGGGAACCCATTTAAGGCCTGGTCTAATGACACATTGGCTCACCTACCGTCTTGGGCCAACGCCCCTAAAGACCTCAGTAAACATTTGCGACGGGTCCTGTGTTTCAAACATGGTCAGCTGTCAACCCTCATTTTTCTATCCCCATTCTAGGATATCGCGAAACAGATACTGTGTTTTGTATATATTACGAAGTTATCCTCTATATTCACTCTGATATCATCATGATCCAGATAATGGGAATCATGATTCACATCATTCCACTCCCACATGTTCAGGTAGAATTCCAGCATGCTCGTTTATACCTCCTCCCCCCACATGTATATGAATTAAGAAGGTGGGTAAGTAGTTATGGAACTTCACTCACCTATTGGACCATCACTCCCCATGTGCGCCAATATGAACCACAGAAATTCCATCACTAGTACTTGTTTCCCAAATCGAGCATTACTCACGTGGGAATAGTAGTTTTGGTGGGATGTGTACTGGTGCAGTTGTGCCATGCAGGCTTTTCATCATGCATGGTGTTATATTGCACTACTAGAACTATGTTCGGCTTGATTCCTATTCTCATGGGATAAATAGAAACATCCAAGCAATTCCCATTGGCCAAAACCCCATTTCCTTTATACTATGTGAACTATACTCACTATAAGACATTTGAACTACGTGTTTACCATCCTTATTGGTATGACATAAAACATTAGAGCATTACAGGTCCATAACAAAGAGGTCTTGTCTGGAAGTATGTTTGATACCTAATCATATTGAGACATCCACCCAGTGGGTTTCCACCATGGTGGCGTAATTACAACAGTTCTTCATTAAATTCGAACAACCCATAACTCCACCCTCCATGCTTTGCATGTCATTTATTTGGGCCCTCGTCCTATTTCACATCAAAAGGAACACCCTAATTGTATGGATTTACGGCTTATGGATCACATACTATTCTGGGACAATGTTATGGAAGACAAATGGAAGAAATTTTGATCCAGGACAAATGATTTGAAAATGGTCAACAGTTATCCTTCATTTTCACTCCACCCCCAAAGTGTTAAGATTTTTAGGTATTGTAATTCACACATTCCGCTCCCCTATGTTCAGATTGATTCTAAAACCCCTTCCATTACCCCGCTCATGCAGAAAGCACATTGGGAAAAAGGGAATTCGACTATTCTGAGAAAATTATCCTCCAGTTATACCTCACTCTTTCTTCTTGGAAATCTGTATTGGTTTTTCAAACCATGGATGCTCATTGCTTGGTCGGCACTCTCATATTCATATTGAATAATGAAGTAGTCATCTATTGTTTCTCACATTGGGCACAACCCACATGATCTTAGGGATTGATCACTGGATATTTCACGAATGTAATGAAAATTCAATAAAACAAAAAAATAACCGAACTCATGCATGAAGCCATCATAAATTATCAATGCATGATAATACATTAAAAAAGTTTACATACATTACAACACCCAAGGATCATCCCCTCCTATGGATGGGTTGACCTCTCGAATAGAGAATTCTAGCTCTGCCACTCTCTGGCTTTTGGAGTCTAGGATCCAATGTCACATGTTTTTCTCCCTCTCCTCCTCATCAACGATGGGGTGTAGTTCATTATCTATGATCCAAGCTGGATCCTCTTTGGTTTGGATGATTTCCATCTCCTCAGAGGTTCTCTTCATCTATTCTTCGGCCTCTACCAATTGGGCCTTTAAGCATGATATGATACTCGATTGTGCATCAATGAAGGTGGAGTGCTCGTTATCCCACTCCATCAATAGTTGGATATCATCTTCAACTTCCTGGAGCCACTTGACATTCACCGATTTCCTCCACTTCCAACTTACACCAAGGCCAAGATCATGGTTCTAAATTTTCTCCTCCATGAAGTCTACAATTATCATATGAGGGAATTGGGAATCCACTCCCCCAGTGCATAGCTCACACATTTGGGGTTTAATCCTCCCTATCTAGTCTATCCATTGAATTTGAGGAGTTTCCCTGATGAAGTGCTCGATCAGCTTCCATGACCATAGATGGACGATATTTCTATCATCTTATTCAGAAGTTGTCTCATCCCAGTTCGTGGGGTTGGCATGTTCATATGTGGGGAATACCTCTAGAAACTCATTAGCAGGGTCTAAAATCGGTGTGAGGTTGGATAGGTTATGATATATGTCATCTAGTTGATCATCGTTGTGAGAATCCACCTCAATGATTTTTGGATCGGTCCTGCTGATGGCCTCACCTGTGATCAGTAGTGTTGCGGTTTGGTCAGATTAGGCATCTGGTTCCATTACCATAGGTGTTCCCATGGGAAAGGTAGTTCCAAGAGCTCCGACCAACTCCATAAAGGTGGTCCACACCATTTGAATAACTGTGCATACAAGAGGCACACAAACATCAGTTGTCCTTATCAATGGATGACAGTTACGAATTCTATGATGATGAATACGTACAGATATCAAACAGTTGGCCTCTCTTTTGAATGTCTACCTTATGAACCCCGAGGTGTTTCCCTCCATATATTTTTGGGACATTCGAAGGCTCAGGGAGGACCACCTTGGGTGTTGAGACCCTGATTGGCATGATGATTTTCATAACCACAAGCATGGGTCCCAACATTCCCACAGCTGCATTTACTATCGAGAAGGATGATATTTTTCATATGAGATCCTCCTTCATTGGTCAAATTTTAGTTTATAAGTCCTAAACGAGCCTGCTGGAGACTATGGGGTAGTAGTTTAAGGTTTACCTCAAGGGCCTCCACAAACTCTTCTAACTCCAGGTCTAAATTCCCAACCTCAACCACCTCCAGAGGTCTCCCTCCATCAGCCTCCTCCCCTAGGAGGACTCTTCTGATTCTTCTAGCAGAGGGCAGAGCTCTCTAAATTTGGAAACTGACAACTGCAGAGGGGTCGTTCGATCAAACACAACCATTAATTGATTATTTATTAGGATTAGAGGACCCGGTGAGTGCATAATGTCCTCTATCTCGGTAAGGTACTACTCCCCCTCTGCCTGGGATACCGAATATCCAGCCTTGACAGAACCAATCCCCAAAAAATTAATCCAGAGGTGATTCAGATGTTACCACACCTAGAACAGGTTGAGGAATTGTCTGTTGATATCCCAAATGTACCAAGACTGTGGGAAGATAGTGTTCCCATGCATTTCTATATACCGCAACCACCTCCTTGGAGACTGTGTGGTAATCCTATGGAATCCCCTAGGTGGCCTCCCCTCTATATAAATTTTCTCTTCTGGGACCGCCGGGTCGGCCACTGCTTCCTGCCTCTCGATTGGTGTGGGTCTCACTGCCACGGTATCCTCACACTCATGGTATGTCCTCACCACCTTTCGGCCCTAACCATGAGGTTGGGGAGGCACTCCGTCACTTACATAGATGGTCGGATACTTCAACATTTCCTCAGAGTAGGCTGCCTCCCAACTCTTGACGCATTCCTTCACCGACCCATAAATAGCTGTGGGTTGAGGCATCTCATTTCGCAACTTCCCATCCTCCAGTGTGAAAATGAGCCACATTGGTCTAATCATAACTGTTTGGTCCTCATTGTGCACTCCAATGTAGACCCACGGGGTCAGCTGCTGCATGCACCAGAACTGACACTCGAAGTGGTGTGTGGTGTACGACTCGCAGAGAGGCCTGCAGTTGACCCGTGCCACCTAGACTCCACCCAGAAATTCCATGAGGTAGGACCAATGCTCTTCCGTTCCCTAGTAATCATTAGTAAACACACCTATTGGCAATGAGAATCAGTGGATTTTGAAATCGTCTGACTTCTAGATCTAGCTCAGAACCAACTGCAGGATCATCGTGGTTTGGAAACACCGCACTTTGTTCAAAATGGATGGTCTTAAGATCATACCTAGGGTGGAAATGGGGTTTAGATATTCATAGATACCCCTAACATGTACTGATATCCACCCGTACTGATGATGGGATGACCCGCATATTCTCTTTGGATTATTCCCTTCTCGGATGTGCCCAACACATTATACAGCATGGCGAGCATAGAGATTCCTATGTTGACCCACTCCCCTATCTCCAATGCAGACTCCATGATGATTGTGCTCAATCACATAGCCATGTTTATGTCCCTAATTGTCATAATCCATACACAAATAAGCAATGAGATGAATGAAGCCAACATAACCACCAATTTCTGCTTAGTAGTGACACTGAATCCCCACGTCTTCCAATGGCTATCCTCTAGGAGTCACCAATATGATTTCTCCTAACCATGGTGAACCCCCTTTGTGAATTTTATAGGCCTCATGTGAAATTTTATATCTTCAGGGAAATTTAAGAACAACTTGAAAAACCACATAAAGTGGACATCCCTCAACGACTTCTTGTCCTCCCCCGACAAATGGTCCATCACTGCCTTTTCGAGTGGAGAAATCGGCTTCTGTTCCTCCCATGTGTTCTAGGAAGGGAAGAACTCATCAAAAATTTCTTCCAATATCGGGAACCCGGAGATTTGGTGCAAGTCCCAGAGGCCGGTACCAACCTACCCATGGTGAAGATGAAAGGTATCAGTCCTCGGTGACCACCTATTTAGCTACTCCAGCATCAGCTACTTCGATTGGTAGATGTGAAATTGGGAAGCCCATGCTGCCTCATATTGGCCCACTTGCCTATGCTCCACCCCTAGCTCCTCGCATAAGGGTCCAAACCAGTAGTCACATTCCCAGTCGTCTGTGATGTTTTCGCCTAGGTGCAAATCCCACTCATTTGTCCACCCCATCTACGGGTTCTGCATGGACACCTTCAGAATGTTGTGGTAAAGTGGGGGGGGGATGTCTCTAGCTGAAATTCCTTACTGTCAATGTTATTAACTTGGTTATACAAGAAATCATTATAGACGGGTGTGAAATTATTCCATGTATGTCTGTCAGCTACCCTAAACCACTGGTGCTGGCAGGGCATACTCCTGAACCAGTAGGCCGGCTCATCGTTGATCACTTCGGAAATGAAAACATCATTCCCCAGACCGAAGCCATATAGATGAATCCTTTTCAGAGTGGGTAGTTCTTCTGACCCTATGATTGCAGCTCCTCTAGTGACACATGGTCTAAATGGATCCATACATTCTCTCTGATACCTATGTTTTTTTTCAATTCCTTCTATTGGGAATAATCCCCAAGGACTACCTGGAATCTCCATGATTATCCATTCAGTCTTCATGTTATTTGAAATTTTTTCTGGAATTCAGAGATCGATCATGAATCTCAATCACAAATCTTAATTGAGAATCTTGATTGTAGTGACATGTCACAGATATCTTCCACAGGCCTCACAGACGCAATCTATGGATGGAAGACTCGCGAAGTTGAAGGACTCGTTGTGCGCCACAAATTAGAAGGGCCCTATTTGCAAAGAGTGATCACATAGAATGAGAAGCATTGAGAATCAAGATCTTAGGCACAAAAATGGAGAGATTATAAAGGAGAAAATAGAGTTTAGCCGCCCCTATTTATAGGTGATGACCCCTTATGATTCGTGGCACGTATGGTCGCGGTGAGATTCAAGGCGCTCTCAAAAGGCACATCTCCACTCTGCATCGCGACTATAAATCTTCTTCATGCTTTAAGATTCATCTAAAATATTTGGTAATTTCCCCTCAGACATCGACCCTCGTTTTCTCCTTAGCACTATGTCCGAAGGGGAGGGATCATTTTTTGGTGCCGAAATATGTGCAGAAGGAATTGACGTGAATAATAAACCCATCCCAAATGGGATTCCTAAAGAAGCCTATTCGTGGAGCCCCTTATCACTATTCTATTCGTAGAGCCCCATAGCACTGCAGTTGATGCAAAGCCGAAGACCCTCTATGGTCACTGTGGAGGAAGTGGTGGGAGGATCTATGGTTACGACCCAATTGGGTGGGAGCATCTCATCGCATAGGGAGCCAAATCAACCTCTTTGAACCCATCAAACTAGTTGGAAGCCTCTTTGAGTGCCACACAGAGCACCCAAGAGTTCTATGCATCAAGGAGGTGATGACCATCAAATCCTTGGTTATGGAGAACTTGATGCAATCTGTGGTGGATCGTGGATTTCCACATGGCTTCATGCCATGATTTCCCTACTTAGTGCCACCCCTCACCAAAAAATAGCAGGCTTCCATCTACTTCATGGAGTACCATATCTTCATAAGGTCCCTTCCTATGAACCCATTTTCTTCAGAAACCCTTATCCCATACAACCCTCTAGGTTTGTACAATGTGATTTCACGTTCCCTTGGGAAGTTCTTTACATTGCATTGATTAGCCATATTCTTCTTCGTATTGGAACGATAATGTCTATTACTTCTTCACATAGCAATGCTAATGTGGCCCCCTTAATGGATCTCTCAACAACTCCCCAACACCACGACATTACTGATTCCTTCCGTTACCCATGGGTGGGTGGGTATCAGTTAGGTAAGTCCTAGTGGTGTAGTGTGAACCCACCCCATCTGAGCTACAAGAAGTTAAACTACCATGTTCCATCATTCTCACAACATGATTTTATACAGTGGCCTCGCCCCATGAAATACAAAAAGGGCACCTTATTTAGGACATTCTCTACACCCACTCATCTCCATGGGAGTGAGATCTTACTCAAACAAAAAGAGATCCCTTTTGCAGGAGTGGTGTCTGTCTGTGGGGAAGTGAAATAATCATGGAGTAAGTCCCTAACTTTTCTTGCGAGAGGTAACACCCTTGCTCCTCCTCTCTTATTTTGTGCCAGTGACCAGAAGAGAGATGGGCACTTGAACCTTTGTTCTTCCATCCCTCCCCCTATGTGAATTTTCTACATTGGGCCTCTATCATGGATTATGTCCCAATCTTCATATCCCTAGGCTTGAAACCACACATATGACCCTTATTCCTCTTTGGGATGCTAAACACGTGTAAGCCCCTTTCCACTTCTCATAGATTCACCTTTCGCAATGTGATTTTCAGGTCATTGATGCCTCCAATTTCTCACACTAAGCATGAATAAATTGGGCTTAGATTAATAATTGACCATGGAATCATTTGTAGGCCTCCGTAAATTGTAAGCCTCAATACACCATTCCGAACTATGTGGAATTTGATCCTTGTATCTTATGAATGGTACGTACAATGCCTCCTTGAGGTTCAATACCAACACCTATTTTTCCCGACCCCTTCTCCTTGGTTCACCTCCGTCTTGCATGACATTAAACTATATCCACCATCCTGAATTACGTGTACATTTATCCTTGTCTCCAAGGAAAGGTACATAGAAAGCATCCCTGTGGTTCAATTCCAACACCCATCGGTCCTAGCCACTCTACAACAGTCCACCCTCATCCCACATGATGTTAAACTGTATTACCCTTTTCATCCTAAAAGATGTTAAACTATAACCATTTGAAC
The DNA here is from genome assembly GCA_963277665.1 of Viscum album. NCBI lineage: Eukaryota > Viridiplantae > Streptophyta > Magnoliopsida > Santalales > Viscaceae > Viscum > Viscum album. The sequence continues at coordinate 194,193,790 of OY728122.1, forward strand.
TCGGTGGGGTTTGATCATTTTCTCTCAGACATGGTACGTAGGAAGCCTCCCTAAGATCCAACCCAAATTGAGGGTAAGACATTGTGTTCCCCAATCGATGGAAATCTATAGTGATCCCCATCCAGATGTAAGTCATTGTATACTCCAATCAACGGTAAGATGTTGTTAACCCCAATTATCAGTAAACCATTGTAGCCCCATCCAGTGGTAAGCCGTTGTAGTCCACAATCGACGGAAATCCATTGTAGTCCCCTTCGCTGGGGCCCACATCTCTGGTCCTCCCCCCAGGAATCAAACCAACTCAGGCTACTAACCACGCCTAATCCCCAGTATACCGTTGGGTCTTTGTCCAATGTGCACACCCAAATTATATACCCCCATCCCAAAAAACATGAACTTTGATTCTATGCCTCAAGGAAACGTATGAATCCTCCATAAGGTTCAAGACCATTACCCATGTCTCACCCTTTTATTACCCTCGATACTATGTGTTTTGAGAAACTCATTCCCCAACCCAAAGGTTCCACTTCCATCAGGACCCATCCATACGTCCATTTTCATTGGTCACCTCCTCAGGTTCCCCATCACATTACCAAAAATGTGGACTTTTATTTCCTGCCATGGGGATATGTTGGAAGTCTCTTTGAGGCTCAATACCAACATCACATTCACCTTTCTGTCAGCTCAATATCATTCTCCATCCACTTTCAACTATCTATATCCATCCTAATTCTTACCAGGGCTGCCACATCCCGATGAGTTCATGTCACCCACTTTCTCGCGATTCCTAACTATAATTAGGTAACTAAACACTTGATAGCCCCAACATCAGTGATCCCTCATAAGGTTGCACCCATTCGGTCCACTCCCATCAGTGTTTTGATCAGTCTAATTCATAACCTCTAGATGTTAAACTCGCGAAAAACCCTATAATAAACATGGGAATCTGAGAAAAACCTCCGAGACATGCCTATGGCATAAAATTCCCCGCATTCCACATGGTATTCCTCGGACTTCCTACAAATAGAGACACCATATCATAAGAGGAATAATCCTAAACACATCATTGTTCCAACATCTAGAAATTCCATCGATGTCGAATGTGACTACTCCCCTGGCTGAAGCTTCCTCCCCTGACTGGACCCCTTGGACTGTCCTGATAGAAGCAGCGTAATTAACCTGTGTCCATGAAGACATGGAACATAGAAGAGTTTCATGAACAACATCTTAAGTCTATGAGGGAGACCCAGACTAGGTAACGAGTTCCAGGGAGTAATCCATAGATGTAGGAACCAACATCCTATCATCCAATTTTGATCAAGGAGAAAACGTCAAAAAATAAGCGATGGATTCTACCCGCCTGTGGAATGTTTGAATGTAGGGAAATAGTTGTGTGTCCTCTATAGACATATGCGGGCCCCAAAAAAATCATCAGAAACAATATGTGATTCTAGTGATCATGTTTTAGGAGAAATTTTGGGGTTAAGGAATGAAATGTGGTTCAAAATGTTATATTATACTAGTACATTATTAGATAATTCTAAATGGAATTTCACTAAAATTATTATGGAATTATTTGATGTTTTTATTACTTTTGATAAGTGTAGGAAGAACACTATTAGATCCAAATTTATTGTTTTTATAGAGAATGTCTCCCACAAGTACCTATTGAAAAAGTGGAAAACCTATGATTTATTAGGTGGATATTATTATTAAGAGAGTTTCATTTTCAAAAGTAAATATATGTATGGTGATAAAAAAATTATTGTCAATTTTTCTAGGATTTTCAACTCAAAAAATGTTTTCATAAGATTCATAAATTATTCATTCCAAAATGAGAATATCTAATAGTTTAAATGAATAAAACATACATGAATACATAATTTTGGAATTTTATTTCAATTGGCGTGATAACAAAGGATCTGATATAAAAAAAATGAAAATATAAATCTAGACCTGAAATATTACTTTTAGGATTACATGTTATAATTTATGTGGTGGGAAGATAGAATCCATCGTAGTTTGGTCCTCGAAGAATACATATTTTCCTTTTATTAGAGTTCCAACAATACATAATGTGAAGACAACCACAGGGATACATATTTTCTTAAAAAGTGATTCAATCATGGTTCTAAGGATCAACACATTTTAAAGATGCTATGATATTATTACTAGATTTTTAGAAGTGAAAAAGTCATGGAAAATATGGTATAAAATAAGAGTTGTCTCAAAAGATAATTCTTGAAGTTAATATATTTTACTTTTGGGGATTGGATTTTATGCAACCATTTTCATCTTCCCATCAGTACACGTTTATTTTAGTGGTTATATACTCTATAAAAAAATTCATTGAGGTATTCTCACATTCTTATTACTATAGTAAAGGTGTCGTGAAATTTATCCAACATAATATTTTTTCTAGATTTAGAGTGCCTAAGTATTTTATCACTATCAATGGAACCCACTTCAAGAACATAAAAATAAAATATTTAATGTAAGAATATTTATGAGTTCATATGACTGTAATTACTTATGACCCTCAATATAGTGGGAATATTGAGGTTTCTTATATAGAGTATAAGTAGATTTTAATGAAATCTTATTTCAGATCAAGAAGGACTGGTCACTAAAATTGGATGAGGATTTTAAGTGATATTTAATTTTATTCAAAACGTCCGTTGGAATATCCAATTTTGGGCTACTATTTTGGGAATCATATCATTTTAATATGACTCGTCAACCAAATTACTTTTGGATTATCAAATATTAAATAATTGATTTTTAATATACAGTAGTGAGATTTCTTTATATAGTTATGTGAACATGGTAGGATTATAATATAATCATATTAATATTATAGGATTTTAAATGATATAAAAAAATACTTTCATAACTCTATCATTCACCACATAAACATTAAAGTATGATAAATTGTTTTTATTTTCAATTATAATAATATTATTTACTATAGAAGGATTAAATCTATGTGTTATAGATCCTTAAAAACAAGTATAGTGTTATTAAATGGAGATATGGATTTATAAGTGAACAGAATAGGTCATTCATAATTAATGGCCAAAGGATCGAATATTTCTTTGAGGGGCATCCAAAGGACTCTGTTCCTTTCTTTCTTTTTTTGAAAATAGGCTTTTCACTATGTCTAACTAAGAACTATAAACTTAGTTATTTATGGGAATCTACACATGGTAATTCATTTATTTTTTTCTTTTTCTTTTTGAGAATAAGAAAACAATTTTATTTTGACCTTTATTTTTGATGTGATGTATCACAATTTTTCAGGAAGAGGTTTCTTTTAAACTAACATGAATAATTTGGAATATTATTCCGATATTTGGAACTGTTATTCACATAAATTATAGTGTCTCTAAGTGTTCATGGAATAAATGTACATACTTTTCAATTAATTTCATTATATAATTTTAATTGATTTCCAGTGACCAAGAGTAACTATAAGCTAGAGAAATGCAAACACAATTTTTTATCCAACAAATCATGTTAATTTTTTTATGTGATTTAATTTCATGGAAGATAACTTAAAAATACAATGTTTAGGTGATGTAATTAATTAAATGGGGGAATGTTTTTCATGTAAGTGTAAAATGGGTTAATGGTTGAACATTTAAGATAAATGTTCTTTATTAAGGGTTTTATTTCATTAATTTAGCATGTTTTAATGTTAATTAAAAATCTAAAAAAAATTATTATTCTATTATTTTTTTGGTAATTTAGTGGTTAAAAAAATTAATTGTTTTGATTCAAAATAGACACACTAAAAAATTCATATAGTTATATATTTTCATTTTGTATCCTTTTTTACTAAAATAATTCCATTTCATATTAATTTTTGAGTTTATTTTGAAATTATTTATAAACTTCATGACTATGTATGATATTTTTTGGAAAATTTAATATTATGACTAAAATTTTATTGTTGTAACTAGATGTATAATTTTTTTACATGTTCTGAATTTAATGTGAATTTTGATATATAGACGATATAATTTTTGACCATCACTATAACACTATAAAAATATTTATAGTAATAAAATTGGGAAAAAAGTAAGAAAAATGTTTTAAAATTCTATATAACAATTATGATCAAAATTAGTGAAAATTTTATTTTAAGTGTGATTCTAGGTTCTTAAAATGTGATAAGTTATAATTTATAGTTTAAATCTGAAACACCCTCAATTTGTTTTCAAAATTCAATGTTTTAAAGCATCACCTAGAAATTTTTGTGGTGGAAATTGTTTCCAATAAATGAAGTATATTTTTTCCCATTGAAGAAACTATTCATTTATTTTCCCTAATGTAATAAATTTGGTTTCATAAATTTGTTTCTTTCTCAAAAACTATGTTTTAGTTAAATAGTGGAAATATGTTTTTTAATTTTTAATGGAATTTCACCTCAATTTGTAATTTAACTAGTATACATTGCATTAAAATAGTCCAAGATTGAACACATAATACATTTTATGATTTTTATTTTTAATTTTTAATTTTTGGATGGGTAAATTATGATTCCTTGTAATTTATTATACAATCTCATCCATACAGTTTTGTCTAATGTTTTTTCTATTAAAATATTCGATTTTGTTCATAATAGAGAAAAATGGATATCTGAATAATTGTAGAAAATGAGTTGATGCCTATTTAATTACTTTAATAAAATTTAAATCCATTCAATTTTAAAAACTATGGACCGTTTTTGATCAATTTTTTTTAAGAAGATATATCATTCATGTCTATATAGAGTAGTCTATATAGGTAAAATTTCTTAAAAATAAAAACTTTGTTAGAAACAAAATTATTTATTTTTAATGATTAATTTTCTTGTAAAGAATTTGATAAATTGGTTTCTTGGGGACATGTAATGTCTTAAGTGTGTTGGAATTTTAGTGGTCTCATTTTGATGATTATTTTCCACATTAATTTTATTAAAATATCATTTTTTATGATGAAAAATACATTAATTGATAATATATTAATTTTGGATATTTTTTTAGTAAAATGTAATTATTACATTTTTTGAATAAATATGAATGATTTTGGTGCTAAAATTTTTATTGGTTCTTTTCTTGAATTTCTATATGTTTTATAAACCAATATTTTAATTTACTATTATGTAGAATTTTTTGAAGAATTATTTTGAGGTGGTTTTCTAAGGGTATTTGGTTTTAAAATTATTATTTACAAATTCTCTATCTTTTATAAATGAATAAAATTATTAGAATGCATTATTGTTTACATTTTATAGTTCAAAATTCATTGATTAATTCTATTGAAGTATAAATTTTGCATTCTGGACTGATAAATTTTCATAATTGTTTTATTATTTGATATGAAATGGACACACACATGTGGGTAATTATGTTCTTGTGCAAGGGTCACATCCAAATCACATAAATGTAGTCTAAGAACTGACATAATGGTCATTGGTCATATGTGTAAGTGGTAGTATACTTGTTTAATGGAACCTCTTAGGATGGAAAGTCATATATGGATAATGGAAACCAATTTAAATATCATATAACATTGTGTAAAGGTGTCATTAAGGTAGTCTGAATTGTGTAAAATTTATGATATTTATTTGAATCCCAATAAGGGTTATGTGACTTGGTGGTTTTCATTTCATCCCAAATAAGGTTCAATTGCAAGTTAATGTGATTTATGATAAAATGGAGAGCCTATGTCACTAATTATTTCCTGATAAATTACATATCACAATTTACTTAATGATCATGAAGATATGCTCAAATCCATTGATGATCTTCTAAACTAGATGAGAATTACTACTGAAGATGGTGAATATCACATGAATCTGGGTTAAGCTGATGATGAGAAACTAAAACTGAGGGAGTATTCAATGAGAGTGAAAGATAATTGAGATCTAATCATTCCTAAATAACTGATGTGGGTTAAATGTTCTATGGGAGACATGTTTTATATTGAAGAATAAATTTATTTCCTTGTTTTCTTAGTTTTTAGTTTCTTTGTTGATGTTGGAAATGGAAGGGAATCGTTGTTTCCTAGTGTTATGGATTCCAAATTTTGTTTCACACTCAAAAGGTGGTTGATTTATTTTATATGGTGAATTTTATTTACTATATCAATAAATTTATTTTACTCCTGTTTTAGGAAGGATACACTGAGTCTGGAAACTCATGTTTAGAATAAAAGTAAGGCTGGTTGTTCTTGAAGATATAGGTGATTCCGTAATGCATGAACCTGATTGAAAATTGTTTAAGAATTTGGATACATGTTAATATTATGTGAAATAGTGTATAGAATAAATTTTAGTGTTTTAGATATATAGATGTTGAGGAGGATGTTGGGATACGATCGAGAAGAGTCCACATAAGGCGGAAAATCGTATATTTGTGTACTACTTACTATAATGTGACATTTGAAAGATTATAATTTAAATAATTTAAAAATAATAATAAATAAATCTTAATTAATATATAGGTCATCTAATAAGTTGATTATAATCCACTTAATGTTATATTTTTTTGGTGACCCATCCATATTCATAATGCATGGAGATGAAATAAAATTCACATTGGGTTTAAGGAATTTTAGAGCGAATTATACTCGATTCACTAGAAGATGATTATGTAGAGTGGTAGTCGCAACATAGATCATTTATAATGGAGGAATAATAATACTATTTGGGATTAATTTAATGAAAAATATCCTTAATCTCATGGGATCCATCATCTGTAGGGGTATATCTATTAAATATTCCATATAAGTGGTTCAATAGGCATGGAGGGAGTGAAATAAGAGACTTGGTAGTGGTTGGAGATAATACATAAATGGGAAAAAAATATCCCCAATAGAGAATCCTTATATCTCCATTTTCCATTATTTTATTTTTTAACTGATTATAATGAATTCAATGATGAAATATATTATTATAATAATTGTTTTCAGTTAAAATAATTAATAATAATTAATATTTCTTTTTTGTTATATCTCTTTACATTATTATTTAATCATTTATTTTACTAGATTATTGTTCGTTAAGATCAAATGAAAATGTGATCCTTGGGAAAAAACGACATCTCACTTAATATTTTTTAATTTAGTGGTATATATAGAATTTAAATCACTGAATTGGGTACTAACCCCATTGAAAAAATATTCTAGTGACATTTTTTGAATATTAGAAACCGAGTTATCCAATTTCTTAATAATAAAGGAAAAAAATTTATCAATAAACAAATAAAATTTCCCCTATCCTTATTACTTGTTTATGCTTCTCCAGGAAGATCATAATGCTAATTGAAACTATTAATATAAGGAAATCAATTATAAATCTAATAGACATGTTGATATAGAAGTAAAAGAATAGGTTAACTGATTGTAGTGATGATTGCGAGGTTATATATGGGAATGAAATCATCCCATTATTTATATTATAGTGGAAAATAATAAAATTAAAAATATAATCATTTGGTAATAATGTATCCGATATATATGATTAATTTTTTTATTATTAGTAACACATTTAAAATATAATAATGAAAAAACAATAATGTATGTAATAAAATATAATATTTAACTAAAATACTTATTTATTAAAAAAATATTATTCTAAATACTATTATTAATGTATTTATAAAATTAAAATATATATTTTAATATAAATGGAATGATAAAATTAAAAATATAATAAATCATTATAATAGTAATCATGGATGATTATTTAATATAAATGTGGTATTTTTTAATGGAATATATTTTAAGGTGTCATGTATAATTAGGTAATCTCTACTGATGAAAGGTCTTATATAAATATATTTACAATATTCATAATAAAATAAATTAAAATATATCGAATAGTTATTAATAGGAAATTATTAATAATAATTTTATTTTATGCCTAAAAATTGATTTTTTTAAATCATTTTTATGCAATTTGTGAACTTAAATTAAAATCAATTTTAAACAACAATATAAGTTTAATATAATAAGGTTACATTAACATTTTTAATTAGTATATAAATAATGGGTAATATATTCATTTTTAGTTTTTATATATAAATTAATTTAATAATTAAATATTACGTACAGCGGTAAAATCAATATTTTTCAATGATTTATAATTTTTAAAAAATGAGGTCATTTAAATAAATAAAATTGACTTATTTTACGATTATAATATGATTATTAAACATAAAAAATATATACGAACAATCCTATTATTTTTAATTGAAGGTAAATGAGAAAAAACACATAATGTATTGGTATAAATTTATATACAAAATATAGTTTGTTTACATCTTATGTTTTATTTTGAAGTTTAATTTTATCATATTAATAAATTGAATTATGTTAAATAGAGTAAAAATTTATAATCATCATATTCAAATTTTTCAATAATATTTATATATTATTTTTTTTAAAATAATAATTATCATAGTAAAAATTTAATCGAGGTTAATATGTGTAAAAATAGGTAAATTAATGTAGAAAATATTTTTATAGATGAATATGAAACTTATACCTTATAAAATACCCATTTTAGGTATTAAATTCATACCCACATGTCTCACCAACAATTATCTACCAGAATCCCACGTGATTCAATCTTTACCCCACACTTAATATTAGTTTATAAGGATAGGTTTAACATATAAAACAATCTCACATCCAACCACTTAAGTACACTCTATTAGTTATAATTACTCTTGAATCCCAACCCATTTTACTTCTACTAAAAATATTTTCCACATTCAGTGGATCCTAGATAAGAGAAAAATTCCCAAGTTCTCCATTTCCAAGAGTCCCTCTAAAGGAAGAATCAAGTCCTCAACATGGGTAAATTTTGTAATAAAAATGTTCATCGTTATATTTAATCACCAAACTTATTCTAATCAAAATAATATAATGAAATAAGAGTTTTTATTATAATTATATTATATTATATTGATATAATAACCACTATATATCGCATTAAACCTATAATAAAATGAAAATGGAAGTTGTTTTTCCCCCTAATTTACCCTATAGTTAGAAGAAGTTATTGAAGTACGTATAGGGATTGAATCCAGAGGGACCAAAGAAGAAAAATATAGACACTTATATTTGATAGAGGATTGACTATATAGTTTCCAACTATGGTGTTGTTTGTAATTGTGAAACTAAAATAATAATATTCATAATATAATTGATTTAAATTTAAAAATTATACAACTATATTTTTAATGGAAATAATTAATATATATGGTTTGAAACTGTGTTTTTGTTAGGATTAGAATGGATTTAATGGTTTTTCATTTTATTCTTCGTTCACTAGTTCAAGAGGTACCCAATCAATGAGATAACTCCCTAATATAATTCTCTAATTTAATCCATACACAATTTACAGGATAATCACCAATGAACATTGAGGATCGCATTTATGGTCACTCTAAATAATTGGATCATACTAGCACTCAAAATGCAATGTCATTAAATTTGGTGAAAACAATGAAGGAAATAAGGATATAAATGGAGCTGTCCGACCATAGAAAAAATTTATGAATTTAAAAACATCATATAACATAAAATAAAAACCCAAGAAACATTCTATAATAAATCCAAAAAATTATTAACCTTCCATTTATTCAAGGAACTCAATGGGAGGTCGAAGTCGACTTAAAGAATATGGAATGATGAAGTGAAAACAAAGAAATAAAGACCACCGCATCATTGTGTAATGAATCTCAAAAAAGATGTTTTGAATATCATCATGACATAAAGAAATGGAATCACCTTTATATTAATAATAACATCAAAGTTGAATAATAATTAAATTTATTAATAAACTAAAATTATATGAAAAAACTTACATGATAGACTTTGAACAAGTGATTACAAAATGAGAGGAAAACATTATAATTAAAATAATAGACATTGATACCAAATCCCTTCACCACCAAATACATATTTAATCATATTATGATCCTTATATAAACCCCCTAAAAATAAATTCCCTCCAATTTAATTAGAATGGTAAAATATGGGAGACAAATTAAAGAACATTGGACTTTTCAACTCTAACAAAACATTAGGACAAGATTCATACCCCCTCCCAGAATGAAAATAAGTAATTTAATATGGTATAATATTTTATGGTAGTAGAAGATAAATATATTCTTATAGTATTCATATAAATTATATAAATATTTCATGAAAATTGGATCATCTATTCAGACATTATGATTGAAATAGTGGGCATGTTTTATGGGCCTTTAAATCTGGACAACAATATAAATATCAAAATGGGATCCTTGAATTTCCTTGAAAAATTCAGAATTGGCTCTGGACACAGTGGAATTAAATTATCACAATAATTTTATATTTTTAAATTCAAATTTTCTCCTTCTTTGAAATTGATTTTTGGGATCCACATTTATTTGATGTTCTTAAGACCCATTATGGTTTGTCTGAAATTTCTATGTTCATTTCCAAATATCCACATCTTCCTTGATATTTCATACATTAATCCTAAAATATAAAATATTACAAAAAATATTATAAATAATAACCCAAAATATCAAATTAAAATAATTAATAAATGTTTTTACAAAAAATAGATGATTAATTTGGCCCAAATATTAAATTTAAACAAGAATTTAATATTTGATGAGAAATGGAGTTTAATTTATAAAATTAACTAAAATTATTTTTTATGGAGTTTAAAACATGTTACTATTAAATATTAACCATTTATTATTTTCTTATTTAAGTGTCTAATCACACCCCCCAAATTGAGGTTTTATAGTCTCAAAAAATAATTATCTCAAAATATGAAATTGAATTACCTTTTTAAAGAACAATTTTACCTTCAATTCTAATCCAAATACATCATTACAAACTATTATAAAACCTTTATAATCAATTTAACTGAAGATCAGATCACAAAATTATACCAAGCCCACGACCATTCATTTGTTCAAAATCATCACCACATTTCATAAAATCTCAATTAAGCATGATGGACTATTGTGTATCTTACAATAAATGTGGACAATTTTCTTATTCAATGGTACTAAATGGATTATCTAGGTGGGAATCAAATTATTCATTAAGATTAACATTAAAAAAATCATTTCTTCATTTTTATTGTTTTTTAACCATAATATAGATAAATACAAAAACACTAGGAAAAAATACAATGGAGTCACAATCACTACGATTTTAACACCACAAATTTTTTATACTACATACACTAAAATAAAGTTTCAAAACAAAAATCTAGGGAAAAAAACTATGTATTCACTATCACCAAGTACCTAACACCACACATTTTGACGAAAAAGTTCTCTACATAATCATTATTTCAATTTTTTTGGATATTAAAATTAAACTAAAAGTGACCCCATACCCCATGCTATGATAAAATATTCCCATGAACTCAAACATACATGCAAAATCCATTGGATGTGAATTATGTCATTTTTAATAAAATGATGAAAATATACACATTATAAAATCCCATAGAACCACTTCAATTTTCAAAAAATTTGACCATGAACATAAATGTGCATTAAAATCATAATGAAGGAATTAAAAATCATTTGACATTCATTTTTCACCATTAAATTTGTAAATTTTTGCATGTAAGTATGATGAACATAATTTTTTCATGGAATTGTGTTTTTTATTATATAAGACAATTTTTTTCAAAATCAAATATTTTCACTCCCCCAATATAGAATGAATCAATCCTCAACTTTGATAGGGAAGAGAATGGAGATATTAAAATTGGGAAGAAATATGGGGAGATTTTATTTAAAATGAAATCATTGAACAAGACCATTTGGTTGGTATTTGAAGAACCATTAAAAAGAAAATTTTCATGTTAGATTCAGGTCACATAAAGAATCCTTATAGATGATTGATGGATGATTATGAAATTTATAAATAATGGGTTTTATTTTAAAAAACTAAAATTGTACAGCTATAGAATCTCACACACAAGAGACACTATATGACATTGGAAAAATCAAGGGGTTCCCTTCATAAAATAAAACACATAAAATAAAATAAAAATAAAAACAATAAAAAATTTGGGTTTCCTCATAGAAAGAACTTATTTAAAATTCATTAGCTTGGCGTAGACCCCCCAACTTATCAAATAATAACCTTCAATATTTTCATGATTTCATTTTCCACCACTTGAACAATATCGAGATTGATTATTTTCAATGAATTTGTTTCATGTGAAAATATTTTTCTATAATGAGTGTAAAAATTTATGTAATTAATGAAATGTTCAATAGAGTTGGTTTTATTGTCTTACATAATAAATCAAAAATTATTCCTATATTGTGGGTTTTAATAGAAAAATGAATGAAAAATGAAAGGTATCAGTTATAACCTATAGAGTTATACATGAGTTTTGGAGGAAGGAAAATAATTTTCAGATCATGTTGGATTACTCTTCTAGACATAGGTCACGACCTGAAATCGTACATGGTTTTTTTAAATATACAAACATGTTTGGTTCATTTTGATAAGATGATTCAACCACTAATTGGACAGATTAGTTTCATAAATTATTGTGGACTCCATTTCTTTGATTTCTCTAAGTGGTTCAGTGATCGATGTTTCTAAAAAACCATCAATGGGGTTATGTTAAAAAAATAAATCCATGATGTCAAATTACCCTCATGTGAATACATAAATTCAATTTCCCTATTATTTAAAGACTCCAAAAAAAATTCCTTGAACCTATTAATCTATCCCAAATCATATGGTTTGTTCTTAAGTAAATTCCTAAGGGGTTTCTGTGTAAAAATATTCTTCTATAAAATTTTAGAAAGGGACATTATGAGTCAGAATGTGGTCTAGATCCATTAGAATTCCATTTAGTTATAATCTCAATGATTAAACATAGGAGTTCATTTTCTCCATTTGATCACAAAATATTTCAATATATTATAGGGTATGGGGATAGATAAGACTTTTTAGATTATTTACATCATTATAATTGATCTCATTAACCATTATTGAGAGGTTAAGAAATATATCGTATAACAATTCATCATCCAAAAGAGTGTACATCTCATTGGGTGAGGGGTATTCAATAAAAGGTTGATCAAATAAATTATATATGTTAGGGGATTCAGAATATTTATTTTCAATTTGATTCAATCCTTATATTATGTTGGGGTAATATTAATGATAACCCATTTTAGTAGATAGAAATTAGGATTTGATATTTTCATTATACAAAAAAATAGAAAAAGAAGAAGATAAGAGAGATGGGGGTGAGAAAATAGAAATTTGGGTGTGAAATGAAGGTGAGAGTCAATGTTATATACATGGGTCATTGGAAATGGTACAAACAATTGGTTGAAACCAAATTTATCCTACAGGTATAAGCATTGTTTGATGTATAACTAGGGATCAAATCTATATAGACTGAAAAATAAACCCAGAGACACTAAAAATTAATAGAGGATTGGGTATGAGATTTAAAACTATGGTTTTGTTTACCACTGTTAATTTAAAAAAATAATTTTCATAAAATAATTGTTTTAAATTTAATAATTAAACACATAATGATTTTAATTGAAATAATTAATGGAGATGGGATGATCTTGGGTTGTGGTTATGGTTAGAATGGATGTAATTTTTTTCTTTGGATTTTCGTTCACTAGTTCAAGGGGTATCCAATAAATCAGATAACTCCACAACATCATTATTCGATTTAATACACACAAAAAATTCAAAAATAAACACCAATGAACATAGAGTATCAAATTAATGATCACTCCATGTAATTAGATCATACTATCACCCAAAATGTGTCGTCGTTAAAGCCATTGAGGACAAAGATGAAAATAAGAAAAATGATGGAACTCTAAAACCATATAAATAATTTAAGAATTTAAAAACATAAAATAAAATCAAATTCAAACATAATAAAGTCTATATAAAAAACCATAAAATGTTAATTATTCCATTTTTGTAAGGATCTCAATGGATGGTGATAGTTGACTTAAAAAAGAGATAATGAAGAAGTGAAAACAATGAAATAAAGACAACAACACCATTGTAGGAAGAATTTCACAAAATATTTAGTGATTAGATTCTCTCCCCAAGTAAATAATATCAATTTTATAGGATTAAAAATAATAATGAATAAGAACAAGAACATTTTTTAAGAAACTAAATTGGTACAAAAAACTTACATTATATAATTCAAAATGAGAGTGAAACATTACAATTTTATGAATAAACATGGATACCATAAAAATTCACCACCATATCCTTATATAGTCATATTAGGATACTTTTTTAGACCCATTAATAATTAATTACCTATAATTTAATTTGGATAACAATATGTGGGAGAGGAATCAAAAGAAATTAAACTTTTCAAGTCCTACAACAAAAATAGGACAAAATTCATCCCCCTATTGGAGAGAAAATTAGTCATCGAATATGATCTAGTATTTAATTTCCATATAATAAAAATATCTTACTATATGATTCATCTATTTTTTTCAACATTTCATGACAAATAGATCATCCATTTGGTTATTATGCTTGAAATAGAGATATGGTTTTTGGGCCTTCAATTCTGGCCCAAAAATTAAATGTCATCTTGGGATCTCTAGATATCCCTAAAAAATAATAATTAGATATAGATAAAGATGAATTAAATGATTCCCATAATTTTATATTTCTACAGTTAAACTTTTAGCTCCATTTGGCTTGATTTTTGGCTCCACTATTTCTTCATGGTCCTAAGGCTGATTATGCTTTATCCCACAATTCCTGCACTCATCGCCAAAAATATCTATCTTACTTTATTATTAATCCAATAATCCATAATATAATATGTTCCAACAAAATATATAAATATTATCCCAAAATATAAAATTCAAATAATAAATATAATGGTTTCCACAAATTGATTATTAATTAGGGCCAAATTTGCACATTAAACATGAATTGCACATGTGATGATAAATGATGTTATAATTCTAAAATGTTCTAAAATTGGTGTTTATTAAATTTAAAAAACATGAATATTAAAATATAATAAATTAATATAATCCTATTTTAGTGTTTAATCAGCACCTGTTTTTTGTGTGATCAACCACCTCCACGAACGAGGTATTTCATTTTTCAGCAGCCGATTTCATGGATTATTTAAAAATATTTAAAATGAATAAATATTATATTTATGACATAATTAAAATTATGGAATGATAAATTAGGAATATTAATAATATTATTGAAAATAAGTGACCATTATAAATATTACTTCAAAAAATGAGCATACTAAGAGGGAAAATGATTTCTTCTTTGTAACTAATATATCATTACCTTACCATCATAATATACATATTATAAATTATCATTTATATATGTAATAACATATAAATAGTATAATTATTCTTCTAAAATTATAATTTTATTATAAAATCACTTTAATACCCATCCATTGGTTGTAAAATGTTCTAGTTTGGGTATGTTTTACCGCCTACATGATGTATGCTACAAATTTTTTTCATTGATGATTGTGGAATAATTATTAGTGTAATAATATTTTATTAATAGGTAAATAATTTTTTTATTTTTTAGTGGAAATATTAATATTAAAATCATAATTAATATATATCCTTCCATTAATTAAAAGTTATCAAAATAATATCATCACTAATTAGATCCTCCTGAATCGAAACCAAAACTCTCATTTAATGAAATTAAAACATCATAAATCATGATGGAAAATCTTTTCTAGTTCCCAAAAAAATATTTAAATGAAAAATTTATTATCAGAGAATGATTATTGACATCAAAATTATAATGTCTGTGTAAATTAATCACGATCACAAATATCTAATGATAACAATAAATATTAACTAACTAATAATTTTATAATAAATTATTATAATTGAATAGTATAAAGAGTAATATATATGAATGATCTCTTTGAATAACATATTTTTATTTTTATTTTTATTATACAGGTGGTCAACTCAATTTTTTGGAAGCCAATATTAGATATAATAGATTTAGTTAACTCAAATATCCTTTATTTTAATTATTTTGTTTACTCTTCAAAATATTTCTTTGTCATTTTGTTTTAGCCACCCAAATATTGGAATCTTTAATTCTTTCTGAGTAAATTTAAATTATTAATTAAATTATTCAACATTGATATATTTATTATCCCATAAAATTACATTTCTAGCAATAATTAACACCCACTCTAATCTATCTTCATCCTTTATATCCATGTTATCCAATTACACAAATGGTTTCCATTCATATTTTGAAAAAATATATTTATTATATCTTATGATAATTTTTTCCCCTAAAAAATTTTTAAATGAAGAATTATTACTCCTTCATCAGTGTGGGTTTTGATAAATTTATATTGAAATATTTAAAATCTGTTTATTTTCAAAGTCATATCTTTTATCTTCCACTCCACATTTATCGAATTAAAATTTATTTCTCTTCAAGGTTCCAATATTTTTATTTAATTATAAATAAAATTTTAAAATTTCACCCTTTAAACATCTAAAATATGAATTTTTAATGTGTATTTTTAACTTTAACTTTTTTTTGATATGGTTAAAAATGTTTTATTAAATCACTTTTTATAATTTCCATTCCTGTTTAGACATTATCTGGAATGGATCCATCCAAAATAATGTTATTTTTTATATATATCACTCTAAATAAATATATGAAAAACTAATTTTAGGTTATTTAATTTTTAGTATCAATAGATCTAATTATAAATTTAATTTTATGTGATTTGATTTGAAAATATTATGAAACCCATTTTATTCAATTTATTTTTTCATAAAATGATGATTCATATCAGGTTATTCTATGGTTTAAGGAGCTAGTTTGAATAGATCCCCACTCCCTAGGAATCCTGTTTATCCTTGAACTTGGGTTTCATGCCAGCACTGCCTCTCCCTACACCTCATCTTCACCCTCGTGGAGTATGGTTTCTGTCACGAACCATCCCGGGTCGACCCTGAACCGGTCACCCGAGCCGGTCCGCATCAAGTCCCGAGGGGCGTTCCCGATCCCCCCGGGATGGAAACCAGTGTCGGGCATCAAAAATTTGATCGTTGGGAACAATTTCAGCCCAACAAAAGAAAATAGAATAGAATAAATAAACACTAACAGCGGAAAATAAGTAAAAGCCACATGACCACGTACCTCCATGTGACCTCTCAGGTCACCACCCAACTAGAGAGCAACCTCGCTCCAACACTGAGCGACTCAAGATTGAAAGACCTGAGCAAGGGAAGACCTGTAACTGAAATGATAATATAGGCACGAGCAATAACAATTCCCAGTAGGTAAGCCAATGTAAACCACTGAATCCAAATGTTTCCTTTCCCAAGCAATCCGTTGACACACGTTTAAAAAAAATACAATTATAAAAATAGATTTTTCACATTTAAAAATAAACAACATGTTTTCCCCATTTGAAAACCCAACGCACACTATAAATCACTTCCAAAACCATTTCATGCTTTTATAAACAAAACCAAAAACAAATAATACCACAACTGTGCTAGAAAGGAACAGGTAAACAGTACAGGCTGAAAACAGACCAGTGAAACAGAAAGTAACCAAGTAATGCAAGATGAAAGTAGTGAAAAAGGACACAAGAAACACTATAAGCTGTAAAGAATAACTAAAAGTAAACAATAAATGAGAACAAGTAACCATGGGTGATCCTATACATCCCTAGAAAACCGCTGGACGTACTCGGGTTCAGACTACCTGCCGGCGTGGTACTCCATAGTCAATAACCAAATGGCCGCCCTAATAGCCAACCAGTGGCACATCCCTCCTGGCCTGTCCACAACTCCAGGGGGTACTAACCCGTCTAATCAGGGTTAGAAAGAAACCATCACTCGATAATCTACAAGACGCCCAGGAACCCATGGTGGTTTTTGTAACACTGTGTAAGTGGGAGACCCTCGCACGCATGACTCATCTCACCGCACCTGCCAACCCCTTACACGGACATCGCTACACGACATCCCTCGAAGGGAAGTCCCCCTGTAGAGATTCCCTCACAAGTATATATATATATATATATATATATGTATAATCACTTCACATTTAATAAAGTTCCAATCGGGCCTTCACGTCATTTAAATATCAAAACCACTTTATAAAAATACATGAAGTCGCCAAGCGAGCACTCAGTTTTTTACAAAATCAAATGACTTTATACGAACATTTCACAATATCTTTTTCAAAAACTCAATCACTGCTTTTGTATTAAATAAAAGGTCAAATGAGCATATTTTCATAGATTTCTTTTTAAACCAGTTCAATGTGTCTCATGAAGAGGCGAAAACATTTTGAAACCAATAACCATTTAGAAATGTCGAGATTTCGAGAAAATAAAAATAAATAAAAATAAAAATAAATGGTAACAATTTCAAACACCATCTTCATTTGAGGGCACATCCATGTGTTCACCTGGTGCACCCATGGATGTGTCAACATCCAATGGTGTGTCAAACCTGCAAAGGGGCACGACAACATTTCCAAATAATACTAAATTTCATAAAACTAACCAGCACAGGATAATAAGATCCAAGAATGATTCTTTCTTTACAAAAAGAAAACACCGCTCAAGACAACCAATGATAACATAAGAGAACATAGGCACATAGTTCCACCTTAGCTGGCAATGCCTAAACAGGTGCACTATATAAACAATAAAAGTGTAGGACAACATCTAGTGCACAACTACATTGGCATAAATTATAATTGCTTTAAAATTAACTTTCGAAAAAAATTTATAGATTTTAAAACACCAAAATAAGCCGCGCAAGGATATTATAAACACGCGAATCATGGAATAAAATTTATTTAAAACAATTCAAGCATCAGCAGAGTACCTCAGAAAGGAAACAGTTGAATTCACCTACCTCAAACACGGAGCGGACGTGACGGAACCCCAACGGAAAGTAGGATAATCCTTTGCGGACAAACTGCGTACGCTGAACAGTGGAAAAAGTACACATCACTCAACCTGCGACAGAAAAGGGGTTAATTCTAATTAAATAAAAACACCAAGATGGAATAAAAAGGAAAATAAATAAATAAATTAATTAATTAATAAACAAATAAGAAAATAAATGAATATATAGATAAATAATAACATAATAGTAATAACAATCATAATAATAATAATGTGAAAATAATAATGGTGATAACAATAACATCATAATAATAATAACACAATATAATAATAATAATAATGATATAATAATAATGACAATCATAATATGGCATGATTATAATATAATAATACAATAATAATAACAATAATAACAATATAATAATAATAATAGCATAATCATAATAATGACCATAACATAACAAAATAATAACTTAATAAAAATAATAATAATAATCTTAATAATATATTAATAATACTAATATAATAATAATAATAACATACTTTAATAACATGAATAACATAACAATAACAATTTAATAAGTATAATAATAATATAACAATAATATAATCACAATAATAATAATATAATGATAATAATAATAACTTAGCATAATTATAATATTATAATATAATAATAATAAAAATGATAAGATAATAGTAATAATAATAATAATAATAGAAATAATAAAATAATCATAATAATAATATAGTAATAATAATAAAAATAATAACTTAATAACATGATAATAATAATAATAATAATAATTATATAATAATAATAATAATAACATAATAATAATAAAATAATTATAATATTATTAATATGATAAAAATAATAAATGTTATATAAGATTAACTTAAAAAAAACATACAGCGGAGGGGGGGGGGGGTTGCGGAGCCGCGGGGTGAGGGAGGAGGCGGCAGGCGGGGTCGCCGGACGGCGACGGCTGGAGGCGGGCGCGGTGACGGGCAGGGGTCGGGACGTCAGAACGGCGCGGAGGGTGCCGCACAGGGGAGTCGGTGGCAGGAAGCGGGCGCGGCAGCGGTGCGGTGAAGGAGAGGCGGAACGGGAGGGAGAGCAGGGGAGAGGGCAGCCAGGCGCGGTGCGCGGGACGGGGAGTGGCGGAGAGGCCGCTGGGTGCGGCGGGGTCGTGCGAGGGAGACGGCGATGGGCCGGTCGTGCGGAGGGGTCGGGGACGATAGAGGCAAAGAGGGCCGGGGAAGCCAGGATAGGGGGAGAGGGAGCCGGGACGGCGGCTGGGTGCAAGGCGCGGCGGAAGCCGGCGTGGCAGAGGGGACGACGGCGCGGCGGGGCAGCGCCGGAGCAGGCAGAGATGGGGAGCGGGGACGCCGGGAGGCCACGGGCACCGTGGGAGGAGAGGGGCGGGGGAGTCGCGTGGGGGAGAGAGAGAGGGGTGGGGGGGCTGCGGGAAGAGAGGAGAGAAGGGAGAGGGAAGAGGCAGCTGGGTAGGTTTAGGTTTATGGGGGTTAAAAAAACTATATATATATATACATATATATATATATATATATACATAACCAATAATAATAATAATAACAAAAATAATAATAATAATAATAATAACCATAATAATAATAATAATAATAATAACCTTATAATAATAATAATAATAACCATAATAATAATAATAAAAGACTAAATAAAAGAATAAAAACTGATCTTAATAATAATAAAAATTTATAATAATATTATTAATAAAACTCTATAATAATAATAGTAAATAAACTTTATAATAATAATTTAAAAAAATTATTTAATTATAATAATAATTATTCTGTTCAAATATTTAAAATAATAAAATCATTTAAAAAAAATAACACACATATATATATTTATACATATATAGATATATATATATATATATAAACCTAAATACAATAAACATTTATATATAAACATATATAGACATAAACTTATATAAGCATAGATATATATACATATATAGACATATATATATATATACATTACTACACACATATATAAACATATATAAGAACACCACAATAATGATAACACAATTCAAATAGTGAGAGTAGTAAAATGTCAACGCAAAGACTTTAGTAGTTAAAACGCCGGCTGAGCACATAGTCACCCGGGCCGAATGCATGGTAACTGCTAGCGATGTGGTGACCGCGCACCGGTGCGAAACCACCAATCGCAAATAATCTTCGAAAAATTTAAACCGGTACCGAGAAAGGAGAAAAATAAAGGTATCAGTGGTCGGGGTGTGACAATTCTCCCCAGTATAGAAACGTTCTGCCCCCAGAAAGTCACCAGGCCACAAGTTAGCCAAAATCCAAGTCTATGCCCAAACAGAACTAAAGGAACTGATGAAAACTGAGATTCTTGGGGATGACCTTACTCTACACAGGTCACACCCGAATGATTCATGAGAAAACTGAGGTCCGAGGTTGAGGGTAGAACACAATGGGGTTCTCACCACCACAAGAGCTCAAATTTTCCAGGAAAGTTGACCATCTAAATAGACAACCCTAGGAAAAAAAGGGGGGTCAACGCGGGAACTCCCAACCGGTTTAAACCTACTCTTATAGCACGAGTGAAAAACAACACCTTCGTCGAAACGTTGAACCCACGACCAAAGTCAATGGCCTTCAACACTAGGGGGAAAACCCATGGAAAAGATTTAACCAGACACCGAATCGGAAACATGACCCATTGAAGTCCACGAAACATAACCACATCCGATAACATAACTAAAACGAGGTCAACCCACACGAGGGTCAAACACACTTTTAAGAAGGACACATGAATTAGAATATTACATTTACACGACAAGTCCACTTTGATTATCATAGAACAAGTCCATCGTCACTTTATAGAAAAACAACGCATTTACAAAGCTGTTGGAACTTTAATAACAGCAAAACTTATATGAAAAGGTTTTTAATTCCTCCACCATCAATATGGAAAACAGAACCAGGACCAAGGCTTCACAACCCCGGGATCTCCTGACTGCGCGCGAGCTTCACCCCAAGACCTGTGGTTGGGGCTCTGATGGCTGAAGCATCTTCTGCCTCACAGTCAGGTACTGACGTTCTCCCATTACGGTGTCCTCTTCAAGCGACGCTTCCTGCAATACTTCTCCAGATGACCCAGACAGCCGCATCGATGACACGTCTTCGGAGGGTTGCGACAAGACGACTTTAAATGCCCGAAACGACTACACTGATAGCACACCACTGAACAATCTGATGAACTGGAAGTTGGGACCAAAGGGAATAACTCCTTAGGAACAGGTATCTCTGGCGCCTTTTCCTCACCAGAGGGGGGACTCTTACGAACAACAGGGGATGCTGAAGTATTAACCACTCGCACACCGGAAACTAACTCAGCCAAGAAAGCTTTCTCCACCAGCTTCTCGAAACAAAGGTCTTTAGAAGGGAGGACTCGCTCCTTGATCTCTGGACGAAGACCCCCAGTGAAAAGAGAGACCTTCATGAGTTCATGCGATGCTACCTCTGGAGAAAAGGAAATCAGTTCCTTGAAATGGTCAACATATGCCTTCACCGTCCGTTGGCCTTGTTGAATTTGTACAAGCTCTCTCTTTTTCTCCAACTTCACTTCCTCAGGTACAAACCATTGGATGAAAACTGTTTTAAATACATTCCACGTCATTTCACATTGAGTTGATGATGGGGTAACCATCTTCCACTGGTTCAAAGCTGGACCCTCGAACAACTTCATAATTGCACGAACCATAACATTATCGGGAGTTCCCAACGTTCTAAAGACACGTTCCACTTCCTCGAGCCATTCCACTGCCTCTAACGGACCTTGATCACCATGGAGAATAGGCAAAGTCTGAGAAGGACCAAAAACTAGGAATGAATTATCTGAATCCTTAGAGACCTTTCTGGGTGGCATTTTCTGAGTGACATATAAAACACAAGGCCAAAACCAACATCAAACCGAAGCAACATCAATAAAAGAACCTTCATAAAAAACAGTCAGCACAAGACCAAAAAATACAAACACAACCCAAAATAAAGCCTTCTTTTTTATTTTAGACTTTAAAACCACCCTGTTTCTAGACTGCTTTCCAAAACCAATCCATTTTCAAACAAAAAACATTCCAAACCCGTTTCCCCTTTTAAACCAATTTAGAAAACAAGGTCAAGTGTTAAATTTCAAATACACACCCAGGTAATCTCATGACCCGTTGCACATGTCATTATCCACATTCCATTCATACACGCATCAACACACAATTTCTATGCATTCTCTCACATGTGCAAACGTTCATAAAGAAAAACCGAGGTTTCACCTCAAGCCATTCTGAACCAACTCCAAGAAAACAACAGATTTCCAAATCAAGAGATTTCAGTTTTTAAAACCCATTTCATACCTTTAAAGTCTTTTAAAAGAAAACAGTCCAATTTTTCAATTTTTTTTTATTTACAACAACGTACTTATACAGACTAAAACAAAAGCCGCATCCAAATTTGCATAAATCACTGAAATGAGGGACTAGTAGTCACGCTCAACCTGGCGACATGGTAGTGGGCCATGTCCCAAGTCAGCGTCGACCACTAGGAGAAATTCAAACCATGTAATCAGACTCCACATGGGTCACTACTCCATGTGACATCGCGATGTAACGTCGGCTTGCCTTCATTATCATCTCTCAATCCAAAACAAACCAGAAAGAGATAAAGACAAAATTCCCGAACTACCCCTGGTAACTCGAGGATCAGTGCGAGCAAGAGTTCGCGATGCTCTTCCCGTACATACCCCTCGAGTTCCGACAGTCCTAATCTCCTTCTACCAGACAACCAAAATAACAAGAACCACCTCTGATACCATTTTGTCACGAACCAGCCCAGGTCTACCCTGAACCAGTCACCCGAGCTGGTCTGCGGCAAGTCCCGAGGGGCGTTCCCGATCCCCCCGGGATGGCAACCAGTGTCGGGCATCAAAAATTTGATCGTTGGGAACGATTTCATCTCATGAAAAGAAAACAGAACAGAATAAATAAACACTAATAGCAGAAAAGAAGTAAAAGCCACATGACCACGTACCTCCATGTGACCACTCAGGTCACCACCCAACTAGAGAGCAACCTCGCTCCAACACTGAGCGACTCAAGCCAGAAAGACCTGAGCAAGGGAAGACCTGAAACCGAAATGATAATATAGGCGTGATAATTAAAAATTCCTAGTAGGTAAGCCAAAGTAAACCACTGAATCGAAATGTTTCCTTTCCCAAGCAATCCGTTGACACAGGTTTAAAAAAAATTAAATTATAAAAATAGATTTTTCACATATAAAAATAAACAACATGTTTTCCCCATTTGAAAACCCAACTCACACTATAAATAACTCCAAAACCATTTCCTGATTTTATAAACAAAACCAAATACAAATAATACCACAGCTGTTCTAGAAAGGAACATGTAAACAGTACAGGCTGAAAACAGACCAGTGAAACAGAAAGTAACCAAGTAATGCAAGATGAAAGTAGTGAAAAAGGACACATGTAACACTATAAGCTGTAAAGAATAACTAAAAGTAAACAATCAAGGAGAAAAAATTAACCATGGGTGATCCTAAACATCCCTAGAAAACCCCTGGACGTACTCGGGTTCAGACTACCTGCCGGCGTGGTACTCCATAGTCAATAACCAACAGGCCGCCCTAATATCCAACCAGTGGCACATCCCTCCTGGCCTGTCCACAACTCCATGGGGTACTAAACCATCTAATCAGGGATAGCAAGAAACCGTCACTCGATAATCTACATGACCCCCAGGAACCCATGGTGGTTTTTGTAACACTGTGTAAGTGGGAGACCCTCACACGCGTGACTCATCTCACCGCACTTTCCAACCCCTTACACGAACATCGCTACACGACAACCCTCGAAGGGAAGTCCCCATGTAGAGATGCCCTCACAAGTACATATATACATATATATATGTATAATAACTTCACATTTAATAAAGTTCCAATCGGGCCTTCACGTCATTTAATTATCAAAACCACTTTATAAAAATACCTGAAGTCGCCAAGCGAGCACTCAGTTTTTTACAAAATCAAATAACATTATACGAACGTTTCACAATATCTTTTTCAAAAACTCAAGCGCTGCTTTTGTATTAAATAAAAGGTCAAATGGGCATATTTTCGTAGATTTCTTTTTAAACCAGTTCAATGTGTCTCATGAAGAGGCGAAAACATTTTGAAACCAATAACCATTTAGAAATGTCGATATTTTGAGAAAATAAAAATAAAAATAAATAAAAATAAAAATAAATGGTAACAATTTCAAACACCATCTTCATTTGAGGGCACATCCATGTGTGCACCAGGTGCACCCATGGATGTGTCAACATCCAATGCTATGTCAAACTTGCAAAGGGGCACAACAAGATTTCCACAAAATACTAAATTTCATAAAACTAACTAGCATAGGATAAAAAGATCCAAGAATGATTCTTTCTTTACAAAAAGAAAACACCGCTCAAGACAACCAATGATAACATAAGAGAACATAGGCACATAGTTCCACCTTAGCTGGCAATGCCTAAACAGGTGCACTATATAAACAATAAAAGTGCAGGACAACATCTAGTGCACAACTACCTTGGCATAAATTATAATTTCTTTAAACATAACTTTCGAACAAAAACTATAGATTTTAAAACACCAAAATAAGCCGCGCAAGGATATCATAAACACGCGAATCATGGAATAAAATTTATTTAAAACAATTCAAGCATCAGCAGAGTACCTCGGAAAGGAAACAGTTGAATTCACCTACCTCAAACACGGAGCAGACGTGACGGAACCCCAACGGAAAGTAGGACAATCCATTACGGACAAACTACGTACGCTGAACAGTTGAAAAAGAACACGTCACTCAACCCGCGACAGAAAAAGGGTTAATTCTAATTAAATAAAAACACCAAGATGAAAAAAAGTAAAATAAATAAATAACTAAATTAACTATTATACAAATAAGCAAATAAATTAATATATAGATAAATAATAAAATAATAGTAATAACAATCATAATAATAAAAATGTGAAAATAATAATGGTGATAACAATAACATCATAATAATAATAACACAATATAATAATAATAATAATAATGATATAATAATAATGACAATCATAATATGGCAGGATTATAATATAATAATACAATAATAATAACAATAATAATAATATAATAATAATAATAGCATAATCATAATAATGACCGTAACATAACAAAATAATAACTTAATAATAATAATAATAATAATAATCTTAATAATATATTAATAATAATAATATAATAATAATAATAACATACTTTAATAACTAGAATAACATAACAATAACAATTTAATAAGTATAATAATAATATAACAATAATATAATCACAATAATAATAATATAATGATAATAATAATAACTTAGCATAATTATAATATTATAATATAATAATAATAAAAATGATAATATAATAGTAATAATAATAATAATAATAATAATAAAATAATCATAATAATAATATAGAAATAATAATAAAAATAATAACTTAATAACATGATAATAATAATAATAATAATAATAATAAAAATAATATAATAATAATAATATCATAATAATAATAAAATAATTATAATATTATTAATATGATAAAAATAATAAACGTTATATAAGATTAACTTAAAAAAACTTACAGCGGAGGGGGGGGGGGGGTTGCGGAGCAGCGGGGTGAGAGAGGAGGCGGCATGCGGGGTCACCGGACGGCGACGGCTGGAGGCGGGCGCGGTGACGGGCAGGGGTCGGGACGCCGGAACGGCGCGGCGAGCGGCGCGCAAGGGAGTCGGCGGCGGGAAGTGGGCATGGCAGCGGTGCGGTGAAGGAGAGGAAGAATGGAAGGGAGAGCAGGGGAGATGGCGGCCAGGCGTGGTGCGCGAGACGGGGAGCGGCGGAGAGGCCGATGGGCGCGGCGGGGTCGCGCGAGGGAGACGGCGACGGGACGGTTGTGCGGAGGGGTCGGGGACGGCAGTGGCGAAGAGGGCCGGGGAAGCCGGGACATGGGGAGAGGGAGCTGGGACGGCGGCTGGGTGCAGGGCGCGGCAGAAGCCGGCGTGGCAGAGGGGAGGACGGCGCGGCGGGGTAGCACCGGAGCGGGAGGAGATGGGGTGCGGGGACGCCGGGAGGCCGCGGGCACCGTGGGAGGAGAGGGGCGGGGGAGTCACTCCGGGGAGAGAGAGAGAGGGGGGGAAGGGCTGCGGGAATAGAGGAGAGAAGGGAGAGGGAAGAGGCGGCTGGGTAGGTTTAGGGTTAGGGTGGTTAAAAAAAACTATATATATATACATATATATATATATATACATAACCAATAATAATAACAATAATAATAATAATAATAATAATAATAGTAATAACCTTATAATAAAAATAATAATAATAATAATAATAATATTAATAAAAGACTCAATAAAAGAATAAAAACTAATCTTAATAATAATAAAAATTTATAATAATATTATTAATAAAACTCTATAATAATAATAGTAAATAAACTTTATAATAATAATTATAAAAAAATTATTTAATTATAATAATAATTATTCTGATCAAATATTTAAAATAATAAAATCATTTAAAAAAAATAACACACACATATATATTTATACATATATAGATATATAGATATATATATATAAACATAAATACAATAAACATTTATATATAAACATATATAGACATAAACTTATATAAGCATATATATATACATATATAGACATATATATATATATATATATACACATTACTACACACAAATATAGACATATATAAGAACACCACAATAATGATAACACAATTCAAATAGTGAGAGTCGTAAAATGTCAACGCAAAGACTTTAGTATTTAAAACGCCGGGTGAGCACATAGTTACCCGAGCCGAATGCACGGTAACTGCTAGCGATGTGGTGACCGCGCACAGGCGCGAAACCACCAATCGCAATTAATCTTCGAAAAATTTAAACTAGGACCAAGAAAGGAGAAAAATAAAGGTACCGGTGGTCGGGGTCTGATAGTTTCCCTCAATAATGGCATCCTTTTCACACAATCGCCCGATTTTTTTAATCTTTTTGCAATTAATCTCTTTCATTGGATTCTTTGTTCGTCCAGATTGGAGATGTTGTGTTTTGTTTGTGCTTTATTGGCCTCAACTTCTATGACAACTCTTTTTTTTCTAGAACCATTATAAATAAACACCAACATGTATTAACTCGATGTAACTCTGGGGATTAGGGATAATTGGTGGTATCCATTGAGGATCATATTTTCACATTATTTCTTGTGCTCCCCTTATCATTATTGTGGTCATTTTTTTGGCCTGTTTCTATTATGTGGCTCTATATTTTGACTCATAATGGTTTTTTTTAATTTTTATATGGAAAATAATCGGTGGTTTCAGATTTGGTGGTTTCCTTTTGATTTAGGTTCAATTTAGAATTGTCTATTTTTTTCCTCATTTGGTGTTTATTTTTGATTATGGTGATGATTTCCTAGTTTCTTGTTTTGATTTATGCTTTCTATTTTCCTAGTGGCGGAGTTGGTTCAGTGGATATTCACATGGTGGTGGTTAAAAAATAGAGGTGATGATAGAGTTTCATGAGTAGAAACTATGGATTATGGCTAGTGCATCTCATCAGAGATCTGAATCTCTTGGTGATGGCATTCTGATGTGATTTCATTTTTATGAAACATTCTATTTGGTGATGGTGGTTCTGGTATGTTTGTAGATGGAACACGTTGACTGTTGGTGAATGTCTTGGTTTTGGTTCCGTGAAAGATGTTCGACAATGATGTTGTAGTGATGCAGCCTTAGGAAGGCAGCCAGAGGCATTTATATCTTCCTTCAATTAAACTTGTACTGCATTCTTTTGAAATTTTAACTCTTGGTGTTGCTGGAATGTAATGGTTGAGTTATTTTTTTGAATTTTGAATTGGGAGTTTTGATATTTTTTAGGTTCTCACTCATCCATAAAATATATTATTTGAAAATATAAAAATATTGAATTAGAGTGAGTAATGATTTATTTTAGTTGTCACAATTTTTTATCTTTATTATATTATTGGGTGTATTATATCTCCCTCTAATTCATTGGTTAATGTTTTACATGTAACACCACAAGATTTTGTGAAATGTTTTTTCAAATAAATTAATCATTTTTTATCTTTTTAATTACATATGACAATGAGTTAATCATTTTTTACATGTAACACCATGTTAATATTTCATTCCATGCAACATTGGGTTTATTTCCATTATACATGATACTTAGTTATAATAAAACGATGATATATTATTATGAATATTAAAACACAGCCATTAAAACATAATCATTAATCATATATATATAAATATTAATAATTAGTTTTGAATAATTGAGTATCAATTTATATATAAATTTGAAATATTATTCAGTAGAGTTTTTATATGATTTGAAAATACTATTTTCTCAAAAAATCTTCTTATTTTATTTTTTGAAAAAAAATAATATTAAATATTAACTATTATAGAATCTTTATATAATAAATCAACCTTCATTTTTGGATTCATAATATCAAATATATTAGTGGTTAATTATTCTGGAATTTTAAGAAATGATTAATTTTTTGATGAATAATGAAGAATATTTCTTTTTAATTGAAAAGAATCCTTTGGATTGAATTATTTATATAGTTAAATTATATTTTATATTTTCTAGAATAAAACTAGTTCAAATATATATCTATTAATCCAATTTAAATTATTTTAATCAATTTCATATTGAATTTTTATATAAAAACATTTAAAACATTTGAATACTTTTTCTCTTAAAAAACTCATTTTCTAATCTTGTTTATGAAATTAATTTCAAAATAATATTTTAAACATATAGGAAATTAATTTGAGAAAATATATTCCATATTTTGAACAAAATTTATTTATATTATTTAATTAGTTCAAATTAATTTTTTACCACAACTATATGTGAAAAAAGATAATACTTAATTATCATGATAAAGGTAAAAAATGGGTTTTTGTGATACATGTGAAAGTGGTAAAATTAATTATCGACACATAGGATTTTTATTTGTTAAAATTTATATATTATTTATAAAAATAAGTTCTAAATTTTCCAATAATACCATATTTATGTTATTTATAAAGGTTAAATTATCTTGGTTAAAAAAAAAGCTACCATGGTGAAAATTAAACTAGTAAATGTGAGAAAAAACTACACACATAGAAATGACAAGTTTGAAACCTATATTTTCTTTGTTTTGGAGTCATGGATCATAAATAATATCTGAAACCCCCATTATTTATGAATATTTGATCCACATGTGGTTAGAGTGACCTCCCATTATTTAATACTTTTAGGTATTTACAAATATGTCACCTCTCCTCAATTACAAAATAGAACTCACTCCCCTTAGTTATTGACACATCTAAAGGCCTTTAAATCGACCAAAATATACCCTAATAAATTCCAACATTAAATTATACATTCCTAGAAGCATTATTTTTGACATAAATGCAACCAATATTGTATTTTGATGAAAACCTAATGAGGTTACCTGGGGAAGAGGTATCATTCTTTATCGACTGTTTTTGTGTTATTTCTTCCTCGACACTCGTTTATTATTACTAATAAATACTGATATAAAAACCATAGTATACAAGATATAATTATATTTTTTTATGATAATAATATAAATCCATCTCCTCTTCCATAAAATGGTCTATGAAATCATCATTTGTGTGTATGGTGGACTACCACCTCTTGAACATGTTTTAGTTGTTTTTTATTTCCACCTCTCACAATTTATCATAAAGATATTTTAAATTTTTATATATGATATTTTAAATTTTTATACAATTCTAGAATCATTATATCACATATAATATTTTTACTTTCCATTTTGCGGGAAGAATATAACGTCGTTCGTGTGTATAGAGGACTACCACCACATTAAGCATTGTGATTTATTAACGCTTTACATGGAAGTCAATAAGTATGTTTTTAAGGAAAAAATTTGAAATATATTATAGAAAATTATTCCATAATGTTAATATATTATTATACATTATTGATTTATTTACATTCAAAAAATGGAAACAACAATATTATGTATGTACGACCTACCATCTATATGATTGGTCTATTTTATTACATATATCTATATTCTATATATTACTATAATTACATATAAAATGAAATTATATTAGATTTATATCATGTTAAAAATTCTCAAGATGATGGAACCATGATCAAATAACTGGAACAAAAAAACAAAAATCAAATCTTAACCAAAAAACAAAGTCGTTATTACTCGAAACGTGAATTTAATATGTAATTGTTAATAAATGGGTAATAAAAATACATATGTAAATAAGATATTGTATGATGTGTATACTAATGGTTATTTTATATATTAATAATAAACATATATTTTTTATATTGGATATTCAAACATGTACAAAGGAATTCAAGACATAAGTACCTCGTCTTCATCTCACTTTTATTTTCAATGAGAAAAATTACATAGTCACCACATGTTTATTTTATGTTGTGTATATACTACCCATTACTATATTATATTATAATCCTCTTATAAATTATTTTTATTTAAAATAATTCTAGTATCTCTTTTTCATGGGGTTTATAATCCAAATTTTATCAAATCGATATTGGATTTCTATCTTAATTTCCCTTCTTTGAGTCATATGTCATGTTCTGAACCTATGTTCCTTTACAAGGTGTATATACCACCCCTTAAACATTAAATATTTTGAATTGTTTTATATTCATGATATTTTATGTTTCATTAAATTATTTTCCTTCATTTTTCTTTCATTTCAATGTTTCCAAAGTTCTAACGATTTGATGTTATAATCCCATAATTTATTGGGATTGTTTAATATTATGTCCCATATGATAAAATATTAAGATCGATTTCAAAATAAAATCATGAATTCACTCTCCTAAGGGTATTCATGATTTTAATAGCACCATTTTCCCACTATTGTTTCATAAATTAATTGATGATTTTTTTAATAGTAAACATGATTTTATTTCTCTCTTCTCTCAGAAATTTGTTTTCTTCCGAAACCATTTAAAAAAAATTATTTTATAAAATTTTTAAATATTATCCTATGATTTTTAAAATACATTTTAACCTTGTTTTAATTTTTAAAAAATTTATATATATATATATATTCATGTCATATTCCTAATAATTTCTCTTTCTCTTTTACTAAAAAAATTGAAGGTACTGTTTCTTTTAAAATGTAATACATGAATGAAACATCTTATGTCATAGAAATTATTTCATTTGAATATAAATTTATAAAATGTCCGGATTATTTTTTATGAAAATAATTTTCAAAATATCTAATAGTTTAAAAAGTTTTTTTTATATGTAGAAAGGTTACTTTCATTAGGAATGTTTTTATTTTTTTAAAATCTTATATTATAAGTTTTGTGGTTAATTTTTGAGGAAATTGATTCCAAAAATATATTATGAACATTTAGTTTTATAAAGTAGTTTTCAAAGATAATTTATCACCCTCATGAAATTGTCAAAGAGAATTATCTTACAATATAATTATACATCTAATATAACATCTATGTATGTATCTTATGCTTTAATAGGTATATGAACCAAGGATACCATTAATATTATTTATTTTAATTTTTTAGAATGAAAATATTTTTATGAAACTTTTCTCTCTTCCTCAAGTTATATCATGATAAAATTATTATTAATGATGAATATGTTTTATAGATTATTAAATGATGAAATGAAGAAATGACTATAAAACCTCTTTATTTTATATCAGTTATTATACGAAGCAATATTCATGAAACCCATTTAATTTCATGGGTTATAATATGATTATTATTTTATGATCTTTTAGAACACATACATGTGATTCTCATTATGTGATCGGTGGGTCATAAACCACCCTCTAATGAATTTTTCGAATATTTATATCTCATGAGGTTATAATAAAAAACATGTCGATGGGATTGATAAACTATTGGAAATAGTTGTGTCCTAATCAACTATGGGAATTTGGTGTGTGCTAATATAATATTGGAAATAGGCATGTCATGATCCACTATGGGAAATAGGTGTGTCATGATACACAATGGGAAGCAGGTTATGAGACTTAATCTAGTATGTTTATGGTATTGGTAGTTAACATTGACATATGAAATGGTTTTAAAGATTTATTATAGTACCATAATTTTAGGACATGATATTAGGATTCATGATTGAATTATATTGATCTATCACTTGTTGGGGTCCTATTTTGTAAATTATAAATTTTATGCAATGAATAATGTTTATGATCTATGAAAGGTATGTTTTGAAAATAATAAGTTATGTTAATGATCACAAACCCTTATACTTATCTCATTATTCCAAAATCCAATAGATTGATATCTCTCATATTTTCCTGTAATAAGAATTTTATCTCACCCTTTCTTATGTTTCCTTCCATAAGTTATGAAGAATGGTTTTGGTTGTGTATTCCTTAGAGGAATACTATGTGATATGATCACTTATGAATATGTTGAATAACTCTCACCACATTAGAATATTTTGTACCTAGAATAAAAATTCACTAAACTATTTTGGTCCTCAGGCATGTATTTGTGTAATCTATTTAATATTTATGTAAAAATATGTAATATCCATGTATGAAATTTCTTGGTTTCTATAGTTTTTAAAATTGGAAAGGTTTTTTTATAGATTGGAAATTAGGATCATAAAACATCATTAAAATCTATATTCATTTACCTAAGTATATGTCTAAGGATAAGTGTAAGGACTAGTCATAGTATAGGTAAATTACATTGAATTTTGGTAAAGGATAGAGTGAGTGATTTTTAAGAAATTACATCCCTTTATAGATTATAAAAGTGTATATAGATATAGAACAGAGGGACATAGGTTTAATATCTGTAAAAATGATGTGTTGATCTGGACTCAATCACCACCTAATTTCGGACAACAATAATATCATCACTCATAGTTTAACACTCCAAGGAGATATTATTTTCAAATTCGTAATCACATTATGAACCATCATGAAGGATTTAAATATATGTTTACTTTTAATGTCCTAGGATAATCATAATATTTCATAGATTGAATAGTAGGTGTCAAGATGTTTTCATCCTATAAGTGTTTATTCATGAGTATGTTGTTTCATACTATTATTAGTGTTTCTCACACTATATTTTCTAGTTTTAGTCAATGCCAGAAACCTAACGGAACTGTGTTAATACTAAATGTAATGGAGAAGTAAATTATTGTCCTCCTTATAAACCAAAAATAATGATATCTTGAATTTAAAATCATATAGATATGATCAAACAACATTCTCATGTTGTAAATGAAAATAAACTTCTAGACGAGAAAATGATGAAAAAATGTCATGATACGTTTTTCCTGAGCCTTTTCGACCTTGTTTTAGAGGTTCAAATGATTCACTAGTTTCTATGAAATTAGTACAACTGAAAAAATATTTTACATTCTTCAATAATTGGAGGATGAAAAATTCATTTTTCAGTTTATTATATAGAAGGTTATGAATAATGGTACTCGACTCTTATATAGCATATGAGAGAACAAGAATAAATTTAATTGATTGAAAGGGACCATTTCTCATTAAGTAATTACCTCATGTTCTATGAATAAAGATAAAGAAAGATGCACTTAAAAAATTCAAATGTACAATGAACTTATTGGTCCCTATATAGCTAATTTTACAACACATGCAAGGAATTCCTGTGGTTTAATCATAAACCCTTAATGAAAATTTTATCAATACTATGGATTCCTATAACTAAATAATTGAAAGGCCTTATCTATAAGATGATTCATTAGCTATGTATAATTTATATTATTTTTAATAAAGGTTATAATGGAAATTGGATATGCCCATAATTCCTATATTTTTTATATGAAATGGATGATATGGTCTCATGGAAACTCAAATGGTGGAATGAAATTCGAGCCATCTGTATGCTGAAAATGTGGGAAGTAGCATCATGGAACATTCATGAATGGA
Source organism: Viscum album (assembly GCA_963277665.1). Classification (NCBI taxonomy): domain Eukaryota; kingdom Viridiplantae; phylum Streptophyta; class Magnoliopsida; order Santalales; family Viscaceae; genus Viscum; species Viscum album. Next base: position 194,228,912 of record OY728122.1, read on the forward strand.
ATTGGGAGGTGCCTTAAATTTTTAAAGGATAGTAATAAATATTGATAATGTCAAAATATTATTAACGTGTAGATTAATGTAATGGTAGAGAACATGAAGCCAACTAATTTCCCACCTACACTCTAGTGTTTCAAGTACAAGGATTTTGGGAATTATTTGAACAAATTCCATAATCCATGGGCTAGTGTGGATGATAATCCAAAAAAAATTGAATGATAAAGTGAAAAAAAAGTAAATATCATACAATCAAAATGGATAAAGGGAATAATGTTAATTATGATAAACTTATATTACCCTCCTTAGTTAGTAATTTATTGCTGTATTTTTTATGAATGTGATTTATGCAGATCTTATTATTCTTTATTTTTGGAAAATTCTTCTTATTATATCCCTCTATATGTATTATTTAATTATTAAATCACATTTTACATTTTATCAGTACTAATATGAACCCAATATTCTAATGAAAATGTTTTTGTATAAGTTAAGGTCTAATATAAGGGAAAAAGGGTGAATTATATTTTATAAGTATATATGTATTCATGTGATATTAAATTCAAAGCTATGGATACCATCATGGGTTTATGAGTTTAAGGTTGAACAAAAGATCAAATTAATTGAAACCCCTTTGGATGTTTTATGTGAAGGTACTTTGTCTAGATTAATTAAATTTAAAGGCATATTTATTGAAATAAAATTAGTTGGATTTTCACATGATTTAGTGATAAATTTTTTTATAAGGAATGAATTTAAATATTGTGGAACTATGATTAATGTTATTGGTAACATTTAGGATTTATTTTGACTTTTTAGGTAATTTGGGGTTTGAGGTTATTACTATATATAATGAGAACACTTAATTTCTATTAGATAATATTTTTCTTTATATTTTATTTCTAGAATAAAAACTAAATAAGTGGTATGGTTTTATGTGGTAAAAATTGAAATTATAACTGATTGGGATCTAAATTTTAACAAGATGTTTTGAAAAAGTCATCAAAAACATCAATATAAATAGTTTAGTTTTATCACTATCAATCATACTCATATAGATGTTGAGTCAGAGAGAACAATTATAACTCTGTAAGATATGTTAAGATCTTTTTATATTGATTTAAAAGGATGTATGTATCAATAAATTACTCTACTTGGGTTTTCCTACAACAATATATTTGAATTGAGTATTCATAAGGATCCTTAAGAAGACCTATCTGGAATGTAGTGTCGAACACCAATATTCCAGAATGATGTTGAAAAAAGAATGTTATTGGGACCTATGAAAGATTGTAGGGATATAAGATAATGTTAGATCCCTTTATAAACCACTGAGGACAAAAAAAACTAAAAAAATGTTATAATAATAATAATAAATGTGATCTATAATTTTATGTTTGTGATAAGTGCATTCAACTAATTTCTGTATGGAATAAATAAGGGAAAACTAAGCCCAAGGTATATAAGTCTTTTTGAAATCCATGATTGTTTTGAGACCATATCAAATCCAATTATGCTTACCTAAAACCTTTATCAAGTCCATAATGTGTTTCATGAATATCTACTGACAAATTACATACCTAGCACTTCACATGTACTGAGCTCGGAGGTCATACCATTAGAGTAAGATCTTTCTTATAAAGAACAACAAGTAAAGATTCCAGATCATAGAGAGAAAATTATAAAAAAATACCGCTCACGTGGTAAATATTTTTTATATAAAACACCAATTTTAGGAATCCATGTAGTAACATGTTGAAATGATGATTCATAAGTATATTCATTTTTTTGTATAAGAGTGATAACTTTTTTGGGTAAAATTTATATTAGTGGGGCAGGAATGTAACACACCATGATATTTTGGAATATTTTTTTCAAAATTAATAATTTCATTAATTTACATTACAATCAACACTGAGTAATTCATGTCTTATGAATAAAACTAAGTTAATATTGTGTTATATGAAACATTGGGTTTAGATTGTGTTACACATGACCCTTAGTTTAAACAAAATTGTGATATATTATTAATATTATTAAAAAAATTATAAAATAGTATTTAAAAATAGATATATGAATTTAAATAACTAAATTTACATATTAAGTATAACACTTTCATATAAATAATAATTATTATTCGATACCGTTTTTACATAGTTGAAAAATAATATTTTTTTTTTCATTTTGTGAACTGGAACAATTTTTTTTTGAAATATTTAGAAACATTTTTTGATAAAATATTTTTATTATTATTGATAAGAATATAAAAATTTTCATTTTTTTGAAAGGGAATTCCTGAGAGTGGCCTTTTTGAACCATCCACACTCAAGAATCCCCCTCCCCATGAAGAGGTCATCTAGAGATGCCCTAGCCAGGGAGGATCTATTGCCATCCAAGATGATATTGTGTCCCGCGGGGTAACACCTCGATCCGTGATGGTTCGTCACAGCAAGCCGTTAGGCAGGTTCAGTGCGCCTATTATTCCCACCCGGTGAGACACCGGGTGACCCGGCAAGACGAGTGGTACATGGGAGGCGGAAATTCCCCCTAAAGCTTTGATTGAACCCTCGACCTCACCGAACATCATTGCTTTTTCCCTCGACCCTTCACCACTATGCCACCACTGAAGCGTCCAAACGTGTTGTCGGTTTAGAGGTTATTGAGGTGGCCTTACCCCAACCCCTTTCACACATCCCCAGCTAGGCCCAAGGTGGCCAACCTTGGGCTTGGGCGAGTTCCCACGGAGTCGAAGGGACGAGAGGATCCCCGGTGTATGGTGCATGTTGCCTTTGCGAGGACTCGAACCCAGAACCTCAATGATGGGACACCATCACCTTGAACCAACTCACCCATCCCCCACGGGAAAGAATATAAAAATTCTCTTCAAGTTATTTTTTGATAGTATTCTATAAAGATTAAATTTTTTATTAATTGTGAAGAATAATGAATTTAAATTTAAAAATACAATTTTTTTAAATTATTTATAAAGTAAAACTATATGTTATTTTTTATTTAATATAAAATTAGTTAAATAATATTATATATATCCAGTTTATTATATTTTCATGAATTTGAATCATAATTTTCATATATAAACCTTCCAAAAGTTTGACCGTTTTTTCTCATTAAAAACACGTTTTCTCGTTGTGTCTGAACAATTAATTTTAAATTAGAATTTTCAACTTATGAGAATTTAATATTGAAAAATAGATTCAATATTTTTATTTATAATAATTTATATATTTAATGAGGTAAAATTAATTTTTTCAAAAAACGATTATTAAAAATAGTGAAAAATTAATTATAGCGATTAAGGTGAAAACAAGGATTTTCGTGTTACACGTGCTTGTGTTAGAATTAATTTTCAACCCATAAAAATTTTATTTTAAAATTTTAATTTAATAGTAATAATAAATAGGTTAAAATTATCTAATAATACTCGTATTTATTTTGTTACTTAATGGTCAATTAAATATGTCAAAAAAACTAGTTACAACGGTGAAAATTAAAAGCGTAAAAGTGTCTAAAACATAAAGGCTATGGAATGAAATGTTTAAAACATGTTTTTTGTAGGTTTTTATCAGCCATATAATCCAACCCCAATAATAGTTTTCAATTTTGGTTCCCAAATAGGTGATAGTGAAATCCCATTATTCAATACTTTGGTGTATTTACAAATAATGTGAATCCCCCTCAATTATAAAAGGGAACTCACTCCCCTCACATAATCACACCTCTCAACAAACATGAATAAAAAAAAAACCTACCTAAATAACGTAGAAAATCATTAATATTTTCCTAGAATTATTATTATTGGTAAAAATACAACCTAGGAAGGATTTTTTTCAAAAAATTAGTAGGTTACCCTAGTAAGAGGTAACATCATTCGTTGAGTGTTTTAATTTTATTTATTCATCCATAGAAATATACTATCCTTTTACACTTTTTAATTCATAATTAAACTACAATTACAAGACAAGGATTGTAAAGTCTAGTATATTTGGAATATTAGGTACATAATTAAGCATCGTGAACTCCAAAAAAATCTTTTGTTTAATCTCTATAATGTGATACTAGCATCCATTAAGCCCATAAATCTACATAGGGTAACCATAGGAATACATGGAAAAAGATATTAGATAAAAATCAAAGTAAGGAAATAAGTATAAGAATAAAACATATCAAATGGGTTAACATGAATAACATGTTGACATAATGGAATGGAACATGAATAAACATAAGGAAGAGTATCATGTATAGCATGGGAACATATAATCATGGAATCATAGGAATTGGGAAAATACATATAACATGACATAAAAAAGAGTCAAGTATAACTGAAAAGACTATATAACATCGTGGAAAAAGTCCTATAATGAAATCAAGATCAATCCATGTCCCAACATGATGTCTCATGAAACTAAACATTACAAAATTCATTTGATCACTATCTGAGTGCACCCATCATAACATGTTCATGAATACATGTCCAACATGAAGAATAAACATAATAGTTACCCATGGGATGAAATTGGTGTCATAATCATATCATAATGAATAAAAATGAGAATATCATTCAGGTGTCCATGAAATAATGTATTTAAACAATTAGTGGACAATAATTAGGGAAAATATGCATAGAACATGATATGTCATGTCAAAATAAAGTGTAAAAATGTGAAAAGGGTGTTTATGAAACATATTAAATGAGCCTCCAAAGTGTGGTTTAAAAGAGAATATTAATGAATTTTAAAAATGGAAAAGGCACAGTTTTTTGAAAAAAACCTAAAATGAAACAAGATAATTTTCCTGGTGAATTTATATTTTAGGAAAAAAATTATGGCATAAAATAGACATTGGAGTGAACATGAAAATGGTTAATAAATCAGGAAGTACCCTTGAACTGAGCTTGTATAATGGGAAGAATAGAAAAAGAATCCTTTACCAACATGCATTACCCCAGAAAAGGGGGATGATATGATCTGGACAAATGATTTTTTGACAAATATAAAGAATTTTTAAGAATTATTTAAAATGAAATAAGCATTAATTTTTTTTAAATAGAGCTAATTTGTAACCCAGAGTAAAAATGGAGGTTAGGGTAGAATCCATTACCTTATGTCTGAAATCAATCATAAAATGAACTTAATGTACTAAATAATCAAATAATATTAATTAATTAATTCATTCATAACATATTATAGATATATTATAATTATTATATTTTTTATGTTCTTTTATGTCCCTTTTTATGGGTTATGATATTCGATTTCATCGTTCGAGAGCATTAGTTCCTATGGGGTACAATATTTGTTTACATGTACATGTGAATGGAAAATCTTGTAGAATGGGGGTAGTTGTCTAGAAATGAACATATACATTATTAATGAACATATAGAATATTAATATAACATTGTGTTTCCATAATTTACGGTGACCCATGAGATAAATAATTAATTATAATCATTTATTTTAATTTAGATTTTTTATAATCACAAACTAGTTTTGATAGATTATTAAATATAATCTATATCGAATAGATCCAAAAAAATTAAATAGTTTTTAATAATAATATTAGAAATTTTTAAACCAGGTAAATGGATTAATGACATTATTTGAAGGTGTAATTAAAAAATGAAAGAACACCATCCCCGAAGGGGGTAAATCAACACCTCATGCACAATGTTTTCATTCATCAAATAGAAGAGAGAAAAGAAGAGATTTGATAAAAAATTATTCCATAAACATGGTAAAATTCTATTATATTTAAGATACTATAGTTTTCATGAAACATGGTCAAGGGGAAGTGAGTTGAATAAAGTAAAATAAATGATATTTAAAATAAATTGAAGGTAAACAGAAGAGGATTTTACCTCTCGATTCTTTATTTGGGAAAAAACTCATTAGAGGGATTAGTTTTTGACTTTTTTTAAGACCAAAATATCCTTGATGGGGAGAACGTTATTTGGAATATATTTTAGTATAATTTGAACATGTAACGGGGCATGAGATGTTTTATGAGAAGTAGTGGTGAGGGGTGGTATTTATAGTGGAGGAGAGTGGTTGTTTTCTCATTATTTAAATCTTTTGTTTATTATTTTTCTCATGAAAAACAATTGTGTAGATTATTGAGAATATATATATTAATTAGATCAAGTGACTTCAAAATAATGGTTCTTAAATAATCAATTACTCTAGGAATAGTTTATTTAACTTATAATGTATATATACAGAAAACTATTATATTTTACTATTCACTAAAAATTCCAGTATTTTAGAAAAATCCCATAAATTCATCATAAATATTTTTCAATGTGTATAATTTAAAAAAGAACATAATTTTATTAAAAAAATAATTAAATATGAGATTTTATTTAATAAAATCATTATTTAGTTGGAAAAATAAAATTTTAACAATAAAACATATTTTTCTAACAATTTAAAAACATATTTAAAGTATCATGAAATTATATTATAACCAAAATAAAATAAAATATAAATTTCTGAATTCCTTTTATGAAAATAATTTTTCATTTAATTTATTCAATTAATCATAAAATTTTAATTAAATATTTATGACTTACAAAAATAGTAACATTTAATTAATTATTTTTAAAATATTTATTTACTTACACTATGAAATAATTATATCATATTGTAACTTATAATATGGATATATTTAATTTATACATTTATGGGTGAGATAATTATTCTATTGCAGGGTTTAATATTTGATAGAGCACTGTCGTGGGAGCCCTCAAATGATTAGTATGATTTTGGGGTACTTAGGTGCAGCAGAGTGGCTGACCAAGGTCGTCTCTCAAAAGAGGAAGTGAATTTAACTACTTATTAGAGGTATTCTAAAAATAAAATAAAAGAGAATAAAATAACTACTTGAAAGGATGGGGTGGTTTTTTTTTTATAGTTTATGAACCTAGAAGAAGTTTGCTGGAAGAAGATTGTTTTTATTTTTTTTAGTTTTGAAATGAAGTTTGATTAAAATGACACAACAAAAAGATGTTTGTTTAGACAATATTTAAAAGACGTAATCGATCTAACTCTACCTCTTCAATAATTTATTAATCATTATCATTTAAATTAATATTCACTTAATTTTGATCCCTTAATTTGTTAAATCCCGAACCCTATGAGAATTAACTTTACCACGAAGATTAAAGTGAATTTAACCTTAGGCTAACTTCGGAACATGCAATCGCAGCACCCTGCTTTGATTGATGTTCTATGATTAGCTTATGGTCAGTGGTAAATTAAGGCACATATCCACTCTGGAAATGAGGATGAATTGTGTTTAGGGATTATATTTGAACTCTACAAATTTATCCCGTGTGGTCTTGTATTACCGATTAAGATCGCGCTCTCACAATTTACACAAAATCCCGACCTCGCGTGTTTTTGTGTACATTGTTCAATTGCTAGCTTAGTTTCTTACAATTTAAAAACACAATTCATGGATCATATTAAGTGAATTACAGTAGCTCATTGATTCAAAATAATTAAATGAAGAGGGTAGAAGATAGATCGATTACTAAAAGACTACTCTTCCATGGGTGGCGTAATCATCGTAGAAGCGTTTTGCATGTGCAAAGGTTTAAAATGGGTATAACCCAATAACGCTTCTACTCAAGAATTCCAGCCCAATTAGGAAGATTAAGAGAAGAAGAAATTTAAACAAAACAGAAGAAAAGAGATGAAATAAAAGAAGAACAAAGAAGTTTATTACATAAACAAAATCATTACAACATGAAGGAGAAGAAGAAGGCTTCGTCGAAGGGATCCTTGCTTCAAGAGCTACCCTTATTGAAATGGTTGGAGAATTGGAGTGGATCCACTTCTCCTCTGCCCTCAACTTCCCAATGCACGTCCCAACCCCTCCAAATGAGAAAAACTCCAATTTATAGAGGGGAGGGGAGAAGAGGTTACAAGTGGTTTCAAGTGTGAATGTGGAAATTCGGCCAAATATTTTATTCCCACTTGCACCGCCCATTTAACCACCAAAACGCGTGAATTGGCCGGCCTTCCAGGAGGATCAAATGTGCGGATATGTGTCCTCGATCGCCTCTCCAAATTGGGGCTCAATAAAGACCCATATGAAGTAGTTATGGCCGAAATACATAATCTTCTCCATTCTGGCGAGCCCAGCCCAACTTTGACTTTATGGCCCAATTTCAACAACCAACTGAACTCTTTAGCTCTAGTTTCCTGTATAAAAGTTATAGATCATTAAGTTAGTAACACTGTTACAAAATTTCAATTTCAAATAATATATATAAAAATATTTATTCTCGAAATACTACAATGCACGATTAAGGGTAAAACTGGAATTTTCACCAAATTTTCAAATGAATGATCAAATCCCAAATATTTTATAAATAAACATATTTAACACAATGTGAGGAAATTATTTCATTTATTATCAATAAAATATTCAATAAAATAGTGTTTTATCAACTCCCCCACACTTACCCTTTTGCACACCTGGGCAAAACCTCATATCAAGTAAACATCAATATCAAATCAAAACCAATTTTAAAACGCATATCCTTAAGATCAATCAATTTCACACCAAGAATCAAAAGATATCATGCCTCATAAAAAACCTTATTTTAAGTTCTCCATTTATATCATTCAATATATTTCCACTTCATTTATCCACCCATGCACAAAACACTTACCTCGCTTGAATTTTCTCTCATCCCTCAAATATCAATTTTTTTTTTGCAATGTCTTTCTCATCCAAACTCATACAAGGGTCACCATAGGCTTGATAGATTCCTACATCGCTACCCGATGTGAGTCAAGGACATATGTTTATCATGAGGACTTTTCAGGGTTGTTCTGTGGCTTTCGGTTGGTAGGATTAAGATGTGAAAAACTCTGAGGCTGAATGATGAGGGCTTGACTCTTTTGAAGCAAAATTGCATTACTCTATTTTTCACTTAAATATGGTCTTCTCTTCAATCCCCATAGTATCAATTCAGCTCCATCATCATGAAAAGTCATGAAAGGTTTACACCATTCATCATTTCAGCATAAAAAATGTCAATCTTCTCAAACATGTTTTTCTTGAAAGCTCCAGATGAGCACAGCTTTTCACCTCAATTAGAAGCTCCAGAAAAGGCACAGCTTCACTTGTCATGAAAGCTCCAGAAAAGGAACAACTTTAAATATAATGACGTTCTTTAGCAGAAAACACATCTCTTCAGAATTTAATTTTCCACCCAAAGTATCACATAATATGGTGGCGCAACATAAGACAGCTTCCCCCACACTTAAGCTCAACTAGATTATGCAATTTCACTTCAAGAGTAGGTTGGATAGGGAAAATTGGCTTGTAATGTGGCTTAACCTAACAGGTTGTGCATGGCTTCTAAGGGCTGAAAGGTTTAAATATTCAAGGTAGGCCATTATAAAAAAGGATTATTTGAAATAGAGGCTTTAATACCAAACAAATGCCTCAATCATTTAAACACAAGTACCTCAAACCCTCAAGTTTTGACAGGAATAGATCAAATTCTGGTTAAATCAAGTATGGTTTGGTTCTCTCAAGAAGTGAGGTGAATGTAAAGAATATGAAAATAATGGTTCAGAAGCCTCACAGGAAAGTGATTTCAAATTTAAAGACAGTGAGATGTGGCATGGGATTCAAAATTCGGTGTACTTTCCATGAAATTACTAAATATTTGAACTTGAAACAAAGTCATTTCAGCATTCATTTAAGCTTAGTTTCAGGGGTTAAATTGTTTCACTTATTGATATGGATTTAAAAATGGTGATGAGAATCATTTCAGCTCAAAAGTTTCAAAAACACACAGAAATTTGTAAAATAAACACACAAATTTTGAAAAACATACAATTATTTTTTTTTTGGTTTTTTTTAAACAGGAAAACAATTGAAATTACTAAACTAAAAGGTTCCCTCCCCCACACTTAAAATATTGCATTGTCCTCAATGTGAACCCATGAGATGATATATGCACATGAAATGCGGAATTTTTAAATAGGACAAATACTATAAAAGTGAAAGGGTTAGGAACAGCCTGATGTGATCAAGTGATGATGGGGTCATGCAGTGTGATAAAATCCACTGCATCAGTAGGATGTCCCTCAATGTATCTCTTCAAACGTTGCCCATTGACTGTAAAGCTCCTTCCAGTGTCCTCTTGTGTGATCCCCACTGCACCATAAGGAAAACCATTAGACACAATATAAGGACCTAACCATCTGGAACGCAACTTACCAGGCATCAACTTCAGTCGTGAACTATAGAGAAGGACTTTCTCTCCAACAAGAAACTCCCTTTGTTGGATCATTTTTCATGAGCTACTTTTGATCTTTCCTTGTAGAGCCTTGAGTTCTCATATGATGACAGTCGAATCTCCTCAAGCTCTTGAATTTGCAACTTCCTTTGAATTCCATCTTGGGCCAAATCCATGTTACATTTCATTATAGCCCAATATGCCAGATGCTTGACTTCCACGGGGAGATGACACGCTTTCCCAAAAACAATCCGAAATGTGGACATACCAATGGGGGTCTTGTATGCTATCCTATAAGCCCACAATGCATCATCCAAGCGCTTGCTCTAATCCTTCCTATTTGGCTGCACGGTTTTCTCCAAGATTTGTTTCAACTCAAGATTTGAAACCTCAGCCTGGCCATTTGTTTGGGGGTGGTATGGTGTTGATGTTTTGTGTGTCACCCCATACTTTTGAAGGAGGGAAGCAAAATTCCTATTGCAAAAGTGTGTCCCTTGGTCACTGATGATGTCCTTTGGTACTCCAAACCTGCAAAAAATCTGTGCTTTGACAAAGTCCACAACAACATGATAATCGTCAGTCCTGGTGGCCTTGGCCTCCACCCATTTACTCACATAATCAACAGCAACCAAAATATACAAAAATCCAAATGAACTAGGAAAAGGACCCATAAAGTCGATGCCCTATACATCAAAAATCTCACAAAATTGTATGGGTTGTTGTGGCATCTCATGTCTCCTAGAAATGTTCCCAGTGTGTTGGCAACGAGAGCATGACTTACAAAACAAATGGGCATCATGGAACAATCTAGGCCAATATAATCCAGAGTCTAAAACCTTCCTAGCTGTCTGTTGGGGTCCAAAGTTTCCACCACAAGCAAGTGTATGACAGAAATGCAAAACAAACTCAAACTCATGATCGGGAACACACCTCCTAATGACTTGGTCACTACACATGCGCCGGAGGTACGGATCATCCCACACATAATACCTAGACTCACTTTTTAATTTTTGGACTTGATGCTTCTTCAAATTTACTGGGATTTCAGAGCCAACAATGTAATTAACTAAATCAGCATACTAAGGATGCTTACCTGAGATGGTATAGAGAAGCTCATCGGGGAAAGTGTCCCGAAGTGGTACCTGGTCCAAGGTGTCACCCTCTAGTGTGTGAGAAGCCTACTCATGTGGTCTTCCACCAAATTCTCTGACCCCTTCTTGTCCTTTATCTCAAGGTCAAACTCTTGGAGAAGGAGCATCCAACAGATAAGTCGTGGCTTTGCATCTGGCTTCTTTAGGAGGTACCTCAAAGCTGCATGGTCAGAAAAAAAAACTACTTTAGAGCCCAATAAATATGAACGGAATTTATCTAAATCAAATATGACAGAAAGAAACTCCTTTTCTGTGGTAGTGTAGTTTGATTGGGCTGAATCTAGCATCCTCGATGCATAGGCGATCACATGTGAACGTCCCTCCACCCTCTGAGATAAGACAGCTCCAACCGCGAAGTTGGAGGCGTCACACATAAGCTCAAATGGAAGGTCCCACCGTGGGGGCTGTATGATTGGTGGAGTGGTCAGACACTTCTTCAGCTCATCAAATGATACCCTGCATGAATCATCAAAATTGAAGTCAATATCTTTTTGAAGCAATCGAGATAAGGTTAGAGCGATCTTACTAAAATCTCTGATGAAGCGTCGATAAAATCCAGCATGCCCAAGGAATGATCGAACATCACGCACACATGTAGGATATGGGAGGGATGAAATAATGTCTACCTTAGATTTATCAACTTCAATTCCATGTTGTGAGACTATATGACCGAAGAAAATTCCCTTTTCGACCATGAAATGACATTTTTCAAAATTTAAGACCAGATTCTTCTCAATACAACGATGCAACACATCACCCAAACTAGAGAGACATTCATCAAATGAGGATCCATAAACTGTAAAATCATCCATAAATACCTCCATGCAGGTCTCAATGAAATCTGAGAAAATACTCACCATGCATCTCTGGAAGGTACCTGGGGCGTTGCAAAGTCCAAATGGCATCCTTCGGTAAGCAAAGGTACCGAATGGGCAGGTGAATGTTGTCTTCTCCTCGTCCTCTGCTGTAATGGGAACCTGAAAATAGCCAGAAAATCCATCCAAGAAACAATAGTGTGTCTTCTCAGCTAGTCTCTCAAGCATCTGTTCAATGAATGGAAGTGGGAAATGGTCCTTACGAGTGGATTGATTTAGTTTCCTATAATCGATACACACTCGCCAACTGTTTTGTACTCTCACAGGAACTAACTCATCATTTTCATTTTTTATAACAGTGAAACCAGTTTTCTTTGGTACAACCTGAACAGGGCTAACCCATTGTGAGTCAGAAATAGGGTAAATGATACCCGACTCAAGTAATTTTTCAACATCTTTCTTAACAACTTCTAGGAGGGTGGGATTAAGTCTCCTTTGTGGCTGTCTCACCGGTTTAGCCCCATCCTCCAAGAGAATCCTATGCATGCAAATGGAGGGGCTAATACCTGATATGTCTGCCAATGTCCAAAAAATTTCCCTAATGTTATCTCTCAAAAGATTCAAAAGTTTTTCTTCATGTTCAAAAGAGAGATTGTTAGCAATTATGACAGGTAATCTATCACCACTGATCAAGTATGCATATTTGAGATTTGGGGGCAATGGCTTGAGTTCCAATGTAGGTGGGTGATGTATGGATGGAGAAATTGATGCAATAGACATATCTGCACAATGAACATCAGTATCAGAATAAAAATAATCACAATCAGAGAATAAAGCACCAAATCCATCAGCATACTCAATAGCCATGTCATAATCAGAGTTCACATGATCAAAATCAGAATATGAATCCACATCAAAATCAAACCCAAGATAGGATTGTGTATCAGAAACATGTGCGGAAGTGCTCTTAGACATCAAACTCGAACCAATACTCATACTCTCCCTAATCATAGGACAATCAAATTCTTTGGAGTTTTTATTTGGTGGTTCAAAATGGGAGATAACAAAAGCAGAATGGTCCTCAGAGGGGTACTTCATGGAATCCATAACATTAAATGTCACAACTTCATCCCCAAATTCCATGGAAAGTGTACCCTCATTGACATTTATGATAGTTTTTGCAGTTTTGAGGAAGGGTCTACCTAAGATAATGGGGGCATGATAACTTACCTGATCATCCTCCAAGTTAAGCACATAGAAGTCTGCTGGAAAGATCATGTCTCTTACCCGAACAAGTACATCCTCAAGAACTCCCGCTGGATATGCCATAGCTCTATTCGCCAATTGCACCACTACTCTTGTTGGCTTCAACTCACCAACCTGTAAGGAAGAGAATACATAGTGAGGCATCACATTTATTAAAGCTCCTAAATCACAAAGAGCATCAGAGAAGTGCAACTCCCCTATGGTACATGGGATGGTGAATGTCCCAGGATCCTTGCACTTTTTTGGCATTGCTAGAGTTGGTGTAATGAGTGCCGAGACATTCCTTCCAAGGTTGATCCTCTCATTCCCCTTGAGCCCTCTTCGATTGGTACAAAGTTCTTTTAAGGATTTCGCATACCTTGGAATTTGCTTAATGGCTTCAAGTAGAGGAATGTTGATCTCCACACGCTTGAATTTGTCCAAAACCTCATTTTGCATTGCTTCTTCAGCCATCTTCTTGGTTTGAACAACCCTGTTTGGAAAAGGAAGGGGTTTTGGAGGAACATCATCAATCTTTTTCTTACCTTTATCTTTCTCCTTGGATTGCTCATCAGTTGGTTTGGAATGCGGCTTCTCTGAAGTTGAGGTGAATCCCGGTGGAATGGTAGGTGCAGATGTATCGTTCATTTGCTTCCCACTTCTCAATGTGATGGCACTAACATTCCCCTTTGGATTTGGAGTGGGTTGGGAAGGTAGATTTCCAGAATTCTTACTCACAAGTTCATGGAGGGCGGTGGCAATCTGACTCATTTGAGTCTTCAACTCTCTCAGCTCCGAACTTTGACTCTTCAGCTCATTTTGTTGATTAAGAACAATTTTTTTCAAAAGATCATCAGTGTTAGAGTCTACCTTGTGTTGGATATTCCCTTGTTGCTGACTCGTTGATGTTTGAGCTTCAAATCTCCTTTGGGGTTGTTGGAAACCCTGTTGGTAAGGTGGAGGCTGCTGGAAGTTTGGTTGAAAAGGGGGCCTTTGTTGTTGTCCAGAGCTATACCTCATGTTCGCTAGATCTTTCCACCCTTGGTTGTATGTTGGATCAAACTTCTTTTGGGGATATGGTTGTTGTTGTTGCTGCTAAAATGGTCTCCCAGGGAACACTGCTGCACAATCTTCTGTTTCTTGGAGTTGTGGGCAACAGTTAGTCGGGTGGCTTGTCTCGGTGAAAATACCACAAGGCCTTGAAGGAGGGGGTTGGGATGTCTTTTGAGCCAATGCAATCTGCCTCACCATAGTTGTCAATTCTTCTAACTTAGTATCAATCAAATTACTTTCAAGAGAAGAAGGACTTACTTGATGTACTCCCCGAACATGTGGTGTACCTCTATCACCGAATTTTTGAGAGTTTTGGGCCATTTTGTCGATCAATGCTCGTGCAGCTACTGGTGTCCTGTCCACCAATGCTCCTCCAGCTGCAGCATCCACCATGATCCTCTCCATGGGTGTGAGTCCTTCGTAGAAGTATTGGATGAGGAGTTTCTCACTGATTTGGTGATGTGGGCAGCTTGCACACAACTTCTTGAATCGCTCTCAGTACTCATACATTGACTCCCCTTGTGCTTTCTTGATCCCTGATATCTCCTTTCGAATGGATGTGGTCCTTGATGCTGGAAAAAATCTCTGCAAGAAAAGACCTTTCAAATCGTTCCAACAAGTTACATCTTCGGGTTGTAAATAATACATCCAATCTTTTGCAGCTCCATCAAGTGAGAATGGGAATGCTCTTAATTTAATTTGATCTTCAGAAACATTTCATGTTTTTAAAGTTGAGCAAACCACATTAAATTCCTTAAGGTGTTTGTTGGGATCCTCACCAGATAAGCCATGTAACTTTGGAAGAAGGTGAATTAATCCAGATTTCAATTCAAAGTCCGATTCGAGATTTGGGTATGCAATACAATTTGGTTGATAGTTAATATCAGGTGCAGCCAATTCTCGAATGGTTATATTAATTTCATTTCCATTGTTTCCAGCCATTGGTTCTTGTTTTATGGTTGAATTTGAATTGCTTCCAATTTCAATGTTCTGATATTGGGGTAATTCTCCAACTGGTTGAATGTTGAAACTTCCCATAGACTGAGAATGTCTGATTCGTGCCCTAAGGCTACGTTCAATCTCAGGGTCAAGATCTAAGAGATCTTTGGGATTAGTTCGAGTCATAGATCAAATAAAAATGAAAAGAAATAAGGTGGACCATAGTAAAATAAAAATGAGAAGTTTGAGTTGATGGTCCAAAGAGAAGTAGAAGAAATTAAAAGAAGAAGAAGAAAAATCAGATTGGGTAAAGAAAGAAGAAAGAATAGAGGAAGAGAATAAAATGTAAGATAAAATAAATACCTCTAATTGGTTGAAATAATTACTTGCCTCCACGGAAACGGTGCCAATTTGATAGAGCACTGTCATGGGCGCCCTCAAATGATTAGTATGATTTTGGGGTACTTAGGTGCAGCAGAGTGGCTGACCAAGGTCGTCTCTCAAAGGAGGAAGTGAATTTAACTACTTATTAGAGGTATTCTAAAAATAAAATAAAAGAGAATAAAATAACTACTTGAAAGGATGGGGGTGGTTTTTTTATAGTTTATGAACCTAGAAGATGTTTGCTGGAAGAAGATTGTTTTTTTTAGTTTTGAAATGAAGTTTGATTAAAATGACACAACAAAAAGATGTTTGTTTAGACAATATTTAAAAGACGTAATCGATCTAACTCTACCTCTTCAATCATTTATTAATCATTATCATTTAAATTAATATTCACTTAATTATGATCCCTTAATTTGTTAAATCCCGAACCCTACGAGAATTAACTTACCACGAAGATTGAAGTGAATTTAACCTTAGGCTAACTTCGGAACATGCAATCGTAGCACCCTGCTTTGATTGATGTTCTAAGATTAGCTTATGGTCAGTGGTAAATTAAAGCACATATCCACTCTGGAAATGAGGATGAATTGTGTTTAGGGATTATATTTGAACTCTACAAATTTATCCCGTGTGGTCTTGTATTACCGATTAAGATCGCGCTCTCACAATTTACACAAAATCCCGACCTCGCGTGTTTTTGTGTACATTGTTCAATTGCTTGCTTAGTTTCTTACAATTTAAAAACACAATTCATGGATCATATTAAGTGAATTACAGTAGCTCATTGATTCAAAATAATTAAATTAAGAGGGTAGAAGATAGATCGATTACCAAAAGACTACTCTTCCATGGGTGGCGTAATCATCGTAGAAGCGTTTTGCATGTGCAAAGGTTTAAAATGGGTATAACCCAATAACGCTTCTACTCAAGAATTCTAGCGCAATTAGGAATATTAAGAGAAGAATAAATTTAAACAAAACAGAAGAAAAGAGAAGAAATAAAAGAAGAACAAAGAAGTTTATTACATAAACAAAATCATTACAACATGAAGGAGAAGAAGAAGGCTTTGTCGAAGGGATCCTTGCTTCAAGAGCTACCCTTATTGAAATGGTTGGAGAATTGGAGTGGATCCACTTCTCCTCTGCCCTAAACTTCACAATGCACGTCCCAACCCCTCCAAATGAGAAAAACTCCAATTTATAGAGGGGAGGGGAGGAGAGGTTACAAGTGGTTTCAAGTGTGAATGTGGAAATTCGGCCAAATATTTTATGCCAACTTGCACCGCCCATTTGACCACCAAAACCCGTGAATTGGCCGGCCTTCCAGAAGGATCAAATGTGCGGATATGTGTCTTCTATATCCTCTCCAAATTGGGGCTCAATAAAGGCCCATATGAAGTAGTTATGGCCGCAATACAGAAGCTTCTCCATTCCGGCGAGCCCAGCCCAACTTTGACTTCATGGCCCAATTTCAACAACCAACTGAACTCTTTAGCTCTAGTTTCCTGAATAAAAGTTATAGATCATTAAGTTAGTAACACTGTTACAAAATTCAATTTCAAATAATAAATATAAAAATATTTATTCTCGAAATACTACAATGCACTATTAAGGGTAAAACTGGAATTTTCACCAAATTTTCAAATGAATGATCAAATCCCAAATATTTTATAAATAAACATATTTAACACAATGTGAGGAAATTATTTCATTTATTATCAATAAAATGTTCAATAAAATAGTGTTTTATCAATATTCATAATGATCTTAATACTATTGAAAAGGTCATGTTCTTATTTCAACATTATATGTATCTTATCTTCTAGAAATAATTATTATTTCAGTCATTATTTATTTATAAAGTTAGTATTGTGTTCTGAAAGATATTTTTTGTTGTTTATAGTATGTGAAATATATATAATAATGGAATATTAAATTGATAATATTTTGGGCCATTACATTCTTCCCCCTTATGAAATTATGTACTTGAAATTTCATTTTACATTCTAAGATTAAAATAGGTGTGGGTAGTTATCCTTCATTACTTCATCAGGTTCCCATATTGCCTCTTCATACTAATAGTGGCAGTATAGTACTTTTTTCAGTTGAGTTGACTCGTAACATTGAACATTATCTCTACGATCAAAGATCTCCAGAAGCTACTCTTTGTAAGAGAGATCATTCTCCAACTATGCCACATATGAGTTCAGTACATGTGAAGGATTTGGTATGTACTTTCTTAATAGGGATACATGGAATGAATCATATACATGATACAATGTTAGTGGAATTTATAGTCAATAGGCCACAACATCAACATGATTGAGGATATTAAATAATTTCGATGTATCTAGGAATTAGCTTTCCTTTCTTCTTAAATATCACAATCCTCTTCAATAGAGATATGTGGGTGGATAAAATGCCTCCAACCATAAACTCAAGGTTCTGTTTGATGATTGTTTGCGTAGCTCTTATGTCAACATGGGTTATCCTTGATGTGCTGCTTAATGGTTTTCAACTTCTCTGCCATTTCTTCATCCATTTCATGTCCCTGTAGCTTACGTTCACACACATCATCCCATCATCATATTTTTCTGCATATTTTACCATAAAAATATTCATATGGAGTCATTCCTATGCTCGAGTGGAACCTATTATTGTAGGAAAATTCTACACGGGGAAGATGTTGGTCCTATCCTCATTTGTAGTCCATAGAAAAAGATCTTAACATATAATCAAGTTTCTGAATTGTTTTCTCAATTTGGGAACCATTTTGACGATAATAGTCCATACTAATTTTCAACTCTATCACACCTCGACCTGGTCAATTTAATATTTTTTAACTTCCGTAACTATTATTTTATGTTTCATATACTTCTTCACTATTGCGCAGTCACCCCGTACAGTTAGGGGTAACTTTGCAATGCCCACATGGAGGCTCGAGTGGTTCTGAATTATGGAACGAGACTAGAGAACGATTTTTAAAACAATGTGGCAGGCATGAAGCATCACGCTGTAAGCAGGAAATGTCAGATGGCATGATTCAGGAACAATTTTTTCAACCACACATTTTACAGCAGGCATATTGCGCGGCAACTCGGTATTCGGAATACATAAATAAATTTATTGAATGCTAAATGAAAGAAAATAAATTAATAAAAATTAAATATTATAGGATTTTGGTGAAGTGTTTAATAATAATAATATGAATTTTTTATTTAATTTTAATAATAATATTATTGTTGTAATTAATATTATTATTTTCATTATTATAATTTTAATTCACATTATTATGCTTATTATTATTACTGTAATAATTACTATTGCTGTAAGAAAATTAAACTGGAGAGGTGGATCCCTAGGGGCGTCATACCCCTCCCCTTCTCCCATAGTGTGCGTCATACCTCCCCCCCCCTTCCCGAGATTCCTTGCACAACCCCCTCCCACTCATGGTACAACCTCCCCCTCTTCATGCTTCCCTAGATCCTCATGATTCCTCCAATACAACACTCTAGTCACACCCCCCTCCTCCTCTAAGTGATCATTAGGACCTCCCTTTTGTGTGATCAATCCCTCTGTTTAGCACCCTTTTGACCGCTGGTGCAATTCCCCTAGTTCGTCCACCTTCCCCGGTGAAATCCACATCTCAATGCGAGCCATCTTGGTTCAAACCCCCACCTCACAACCCCCTACTCAAGTTTGGGATTTTTTTTCAATTCATATTTGATTTTTTTCTTTAATTTTTCCAAAACATAATTTATCATGGTTGCGTTTGTGCGTTTTTTTATTGTCTTGGGTTTTCAGTTAGTCTACGGGGCGTTTTTCCTCCTTCCGTTGAGGTTATGTCATGTCCATACATGGTTTGAAGTAGGTATTTCCCTGATTTTCTTTCCTATGGATTTTAAATCGATTCGTGGCATTTTAAATAAATGGATTCTATTTATTGAAACATATTTATATCCCATTTTAAATATATTTTGTTATTTTGGAATTGATTCGATTTTCTAAAAATAGGTTTTAAATGAGTTCTGTGAAAATTTCCCAGTTTCATGGTACCTAGGATGCGTATTTGATTTTCCATTAGTTCTTATAAAGTGGAATTATTCCTTTTATGAAAGATTTATCCCTTATTATTTTGTAATGATATTTTTTGGTTTTTGAACATTCTTTGGTATGTGGGTTTTTGAAAATATTTAACTCCGAAAATGTGTTAAAATGATTTGTAATGGGTTTATGGTTTTAAGCGGATTGTTTTATGTCCCCTAAAATAATGTGGATGGTCAGTTTTTATTTTAATTAAAATGGTGTTTTATGGAAATGGTTTTTCAGTAACCCTTTTTATGTGTGATATACCATTAAATATTTACACATCCACGGGGGCACTAGGTGCACACAAAGATATGCCTCCAAATAAAGATGGCATCATAAATTTGTATTTTTTTTGAATCCCTGGATTCCTAAATGGTTATCTTATTATAAATGGATATGTGGTCGTTTTTGTGGTTTCTAAATGAACGGTTTAAATTTGAGTATCATATGTTTATCCTATTTTCTTCTTGGTATATGTTTTGATGAATTAATGTTGAGTTTGAGGGCCCGTTTGGCATTGCATCTATAAAAGTGGTGTTTGTTTAATTTTTTACAAATTCATTAGTTAAAAGACCATTTGGAACCTTGAATTAAATGGTAATATTTTTCAAAAAAATTAGTAAATGTAGTTCCTTGAAAATTTTGTGTACCCTATTGGTGTTTTAAGTGTTTCATAAAATGGTATTGATATTGACATGAGTGTGCCCAGTTGGAAATCTGAAATATTTTACAAAAATGGGTTGAATGTTTGTATGGTGTTGCCGCCCAATTAGTAACTTGATTACATGAAATGTATATACATGTATATGGGGAACCTTTCTAGGAAAGATTTCCCCTTAGGGGTTATTTTATATTCGTGTCTGTGTATGGGGTAGGGAAGTGTGGTGATGGAAGATTAGATGAGTCACACGTGCATTGGACTCCTACATACATCGTATTACTACCACCACGGGTTCTTGGGAGTCTTTTAGTAGATTGAGTGATGGTTTCATACCAATATTTTTTAGATGGATTGGTAACAACTATTAGACATAGATAGGTCGGATGTGCAGTTCTGCTTGTTTTTTCACGAGGGTGATTAGTTGGTTATAGATTATGGGGCTTCACTATACGCCAAAAGGTTGTTCCGAACCGAATACATATAGGGGTCTTCTATGCTATTTAGTATCACATGTGGTAATTAATTATAATACGTGTTTACTTTCCATTGTACTATTTTACCATGCCTTTTTTGTTTATCCATATTTTATGCACTACATTAGTTCTTCCTAGCTTTGGTATTATAATTTTACGATTGATCTTGGTTTTATAAAATGCGAGTGTTGTATTTTAAAACATGGAAAACCCTATATTTATAGTTTTATTTTCAAACTAGTGTCATTGAAAAGATTTGGGTAATAAAACACTTGAATTCATTGGTAACTTTTGGAATCCCTAATGAGATATTAAACGCTCATGCCTATCCTATATTTTTATATGTTTGTTCGACTATTGGTTCATGTTCCTAGTCCAGCATCTCAATGTTTGAGCAGGTCCTATTTAGTGGATAGTGGTGACCAAGAAGTCATATTGAGGTCATGATAGCGTGGTTTGGTTTTATTGTTTTTGGTTTTTATATATTTATTTGTACCTCGTAACTGAATCTATTTATTTATATTCATTTAAGAGTTATTTTTCATTTTTATGTGTTCTCTGTTTGTTTATTTCGTTTATTTTATCTTGGTTTTAGGCCAAAATCATTTCCATTATTTGTATGTTTCATTCCCAGCACTAGTTTCCATCCCAGGGGGATTGGAGAATGCCCCTCAAGACATGTTGCATACTGAATTGGGTGACTGGTTCAAGGCTGACATGGGATGGTTCATGAAAAAATGGTATCATAGGAGGACCTTGTTATTTACAGTGGATTGTTTATGGAGATTAGGGTTTTCAGGGATTAAGAGGTAGGATACGGGTCTGGGCTTTAACACCACAAATTGTGACAAGAGCATAGATGCTAGGGGTAGTCTAGGTTTTGATTCATTATTTGGTCATGATTTTTTTGGGATTTGGGATGAAAATGGATGGAAAATAGTGTCACATCGTGACCTCACATGGAATAGTGACCCATGTGGAGTCTGAGTGGATGGTTCAAGTACCTCCTAGTCGTTGATGCTTGTTTGGGTCATAGCTCCCTACCATGTCTCTAGGTTAAGCATGGCTACTAGTTCTTCATTCTATGGTTTGGTTTATATTCTGCTTCATATTTTTTTGGGTTAATGTGAGTATGATTTTAAAATGAAGGTTGTTTTGAAATGGAAAATTATTTCATTGAAATGGTTTTGAAATTTCTAAATTAGGTTTTTATATATAAATAACAATCATGTATTCAGAGGGAAATGTTTTGGATATGTTTATATTTTTTGGTTTTTGATCTGTTTGTTCTTTGATGAGGGTATTTTTATTGATGTTTCAATGAGAAGACATTGGATTTGGATTTGTGATTATATGTTTTTTCCGAAAATTCATACCAGAAAGGTCTCTAATGTAGCTGATGAGACATGCCCAATATTTGGACATTCTAGGAATTTTCCTATTCTACACAGAGATTGGGGTTCATTAGAGGCATGTAAGTGGCTCGACGAAGTGGAGCACATATTTAGGATGTTGAGAACACCGTAGTTTGTTGGGCTTGTTGCTATTTTGGGATTATTTGGGGCCCCATATTTAGTCCAATATAAGTTGGTTGTTGCATCTGTGATGAAATTTGGGGTGAAATTCGAAGTCTTTAAAGCCACTTTATTTCACTGGTTCTTACGTGAGCAGGTGAAGCTAAAGAAGTCAGAATAGTTGTGGAATGTTTGATTAGGACAACAGTTAGTAAAATCTTATGTCCACCACTTTAATGAGCTAGTTTCCTTTTCTTAGGAGGTAGCTTCAGAATATCAAATGAAAGCTTCTTTATTTCTATGGGGACTTTATACTGAGATTTCATAGGAAATTCTCTCATCAGGTGAAACATGATTTGAGAAGTTAGTGGATGATGAATTTTTGTCTGATCTAGTTCATGGTGTGCAGTCTGTGGTGGTTGGCTTACACAGAGGTTCCCCATATGGGGAGTAGGATATACAGGAGAGACATGTTTCTAAAGAGCCTCAAGTAGTGTTCTTGGCTGTTAGTTTGTCAGATCATTCAGTGGTGCACCATTATTGTGGACGTTTATGGAATACAAATCCATCATGTTGCATCCCTCCAAAGACATGCTGTAATTGGTAGATTCTTGGTCATCCAGAGATGTTTTGTAGGAAGATCCACCTAAGAATATGTTTTGATCAAATGATTCTAGTTCTTGACTATGTGGTATATTATGATTATTTTACCAGAGCTTCGACCACAGGTCATCAGGTGAGGCTCACGTATAGTAAATAGTTGTTGAGGGTGTGAAACCTCAGTTCAGGTTTTTTCTTCCATGTCGAGATTGGAGTATTTAAAGGCTTTTTATTCTGATTTCACTATTGTTAAAGTTTTATTATTATTCTAAGTTCATATTTTTAATGTGAGAATGTGATGAACTTGTTTCGTTGTAATCCATATAGTCTTGTCTATCTTAATGCATCTTTTATAATTGTTTGTTTTTGTTATCATGTTTTTTCTCCTCGCATGTGTTGGTTTTGGTTATGCTCACATGGAAATGTTTGGGGTTTTAGGAGATGTGTAGAAAGTGGATACAATTTGTTTTGTGGTTTTGTTCGGTGTTTATTTTCACAATTCATCCACTAATATTGGGGGTTAAATGGGTGTGTGAAAATTGTCTAGTTCTTGTGGTGGTGTCTTTCTTCTTGTCTGATGGAAGATAGTTTGGATCAGTTGGTAGTTCCCATGTGGGACCCCCTCTCGGTTGGCGGTGTGTATGGGTTTTAATTTCTATTATGGTAAAACTCATTAGGTAAAAATACACCCTCATGATCTCACCATGTTTTTTGTCGTGGTTTCATCTAGATTGGTTTGGTGGGACTTGGGTGAAAGTAAATAGTCGCCCGTGAAATTCCCCAGTTCTTATGTTTCTATTCATAAATGTACTCAATTCTTGACCAACCTTTAATTTAGTGACATTCTAGGTGTCGAATGTTCTATTGTGAGAAGAATTATCACACTCGGACCTGGATAATTTATTATTATTTTTATTTCTATCACACAAGACTACCCAATATTTAGAATAAATAAATAAACTATCTTAATGGTAAATGAAAAATATAATGTAATATAAATTAAATAAAATTGGATTTCATAGAAAATGGTTAATATTATTAATAATAATAATATGATTATTTTAAATAATAATAATGTGCTTATTATTATTATTGTGATTAATATAAATAGTGTAACTATTATTATTATAATTAATACTATTATTAATATTTTTATTATGGTAATAATAATAATTATTGAATGAAAAATAAAAAAAAGGGTTAATCCCTTAGGGAGTCGCCCCCCGCTTCTTATCCCACAGTGCGAGGATCACCCCACTCTCGAGTTTCCCTACCAGCCCCCTCACGGTCTGACCTCCCCCCTTAATGTGTTGTACAATACAACATCACCTCATCCTCTACATCTCTATGACCACACCCCCTCCCCATATTATAGGTTCACAAGAGGCCATCCCTTATTTGTGTGAGAGCCCTCCAGCAGGTACCCTCCGGCTCTCTAGGGTGAGTCCTGTTCGACCACCTTCTCTGGCCAAACCCACTTCCGAGCATGAACCATCCCAGTACAACCCCCCTTCTTATGATCCCCTACTCTAGTTTTTTTTATTTCATCATTTGTGTTTTTCATTAGTTTCTCCAAACCCTAACACATTGGGTTTTGTTTGCACGTTTTACTTATTGTCTGGGTTGTGTGGTTAGTGTGTGGGGAATTGTGTCTCTTTCTATTGGGGCTCTATCGCATCTGCACAAGATTTGAGGTAGGTGTTTCCATATTTTCTTTTCCTATATCTTTATAAATTATTATTTTCATTTTAAATATATCTATTATATTTATTTTAACCTCATAGGAAACCCTTTTAATAATTTTTTTTTGTATTTTGTAATTGATTCCATTTGATAAAAATTGGTTCAAAATGAATTTTGTGTATATTGCATAGTTTTATGGTACCAAGGATGCAGGTTTGATTTTACATTGTTCTACTAATGTGTAGTTAGGACTTTTATAATATTATCCACCCTTAGGATGTGGTAATGATATTTTTTTCGTATGTGAACATGGTTTGGTAGGTGTGTTTTGTAAATTTAATAACTCCCAAATGTGTTAAACTTATTTGGGATTTTTTTATTATTTTAAGGGAATTTTTTTATGTCCTCTATAATTATGTGGATGGTTGGTTATGAATTTAAAGAAAAAATTTTTTATTGAATTTTTTTGAGTATTCCCTTTGGATGCGTGATGTTCCATTAGATGTTGACACATCCATGGGTGCACTAGGTGCACACAGGGATGTACCTCTAAATGAAGATGTTATCATAAATTTGTGTTTTCCAACAATACTTGGTTCTAAAATGGTAATAAACTTTCAAATAGTGTTGGGGTCCTATATGTGGTGTCTAAAAGAATATTTTCAATTTGAGTTTTATATGGTGTGGTCGATTGGATCTAGGTGTGGATTTTGGTGAATGATGAGTTTAAGGGATCATTTGGAATTGAAACTATAAAAGTGGTGTTTGTATAATATTTTATAAATTAATTTAATAATTCCGACATAAAGGTCCATTTTTAACTTTGAATACAAATGTGATATTTGTCTAACATTTTAGTAAAGTATCTTTCTTGGAAATTGATTGTACCCGATTGATGTTTTAGTTGTTTCCTGAAATGGTATTGATTTTGAGGTACGTGTTCCGTATTGGAAACTTGAAATATTTTAAAAAATTGTTTGAATATTTTTATGGTGAAGTGGCCCATTTGGATCCTTAATGACGTGAAATGTATGTACACATATATGGTTAACCATTATAGGTGGTATTTATCTTTAGGGTTTATCATATATTAGTGTTCATGTCTATGGTAGGAAAGTGTAGTGATGGAAGATAAGATGAGTCATGTGTGAATTTCCCTCTTACTTACATAGTATTACTACCACCACAAATTCATGGGAATATAATAGTTGATCTATTGCTCATTTCATACCAACCCCTATTATATGGGTTTGTACCCATTGGTAGATATATAGAGACCAGATAAGGAGTGTCGTTGGTTTTTTCCTGAGGGTGATCAGTTGGTTATAGACTCTGGGGATTCACTAACACCTGTAAGTAGTTCTGAACGTAGTACATCCTGGGGTATTCTAATATTTTTAGGACTGACCATGGTAATTAATTATATTTCTTGTTTACGTTCCATTGTACTATTTTTCCTTGCCTGCATCATTTATCATTATTTTTAGAACTACATGGGTTCTTCCTTACTTTTTTATTCTAATTTTAAAATGGCTCCTGGATTTCTAAAATGACATGTGTTGTTTTGTAAAACGTGGAAAATTCAATTTTTATAGTTTTATTTTAAAACTAGTGTAATTGGACATCATTTGGTAAGAAAACAGTTGCATTATGTGGTTCACATTTGGAATATCTAATGAAAAATTTAATAATCATTCATATCATATGTTTTGAGATGTTGGTTCGACTATTTGTTCTGGTTCTTGGTCCTACTGCTCAGTGGTGGAGGAGGACCATTTTGGAGGAAAGCGGAGACCAAGAGGTCACATTGAGGTTGTGATAGTGCGGTTTGGTTTTCTATCTTTTAGTTTTTGCTTGGTTAGTTGTACATTGTAACTAATTTTTGTATTTATATTCATTTAAGATTTAGTTTTCCTTTAGTTTCATGATTTCTTTGTTTATTTGGATTGTTGATCCTAGTAATGGGCCTAAATAATTTCCATTGGTTATATGTTTGATGCCTAGAACTAGTTTCAATCCCAAGGGGATCGATAACGCCACTCAGGACATGTTGCAGACTGAATTAGGTGACCATTTCTAGGTCAAACCCGGATAGATTGTGACAAACTCAATATTCATAGCTTGTTGGAAACATTTCCCCAACATGGGGGTGAATCTTATATCTCAATCAGATACAATTGATATTGGTAGTCCATAAAACATTACCTCTTCATTGATATATATATATATGTGTGTGTGTGTGTGTGTGTGCTAGTTGATCTAGTGAGAAGTCCTCTCAAATTGTGATAAAGTGAGTTGTTTTTTTATAAGATGATACACAATGAAAAATATAGAATTTTGTCCTCTGGATATCCTTTGATGTATAGTGAAAAATTCCATTGTAATGTCCTCCCACTTACATGTTTTTATGGGTAGTGGTTTAATCATCCACATAGACTTTTTTCATTAATCCTTTACTTTATAACATCTAGGAACTTTGATAAATCTTCAGAGATATCCCTTTTCATATATTCCAACCAATAGTTCTCCTAGATATCTTCATACACATTTTTACTCCCAATGTAAATATATAAGGTTGATATATGTTCTTTATTTATAAATCCTTTATATTTCTATGGATTAGATGGTACACATAGTTGTGACCCAAAATCATATAACTCCTTCCCCATCCATTTTTAACTATGAGGATTTTCCTTTTCTCATGGATTTTCATTTCTGGTAAATTTCCAAATTATTTCATTGACCTTCCTTTATTTAATCCAAGATGGATCGTTGATAAATCATATGAGAAAGGATTGATGATTTTCCTCCCTTATATATTCCAATTTCCATCCTTTGCATGTCTAAGTTGATTGGATCCTTCTCATTTCTCATCATTGATGATGATGCAGTATATTTTCTACTTAGATCATCCACTTCATTATTTTATTTACAAATATAATAGTGGAATTAAAAATAGTGATCTGTAATGAGATATAAAAATATTTTATATCACATATTATTCCAGTTATGTGTAAATATATATTTGAGACTCTTGTGATCAGTATATATATCACTATTCTCCCCATAGAGATAATTCCATCAGATTTTCATTGCAAAGATCACATCTTCGAACATTAGATCATGTGTCAGATATTTTTTCTCATGTATTTTCAACCTCCTTGAGTATTAGGATATAAATTTATCATCTTGAATTAGTACATATCAAAATCCATTCTTTTAAGAAAAATTTTACACCACAATGAGTTCCCCACTTTTTGGTAGTGTGAGCATGGGTGTAATGATAAGTCTTTTTTCAACTCCATGTATTATTCTTCACATTCACTAGTCCCAACAAACCATTCTCCCATCCAAGTAAACTTTGTTTATGGGTTTCATAATCTTGATAACTTCTTCATAAATCATCTATATTGCCCATATAGGCCAATGAAACTATGGATCTCCGTTACAAATGTTTTCTTTGGCCATTTTTCAATTTCTATTATCATAGAAGTGTCCACAGATATACCTTTTTAGTGATAACATGCCCAAAGAATGACACTTCATGTATCCAGAACTCAAATTTACTATAATTTTTATATAGTTTCTCCCTTTTCAATTTCTTTGAAATAGTTTTAAAATGATCCTCATGTCCCTCCTTTCATATAGATTCTATCAGAATATCATCAATAAAAACTACCAAAGTACTGGTCATGTAAATCTCTAAAGACACTATTCATTAAGTCCATGAAAATTTCTGAAGAATTATTGAGTCATAAGAGAATCACTAGGAGCTCGTTGTTCTTATACCTCATTCTAATGTCAACCTAGTGAATATCTTACTTGATCACCTTTAATTGGTGATATCCAGAACAAAGTTCCAACATATAGAAATTACTGGCCCCAAATAGATGATCAAACATGTAATCTATTTGTGCAATGGGATACTTGTTCCTTATAATGATTTTATTGTTCTCAGAATAATCAATGCACAAGCACATTAATACATCATTCTTCTTGACAAAGAGGACTGGAACACTCCTTTATAATTAACTCAGGTGTATAAAAGTCATATCTAGATTATCCTATAACTGTTTTTTCAGTTCTTCCAGCTCAAATGTTTCTGTTTGATAAGGATTCTTTGATATGGGTAGATATCTAGGAATAAAATCAATTGATAACTCAACCACGTTATCAATATGATGACTAGGAAATTATTTACGGAATACATCAATGGAATAACTCTAGGTGGGAATGACTTTGAGGATGATTTTACCCATTTTCTAAATAATTTGAAATTGATATGATTTCTCATAAAGAAGCAATATCCACACAGGAGATGATCATTCTGAAGAAGATTCATCCCCCTCCTTACAATATTATAGAATTGGAGGATGCTTCAGAATGTGAAGAGTGATATCCCCTTCTCAAAATTAAATGTTGGCCTTGTTTATAGAGAATCAATCAATGAAAAAATAGAATTAAACTATACCAAAGGGAGTATGATATGATTTTATGGGAGGTTTAGTCCGCAAACAATAATTGGGGTGGATTTAAAAACATTTTATATAGTAATTTTTCTATTCACATTCCACACATAATAATCATCCTCCATATTTTGAGGTGGTGTTTGAATTTATCCACTAAAATTGTATGATATAAAAGAATTCATATAACCAGAATAAAATAGTACATTCTATATTTATGAATGAATAACTAGTATAAGTAACTTTAACCGTGTAATTTTCAAGATCCACCTCAAATGTAGTGATAGTATAAACCCTTCCCTATTACCTTGGATGTTTTTGTTGATTTCCTTCGAAAAACAGGGTCCTAAGGAATTGGATTGAAAAATCCAATGTTCTTTATAGTTGAAACGCTACAATACTGGCTCAGTGTTGATATGAAGCTTCCATTCTTATTCCATGTTAGTGGTATTATTGGTGTCCATTAAGAAGTTATTAGCCATATCCCTTCTATTTTTCATTTAAATCATATCATGGTTTCCTTTAAATAGTTTCCATGATTTATTTTCCTAGAAATTTGACACGTTGGATAATGGGACTTATTTCTATCATGGGATTTATCACCCTCATTAAACACCATTTTCCAATTTTTTTCACCGATACCATGAGACTATTGAGAGTATCTAATCTCAATTTCATCATTAAGAGAACAATATATAATTTCCTTATAGCATTCAATGTCTCGAATCACTAATGATTTTCATAGAATCCGCTTTAGTCTTCTAAAGAAGTGAGCCACCTTGTTCTTTATGTTCATTACAAATCCAAAGACATATCGTGAAGGCATTGTTAAGTTTTCTTGATGTGACATGATAGACACATCTTAATTTTTATTTAGTATGAGGAATTCACATTCCATATTTATATGGAGGGTTTAGGGAATATATTTACTGAATAATATTTTATTAAAATATTCCCCTTCCAGGGAATCAATTTCCTCCATAGAATTTGTGTTCCGGAATAATGTCCACCGCTGATTTGTTTCCCCATCAAAATGAAAAACGTCCAAAACAACATTCACTTCTTCTCAACACCTCATGACTGAGAATATGTTCTCAATGGTTTTAATTCATTGTTTTATGAGGAGCGTATCATAAGATCCACTAAACATGGGAGTCCTTTTCCACATGATGTATTTGATGGAAACATTCTCTTTCCTAGGAGAAGGAAGGCGTTAAATGTGATTCAAGTTATTATTCTTAACATGAGCCAGTTTAGTATGAAATTAAATAAATATATGACCTCCAGTTTCAATAATATTTGGAATTTCATTTGGTAAATAATCACAATGGTTGTCACATTTATTTTGGAATGTGTTATTCTCCATCCCATCACTAACTAAGAATAATAAATAACAATTACGGGGATTCAATAAATAGATAATAAGTAGAAAAAGAATCTTTAAACATAAAAGGATACACTCTTAATGGAAAAGTATATCCTAACTTGTTATTACCTAGGTTTTAGTGTTGGTTATCAGTGATCTATTTCCTGACATATATTCATATTGTAATTTTATTTTCTCATATAATAATATCTCATAATGAGATTATGAATTTTCTAAAGCCTATACCCTAGGAGTGTCAATCTAGGTGTGCAGTAAGACCTATTTTCATGTGCAAGGTTACCCCAGGTTTGGCCCAGAACATCTTTTCAGAGTTGTTACTCCTTGGAACATCTATTCTTTGACCACATCAACTTGTTGTATATTGATAGGGATGTATTTTCTTGATAAACCACTTAATCTATTCCAACCTAAATTTAGGGATGTTTTTTCAAAAGTATTCATATCCATAGGTTTCATGATAATGTGATCTATTAATAATCTCTAGAAATTACTAGTCCTTTCTTTGATACCAAATATAGTGTCCCTGGCCTTTTATATATATTAATCTGTAATTAATGAACAATTAGAAGCCAATGATCAAAAATTATAGTGTCTTTGGAATATTCTGAACATAAATAAACATGATAAGACCCCAAAAAACATATTTTATTTTATCCTAATAATGGTATCCCAAATTCTGTTGAGTTAATTCATCTATATTAGATAAACTATGGAATATATTAATAAAAGGGATGAACGAAAAAATCTCAGTAAAAAAATAGTCATAGAAATAAAACATAGTGCCTGGGATAAAATCCATAACATGATGACTTAAAAGCATGGAATGTTAATAAACATAAGGAAGTATAACATGTATAAAATGGTAAAATATAATCATGGAATCATTGGAATGTAGAAATAACATATAAAATGACAAAATCATTTGTCCAATTTAACTACAAAGATAGTATAACATGGTGCAAAAATTCCCATAAAGGAATTAAGTTCACCCATTGTACCAACTAAATGTATCATGAAACTAAATATTATCCACTTCTTGGAGCACTATCTAGTTTCACCATTAATTTTTTTAGAAATATGTTGTGCCACATAGAGAATAGATATGAGGGTTACCCATGAAAATACATGAATATTATAATCATATCATAAGCGATAAGAAAGAGGCGTATCATAAGGGAATCCATGAAATAATGGATTTAAAAATACATGGAAATTTATAAGGGAAAATAGTTATAGTACATGATAATTCATGTCAAAATTATGTGCAAATATCTAAAATGGGTGTTTAAGAAACTTTAAAAACAACCACCTAAGTTTAGTTTAAAGGAAAATATTAATGATTGTTTAAAAACTAAAGGGAATAGTTTTATGTATAACACTCGAAATAAATCAAGATTAATTTCATGAAAAATGATTAATTTTATACAAATAAGGTTGAATTAAAATAGATTCTAGTGGGCACTTCAAAATGGGAACAAAATTAGGAAGTTCTCTTGAATAGATCATTCTTGAGGCGAAGAATTGAAAAGGGAACATTTCTAAAACATGTATTACCCAATTAAAGAGGGATGATCTGATTTGGATAAATTATTATGGAACATATACAAAAAATTTAGAAGATTAATATAAATTTAAAGAATCATTACATTGGGTAAGAGAGAGAGAGAGAAAGAGTAACCCAAAGGAAACAATGGAGGTTCTGGTAGAATCCCTTACTTTATGGCCGAAACGATTCTACACAAGTTCCTAATGTACTGATAAATAAAATTAAACACATTAATTATTTATTTATGAACATTATATACATGTATTTAAATTATTATCATTTTTTATGTTCATTTTGGACTATTTTGATGTGTTATGATATTCGATTTCAATATTTAGGAGTGTTAGTTTCCTTGGTTTTCATGTTCGGTTAACATGTGTATGTGTATATAAAATCAAATAGAATGAGGATAGTTGTAGAGAACTAAAGTTATATGTTAGTAATAAACATATAGAATATTAAAATACCATTTTTTCTAGAAATGGGAGTGATTCATTAGATAAATCATTAATGATAATTGTTTAAATTAATGTAACATTTTTTTATTTTCACATACTAGTATTATTGTATTATTAATATATATATATATATATATATTGGATTCATAAAATAAATCTGTTTTAATTCATATAATATAATCTTCCTCATCCATAATTTTTTTTCTTGAACATTTTACTTGGTGGAATTGAAATAGGAAAACATGTCGTCCACAAAGGTGGAAAATCAATACCTCACAGATAATGATTTAATTCTAAAATAATAGAGGGTGGGGAAGATATTTGATTAGAAATTATTCTATAAAATTGATATAATTAAAATATATGTATGAAACAGGATTTTTAATTTCACTTGGACTAATTTAAGTGAGGAGAAGATTAGAAAATAAAGGAACATGGATATAAATTGAAGGAAAATAGATGAGGGTTTTACCTCTTGATTCCTTCTTCTTGAGAACCTCATAAAGGGGATTGGTTTTGGTATTTTTTAACGACCAAATGCTCTGAGACGTGGGGTAGGGGATTCAAAATAGATTTGAGAAGAATTTTGACAAGGATCAATGCTTGATTGTTCTATGGAGAAGAGGTGGTTATGGGTGGTATTTGTAGTGGAGGATAGGGGAGTTTTCTCATTATTTAGTTCATTAATATATTATTTTACAGAAGACAAACAATAGTATTAATTATTGAGACTAAATTACATTATTGTAGCGACCCAAATCTTGAAGTACATGGAAATTACAATACATTTGCATAATACTTAATACATAACAAAAACAAACACACAAGTACCGTAACAGTTTAGTGTCTTTGTAAACTGGGAACATAATCTTCTAATTGTGGTGAAATATCTTCAACATATCCCATAAAGATCTTCCCCTTTTGTTTTCTTACCTAAAACGTTTATTTATATCCTGGGGAAAAGAAAACATATAAAGCATGAGTTCAAATGCTCAGTAAGGGTAAGCATGAAGAAAATAAAACAAACCATATACATTGGACATAAAAACCTGAACATAATGTTTAAACATCGAAATCTTGAGCAAATACATAAAACATGGTAGTACATAAGGAATAGATCATAATGGAACATCAATAATGATAAAATATCATGGGAATAAAACATTTAATTTTTTAAAACCATTAAGCACATGATATTATTTCCATAGTAGCCAAGGCATTGTTGGTAAGACCATCATAGCCGATAAAGTCACTTTCTGAATCGAGTTCACTCCTCATTCCAGTCTTGTATCACTGAACCAGATTAACTTAGCATTCCATCCATGTCTATATCTTGAGATATAAATCTTTACCCAATTAATTGGTGGGAGATATAGGTCCCACCAATCTCAAAATGAAATCATTCTTACTTGTGCCACAAATTATACATACAACATTCATCATAAACCAATGAATAAAATGGGTTTCATAAACATCATCCCATCATAACATAATCCATATAAAATAAATGGATATCATTTCATCATAAGAATGATCAAACCATATAATTAATAGAGACATTATACTTGAAACATAATCATAACAAATATTGTTATCTTAGATGGAAAATAGTTTTGACAAAGCACTTGAAATGAATTCTTGAAGAAAATATCCTTTCTTCTTTAAAATCTTTTTCTTATCAGAAAATGTCATTCAATTTTAAAATAAAAGTATTTTGTTGAAAATAATCAGGAAATGATGTTGATTAATCTTCATAAAAATAAGGCGTTATGAAAACGTAAAAATCTGTTCATGCCTTATAAGTTAAAAAAAACATTCACCTCGTACTTTTAACAGAAAAGTTAAAAAGTACCACATATGGTAATCAAAAGAAATATTCCTTCCATAACACAAAGTAAAAGTCAAAGAGGGGTAAAAAACACTTTAAAAATACATGGAAGATCATTAAACACTTTATAAAAAACATTTTTTATTGATATGGATGAAAAATATAACCCTAGTAAATACTTAGGTATAAGCAATCACGGATAAAAATGAGATTGAAAAATTATCCCTTACCTTAGGTCCAATATGATTTGTATGTATCCAAAACTCCTATACAGTGATTTAAATAATGTCATTGACTTATTAAAGAATCATATTAATTGTTATGATATCATATATGGTTCACTCATGACTTTATATTACCCGTTTTTTTGTAAATTCCATGATAAAGCAGCGTTTTGGGTATAATCGTTTTATTTATCGTATGTGTTTGGACTTGTTGTTCATGATATTATTATTACTTATATAATTATTTAATTACTTCCAGAATTTAAATCATGATTTATATATCATACATATTCAGTATATATATATATATAATAGATAGATAAATGGAATGAAATACACCGTTCATGGAGACGGTAGGCCGTACGTACGCATGAACGCTGTTTTCTTTTCCTTATTGACATGGTTGGAAGTATGTAGATGACATATATATAAATATACATAAATCCAGTAGCTTTATCATGTCATATATTTCATAATTATTTATTATATATACATTATAATCATTCTTGAGTGGTTAACATGGACAATGAATCTCATCGCGTCATGGAGACGGTAATCCGTACGTACGCACGAGTGATGATATCGTTCCCATAATTATTGAATTGAATTGGAGTGGATGATATAATATCTCAGAATAATTATGATGTTATAATAATCATATATAGTTATTATTTACACCATTATTCCCATCTGAGTATGGTGGTGGGGGAAAACTGATTACACCACGGCGTGGAGACGGTATTCCGTATGTACGCACGCGCAGTGATTTAATTTTCCGTAGGATGGATAGAATGTTAAATAGGGTTGTTTCATATTTATAATAGCATATTAGTATATAATTAATACTGATGTTATTAATTTATAATGAACCAACAAAATAAGAGGAGGTAGAAGAAGAAAGAAACATGAAAGAGTCGGTAGAAGAGATTACCTCTTCCTCGACGCACCTCCTTTAAACTTCTTCTTAGGGCACTAGAGTTGGTATTTTTGGAACAAAAGAACCTCTATAATATCACTATATAGGTTTGTAAGAGTAATTGGAAGGTGTTGGCCGATCTTCGAGGCTCAAAAGGTTGGGAAGAGAAGAGGGAAGGGGTGCCGTTTTTATAAGGGAGGAGAGGGGCACCATTGGAAAAATTTAAAATATTTGTTTATAATAAAGTCATATTCGGGTTATAATAGCTCCAAATTGATTTATTTCTAAGATAAAGTGGGGATGGGTCGAAATCCTCTCAAAAAATAGGTTTTAGAGAAGTTTATGCTACTATTTTAACCTTATCATTTAAATTTAACTATGAGTTATATAATTTAAATTTTACTGTGTCGTCTAATTTTCTTATAATATATGGTTAATAAACAGACTATAAAAAGCCAAAATAACCCCAAATGGATCATTATTAATATATATATAACCTTATCTATGTCATTTTTCCAAACGTTAGATTTTTAGGAATATAATAACAATTAATAATATAATATTTGTTTTAAAAAATATTTTATGTCAATTTTGACACTATTTGGTAATTGATTTTTGTGAAACTCTTAATAAAATTATTAGTTAAAAAAAGTTAATTAAATCAATAATAATATTTCATATTAACCTAGAAAATTAGTGTAATTCATAAAAAGTCTCAAATTACATTTATTTGCGTATTTATAATATCAATTATGTTAAAATTTCATTAATAAGGTAATTACTGTATCATCATTTTGTCATAAATAATATAAATTATTTAATGTCTAAAAATTATAAATAAAATACCATTATGTTGGAAATCTTTTTATATTAATAATGAATATTTATAGTCGAATTTAACTTATATATAACCCTATATTAAAAATGTTTTAGTTATTAAACTTTGATTTTAACTATTTTAAGTCTTTTTAAAATAAAATGATAATAAATGACCTAATATAATACAAGTGGACCTAAAGGGTAATATTTTATTCATAAGATTTTTTTGTAGAATTACACTTATCCAATTGAATTAGGACATGTTTTAGGGTAATAATAATATCATTTTTACCCTAATTACCATATTTACTTTTAACCATGGTAAATAAAATTAAATAGTTATTATTCACCAATAATTATTTTTATCTTATTGGACCATATTTTACTCCTTGATATTAACCGTGTCTCTTGGATTTTAGAAATTCCACTCACAGAAGCAGTAAAATTAAGTTTTATGTAAATTTTCAAACTCTCCTAGCATGTGGGTAAAAGACTGTGAAATGTTCAATAAAATTTTTATATATCTGAATTCATTATAAAATGACTCAAATTAATTACATTGAACTTTTATAGGTATTATGTATCAATTTTGACAAAAAATAAATTTAAATAAAATAAATAATTATTTATATAAAGTCGGGTTTTAAATAGTAACCAAGTGTTTTTAGTATTCATCAAAAATTGAATGTTTTCAGAAAAACACAAAATATTCACCCTAGGCTAATTTCGATATTCCGAATCCAAAATTGAAGTCCTTTTTGAAATATAAAATTTATAAAATTTCAAAAAGTGGGTATTACTATACATAACGCATAGTTCATAATAAAATTATAATAATATCTTGTTTGGTGAAACATGGTATTGCGTACTACAAACGCTATCGAAGAAGGTCTTGATTTCATGTAATGAAATCCAAGACAGGGTTGCGTGTAGTGAAAGCTCTGTTTGGTGTTGCGTATAACATAATCAAAACTTTTTTCATTTATACATTAAACAAAATCTATACTTAATGTTGCGTAGAATAATTTTCACAAAAGAACATGAAATTGTGTGTAACATGAGGCAAGAATAGTGTTGCGTATACTGCAAGGTAATACAGTGATGTGTATAATAGAAGCTAATCTTGGTTTAGTGTATATCAACGAAATTAAAAATAATATATCTCATAAAATATCAAGGTGTTACATTCTACCCCCCTTAAAATGAATTTCATTGTCGAAATACATCAGGGTTATAAATGGTTTACTACAAGAATGTTTCTTTCATAGAAACCCACATCGTAAAAAGGAATACTAAAACATCATTTTAAAAAGGGAATTTAGAATCATAACAGTCACCGAATGTAACTCAGCACTGGGTTTCCACATAAAACAACATAGGTGAAAATATGGATATGGAGGAGAAATATAACCATCATCTTCTGATGATGAGTGGTAGAGGACATGGCTATGAAAAATCCCAAAATCACAAAGCCATAAATTTGTGATGATCTAAGGTACCATCTAAATCATCAGATATAAGAGAACTAGGACAACATTTTTGGTTTTCAAGATCAATTCCCTAAAGTTGAAGAAAACGGAATTAGAAGAAATACTATCTTGATTTTGGTACAATCTCGCCGTTGGTTGTTCCTTGGACAATTAACACTTCATTTCTTAAAGAAATGAAGTTGAATTTGTCATTCCTGAAGTGTTAGCAGATCATGTGATAGAATGATGGGTCATTCCATATGTCTAAAACAAAAGGTTAGAAAAAGTTATCAAAAATACATAAGTCCATCTATAGTGAGATTAATCATATATGGTTCCTAAAATGGACTTATACATCATACATCATATTTCTTAATATAATAAAACTAGTTTCTACTAACCAGGGAATTCCTATAGGCCAGTGGTAGTTAATGAGGGCCTGTCGCACTTCATTTGTGGGTTCGATTCCCACAGCCTTGTCTGACGCGACGGGTTGTCACCCGTCCTGCATGTTGTCCTTTTTCCAAAAATACATTCTTATAACATTACCGAAATTATATCGAAACAAATTTATGCCTTAAACAATACTATCTTATGTCTAACATAATTCTTTCCAATATTTAGGCTTATCCAAAATACTTCGGTCCAAGCTCATAGTATAAAGAAAATGATTACTGGAAAGGTCTCATAATAAGAAAGTGGATACCATCATTTATCCCAAATATATCATACGATATATCTTGTTGGTCAAATTACAAACATGTGAATACCTTAATCATGTATTCTCTTGAAACATAAATTATCATAGAACCATAGTGAAAACATGAATGCGGTCAAAAGGTATCTCTTTCCACATACCAAAATCCCAAAAATTCTATATACTCAAACCTTTATGTCAATTTGTCCTTATATTAGTCATGATCTCATTAATACTATGAGACATTTCATTATCTCCTTATCCCTTCTTTATGCGCATATTAGGTGCCTTCCAAAAATATATGAATAACCTTTCAAGGTTACAGGTACCATTCAACATATACTTTCAAAAACATAAGGAAAAACAATAGTGTAACAATCCTTAGATGTTTCATTATTCCATAGTACCATGAGATTACTTATACAACATTACTGATGATAAACATGTAATCATTCCACTACCTTCTTAAACCATTGACCGATCTTGAACAATTCTTTCATCTCACATATCATATGTAGTCTCTTCATCATCATCAACATAAATAATACAAATACGACCATGCTGATTCTATTCATGAGACTTTCCCTTAGGGAATTGGTTTTTATAATCCATGTACATTCCACATTTGAATCATTTAACCATTGTAGATGTCTTAGAAATACCATTATCCATGTCCATGGTGTTAACCAAACCTTTTCCTTTACACTTACTGGCTTTGAGTCCTCCCTTTCCACACCCAAAGAATCTACCAGTTCCTTTGAAACATTCTCCTTGATGCCTCTTCCCACATGATTTACATGAGAGAAATTTAACTTGCTTTCCTCTATGATCATCATGAAACACCATCTTTCTCTTGTTAGATGATTTGGGATACTTACCAAAGTTGAGATTATTGATCATATTGTGAGATTGATGATTAGGAATAATAATGATGTTTTGACTTCCAAATCCCATTTAATTTTGTTGCTCATGAAGAATATCATTCCATTCTCCATAATATCCTCCATTATAGTGAATCTTCCTATTTTGGGCCATTATCTGAAACTCAAAAAGAATAGTGTGAGAGGAGAAAATCATAATCAATGGGGAGTACCATCAATATACAACATCTTATGTTAAATTCTAAGATCGTTACCATAATTCTAGGACTATAACCTATACGTATACTTTTCCTTAGGGACATCCCTAGACCTACCTTAGAAATATCTCTAGGGATCTCACTAAAGTTTTCACATCCTAGTTTCCAAAGGTTAACTAAAACTTTCATCTGATACCAACTGTAGTGAACCAAATCATGACGTACATGGACATTAAATTACTTTTGAGGAATACTTAATACATAACAAAGACAAACACACAAGGACCATAATAGTTTAGTGTCTTTGGAAACTCGGAACATAATCTTATAATCATGGTGAAAGATCTTCAACATCTCCCATAAAGATCTTCCCCTATTTTTTCCTACCTAAAATCATTTTTTATATCTTGGGGAAAAGAAAACATATAAAGGGTGAGCTCAAATTCTTAGTAAGGGTAAGAATGGAGAAAATAAAACAAACCATATACATTTGAACATAAAAACATGAAAATAATGTTTAAATATCGAAATCTTGAGAAATTACATAAATCATGGAAGTACATAAGGCATAGATCATAATAGAACATCAATAATGATAAAATATAATGGGAAATATACATGTAATTTTGGAAAACCATTAATCACATGATATTATTTCCATAGTAGTAAAGGAATTTCTGCCAAGACCATCTTAGTGGACAAAGTCCCTTTCGGAATCGAGTTAACTCCTCGTTCCAATCCTCTATCACTGAACCAGAATAACTTATCATTCCACCCATGTATATCCCATGAGATATAAATATTTACCCAATGCATTGGAGGGAGACATAGGTCCCACCCATCTCATAATGAAACCATTCCTACTTGTTCCACAAATTAAACATAAATCATTCATCATAACCCAAAGAATAAAATGGGTTTCATAAACATCATCCCATCATAACATAATCCATATAAAACAAATGGATATAATTTCATCATAAGAATAATAAAACCATGTAAATAATAGAGTCTTTATACATGAAACATAATCATACTAAATAATGTCATCTTAGATGGAAAATAGTTTTGAAAAAGCACTTGAAATGAATTCGTGAGGAAAATATCCTTTCTTATTTAAAATCATTTTCTTATAACAAAATGTCATTAAATTTTAATAGAAATGGATTTTTTGGAAAATAATCTGGAAATCATGTAGAGTAATCTTCGTAAAAATAAGGTGTTATTAAATTGTAAAAATCTGTTCATGTCGTATAAGTTAAAAAAACATTCTACTCGTACTTTTAACAGAAAATTAAAAAAGTACCACATATGGTAATCAAAAGAAAGATTCCTTCCATAACACCAATTAAAAGTCAAATAGGGGTAAAAATGACTTTAAACATACATGGAATAATATTAAACACTTTATGAAAAACATTCTTTATGGATATGGATGAAAAATATAACCCAGTAAATACTTACGTATAAGCAATCTCGGATAAAAATGAAATTGCAAAATTATCCCTTACCATAGATCCGATATGCATTGTACGTATCCGAAACTCCATTATAATTACTTAAATAATGTCATTGAATTATTAAATAATCATATTAATTGTTATGATATCATATATGGTTCATTTATGACTTTATATTACCCGTTCTTTTGTAAATTCCATGTTAAAGCAGCGTTTTGGGTAAACTCATTTTATTTATCGTACATGTTTGGACTTGTTGTTCATGATATTATTATTACTTATATCATGGTTTAATTACTTCCAGAATGTAAATCATGATTTATAAATCATATATATTCAGTATATATATATATATAATAGATAGATAAATGAAATTAAATACACCGTTCATGGAGAGGGTAGGCCGTACGTATGCATGAACACTGTTTTCTTCTCCTTATTGACTCGAATGGAAGTATGTAGATGACAAATATATAAATATAAATAAATCAAGTAGAATTATCATGTCATATATTCCATTATTATTCATTATATATACATTATAATCATTCTTGAGTGGTTAACATGGATAATGAATCTCATCGCGTCGTGGAGACGGTAATCCGTACGTACGCACGAGCGATGATAACATTCCCATAATTATTGAATTGAATTGGAGTGGATGATATAATATCGAAGAATATTTATTATTTTATTATAATCATATATATTTATTCTTTACACCATTATACCAATCCAAGTAAGGTGGTTGTGTAAAAACTGATTAAACCACGGCATGGAGACGGTATTCCATACGTACGCACACACGGTGATTTCATTTTCCGTAGGATGGATAGAAGGTGAAATCATGATGTTTCATATTTATAATAACATATCAGTATATAATTAATACTTATGTTGTTAATTTATAATGAAACAACTAAATAAGAGGAAGTAGAAGAAGAAAGAAACTTGAAAGAGTCGGCAGAACATATTACCTCTTCCTCGACGCACCTCCTTTAAACTTCTTCTTAGGGCACTAGAGTTTGTCTTTTGAGAAGACCAGAACCTATATGATATAAATATAGAGGTTTATAAGAGTAATTGGTAGGGTTTGGACGTGCTTCAAGGCTCAAAAGGGTGTGAAGAGAAGAGGGAAGGGGTGCCCTTTTAATAAGGGAGGAGCGGGGCACCTTTGGAAAAAATTAAAATATTATTTTATAATAAAGTCATATTAGGTTTATAATAGCTCAAAATTTA
Organism: Viscum album; assembly: GCA_963277665.1. NCBI lineage: Eukaryota > Viridiplantae > Streptophyta > Magnoliopsida > Santalales > Viscaceae > Viscum > Viscum album. The sequence continues at coordinate 194,271,379 of OY728122.1, forward strand.
TTTATTTCAAATCTAAATTGGGGGAAGATCAAAATAATCTAAACCAATTGGTTTTAGACATGTTTAGGTTACTATTTTAACGTTATCATTTAGATTTAACTCTAAGTTAAATAATTTATCTTTTACTATGTCTTCTTGTTTTATTACACTATATGGTTAATAAACATAATATAACAAGTAAAAAGAACCCCATGTGTTTCATTATTAATATATATAACCTTATATAAGTCATTTGGACGATCCTTAGATTTTTAGGAATATAATAACTCTTAATAATATAATATATGTTTTAAAAACTATTTAATGTCAATTTTGACACTATTTGGTAATTGATTTTTGTTAAAATAATAACAACATTATTAGTTCAAAAAAGGTTATTTTAATCAATATTAAAATTTCATATTAACCTATAAAAGTAGTGTAATTCATAAAAAGTCTCAAATTATATTTATTTGGGTATTTAAAATATCAATTATGTTAATATTTCATTAATAAGGTAATTTCTGTATCATCATTGTGTCGTAAATAAATTAACTTATATAAGGTATAAAAATTATAAATAAAATAAAATTATGTAGGAAATATTTTTATATTTCTAATTAATATTTATAGTAGAATTTATCTTATGTATAACCCTATATTAAAAAATGATTTAGTTATTAAAATTTGAATTTAACTATTTTAACTCTTTTTTAAATAAAATAATAATAAATGTCCTAATCTAATCCAAGTCGAATTAAAGCATAATATTTTATTCCTAAGATTATTTTTCTCAATTTACACTTATCCAATAGAATTTTGACATGTGTTAGGGTAATAATAATATCATTTTTACCCTTAATTACCCTATTTACTTTTAACCGTGCCCAATAAAAGTAAAAAGTTACTATTTACCAAATATTATTTTTATCTTATTGAAACACATTTTACTCCTTGATATTAATTGTGTGTCGCATATTTTCAAAATTAAACTCATAGAAGCAGTGAAATTAAGTTTTATGTAAATTTTCAAATTCTCATAGGAGGTCGGTAAAAGAGGTTGAAAAGTTCAATACAATATTTATATATCTAAAATTATTATAAAATGACTCAAATGAATTACATTGAACATATATAGGTATTATGAATCAATTTTGACCTAAAATAAATTTAAATAAAATAATTAATTATTTAAATAAAAATTCGGTATTTAAATATTAACCAAGTGTTTTCACTATTCATCAAAAATTGAAAGTTTTCAGAAAAATACTAAAAAATCATACTAAGTTAATTTCGATATTCCGAATCCAAAAATGAATTCCATTTTGAAAGATAAAATTTATAAAATTTCAATAAGTCGGTATTACTATTCATAACAGCTAGTTCCTAATAATATTATAATAATATCTTGTTTAGTGAAACATGGTATCACGTACTACACATGTTATCGAAGAAGGTCTTGATTGTGTGTAATGCATGCCAAGTCAGGACTACGTGTAATGAAATCTCTATTTGGTGTTTCGTATAACATAATCAAAACATATTTCATTTATACATTAAACAAAATCGATACTTAATTTTGCATAGAATATTTTCCACAAAACGAACTTGAAATTGTGTGTAATATGAGCCAAGAATAGTGTTGTGTATACTGCAAGCTAATACAGTTTTGCGTATAGTACAAGCTAATATAGGTGTAGTGTATATCAATGAAATTAAAAATAATATATCTCATAAAACAATGATGCGCCAAACTGTGGTGGTGAAACCCACAAGTTCCAGGATTTTTGACGACGAAGGCTGGATTTGATATTGGCTTGCTGCATATTGCTGCTGGATTGCCTTGACTTCTTTATTTGTTATCTCTTTTATTCCCTGCTGGTGTAAGTCATTTACACCTCGAGTCTATAATTCTACTCTTATTTTTAATAAATTCCTTCGGGGGCATGAATTGGGGAACCAATTCCTGCCACCATCTTCTAAAAAAAATTAAGGTCTCATAAAATTATAATATAATATAAGACAATTAACTATTATTTTATGAATACATTTTATGAAATATATATATATTTTTGTTTATAAATTTAATAATAAAATTATAATTACGTTTTTATGAATTACAATAATACTGAAACATAATCCATAATTTTTAAAATATTTATTTACTTCTACTATGATTTAATTATATTGTGTTTTCAATTATAAGATGTATAAATATTATTCATAGATTAATGGGTGAGGTTACTATTCTATTGCATAGATTTCTATTCAGAAGGGCCACAATACTATTCCAAAGGTCAATTTGCTATTTCATCAGTATCAGTTCCTTAAAATGTTGAAATTCTTCTTATTTTATTCATTATTTATTTATAAATTATGTGTTTTGGTCTCAAAGTGACTTTATGTGGTTTATAGTATGTAAAATATATATAAAAATGGAATTTTATATTGATAAAAGTTTATTTTTTTACAATCCACCTACATAAATTATTATTAATATATGTGTATATAAAAATATGAGCATATTCAATATACTAAAATGTTTTTATGTTATGGTAATTCCCTAAAACCATCTCCCCTTCCATGAAATTGGCTATCAAATCATCATTAGTTTGTACGATGGACTACCAGTTCTGGAACATATGTCATTTGTTTTTCCATTACCATCTCTCATGGATTTTTATGATGATAGATTAAAATTTTACATATTATTTTTATGATATTAATATGCTTATGGAATCATAATATCACATGATCCTTTTTTAAATGCCACTACATAGGAATATGATAAATTTTCGTGTATATGACAGACAAATGTGTCACGAAGCGATGCGATTCATTCACTATATACATTTATGGTAACAAGGATGTATTTAGTGAAATTATGTGATATAGATGAGATAAAAATTATTATATAATATTAATATAATATTAACCTTTCTTTCTTTATATTCTTCAAGAAATGGACACAACATTCACGTGTATGTATGGACTATTGTTTCTAAGAATGGGGTATTTTATTTCATATCTATATCTCTTATATATTAATCTGAAAACATATACACTGAATAAATATGATTGTTTCAAAATTGGTAAATTTTTGTTTAGGTTAGAACCACTATCATATTAAGAGGTCCAAAAATAAATTAAAAAACACAACTTACACAAAAATAAAAGTAGTTATTAACTAAAACATGACATTAACATGGACTTTTTAATAAATGGGAAGTAAATTGACAAAACTAAATCATATATGGTATGATATGTATAGTTATTATTCTTTTTTAAATATATAATAATCATATATTTATTATATTGGAGCATAAAATGTGTAAAAAGGATGTCAAGACATAATGTATGCGATTTTCATCTCATATTTATTTATTTTCTCTAAGACAAATTTCATATTCACCATGTGTTTATTTTATTTGGTGTATATACATCCCATGATTGTATTAAATGATAAAACCTTGTAAATTTGTAATTATTTGTAATCTATATAAGGATCTGACTTTAATTTTGTTTTTTATTCATACTTTATAAAATTTATAAGGGGTTTTCCACATTTTTTTATCCTTAAGACATCTGTTATATTATAAACCCATATTCCCTTAAGAGAGGAAAATATAGTACATTTGACGTGTAATATAATAAATTTATTTATATTCATGATATTTTATTATTCATTTAATTATATTATTTCAAGGTAGTTTTATTTCAATGTTTCAATAGTGGTAAATATTTTATTTTCCAGTATTATCATTTATCATGTTTTTTATGATTATGTTTCTAATGATAAAATTTTAAGATAAATTTATCTTGAAACTAATGAGGTTTGTTGTACTATGGTTATTCACGATATTGAAAATTCCAATTTCCACTATTTCATTAATAAAATAATTTAGAAAATGTGTTTAAAAAAAACTATATATCTATTTTATGTCAGAAATCCATTTTCTTCCATATTCATGTTTTCTAAAATAAATTTAACAAATGTTTTACTATTATCATATAGTTTTAAAAGTAATTTTTACAAATTTCTAGATTTTTACAAATCATTTTGCTTGAAATCATCATGTCATTTCCCAAACAATGCATGCTTGGATTTTGCTAAAATTGTGAATGGAATTTTCGTTATAACGTGTATCGAATGAATGAAACATCCATTAATAATGAAAATTAATTATATCAATATTTATTTAAACTATAAAAGGTTATATTCAAACAAAAGTATTTTATAAAAAATTAGGTTTTGATTTATTTTCAAATCGAAAAGTATATTTTCTTTATGTAATGTTTTCAAATGTTTTTAATGATTATATTATATGTTTTCAATGTTATTTTCAAAGAAATATATTACTAAAATATTTTTTGAAAGTTCATTTTTTGAAATTGATTTTCATTGAAAATTAGTATTCCATAAAGAACATTCAATGTGACTTATCTTTGAAAATAGTTCCTTGTCCTAGATGAAATTTGGGGTTATATCATACTATTTACATGAGATATGAACAAACTATACCATTATCAATCCTTCTATAAATGGTTTATGATAACAATATGTTAATGAAACTAATTTATCTTCCAAATTTTAGAAAATGATAAAATTTTTATGAATCCCATTTCTTTTTCACAAGTTATGTAATAATAAAATGATTAAATGATTATAAAATCATTCTCTTTTACAAATGTTGTGATATATTGATTATTTTATGATATTGTTGCACAAATATATATGATTTAAATTATTTGAATGATGGGAATAATATCTCCCTCCAATTTAGTAGGTAAATAATTATATCTTGTGAAATTACAATGGGAAACAAGTTGATGGGATTGGTCCCGTAGGGGAAGCAAATGTGTACTAATACACTATAGGAAACAAGTGTGTCCTAATCCGCAAAGGAAATATATGTGTTCGGATCTATTGTATGAAATTGGTGTATCATGATCTACAATAAGAAATTAGTGAAGAGTCTTAATCCACTATATTGATGGTAGTGGTAGTTGACCCTAAAATAAGAATTTTTTTTCAATATTTACAATTGTGGCACACTTTTATAACATGAGATTATGGTTAATGATTGATTTATACTGATTAATCACCATTATAGGCTTTTCTTTAAATGATAAATTTTATTCCCTTACTCAAGTTTAATATATATTATTGGTTGGGATAAAATTTTTATGTTATGTTCATGATCATATACCCTTATGGTTATATTATTCATTCATATAATCATAGATTGATGTTTAAAATTATTTCCCTTACTAAGCATCTCAACTCACCATATCTTATGATTCCTTCCCCAGGTTAGGATGAAATGTTTAACTAGAGTATGCCTAGGAGGAGTAATATATGAGAATATCATTAAGGGAGATGTTGAAGATCATTCACCAAATTTGATGTTTTTTACTCAATATTCAATGACACTAAACCATTACGGTTCTCAATCTTGTATTTGTGTCATGTATTGAATATTAATTTAAAAATATGTAATATCTATGTCTGAAAATACTAGGTCACTATGTTACATCTTAGGATATAATGTGGGGACGCAGTTTCATGGTTATAATGTAATCTGTGGACCTCATTTCTTTTCCATAACATAATACGTGGAACATATTTCATTTCCACAACATAATGTATTGACCTATTTCTTTTTGAAACATTCACAATTTTATGAATGGTCATGATCTCTTGTATATCATTTTATGCGTGAACCGGTTTTTATTTAGACATGTTCATAATGATTTGATTTTTTATTGAAATTCTTATGTCAAATTCCTATGTTATATGCCAAAGTTATACTCCCTAGATCTAGTTTATAGTTTTATGTTTCTACATGGCTAATATTTGGTATATGTCTAATCATTTTAGACTATATTCCCTGTTATCATGCCTCATGGATAAATGATGTTTCCCCATGTTCCTTTTTTAATCAGATATTTCACTCATGCTCATGTTTTATCATTCTTATGATCTAACAATTGATGACATGTGGATAATTTTTTCCCTAACAAATCATTTGATCAAAGCCATTATTTTATTTCCCATTATTTTCATAGAATTATAAGTGGTGTTATGTGTATAAGGAAGTATTATATAGAGGTATTATTTTACATATTGAATTTGTTATTTCAATGATGAATTTTATAATTCTAATATAAAAAACACTAAACCATTAAGTTATGATAATTTTTTAGTATTTCTGAGATGAAATTTCTAGATTATAAAATTCTTATAAAATTGATATATGTTTATATTTGGTAATATCACTTTGTATCATATTTTTTTTTACAAAGAATATTTTTTAGAACCCATAACAAGAGTGTGGGTCTGGGGATTCTCAATTAGTTTTAATGTGAGTTTTAGTTATATTTAGGGATTATAATAAGAAAACATTAGTGAAGAACACTATGTATAATTCTGATTTTATGAATACAAACTAAAATTTTATAAATTAATGATTGTGTCGTTTCCTAGTAATGACATTAACATGCCTATTGTAAGGCACTAAGATGATACAATTTTTCTCCTAATGCATCTTATTGGATGACCTGGGTCCTCTCACTTGAGGAACCTTTATGTTCAATAATCATTATTCCATATCATTTATTATATATTTTAGATTTTATATTTTATGAATGTTGTGAATGTTTGGGTTTTTTGTGTAATATATTTAAACAATTAAGGTTAATATATAGATGAAATAAAAAATAATAATAAAGTGATTAAGAAATGAAATAATAATGATTATTCAAGAGTGAAACTTCTTTGTCTTGTTTTATATTCACTTAATGAAGTCAATCCACTGTATTTGTCAACATATTCTTCTAAGATGGAATTTTTTGTACATTACACTCAATTAAAACCAATTACACGACACACCTATTTCATCAAAGGGAAAAGTGATACAAAAGAAGAAGATAACCCTTTGATAACTATAGTGAAGATAACATCTCTCCCTAATTTTTAACCCCTGAACCTACAAAAATATGATATGAAACGTTAAGCATGAATGTAAAAATAATTAGGTTATAAAATTGGATTATTACCATTGGATATTCCATATTTTTGTTACTCATGACCATGATTACAAGAGATAATAGTGAATAATAGATGAGAAAATAAAATAATGAGTGATAAAGGACTCATGAATTAAAATATAAATATATAAATATATTAAATGAAAGTAATGCTATATATGAAAACTAAAAATAAAAAAAAATCCATCTTGATTTCATCATGTAGTGGAAGATCCCCTTGAAAATGGTTCCCTATTCTTATTTATATGTATTTTAATCTTCCCATAATGGGTTTGAACTCTAATTATACCTTAAATTTTCAAATATCGTAATATTTTCTTTCTGCTGAATCCAAGAAACATTCCTTTGTCCCCTTACGATCATCCTTCTTCATTTTATATTTAAATCAATATAATATATGTTGATTTATTATCTTCATTAAAATCAAAATACAACACATGTTTTAATTTATACATAAACCTTAAATTTTGGATATAGTTCTAAGGAAGAATCCTAGAGTTTTAGTTTCCAGGATGGGTGGGTTTTATGAAGTTGGTACATAAGCTCCCACAATCATATTTTGTTTGAAAATTCATTGATCAACGATGATCTTTGAGTTAGTGGATCAACCGTGATGGAGAGTAATCATATGGTAGGGAACCTACTGCATGGAAGAAAAATGAATTTTTTGTCAGATGACCGTATGTTTAAGTAGATGGTTAGGTAGTTTATCCTCTCATGATTGATTGATTGAAACATCATTTTTTTATTTTCAAATAAGTCACTTTTTGGGTAAGTGAGAACCGATTAAGCGTAACCACATACATTAGGCGGTATCCAAGACCAAAAACCAAAACAAAAATTTGAAATTGAAAACAAAAACGCCAACCCCGAGGAGGCCTCAAACCACGAGGCACCAGCATTAGTCTGTCATGTCGCAAGCCATCCACCATCATCATATCATCCACCATCATCATAGGTTAACAACTTCGTTTTCGTCGTCATCCATCCCTTCTGGAGCTACACCATAGATCATCCCAACACAGCTCCAATCAGAGATAAACCCTTGTCCTGGACCTCAGTACGCATGTGGCACAACACTACGCTTTCCATCCTCTTCATCAAACCAGACCAAGCCAGAGAAACACCTCACAAAATGAAAACCATAAATCCACAACAATGCACATAAACCAAATCCAAATCAATCATCTCCAACTCAAAGGAAATAAAAGGTGAATCCTCCACAACACTTTGCCACAGACAGCTGGACATCACCAAGAAGATCAAACCTCAACCGAACCACCCCAAACCGTAAGCCTTAAAAACCAGACCAAAAATAAACCAGAATTATGCGCTTTTCTGATATTCCCCCCTCTGCCGTAGCACCACCTCCATACCGAATCATGACATAAAGAATCATAACTCCAAAATTCCAGAAGTTCAGAACCCACCGTCATGCCACACAAGGCAAGGAGATCCCCAGAACATAACCATCCACAACACACCAATAAAAAATCCAGAAACTGGACCAACACGCAAGCAACAACAAGAAAATACAAACTCTAAATAAAGAAAATGGAAATGATCCAAGATTAATAACCCATCACCATGCCGAAGCCCACCCAAGCGCCGAAGAAATCTGAAAAAAAACCACAAACCAGAACCTAGATCCTGTCGTCGCCTTCCCAAAACTCGAAGACCGCAACTGACCACCTAGCGCACACACCGATGACAAAGTAGAAACCCTCATACACGACAACTAGAAATCAACTGCTGGACCTTCTTCAATATGCCAAAAGATACCATCTCCTGCATATGTGGAATGGTGAGGGAGAGACCATCACCGATGAGGAGAAGCCGAGAAGAACGGTTCCATGAGGTCGCACAACATTGCCGCGAGAGAGAGAGCCGCTTCATGCCTACCTGTGAAGGCTGAGGTGATGATATAAGCTGATCCGAGGTGGGAAGGGGGGGTGGCGGCGAGAGGGAGAGAGACCTAGGGTTACAACGCCACTTACGAGCTCATCCATTTCAGTTCTTTTTCCCATGACTGGTTATATGGTCATATGTATGATTGAATTCCCTACATTTGGTCATGAACATAATCTTTTGGTCAATATCCTCTTATGGTCAATTGATAAACTACATGGAAGACATAGAATGTGTCCAATTGAATCCTTCTAGAGGATCATGTTTACATGGTTGATGTATTAGTTATATTATATGAATCTTACCGCATTTTGGTTTCAACATTCAGTTGGTTAAGGACTTTGTAAAAACATTCTATCGAGGGTAGTTATATGAATCATTCCCTGACTTACTCGATTAATATAGAAACTTTTTTAAATACTTATATTAGACTCCATACTCTTGAAATATTCATCAAATAATCAAATATTAAATGATGTCTTTATTCTAATAATTCCCCAATATCATATAAACAATTAAAACTAAACAATTATTTCACATTATCATTAAATAAAAAAATTATCCTATAATTTATATATGTGATAATTACCCATTAAATATAGGAATTTTTTTTCCTGAAATGTGGCTACCTAAAATGGTTTCCATTTATAAAAACTTTTTATTAAAAACGTAAAATGTATTTATATACTTAAAAATATAGTTTAGTTTAAAAAATTGGGCTTTTTGAATAGTTCCTCGAACAATTTTAATAAAATTTATTATCTTTCAATAAGATTAAAAAAGATCTATATTTCATAGCATGGCTTATGAATCGTTAAAAAATTAACAAAAATATTTCAAAAGTGTCTATAACCCTCTTTGTATTAGGAAGAAAGGAATTGTGTACATTAGTAGTGCACATTAAGCTTCACATTTGATCAAAAATCAATAAATTATCAGATTTTGAATCAAGAAACATAATTATATTTTAATAATCACTTATCAATTTTAGAAATCCAAATCAAAAAATGTCATAAAAAAAATCATCATTTTCCTAATTTTCCAAAACTTTTCTGTGGACATTAAAGTTTTTCAAAAAAAAACACTCCCAAAATGAAAATATTAAATAATAAATGAAATTACTAAAACACATTGTACCAAATCCCCCATACATATCGAATACTTGTACTTAAATTCCTAGAATGGGAACAAAATATTACTAGTGAAGAAAAACCATTTTAAAGTGAAACATAACCTAGGTTAATGGTTTTAATGGATGAATTGAGTTAATATCCTATGGCATTCTGATTAAAAACATACAATATAAACAAATAATAGAAGAAAAATTATTAAAATTAGTAAGAGAAGAAATGGAAATGAATGTTGGAAATTATATAAAGGAATAACTCTTAGATTCACCCCCACGTGGATCATGGTTTTTAAAAATTTGTATAAATTTAGTACCAAGTGTTATTCATATTCTAAATGTGGGTGGAATATCTATGATATGAACAACCCCATATCATTACTTCTATATTTAATTCCTTTAAACTTTTTATTTAGGTCATTATGTGTAGATTATAATAGATCTATCCCCATATCTATTATATAATGTTTATATAATGGGGGTAGGATAAAAAATGATCTTATTCTTCTTAGTATTATATTTATAAAACATCATAATTCACATTCATGGCCGACTCATAAGTTCCTTCATACTAGTGTACAATTTTGTTTATTTTAGAAAAATTAAGGGGATATCTTCATGTAATCCTTCATGTAGATATCGAATGAGTTTATCCTCTAGAGAAAAACACATGTTATCCAATTCTAAAATATTATGAAATACAGAGACAAATATCAATTAAATTTCAATAAAATATTATGAAATTGAGTTAAAGAAAGAATTTAATCCCAAATTTTGTTTGGCTCCAACTGATTCTTCATTTCCCAAGGCCTTTTGGAATAGTTTTGTAGTGTATGGAGGTATTTAATAAAGATATTAGAACAATTCTTGAAAATAAACTACTTTGGTGGTTTTTTTCAAGGCAATGGAATTGTACAATAATATTCTCCTTCTTCTAAAAATATGGTATGCTAATGTGACATTTCAAAAAATTTATACTCATTCAAATAAATTCTATACCTATCTAATATATCTTATATATATCAAAATTCATGTCTTATTCATCACTCTCATCTATATCTTCATGGATGTTCTCTATATGGATCATGAGGTGGTTGGGTTAGGGTTTGTCATAAAGTGAGGACTCAAACACTTGAAATAATTAAGGAAATTGGAAGGAAACATCAAAAATTGGTTTTTTAATTCATATATTTCTTGATAAAAATCATGTATGTACCCCTATATATCATTTAATTATTAATACAATGATTCTAGAATTAGATATTCTTTGTTTTCCTTATGAATTTAGATTATGTCAATGAATTCCATCTCTATATAGATTTTTCATTGATAACTCCACACCTATATAAAAAATAATGAAATGTTATATTCCATGAGTGAGGATGAGATAAATTTTAATATATTATTAAATTTATTTTTAACTAAATTAACTATTTATAACATGAATATAAATAGTCAGTTAAATAAAACATAAATATCTAGAAACTAAGATGATTTCTGAAATGTCTATAATAGTGAAGTAAAAATATAAAATTTATTTTCCTAATACAATACAGAGGCTGAACAATGTCATATCACATGATAAGATTTCCTAGTAAACATATAGTTTCCATAAATAAATATTATCTTTATAATATATTCTATTTTTTAGAAACAATGAAATTTTTTGTTTTTTGATTCTATGGAATGAAAAAAAATCATGTGAAATTAAAACAACATTAATGAAGTGACGAAGAACAAAAATACTCACAAGAGAGTTGTCTAGATTGATTCTTTATTGTTCTGTTTCATATTCACTTAATGTATACACTCAATTATATGTTTGATCATCTTGTTATAATATAGAAGTGTCTGCATAGATTACTCAACAACTGATATGTAAACTTCAAACCCCCTTCATGAAAGGGAAATGTCATGAAGAAGAAAAAACTAACCCATAATTAACTATAGTGACTATGTGTTCTCTCACTACTTAGTAACCATTTAATTAACCCAAATATGATATTAAACAATACAAATGAATATAAAAAGACATGATTTACAATTATAAATTACTCTTAGGGGATATTCCTCAATTCCGATACTGATGGCCATATGTATAAGATATTAAAAAAAATGGAATAGAGGGAAACAATCTAAGGAGAAATATCACTTTAATTTATATATGATTATTTTAATATGAGGAAAAATTTAAAACTATAAAATAAAACTAAAAATAGAAACAACACCCTATGATTATTTCTTTATGTAGTGGATAATCTCCGTAATAGTAGTCCCCACTTCCTCTTTATAGTCATAATTATCTTCCCTTCCTGGGTTCAAACTATCCTCCTTCCTATACATGTCAAATTCCATACAATTTTTCTCCTTTTAATCCCATAATGTTTCCTTTTTCTCTAAATTTTATTCCTTCTTATTTATGTTTTTAGATATCTATAAGACTCATGGAATTATTTCGTCACATATGATCAATATATAATTCATTATTTAACCAATGTGGTAGCAATAAATTTATGGTATTACTTTTGAGGTGGTAGAAAATGGTTTTGGTTTGAAGTGCAGGTGAGTTTATAAAAAATTTCAGAAAGCCTCTCATTCTCTGATATTGTAGTAAATGGAAAGGATTAATCATGTTCTTTAATTTAGTGGATCAATTTTTATGGAAGGTGACCATATTATATAAAACATAAAATGGTTTAAGCGACCTTATAATTTGTTTATAGTGTAGTTCACTCGATAATCATATAGTCAATTCTAGCATAGTTCATCAATATGGTCATGTAGTCGATCTTAAAATGGTTCATTAGATGGTCATGGAGTTGATTTATGTCCACATGGTTGGTTAAGAACTTATTCTTGTGGTCAATCTATTCTCTTAGATAATTGATTGACCAAATGGAAGGTCTAACATGTGATGGATGTACCTCTTCATATGGTCGATCTTCTCATAGTCTATAGATCGACCATATGGAAATAAAGGGGCTACATGATAGTTCCAATATTCAATCGGTTGGGGACATTTTAAAATATCCAATCATGGTGGATAATTTTTAATATTTCCAAAAATCACAATATTCACAAAAAAATCGATGATTTCGTTAAATTAGACTCAAAATATGACAACCCTGCTTTTTATTACAAACTTAAACATGATTTATTACATAAATATTCACTTGATAGAACATGGAAGATAGAGAGGTATAGTGTCTTTGGGGCATAGGATCATTACATAACAACTTAAAACAAGTAATACAACATCTTTATTGAAAGCTTCCTTTACATGACCACTACATTCCCTCGTACTTAGCATTACATGGGATAACCTGAGGACATGCATAAGAAAAGGGTGAGCTATAAAGCCCATTAAGGGAATACAAATGGAATAAAATGAGGTGTACAATACATGTTAGACATTTGACATATCAATAGATCACAAGAAAAACATGAACGTAATGTCATGATAAAGCATGATAATCATAACACGGAAATGTGGCAACAACACTTAACATGGAATTTTCATGAGCCAAGGCTCATTACACATGAAGCATGAGTAAAACATCGTTTCGATTGATTTAGCATGAGTAAACACTCATTTCACCTGACGTATCATGATACTATACTTTACCAAATTCATTGGAGCGCTATAAGGGCGGACCCTTCTTAAACATTTCATTTCATGCATAAGTGTTCCACATGGATCATAAAACATGGATTCATATAACATAATAATTTATTCCATGATAAAGGAATGTTGAATTCATACATTAATCTTTATAATCAATATGTAAATGTGCATAAAGGTGAATACCCTTGATGGAGAAATGGGCATGGTATTCACTACACAATGTCATTGGCTTAGAAAATCGGTGCGATTTCGGCAGCGTAACGGTGTGACATAAGAATTCAAAAAAAGGTTGATGAGCGATAAAGGGGTTCCTCATAATATTTACATGTAATGGAAAGTGTGGAGGTCATTTAGATACATGTCCCAACAATTTTAATGGAATTTAGATTCCAGATACAAAATTATTTCTTGAATGTAACTGAGGAGAGAGAAGTTCCTTTCAGAATTTCGGCATAGTAACAGGTGTAAATGGGAGGCATTTAATGAGAGAGAAAGGGTATCCCATAATTCAAACATAAAGAGGGATGTATTATAGAGGTGTGAAACCATACCCCAACATTCATAATTGAAATTAAAAGGGAAAACAACTTAATGGAAATTGGACAAAAAATGAGAAAGGAAGAAAAAACCCCTACTTGGAAGTGTACATCAAAAGGCTAGAGAGAGGCTTGTGAGAGGCTTCTTGGGAGCTTGTGGCACCTCGAGTGGATTCTAGAGAGAATAGGGAAGAGGTTGGACGAACTCCAAAGGCTTTGAGTGAGGAGGAAGTGGGATCTTGATTGGGTTAATATAGGAAAGGTGAGGGAATTCTTTATTATTTAGGTTTGGGACCCCTTATATTAAATTAATCCAAACCACAAACCATCCCATGGTTTTTTCCCACGGTTTTTGGTAAAGGTAAGAGGAAAACAATATTTTATAATTCCAAAGTCCTAACTTCTTAAAATAATAGGGTTGATTATGTGGAGGTGAGTCACACTCCCATGGAAAACAATTTAAAAAGAAAAGGTGTTTAATAAGTCTTGAGGGGTCCATTAATGCTTTGAAAAGTAATTAAAAAAAACCCAAAATCGCATTATATTAATGGTAAAACATATATTGGCCGAACATAAAGCTTATAGTATTTTATTACATCACTATTGGGTCATTATGATGTCATAAAACACATTATATATTTAAACGATATTTAATTTTTACCCAAAAATATGACTGTCTCAGAAAATTATGAAAAATTCACCGTTGGATAACTTTGACATCCTGATTCCAGAAATAGCATTTATTTTATCTGAATAATTTTCTAAATATGTTAATTTTCACTTTTAAAATAAAAACTGACATTTATCGAAAATTCACGGGTTTTGAAAAAAATGGCTTTCAAAACTTAATAAAAATTATAATTGTATTCATAAAATTATAAGATCATTTATATTTAATAAAAATTAATTTAATAATATTATTTTATTAAAATATTATTTAATTCAAAAATCCCTTAATTTAATAAAATAGATTTCTTAATTAAATAATAACTAAAAACACTATTTGTAATTTAAAAACTATTTACAATGTATCAATGATAACAAGAACGTATATACATTATTATATACAAAACAATAATGTAAATGAACATAGTTCTATCAAGTTGTTACATAACCCATTAAAATAGCCGCATAAGACCTACGGGTAAGGTGTGTGATGGGGACAGAGTCTTGGGGTGGTTCGGATAACATCGCTCGTGTGGTAATTTCTATTAACTTCCACTTTTCTCATAGATGGTCCCGTTAGAGCTTGACATGATGAAGCTCAGCTTGGGCTTGGTCAAGAGCGATGCCCAAGAATGCCACCTCTTTTCCAAGCTCCGACAAATGGGCTTCGTATGGGGAAATTCTACTGGATGAGGCTATCACTTATTCTGTATGAGAAAATTGTATTTGTTAAAGTACTATATTTACACTAATCATGTGATCACTTTTCAACGGCTATATTAGCAACGGTAAAAATTATTGACATAAATCCAAAGAAGTTGAAATTTTATATAAACATAAAGATTCATTTAATTAGATCAAGATGGATTTTCATTAATGAAACTTTGGGTCATTACACAAAACACTTAAAATATCAATCAAAACATCAATGATAATGTTTATTATTTATTATAGTAAATCCTAAAAGTAAAATAATTAATTAAAACTCAAGATTAAATAAAATTTATCCTTAAATAAAAAAATTCTCCAACAATATAAATATGTTATAAATACTCATAAAATGATAAATTAAGTAGATTAAAATTATTTACTTTCCTTGTGAAATATATTAAATTATTGGCACTATTAGACATCCATATATAGATAAAAACTTGTTGATATAGGATCTAGATCAAATGAACCTAGTGGTAAAAACATGAAAAATAGTTGTTGGTTTATAAATTGATCTTCACTCAGTGAAAACAATGGTCCCAACTAAACACCAGGTTTGACTCATAAAATGGATAGTATTCTGTGGATTTATATTCTACTTAAAAAATTTATGAATTCACTGAATATATTTTTATATAATTTGATTATATAACATATATCTAGTTATGTTAGAGAGTATAATATAAAAATTACCATGGAAAACCAAGGATAAATGAAAGGAGTTATTGGTTGATCTAATTATATCATAGTTGTATCGAAATATTATTAATTTTATGTGAATCTATTTTGGGAGAAACACATATAGGATTGATTTTTCATATTAATATTATAACACAAATTAATTTTCCTATATATTGTCAAAACCAGTTTGGTTTTTGGATTTGGTTGGAAACATGACTGTGAAAATGATGATCTGATTGGTATGTCCCTATAAAATCATAACTCATATATATATCTAAGGAGGAATATTTTAAATTAATATTTAAGATTCTTATTATATGTTGATCATATTTAAAATAGATTAAATTAAAATCCATCCAATAGTTATTACTAGGAAATTTATAAGAATAAAATCACCATGGGCCTAAAAATACATGTTTCCTAGAATATATAATTATGTGATATATAAAAATATATTAAAATTATATGTTATCAACAATAGAAATTATTTATAATAAAATTAGATCAATATTTTTAATCAAAATATCCAAACTACATAACAATATCATTATTATTTTTAACAATAAATATGCTACCAAGTTAATATTAATTACCACTACAAAACAATTGTTTTTCAATGATTTATTTTTATAAACAATGTATAATTTTAAGAAAAATAACTTTATCACCTTTTGATGTTTATTATATGATTTTTTAACATATAGAAAATATATTAACAGTCATTTAATTTTTAATTGGTGGGAAATAAGAAGAAAATCACTTACTATATAAAATTACATTTTAAAAAATATTTTTTTATAAATATTATATTGAAATTTAAATTCTATTAATATCATATTAAGAAATAAAATTATATTAAATGGAGTCCAAATTATAAAAAAAATCAAAAAGGTTAATATGGTTCATATTTTATTTTTATTAAAATAATAATTACCATGGTAAAAATTTAATGAAGGATAATAAGGGTAAAACAGGGAAACATAGTGTGGATTGAATATTACAAAATTCACATTTCAATTAAACCTTATAAAGATATATATTAGGTTATAAATTAATATCCTCAATTATCACCAACCTTTCTTCATCTAACCCTGCTAAATCCCATGGGATTTCATCTTTTCCCATCACATAACATTAGTTTCCCTAGATACGTTACTGATTTTCACCAATGAGATGATCTCATTTACACCCAACACAAAAAATATATTAAATATAATTACACTTGAATAAATACCAATAATAATTATCTTAAAATTATTTTAATGATTTTTTTCTAATTAAAATAAAGTGTCCCAAGTTTTCTTTTTCTAAGAAGCCCACTAAGTGAAGAATCATGTCCTCAACTGAAGTTCTATTCAAACTCTAACCTTTTCTTATCTATATTTATCATTTAAATCTTTTCCAAAAATAATTATATAATTAAATTAGTATAAGTAGTATAATTAAATGTTATTATATTTACGTTATAAACATAATCTTTCCCACTCCAATCCATTAGAAAATGAAAATGAATCCCTTGTTACGTACAAACTGTCACCTCCACGAATGACATTTTTTTCATCACTCCCATTCATGGATGGTTATAAAATGGATTTAATGCATAAAAATAAAATTAATAACATAATTAATATTTTTAAGGATAAATTATCATTTTTATTAATAATATTAATAATAAGTGATTATTATAAATTAATCCCTATAAAATAATCATACCAAGTTGAAAATTGATTTCTTGTTTATAATAAAAAGATTATTATCTTAATTTCACCATAAAAAACTTATCAGTTTTGAATTATATATTTAATTACATATAAATAGTATCATTATTTATCTTTTATTATGATATTTTTATAAAATCACCTTCTTACTCATGTATTGTTTATTTTTTGGGTCATATTAACCACATACGTGAATGGTAATACAACACTATTACAATGGATAACTAAAGAAACATAATCATTTTGATAATATGATATTAATATGAAAACAATTAATTTCTTGATCTATAATGGAATACTTATATTTAACTCATTATTGTGATACCCCCATTCAATTATTAAGAATACTTTAACCATACTCATCGCTGATTTTATCTTCAAGAATTGTGAATAAAACTCTCGTGGAATGAATTTTAAAATTATAAATAATTATGTAAATTATATAAAAATAACTTAAATAACATAGTAATTATTAAATTCGTATCAAATAATGTGCCATTGATTTTACAAAGCATGTACGAAACCATCCAAATCAGTAACATTTAATGAAAAAAATAAACAATAACTTACTAATTAATTCCAAATAATTAATTTTAATTGAAGTCTATAAATGGTAATAAATAAGGATAATGTTATTAAAGACACATTAATATTCTTATGTTTATTATAAAAGAGATTAAAGTGCATTCACAAAATTTTATAATACTGGAAATGGTTATTATTTACATAAATCTCAACCATTCAAGTAATAATATTAACTCTTGAATTTATTTATTCTAGGTTTTTCTTATTCCACCCTAATATTTTAATATATGTCACTTTTTATCACTATCTTGTTAAAAGTAAATTCATAATTAAATTATTGTTCTTTAACATATTTCTTACTACTTAAAAATGTAACTTTGTTGGAAATAATTCTCATCCTCTCTAAAGTATCTTTTTACACTATTTCTATATTATACATTCAGAAAAATGATTAAATTTATTATTTTGAGATAAAAATATGTAGAATAATAATTATATTCATATTTTACCTTAAAACCTTTCAAAATTAATCATTATTAATCTTTTAACGATTTTATTTTCAATAAAACATATTTCAAAATATTAGAAAATAATTAATTTTCATGTTAATATATTTTAATTTCCAATTATTAATTATTGGATTAAAAATTATATATTATCAAGGATTATTTATTTTATTTTTATTATAAATAATATTTCAAAATTTATTCGAATCATATTCACAAAAATGATGTTGAATGTGACTCATGAATTTATCTTTTTATGAAAAGGTAATAAATGTTTTAGGAAATATCTTTCTAGATGTTATCTTTAAATTTAGTCTTTATATCAGAAGGATTTATATTATATGGAGTTATGTGTTATGAAGAAACCCCTAAATTAAGTGATAAAACAATCCTTTTGATTAATTATATTGTTTGTATTAATTCATCCAATTATTGGTGTAATTTTTTTATACCATTTGAAAATATTAAACACCTGATTTTATTCCACGATATTTTCATGATATGAAGATTAATATATCTTGGAAATAATTTTCATGATTATTATATGATATTTTTTTTCCTATATCTCCCTCCAATTAATTTGTTATGATTTTTCATCTCCTTAGACAATTTTTGGACCAAATTTTATTTTAAAAAAAAATGTTTACACTAGATTTCATGTCCATAACATGATGTATAAATTTTATTTCATGAACCTAACATAATGTATAGACATGTTTCCCTTTTATATGTTCATTATTATATGTGAGAAATTGATCTCATATCCATGAATTTATATGTGAACTTGATTTTAGTTATACATGTTCACAATTTTATTATTTCATATATGTATGTTTATGTAACATTTATATGTTACATTCCTATGGTATGATATCTTGTACATGATTATTAGAAAATATATTCATACTTATGTGTTCTTTTATTAGATATCATTTTATGATATATGTATTTTTATCACACCTCATATGCAAACCACGTTATCCCTTGTCACTTTTAATCAGATATTTATTATTTGATAATATTTTTTCATGCTATTGATTTATCCCTTGATTAAATTTTGTTATGTTTTTCCATTATAGAGAACATACCACCATAAAATATGAATATATCATTAACTTTAAATAAGTAAATGTGTTTGATAACTTTCTCCACAGATGAAACTGAAATTAAATATGAACCATGATATATTTAGATAAAATATAAATATTTAACTATAACCATAAATACATTATAGGTTTAATTAGTTGGAATTAATATGGGTAAAAAAATTCTATATTATATATATATATATAATGTTATACTTTTAATATGAACTAAATTCAATTAGTTTACCTAAAATTACTAATATGATCATTTAGTTTTTAGAAGTGTACATTTTTAAAAAAAATTATTTTATTAGATATAATTTCTACTTCAAGAAACATATGATTAATGATAAACTATGTTTGATATTAATAATTTATTAACCCAAATTTCTATGGTAGATTATATGAAATAAGAATAATAATTTTTAATATTTGAAAATTTCATTTCCAAATTAAAATGATTTATCAATTGTATTTTTAAATTTTCTTAAGAAAATTGAATTTATAAATATTGTAAATTTAAATTATTAAAAATTAACTTCTTTTCTTAATTCATCTAATCAAAATTGACTTATTTTGATTTAATAATATTTTTTTGAAAAGGTCAGTTTTTTGTTGAAAAGAACGATTTTTATGAAGCTTGTAATTTTCATGACATTATCGTTATACAAGAATGGCCTAAAAATTTTAACCCCATTTATGCAATAAAATATCAGTTTTAGGAATAATATTATTTGTTATAAAATATTATTTTATCTTATAAAACCTATGAAAATATTAAAAATGATTGAAATTTTATATTAATTTTTAAAACTCATTCTATTCTTTTATTTGACCAAACTATTTTTTAAGACATAATTGGTTTTGGATTGACTTTTAAGCCATTATACTTAATTTAATAACATAAATTATTTCAATATAATTAGTATCCCAGATAATTTTACATTATTATTAAATATTAATCATATAAATGTTATTTCTCAAAAAACAAGTTTACAATTTTAACTATTTATATTATAAAGTTAAATGTATATATGTATAAAAATTTTATTTTTTAAATTTTTTTAAAATTTGAAATTTTAATTTTTAATTTATTTAATCTTTATAATTTTAATTTTGGTTGTTAACACTAATTACTACAGTGGAAAAATAGTTACCCCAGTAAAAATTAAAAATGTTAAATTTCCTTTACTAAGGGGAAAAGTAGAAACTTGTTAAAAACATGTTTCAAAATGTATTTTTGAGGTTTATTATGACAAAAAATAACTCCCTTTAGTCATTTTTTTCATTATGAATCCCATGCCATGTTAATTTTGAAATTAAATTATTGAAATTCAATTTGTATTTCATAAACTATTATTCTCTTCACTTATAAAAGGGAAACATCTTCACAACATCCATAATCACATTTCATTCAATTTTCACTTGAGAACGTCAATTTTTCTACTTCTAGAAACCTATTCCATTTTTTTATATTATGTTATTCATTAGATATGATTATATTTCCATTTTTTGGTGACTTCCAAGAAGAATTCATGTCCCTAAAGTGAGTATTATCATCTACTTATTTTTCTTCTTAATTATCTTCTTTAAAATTTATTCTATCCAAACTAATATAATAATATTATTAAAATTTGTATTAATTAAAATAAATATAATAATGTTATTATCATTTCTTATTCAAATAGTACATCCATTAAGAAATTTTTTGTGTTCATGTAATGTGTGGAATACCACCTTGAGAACAAAACATGTTTAGGTTTTCTTCAATTACATACATGGATGGATATATGGATTATATTAAAAATTAAGTATGATTTTTTTGATATAATTGATGTTTTTGATGAAAAATTAGAGAAAATATTAATTATATGGTCATAATATGATCATCACCAATTTTATCATATAAAATATTCAAATTATGAAATATTATCATATCCATTTATTATTCTTCTAAAATATTAACAATATTATATATCACCGTAAAAAAATTAATAATATAATTATTATTATAGTATAATTATATTATAACAAAACCGCCTTATAATAATTCATTAAATTAGTGTATGTTCATGTCTGGTTCGGTTTGACCACATACTCGAACAATTCAATGAATTTATATTGTGAATGACTATGTGGACAAAATTAATTGTAAAATATGATATAAATGAGTTCATAGTTTTTCTGGATCTAGAGATGTAATATAATTATTTAATTCATTAATTATAAAGACACACATTGATTATTAAGACTAAATAAAATATAATTTTTATAAATTTAATCTTTATGGATAATGAAAAAGACACAAATGAAATAATTTAGAAAAACATAAATAATTCAAAGAAAACTATAAGATTCAACAATGACTCAGTGATGGACAAAAATAGAATATTAATGAATGTAGATTCCCATATTATGAATCATTTATAAATAATCAAAACCATAAATACTTGATATGGACAATCATAAGAGATCATGAGGAGAGTGGATATTTTTTATAAGTATGAATAAATATTGGTATGACTAAGTTTATAAATTATGTATTTATAATTAATAATTTTTTATGCATGGGGTTAAAGTAAATTAGATGAATTCAGGGTAAGGGGACTGATTTTTCTCCTAAAATTCCTTCTTTGAGATGAGTTTCATATTATTATCCTACTATAATTTATCTGGTGTATATAATTTATATTTGACATATCATAAAATAAATTATCTTTTAATTATAGTATCTAAAAGATATCATATTTTCATATTTTTAAATATGTTTTTTATATTATTTAATCCCTTCCAATTAATAATTTGATCATATTTGTTTCATTTTATTACTTTTGCTGTGTTTTGATCTTAAGTGTAAAAATTGGTTAATTCAGGACATTTAACAAGTTTATGCTGCCTATGTACTTAGAGATTATCACCTAAAATTTTCATCCAATTCGTGTGATTTCTTTTTTTGGATGGAATAATTTTTTTGCTAAAAATATGTTTGCTAGACCCAGAGTCAATTCGAACTCCAACAGTTAATACAAAATCAGCCAATGTGAACATTTATTTTGGCTCTCATAAAAGACCATGACTCATTAAATGATCCATATCTCTAGATACAGACCACCAAATTAGATTCTTACATCTGGGTTCAAAATACACCTATATTAGGTAGATTCAAATTAATTTTCATGGATAAGTGATTTCATTAATTCATCCTTAAACCGGTCAAAGTATGGTTGGTGGAATAGTGATTGGATGATAGAAAACGTCAGGTGTACTAATTTGACCATAACATGTTCCACACGACTCACAATTCCATTAAATCTCATGGGTAAATTCCAAACTCCATTCCTTATATCCTATAATAAGGTAGCTCGGCCTGATTATATGAGAGAGTGGGGGAACCAAAGCTATAATACTGGAGGACATAATCTGGAGGAGAAAATCATGTTCTTTCTTTTCACTTCTTTCTTCTTCTTATTTTTGTAATTCCTTCATCTTCTTCATTATTTTCATTAACCGTTACTATGGGGGGTTAAAAATATGAGGTGGTTGGAGAGGGAAGGTTTTATATTTCTAATGATTTGTGTTATTAATTTTGATTTAATGAAAACTCTCTCTCTCTTTTGCGATGTTGTTTTCAAATTCTATAAATAGTATTTATTATCTTATGCGATCATATTTTATTTTATATTCTATTGTTATTATAGCTTTGATAAATGATCATTTTTATCCCTCTATTAGGTTTCGGTCTATATTTTGTTGAATAAGATCAGGGATTAGTGGTGAGGTACTTGACGATCATTAGTATGTGTGGGAGGGGAGTAGAATATTCATGATTATTTGGATAAACAATACCCGATTGGGAATTACCTAAGATATTTGGGGGTATTCACTAAAACTCTTTCACACACCAAAATAAGTGTTGACCAAAGTGGTATTTTGTTCAGGTTTATTATTATTAGAACTATTAATCCAAATAAGTGAGTTGAAGTAATTATATAATCTCACTTAAATCAACATAGCAGAAGATGATTTAATAAAATGGAATAAGGATTGTGTTAACATTATAAAATCAAACCTAAAATGATCACCCATCTCATAAAATAGATTCTAAATCACTTTAATTCCATATTTTTTTTAATTTATTCCTTAATTTCTTCCCTTTTTTTTGTTTCTCTCTTTGATTTCAAAACCAAACAATTTCAAAAACACCCAACTTTTTCTCTAATTAAAAAGTCAAAAACTATTTTTTGTGCACTCCACATCTAGAGAAAATCTAGGTTAACCACTATACCTATAACATCCTAGGTAAATAAATAATATTATATTCTAATGTTTATCAATATTTGTGAATAAAATGTTAATATTACTTTAAAGGGAATGTTATTCTTGATGGCGTACCCAATACGCAACACCGAGTTTCTTTGAAATCTTACGTTGCACACTAATAATATAATAATATTATAATAGTTAACGCCTAGTCGTTGTAATGGTGGGAATGAACAGAAATAACTACAAAATTATTACATGTGTTTCTTAAATATTTTTAAATTTATCCAATAAAGGTTAGAGGCTTTAAATCCAAATGAATCCAATTTTAAGAATAAATACTCTAACATTTTTAAAAGATTGTTTTACAGCGTTTTGATGGAGAATCATTTTTAAATCTAACTTTTGAAAATTTTATAAGCTCTATTTGTCAAAATAAACTTATTCCTTATGATTGTGACATTGAAATTTACTTTGGTTAAATTTTTGGTATTTTTCTGACAATGTTCATTTTTTTAATGAATAGTGAAAAATACTACATTTTACATCAAAACTGCTTTTTCGCCTAATTTAAATATATGGATATATTATCTTTTTAATTGTTTTTATTGTGTAATTAGAATATGGTTTTACCATTTAATTCAATGGTGGTCATTATAATTAATTTCACTTTGAAAATGGACATAAACAAGTGCCAAACTTTTTATAGATATTGCTTCAAAAAAGCCGATATTTGTTTTGACAACGGGAATTATTTTTATATTAATTATTGAAATTTCTGAGTTTCGAATCTTGTAAAATGGATTCCAGATTTGGAATTAGAAGGTCCAAATTATGTAATTAATACTCTTTTGTTTTTGGAAATTATGAATATTAACGATGGTAATTATCTTTAATTATCGTGATTAAATAGTAATCGGGTAGTTAAGGATAATAAAATAATATCATAATAATTACAAAATGACCATAACATGTGTTCTAATGCTACTGGTTATTTCATGGACGACCATGGGGTGACTTTTACCAAACTTTGGGACCCCATGGAATCACTTTTGTACGATAGTGACACTTTATCATTTTATTTTTAAAGAAAGGAAAATATAACAGAAGTATGTATCACACAAGTAAAAAAAAATTTTATTGTCTGTGTAAATGATATATTATACTATAAATATTCATTGTAATGATAAAAATATTTCCCACATAATATAATTTTTTTTATAATTTTTAGACATTAAATTAATTAATTTATTTATGACACCATGATGATGAAGCGATTACCTCATTAATGAATGATTTAAATAAAATGAAAAGATAATGTAAAATATAAAATTTACACTTGGAAAAAACCTATTGGATGAGTATATTTAGAACCCTTATAACCTTATCCTCGAAATATATCAATTTGGGAACTTTAAAATCCGAAACTCATTTTAAAATAAAGTAACATTTCTTGACTTTCCATCAGTGCCCCTCCTCCCTCTTATAAAAGGCCCCCACCTCTACCTATTTACCCACATCTCTCAAGCCATTGAATATGCCAAACCCTGCCGATTTCATCTCTCCAAAACCATCTCTTCATAATTGAAGCCTCACCTTAGGCATAAATCTCTTCAAGAAACCCTTTTGGTTCAAACCAAATGGAGTTACCCGATTTAAAGGTAATGTCTTCTCTTATGTTCTTTTGTTTTATTTTTCTTCTTCAACCCCCTAAACTCTTTTTATTACTTTATTTTTTTACAAAACCAGTATCTTCAATATACTAGGTTGTTTTGATAAGTTTTATTCGATCTACACATACACACACATTCGTTTAATGGTTAAAGAACACACTGTTTCTGTGGATGGCGAATTACTGCATCACGAAACAATGACTGTTCAATATTATTTTAACACCTTTAAAGGTGGCCATTATTATGAAACTATATTTTATATATGATATATATGGTATTTATGTTTTCTATATGATTCTGTATTTTATATTTAAAACATACCTTTATTCTTCACATGTTGTGCAAATGTGATAATTTCATATGAGGAAGTGTGGACTACCGCCCCCTCAAGTGATGTGACTCATTCATGCAATACATGGAATGTATAAAGAATGAAATTAATGAACTTATGTGACCTATATAACATATATATTATAATTTAATTATAATATATATATATATATCTCAATTATTTTTAATTCCAGTAATATGACAAAGAAATGAAAGTAGCGTTCATGCGAACGTACGACCTACCGTCTCCATAAACGGTACATTTCATTTCTTTTTATCTCAAAATGTTATGTAATAGTATAAAATGAATATGTACTAGATATATATGTTATTTAAATCATTAATACTGTTCTGGATATGATGTACTTATAATTACATGGATAATTCTTTTTAAACAAGTTCATTTTTGACTCATGTACCAAACATCGACAAAAACATTTGTTATGAACTCACATAAATAACTAATTATTATAACATTATAATATCTGATATGAATTGAATTATAATCTTAAAATGAGGGCCTTAAGAAATTATAAATTGAAAAAAGTTTATTATTCAGGAATATAAAGAAACGAACAAGACAAGTCAGACTTGAGATAAGGGATCATACCTCTCTCTTTCTTTTTAAGTACTCTTTTTATGTAACTTAATTTAAGCTCCACTTTATTATGTTGGGGGATGTTATTTTATATTCATCTTGATGAAAATTTTATTTTATTTTGATTAGATACCCTATTTGATCTCATCAATCCGTTTTTGGATGTTTTGTGTGGCTCCGTTAGGCTGCCGAATTTTCATAAGGGGATTTTCATTTCACTTTTTATTCCCATGAGATTCATGCTACATTTTCCACTGTTTCCTTTTGTGTGGCGTATATACGGCCCATTATTTTAATATTTGTAAAATATACTCTCATTTATGGGTATTGAAATCTTCATTGTATGACCCTTATTTCATGGGGTGTACGTTTCGAAAGTTTCCCAAATCGGTAAGGGGACCTTTCACACTTCTCTTTTTAAATGTATTATTTTGTTATGTCTTTTAAATTTACATATTTTTATTTTGGGATATGTTCTTATATATCATTATTGATGAAATTTTTTTGTCTAAGTGATGAGATACCATTATCTCTCTCATCAACTAATTTTATGAAATTTAAAGTGATGTCGTTAGGCTGTCTAATTTTACCAAGGGAACTTCTTAACCTAATTTCGATTTCTTTTGGTTCAACATGTAGTTATTGAATATGTCATATTTGAATATGTGTGAATGACATTTGATTATTTTACACTTAATATCCACTTATATTGAGTGTATTTATATTTTTCACACATAATTATGAGATTTATTTATCCTTAATTTAAGGATACATTCTTTATAAGGGATTTCATCTCATTTTACATTTCTGTTGAGACTTCATTGTTGTTATACACCAATTCAATCTTATATGGTGTATATACTATCCTTTGGAATATTATATCATGAATACCTTTATTCTCATGATAATATAATGTTCTGAGTAAATGTTATTCCTCAATTATTGTATTTAAGTGTCTCTAATTTTGTTAAAAACCCTTTAACTAAAATATCGTTTTAAATGTTTTAATTATTTATTCATATAAATATTTCTCATTAATATCCATGTTTGCAAAATGGTTTTAATGATTTATTTATATGGATGTTAATGGTTTAAAATGTTAAAATATTCAAAGTGGTATTGGAAACTTTAATTCAAAAATCTCTTTATTAAATGTTTTAAATGGTTTTGAAAATGGTTTTTTTTGATTGGATTCATTAATTCAATATCTTAAAATGTTATATTGTTATTGCAATGTGGGAATTCAATCTTTCCTTAATTCTTAAGTTATGTGCTATGATTATGTTATGGTTCTTGGGAATTTTTTATGAACACGGGTGGTTCTGTGATAAACTAAGGGCGGGTGAGCCCGATATAGCTCTCCAATGCATTGGGTAACACAAATGGGTTAAAAGTTATGGTTTCTCCGAAGAGATTTAGGGAATATACTATGATGGGTATTCCGAACGTAACCATGAGGGTTACTCCCTGCATAGGAATGTTATAAATGCCTCAAGTTACCTTTATGTCTTATAATTTCTATGTGTTTTTCATAAATATTATGATTTCATAAGGTATTTTAAAGTGCTTATGTTTTATGAGTAAAGTATGATTTCATTGATTCTTATGTATACATGGACTGATGTATTATTTTCATATTTTTATAACCCTCACTATGCTTTTTATGCTCATCCCATGTTTTTTAAATGATTTTCACATGACATAAAGTTGAATAGGGTCAAGGATGGGATCAAGGAAATGTCAGGATGTCTAAAACAAGGAACTAGACATGACTCATTTGTTCAAGAGTTTTTATTTGTGAAAAATGGAAACTGAGTAGATGTGTCTCCTTTGTAATATTTGAGATGTAATATTTATGTCATAATTCTTTAAATATTAAACCTGAAAAGATTCTCAATGTGAATTATTCAATTTAATTCAAGATTAACTAATGTTTAAGGCTGGATCCTTATCGTTTTTATCAGTGGTCGGTTTGGATAACTTTAGAGGTTAGAGTGTGGTTTGAGAAAAAGTGACAAGTTGTGTATAACCACAATCGTTAATATATTAGATGGATTCATTGTTTATTTTTGAAAGTTAGAATGAGTTTTAGATAACATGGATAAGTATATCTTGGTGTTTATCTTACTCATTATTATATAATGATTTTCCTGATATTCTCACACTGAACCTTTTGGTTTTAGTAAATGGATGGATCTAGCAGGCACCAAAGTAATAGTGGATTTGAAGAAAACTATGATTACTTTATGAAAGAACAACTGAATTATATGTGAGCTGCAATGAGAACTCTTATGGTTATCCTCAACCAACTATCTGGAGTCATGATTGTCCTCTTGAACCTTAGTGATTTTTATAAGGCATCGTATATGCGAGAAACAAATCCCTACAGAAGTTCAGGTAATAATCATAAAGGTAAGTATGTTCAAAAACCTATGTGTCAATGATGTGGAAAGAAACACATAATAAAATGTTTCAAAGGGACATAAATATGCTATAGATGTGGAAATGAAGGTCATAAAGCAAGAAACTTCCCTGGAAAAAAGAAGCATCTAGTTGACTCTAGGAAAGGGAAATAAGTTCTTTATGAAGGATCAATTGAATGTTTCAAATGTGGTGTACATAGTAATTATGAAAACACTTGTCCTATAAAGAATTTTCGGGAATTGGATCACCAAGATCATACAAATATTTGTTTACCAATACCAAATGCCATTCCGATTGAGGATGAAGAAACTGACAATGACCAATGAAAGGTATGGATTTTTTTTAACATATATTTTCCTATTATTTGAATATTAGTGTTTGATTCCTGACTTTGTTTATAGGAAAGAAGTGTTTCAGAATAAGTTAAAAAAGAATGGTTAATGGATCATGAAGAATGTTGAATGAGTAAGAAGTCTACATATAAGGGATTTGACAGTTATGGTAGATTTTACGATGGTGAAATTATTAAATGTATTAGGTATCTTTTGATGATGGGGTTACATTAGAATATTTTTTATAGTATATGTAACCCTCATGTTTGATATATGAAAATTTTATTCAAGGAATATTTTTCCTTTCTTTTGTGGATATAATTATAAAGAACCATTTGGGTTTATATGATCCTTGAATTTGAGTCAATTACTGGTTAATACATTTTGGGTTGAAAAATGAAAGTAATTAGATAACATTTTTAGTTAAAATTTGTTATGGTTATTTTTGAATATTTTATCTCTTTTTGGGGAATGTTTTAAGAATTATATTTTTTTTGGAAAATGGACAACATGAATACCGTGTGACAACCCGTTGCATCAGAAGAAGCTGCGGGAATCGAACCCACAACCAAAGTGCAACTGGTATTTATCGATTACCACTGGACTACGTGAAGCCCTTGGTTATTTTGAATAATTATTTTTAGTTAGATGATTTTATGAATCAAGAGTAAGTTGATATTGGGTTATCTATGGAAATGATTAGCCTATCAAGGTGGATATGTGATTAGGTTAATTACTTTTCAGTATGAGACTTTAAGAGTAACTAATGTTATTTTAGAGAAAATTGTTAAGATTTTTCGTAGGTGACTATGTGATTAAATCATTCATATATTTGGGTTTCAATATTAGTTTGGTTTAATTTGAATAATTTTATGGATAAAAGTTTATGGAATGGTCTTTTTTGAACTTTGGGTTTTGTTTAACAAATTTTGGAGATAAGGAGTAGTTATTCTTTTTGTAAAAAAATTATCCTTTTTGGGTATTATCACATCTCATACTAAAATTTTTGGTTTGGTGTTGGTTAAGGTCTAAAGACATGGTAAATATATATTTCTCTTTTTTGGATTAGGTGATTATCAAGAATTTTATTATAGTACTCTTAATGCGAACAAGTCTCCTTAAATACTCGTCTTTTGGAGAAAATATGAGTTTGAGTAAGAAATCTAGTAAAAGTTGAAAGTCTACATGACAAGTAAGTATGTTTCCTTATGATTTAGTTAAGCTCAAAAATAAATTCCTCAATGAAAAGTAACTTAATACAAAAATGTTGCCTGTTAACTTTTCCTACAGCGGAATCGAATACCGTTTAACCAATCACAAGATTGTGATTTTCTTGTGGATAACTTTCTCCTAGACATGTGTACTATCACTCTCCACCTAAACATTACCCTTTGTTTTCTCTTCCATATCCATATTTTCCTACTTGGAATCCTACTATGGGTTAACTCGGGTATCCGTTTTACTTCTATCCCTTTCTTTTAATGTGATAGTTTTACTGACTCTTGTTCTGACGTGGGACTTTCAATGAAGTTTCCACGCCCCATTTTAAAATTGCGAGGCTGGAATTTCCAAAAGGGGGGAAGGATGTAACATCCCAGGTAAATAAATAATATTACGTTATAATGTTTATAAATATTTGTCAATAAAATTTTAATATTACTTTAAAGTGAATGCTATGCTCGATGGCGTACCCAATACGCAACAACGAGTTTCTTTGAAATCTTACGTTGCACACTAATAATATAATAATACTATAATAGTTAACACCTATCCATTGTAATGGAAGGAATGAACAGACATAACTACAAAATTATTAAATATTTTTGTTAAATATTTTTTCATTTATCCAATAAATGTTATAGGCTTAAAATCCAAATAAATCCAATTTTAAGAATAAATACACTAATATTTTTAAAAGATTGTTTTACCGCCTTTTGATGGGGAAGCTTTTTTAAATCTAACTTTTGACAATTTTATAATCTATATTTTTCAAAATAATCTTATTCTTTATGATTGGGTCATTGAAATTTACTTTGGTTAAATTTTTGGTATTTTTCTGACAATGGTCAATTTTTTAATGAATAGTGAAAAATACTACATTTTACATCAAAACTGATTTTTTATCTAATTTAAATATATGGGTATATTATCTTTTTAATTGGATTTAAAGTGAAATTAGAATATGTTTTTACCATTTAATTCAATGGTGGTTATTATAATTAATTTCACGTTTAAAGTGGACATAAACAATTGCCAAACGTTTTATAGATATTGCTTCAAAAAAACCGCTATATGTTTTGACAACATGAATTATTTTTAAATTAATTATTTCAATTTCTTTGTTTGTAATATGGTAAAATTTATTCCATATTTGGAATCAGAAGGCCCAAATTATGTAATTAATATTATATTGTTTTTGTACATTATGAATAGTAACGATGGTAATTATCATTAATTATTGTGATTAATTTGTAATCGGGTAGTTAAGGATAATAAAATAATATCATAATAATAAAAAATGACCCCAACATGTGTCCTAATGTTACTTTTTGTGTCATGGACGACCATGGTATGCCTTGTGCCAAAAATTTGGGACACTGTGGAATCACTTTTGTGTGATAGTGACACTTTATCATTTTGTTTTTAAAGAAAGGAAAATATAACAAAAGTATGTATCACCTAGGTAAAACAATTTTAGTTTTGTCTGTGTAAATGATATCTTAGACTATAAATATTCATTGTAAAGATAACAATATTTCCTACATCATAGTATATTTTTTATAATTTTTAGACATTAAATAAATTAATTTATTTCTGACACCATGATGATGTAGCGATTACCTCATTAATGAACGATTTAAATAAAATGAAAAGATAATGTAAAATATAAAAATTACAATTGGAAAAAACCAATTATATGAGTTTATTTATAACCCTTATCCCCTTATCCTAGAAATATATCAATGTGGGACCTTTAGAATTCAAAACACATTTTAAAATAAAGTAACATTTCTTGACTTTCCATGAGTGCCCCTCCTCCCTCTTATAAAAGGCCCCCACCTCTACCTTCTTACCCACACCTCTCAAGAATTTGGATCGGCCAAACCCTGCCCATTTCATCTCTCCACATCCCTCTCTTAATCATTTAAGCCTCACCTTAGACAAAAAGCTCTTCAAGAAACCCTTTTGGTTCAAACCAAAGGGAGTTACCCGATTTAATGATAATGTCTTTTCTTATGTTCTTTTGTTTTATATATCTTCTCCAAACCCCTAAAATCTTTTTATTCCTTTATTTTGTAACAAAAAAGTCTGTTAAATATACTAGTATGTTTTTATAATAAGTATTAGAGCTAAAATTACACACACATTCATCTAATGGTTAAAGAACACACTATTTCTGTGGATGGCGAATTACTGCCTCACAAAACAATGATTGTTCAATATTCTTTTAACACCTTTAATGGTGGCCATTATGATGTCACTATATTTTATATATGATATATATGGTATTTATTTTTTCTATATGCTTATTTATTTTAAATATAAAACATACCTTTATTCTTCGCATGTTGTGCAAATGCGATAATTTCATATAAGGAAGTGTGGACTACCGCCCCCTCAAGTTATGTGACTCCTTCATGCAATACATGGAATTTATAAAGAATGAAATTAATGAACTTATTTGACCTATATAAAATATATATTATACTGGAATTATAATATATATACCTCTTAATTATTTTTAATTCCATTAATATGACAAAGAAATGAATGTAACGTTCATGGTTACGTACGACCTACCGTCTCCATGAATTGTTTATTTCATTTATTTTTATTTAAAAATGTTATGGAATAGTATAAAATGAATATTTACTGGATATATATGATATTTAAATCATTAATAATATTTTGGATATGATGTACATATAAATACATGGATAATTCTTTTCAAACAAGTTCATTTTTGACTCATGTACCAACCATCTACAGAAATATCTGTTATGAACTCACATAATTAACTAATTATTATAACATTATAATACGTGATATGAATTGAATAATAAACTTTAAAGGAGGGACTTAAGAAATTATAAAGTGACAAAAGTTTATTATTCGAGAATATAAAGAAACGAACAAGACAAGTCGGACTTGAGGTAAGGGATTGTACCTCTCTCTTTCTTTTTAAGTACTTTTTTCTATGTAACTTACTTTAAGATCCTCTTTTCTATGTTGGGGGATGTTCTTTTATATTTATCTTGCTGTAAATTTTATTTTAATATGATGATAGTCCTTATTTGATCTCATCAATCCATTTTTGGATGTTTTATGTAGCGCCGTTAGGCTGCCGAATTTTCATAAGGGGATTTTCATATAAATTTTTATTCCCGTGAGATTCATGATACATTTGCCACTATTTCCTTTTGTGTAGTGCATGTACTTCCCATTATTTTACTATTTGAATAATATAATCTAATTTATGGGTATTTAAATCTTCATTTTATGAACCTTCTTTCATGGGGTGTATGTTTCGAAAGTTTCCCAAATCGGTAAGGGAACCTTTCACACTCCTCTTTTTAAAAGACTTATTTTGTAATGTCTTTTAATTTACATATTTTTATGTTGGGATATGTTCTTATATATCCTTATTGATGTAAATTTTATGTCCAAGTTATGAGATACCATTTTTTCTCTCATCAACTAATTTTATGAATATTAAAGTGATGTCGTTAGGCTGTTGAATTTTACCAAGGGAACTTCTTAAACCAATTTCGATTTCATTAGGTTCAACATATAGTTATTGAATATGTAATTCTTTGAATATGTGTGAATGACCATTGATTGTTTTACACTTAATATCCACTTATATTTTGTGTATATATATTTTTCACACATAATTATGAGATTGATTTATCCGTAATTTAAGGATACCTTCTTTATAAGGGATTTCATCTCATTTTACATTTCTATTGAGACTTTATTGTTGTTATGCACCAATTCACTCTTATATGGTGTATATACTATCCTTTGGAATATTATATCATGAATCCCCTTATTCTCATGATATTATAATGTTCTGATTAAATGTTATTCCTTAATTATTGTATTCAAGTGTCTCTCATTTTTTTAAAAACCCTTTAAATAAAATATCATTTTAAATGTTCTAATGATTTATTCATATAAATATTTCTCATTAATATCCATGTTTTCATAATGGTTTTAATGATATATTTATATTGATATTAATGGTTTAAAATGTTAAAAGCTTCAAAGTGGTATGGGACACTTTTATTCAAAAATCTATTTATTAAATGTTTTAAATGGTTTGGAAAATCGTTTTTTAGAATGGATTCATTATTTAAATATCTTAAAATGTTATATTGTTTTTGAAATGTGGGAATGTTATCATTCCTTTATGCTTAATTTATGTGCTATGATTATGTTATGGTTCTTGGGAATTGTTTATGAAGATGGGTGGTTCCATGATAAACTAAGGGCGGGTGAGCCCGATATAGCTCTCCAATGCATTGGGTAACGCAAAGGGGTTAAACATTAAGGTTTCTCCGAAGCGATTTAGGTAATATACTATGATGGGTATTCCAAACGTAACCATGAGGGTCACTCCCTACGTAATAATGTTATGAATCCCTCAAGTTACCTTTATGTCTTATAATTTCTATGAGTTATTCATAAATCTTATGATTTCATATGGTATGTTAAAGTGCTTATGTTTTATGAGTAAAGTATGCTTTCATTTATTCTTATGTATATAAGGACTGATGTTTTCTTTCCGTATTGTTATAATCCTTACTGAGATTTTTATGCTCATCCCATGTTTTTGAAATGTTTTTCATAGGACATAATGTTTAATAAGGTCAAGGATGGGATCAAGGAAATTTTGAACAGTCTAAAACAAGGAACTAGACATGACTCTTTTGTTCAAGAGTTTTTATTTTGTGAAAAAATGGAAACTGTGTATATGTGTCTACTTTATAATCTTTGAGATGTAATAGTTATTTCCTAATTCTCTAAAACTCTAAACTTGAAAATATCCTCAATGTGAATTATTCAATTTAATTCAAGATAATGTAAGGTTTATGGCTGGGTCATTATAATACTATATCTTAACTTAGTAAACAAATGTTTTTTCCACAACCCATGATAGACATGTGTCAAAAATGGCGCCGTTTCTGGGGAGTATGTGCCACAAAACATAAATACTAAAAAAAACATTCTTGAATGAATTGTAGTTCAAATAACCCTTTAATTGAAATTGATCTTGAAATTGACCAAAAAATAACCAATTTGAAAAAACAAAATTTTCAAAAAGAGTTATAAAAAATACACCTCACGGATTCAATTGATACATTCAGTGATCACTCGGAACCTACAATAATGGCTAACAATCTCAACCAAACTCTGTGTGATCTCTGCACACCTCAATTTCCTACTCAAAATAACCAAATCACAATCCCTGAAATAGAAAATGTTTTTGAACTATGAATTAATATGATTCATGTGATACCAAAATTTCATGGTCTTTAATTTGATGACCCAAATCGACACATCTAAGAGTTTACGTATGTCTGCTCCATCATCAAACCCCGAGGAGTCTTAGAAGAGCAAGTAAAGTGGAGGGAATTCCCATTATCACTAGATGGAGAAGAAAAAGAATGGATGTACAATCTCTAAGCTGGGGAGATAAACTATTGGGAAGATCTCAAAACAATATTCATGCAGAGATTATTCCCTACATCTAAGAGGAAAACAATTAAAAAAGAGATTTATGGCATACATTAATCGACTGGAGAGACTCTCTATGAATATTGGGAATGTTTCATGAAACAACATGAAAGTTGGCCACACCAATAAATGGAAGAGAAAAAATTTCTTGAGTTCTTATACCAAGGATTGGTCAACAATGATCTAAATTTTCTAGATGCCTCATCTGGAGGAGCATTGATCATTACATCTCCAGCAGATGCTAGCGACCTAATTGAGAAGATTGCGTAAAACTCACTACAATTTGAAACTGAAGATACGAGCACAAGAAGCATCCAAATAACGTCTGATTCATCCTCTCCTTTACTTGAAGAAACACTTGTGAAAATTACTAGTGTGATGATACAACTTCCTATGAACAATGTGAAGGAACAACATGGCCTAAATCCAATATGTGGTTTATGTTCTTCTACTTATCATTACACAGATCATGGTATAGAAGTGTATGGGACTGGAAGTTGTCTTCCTGACTGTCAAGAAAGGAAAATCCAGTAAAATAAACCATCTCAACCCCAAAAATGATATGTATTCTGATATAACATGTATATTCCTCCATTTAGAAATCAATATGAAAATCAAT
Organism: Viscum album; assembly: GCA_963277665.1. NCBI lineage: Eukaryota > Viridiplantae > Streptophyta > Magnoliopsida > Santalales > Viscaceae > Viscum > Viscum album. The sequence goes on from OY728122.1 coordinate 194,308,472, forward strand.
CTCCATTCCTGCATCAAAATTACCAGAATCCTCCACCATTCCAATAGCCCTATAAACATCCATACCATCAGAAATTATATGAACAACCATAAAAAAATTCTCATAGGGACCACCAGGAATTGATGATTTATGATCTAGTGAAAATAGTGAAAATTATAGATAAAAAATCTAAAAACCTTATTGATATTCTAACCAAAAATCAAGGAACACTCCCAACACAAATAGTTCCAAATCCCAAGTAAATTGTGAGCTTGATTACAAAACAACATGGAAAAGAGATAATGTCACCTAAATAATGTGAGGATGATGATTCTAAGAAAACTACTAAAGCTCCAAACCTCCATCCAAAAAAAGGATACCAGAACAAAAAAGTGAAAAGAATCAGATTTATAAAAGAAATTCCAAAACCAACTTTGGAAAAACAACAAAGGGAGAGAGAGGATATCCAAGAACCATTCCCATATGCATTAGTTGAGTCGAAGAAGGTTGATAAACAGATAATTGAAAAATAAATTTAGAAAACTTTTCAGAAAGTTGAGATCAATATCCCACTACTAGATGCAATCAAAAAAATCCCTAAGTATGCAAAAATTTTAAATGATTTGTGTACAAAAAATATGGTTAGATGTAAATGATAGAATCGACATAAGAAGAAGTGTCTTAGCCCGTATCAATCCAATGATACCAAAAAAATCAAGATCCAGGTACATTCTCTATTCCATTCACTATTTAGAATTTAAATTTTACTGACACACTATTTGATCTAGGATCTTCAATAAATGTTATTCTTCACTCAATATTTTCATCCATTTAGATCGAAGAACTAAAACCAACTCAAGTAGTTGTCCAATTAGAAAACAGATCCAATATTTTCCCAGCAGGAGTTATAGATGATTTACTCATTCTTTAAAGTGGATTGATCTTTCCAATAGACTTTTATGTCCTTACCGTGGAAGAAAACCGAGCTCCAGACTGCTCTCCCATCATCTTGGGGAGACCCTACCTAAAACCATAAAGGACTATCATCAATGTCCATGAAGAAACAATCACAATGTAACATGGAGTTATTAGGGTTCCCTTCAATATTCTTGATCCAATGAAACATCCATCTAGTAATCACTCACTTTATGTGATCTCCCGGGAAGGGGTTATAGAACCAATTTAAGTTTCAGTTATACTTCTTGAAATCTTATCGGTTGGAGAACATTTTTCATTTGAAAATTCCAATTCCCATGAACCTGAAAATCCTAAAACCATGTTAGATAATGAGGTAAAATATGTATTTTCTCATGATTTATTAAATGAAAATGAGATGATATTAGAGATTCTTGTATTTGGAATAGGATACCTTAATTCAATGTCATCCCTTGAACAACCCCCATATATATAACTTAAGTCGTTTCCAAGTGGATTGATGTATGCTTACCTAGTAGAAGGGGAGAAATTTCAAGTAAAAATTGCCAATAACCTATCCCATTCACAAGAGGAAACTCTAATTGACCTACTAAACATAAATGTCTAAGTAGTAGGATGGATTTTAGGTTATATACCTGGAATCAATCCCACGGTCTACTCTCATAGAATATTTTTAGAAAGTGATTCCCAACTAGTTAGACAAACTCAATGAATAATTAATCCCAGAATCATGTAGGTTGTTAAGAAAGAGATAGATAAATTTCCAGAAGATGACATAATTTTTCCAATCATTGATTCTCAATAGGTCAGCCCCAATAATGTAGTCTAAAAGAAAATCAGCCTACCAACGGTCAAAAATGAAAGAAATTAATTTATCCCCATGAGAGTACAAAATAGCTGGATAGTGTGTATGGATTACAGGAAGCTAAATCAAGTGACCCGAAAAGATCACTTCCCCATTCTATTCATCGATCAAATGCTAGAAATGTTATCTATAAATCCCGATTACTATTTTAAGATGGATTCTCAGGATAATTTCAAGTACCAATCGCACCAGAAGACTAGAAGAAGATGACCTTCACCTATCCATTTTGAATATTTTCCTACAAAAGGATGCCTTTTGGAATATGCAATTCCCTAGATACATTTCAATGGTGTATGGTGAGTATTTTCTTAGATCATATTGAGGATTTACTGGAGTAATTTCTTGATGATATCACATATTTTGGAAATTCATTTGGCCATTACTTAATAAATTTGTTTTTTTTAAAAGTGCATTTAAAAGAATCTTTCCTTAAATTTTTAAAATTGTCATTTCATGGTTAGAAAGAGTATAGTTTTGTGGAACATAATTTCACCAAAAGGGATAGAGGTTGATAAATCAATAGTTGACGTAATAAATTCCTTTCCATATCCAACTTGTTTAAAACATGTTAAACCCTTTTGAGGTCATGCTGGACTTTACATAGGATTCATCAATGAATTTAGTAAGATTTCTCTCCCTCTCTCAAGATTACTACTAAAAGAAGCTTACATTAATATTGATTATGAATTCCAAAAGTCATTTGATGAATTTAAGAAAAGGTGGATCACACATCTAATAATGCAACCAACAAACTGTTATGACCCTTTTTAGTTTCTTTGTGATGCATCCAACCAAGAAGTGGGATCTCCCCTATCACAAATAATTGAAAAAAAGCCTCAAGTCATATCCTATGAATAAAGGACCTTGGATAACACATAAATAAATAACACAACCACTGAGAATGAGTTTCTTGTAGTTTTTTTTGTTCTAGATATATTCCAATCATATCTTCTTGAAACTAAAGTTGTTGTTTTATTTGATCATGAAGCACTCAAGTATTTAATGAAAAAGGAAGATGCAAAGCCAAGGCTAGTGATATATATGAAACTCATACAAGAGTTTAATTTGGAAATTAAAGATAAAAAGTGAACTAGAAATTAGGTGGCTGATCATCTAAGTCGACTACCCCACACCGCTAAAGGAGAAATTCTAAACCAGAACTAACTTAATGATAAGATTCCTGGAGAATAAATATACATCATCAATCATGATGTTCCATGGTATACCAATATGGTCAATTATCCAATAACATCTCAAGTCCCATCTCATTTAAATTCTCACCAAATGAAAAAAATGAAATCTAAATCTAGATATTACATCTAGGATGATCCAATTCATTAGAATATTTGTAACGACCGAGTAATAAGAAGTTGTTTTCTTGAAATTGAAATTAATTATGTGTTTTATTTTTTTCACACATTATCTTTTTGAGGCTACTTTGGACCTCAAAGGAAATAAAGGATGGTTTTAGAATCTGGACTTTATTGGCCCACCCTTTTAAAAGATTCTCATTAATTTTGTATGGTGTGAAAATTGTCAGTTTTCTGGAAATATTCCAAAGAGAAAATAAATTCCCCAACAACCAGTTAATTTTGGTGAAATTTTTTATGTGTTTGGAATAGATTTTATGGGAACTTTTCCAATTTCATTTGGGAATTATTATATCTTTATTTCTGTTGATTATGTTTCCAAATGGGTGGAAGAAAAAGCAACCAGGACTGATGAAACTGAAGTTGTTTGTGATATTGTTTGGACTAAAATATTTTGTTGGATTGGAGTTCCTGTAGAAATCATTAGTGATCAAGGGACCCACATTTTCCATAGAATTGTGGAGGAATTTCTGAATAAAATTGGGGTGTATCATAAAATATCAACTCCCTATCATCCACATACTAATTGTCATGTTTAAGTGTCCAATATGGATATCAAAGGAAATTTAGAGAAGATTGTTAATCCAAATAAAAATGATTGGAGCCAAATATTGGAAGATACATTATAGTCTTAAAGGATAGCCTATAAAACCCTGACTAGATTGAGTTAATATAGGTTGATTTAGGGGAAATGTTGTCACCAACATGTTGAATTTTAATATAAAGCATATTGGGTTGTGAGGAAGATAAATTTAGATCTCTAATGTGATGGGAATGAGAGAATATTACAGTTGTAGGAGCTGGACGATATTATAAGGGATGATTTTGAAAACTCCAGGATTTATTAAGGTAGAACAAGAGTGGATCATGATAAGTTGGTCCAAATGAAAAACATACATCCTGGAGACATCGTGTTATTATTCAACTCAAGTCTCAAGATGATTCTAGGTAAACTTCGTTCCAGATGGGAATTTATATTTATTATTACTCATTTATATCCTTTTGGTACTTTAAATATTGTGAAGGATAGAGAGAGTAAGACATTCACTTTTAATGTCCATCAAGTGAATAAATTCCTTGGGACCATACAATCAGATCCAGTTGACGAGATCACACTCCTCAAACCCATTTATCAATAAATCAATCTGGTCATTCCACTCCTTACCAATATCTTGATTTCTATTATTCCATTTAAAATAAAATTATATATTCAATCTATTTTAATTTATTGAGTAAAATACATCATTTAAGTGTGGAAGAATAAACCTTTATAGTTTAGTATTTTAAATTGTGTTTTTTTCAAACATTTTGTGGGTTTTTTGAATCTTTTGAGCTGAAATTATTATAAAAATATATTTTGAAACCTATTACAATGTGTGAAACAATTTATCCCATTAAAATGTGATTAAATAAATAATGAAATTAACTTTTCTTCAAGTTAATTTTTTTCAAAATTTCAGGAAAATTACTCTGATTTTTGAATCCCATGCCGCAATTCACTTTCATTATTTTTAAAATAACTTTCTTATTAGGATTCTAAACCTAATTTTCATATTATTTTCATTCACATCAATTTTTTAGAAAACTATAAAATTCTTGATTTAACTTCAATTTGATTTATTCCTATCAAAACATGAGGGTTTGAGGTATATTTTTTTAAATTATTGAGAAATTCCATTGGTTTTAATGACCCTTTTCAAAATAATCATTTTTATAATGGCCCACATTGTACATTTAGTCCTTTTATCCCATGGAATCTGTGAAAATTATATTAGGTTAGCCCCATTACAGGACATTTTTCCCTATCTGACCTTCTCTTGAAGATAAATTGCATAATGTATTTGATCTTTATGTGTGGGGGAAGCTGTCTTGTGTTGTGCTACCTAATTTGGTGATACATTGGGTGGAAAGTAAAATGGTGAGGAGATGAATATGATACAAAAAAATCATTATTTTGAAATCTGTTTCTTTTCCGAAGCTTTCATATATGAGAAGGTATGCCTTTATAGAGCTCCTAGAGGAGAGAGAAAGTTGTGCCCCTTTGGAGATTTGAAGAAAAATCATGATTGAGATGATTGATACTTTTGATACAGAAATGATGAATGGTGTAAAATATAACTGATTATTTATTCTAGTGGATCTTATTTATAACTAAGGGGAGTGATAAGGATATCATATTTAGGTGAAAAGTAGAATAATTCAATTTTTCTTAAAAAAGATCCAAACACTCCTTATTCTGCCTCAGACTTTTTCACATCAACATACTACAAAACTAAAGACAAAAAAATCCTTTACATGTCCTCATGATATAAATATATCCTTTACTCATATGTGGTATATATGTATGAATATATCAATCCTATGGTGACCCTTTCATGAGTATTGGATGAGAAAGACATTATTAAAAAAAATTAATTTGCGTGATGAGAGAAAATACATGTGAGGTAAGTGTTTTATTGCATGGGAAAAGAAATTAAGTGGAAACATATTTAATTATATAAATGGTGAAATTAAAATTATTTTTGTTGACAAGGTATTATATTTTTTTCCTTGGTTTGAAATTGTCGGATCCCATGGATATGTGATTTAATTTTCATTCATTTGATTTTGATCTTTACTTGTCCTGGAGTACAAGTGCTAATTGTGGGCGAATTGACAGAACTCATATTTTCATATTTAAAAATATTTTTTAAATTATTTAATCCCTTCCCATTATCAATTTTATTTTTTTGCTTCATTTTTTTTACTTTTGGAGAGTTTTGATATTAGGGTTAAAAATTGGTTAATTCTGGACATTTAATAGTTTTATGTTGCCTCTATATTTCGCTCGTAACACATAAAATTTCATATAATTCATGTGATTTAATTTAGGATGGAATACACTGTGGGATAAAATTAAGCCTTCTGGTCCCAGAGGCAATTCGAAGTCTAACAATAAAAAAAAATCGGTCAATGTAGACATTTATTCTAGCTGGTAGAATAGACGATGACTCATTCAATATTCCATATCACTGGATACAAACAACCAAATCGGATGCTTCCTACTGGGTTTGAAATCCAGCTCGATGAGGTAGATTTAAATTAATTTTCATGGATAAATTATTTCATTTAGGTCGTCCTTCAACCGGTCAAAGTATGGTTTGTGGAATAGTGGTCAGTGGACAAAAAAAGTTAGGTCTACTAATTTGACCATAACTAATTCCACATGGCTCACAATGCCTTGGAACATCATGGATAGATGTCCGAATACATTACTCACCTCCTATAATAAGACAACTTGGCCTGATTCGATGATAGATTGAGAGAACTGATGCTATCATTTTGAAGGACAGAATCTGGAGGAGAAAATTATGTTCTTTATTTTGACTTCTTTCCTCTTATTATTTTTAAATGCCTTCATCTTCCTCATTATTCTTAATTAACCTTAACATGGTGGGGTAAACATATTAGGTGATTGGGGAGGGAATGTTTTATATTTTTAATGCTTTGAGCTCTTAAATTTTATTTAATGAAGTCTCCCTCTCTTTTGCGAAGTTGTTTTGAAATTATAAAAATAGTATTTATTATCTTAAGTGATTGTATTCTATTTTATATTTGGTTGTTATTATTTCATTTATAAATGATCATATTTCTCCCTATATTAGGTTCTAGTTTATATTTTATAGAATAAGATCATGGCTTAGTTGTGATGTACTTGGCGATCTCTAGTATGTGTGGGAGGGGTTGAGAATATTTTTGATTATTTGAAAAAACAATACTCGATTTGGAATTGCTTAAGATAATTGGGGGTATTCACTACAACTTTATCAAACACTGTAAGAAGTGTAGAACAATCTATAATTTGGTTAATTTATATTCTTATCATTACCATTTAACCAAATAATTTTGTTGAAGTAATTATAGAATCTTGTATAAATCAACTAGGAGAATATGATTGAATAAAATGGAAGAAGGATAGTATTTCAATTATAAAATTGAACCCGACTTGATCAATAATCTCATAAAAAATTATTTAAATCACATTCATTTGATATTTGTCTTGAATTTCATTCTTAATTTTCTCTTTTGTTCTATTTCTCTGTTTGATTTCAAACCCAAAAAATTTCAAAAACACATATCTTTTTCTCTAATTAAATAGTGACAAACTATTTTGTGTGCACTCCTCATCGAGAGACAACCTATGTTAACCAATACACTATATTTTAACTTTGTGAAAAAATGTTTTTGCCACACCCCACGGAAGGAAAGTGTCAATATATCATGTTCAATTATAATCCCTAACTTATAAGGATATTCATCTAATTGTTACTCAGGTCGCAATATATTTATTTGTCAAAATTATAATTCTTTTAGACATGTCACATGTTTAGAATCATGTTTCCATTGTATAGTGAATTCACTACTAGTGTAATTTTTTTTATTGTAATAATTTTATTTCATAGGATTCACTAGCCAAATAATGCTCTATTATTCATGTGTTTTTTGATACATCTTTTCCTTGGTAGTAGTAATTTTTGGAAACTGAAATCCCCTTCTTTGAGTGAAATGTTTTATCCTGAAAATTTTCTTATATTCTTGGGTTTCCCATCATAATATTTTATTATAAGTTATTTTATGATCCTCATTAGTAAAATGATTTTTTAATAAAAATAATATTTTTTCATAGTTTTTATTCTCTCCAATTCCTTTTTAAATATTCTAAATACAATTTTATGGGGTAAGTGTAAGCCCTCACATAAATAATAACCCTCCCACAAAAAAATCCCAAAATACTACAATCACAACCTTCAAATCACACATTTCAAAATCCAATAAAAATTAATTGATTTTCATAAAAATTGTTATTTTTACTTTTCAATTCATACGATATCAAAATGATTTCAAAATTTACTCTCACTAAAATACCTGATCTGCAATCCCAATTGATCAAAACACACTAAAGATTGATCAAAAAATAAATGGATCCACCTGATCAAATATAACACATGTCGTACAATCCAAATTTTTATTTATCAACCTAACCAAGAATCATGTTTAACAAATTCATATCAACAAAATCATAAACATCATCACCTCACTGGTGGGAATCACTCAGAAAACAAACCAACATCAAATTAATCAACTAAAAAAAGGGAAAACTGATTTATAGATGAATGAGAAGACGAGTATTCTGGTTGAACCTCTTTGAGTGTCATCAACTGCTCAAAAAACACCTCCCAAAACCACCGTATGAACCCTCATACCAGGCCCTTTAGAAGTGGTAATTAGAACCTGATGTTAATGAAGAATTTATAAAATTAAGTTATTGAAATTGATCTCCACCTATATAGGAACCCCATTTCTTTTATGGGTCAACATAAAATAAAACAAAGACAATAATCATTACATCAAACACATCAAATATGTAACCTTGCGTCTCATGTCTCGTCCTCTAGTGTCATAGAAAATGATCTTCCACTGTCAATGCCAGAACCACCATTTTGACCAAAGTATACTATTTTAATAATAGTCAAATATCAATAGCTTCCCAAATTCAATGATGAATAATAATAATAAATCACATAATGACCATGGAAATGACTAGCCATTTGACAATCTTCACTATTGATGATGAAGTTACCAAAATAAAAATGATTACAATCATCATGAACAAAACAATAAAAACCCAAAAAACTATTATAAATGACCTAAAATAGCCTCACCTTTTAATATCATTATATTATAGGAAAAAAACCACCCAAAAATCTCTAAATACTAGGGACAATAATGAAGAAGACTCCATAAGATCAACCATCAATAATAATAAGACACCCAATTCCAAATGCTATTAAATTTGGAACCACAATACTATAATCAGAATACAACAACAAAATTCCCATAAAAACTAGGAGGGAACCCCCTATAGGAAAAATAAGAATCAATATCGGTTATGAATCTAGGAACATTTTTTAACGATCATCCATCACAAACTAAAACCCACATGAAAGGCACTGCATCATGTCAAAATGGATCCTTATGTAATCAATATAGAAGCAAGAGTTGAGGCTGAACAAGATATGGGATTCAATATAAATCCATGATTATGGAGAGAAAAGAAGAACCCCAACATGCACCTACCCCAAACAATGAAATAAAACAAACTATAAGTACCAGCACATCCCAAAATATAATGAAGAATGACAAAATTTAAAAACATTTGGTCCACCATAGAGTATCTGATCGTTAGAGCTATCTTAGTTTGTGGTCATGGTAATGAATGTAAGGTTCACAATCCTAGTGAAAAAATGTGATGAAATTGGAGACCGCAAGAGGTGTGCTGAGGAATGAAAGAGTGGAATTCATGGAGAAGATAACCTCAACATCAAAGAAGGTTTCTAAAAATCCATGGATTGTGCAACACTCAGACAGAGATATTTTGGGGGAGTGGGGTTCCATCTCTTTATAACTATTTTTAAATTATTGGTTTACAAAAATATTAATTTATTGTATTAAATAATACACTTTCATAATTATAATTTTGTATCTAAATTTCATATTGGAGGATTTATTTATTTTTAAAGGCCATATATGCAGATATTATTTTAAAATTCAATTTTTTCACTGATTTTCCCATCCAAATTTTGAAAAATACTTGTGGAAGTGTCCCTTACCTTCCAATTTTATGTTAATGTCAACTTTTTCCTTAACAGATCATTATATTTTCAAATACATTTTCCATTTCATTTTCAAATGTATTTAACAAAATATTGTTTATGTTACACAATTTAAACACTAATATATATATATATATATATATATATTTTGGGGTAATGAACTCACAATGCCAAAAAATAAAATATAGGATCCCTTCATGGGTTGTATCATTCAAGCATCAATTTCGTGTAGAAAATTTTCATCAATGTCAGTATTCTTTTGAATTTCCTTTTCTACATGAAGGATAGGTTATTTTAAAACCATCCTCCTACTTCCCATGGATGTATTATATTCATTTTTTTCATGTATTAACATAAATATATCCTTATGGATGAACATGATGTGAATATCACATATTTAATAATTTAGATTAGTTTCTTTTCATTGGGAAATAATATTACTCTATCGATAAAGGGGATAATGACTCACAACCCATATAGATTTATTCCAATATAAAAAAGTATTTTAAATGTAACTATCTAATATTTGATCATACAAATTCTTTCATAGGATATGTTATGATTTTGTTATCCCATTTATTGATATGGTGGAAAATATTGGAATTCTTGATGAATATTAACTAACAATGTAGTTTCATCATGTATTGATAACATGTATTCTAAATTATATGGATAGCCTTGTTTTTGTTCTGTAAGGTTACCTTTGGAAATTTATGAATGATATTATTGAATCTTATGTAGAATTAATTATACCTAATCAATTGATTCATGGGGTATAGAATTATATATCGCCTTGATCCATCGTAAGATATCATGAGTCAAGCTAGGATTGGGTATTTGGTCTATGCCTACCCAATACCACAAGATGTATTGATATTGGACTCAAGGAAAAGTGATGTTTCTCATAACAGGGCTTTGACATTAGGTTTTTGAAGTATGACATTATGAATTCCATCATTAAGAGATAAGTATAATAGTTATCCATATTTTAATTTATTGTCATGGATATATCATGTTCTCAATTTCAAGTTGATTATAGATTAATTTTGTCTGACTATTTTTTCCATAATATTTTTACCATTTTTATTTCTTGATTTCTTCAGTTATATGTTTTTCTTAATGAGATTTTGAAATCACTCTTTATAATTCCATTTCCTTAGGTTATAAAGGAATCTTTTACATGTTATATATTTTGAATGATAGCATGATTGAAACAATTAATGGGAAATGATAAAAAGTATCATGAATTATGTATTTTATTATATATATTGTGAAAAAAATAACAGTAGTTAAGAAATACATGGGCCTTATTAGTTTATGATGTTTTCTAATTACCTATATCTCTAAACCTAAAAAGATTATTTGTACATAATAAACTAAATAGTCATTATTTATTTTGTAATTATAGATTTTTATACTCTGAATTTTATAGCTATTGTCATGAAAGTATGTAGATTATATGTCTCTGATTACTGTATCCAAGTGTGCAAGTATATGTTGTTATATTCAGTATCAAAGGAAATGTTTCGATAACATTGTATAACTAGATATTTGTTGTGTATAATTTAAGGGTTGATAATTTGGGGTCAATCATAATTTAAAACGTATAGATAAACCTTTATAATGGTATATGACTTATTGTTAAGTCAATTATGCACATTTTATTTAGGGATAAAGATAAGAAAAATTTATTGAAAACCCTGGGAATAAGTGTACGTTTTTTACTACATCCATCTATTTTGGTAAAGTATATATTATAGGGATCATATATCAATTAATCAGTGAAAGGATACAAGGAAGTTGATGTAGCTATGGAATTAATGCACTAAGAGTTAATCACATAAAAAAGGGTTGGTGAACATTGACTCAATGATCACTATGATGTATGATGAGAGCCCCTGATACTACACACATATTGAGACACTCTAAGGGGATATGACTTTGTTAATCACCCCATCATTATAAACAATTAAATGTATTTAATAATTATATTATATGATTATGGACCCTTGATTAAAATATATTAAGATTTCCTAATATTTTCAGAATACATTAAACGATGGAAAATCAAATTCCCAAAGACCATATTAGTTTAGTGCCTCTGTAATCTATTAAACATAAAAAAAGGTACATAAGTGAGCTACATTATCTCTCACAGTGCTCTTCATGTTAAAAAACATCTTAGAAACAACATACATAATAGATATCTTCATAACATGAGGAATGGAAACATACATAAGGATGAGCTCAGATTATTAGTATGGGTTAAAAATGGTGATACATATGCATTATGATGAACATAAGGGAATGAGAATGTGATCATGACGTTAGAATATCATACCCTATATATCAAAGATCATATAAAAGAGACATGGAATAAATATTGGTAGATAATAAGATATTAATTATAAGGTATTCAAATATAACGATTCGTGAGAGTATAAAGTTATTATAAAAAATAGAGTTTTGGAATCCACATAAGAATATAATAACATTCCCTATAAATAAAGGCTCATTTCCATAAAATATCAGGGAACTTTATGGGATCTACACCAGCTGGAAGGGATACGCCACTATCCCCATTCATAGTCCATTGTTAATATGGGATTATCTTTCACCATGTCCACAGAGTGTATTGAGTTTCCCAATATTCCAATAGTGGAATAATTTTCCCATCATACCATAGTGTATTGAGGTTCCCCAACATTTCATTTTGGATCGATTTTCCCCATCTTCACATATTGGATCGGGTTTCCCTATCTTCCCATGGTGTATTAATTCCATCAACTTAATTCCCATAATTATCTAATGTGATATAAATATTTATTCAAATTATTAGAGGGAGATATAAGACCCATTAGTCTTATAATGAAATCATATATACATTTTCCATATGATCACAAAAATTCATCCAATCATAAAAAATGAAATGAAATTATTGTCATTAAAATTTCATCACATCATTACCTATAGAAAATAGATAGGTTTCAAAATCATTTCATCGAAGCTTAATATTTTAAATAAAGAGAGTTTCAAAAGAATATTAACTGTGTAAGAGAAATGGGTTTCATCAACATCATTCCATCAATACATAAATCATAAAAGAACTAATATGAATTGTTTTCATGTATAATATGCTCAGTTAATCATAAAATACGACGAAGTATGTCATCTTATATAAAAAATGATTTTGAAGGATGACATGGAATATTACTATGGAAAATAGTCTTTTATTGAAAATATCTTTCATAAAACCATTTCAAAAATCATTTTTATAAATAATGATATCAAATTTCAATCTAATCATTTCATGGGGAAATATATCTTTTTCACTTTGAAAAAAACACACCAAAACATAATTAACATCAAAACAATTTTTCTTTGATAATTTATTTGAAAATTTTTAATTAAATATTGAAAACATTTATAATACCTTTTACATTGAAAATACATTGAAAATATAAAAAACAGTCTTCAAAATATTTGGAAAACCCTTTCCCTTGAAAATACCTTTGAAAAATGTAATGGAAGACTTAAAACCCATTTCAAAAAACCTAAAACTGATAAAATTTCATTAAGATACATCTCCTAAAAACATGCTTAATAAATAAATAAATTAATTTCATGAAATAATTTTTAGAAAACATTGTCTGTGAGTAAAATAGGGTTCTGACAAATGAGAAATAAAATAATATTTAATTAAAAACATTTATTAATTATCATAGGTAAAAAAAGTGTAAAAATTTAATAAATACATGAATATAACATTAATGAACTATAGGATAATAAAATTAATTATCATTCATTACATATGGATCGAAATATTTCATCAATGGAATAATAATCATAAAAAATCACAATAAATGATGAGATTGTAACAATAAGCTCCTACCACATTGGTAACATTGATTCAAAGTAACCATGTTAAAATAACATTACATAAATAATAAAATATCCATAAAATATGTATACTCATGATATAACATGTTAAAGGGATGTATATACACCCTCTATAAAAATATAGTTGCATAACATGGAATGTATCTCAAAGAACGAAAATTATGACAAAATTACTATACCGATTTGTTAATATCTGATCCATAAACACCATGATGAAAGACAATAAATTGAATATTTAAATGATAATAAATTTAATTATATGAGCCATATAATACATTCATGGTTAGTACAAACAACAGAGAAAAGAAATGAGTTGTGGAGAAGGTATAAGTCTCATAGAAATAAAAGTGAGATGAGAAAACCAATACATTATATCATCAATCTATTTGAATAACACAAACCTCATGTATAATAAATATATGTCTTTTATAAATCAATTATATAAGATTATAAAATACCATATATTATTTACTTTTGACCTTCTATTACCCATTTATTATCAATTCCATGTTAATTTAATTTTTTAAATATTCTCTTATTTTTTGTAAATGTGTTAACTTGTTATTCTTGATCCTCTTTCTTATATCATGATGTAATTATTTAAATACTATAAAACATGAAATAAATATCATATATTTTCATTATATAATAATTTATAGAAATATATAATTGATAGAAATATGAAATGGAATACACCATTCAGGGAGAGAGTTGGTTGTACGTACACATGAATGTTGTAATAGTTTAATTGTCATTTTGAAAGAAAGAAAGTAAATGAAATATATGTGTATATATATAATAATTAAATTATAAATATTATTTATTATATATCATATAATTTTAATAAACCCATCATTGGTTCATTTCCTGTAGAGTGTGAACGAATCACATCGCTTTGAGGAGGCGGTAGTCCATAGGTCTAAAATTGAAGTTATCATACTTACATAAAATATAAAACATGAAGGTATGTGTTATATAATAATTATAGAGAAATAAATAAATAATAAGTACTGTATAAATCACCTAATATAATTTTTTCAATCATAATTCCCATCCATGAGAGGTGGTAAAGGAGAAACAAATAGCATTGTTTCATGAGGGGGTAGTTCTCCTTATAGAAGAACTATAAGTTCGTTACCCATTTCATGAATGTGTGTTCAGTAGTAGGTATAAAACTTATAATAACAACATATAAATATATTTAGGATAGTAAGGATATTATATAATCATGGAATAAAAATATTTTAGTGGGTGTATAATAAAAATAAAATAAAAGGTCTTGAGGAAGCATGTTATCTCTTCTTTGGGTAACTCCATTCGATTTGAAATAAAGTGATTTATTTGATGTATTTATTAAAAAATTAGGATTAATTAATGAGGGGAGGGAAATTGGGACAATATTTGGGAAGGGTATGTCTAATACAAATGTTCTTGAGAGGTGTAAATAGGGGAGAGGATAATAGGCCTTTATAAGAGGGTAAATGACACATTGGGTATTCTTGAAATGAGTTGAGTTCTCCCCACATTTTACTTGTCCCCCAAGGGTTAAAAATGGATAATTGTATATCCATAGATCTGAAGGTCCAATATAGTTCAAAAAAATAATTTTTAGACAAGTCTTGGGTAATTTTAACCCCATATTTTCTAATTGTAGTCATAATTAAGCTCATTAGGTTCCTTAACAACTATAATTAATTTTACTTATATTCTGTAATATTATTGGTAAAAAACTAAATTGACCAGATTAGACATTATAAATTATTATTATTCAAAATATAAAACCCATTTTGAAAAATTTAAATAAGAGATGAAGGATAAATTAATTTCAAATTAATCATATAGATGTGTTATAACAATGAGTCTTATAAGTGTAAATGATTAAATGTTTGAAATGTTTTTATATCCAATTTCGATGTGAAATTGGTTTGAATGACCAAAAATATATATATATTTTAAAATTTTATGAAATTAAACATTAAAACCAAATTAAAATATAATTTATCTATTAGAAGATGTTAGATGAGAAGTAGTTTTGAATTAATTTTCCATATTTTTCACTGTTCATCAAAAAACAAAAATTTCCAAAAAAATATAAAAAATTCTCCAGAATATAATTTTGAAAATATAAATTGAAAATTTATGTTTATTTTATCAATTTCAACTTTTAAAATTGTTTAAAATTATTTTAAATATTATTTATATATGGACATAAAAATAAGTACTTTTGATAAAAAAGTATTTTCCAACATATACTAACATTACCAAAGATAACGTTTTTTTATCAATAATTGTTTTTCATTTGACAGTATTTTAAATAATATATAAAAATTATTTATTAATATTAATTTTAATTTCTTTAATAGCTATGTTATAACTGTCTCGTTTAAATAATTTTGATAATAAATTTTTTTCATAGAAACATAGTGTTGTGTGTGACACAAACCAAGAGGATGTTGCTTTTAATGCATGAATAACATAGAGTGGAGTATAATGAACATCTGAATTACTATTGATTTCAATGAAATAAATTAATGAGAATTAATTTATACTAAAATGGTTTATAATAACATGGGGTGTTACATTCTACCCCTACTTAAAATGAATTTTGTTCTAAAAATTGTTATGTTGATATCAAAAAATGAGGATACTTATACGTTATCATGTACTCAAATTTCTATGTAGCTTACAATAATTGGTTGTTTATCAAAAAAAACGAATACTAGGTGAGTGTTCATTCTTCCTAGAGGTTTCTATGTATGATCTGGAAATTAAAATGGTTGTTCCTCGTAAGAAAGATCATAATCCACTGGTATGAGCTATGATTTTAGTACATGTAAATGGTCAGGTATGTACATCCTCAAAAGAGATACATGGAACACATCGTGGAATTGACAGAGACTTGGAAGAAGTTCCAAGTGATATGCTACCATCACAATAGGATCAAGAATATCAAAGGGGCAGATATACATAGGGATTATTTTTCATTTATTTCTAGATCTAATAACATTCTTCCAGGTATATATTCTTAGAAACACTATCTCACTAACTTCAAAATATAGATCTGGTTGTTGATTATCAGCATAACATTTCATTCAAATTTGTGTTACCTTGATATCCTATAAAATGGTTCTAAACTTCTTAGACATCTCCTCAGTGATCTCAACTCCTAATGGATTTATTTCACCTAATTCTCCCTATAATTTTGGAGCTCTAAATATCTTCCCATTAAGGACTTTATAAGGACCTGTCTAAAAGATTTAGTGAAATATATTGGTTTACCAAAACACAACTAGAGGAATGTTTTAATCACGTCCACCTTTTAAATATATAGAACAAGATCTCAACTTATCCTTAAGGGTTTGAATTTTTCTTTCATATTGAACATATATATGAGGATGATTAGAAGAAGTAACCCTCAATTTATATCAAGTTATTTCTATAGACTTAAGCATAAATTTTAGGTAATCCATGGTTCCAGGTTAGATATAATAGAATGTGGTACTCCATTAAACCTAAAAACACCCTTAATGTATATCTAGGTAACCTAATCCAGATAGAATAATTATATGATAGAAATGAATTGAGTTGACTTAGTATGGTGATATACTATAACACATATAGAATTAAACCCGTTAGAGGTTTTGGGGATCCCAATGAAAAAATAAATAGTGATGTTCTCCCATTTCTATTCTGGTATGAGTAATATATACTACATCACCTTTTTTCATTCAGTGTTAACATGTAGGCATACCTATCAGTGAGATACAAACTCAATGATATCTCTCTTCATGCCATCCCACATGAACTATCATTAAAACCTATATATATATATATATTCATACTTCTTGGATGAATATAGAATGAATAACTATGAGCTTCTTCTAATAACTCATTTAAATATGGTATATACAGAATATATAAAAATTTCTTAAACCTTATCATTCCTTCATGATCAAGGTTCAAATAGAGAATATTTCTAACCTTCTTTACTGGTCAACATATTCTTTTTGCACCAATTTGATTTTATACTTATATGTAGGGATGAACATTCAATTAAGAAAGATATTATTTATACCCTACCTTCACGATTTATAAATCAATATTTTCAAATTCCTAAAATATTTTTTCATTTGTAAGAATTGTCATGGTTAAACTATCATGATCCCTTCAACTCAAATCATTATCCAACATGTTCGCTTTCTCAGGGTTGTAATGTATTGAGCAGTCATAATCCTTTATCAGATATAACCGTATTCTATATATCATTTTCAACTTCTTTTTTGTGAATATATATTTGATACATTTATGATGAGTATATATATCACACTTTTCTATATAAAGATGAATAATCCATTTCTTTAATGAAAAAATTACTGCACTTAACATCAATTCATCAGTTAGGTAATTTTTCTCATTAATATTTAATTTTAATGAGGTATCAGTTATAACAATGTTATAATTCATAAAAAAAAACCTCAATCCCTTCATGTATGAATAAATAAATATATATTAACAATTCCTTCTTTACTACAGGGTAATTTAAGCGCAGCTACACTGAATAACCTTGTCTTCAATTCCTTGAAATTTTCCTCATAATTATCTATCCAAAAAAACATGGAACCCTTCTGAGTTAAAATTTTCAAAGGATTATACAGTCATGGGAAATTATCCACAAAACATCGATAATATTGAAGTAAATCGTGAAATATATGTCTCTCAGTCATCATGTTTGTTCTAGTCCATCATTCAATATATTTTGTATTTTATGGATATACTCGTATTCACTCTCTTGAGATTATGTGGCCCAAAAATGAAACCTCTTTCATCTAAAATTTACATTTTGTAAATTTTTTCATAAAAATTATCCTTCATTAGGGTCTTTAGTGAAATTTTCATGTGGTCATCATGCTCTTACTTTATATTTGAATTTATTATACTACAATCTATAAAAACTACTAGAATTGATCAAGGTAATCAATCAAAACTCTATTAATAAAATTCTTAGAGATAATAGGGTAATTAGAATGACAAAAAATAATCAATATATATTTATATTTTCCATAACTTATGTGTAATTTCATATTGGGTATATCCTTCTTCTGGACCCTCAATTGATGATATCCATAATGATGGTCAATTTTGGAAAAATATTAGGATATGGGTAGTTTATCAAAAAAGTCATCACTACGGGGAAGAGGATACTTATTCTTGATCATGACCTTCTTCAACTCCTGATAATAAATGAATAGTCACATTTATCCATAATAATTATTTTAAAACAAGAACATCTGAACCCCAAGGTGACACTGTTTTAGGAGTGATTTCCTTATCAAGGTTTCCTTAGAGTTTATTATTCAATTCATGATACTCAATCAGGTCCATTCTTTGTAGAGTATTTGAAAATGGTGTGGAACCAGGTATAAGCTATATTAAAAAATCAACATCACGCTTTGGTGGAAGTATATGAAAATTCTCTCAACGGGAATCCCAAAATTATTGAACAATTGTTATGTCATAACTTTCAATATTCTCCAAAACCATATGAGATAAAAACATGTTCTAATTGGTAATTATGGCCCAAAAATAGGATTTAATCTCCATATAAAGTTCATACTTATTTTAACATAGATAGGAGGTCATAGGATGGTTTGAAACATAAAACATATATTCTCTTACATAACATTTTATGTGGGATTTACATAGAGAAACACAATACATAGTTAATATGACATCAAATTCATCCAATGGAAGAATTATGTTTTTTATCAAGAAATTCATTCCCATATACTTAATCATAATATGAGTCATATACAT
Organism: Viscum album; assembly: GCA_963277665.1. Lineage (NCBI taxonomy): Eukaryota > Viridiplantae > Streptophyta > Magnoliopsida > Santalales > Viscaceae > Viscum > Viscum album. The sequence goes on from OY728122.1 coordinate 194,327,989, forward strand.
TAGATTAACTCATCATAAAAATGGGGTTTTTTACTTATAATTACACATATAATCATTTTAGTGTAGTCTTAACACCCATAGAAAATTATTTAGATATGAAAGAGTGGGTAGATCCAAAATAAAATTAGACATTACCAATTATATAGTGGATAGTAAGTGTACCTTTCACCACATCATTATGAATGAGTGGGTAGATAAATCCCTATGTTCTTATTAAAAGCAAGATATTGATATGTATCTTTAGACTCTATTTATATCCTGAATTCGCAACATAAAATATCTTCATACCTACTGAAGTATCTTATCCCTAAAACCCTTCTGAGACATGGATTTATCCTACTAAATAATTGGTCTCCCTTAATTTATATTTGGTTGATAATTCCATTAGTATACATCAGAAGTCACGTATAAATAGACATGTGGTTACTGAGAGATTCATAATCCTTTTCCTACAACTCAAGGAAATACTTTTCCATCACTGAATAAATAACACGATGAATGAAATTATTGGAGAATAATTCCCTAAAATAATCCCAATACATGGATTAAATTTAATATTTATTTATAATATTCTTGATCACTATCCACCACTAGTCTACTTAACCTTCTAAATGATAGATATTTAGGATTACATAACTATATTTCAAACACAAGATTATTGAAAATATATTTTTCCTGGTATTAATCCATTGGTCAGCAACAAGTGGATCAGAAGACATGATGAAATAAGGTGGGAATTTCCTCATGAAGGACACAACAGAATTTTTTTCCCTCCATTTCTCATTTGGAATTACAACATGGTTCATAGTCTGAGAAATTTGTGAAAGAATAAAAATAATATTTTCACTCCATCCCTATTATATTGTTTTTCAAGAGTAAAATAATTTTATTTTCTATCAAAATAACCATTAACATGGTTCCATTGGGTTCTACCCATTGACTAAAATGAAAAAGTATAGATTAAGAAATAGTTTTCATAGTGACGAACAACATAATAAGGAAAAACACTTACAGGATGTGTAAATTATGATGTCGTATTTAATATAAGAAACCTTAGGTTTATCCTAGGTTATTCATAGACAACATAATTTTACATACCTCATTATGGTTAATGAAGATATTGTGAATTAACATAGCATATACCAATGGAGTTTCAATCCAAGTGTGCTGTAAGGACCATCCTTATGAAGCAGTTATTGATCGAGTCTTGCTAAATACTGTGTTTTTTGGGTTGTTAACCCTATATAAATATATTCTAAACCCACATCCACTTTTATAATCTCAAAAAATATGTATTTCTAGAAATCCACACTCTCTATCATTTAGCAAAAATTAATTACATTTTCTTATCCACTAACCCATCCTTAGAATTATCCTTATACATACCCATAAGGTTCTCACTATGGTTTTATCATCCTATTTTCCAATAGTTAATTAAAAAAACTTAGGATAAAAACTACAGAAATCATCTATTAATATATATTAACATTGCATTATTTTTTAGAAATTATTAAAACATTACACAAACAGACTCTTAAAGACAACATTTGTTTGGTTCCTTTGGATATATGGAAATATAAACACTGGTACATATGTGAGCTACATTATCACCCACTAAGTTCTTCATGCATAGTATCATTCTTAGAAACTTCATACATGATACATATCTTCATAACCTAGGGATGGAAAACATAAGGAAGGGTCATCACAGATTCACCCTAAGGGTAAATAATGGAGATATGTAAGCATAATCAGGAAGATATGGGTATGATAATGAGAACATAAAATTATAAGATCATAACCTACATATCATATATCACATACATAATTCATGGAATAAATATCAGTAGTTCATAAGACATGAATCACAAGGGAATTACATAACATGATTTGTGAGAGAATTGAGTAAGTATAAGACATAGACTTATGGCATCCAAATAAGAATATAAATTAATCCCCTATAAGTAATGGCTCATTTATAGAACTTATTAAGATGCTTCATGGGGAATAAACCTATTAGGTGGGACACACCCCAATACCCCATAGTAGTTATTTCATTATATAGTATTCAGTTTCCCCAACTTCCCATAGTGGATAGGGTTTCCCCTTCTTCCCATAGTGTATAGGTTTCCCCATATTCCCATAGTGGATCAAGAATGTTGGCTTGATTCCCATAATAATCTAATGAGATATAAATAGAACACAATTAATTGTAGGGATATATAGGTCCCACCTATAACATAATTAAATCATACATACATGCTTCACAAGATCACAAATAGTCATCATATTATAACCCATGAAATAAAATGGGTATCATCAAAATTTCATCGCATAATAAACCATGGAAAATAGATTACTTCTATAAAAATTTCATTAAAGAATAAAAAATTAAAATAAGAGTTCTTCAAAATCATATAACCCATGTAAGATAAATTCATCTCATAAACATCACTCCATAAAAACATTAACCATTCAATAAAGAATATGAATGGTATTCTTAGGTCATGTCCCTAGAAAATAAAAAACGATAAAAAAGTAATTAATTTTAGATGGATAAGGATTTTGAATGAACACATGGAAAATTCTTTATGAAAAATAGTATTTCATTGAAAATGCCTTTCATAAAACAAATTCAAAAAATCATTTTTTATAAAGAAATATTTATAATTTCATTTAAAAACTTTCTTGATGAAAAATATATTTTCTACTATAAAAATACTCTTTGAAACATAAGTAATTTTGAAATTTTTGTTTTAAATATATTTGAAAATATAAAAATGAATCTTGAAAACATTTAGAATATATTATACATTAAAAATACTTTGAAAACTAATAAATAATCACTGAAAGAATTTTAAAAATATTTTTCCATGAAAATAGATTTGAAAACATGTAATATAATTTTTAAAGATAATTTTTACTACATTTGAATATATATAATTTCCTTAAATTCATTTCCTTAAAAATGACCTTAATATGTAATTTAAAAACATTTTCGAAAACATTTTCATTAAACACAATTTTTGAATAAAATGGGTTTTGACCGAAGTGAAATAATGTCACATTTTCTGAAATAATTTTATTAATTATCATAAGTAAAAAATAGTATAAAAATTGTATATTTACATAAATATATATTTAATACCAATTGGATAAGAAAATATTTGATAGTTATTTAGATATATATCAAAATATTTTATCAATGGAATCATAATAATAAACAATCCCAATAGATGATGAGATTGTTGCAATAAATTATTACCACTTTTGTAATATAGAACCCAAATAACCATATACCAATTAAATTACAAGAAGAATAAAATATATGGAAAAAATATTCATGAAATAATATTTAAATGGTTATAATATACACCTTATAAATTATATAGGGGCATAACATGGAATGTATCTCAATGAATAGAAATTATGAAAAAATTACTTTACTGATTTGGTAATTGTTTAACCATAAACACCATCAATAAATGATATGTAAATTGATTTTTAAATTTCTAGAACTTAAATTATTGGAACCATATAATACATTAATGGGAATTATATACACCACACAAAAGAAATGAGTGGTTAAAAAGGTATAAGTCCCCTAGAAATAAAAGTGAGATGAGAAAAACCTTACTTTATGTATTGAATATTTTAATACTCATTCAAAAATACATTATAATAAATATAATATTATTATAAATATAGTAAATATTCATATGAAATACCAAATAATATTTACATAGGACATTTTATTTAACCTTTTTAACAATTCCTTGTTTGTGTTACTTTTCTAGTAATATCAACTTTTTTCGTATACGTTTGGACTTGTTATTGTTGATCCTCTTAGTTATATCATTATTTACATATCTAAATAGTCTAAAAATGATTTAAATATAATATATATTAATTATATTAATAATTATAGTAATCTATAAATTATAAAAATATGAAATGGAATACACCGTTTATCGAGACGGTAGGTTGTACATACACATTAACGGTGTCTCCAATTAATTATCATTTTGAATGAAATAAATTAGATGAAATATTTGTATATATATATATATTATTTAAAAAATAAATATTATTTCACTTATATAATAAAATTTTACTAAAACCATCCTTAATACATTCTATGTAGAGTGTTAATGAGTCACGTCGCTTTGAGGAGGTGGTAGTCCACAAATCCACAAACGAAGTCATTATATTTAAAAAAAATTGAAAGAACGAAGGTATGTGTTATATAATACATATATAATCAGAAATATACAAATATTATCAGATATATAATATAAAAAAATATTTTCCATCACAATTCCCTTCCGTGAGAGGTGGTAAAGGAAAAACCAAAAACTTCATTTCGTGAAGCTGTAGTTGGTCGTACATCAGAACTGTTAGTTCCTTTACCATTTTACGGAAGTGTGTGTTGGTGTAGGTATGTAACATATAATAAAAAAATATAATAATATTAATGATAATTATTTTATTTTATAATCATGAAATAATAATATTTCTCGGGGTGGAGAATGAATATAAAATAAAATAGATTGAGGATAGATGTCACCTCGTTATTGGGAAACTATTTTAGTTTTCCACCAAAGGGCTCCCTTGGATGGATTTTTTTTACCAAATATTGGATTATATAATTAATGTAGGAATGTTCAGAGGATATTTTTGAAGTTTTTTTTATTATAAAAGGATTTAGAGTTGAAAATAGTAGGGGGTGAGAGGAGTCCTTTTGTAAGAGGGGAAAAGACACATTGGGTATTATTGAAAATATTTGAGTGATCCCCACATTTTAATTGTACCCCAAGTTTAAAAAAGAATATTTCAAGATACATAAAAGTCTATATGACGATATATAGTCATAAAATATTTTTTATTCATAATTAGGGTCATTTTGACACCTATTTTCTATGAAAAGTCATTAATTAAGCTCTTTTATCCTTAATCGTTATAATTAATGTCAATTACTTTCACTAATATTATTCTCAAAAACTAAGTTGTAAATATTATAAATTATATACCATTCTGATTCAAAATATTTAATCAGTTAGGAAATATTTAAATCATATAATTTGAGGTAAATAATTTACAATTAACTTAAAAGACGTGTCAGGACAGTGAGTCTTATAAGTGTAAATGTTTAAAATTATAAAATTTTTATATCAAAAATCAATTTGAAGTTGGTTCCAATAAAAAAATTTGATTAATTTATTTAAAATTTATCTAATTAATATTTAGAAATAAATTATGATATAAATGTAAAATATAAATAAATTAGACAAAAAGAAGTTTTGAATTAAAATTTCGTAACTTTACCTACTTATACAAAATGATGTTTTTAAGAATAAAGTCATAAAATCAACCTAAGAAAATTTATAAATTATTAACTCCAAAATTATTTATATTTAATAAAATTCAACTTCAAAATTTTTCCAAATTAAATTTTTTTTTTACAGAAGGACATAAAACACAGTTCTTTTGATAAAATAGTATTTTAAAACATATAAAGCCCTTAGAAAAAAATATATGTTTTATTATAAATATGTATTCATATAAAAACATTATAAATAATATTTTAAAATTATTCATTACTCTTCATATTACTAAGCTTAATAGCTATGTTATAACTATATCATTTAAATAATTATAATAATGAATGTTGTTTCATAGAAACTCAGTGTTGCATGTACTGCAAGACAAGTCGATGTTGTGTATAACACAAGACTATCTTGATGTAGAGTTTAATTAGATATTTAATTATTGTATAATTTAGTGTAAGAAATAAATGAGGATTACTTTATTTGAAAAAACTGTTTATAAAAAATCGGTCTATTTCAAATAAGGTGTAATGTAATTTGTAATTTTGGGGTTGAAAGTTGATTCATGATATTTCCAGATAAGTTCATATAATTTTTGGGATTATAATATATATTTAATAGTGTTTAAACTTATGAAAAAACATTTAATAACATTTTAGGGTTAAATATAGAATTATTTTTTGTTGAATATATACTTTTTTGGATTAATTACTTGTACATTTAAATTTATTTTTGTAATGGAATGTTATTGAGTGTAAATGATAATTGGAATAAATAATGATCTTTAAGGATGTAGAAGTTGGGTTTTGAGAACATACCATTCAATGATAATTGGAAACTTTCAGGGTAATGTGGGGTACCTATTTTTAGGATTATGTTATAAATAATGACAGAACTCAACTCAATGTAACCATGTTTGAACCAAAAATGATATATGTTAAACTGAGAGTAATATAGAATTAACTGAGTCTGATACAATTTAATTTGTAAGAACTATAGGCTATCATGATAGTGTTATAAATTAGTACATCCCAATGTTAAATTTTTCTATGGTTATTTTTGATAATTCTCTTATAATGATCATTACCCATGTTAAGTATTTTGTTTTTAGTACGGGATGGAACTAGAAGAACCCCTGGGTGTGAGGGAAAATGCTAATATTTCATTGATTAAAAAACCCACTAGACTGTGATATAGAGTTATATGAATTATGATTTTTCCAAAATAGATATCAAGAAATATGATTAATAATAAGAAAATATTATAAGTATAAACACCATCATGTAAGGAAAACATGGAGTCTCATAAATGATCAACTGATGAAGATGGTGAAGGAAAGAGTAATAAATTTACTATATAGAAAAATTATTAGAATAATCCTAGGGGAAATTAAATTAAATGAATAGGTAAATTCTATAAGTGTATAGATTATGGTTATCAGACCAAAAAGTGTACATAAAAGAGAGAAGATACAAAAATTCATTGCATTATTTGAAAGAGAGTTTAGAATTATGGGACATAATGTCCTAATATAGGTCCAACAAAGGAGAAAATCACCAACTACCATGTGAACTATGAAATCATATTCAATTACTACTAATGAATATAATACATAATTTTCTCTCTAGATATTCTAGTGTCCAATGTCATGTATATTTTCAACAAATACTTGATATTGAGTTACAAATAAACAACCATTGTTCAATGATTAGAATATAAATAATATTTTGGTTTTTTGGGGAAGTTATTATTTATATAACTAAGTCTTATACCCATAGTAAAATTCTATATGAATGTAGGAGTGGGTTATATATCATTATAAGGCACTTATAATAATTTTTTATATAGATAAACATCATACTACATCCTAAATAAACACATGGTTATCTATTGGTATATGGATTTATTATGATTTCTCTATATAAATTGATATGAATAAAATTGTGAAGATAATATTTATTTAAGAGTGGGAATGTAACATTATAAAATTAAAATACATGAATATCATTAGATAAGTTATTGTATTTGTTAGATTTCTCGATACACCAAACTAAGCGTAAATGAAACCTTGATATATTAATATGAAATATAAATATTTATGTATAATCTTCAAAAAAAAGTCATTTAATTATAAAAAATTAATTGGGGCAACCATGTTATAAATTATATATATATAGAAAAAAAATACTACTTTTAATATGAATGAAATTCAATTAGTTTGTTTAAAATGACTAATAAGATCATTTATTATTTAGAGAAGTATTTTTTAAAAAATAATTATATATTATGTCATACACATATATATTTAATTAATCCTGAAATTAAGTATTAATTACATTTGATATAATTAACTTGTTAAAAAAATTAGGTTTTCATATTATATTAAATAATAATAATAATAGTTAATATTTTAAAATATAATTTTCCAAATAATATTGAATTTCAAAAATATAGTTTATTTAAATTAAAAAATATGTTTATAAATTCTGATGTTTTAAATTAATAAAAATTTAATTATTTTTTATTTTTTTAATATAAAATTTGACTAGGATTGAATATTTTATTTTTTAAAAAATGGTCAGTTCTAATTGAAAAATAAGGGCTTCATGAAACATGTAATTTTTATAACATTATCTTTATATAAGAGTGACCTTTAAATTTATAAAACATTTAATGAATCAACTAATAGTTTTATGAATATAATTATTAATTTTAAAATATTCTTTTATCTTTTAAAACCTATGGAAAATTTTTTAATAATAAATTTAAATGTTGCATTAATGTTAAAAATATTGTTTGGTTCTTTTCTTTGAATCAGGTATTTTTCATTGAAGATTACCTTTTGGATTCACTTGGAAGCCTCTCATGAATTATTAGGTTTTTATAAAAATTAAATTTTTTTCAATAGAAGTGAAATCCAATATAATTTTACAATATAAATAAATTTAAATAAAAAAATGTTATTTCTCTAAAAAATTACATGTTTTTAAATTTTTGTTTTATAATTAAATTTTTATACACGTATAAATTTTATTTGATAAATTATTTTTCTGATTTAAAATAATAGTTATAAAATTAGTTAAGCATATCAATTTTAATTTTTTAAATTAAAATTAATTTCTATGTCTAAAAATTAGTAACCCCGGTAAAAATTACAAAATTAAAATGAATTTTACTAAGGATGAAATACCAAAATATGTTAAAAACATTTTTCCAAATGCATATTCAAGGTTTTTATCAACCAAAACACATCCAATATCCTCATGTTTCCCTTTTATAATCCATTGAACCCTAAACTGGGAAATCAGCTTATTGAAATTCAAGGGGTATTTCAAAAACATTCCTTCTCTTCACTTATAAAAGGGTAAAATATTCACCACATTAATGCTCCCATATCCCCTAAATTTCTCCTTAAAACTCATCAATTTTTCTATTTTTATAACATTATTACACATACAAAATATTCTTGCCAACATTATTTATGAATAATGTATTTCTTTCCAATTAGGCTTCCATATAAAATCCTTGTCCACGATGTGAGTATTATCAACTAATTTGTTTTCTTCTTAATTATATTCATTCAAATTTATTCTATCCACAAAAATATAATGATACTGACATTATATATATACACCTTAATTTTACTATATTTTGGGTATTTTCAATGTTTATCCATATTCACCATCTATTAATAAAAACAATACAATATTCCATGTGTCGTATAGAACACTGCCTCCGTGATGTAACATGTTTCGTTTGCCTTTACCAACATTAAATGATGAATCTAAATATGTTATTAAAGTAGAAAAATTATTTTTTTATATTAATAAGTTTATTTTATGAAAAATTATAGAACCTATTAATGATATGGTCATGAAGTGATCATCATTAATTAAATCATTAAAAATGATCACACTAAGAGGGTATCCTTTTTATTCAAATTGTGTAATATTTCAATGTACATTGGTTATTATTATAATTTATTCAAATTATAATATATAACACAAAATAATGATCATTATTATTCTTGTATAATTATATGATATCCAAACCACCTCATAATAATACATTAAATCTTGGTATGTTCAAGTTTTCTTCTTTTTAACCACATAATTGAAAATATTATGAATTTATATAATGAATGCATATAGGAAAATATTTACTTGTATAATGAGATATATATGAGAAAAGATACTTGTTTTGGTTTTGGAGATATTATATAAATATTTAATTCCATAATTAATAAATCACACATTGTCATGAATCACCAAAACATGCTTCCGCACATGATCCTAAACCTAGTTGGTGATGAATCTTAAAGTGAATTTTCATGAAACATGATCAAATATGGGTAGGGGAATATTTCAATGTTATTGTAGGATTTTTTTAGTAGATTCTATAGCAGGTACTATTTGGTACTGTAGAAATTCGAACTATTCAACTTCGGGCCACTAGTTTGGTCCTCGAGTTCTTTAAGCCTTCGAGCCACCCATGCCATTGGGTCAGTACGTTTTTGGGGCCACTATAAGGATTTTGGGCCACCAAAAGGCCTTGATTCCACCTCAATGCCTTTGGGAAACATGATTTGCATATTAAAACTAGATAGATTCTATAATGAATAACCTCTAGAGGAGGATTATTCAATAGTGATGAGATTTTGGATTTAAAAGAATGAAAGGTTAATGCAATAGCCATTGGTAACAAGCCTATGAATCTATACACATGAAATCAATCATAACGGCCACACATACTGTAATGCCCTGACCCCAGTTATGTAGAGTCGATGCATTATTACATAACATTGGCATGATACACCGAATCGTGTCCTGAAAGACCAATCAGTTTAGTAGCCTTGGAATTACTAGATATATTTATTAGTTTTACATTACATCATGAAATAAAAACATCAAAAAAAATTGTGTACCATTTTTAACAAACTTATATCCTTAGCCTAATTCCTGCAGGTCAACCATAAAATACTTCTTCACGTCCTGGGAAAAATAAAACATAGAAAGGGGTGAGCCCATATGCTTATTAAGGATAACAATATAGAAAAAAACATTCATAAATAAGCATAAACATTTATGGAAATGTTTATGATAGAAACAAAAACCTTTTAAAAAATCATTAGAATAATATAGAAAAGATAAAATCAAATAATTCCATTTACTTATTTGCATGAATATTCTAATAGACGAATAGTCACAACCAATATCAATAGCCACATTCATAATGACGGAATGCTTAATGCCGGACATTATAACCACATAGTCAAGTACTTATGCCGATAATAAAAACATGACTTTTTCAAGGCCTTGTTCAAAGATAGTAGTTTGTCTCATGAGACTTATTGATGCATCGAGGAGCTATAGTGGGCTGCACATGTCATTTATTAAGTACAATTCATTCCTCATATCAAAAGGTTTAATCATAGCATATACATTTGTATTAAAACCAGAATATGAAATGTCAATACTTATCCATAAACCATGAATTGTGTAAAAATAAAACATCCATATTCAAACATATCACAAATCCTTCAATACAATATTGGAGTTTTGTATCATAATAAATCAACTTCAAACAAGCTTAAAATATATCAAAGGATGTTGACATAGATGAAATCAAAAAAAATTAGAGAAATATCTCTTTCTATTTTGAAATAATATAAATGTCATATAATTATAAAAGAAAATATTTATTTCGAAAATATTGTTATAAGCTTGTATGGGATGCTTCGATGATGATATAATGATATAAAATAGCCTCACCCGCTGTATAATTTAAATAAAGACATTCTTACCTTAATTTTGTCGAAAAGTTCATAAAGTACATTGATTGGAAAATGAATGAAAGATTACTTTCAAAATATATATCGTCAAATAATTGTACAAATGAAATTAACCCATAGTATAGTAAATATTAAAAATTTTCTGAATTATATTTTTAAGAAAACAGGGATGTTGATGATAAAGATGTCCTTGTAGATACTTGCGTATTTACAACTTTGGTTACGTAAAGAGATTGTAGAATTAAACCATAACTTGTAATTTTATTTAGTCGATTGTATGTTAACCTCCTGTATAATAGTTAAAACATTGTTATGAAATTATAAAAGAACTATATACATAAATATGATATCATATATAATCCTCTATTATTGATTTGTTAATAATATTTCAGTAGTATCATCATTTTGGGTGTTAACTGATTCATTTTCCTTTATATGATTGGTTACATAAGCCATGTTTTTTAGGGATAGGATGTATTTGATTCATATACAGAATGATTTTATGTTCATAAATATTTTTATTAATCATAAAATGAAAATTATTCTTGAATGATTACAATGGAAAATAAATCTCATCGTATTTGTGGAAACTGTAATCCGCACGTATGCACGAGAAAAAATATAATTATATTGATGGTGAAATAATATGTAATTTTATAGAATATCATATATATATATAGAATAATTAACATGTTATTTTTATTATTTACATCAGTTATACTCATTATTATACCCATCCAAATAATGAAGTGTTTGAAAAACAAACTACACCACGACGTGGAGACGGTAAGCCGTACATACGCACGTATGGTGACTTTTTCATTTATATTATGGATAGAATAATGAATATGGTTGTAACATTTTTATAATAAAATAAAATTTTATTGAAGATACTGTGGTTATTATTTTATAATGGAACAAAAAGAAGTGGAAGAAGAAAGGAACATGAAAGAGCTGATGAAACATTTACCTCTTCTACTGGTTCTTCCATTTGATTTGATCAAAAGGGCTCCTCATCCAGGCTTTATGAACAAAGGAAGGACTATAGGATGAAGGTAGGAATGTTGGGACGATATTTGGGGAGCATTTTTCTGAGAAAAATGGCTTTGGAGGTGTGAAATTAAGAGAAGGGGAAGTTCCCTTTAATAATAGAGGTGAGGGTCACTTTAGGAAATTCTTCAAATATTATTTTATAATAAAATCATTTTCGGTTTCTAATGGCAAAAAATAATTTATTTAGAGGCTAAGGTGGGGATGGGTCTAAAAACTCTCAACCAATAGGTTTATAATAGGTTTAGGTCACCATATTAACCTTATCATTTAGATTTAACTCTTAGTTAAATAGTTTGTTATTTACCATGTCAACATGTATTTTTATATTATAGGTTAATAAAAATTCAATAAACTTCCAAGATAACCCAAAGTGGTTAATTATTAATATATATAACATTATATAAGACCTTTGTCTGAACCTTAGATATTTAGAAATATTATATGCATTAATAATATAGTATTTTTTTCAAAAACTCAATTCTGTCAATTTTGACATTATTTATTATCTTATATTTATGAAAATAATAAAACCATGATTACTTCGAAAAAAATTTATTGATCAACCATAACATGTCATAATGACTTAAAAATTTGTGGAATTCATCAAAAGTAACAAATTAAATTTATTTGGATATTTATAATATCAATTATTTTAATCATTCTTTAATAAGGTAATTACTGCACCATCATTGTGTCAAAAATAAATTAAATTATTTAATGTCTAAAAATTATAAATAAAATACCATTATGTAGGAATTTTTTTTATAATTAATATTTATAGTCGAATTCATATTGTGTGTAACCCTATATTAATACCGATTAATTTATTAAAATTTGAATTTAATTTTTTTAACTCATCTTTAATTAAAATAATAATAAATGTCCAAATATAATCCATGTTGACCGTAGAAGATCATATTTTATTCCTAAGGTTTTCTGGTCTAATTACACATATCCAATATAATTAGGACATGTGTTAGGGTAATTATAATTACATTTTACCCTTAATTACCCTATTTACTTTTAACCGTGGTAAATAAAAGTTAAAAGTTATTATTCAAAAAAAATTATTTTCATTGTATTAAACCAGATTTTAATTACTGATATCAACCATGTCTCTCAGATTTTTGAAATTAAACACATATAAGTGGTAATATTATGTTTTATGCAAATTTTCAAATTCTCCTTAGAGGTGGGTAAAAGACGGTAAAAAGTTCAATAAAATTTTTATATATCTAATCCTTTTATAAAATGACTCCAATGAATTACATTGAACATATATATGTATTATATATCTATTTTGACCTAAAATATATTTATATAAACTAAAAAATTATATAAATAAAAAATTCGGTTTCAACCAATTACGCAGTGTTTTCCCACTATTCATAAAAAATTGAATCATTTCAGAAAAATACCAAAAATTCACCCTAAGCTAATTTGGATATTCCAAATTCAAAAATGAAGTCCATTTTGAAAAAAAAATTATAAAATTTAAAAAAGTGTGAATTAATATTCATAATGGATAGTTTGATTGGTCACGGTGCATTAGAATATCGAAGTTGCATACAATGCAAGCTACTTCATTATTCAAAGGGTAACATACCTTGGATGCTTGGGGTGTTACATTCTCCCCTCCTAAAAATATTTTCACCTTGAAATTTCATGAATATTACTGCATAAAAAGATTCTGGAGGTTCTTCATCATAAATTTCACGGGTTCCACGTTGCCTCTTCCATCTTATGGTATCTCCATTGAACTTGTACCAAATGAGTCATTTGGTTTCTCAGCACTTGTTCTCTTGTATCTAGAATATTGACAGGCTCTTCAGAATAAGACACATCAGGTTCTAGTTCAATTTCCTCATAGGTGAGTACATGTGTTGGGTCAGGCATGTATTTTCTCAACAGTGATACATGGAACACATCGTGATCTTTTGAGAGACTTAGATGCATTGAAAACTGGTAAGATACAACCCCAATATTATTTAAAACTTTGAAAGGTCTGATGTACCTGAAAATAAATTTATCCTTTTTATCGAAATGTATAACACCCTTCCATGGATATACCTTCAAGAAAACATTATCTCCTACTTGAAATTACAAATACGTCCTTCATTTTTCGACATAGCTCTTTTTCTGACATTGGGATTCTTTGATGGAGGTTTGGATAACTTTCACATTTTCCATTGTTTCCTCAGCAGGTTCTGGGCCTATGAGTTTTCATTCACCAACATCATCCCCACAAGTTGGTGTGCGGCATCTCTTTCCATATAACGCTTCATATAGTTCCATCTGAATACATGAATGGAAGGTATTGTTAAAGGAAAATTCTACCATAGGTAAATATTTATCCCATATACCTTAAAATTAAAGTGAGGAAGATATCAACATGTCTTCTAAGGTTTTAATAGTCCATTTTGATTGTCTGTCAGTTTCAGGGTGGTAGGCAGTTCTCAAACAATGATCACTATCTAGGGCCTTTGGAGGACTTTTCTAGAATCTTGATGTAAAATGGGGATCACGATCAGAAACAATATATAGGGGTACGCCATAAAGTCTAACAACATCATTAATATATATTCTTGTCATACGTTCATGTGGTAAATCTTCTCTTATAATAATAGAATGTGCCGACTTGGTAAGATGATCAACAATGCCCCATATTGCATCATTCCTTCTAAGATTCTTTGGTAGCCCCATGAAAAAGTCAATATTAATATTATCCCATTTCCACTCAGGTATGGGAATAGGTTGAAAGATTCCTCTATGATGTTTCTTTCCAGCACTCACATGTTGAAAAACCATACATCATGACACAAAATCAGCAATCTCCCTATGCATGTTGTCTAATATAAAATGTTCCTTCAAATCTCTATAAATATTAGTTCTACCATGGTGTATAGAGAAATTCGAGCTATGATAATCATCCAAAAATTCTGTTTTTAGATGAGGTAAATTGGGAACACAAAGACTCTTCCCATAATTCAAAATCCCATCTTCATAAATGAAGTCAATCAATCTCCAATCATTCATAGCTTTAATCTTCTTTTGAAACTCCTCATCATAATTCTAAGAACTCTTTAACCTTTATAGTAAATATGGGTTGGCAAACATTTTAAAAAGCATTGATGTTTCACCTTCCATGGTTATTCCCATATCCATCTTTACTAGATCCATGAAAATAGGACCCCTTTGAAATCTCATATTGATCAAAACCTCATGATCCTTTCTACTCAATGAATCACCCACCTTATTTTCCTTCCCCGAGTGGTAGTTTATAGTGAAATAATAATCCTTATGTAGTTTAAGCCATCGACTTTGCATCATCTTGAGTTATTATTGGGATTAAATATACATTAAACTCTTGTGATCAGTATAAATCTCAAAATTTTCACCATAGATATAGTGTATCCATATTTTTAGAGTAATTATTATATCCGCTAACTCATTATCATGAGTTGGATAGTTTTTTTCATGAATTTTTAGTTGTCGTGATTCATAGGCATTAACTCAATCATTCTGCATAAGGAAAAAACCAAGTCCTTTCTTTGAAGTGGAACAATAAATAACTAACCCATCATTCTTAGATGGTAGATTCATGATAAGATAATTGACTAATCTTCTCATCAGTTCTTCAAAACATTCTTCACACTCTTTTGTCCAAACAAATTTAACCCCTTTATGTGTGAGCTTGGTTAATGGGTTAGCCAACTGGGCAAAATTCTGGATGAAACATCAATAATAAACTGCTAAACCACTATAATTGTGAACCTCAGTTATACTTGTTGGTGTTGTCCATTCGTGGATTGCATTGTTCTTTGAAGGATCAATAGAGATTCTATCCTTAAAGGAAATATGGCCATGAAAAGAAATCTCCTAATTCTAGAATTCACACATGATAAATTTCCTATATAATTCATTTCTTCTATGAGTCCTTAAGATAATGAGAATGTTATTTTCATGATCTTCATAGATTTTTTAGTATACCAAAGTATTATCAATAAATACCACTACAAAGACATCAAGATATTCCTTGAAAACCATATTCATTACATCCATGAATACATGGGTGCATTAGTCAATCCAAAAGGCATTAATATAAACACGTAATGCCCATACCTAGTTTTAAATACTGTTTTTAGAATTTCATCCTTCTTCACACACAATTTATGATATCCAGATCGAAGATCAATATTTGAAAAATATCGAGCTTAATGAAGATAGTCGAATAAGCCATCAATCCGAGGTAGGGGATACTTGTTCATTATTTTTATAGCATTGATCTAATTGTCGTAAATGCAAAACCTCATTGATATGTCTTTATTTTTAACAAAAAGGATAGGGGATCCCCATGGAGAAACACTAGGGTGAAGAAATCCCTTGTTAATTACTTCCTTTAGTTGTTTCTTTACATCCACTAATTTCCCAGTGGCCATTCTATAAGGGGTCTTCGATATTCATCATGAACTATGAATTAAATCAAAGGAATATATCAATTTCTCATTCTGGATGATTTTAAGGTAAATCCTCTGGAAACACATCAACATATTCTTGCAAAATAGGTGCATCCTCTATTTGAACATTCCTTTCCTCACCCATAGTTATTTAATTCTCTTCCCCCCTAATAATTGAAATTAGTTGAGCAACTATGGGATGGATCTAGATAAGAATTAGGCGGTGATGATTCTGCTATAAAGATACGGCACTTTTTATCATCATTGAGAATTGTAAACTCCTTCTTCTTACTAAAAATTTTCACATCGTGGTCCCAAAGCCATTCCATACCAAGGATTATATAAAATTAAATCATGGTAATGGCGATGATATCAGCAGATAACGAACATTTATATGCCCTAATGGGAACTAATTCACAAAACATGGATGCAATGACACTTCATTAGGTGTATTGACTAAAATATACCTTGCAATGTCAAATTGAAAATATATAATTTTCATAGAAAACTAGGAAGATATGAAATAATACAATGATCCAGAATCGAAGAAATCATTGGATAAACATGAGGAAACCATTAAATTACTTATCACCGCGTCTTTCAGAGCTTAATCCTTTGCAGTAGTGATCACATAAGGTTTGAGTTTCTCCCTTTTCCTTTTCTGAGGTATGTTCCCTTGGAACATATGAAATTCATTTTCATAATCCCCCTTTTCTCTAAAATTGTAGCATTAAACAATGACACCCTCTTTCTTCCACTTGCAATCACGAGCATTGCGGCCTTTTTCACCACACGTGTAAAAGACTCCCATCCCCTTAGGGCAAGTACCAAGGTGTTTATTCCAACATTTACCATAGGATGGATATTCAACTTTTCCCTTCTTCCCCTTATTTCCATTTCCAGAGTGTTCAGCAGATCTCTTTTTCTCTTGCATTGCTTTAATGTAGTAAGACATAGAGAATTCCTTTTTGTTTTGATTTCACATAATACAATATCTCAATATGATGAAAAGGATTTTGAGACTAATGCTCAATGGAGAAATGGTTTTAAACCATAAAATAATTGATCAATATTACTACATGAATTATGTATATAATCTATTGCATACCCTGCTAATATTTTAAGGTTCGCCTCATACTTTGCGACATTCTCATCCTCCTATTTCCTCATACTTTGAAATTGTCATTCCATATCTGTTCGATGGTCACGAAGAATGTATTTTTCCAATAAAATATCATTAAACTCCCTCCATTCCATGTTCAATACTTCTTCATTATATTTTATGTTTTGGATTAACGACCACCATTGATCTGCATCTCCCGTGAGGCAATAAAGTGATATGACATCTTTTTCCCTTTCGCTACTCCCCAAATCATGAAATATTTTCTCGAAGGAATTTATACATTACTCAGCTGCTAATCGATTTGTACTCCCATTTAATGTTGTTGGTTGTTTCCTCATGAAGCGGTCTAACATTGATCCTCCATGTTGTGGATCAGGGTACTCCATATGGGTAAGGTTCTTGCTCAAAACCTGAGAGAGTTGTCCCAGTATGGCGAAAATCTGATCAGCAGCAATTGCTTCACTAGCTCCACTATAATTATCTTGAGTAGGATTGAAATCTCTATATGGATTATGTAAGTTTATACTGTTTCCATTCCTTCCACAAGGCACCATTTTTAAACAATTTCATACACTAGATTAGTATATGAATCACAATACATAATTTCAAACTTGTAAAACATTTAACATAAATTGAATTGTTTATGGATATAATCCATAATAATAAAAATGTTTTCATTTAGGAATTATATACTCATAAACCCTTCATAATTTTTTTTAAATAAAATGAAAATTATCCTAAGCATATCCCCTGGGAGTGTCGTAACCAAGAGTGTAGTAAGACCCATTGTTGTGAACTAGTTCCTATTCGAGTCTAGCTCAAAGTGGGGGATTTATGTTTTACCCCTAGGTAAATCTGTGCCAGAGCCACCTCTACCTGCTCGTATCCATACAGGGATTTATTTCTTGGAATACTCACATAGTCTCTACAATAACAATATTCTATGATTTTCTTCTATACTAATCCTAAAATTCTATATTAGTGTAATGTTCTATAATAAGATTTTTTATAAATCTAGCTTCCAAGGATTGTAATGAACCTCCCTTTAATAACAATTATAATTCCCATGACCCAGTTTCCCAGAGTCAGTGCAATATTACGAAATATTGGCATGATACAAGGAATCATGTCCTGAATGACGGATTAGTTTAGTAGCCTTTTAAGTACTAGATACATTCATATGTTTTACATCACATCATGAAATAAAAACATGAACAACATGTTTTCCCATTTTTAACACAATTATATCCTTAGCACAATACTTATAGGTCAACCATAAAATACATCTTCACATCCTTGTAAAAATAAAACATAAAAAGGGATGATCTCAGATGCTCAGTAAGGATAACAATATAGCTGAAACTTTCATAAATAAGCATAAACATTTAAAGAAATGTATAAGACTGAAACAAAATCCTTATAAACATAAAATTAAGTATAATATGGACATTATAATATCAAATAATTCCATTTAATTATTCACATGGATATTCTACTAGTCAAATAATCACATTCAATATCAGTAGATACTTTCATAATGATTGAATGCATAATGTGAGAATTCATAACCACATAGTCAACGCTTTATGCCAATACTACAAATAATATATTTCAAGGCCTTGTGCCAATACACAAGATTGTCTCATGAGACCTATTTATGCATCGAAGAGCTATAGTAGACTCCACCTGACACTTACTATGTCAAATGCATTCCTCATATGAAAATGTTTAAATATTACATAAACATTCGTATTAAAACTTTCATACCAAATGTCAATACATTTTCAATAATAATTGAATGGTATAAAAATAACACATCCATAGTCAGACATATCCCAAAACCTTCAATACAATATTTTAGTTTTGTATCATAATAAATCAACTTAAAAAATCATATAATCCATCAAAGTATATTGATATAGATGAAATCAAAACATTTTTAGAGAAATATCTCTTTCTATTTTGAAATCATTTAAAAGTCATATAATTATAAAAGAAAACATTTTTTTTGGAAAATATTCTTATAATATTGTATGTGATTCTTCGACGATGATATAAGAGTGGAAAATAGCCTCACCCTCCG
This sequence comes from Viscum album, assembly GCA_963277665.1. Lineage (NCBI taxonomy): Eukaryota > Viridiplantae > Streptophyta > Magnoliopsida > Santalales > Viscaceae > Viscum > Viscum album. The sequence continues at coordinate 194,347,823 of OY728122.1, forward strand.
TATATGTTAAAAAAATATTCTTACATTAATTTTGTCAAAAATTTCATAAAGTTCCTTGACTAGAAAACGACAGAAATATTCATTTCAAGACATATATGGTCAAATATTGGTATAAATTTCATTAACACATAGTATAGTAAATATTAAAAATGTTTTGAATTAAATTTTTATGTAAACACGGATGTGGATGATAAAGAGGTCCTAGTAGATACTTACATATTAACGACCTTGGATAAGTAAAGAGATTGTAGAATTAACCCTTACCTTGTAATTTTCTTTAGACGATGGAATTTTAAACTCAATTATAATAGTTAAAACATTTTTTTTAATTATAATAGAACTATATTCATAAATATGATATCATATATGATCCTCTAATATTTAGTTGTTAATAATATTTCAGTAGTATCATCATTTCAGTTGTTAACTGGTTCATTTTCTTTTATTTGATTTGTTACGTTAGCCATTTTTTATGGACAGGATGTATTCGATTCATATAAAAAATTATATAATGTTCATAAACCTTATTTTTAATCCTAAAATGAAAATTATTCTTGAATTATTATGATGGGGAATGAATCTCATCGCGTTCGTGGAGACGGTAATCCGTACGTACGCATGAGAGACAATATCATTATATTGACGGTGAAATCGTATGTAAATGGATGGTATATCATTTATAAATGATCATTAACATGTTATATTTATTATCTAAATTAGTTATACACCTTATTATACCCATCTAAATAATGAAGTGTTTGAATAACAAACTATACCATGACGTGGAGACGGTAAGCAGTACGTACATACATATGGTGACATTGTCATTCATACGATGGATAGAATAATGAATTTTCTTGTAAAATTTTTATAATAATATCAAAATATATATATGATACTAGAGTTATTATTTTAGAATAGAAACAAAAACTAAAGAGGAATTGGATGAAGAAAATAACATGAAATAGGTGATGAAATTTAGAGAAGGTGAAGTGCCCTTTCAAAACAGAGGTGAGGGTCACTTTAGAAAAACCATTAAATATTTTTTTTACAATAAAATAATTTTCGGTTTCTAATGGATCCAAAAGGATTTATTTAGAGGATAAGGTGGGTATGGGTCGAAAAACTCTCAACCAATAGGTTTTAGACATGTTTATCTCACCATATTAACCTTATCTATTAGATTTAACTCTTAGTGAAATAGTTTGTCATTTATCATGTATCATTATATTTTTATATTCTATTGTTAATAAACATACTATAAACTACTAAGGGAACTCCAAGAGGTTCATTATTAAAATATATAACCTTATCTATGTCCTTTTTCTAAAACTTATATATTTAGGAATATTATATCCCTTTATAATATAGTATTTGTTTTAAAAACTCAATTATGTCAATTTTGACACTATTTAGTATATGTTTTTTGTGGAAATAATAATAGCATGATTACTTCGAAAAAAATTATTTAATCAACTATAAAAAGTCATATTAAACTATTAAATTAGTGTAATTCATCAAAAGTCTCAAATTACATTTATTTGGATATTTATAATATCAATTATTTTAATTTTTCTTTAATAATGTAAATATTACATCATCCTTATGTCATAAATAAATTAAATTATTTAATTTTTAAAAATTATAAATAAAATACCATTATGTAGGAACTATTTTTATTATTCTAATGAATTTTTATAGTGGAATTTATATACTATGTATCTCTATATTAAAAATGGTTTAGTTATTAAACATTGAATTTAACTCTTTTAACTCTTATTTAAATAAAATAATAATAAATTTCCTAATCTAATCCTAGTGGATCAAAAGGGATCATATTTTATTCCTATGGTTTTTTGGGTACAATTACACTTATCCAATAGAATTAAGAAATTTTTTATAGCAATTATAATCTCATTTTTACACTTAATTACCCTATTTAATTTAAATCGTGGTAAATAAAAGTAAAAAGTTACTATTCATGGAAAATTATTTTCATCTTATTGAACCACATTTTAATTATTTATGTCAACCACGTCTCTCAGATTTTTTAAATTCAACTCACAGTGGAATTAAAATTATGTTTCACGCAAATTTTCAAGTCCCCCTTGGAGGTCCGTAAAAGACGCTAAAAAGATCAATAAAATTTTTATATATCTAAACATTTTATAAAATGACTCCAATGAGTTACATTGAACGTATATCGGGATTATGTATCTATTTTGACCTAAAATATATTTAAATAAAATAAATAATTATTTAAATAATTATTTTGGTTTTAACCAATAATGAAGAGTTTTTTCCATTGTAAAGACCCAGAAATTCCGTGGAATTTTTTTCCCATAAATAAATTGTTTTTTTATGTGTCTGTGAAACTTTATGGTGCTTGATTCCGAGGCTCGTTGCACCCAGAATCAATTTTTGACATTTTGTTCTTGTACGTTCAGTGAACGTACGAGCGGGATTTTATAACTTTTAAACTGGTTCTTAAAATTGAAATTTGAGGACACTATTGAACTCGCAGCGCCAGTATTCTCTTAAGAATACTTTCACTTCGATAGCAGTGGGTCAAGTTTATAAGTTCGTTTTTGGGTTTTTATGATAAAATTAAATACAAATAAATAGGAGTGTTTATTTTTATTTCTGGTTGGTTAAAAACTCCAAGTGGAGGTTGGAGGCGGTGGACACCACAACATGACCTCCCAAGAGATATTATGGTGGTGGGGCCCATCCGAACATAACCTCCCTTGGGAGGATTTTTTTTGTGGGGACCACCCGGGAATGTAACCCCTTGGAACCCCCCCATTTAAGGTGGAGAAACTTTACAACTACCCTTTATTTAATTTATGCCAACCCTCATCACTTATTTGAACAAAATCCACCCCATTAATTAAATTGGTTCTCTCATTTAATTAAACACCACAATTTGAATTGTAATGCCAACAAATAATAGACAACACTTTCTTCTATAATTTTTCCCTTGGAATTTTGGTGGATCTTGGGAAGGAGAAGACCTCTCCAACGAAGAATGACCACCAAATAACGAAGAACGCTCTCCTAATGAAGAACACTAATGAGGAAAAACTTCGATTACGAAGAACGACCCCCCTCAGACCTTCTTCCCCAGACTTCTTCAATGTGGGACATGTTCATCTACCACAGATCGATGACCGTATTTCCGTGACGTCAATGAATGATGACTGTAGAATCAAAGGTAGGGGGATTATTACTTGTTGATGTTGTACCCTTTTCCATACATACTTAAAAAGATAAAATGGGATTGTTTTGGACGTATTATTGATCATCATATTCTCATGATCTGCCAAATGATACATCCCTAAACGCAGAGGGTGTGGGACAACTTAACATGGCCCGACATCATCCGTTGATTTATCTATTATTGGGACATTATAAGGCATGGTGATGAGGCGACGACACCAAAGGCAGTAGCAACGAAGGTCAAGATATGCCGGGTCTCCATGAATCGAGCCGCCCTCGCGGTGCCCTGCTCGGCGCATGCCCTGCCTGCCGCGGCCTACGCGGCACCCTGACGGCACCCCCGCGATGGGTTGGGCCCCTGTCGCACCATGTACGGTTCCCCCGCGGCCTGCCCAACAACCTTCAGGCACCCCCGTCGCCTCCTCGGCCCCTGCGGCACCGTTCCCAGTGCCCCCGCGGCCTACCCGACCCCCACCGCGCCCTACCTGGCACACTCGTGGCATGCCCGGCATGCAGCCGGCCTGACCACGCCCTGTTCTCTCTGCCCGCGGCCAGACCAAGCCCTACGCGGCAAACCCACTGGCCTTCCAGCCGACTGGCCTCTCGGGCCGAATTTCTCGAGCCACGCCCCTTGCGACGCTGGCTGAACCAGCCCAAACCTTTTGGTCGAGCTACCTATGTGGCGACATCTGAGCCGAACTTCCCTCACAGTCCACTGGGTCGGGCCCAGCAAACTGGGCCAAACATCACGGGCTGACCCACCCAACAGATGGGGTCAGACCCAGTGGGTATGACCGGGTCGAGCTTGACCGGGTCGGCCCAGACTGGGTTGGGCTGAGTCGGTCCGACCAGGTCGGACCGGGACTAGGCCCATTACCGACCCCTTTACCTTCTTGGCCCATATCATTGGCACCAGATTTTCGTTTGACGAACCATCAGTGGCGACAATATTCCTGAAGAAAATCGGTCCCTATGAGAATACTCCACTTGACTTCGGGGTATAGTTGAGATATGGTTAGGTTGGATCGTACATGAATCCAACCGGGGCCCTGTGACCAAAAGGCTAATAACTAACATACTGGGCGTTCAATTGACACATTTTTTATTCCGTTGAGACCCCTATGGCATGGAAGATATTTGATATACTTCTTCTCGGTACTTCATGATAGTTGGAGTATCTACTAGTATCTTGTTGAGCGGATCCTTCTAAAGGCTAGCAGACATAGTACAAAGACCTAGTAGATGGCTGATACCTGATGACAGCATGACCGATTCGACTCAGAGTGATTCGACTAGCCTAGTGGCGATCACCTCTGTGTGACACGGCAGAACCAAGGTGGGGATCACCTATGTGTGAGCGTGGAAGACCCATGGTACTCAATAGGAGGAGTACCGTAGCAGGCTACGACGGGGTGTGCCTCGGTGTGAGCACATCAGAACCATGGTGTGGGGAACCTCTGTGTGATGCAGAAGACCCACGGTACTCGACAAGAGGAGTACCTCAGCAGTCCAAAGATAGTGGGATGTTCCTCTGTGTGACGCAGGAGGGCCACTGTACTCGATAGAGGAGGATTGTTCCACCAACTATGGTTTTGATAATAAATATCCAAGTTTGATCTGAGTCAATGAATTTTATGTTTTCCTCATGATTGAGAAGGGTTACTATATAACATAGGTATATGTATGGGCATATACCTAAGTAATGGTTATCTGTTGATGACATACCTTGTGGTTTATCCTTGTTGGATTTTGTGATTCCTTGAGGGTCTCAAGGTCCCTACTGAGTATTGTTATACTCACCCCAAAATGGGCTATGCCCGCACCTCATTGTGTTGGTTACAGACGATGGACAGTGCTGAATGAGGTAGAGAGTAGCTGGATCAGAAGGTACCTGGAGGTGGACCACCTGGTGTGATGGTACACGGAGGAGACAGACAAACATAGTGTGATGATGAGGCCATATGTACCAACCCTTAAGGTTGTAACCCTAGAGGATGACCCAGTAGCTTCTTTACTTTTCTTCAGTTGTACTTTCTTTCCAGTTGTACTTGTAAATTCCTATTGGGATTGTATTTTCGGCCCCATTTTACTTTCCATCACATCTTTTGTATACAATTTTACTTAGTGATTTACTTTCAGTTGTGTACTCTGATGTGTTTGTTTGTAGTTATAAAGGTAATGCCTTCCCAGTTTAGGTATTTATGCCTTTGGTGCTACTCGCTAGCCCCTGGCCTATGGAATTCGGTCTAGGGTTGTCACGATACAGGCCCCAGGTGATAGGTCGTGAAAAATTGGTATCAGAGGTGTCAGTTCTACCATAGAACATAGAACTTTGATATTTATTTTCGGTGAATGAATATTGTTTAGGGTACTAAGTGTGGTTTTTAGTTTAGGGAGTCCAGTGTGGTGCGGGTGGCCAACGTATCCATACACTAGGACCCTGACTTCTGATTTCCTAGTTAGTGCACAAAAACATTCATTGTGTGTGTGTTTCCAAAAGTTTTCTTTAAGTCATCTCAACTAGGTCAACTCATCAATTATAGTCTTTTCACTGTTTTGCATCTATTTCTTTCAGGATTACTCCTTGAGGATGACCAGTTAGAGCCCCGAGAGTCATACGTACTTACATCCCACTAAGCTATGAGGCGTCGGTGCAGGGCCCATTACCAGCGGATGCACCAGCGGTACTACTTTCTGTTGGGCCTCTGATGCCACCAGCCCCAACAGCAGATGATTCACGCCACTTGGGAATGTTTAAAGAGCTCTAATGCCATAGGACACCCAGGTTAAGGGGAGAGATGAACCCACATGAAGTTGAGGATTGGCAAGAGGCTTTGGTGAGTGTCTTCAGGCTAGTAGGGACACCAGCAGACTTCAAGGTGATCCTTGTCGTGAGTCTCTTTCAGGCAGCAACAGGCAGATGGTGGAGCCTGATGCTCCAGTTGAATGTTGAGGGAACACTACTCTGGGCAGACTTCAAGTGCCTATTTCAGGTGGATTTTGTCCCAGCCAATCTCCATGTAGTGCGGATATATGACCTATTTCATCTATAGCAGGGTAGAATGACGGTTTCACAATACTCATCATGGTTCGCTGACCTCTCGCGCAACTCCACATATATGGTGAGGGACCCATTCTTCAGTTCCTAGACCATTAAGAAGGGGCTCAGGTGAGAGATTCGAGCATCGATGATCTCCCTCAAAATCCCGATGCAGGAGGGGGTGTTAGAGAGATCCCTCATTATAGAGAGTTTCCTTGCTGAGCACTCAACATCAGCGAGACCCACTACTAGAAGACATGCATCAGAGTCTTCTATAGCTGGCAGTAGATAGATGTCGCAGAGGTCCAAGAGGACCAGTCCTATAGGTGGTCGACCGCATGAATCATGATCAGTTGTGTTGGGCACACGGAGAAGAGACACACATGCCAGTAGCAGGCAATGTTAATCATGCGGCGGGCTCGGTCACATGGATCGTGATTGTCCGACCCACCATTTAGATGATCAGTTGATAGTTGAGGGACCTCCCAGGCATATACAGATGTTCGAACGAGGCGGTCCGTAGGGAGGAGATAGACATGGCAGAGGAGTTGGACGTGCAGCTAGTGGTGGACGGCGTTACGAGGTGTTACCACTACCACCACCAGGAGGTCCACCCTGACCACAAGGAACATGTGGACATGGGAGAGATCAGCTCCAGGTAGCTGAGGCCTATGATCACGGTGCACTAGAGATGATTCAAGGTATGATCTTTGTCTACTCCACCTTATCTGCAGTTCTTATAGACACAGGTTCCAGTCAAACTTTTATTTCCACTGCACTTGTTCAGATCTCGGAGATTCTGAAGGAGGAGTTGGCTCGATCCTTATGGCTGGAGACTCTTACAAGAGCTTATTAGATGATTACTCAATGGTACCGGTAGTGAGAGCTTACTCTAGGAGGTTAGAGCTTCGGCTGGGATCTCCTAGTAGAAATATCGAGGATTTATGATGTCATGTTGGGTATGGACTTGTTATCTACAATCCATGCTCAGATTGACTATATTAGGTGAATAGAACGGTGTGTCCGCACAGATGGGAACAGTTTTACATTAACTGGAGGGAAGGGAACCTTTGTAGCACATTATGAACTTACTCGTAGGAGGGTGCAACCGATCGCTCACCAGTTGTCTTGAGATACCCTCGGATCAGTTAATGTGGAGAGTCTGACTTATCCTGTAGTGGTGGACCAGTACGCAGATGTTTTCCCTAATGATGTTCCAGGACTTCCTCCTTGCAAAAAGGTATACTTCTACACTGACCTGTACCCCGGGACGACACCGATATATACTCTGTCATATCAGATGGCTCCCGATGAGCTTCGTGAGCTACGAGTACAGCTGGAGGACATGCTGGGAAAGGGATTCATCCATCCCATTCTTTCTCCCTAGGAAGCCCCGATTCTGTTCGCCATGACGGTGGATGGTAATTTGAGGCTCTGTGTTGACTACCGTCACCTAAACCAGGTGACCGTGAAGAACAAGTACCCACTTCCGAGGATTGAATACCTCTTTGATCAATTGAAATAAGATCACTGGTTCTCAAAGATAGAAATCAAATCATGTTATCACTAGCTCATAGTTCGAGATGAGGATGTGAAGAAGACGGCCTTCAGGTGTCATTATGGCCACTATGAGTTCATGGTTATTCCTTTTGGTGTAACCAACCCTCCAGTAGTGTCCATGGGACTCCTGAATAGGATATTCCAACGATATGTCAATCACATTGTCGTAATCTTCATCGAAGACATTTTTATCTGCTCAAATATTGAGGAGGAACATGCCTACCAATTGTAGGTAGTACTGGACACACTCAGAGAGCACCAACATTATGGTTAGATCTCAAGGTTCCAATTTTGGATTCAAGAGGATCAATTATTGGGACATGTCATCTCGGAGGCTAGAGTTGCAGTATATCCATTGAAGATTGAGGCGGTACTTGCATGGGAGCCACCCAAGAGTGTGACGGAGGTACACTGTTTCTTGGGTTTGGCTGGATATTACCAGATATTCGTTTCAGACTTCTCCAGAGTTGCAGCACCACTATCAGCATTGACGAAGAAGGGTCAACCCTTTGTGTGGTCGGAGAGATGTCAGCAGAGCTTTCAGGAGCTGAGGTAGAGGCTGACAGGTGCCCCCATCTTTAGTCTTCTAGAGAAAGGCGTAGGGTACATAGTTTACTGCGACGCATCCGGGACCAGACTCGGGTGTGTCCTAATGCAAGAGAATGCAGTGATCGTGTATGGTTCTCGGCAGCTGAGACAGCACAGGAAAAACTACGATACCCAATACATAGAGTTAGAAGCAGTGGTCATAGACTTTAAGATGCGGCGACACTATCTGATGGGGGAGCATTTTACCGTGTACTCTGATCACAAGAGTCTAAAGTATGCATTCTCTCAGAAGGAACTGAACCTGAGTCAACGATGTTGGATTGAGTTCCTCCAGGACTATGACTTTGAGATAGTCTATACTCCTAGGAAGGGGAACGTTGTTGCAGATGCTCTTAGCAGGAGGACTAATATATAGCTGCTAGGAGAGGTGACAGAGCAACTAGCTGTTTTACAGATATCCTTTGTGGATAGAGATGGTGTAGTGTTCCTATAGTCTTTTAGTGTCACTACCCCACTTCATTAGTGAGTATGGGAGGAATAACATGTTGAAACTGACTATGAGACACGACCTGCTCAGATATACACAGGTCAGGCACCTGATGGATTTTCTGAAGGTGGGAATCATGTCATCCTTTTCAGAGGACGTACAATGGTATTAGTGGCACTTCAGGAGGAAGTGTTGAGGGAGTTCCACACACCCCCTCTAGCAGTACATCTAGAAGTGGCGAATATGTACCATGACTTTTGAAAACAACACTAGTGGCCTGGTATGAAGAAGGCAGTAGCAGATTTTGTCTCATAGTGCCTCACTTGTTAGCAAGTGAAGGCAAAGCAGCAGGTACTAGTAGGCTTTTTCATCCTTTAGAGGTCATAATGTGGAAGTGGGATGGGATATACCTGGACTTAGTGAAGGGTATTCCACGTTCATCCAGGGTTTATGACTCGATTTGTGTGATCATTGACCGACTCACCAAGTTGGCCCACTTCCTACCGATCAGAGAGCAGTGTTCAGTAGAGTGAATGGGATGGGTCTATGTGCATGAGATTGTGCGTCAACATGGAGTACCTTCTTCTATTGTCTTTAATCATGATGCATGGTTCACATCCCGGATATGGAAGGGGTTTTAGGAGGATTTCGTGACGTAGCTTCGCCTGAGCACCGCCTTCCATCCGCATATAGATGGTCAGATCAGGCGGACCATTCAGACCCTCGAGGAAATGTTACATGCAAGTGTCCTGAAATTCATTCATAGCTGGGAGGATAACTGGCCATTGGTAGAGTTTTCTTACAACAGCCGCAATCACTCTCTTATAGGGATGGAACCTTTTAAGGCCTTGTAAGGGCGACCATGCGGATCACCCTTGTGATGGACTGATTCTGGGGAGTCAACACTGGGGGGACCAGAGATGGTACGGGCTACCACAATGAAGGTTCAGATCATCCAGGAGCGGTTGAAGATTACACAGAGCAGGTAGAAGTCATATTATGACAGGATACGGTGACCTCTGGAGTTCAAGGATGGCGGCCACGTCTTTCTACGGGTCTCACCTCGGCGAGGTTTACAGAGATTTGTCCAGGGCGGCATGTTATCTCCAAGATTCATCGAACCATTCCAGGTCCTCAGCCGAGTAGGCGAGGTGGATTACCGCTTAGATCTTCCACCTCAGTTTCACAAGGTGCACAACGTCTTCCATGTATCCCAGCTCCAGAGATACGTTCATGAACCTACCCACATCATTGACCATGGAGAGATGGACATCGATGACGGGGTGAATTTTACGGAGGTCACAGTGGAGATCGAGGATCGATAGGAGTGGGTCATATGTGGATGGTCAATACCTTTGGTGCACGTTCACTGTCAAGAGGGGAACCTCCACGAGAGCACATGGGAGTGGGAGACTCAGATGCATGCTCAGTACCCTCATTTGTTCTCTTATTTCGACTTGTAGATTATGGGGACATAAATCCATAAGGTGGGGAGAATGTAAAGGCTTAGAAATTATATGGAATATATTTTTTAAAATGCATGGTATTTTTATGATTCTATGAAAAATTACGGTGCTTGATTGTGAGGTTCGGTGCGCACGTAATCAATTTCTGATGTATTGTTTGGGTATGTTTTGTAAACGTACAAGCGGGATTTTATAACTATTGAACCAGTGATCAGATTAGAAATCTAAGGACACCGTTGATCTCGTAGCACCGATATTCACTTATGAAGACTTTCACTTCAATGGAAGTGGGTCAAGTTTATAAATTAGTTTTTGGGTTTTTATAATTAAATTAAATAAAAATAATGTCGAGGCATTATTTCTTATTTCTGGTTAGTTAAAACCTCCAAGTGGAGGTTGGAGTTTGGGGCCACCACACCTTCCTGTCCCGTGAGAGGTTATGGTGGTGGGACCCACCAAGACATAACGTCCCTTGGGAATATAATTATAGTGGGGACCAACTGAGCTTGTATCACATTGGAACCCCCCATTTATGGTGGAGAAACTCTTCAACTCCACTTTATTAAATTTATGCCGACACTCTTCACTTATTTGAGCCAACTCCGCCCCATTAATTAAATGATTTGTCTCATTTAATTAAACACCAAAATTTGAATTGTTCTGCCATCAAATAATAGACAATGCTTTCTTCTATAATTTTCCCCATGGAATTTCGGTGGAGCTTGGGAAGTAGAAGAACTCTCCAACGAAGAACGACCACTAATGAATGAATAACACTCTCCCGGCAAGGAACGCTGACAAGGGAAGCCTTCGACTTCGAAGAACGAACCCCCTATGACCTTCTTCCTCGGACTCCTTTGACATCGGATGTGTTCATCTACCACAGATTAACAACCTTCTTTCTGCGATGTCAACGAATGATGACCGGTGAATCAAAGGTAAGGGGATTATTACTTGTTGACGTTGTACCCTTTTTCTTACCTTCTTCAGAGGATAAAATGGGATTGTTGTGGACATATTATGGATCATATTTTTCTCATGATGGGCCAAATGATACCTCCCTAAACACGGAGGGTGCATGCAAACCTAACATGGCCAAACATCCTCCATCAATTTCTCTCTTCTTGTGGAATTCTACGGCATGGAGATGAGGCGACGACACCGAAGGTGGCAGCAACGAAGGCCGCGCAACCCGCGACTTTCGCAAATCGTACAGCCACTGCGGCGCCCTACCCGGCACGTAGCCCGCCTGCCCGCGGCAAACCTGACGCCCTACCAGCGCCCCCACGTCCTGCTCGGCCCCTGCCGCACCCTGCCTGGTGACCCCATAGCCTGCCCGGCCCCTACCGCACCCTGCTCGGGGCCCGCATGGCCTTTCTAACCCGTGTCGCGCCCTGGTCGTCACCCCCGCCGTCTGCGCGGCCCCTGTCGCACCATCTCGGTGCCCCGCGACCTATGCATCCTCTTTCGTGACCTGCCCAGCACCCCCGAGTCCTACCCGGCACCCCACTGACACCCCAACGGCCTGCCTGGTTGCTGCCACACCCTACCCGGTGCACCTGCGGCCTGCTCGGCGTCTAGCCAGCCTTCTCGCGCCCCACGGCCTCTGCCCGCAGCCAGCCCACGCCTAGTGTGGCCTGCCTGCTGGCCTCCCAGAAGACCGACCTCTCGGGCTGAGTCGCCCATGCCATGCCCCTCGCAGCGCTAGCCGTATCGGCCCCAGCCATTGGGTAGAGCCGCCTACGTGGCGACATCTGGGCTGAACCGCCCTCATAGTCCTCTGGGCCGAGCCGAGCGTATCGGGAAAAACTTAAAGGGCATACCCGCCCAAAAAACTGGGTGAGACCCAGCGGGTCTGACCGGTTCAACCCAAACTGGGTTGGGATGAGTTGGTATGACAGGGTGGGACCAGGCCCAGGCCCATTACCAACCCCTTTAACTTCATGGGCAATATCTTTGGCACATGATGTCCGTTTGACGAACCGTCAGCGGTGCCATTATTCTTGTAGAAAAGTCGTCCCTTTGAGAATATCCCAATGGAGTTTGGGATATAGTTGAGATACAATCAGGTTTGATCGTACATGATTCCAACCAGGCCCCCAGGATATAAAGGCTATTAACTAACAGACCGGGCATCTGATTGATGTGTTGTCTGTTGCGTTGAGACCCCTATAATGTGGTGGACCTTTCAGATACTTCTTCATGGAACTTCATGGTAGTTTGAGTATCGACCAGTAGCTCGTGGAATGGATCCTTATAGGGGTAAGCGGACAGAGTAAGGAGACCTAGTAGCTGGATGAGACATGATGACTACTTGAATGATTTGACTCGGATGATTCGACTAGCCCAGTGGGGAGCTCTGCTGTGTGATGCGGTAGACCCACAGTGGGGATCGCCTCTGTGTGAGTGCGGAAGACCCACGGTACTTGACAGAAGGAGTACCTCAGTAGGCTAAGAGTTGGAGCACCTCTGTGTGAGCATGACAGATCCATGGTGGGGAGAGCCTCTCTATGATGCAGCAGACCCACGTTACTCGACAGGAGGAGTACCTCAGCAGTCCAATGAAAGTGGGAAGTGCCTCTATGTGACGCGGCAGGCCCACTGTACTCGATGGAGGAGGATTACGCCACCAGCCATGGTTTCAATAATAAAAATCCTTTTTTGAGTTGAGTCAATGACTTTTGTGTTTTCCACATGATTGAGATGGGTTACTAGGAATCTTAGGTATATGTATAGGCATATACCGAAGAAATGGTTATTCATTGATTTCATACCTCGTGGTTTATACTTGTTGGATTTTGTGAGACCATGAGGGTCTCAGGGTCCCTAAAGAGTATCGTTATACTTAACCTTACATAGGGTATACCTGTACCTCGTTGTCTTGGTTTCCGACGACGGACAGCACTGACTGAGGCAGAGAGTAGCAGGACCAGACGGTACCCGGAGGTGGACCACTCGGTGTGATGGTACACAGAGGAGACGGACGGACGTAGAGTGCTCATGATTCCATATGTACATACCCTTCATGTAGGAACCCCTGAGGATGACCTAGTAGCTTCTTTACATTTTTCAGTTGTACTTTCTTTCTAGTTGTACTTGTAATTTCTTTTTGGGATTGTATTTCCGGTCCATTTTTACACTTTTGCACATCTTTTGTATACAGTTTACTTAGTGATTTTCTTCTAGTTTTTTACTCTGAAGTGTTTTTTACAGTTATAAAGGAAATACCTTCCGAGTTTATGTATTTATGCCTTTTGTACTTGTTGCCAGCCCCTACCCTATGGAAGGAAGCCTTGGGGTAGTCTCGATACGGGCCCCGGGGGACGGGTCGTGACATCACTATTTATCATAAATTGAATGTTTTTAGAAAAATACCAAAAAATCACTCTAAGATAATTTCACTATTCTGAATTCAAAAATGCATTCCATTATGAAAAATAAAATTTATAAAATTTCAATAATGGGTATTAATATTCATAAAGGGTAGTTTTATTGGTCGTGGTGTGTTAGATTATAGAAGTTGCGTATAATGAAAGCAATTTCATTATTCAAAGTGAAACGTATCGTGGAAGCTTGGGGTGTTACACAAATGTGGAGTGTTGATCATGATACAGATTCTAGGGAGGGGTGGTATCAAGTACTTATTATCTATAATGAATTATTCTAATTCCTTTATGTCCTATATTTCCACGAAGGCTGCGAGCCATGTAAGGGTTCATTGTTAACCCATAAAATCGGTATTATGAAAAATGTATAAAAAAATTTAAGGTCATCGGGCCATTTAGGCACCAAAACGTACTTCTCATCAATTTCATATTCTAGGATATAGACTAAAATCCTCAAGAAATAATTTTGTGAAATACTAAATAATTACAAAATTTCCCTAAAAGTAAACATAATCACAGATTAATTGTAAAATTTTTAGGAATAGTGAATATGGATATAGATATTATGAAACTTGAAAAAATGATCAAGACCATAAAATTTCGATGTGGGAAATTGAAGAATTCATGTAGATAATGACGTTTCTTAAAAAATTATGAATGAAAATGATTTTGATTATGGATTTAAATTAAGTTATTAGTATATCTATTTTGTGATATAGGAGGTTAATGTATAGTCATGAATGTCAGGAAATGATATAAGGGTTTTGATGTCAAATACCTCACTTTGAGTTACATTGTATATTATGCACCTAATTTAATTAATGTAGTTTATATTATTCCTATTTGAGATATAATATCATAAATGATATCTAAATCATCACATTTGATGTTAAATTACTATCCTTGGCTTTAAAGGGTTTCACATTAATGTGTTACTCTTGCTGAAATATTTTTCTTGGTCTCAATTTTAATTCATGGAGGCAGATTACATATTAAACATCATGATTCCTTTGAATGGTGTGTTTAGTACTCATTGATAGGTATTCATCATAATATTTTTATTTAATGGGATTTACTAGAAAAATAATATTTTCATATTCAAGTGGTTTTTGATATAGATTTTTCCCATTATTAAGGACTTTTGGTAACTCAATTCTCCTACTTAGAGTGATAAATTTTTTCTAGGAAAATTTTTCTTTTATCATTGGGTTCTCCCACACTGATATTTTATTATATGTTATCATTTATATATTATTTTTGAAAATGTTATTTTTATACAAATTTTGTTTATCATGGTTTGTACTATTTGTAATTTTTAATAAAGGTAATTACAATTATTAAAAATTTCCCATTATAATAAAATGGTTTGGATCTAAATTATATATTGAAAAAATATTTAATTGTAAAGGATCCATGGTCTTATATTATTTTAAAAGTAAAAATTTTCAATTATATTTCACCTCACATTTGGAAATTAATTTTCCATATAACTCATAACATCCTATTTGAAATGATTTTTAAAAATTTTCTTTAAAATATATTTAAGTTTTCACTTTTATTTCCCTTTAACATTCAAAAGGAATCACAATAATATGGTTTATGATTCACTATTTATATTGGAATATGAATTTGTATATATATTATGGTATAATGAACTCATGATACTTAATAATCCAATTCTTGATCCCGTATTGAGTGGTATTGTTCAGCCATTAGTTCCTAGTGATGTTTTTTTTAAACAACCACCTCTTTCCCATAAATGGTTTATGACCATTTTTTACTATTTACCACATGGTAAACTTATTTCTCTATAATTTTTTTAATAACACACCAAACATAATTTATATTGGTTGATGTTCAACTAGAATGAATGTTATTCTATTTATTAGGGGATAATTATTTGAATATTGTCTACTGTTATACTAATACCACTGAAAATTGATAAGTTGACTATTTATTGTTTGTCCATCCACCTAATTTATTAGGACATGTTATGATCATGTTATCCATTTTGTTGACATAGGGAAAGGTATTGGCATTATGGATGATTATTGACACTTAAAATAGGTTGATCATGTATTGATATTATATATTATTCATTATATGGATATCCAAGTTTTTATATGGTAAATAATTCCTTATAGAATAGTATGAATTTGTTGTGGACTATTATGGTGGGTGAATTTGACTTAGTCAGGTGATTGGTGGGGCTCAAGATTATGCATCTCCTAGATTCATTGATAGGTCTCATCATAAAAAATAGGTTTTGGTTATTTTATGTTAGTCTTCCCAATTCAGCAATATTTCTTGACCATGGTCTCATGGACTTGTATAGTGTCTTGTCACATAGAGTTTACAACATGTTTTTGATGTCTTACATTATGCACTCCATCAATATGAAATCAATGTTATTGATATATGACTTTTCATTCATTTTCATAGATATAGATTTCCCTCTGTTTCAATTTGATTATGGATTCATTATTTTACAGATTCCTACCATAATATTTATTCTAAAATTTAATTAGTTTTATGTTTCTCTTAAACAACATTTTAGATCACCCATTATGGTGTTTCCAATTCTATAAGTTATGAATAAAATTAGTAGAAATGACATGTTTAGAAGTATATAATGTGTCGAATAATATTTTTTATATGTTATATACTTAACAAGAATTATTCATTTTTTTACATATAATGGAAAAAATTCCATTGGTTGAGAAATACATGGGATTTATTAGTTTTTAATATGTTACAATTCTATAATGATATACACCCGAAAAGATCCTTTGGATGAAATAAATTCTCAAATTTTTATTGATTTACTAATAATGGATGGTTATACCCATGATTTTATAGCTAGTACCAAGAAATTAGGTATTGTATATTTAAATTACCACAAGATCAGGGAGTGTAGGTCCAGGTGTTTACCCATATTTTGATCTCAACGTTTCATTTGTTTCTAATTTTCCTTAGGGAATTACATGTTGGATTGTCTGTAGAATCAATTATTATAGGGAGATATATTATGAGATGTTTATTTAATTTTGTGAAATAGTATATTTATGAATATAATATGTAAATAAAATAAACCATTGTTTTTTAAGGTTGTGTGGGAATTTATGATATTTAATGTTCAAATTATGGAATGTTTATAAAATATATGAATGGTTATATTATATCATATCATTTGGTATAAAATCCTGTGTATAAAGAATATGTTTTTAGGACTGAAATAGAGAGTGTGTGTCAATGGTGACTCAATAGGTATTAGAGTAGGGTTAATTATTTTTTTGTACCTAGAATTGAAACAAAAAGTGAAACCCTATGGGTAAGAAAAAATATATGAAAACACAAACAATCGGTATGTAAATAATGTTTATCTTCCTAACAATAACATCCATGTTTGGATAAAAACAAGTGGATGAAATATCTATATAAAGAAACTATGGTTAATAATCCTAAAAAGGGTTGGTTTTGTATTAACTCAATATTTAATCAATACTGAAAAACTAGGCCAAACTATACACCTTATTTGAAACTCTTAGTAGATATCAATAATTTAATTCTTGTTCTATTTATAACCAAATATAAAGTATTTGAATATATGTTTATGTAATTTTTTGATGTGATATATACTTTTTTTGTGGGAGAACCTAATAAGAAATGGAATGTAGGTTAATCTAAAAGAATAATATTTTTATACAATTATATAATTGTTTAACCAAAATCCTAGGATGTTGGAATGGAGGTTTCATAATATAAGACATATTTGGATTTATTTTCTACATTATTATGATCAATTAATATAATTTTATTGAATATAATCATAACCACTATGGGTTTAGTTTTTGGTTGGAAGTAGGATCAAGAAGCGTTAGTTCTGAAGGGTATGTCCATAGAAACTCCTAATACTTATTGATATTAAGAGACTTATTTTCAACAATTGTTTGAAAATATAAGTATATTATAGTTATAAATGAATATATGTGTTTCATATTCTTACATACAATAGTGAGGTTGAAATTATATCTTGGTTCATATTTATATTAGGGATACATTTAGATACTTTCATTTGTGAGTGATAATTAAAGATGTAAGGACCTAATTTCTAAAGGTTGAGAAATGTAACAAAAAATGATTTTAGTGTTAATTTGTCATTAAATAAACATTATTTTGAATATAAATTTTTATGAATAATACTAAGCTAAATAAAATATTGATACATTTTATTGGGATAAAATATTTTAATTCAATATAAACATTAATATATTATGAGAATGCAATATGAAACATCATTAAGAAAATTAATATTGGAATAAATATATAACAAAATTGAAATACTTCCAAACTAAAACAATTATCTTCATTATTTTACACGATTATTACCACCCCAATATATACAATGAAATAAGGAAATATAATTAAAAATTTAATATATGATGTTAGGGAGAAGTAAATAAATTGGTTGAATGGTTTTATTAATGAAGGTGAGGTTAAAATAAGAATGAAAAATTACCATTATTTATATAGAAATTTTTAATTTTGTTATTGGATATATATGTATCTAATAGGTGTAAATAATTTTGGTATTATTAGTTATATAATTAAAATAATATAATGCACAAATAATAAATAATGAGACAAAAATATATTATTTAACTAAAATATTTAATTATCAAAATATTTTTATTCATTGCATAATATTATTATAAAATAATGATATGATATATATAAGAATTAAATATATATTTTAATATGAATGGATTGAAAATATTATAAATAATTAATTAGTTTTAACTATTTTTAGTAAAGGTTATTTAACAAAAATGGATTTTTTTCAAATAACTATTTTTAAGTGTTGTTTATTTTTATGTAATATCTACTAAATAATGGTTTTAATTAAAAATTGTGAAAATGTTTACAATAATATATAATAAAATCCATCCAATAGTTTTTACTAGAAATTTAATATGAAAAAATTCATTGTGCGCCTAAAAATACGCATTTACTGTAAAAGGCCATCATGTTATATGCAGAATTATATTAAATATAACTTTTATCATATCTAGAAATTGAGTCTAGTAGAATTATTTTCATATTTTTATTAAAAATATCTAAAAATCTTAACAATCTCATTTTCATTTATAACAAAAAAAATAATTTACCAATTAAATATTAGTTACCCTGGTAAAATATTAATTTTTCAACAAAAATTGCCTAATTTTTTAAAGAAATTAAATTGATCTATTTGTGATAAATAAAAAATAAATTGTATACATTTAAAAAAATAAAATAACATTAATTAAAATATTAGGTGATATGTAAAAAAGAATAAAAAACATATTTTATAAAAAGTAATTTTTTTATAAAAATCATTTTTTCTATATCTAGTGTTTCAATTTAAATGTTAATATTATTATATAGAGAAATTTAATTTGATTAAATTTTTTCTTATTCTAGAATTAGAAAAAAAAATTGGTAAAAATTATCATCTTATATTTTTAATAAAATAATAATTAACATTATAAAAATTTAATCATGGTTAAAAAGGGTAAAACGAGGTAACTTAATGTGGCACAAATGTTTGAAAAATTTACAAGAAACATTGACATTATAGGTGAATTTATATTGGTTTAAATTTATATGAACATGTATCACTATCCTTTCTCCACCTAAACCCTATGTGATTCCATCTTTACCCATCATCTAACATTAGATTGGAGATACATGTCCCGCATTATCACCAACAAAAGAAGTTCACTTATACCCACATAAAATAACTCTATTACATAGAATTACTCCTTAATTCATACATATTTTAATTTTAATGGAATCCTTTAAAAATTTTATCTCTCAGTTACAAGTATGCTTCCCTAGTCCAAAAATTACAAGAAATTATCTATGTGATAAATCAAGTCTTCAATATGATTATTATCCATACTCTAAACATTTTCACTATATTTAACCACCCATACTATTATACCAATAATAATTCAATGAAATAGATGTCATTAGTTTACTAAAGATGTTATTGAATTTATCAAAAACACGTTATCCTTCCCCTCCAAATTTCGGAAAATTAATATTATTTATTTTTTAATGTCCACTATTTTAATTTATTTATAAATAATATTTGAAAAGTTTTTCTTATCACCTTTTCAAAAACATTATGTAGACACATAACTGTATTTATTATCACTAGGTCAAATATTCCATTTCAAATATCTTTTTGATGACTTGCCTTCCAAATCCCTATTAATCTACAAAGTATATGTCACTTATATAGTTATATTTTATAAATCTCCCACTAAATTATTTTATGAAATACCAATTTTGTGTGATATAATTTTTATTATAAACTGATCAATTTCCTGAGGTCATTTTATGTGATTCCATATAAAAATATTATAAAATCAATTTTTATTCCCTAGGGTTATCATGAAATGATGATTTATTTCTTGTGGTACTATTATGTATGAATATTATGTGATAGGTTGGTTCATATATCACCACTCAAAGAATTTTTTTTGGTTTTTCATATCTTCATATAATTTTGGACCATTTTTTATGTCCATTAAATTTTCCATGGAATGTATTTCATGTTCAAAATATAATGTTTGCACCTAATATCATGTTCATAACTTAATGTGTGGACCTATTTATTTTTTAATCATCCTAAATTTTATATAAGTATATTATATCTAGTCCATGAACTTATTTTGGAATCTATTTTTATATATAAATTTTCATATAATAATTATTTTCTATGCTTATGCTAATGCCACATTTTTATGTTATCTATCTATATAAGGAACCCTATATGATATTTATTGTATCAAATTTCCACACTCTTATTCATTCGTATATGTTTTATAATTTGAGACTATATGTATTTTTATCATTAATCAAGTGCAACTCTTGTTTCCTCATGTTCCTTTTAATCATATATTTCACCTATATCATGATTTCTCATGTTTATGATCTAATACATGAGGAAAAATCAGAATATTTTCCCCTTAGTGGGAATTTTATCTCCACACTTATTTTTCTTTCCATTATCCCTAGGGAATTACTTGTAGGATTATGTGTATATGGAAATATTATATAGATATATTTTGGGATATTTTTAAGTGATTTTTTGAAATATGATTTTTATATGACTAATCTACAATGACAATAAAACTTTCGGTTCTGTGGTCATGTGAGTATTTATGATATGTTTTGTTAAAATTTTATAATTGTGATAAAATTTATACCTAAATAGTATTTTCATCACACTTGGTATCAAACATTATGTATAAAGAACGTTTTTTGCAGCGGGCTTGGGAGTGTGGGTTTGGGGCATCTCAAAACTACTCCTCATTATCTAGTTTCAAGTAGTGAAATAAATAAATAAATTGATAGTAATAATAAATATTTCATCATATATGTGGATATTCCTTGGAATAGACTTACGTATGGGTTGGGAATTTGGGAACCAACCATGGGGGGCCTTGGGAGTGAAGTGGATGATATTCCATCCCATGGGTGATTTTTTGTAGATCATGTTATCTAATCTATATATTACATCATTATGTGAGGGTGGATATGTAAAGGTATTCTATACCCTTGAGTGGAAAGGCATAACCTTGGTGTTTGTAAATTTATTATGGGAATCTATGATGGGTGACCCGATCATGAAAATTCTTGGTGGACTAAGATATGAACCTTTGTATCATTCTTGTCAATTGGTTAATGGAAATAAAACACAAAAATGGATATGGACATATATAAAAAGGGAATTTGGGAAAATATGTATTGGCTGAGACACCAGACATAAAGTAATGTGTCTATTAGGTTAGGAATCTTTTCATTTTTGATGTGACCCTTGTGATATACTTGTGTTTGTACACCAATTTTACTATTCATATGTTTAAATAAAAAATAATTTTAAATATGTGAATTCTAATTATTGTTAAGATAAATGGTTAAGGATTATATTATGTATTGGTCATTCATGTCTACCATGCCTCCACTATGTAAATAAAAGTTGGGTTCGATGAAAAATACAACCACAAGAAAGTAGGATATAATGCCATAATACATGTGTAATAGGTTAGGTGATCATGCCAATGATAGAGATACATGATTATATATAATGGTCTATATTATAGGTTGGGATTAATTTGAAATTTTGGAATATTTTTGTATGTGCTGAAAATTTATTCCAACCATAAACATTCATGTTTTTTTGGAATGGATTATGATAAGGGTTGAGCACCATTCAAACAATGGGAAGAATATTTTCTGGTGTGGGAATTTTGAATAATGTGGATGGTATTTAATGGATTTTGATCTGGTGAGTTAGACATGATGCTTCTTGAGCTATTTTAATGTGGTGGGTTGGACATGATACCGGTAGAGGAATATGTGATATAGGTTGCACCTAATTTTTCTTAAGTAAGTCTTGATATTTTGGGTTGGATGTGATTCCTCTTATATAAATATGATGCAGTTTGGACATGATGCCTCCGAGGATGGTTATTAATTATGTTTTGATACATTATTATTTATGATATGACATGGGATGTCATTCCCAGTCAGTTTTCTGTGATGTGTTCAGAGACACCCAATTAGTAAATGAAGTAGGTACAATCACTCTTTGGTGGCTTGGGAATCACCTGTGGTTGTGGAAAGTATTAATTTTACCACATTTTATTTATTTCATATGATAATATCACTTGTTTCATGAAAAATATTTACTGGATATTTTAGGTACAGAAATGGTGGTGGCCTATTGGGTGGTAATCGCACCCTTCTCGACTAAACCTGGAACATTAGTAACCGATAAAACCTAATAATGACAAGAAAAGGTTGGGAAGTGTAATTATTTTTCATTTTTCCTGGAGTGTCCCTCTCATGTCTCTTGGTGATAGATAACTTTCCCTTAAATCCTCTAGTAGACACGTTGGAACCTCCTCTATACAAGGGGGCTTATTCACATTTTACAGGACTGCTTGTTCTCTAATTTTTATGTTCATCCTTTCTCTCGGGGGGGTTGCTTGGTTGGATATTACTATGTGGTACTAAATTTACTAAACATAGATCACCCTCCTCTTATGATATTTTCATATTCCCAATCAAACTACAACCCATATCGGTCCAATGTGATGTTTTTGATGACAAATTGGGATGGTGATGGTGGAGTGTTGTTTTGGGTCTTCAGTCATTCTGGTTGAAATTTGTTTTGTGTCAATGGGGTTTTAATTTTGGCATCACCCCCATAGTCTAGGTTTCCTCACTCCTCTTCTTACCTTGTTTCTTGATCCATTTTGATATATTCCATTCTAATATTTCATGATGGCTATTTTGGTGGCATGCGATTATGTATGTGGTACGTTTGTTGGTAGTTCCTAAGAGAATGATTCAGTTTTTATTTGTGGATTTGTAATATTTAGATTATGGTGTCCTGTTTTTCTGATTCTAGAGTTCACATATAGTTATGATGGTTTGGTTTCTCATTTTTCTAGTGTATTTTTTTAAAATTTCTATTGTGATTGTGTGGTGTAGCGCTTGTGGTTCGGTATGAATAGTATCATTATTGAGGTTTCCGTCTATTGATAATGATGCAGAAGTGTTTCAAAATATTAGGATGATGGGGATTCCATGGTAAAGGATCAATTTTTAGGCCATTTTAATCTCCCAATCTTATATAGATCATATGTTTTATCACTCCCCCAAGTGTTTTTGGTGTGTTGGTTCTCTAATTTTATTTCGAATTCGTTGTTCGCAATGTCTTTGGTGGTCCAGGAAGATCGAACAGTGCATCATACATTTTTGGTTTCAATGGTGTTGGGGTTTTGTATGTTGCACTATAATTTCAGGTCAGTGTTTCAGCCTTTTATTAGCTATAGTGATTTCATATGATGTTGTATATGGTGTGGTGATCTCTGGGAAACAAAAATGATCGGTTCTGTGGAAACATCTATCATTATGATGGGATTTTATTCATTATAATTTCTAAAGACCTATAGTGTTTTATTAATATGCTTTTATGGGGTATAATGGTGTTTTTTTGGCAACGATTATGCATTCTAGTGGGGGGTTCTCACCGAAAAACTGGTCTGATGATTAGTATTTTTTCTATAATGAAGACTCTGAAGATGAAGGTGCTTATATGATGGTGTTTTGAAGCAACACCGGGATGGTGATCATTAGGTTCTCATTTTGATGTAGTTTGTGTGACATAGGTGAAATCGATGATCTGGGGGCATGACTCAAGGTAACTTTCTCTAGTTTTCACAACCCCTAGGGATTCAGTGGTGATGGGATCGATGTGTGAAACTTTTTTAATTTCATATTCTAGATCTATGGTCAAATTATCTCTTGGATTTTAATTTTTAAATCTCGGGGTTTGGTTTGAATCATGTTGAATTTGAGGTTACCCCATTAAATATAGTGGATTTTTCAAAAAATAAATTGGTGGTGGTAGTAGTAGGGAAGAGGCACAAGGGTGGATATTAATATGGATAACATGGTAAAATATATAAGATATTATTAGGTTAGGACACAATTATAGGTGGTGATTATATTATTTTCTTCCCACTGTGATTGTAATTTTATTTTTTTCCAACATGGTTGTACATATATTGAATAAAATATGTTTGTATAAGGATTGATTACTTCCATTTTATTTGGAATGTTTATTAATTATATATCTTATATGAATACTTTTGACATATTTTGGAACATATTTAACATAATTTTATAATATAATTATGAAAATTGATGTACTAATATACTGTTTAGTGATTCGTTTCGATGGTGGGAGTGTTTAATAGAACATTTTCTAAACTTTTTTGAAGATATGACTCAATAAGAATATTACGTAAATTATTATATAAGTATAAGTATAGAATGAAGATTGAATCAATAGCCTAAATGATATTTCTTTACAAAGAAACTTTGATAATGTGGAAATAACAAGTCATATGATTATTTCAAAAGAGTTTTTATTTTTATATGTTTATTTTTAAGAGTTTTAGAATTTATTTTGAAGGATAAAAAATTATTTTCATAATTACATAACTCATTTGAAGAAATTCCATAATTATAATTATGGATATAGAGTTTTGAAAAATTAAAAAGGTATTTTTCCTATGCATAAGAAATTTCATCTAAAAATAATTGATTGGTCTATAAAGTAAGATATTAAATCTATGAAGAATTGAATACTCTAAAAGATAATATAATTGGAAAATTTATGAAATTTTGTATATGTGTGTAAGAAGATTTTAGTTCTTGTAAAAATTCTACTTGAAATAAAATTTGTTTTGTTTACCGTTCCCCCCTTCTTAGTGGTCATCAAATCATCAAATGTTTCATCAGAATGAGGTCAGGGATGAAACTATAGTGAGATGATATCAATACGGTTTAAATTACATTTACAAATTGTTTTTTATGAGGTGAGAATTCCATTTCAACACCACATCATTTGTCAATATCAACAATTTGTGCTGTTTGAAACATATTTTGATCAACTAAATTTTGATATTAATGATCCAAGATTTGATTACACTATTTATTTCTATTTCAGATTCTACGGTACACTCCTTTATAAAAAATATTCTATAGTGTGTTAAAAAATTTAATTTCAATAGAGGGACTATCCATGGGAGCAATGATCATGTTGAATTCCTCAAAATACTTTATTCGAAGTATTTAATAGAAGATCGACTTAATTCTATGGATCAAATTTTATCCATTCAGAATAAGGGAATCAACCTCAATGAAATAAAGTATTCTGAGTGGATGAATGTAAACAAAAAATTCCAAATCCTCTTATGTACTGATCACTACATCTATCAAAATAATTCTCAAGAGACTAGAATATACATACACTAGATGAAGTTGGATAATATGTACCTATCGAGGACTAATAAAAAAATCCCTCATTAAATCTTTTGATGAATCTTTTACTACAGATTTTGATATCTTTAGATGAACACAATAGTGAATTTTAGATCTGGTGAATAATTTTGTTGATGTAGATAAGACAATGGCTAATTATGATCAAGTAAACCACATATTTTCCCACCACTTGATATATGGGATACACATGGGGTCTCCCACAGCAACTCGACACCCAAAGGAAAACATACTATGGAAAAGGTAAATGATGCATTATTCCATGAGGAGTTCCAAAATGTGGACATGAGTAATAATTAGACCCAAGATATTATACTAGAGAAGAAAGGTAGACAACAAGGAGGTGGTTAAGGTTCATGAATTAGAGATAAAATCAATATTAGATGAAGGTAAACTAATTGTAGGATTCCAATATCCAAATGCTACCAATGTGTCATGGAGTTACCCATAAATATGCTTTTCAAAAGTTACTACAAGAGAAAAAAAGGTACTGACCAAAAAAGATAAAATGAATATGTGAACATGACCATTAGTATAAAAATGATATTTACTTCAAATACAATGAAGAGACTTTATTTCCACATCTTTCCAAAAAATAGAATTGGGGTATGATACTGCATCATCCTAACACATAAATCCACTGTGTGAGTACATCATGACTTATTAGGATAGTGACTAATGTAAACTCAATATGGGGAATACTATTTCAGTGGATATCATTGGATGGGTTGATATCAATGTGAATATTAATGGTGTAAAAACATCCATGTGAAGGATGTTTGAAAAATTATAATCTTTCAGCTGAACTTATTATCAGTGATACCACTTATCCTAAAGGCCTTTAATTTTTTATTTATTTTTCACCTTTTTAACTACATTGGGGAATATCATTTAATATAAAATTTTATTAATAAATAATTATAGATGGAGTGTGGAATATGATTATGAGACACATCATCATTTTCCAAGGAAACATATACAATATATTACAAAAACCAAATGTGAATATTTGTGCAGATAGACTCAAAATTATGGAATGATATGAGTCATAAATTTTGTAGCATATGATAATTATAAACCATAGTGAAAGAGGGTTATCAAACCTTATAAATAATAAATACATCACTATTGAAAATTAACCATCAATCAACCCATAAATTACTTTTTGTATGGAAATAATCATATTGTTTCATTAATTACAGTATGATCAAAAAGATCAGTGTTGATAGATCATTCATATTTTGATGTTTGTATTACCATAGTGTTGGAATCATTGGAAGGTAACAAATATTTCCTTACCATTATTAATGTTGAATCTACAAATGTGTGGGTGTTTTTCTTGAAAATGAAGGTCTGAGTGTTGGACTACATCAATTTGATATATTATATAGTAGTGTGTGAAACTATAAGGAAGATTATGTTTCCTCATTAATAAAATAGTAGAGAGTGAAAAAACCATGGACTTTTATTCCTTCAGTAGAAGTTTGTGAATATGAAATGAGAGGATATTCTTATACACCCCACAACATAATATAGTTTCAGAAAGGATAAAAAACCATCCTGGAGAGTATGAGGAGTGTGATGTGTTTGGTTAAATAGGATAACCCATTCTGGGGAGAATCTATTCGAGTTTCCTAAAACCTCATTAATAGGTCTCCATGATTTCCCATGAATTTATATATTCTACAGAATATATGGTTGGTTAAATATCCCCCTTACTCTCATTTTTTATTATTTGTATGTTTTCATTCTGTACATTTGTCTAAATATTTCCAGAAGAAGCTATATCATACATCCAATATAGGAATCTCCATCAACTATGGAGTTAGTGATTTAAAAAAAACCGTTAAAAATTGAAGTATAATAGGCTGATCATAAAATGAGATTTCATGTTCCATGGGTACCAAAAGATTGTGAAAATTCAAAATCCCATAATTGCTGGAAGATAAAATTCTGGGGAATCAATTCTTAATCCAACATTTGTATCAACACCACCTTCTGTTGTATGGGATGAGGTGAACAAATAATCTTATATATCCAAAAATTAGGTTGTGTAGGAGGATATAGAGAATTGGGATACTCAAACTTATTTACTAAAATTTAGGAATCATTATAGTATCTAGGAAATGGTGCAGATCATGAGCAGAACATTTCACAGGTTTTAATTCCTTCATGAGGAGGAATTCTAACAATAAAATATTCCAAATCTAAGTACATTTTTCTTAATAATGAAAGGGATTTATCAGTATATCAGGAAGAAAAATCACATCAATAAAAACTCAAGTAATTGAATTATATGGATGATGATATGTAGTAATTGATGAATAGTCATATATTCAATTAGTTTCAACTACCTAAAGGTATGATTAAACTAAAAAAGGGGTGTTCAACTCGAAGAAGGATGGAAGTGTAAATGAGGTCAATAAAAATTATACGATAGTAATCAAATGATTACATTATAAGATATTATATTGCTTTGATGATTTATTTTCACTAGTGGTGGAGATTTATTCAATTCGATTCATTTTTTGATTAGTGGATAGCTTGGACTATGAGCTTGAGTTGATGGATGTGAAGTTAATGTTTCCTCATGGAGTCCACACATAGTAGATATTTATGAATTGTACTATAATTTCTGAGGTTTCTAGAAAAATAAAATTTCATTTGGAGATAATAGAAGAGAATTTATTGACATAAATAAGATATATAATAGTGGAAAAATGTTTTAATCATTCATAGTGAGTCATGTATATAAGAAGAAATATGAAGATTGGTGTGTTTACTCCTCGTTATTTTAAGATAGTAACTTGTTTTCTCTTCAACTTTATGTTTCTAGATTTCTATTTTTAGGAAGGATGAAATAAATATTTGCCTATTGGAATAGTTAATTATGTATTACTATATAAAATTCTTGGGAGTGCATCAATAGATTTTGAACATGTAGGTCAGCCATGATAGAAATTGTAGGTGGGTGTGGCTATCTACAGAGAATAATGTTGAACATATTATGAAATATTTCAATTGGGAGAAATCTAAACAAGTGATAATTACTCTACTAATTCATTTTATAACAACCCATGTATGATATACTTTACACTTTAATTATTTATTTTTTTGTTAAATAATTTTTGGGTAGAGTAATGGGTGTTTACTAATGATTTAGTGTCTTTTATAACTATTTTTATGGGTACATGGTTTCATCATAATTATGGAAAACCATGAAAAATATATAATTAAATGGGAAAGATATTTTCATAGTTAATGGGAAAATGCATTTTTGGCACATGATTTTTCCAAAGACTGTGGAAAACCATGAAAAAATAACATTTTCAGGATAGAGGCATTCTGCATTATTAGCATGTAGTTTACAAAACCATGTGGAACAATAATATGTCCACCTGGGTATTGTTTAGAACCACGCACAAGTTTAGTTTAGAATTTTTCAAACTGTGATGCCTAACCATGAAATGTGTATTAATACATCTAGAAATTGAATTTTTATTTTATTTTCGACGTAAAAAATCAAATTTTACACTAATTTCCCCTAACTCTCAATCATAAGGAAAAATTATGGGATTATCTATATCTTATTTCCCTTTAAAACCCATTATTAATGTGCCAAGGTTTGTTATATTTATGATATTGAAGGTAATAACCCTTTTATCTCATAATTTCTATCTTATTTCTGAATCTTCTCACATTACATTGATCATAATGTTATATCTGATATAATATGTACAGATCATTGATCTATGATGTATTTTTTAAGATATCATGATTGGATATATTGAATTAAAATAATTTTGAGACGTGATATAGAGGTTTTATTATGTCATTATTATTTTTTGTCACCAGTTGTGTGGTCAGTGGATTCCCTCTCCTCTCCAAGTGTTATAAAACCCGAAATATTAGATATTTAAATTTTTGGTTTTCGTTTTTAATGGATACGTTAGTTGATTTATCATTTGAAACACATTTTCTTGATAATTCAAAAATATTGGATATGAATGGTTCTTGAAAAATCTCTTTTGTTCCAAGTTTTTAATTGTGAATTTCAGACGATTCATGAAATATGTATGACTGGGGAATATAAAAAATAATTATCGATTCAAGAATTGATTTAGTGTGTAAATAAAGCATACATGGGTGGGTGTTTTCAACATTCCATTGTATTTGGCCTTGTCATTGGGGACTTGGATACAGGTACAAGACTTGAAGAACACGGAGAATGGTCACCTAGTGATGACTTAGTTCGATGGTGTCTAATCATTTATGAGTATATGACTATCACATGGAATGCGTGTTTGTGTGTGTGTGAATTTTTAATGGTTACTATAATTTGGATATCTTTATAAAATAATTCTAAATTAAAATTAAATTAAATTAATTAATCAATTTATTTGATTTTTCTATCATGTTTATAATTAATATTTTTAACTAAGATCTAATGGGTTTATTCCCAAGTGGAATTTGTGAAAATATTTTTGTGGAGTTTATAATAATTATGATTACTCACCCCCTGAATATCCACATTAGTTCATATGAATTCATTGTTTTACATGATACAGTAAGGGTGAAGGTAAAATTTTTCTCTAATGGTTCCTCTTGATGTTGCTGTCTAGAGTTAGATCATTGGAGTGAGTTTTGTACATAGAGTCTTGAGCAGTTCCAAATTGATGACCAAGACATGGTTTTTAGTGTCTTTTTTTCATTCTATTTGTTTTCGTTGATAAAAGGTTATTATTATACTCTTTTTTACGTTTTAGTTTTCTTCCATACACTTCAAGGATAAAATTGGTTGTATTTTTTCCCTTTTTTACTAATATTTTAAGGTTGTATAATTGAAAAATCTTCCCTAGAAGTTCTGTAATCCATGTAATTTATTTCAAGCCGTTGGTGGCTAGGGGATGTCACCTATTTATTGTGGCACCTAGGATCCATCTAAGAATTATTTTTGTGTTAGTATGTTACAAATGGAATAATTTTTGGTTGGCCTATCATGATGGGGTTGAAATAAGGAGAAAGTAAATTTTAGAAATTGAAATGGATAGAATAATAATATATATCTAACCCATTTAAGCTTAACCTCATGTTACCATGGTGCTCTAGTATTAAATGTTTTTCTAAAACACATCTAGATTTTTTTCCATATCACTATAATCATATCATGCATTAGTAATGTGAATTACCACTAAGATGGAATTTTTTTATAAGATTAGATTATTTTTAAAAAAAATTTATAATCATTATTTTTAATTATTTTGAATATTCTAAACATTTGGTTTATTATTGATTGATTACTTAGTTGTGTTTTGTTCTTAGTATAGATAAATGGAACTGGTAAGATGACATAAAATCCCACTAGAAGACATCTCAGAGAATGAGTTTCCACCTAAACCATTGCCGAACCAAAAAAATCATATTATTGCATAATATTTTCAAGCCAATGATAATAGAAAAAAATGAAGATCCCAGAAAAGAATATCATTTATTTTAATTTCATAAAAAAATTAACCAATTTTGCTGGGGGATTCTGAACATAAAATGGAATATCTATAGCTTAATTGGATGATTAAGATGTTTGGTTTTGTTGGAGCCCATAATGATATAAATGTCATATTAGTAGTCTACATACATGAGGATTTTGAATGAAAATTGGGGGTTTTAGTTGTCTAGGTGAAATTCTACCATGGAATTAAAAGGGAGGGATTCGAATATTTTTTACAACATGGTATTATAATTGTACACCATTATGGTAGATATAATGAAAAATTTATTATGCCATAATCAATATAACATATTGGTGATGAAATATGTAGCTATTTGTATGAAATAATTTCTCCTTTTATATGTAACCACTAGTGAGTCCTTGAAAAAATGCACATTTGAGTACAATCCATGCCCATAAATTCATTCTCAGATATCTATGAACTATATTACTGATTATGTAGTTATAGATAATAAATAGATTGTGACAGAAAAATATATTACTAGAAATAGTATAGGAGTTGGTATGTTTTTATACTTGGGTACAGGTGGGGAATCTAATGTTGGGAACAAGTGGAATAGGGCCACAAACTTACAAGGTTATAGATAATAATAGAATCAAACCACTATATAAATTAAAATTACATCACTCCCTATTATTATGCTTGTATTTTTTCAATATAGTTCATTAGAGAATAATAAGAGAGCTTGTAGGGAACCACCCAAAGAATGTAACAAATGTAATCAGATGGAAAATATCTATAGCTATTTCCTAAACACTACAATGTAAACTACTTGAAATGAATATCATATGTATTATAAAAATTATTCCTTCAATGAATGATCATGTCTGGAAAATTCTCATCCTCAGAATTGAGTGATCCATGATTTTACTAGGTACATCACAACTCATCATATGATGAAATCACATCAGGTAAGCATGGAACATGGGGATAGAATGTAATTTTTTATTTAGTGTTGCATTCATTTTCATGGTGGATCAATCAAGTTATTAGTTTATATGTGTAACATTTCTTCTTAATTAGACTTTTATGATCATCATATTTGATATTAGTGAATCAAACTCTTTTATTGATTCATATCTTGGAAATTAAATTATGGTATTATATCTGAATTATGTCACACATGGTGAGTATACATAAACATCTCTAATATAAATAGTGCAGGATATTTCAATGTTTCTCATGATCAATGAAAATCGATGGATTCTAGGTTTATTTGGAGTTTACTTTTTTTTATAAGGATATCTTTGACTTAATATTTTGGATGGATTGGTTAGTTTATTTAATGGTTCATACTGATTATTATACATTATGAGTAATGTTTACATCTCTTAATAGAATATTGATTCTATTTAATTGAAATTAGGACGTGAATGCAGATAAAATGGGACATTCAGATCCAATGGTTGAAACTATTTATTATCAGTTGTACGAGGTTACATTAGAGACTAAATAAATAAATAAGAATCAAAATATTCCAATCATCATTGTTGATATTCATATGTATTTTAATAATATTACATAGGTTTACCATCTATATAGGAAATGGAATTTTTTATTTATCTTCCTATTAGAACAAATATTATTTAAATTCCATCATATAGAATGGTACCAATAGAGTGACATGAATTGAAGGTTCAATTGGAATAAATGTAATATTATTGTTTTATAGAAGCATGTACATTCGGATAATCTAGTATAATTTATAATGAAGGTAAATGGTTTATTACAACTATAAATTGGTTATCGTAAACTAAATTAGGTTACAGAAAATACTATAGATCCCATTTGATGAATTTATGTTATTTTATAATAAATTATGTTGAGATAAATGGTATTATAAAATTTATCTATATAACATCTATCAAAAACTATTGTTTAGAAATTTTTACATTTTAAATACATCTTTTAAGAGTCCGTATAGTCATTATGAATATCATTTAATTCCCTTTAGTATAACAAATGAACAAGTTGTTTTAATGGAATTGAGGAATTTCTTATTTAAATGGTACCTAGAGTCTTTTTTGTAGTATATGGTGATGTAATTATAGTAAATTAATTAAAACTAAAAGTCCATGAAATGAATGTAGATATTTTTTCAGCAGATGAGATAGAAAAAATTATATAAAAAGTTATATAAATGTGATTTATGTATACAGGAAGTTATTTTTTTTAGATATGTAATTTTTGAGAAAGGAGGATAAATTGATAATGAAAATATAAAAGTTTTCAACTCCTGGAAAGTACCAAATAAAGCCTTTTAGATATTCATATTTCTATGAATAGTATTTTACCAACAACACTTCATTTGGGACATCTCAGGTCTATCACATCCTAAGAAAATTATCTAAATAATGGTAAAACCATTCTATTAGATTGTTAATTTACAATAATAATTTTTTTAGATTAAATGTTGGATCAATTTGAAACATATTATAAACTTTAGAAATACAAATAAACTTAATTTGTTTTTCTATCATGCATCTAGATATAGACTCAATATTTTTCTCATACAAGAAGACCATGTCATAGTATATAGATCTGGACAGTTGGAAATTCATGAGAAGAATTATATGACTCGTGACTTGTAATTGGTGGTTATGGTTCATGCATTGATATCATGGAATAATTAACACATTGGATAGAAAATCACCATGTTTATAGATCATAAAATCTTTAAAATTGTCATTTCACAATGAAATTTAAACCTATGATAATGAGGATGGGAAGAATTTCCTTATATGTTTAACATTGACTTTATTTACACACTAGGTATAGGAAATTCCATGTCTAATTATATAAGACAAAATATGTATAATAAATTTTCTAGAAAATATCATGATAAGTGGAAATTGATGTTTATAATTGAGGGTATTCATTTGGATTACACTCATAATCATGAAATCACAATATTATTTCTAATGACACACATTCCTAATTTGGGGGAATAATTCAAGGATTCTCAATGATATTATTCAGATGAAATTACTATTATGTAAAAACATTATGGAGTTGATACAATTGATGATGGAAAAAATATGGAAACATTATACTATATTTTAGTGATCAAATAGTCATTCCTCCATCTATTCAAGTACAAATTATTTCTATTTATTACCATTAAAAATGAGAAATTCATATTAGAATCAATAATATGTACAAGGATAAAATAACCCATTTATGGTGGTTAGGTATAAAACAAAATGTGTTTGATTGCGTAAACAATTTCTTCACATGTCAAAGAGTCAAGACTGAACATCAAATACAAATTAGAATTTAGAAATCCTTACCTATCCCCATATGTAAATTTGTGGAAATAATTATGGAATTTTCCCAAGATTTACCATGGAATTATCCCAAGATTTACCAAGTAATTTTTGGAATTATTAGTCAATCATGTTGATTATATAATGACTCACAATTTCATCCCACTTCATTCCAATTCATTGATATTATATAGTTTATGAATTATAAATTCTCTACCGTTTTTAAGTGGTAAAATTGAATGTAGTGCCAGTTTTGATCATCTCTAACTAAGATCCTCATTTTACATCTCGGGAATGGTGATCACTTAAGGAAGGTTTCAGTACCAACATGACCAGGAGCATGGTGATAATCCATACAAATAATGGGCATCCAGAATGATTGTCTAGAACACTATAATACATGGTCGAACCTTGTGTTATGGATTTTGATTACTTGTGGGAGGAACATTTACCCATAGTAGATTATTTGTATGTACACAGATATCATGCCACAATAATGATGGATCCATTAAAGTAATTGTATGGTCATATAAGTATATCTCCATTTTGTTGGGTATATAATAGAGAATCATCACTATTAAGACCTAGAAAAATTCGATAGATGGGCAAAATTAAAATGATGGTAAAAAAGGATTGTTTAATGAAAAATCTTTCTAAAATATTTTATAGATCATCATCGTTGACCTTATCTATTATATTGGAGATCATGTGTTCATGAAATTATCTCTAATATTGAAACATCATCAATTGGGTAATAATGTAAATTTATCTCTCTATTTTTTGGACCTTTTGAATTACATGAAATAATTTGTGATCTTGCATATTAGTGAATTTATCATCAAAAATATATTTGGATTGTAATTTCTTAAAATTATCTCAGTTGAGGAAATAAAATCTTGATCCTTGTCTTATCATTTGGTGGAATCTTGTGGATCTTGAACTGAATGTTAAATTTATTCAGGTGATAATTCTCATTTTTTACAAACAAGATAAATTATTATATCAAAAACATACTCCATTATTTTATGTCTTATGGTGATATGTATAAATTCAAGAGTATGCATGGTAATGTAATAATGAGATACTACAAGAATAGACAACACTCTTCCAAATGACTTGAAATCGCTGGGATTCTAGGGATAGAAAAAATAATGGTGGGGAGAACGTTACACCATTAGTTTGAGTTACTTCACACTTTTATTAAATATTTTGATGATATATAATGTTTGGGATCCTTTATAGGAGTTTTTATGGATGTTTTTGTTTTTTTGTTAGTTTTTTAAGGTTTAACAATTTAATATTGGTTTGGGAAAACTATGAAACTTCTCCATAAGACCATGAAATAGATTATGGGAGCTAATAGGCAGGTGCACAATTTGTCCAAATAGTGTGACAAACCCTGAAATTTTTTCTATAAATAATTACTCCACCTAAATATATTTCAATATCACTAACAATGTTGGCACATATTTTTTTATACCATGTTTCCTAGCTCTATGATGTGAATTAATGAATCTGAAAATTGGATTTTGTTTTTTTTTCATTAGAAAGCTGTAATTTTTCACTTATTTTCCAAATCTCTAAAAACTCAAGATTAATTTTGGAATTAATGGTATATCCATTCTCTTTTGAACCCATTTTCAAAAGATTCAATTTTTTTGGATATAGGAAATTGAATATAAGGTACCTTTAATCTCATATTTTCACACTTCGATCTTGATCTTCTCATTTCCCTTTGATTGGAACATTATATATGAACCACTATAGATAGATTTATGATCTATTATGTGTTTTTTATGATATCTTGATTAGATCTATTAATGTAAATAAATTTATAGACCATATCTAGATGTAATGTTGTTTCCTTCTTCATTTTCATCACCCATTCTGAGGTAGAAGGCTTATCAATATTTTTGAGTTTCTTTAAAAAATGATGCAATGGATATGAAAATCAATGGTTATGAATTTAAAAGTAAAATAATGTTGATTTCATTCAATAAAACCATTTTCATAATAATTTAAAAATAATGGAATTCAGTGGTTTTTGAAACATCTCTTTTATTCCATGTTTTAATGTGAGTTTTAGATGATGCATACATGATGTTTGATTGAAGATTTTAAAGTAATTATTGATTCAATGTCTGATTTAGTGTGTAATCATGTTATACATAGGTAGGGTGTTCCCATGATTTTATAGTATGTCACCAATTCATTGTGTACCTATAGTTAGGATCCATGCTTGATGAACCTAGAGAATGGTCACCTAGTCACATCTTGGTGGATCTACAAGTAACTGATCAGGAGTATGGGACATTCAAAATGAATGTGTGTTTGTGTGTGTTTGAATGTGGAATGGGTATTCAAAATATAATAATTATATAAAATTTTTCTTGTTTAAAATTAAATAATGGTAATTTATGAATTTTAGATGTTCCTCTCCTATGTTGGAATTGCATTATTATCTCTGAGATATCATGTTTTTGTCCAAGTTGAGTGTGTGGGATGATTTTGGGGAATTTAATACTACATATGATTACTCGCCCCTAAATATTAAATTTGGTGCATATGTTGATGTTTTTTTCATGATAAAGGAATGGGTAGGATCATATTTTACTCTATTGGTGCCTGTTGATGTTGTATTCTGGAGTCAAAGCTTTTTATTTAGTCATGTCTTTGGAGTCTCAAGTTACACAACCTTGTTTTCTAAGTTAGAATTATTTTACTGACTTGTTATTCCTGTTTTTTGTTTTTTTGTTTCTTTAATATTTTTGTATAGTTTTTGTTTCATTTTATTTATATCATATATAATTCCAGAATCATATATGTTGGCTTGGTAATAATTATTTTGTAATTCCTTGTTACCATTGTTTAAAGGGAAATCATCCCCCTATGATTCAGTATGACCTTGTGATTTATTACTATCCATTGGTTTCATGGGAATTCCATCTAAAGTTAGTGGCATAAAATCATTCCAGGGTAATGGTTTTGGACCGGATTTTACACAATTTAATTTGAAAAAGAGTTCATGTTCAACATCCGTGAAAAAAATAGGCGATAGAGATGATAACATAATCATCGGTGATCAAAAAGTTGATGTAGACAATTGTGTGTATGACACTAGATATTTACCATGAAGTGATGACCATGATCTTATTTCTCTCCAATCCTACTACGAAGAACAAGGATGTGGTGAAGTGGATTCTGATTCATCGTAGAGGTACATCGAAACTATCTTTGTTCTATGAGATATGTGATCTACTCTTGGAGGGATATAAATATATAGATATTACTAGTGATCTTAAAAATATGATTATTCGATGAAGATACATCAGTAATTTTACAAAAATTATCTATAACATGGTACACATGGTTGCAAGAGTGTCACACCCAGACCTACCTAATTAAATTATTTTATTGTTTTTTTTTCTTTTACGAATTTTTTGTCGAGGTTCCGATTGAATCCCGAACTAAACATTTGAGTTATGTTAAAATGTGTGTACTTTTCAGTTGTTGTTTTCAGGAGTGTGGGAGAAATTCATCTTGGAAACCCCATGAAAAATCGCCCAAGAATCGATGTGATCTTACTATCTTCGAATAATAAAAAAAATAAATTAGGTAATTTATTGAGTCCTTTAAAATTTTTAGTGATAATAATAATTTCTATTATCTATATTTTAGGTGAAAAATTAAAATAGTTACTTTTATCATTATTATTATTATTAATATTAATAATAATAATAATAATATTATTATTATTATTGTCATTGTTGTTGTTATTATTATTATAATGATTTATTTATTATTTCTTTTTTTGGGTTCCAATCATACCTCTTTCACACTAACCCTACCTACATGTCGACCTCCTCCGCCGCCCATCCTATTTTTTCCTCTTTCCAGCAAACCTGTGATCCAACCTCCATTGACCAGTGACCTCTTTGTTGGATCTGCCCTATGACGCCTCGTTCTTCTGGTGTACACCCCCTAACTCGCACCACTTCCACTTCTCGTTACCCGAGCCACACCCCCCTTGCGCTCCACCTGGCTCCACCTCCACTTCCAGCCGACACCTCTTATCCGACAGACCCATCGACTGGTACGACTTCTCCAGGCTGACCCCCTCTACATTGTCCCTCTGACTAGAATGACCCCTCCCCTTACTGATGCACCCTATTTTGGAGTTCCTCCCTCCAACTTCCTATCCTACCAGTAAAAATCCACCATCACACTGCCTCACCAGTGCGGTCCTCCTCTAGCGGAAGTTTCCCCTTCGATATTGATGTTCTTCCTCCTTTTGTATTAAGGTTCTTACGTAGTTAGGATTTCAAGTCATATAGTTAAATCCCTAAAATGTTGGGTCCAATTTGATTATTAGGTTTTGTACTTGACCTGCAAAGGTGCGGTTGAGGTGAAAACCAATCTTCAGACTGGTTTGAGGAGGTTTTTCGTCATTTGAGGTAGGTTTCCCATATTACATTTCCATTAAGTATAAGATTCATCTATTTCTTGATTTTCGCACCCCTTTAGTTGATAATTATATACATTTAATCCATAGATTATGTTATCATGGTTTGCATATGTTTTTTTGTTCTACATTGTGATAATAGGAAGTGCTTTGTTAAAAGTGCATACCCTACATGATTCATAGATCGTACCGTTATCATTCCCATGAATTCTTCAATATTTAGCACATGGTTCAATATCTTTAACCTATGAATACCTTGTTAAGTATTAATACGAAAATTGTTCTGGTAATTGTTTCATGCCTTCTGTTTTCATAAAATTTCTTGTTGATCATTGCATGTGGTTTCAAATTTTTGGGTGGCTGGTCTTGAATTATTTGAATGGATTTGTAATGCTTTTGTTTTTGATGTGACCATTATGTAGTAGAAATGGGTGTTTTTAAGGCATAAAATTTTATTAAATGTCTGATTAACTATTATAAATGTTTTCTGAATTTAATGTGGAGGTTAGTTTTCCATAAATGGGTACCGTATGGTATATTGGATTGATCTTTTGCAATGGCCCGTGTTTTGAACCGGGTTAAAAATCGAAGGAATTTGAACTTTTTAATTTACTGAACCAGCCGTTTTGAAGACCGGGATTTGGAATAAGGTTGAAAAGTTTGGGACCCTTCCTTTTAATGTTTTTGGTTAGAGGAAAAGGCCTGTTATGTTTCTCGGGTTACTCGGCAAGTTTCGGAAGCTCGGAACCCTTGTTTTACTAAGCCCGTGAGGGCGCACGGTTGGCGCACGGTTTGGCTAACCATGTAGCCCAAACCGTGCGACCTTATTTCAGGAGGTAGGGACTTGCGCACAGGTTGTGCGGGGTTTCCCAAACCATTCTCTTATCCCCTACCGTGGGTTTCCTTTGGGTAGAGGGGACCGCACGGTCAGTGCATGGTTTGGCTAACTGAGCGGCCCAAACTGTGTGGTGCTCTGTTTTAAGTATTTTAAATAAATTTAAAATAAAATAAAAACCTAATATCTAAGTCTCCCCCACTCCCTCACTCAACCCGCACGTAGCCCCCTCCTCTCCCGTGAACCGTACGCGACACCTCCCCTCATAAGTACTCCTCTTATTTGCCAATTTCCACCGGATTTCCTCCGGTTTCTTCATCAAATCATCATGGTAAGCTCCCCTCTTACTTCTCCTCCCACTTTATGAACTTATTTCGACCTAATTGACTCCTGATGAGGTGCGGAGAAACCCTAGGGCTTTGAGGTTACCTGTTATTTTGTCTTTCCCTTGTTCTAGGTTGGAGCATAAGGTCTGTTGGGACTCCTTGGTGCGCGTTCCGACAACCACCGCTGAAGGAGAAGCGGTTCGGGTGGTTTCAGATCATTGGGTAAGTTTCGGGGTAAGGTTTTCACCTCTTGTTTTATTTATCACATGTTGAATTTGGGTCTTTTGATGTTTATGAGTTTCTAGCACGTTTTTATAGTGCATTCGAGGTTTTGGAATGGTTTTGAGTCGCCAAAGACTAGGCAACTCGCCTGCAACTCGTAGTTAGAAAGCACCAAGGGCCGGAGTGGACGGATGGATCCACCTTGAGGTAGGGTCCATCTCCTTGCCTTTAATTTATGTAAAGTAAAAGTGAATTTAATACTTCACAGCCTTAGCATTTTAATTCTGCAAGTTTAGTTCCGATTAAATGCTGCTCTACAAATCATGTGAATTTCAGGGATAAGATAAAAGAAGTTGATTGGTCACTAAACTAACGATTTAATAATAAAACTCCTCAATCAAAGGTGCGCTGCCTTCAAGATAAAAATTAGTGATAGACTTTTTATTCCTTTCTAATAGATTTTTGTAGTGTTTCTTTGATGCTTTGAAATGTGATGTTGCCTTATTGAGACAAGTAGAATGACATGGTTGTGATATGTGTGTTTGGGTCAATTTTCCATGTTAGGAAAATTGAGTAAGATGGTAACCTTAGTGGGATGACCTAAGACTATCTGAAATGTTCCCTCTAGAATGTATCAAAGGGTTAGGGATTGATAAAAACATATTATTTCAGATGAAATGGTCAAACTAGGAATAAATGGACTAGGGTGGTATAACCAAACCTGGGGATAACGAAATGAGCACGACTTATGTTAGTAGACATAATATGTTAATTGCTTGATATAAATACGTGAGAGGAGTTTCCTTAAATATACTTGTGATGAAGGTGTGTGTGGGAACATATATAGAAATGAGATATATGATTGATTGTGAATGTGGAATGTTTACTTGGAATGCATAAGAGGTACTTCCATATGCATTGTATTATAATGATGATAATTAATGTGTATGATTATGGATGGTAGGCAGTTATACCCCATGCCAGTGTGACATTACATGTGATAGAAGGGAGGCATTCTTACCCCTTGCCAGTTTATTTATAGGGAAGATAGTCATTCGTACCTCGTGCCCACTTTTTCAATACATTTATGGAAGGGAGGCATTCTTACCCCTTGCCATTTTATTTAGGGATTAGAGGAATTAATACCTCGTTCCCAATATTTCAATACGTGGATAGAAGGGAGGAATTCGTACCCCTTTCCAGTTTATTTAGGGACAAGAGGAATTCTTACCCCGTTCCCACTATTTCAATACGTGTATGGAAGGGAGGCATTCTTACCCCTTGCCGGTTTATTTAGGGACGAGAGGCATTCTTACCTCATGCCCACTATTTCAATACATGTATGGAAGGGAGGAATTCTTACCCCTTTCTAGTTTATTTACGGAAGGGAGGAATTCATACCTTGTTCCCACTATTTCAATACGTGTATGGAAGGGAGGCATTCTTACACCTTGCTAGTTGACTCATAGGGACGAGAGGAATTTCTACCTCGTGCCTGTTGTTCTTTATTAATGGGTGGAAGGAATTGTTACCCCATTCCATATATAATCTAAATGAATTATGTATATATAAATATGTATGTGGTGACATGATCAGGTTACTTTACCGATAACGTGCCTGAGCTGGTATAACCATGAGGTGTCCCTTGTGAACCTGGGCAAGTGTATTTACGTATGTATTCCTGCTTAATTATTTCTCCATACCTTCTCACTAGTTAATTATTATACACTGTCTGGATTGGGTTTGACACCGGTGGTGTTGGCCTACTGAGATTTATATCTCACTCCCTACT
This sequence comes from Viscum album, assembly GCA_963277665.1. Classification (NCBI taxonomy): domain Eukaryota; kingdom Viridiplantae; phylum Streptophyta; class Magnoliopsida; order Santalales; family Viscaceae; genus Viscum; species Viscum album. The sequence goes on from OY728122.1 coordinate 194,389,853, forward strand.
CGGGCTTCCATTGCACTGGGGTACCTATGTATACCTTCTTGCTTGCATGTCCTAGGTTGTGTGTTGTGCTGTTTTTACCTGAGGAGTTAGAAGAAAAAGACCATGCAGGAGCTTGGGATGGTCAGGATATTCTTGTTGGGCTCTACTATCTTTTATTTTTGTATTTTTTGTAAAGCATGTTGTATTGTTTACTGATTTCAGAAATGTATCATCATCAATACATGCATGCACTGTAAACTGGCGTTTTCCACCTTTTATAAAATGAATATTATTTCCTGTCTATCACTTCTGTCTTTCAATTGCTTACTGCTTCCGCTATTGAATGATATTTACTCTAATGATTCCACTGCGTAATCTGAAATGAGGGTATAGTCTCCCTACTATCATCCCCTGAGACCCTCACTACTAGTTGGCAGCCTCTGGCATACGGGGAGACGCGCTTAAGGCCAACTGACCCACCGGTCCAACCACCGGTTGGATGGTAAGCTGGGACGAGACGTTACAAAGTGGTATTAGAGGTTCTTCTTTTCGTTTTTTCTTATTGTTTTGGGTTAGTAGATAATAGATTAGGAATGGTTCGATTCTTGGTTAATAGTCTTGCTTGGGACTGATCACAGCACATACGGGAAATGACCAAGTGGCCAGGGCTGGGAATTGTTGTTCATGTTGTTCGTTACTACAGTTGATATGATTTCACCTTGAGTGACTGTTGAAATTTCTGCTTCTTATGGTTTAAGAAAATTTATAGAATTTTTCCCCTGGCCAGATATGGCAAGAAAACTGCATTTCAGGCATCATTGTAGGCACATATGTATTAAGATGTCATGTATAGTTCCATGCCATGTAGTTTCATCTTAGATTTCCTATAAAATATGATTAAGTGATTATATGCCATTCTTATGTGTTATAACATGTTTCTGGGATATAGCATGCTGCTGTGTTTACTGCTTACAATAACTTGCAAGTTATGTTTTGGTATGTAAATATTTTCATGGGCTAAAATATATTTGTTGCGATTAGGACATGAGCCAGTTTTCAGTTGTAAGGTGTATGGGTTCGTTATAGCTGGGAAAAGGTAACTCATGTAATCGGACCTTCGTAAAAGGATTCTAAGTTTAAAATGCAAATTTAATTTGTTTTATATTAAAAAGGGGAGCCAAATGACAATTTATAAAGTGTATGGGGGCTTTATAGGTCGGTATATGGCCACCCACATACTTGGGCCATTGTATGTGAGCATGTTAATTTCTGGTTTGGAATTTAGTTTTGATAAAAAGGGGAGTCAATTTTCAATCCATGAAGTGTATGGGCGCTTCATGAATTGGGAAATGGAAACCCATATTAAATGTAAAGGATTGATGTTTTGTGAAATGATTAAATGTAAAATGTTGCCTCATTTCAAAAATGAAAGGTTTTGGCTAACTGTTAAATGTCCAATTGGACCTGAGTAGGTCAGTAGAAGAGTGTGGTATGAGATAACCCGATTTGGGGTGTTTGAGAAAAAAATTGACCAATTTCTTTGGGGTTGATTTTTTATGAACCCGAGATGGATAGAATGGGACCCCAGTAGGTCGCCCTTTTGTTTAAATGGGTTTTCATTACTAGATTTTCTAGTAGAGGCAGGATTCCTGATGAATGTGAATATTTTTAAAAGGAAATTTTTGGGAAATATTCTTGTTTACCCTATTGTGTAGTTGAAACTTTTAGATGGTTAAAGATTATTGTGGTTTAATATAAAGGGCATGGTAATGGAACCCTTAGTGGTGTGTTGAAACCCTAATGTAAGGGGTAGTTTTGAGATTCTCGTCAAGTTTCCTTAGATCCGAACCGTAGGTGCTTTACAAAGGCATTATTTTCTTTAGTGGTGGCTTGATGTATGGATTTTGAGCCTAGAGACTTTGTTTCATCTGACCCGGCGTTAGGGTCGATGTTTGATCTTTGTAAGGGGCTAGCTCGTGGTTGGTAGCACCCTTAGTGTTTTAATTCCTTGCTTGAAATGTGAGTTTTCTGACATGAGGTTCCATTTGGGTTCCGTTTCCCCTTATCAGACTCTTGTTTTTTTTTCTAATTACACCCTTGTTCACATGGGTGGTCGTTGGGTTTGACTTTTGTTGCGGCATTGGGTCATCTCCTCAGTAGAGTGGTTCGGCGTTAAAGAATTTTTTTCGTCCCAATTTCAGGATGGATTTCAAATGACTCGTGTGTTTTGACATGTTGGTTTCATTGTTTTGGATCTTATTTGGTTTTTTGGTGATGTGATTTTGGTGGAGGAGTGTCACACAATCGTTTGTTGTGTTTGTGTACTAGCACGTTTGTGCTCAGTTAGTTTATCTTCTTTACCACAGAAAACTAGGAAACTCCTAAGGTTGGGAGCGTGTTGCGTCAAATTTGGTAAATTTGTCCATCCATGTATAAGAGACAGTGTTTGTTATGCCTTCTAGATATAGGTTGATCGTGTTTGAATTCCTTTAGGCATGAGAGTTTAAAACATGTGGCTGTGTCGGCAGGTGAAGCCGAGTTCCTTCCTTAAAGTCGACTAGTTAAGGTTCGACTGTTCTTCCTTCCAGTAGTCTGGTGTGATTAACTGGAATCTGTTCAATCCTCTTAGTGTATTCTGTTTAGCGACGAACATGTCCCCTATCTTGTCTTTGTCCAAATTGCACTAAGAGAGCGTCAGTCCTATCCGTGCTAATGCTTAAAATCCGCTGAGCTTGTTCGGGTGTTTCTCTTTCAGCATTGCATGTGGGATGCATGGTGTCTTGTGTGGTTTTATCTTGGAAACGTCATCATAAGTTGGGTATAGGATTCTGTGAACGCGTTTGTGTTAAACGTAAGGTTCCTTGGAGGGAGGCATTGTGGTTTTGCTCAAAATATTCTGGCCATCTAAGCCGAGAATCTTTTTAATGGTCGGTTGTTGAGGCTTGACTCTTTTCCTCTTTGGTTTAATTGAACATGGTTGGTGGAGAACCGTTTTAAGGCACATCATCAGGTAAGTGTGAGTGCGTTTTGTGTCGGCCGGTGCCTTATATGAACAACCGGCTCGACTTTGGCCTTGAGGTCGATGGGGAATCGACCATTTGATCTGTTTCAAATCATGCTAGGAGCGTCGGGGGAATGCTTGGGGTGTGCTTTGAAAGTTAATTCCAACGGTGCTCTGAACCGTGGTTTAGAGTTGGTTTCATAATGTTAGAAATGTTAGGTGGGAAGTACCTGTGGCTAGATGCATGGTGAGACGACGACTAGTTCGTGTCTCGGGGTAGATGGGGTTGGGATGATTCGTCTCAGTGTTTTGTCTGGAAAATTAGCATTGGCTTGTGTTTTGGTGACATCAGTGTCATAGCCTTTAAGCAATGCTTAAGGGTGTGTTGTATGTTTGTGAATGCAACGTGATCGTTTGAATAAAGCTTCATGACCCTTTTAGGTTGGGTGATGTGTACGTTGTTTCTGAAGGCTTTTTAGGGATGTGAAGTTCTAAGGTGGAATGTTTGCAATGACCCGTGTTTTGAACCGGGTTAAAAAGCAATAGTATTTGAACTTTTTCGTTTACTGAACCGGTCGTTTGGAAGACCGTGCATCGGAACAAGGTTTTGAAGGTTGGAACCCTTCCTTTTAATGTTTTTGGGCGGGGGAGAAGGCCTGTTAAGTTTCTCGGGTGACTCAGAAAGTTTCGGAAGCACTGGACCCCTGTTTTTAAAGAGCTGCAGAGGAAACACGGTTGGCGCACGGTTTGGCTAACTGTGTGGCCCAAACTGTGCGACCTTATTTCAGGAGGCATGGACTTCTGCACGGCATATGCACGGTTTCCCAAACCATATTCTTAGCTTGTGTGGTGGTTTTACTTTGGGTAGAGCGGACCACATTGTCGGCGCACAGTTTGTCTAACCATGCGGCGCAAATCGTGCGGTGTTATGTTTTAAGTATTTGAATAAAATTTAAAATAAAATAAAAATATAATATCTATGTTTCTCCCTCACCCCCAGTCAACCCACATGCGCCCCCTCCTCTCCCGTGAACTGCGCGCGACACCCCCCTCTTATGGCCTCCTCTCGTTTTCTGATTTCCACCGGATTTCCTCCAGTTTTTTCATCGAATCATCATGGGAAGCTCTCCTCTTTCTTATCCTCCTTGCTTCCGGCATTATTTCAACCTAATCAGTGACTAGTGAGGTGTGGATGAACCCTAGGGCTTAGAGGTGACCGGGTTTTTTGTCTTTTTCTTATTCTAGGTTGGTGTGTAAGGTCCGTTAGGACTCCTTGGTGCGCGTTCTGGCCACCGCCACTGAACGCGAAGCAGTTCGGGTGGTTTCGGATCACCGGGTTGGTTTTGGGGTAAGGTTTTCACCTCTTGTTTTGTTTCGGACTTGTTTAATTTGCGCCTTTTGATGTTTATGAGTTCCTATCATGTTGTTTATAGTGCGTTCGAGGTTTTGGAGTGGTTTCGAGTTGCCAAAGACTCGACGATTCACCTGCGACTCGTAGTTAGAAAGCACCAAGAGCCGGAGTGGACGGATGGATCCACCTTGAGGTAGGGTCCCTCTCCTTGCCTTTAATTTAAGTAATGTAAAAGGTAATTTAATACTACACTACCTTATCATTTTAATTCTGCAGTTTAGTTCCAGTTAAATGCTGATGTGCAAATTGGGTGAATTGAAGGGATAAGATAAAAGAGGTTTATTGGTCACTAAACAAATGATTTAATAATAAAACCCCTCAATCAGAGGTGCGATGACTTCAAGATAAAAAGTAGTGATAGACTTTTTATGCTTGCCTTCTGTATTGTTGTGGTGTTTCTTTGATGCTTTAAAATTCAAACATTCCATGTTGAGACAAGTTGAATGACATGGCTGTGATACATGTGTTTGGGTCAATTTTCCATGTTAGGGAAATTGAGTATGACGGTAACCTTAGTGGGATGACCTAAGACTATCTGACATGTTCCCTCTAGAAGGTACTAAAGGGTCAGAGATTGATAAAAACATATTCTGTAAGATGAAATGGTAAATCTAGGAATGAATGAACTAGGGTGGTATAACCACACCTTTGGATAACGAAATGAGCACGGCTTATGTTAGTAGAATAAATATGATAATTACATGATATAAATACTTGAGAGGAGTTTCCTTAAATATACTTGTGATGAAGGTGTGTGTGGGCACTTATATAGAAATGAGATATATGATTGATTGTGAATGTGGAATGTTTACTTGAAATGCATAAGAGGTACTTCCTTATGCATTGTATTATAATGCTAATAATGAATGTGTATGATTATGGATGGGCGGCAGTTATAACCCATTCTAGTGTGACATTACATGTGATGTAAGTGTGGAATTCTTACCCCTTTCCAGTTTTTTTATAGGGACGAGAGGCATTATTACCTCGTTCCCACTATTTAAATATGTGTATGGAAGGGAGTCATTCTTACCCCTTACCAGTTTATTTAGGGACGAGAGGCATTCTTACCTTGTACCCACTATTTCAATACGTGTATGGAAGGGAGGCATTCTTAACTCGTGCACACAATTTCAATATGTGTATGGAAGGGAGGAATTCTTACCTCTTACCAGTTTATTTAGGGACGAGAGGAATTCTTACATCGTTCCCACTATTTTAATACGTTTATGGAAGGGAGGAATTCTTACCCCTTTCCAGTTTATTTAGGGACAAGAAGAATTCTTACCTCGTGCCCACTATTTCAATACGTGTGTGGAAGGGAGGCGTTCTTACCCCTTGCTAGTTGACTCATATGGACGAGAGGCATTTCTACCTCGTGCTCGTTGTTCTTTATTAATGGTTGGGAGGAATTCTTACCCCACAGCATATATAATCTAAATTCATTATTTATATATATATGTTTGTGGTGACATGATCAGGTTACTTTACCGGCAACGAGCCTAAGATGGTATAACCGTCAGGTGTTCCTTGGGAACCTGGACGGATGTATTTACTTATGTATTCCTGTTAACTTATTTCACCATACCTGCTCACTGGTTAATTATTATACACTGTATGGATTGGGTTTGACACCGGTGGTACCGGCCTACTGAGATTTATATCTGACACCCTACTGGGGCCGCCAATGCACTGGGGTACCCGAGTAGACCTTCTTGCTTGTAGGACCTAGGTTGTGTGTTGTTCTGTTTGTACCTGAGGAGTTCGAAGTAAAGGACCAAGCGAAAGCTTGGGATGCTCAGGAGATTCATCGTTGGGCTCTACTGTCTTTTCTTTTTGTATTGTTTTTAAATTATGCTATATTGTTTTCTGCTTTCAGAAATGTATCACCATCTATACATGCATGCACTGTAAACTGGTGTTTTCCACCTTTTATAAAATGAATATTACTACCTATCTATCACTATTGTCTTTCAATTGCTTAATACTTACGCTATTGAATGATATTTACTTTGATGATACTGTTGTGTACTCTGACAGGAGGTTATAGTCTCCCCACTATCATCCCCCAATACCCTTGCTGCGAGTCGGCAGCCTCTGGCATACTGGGACACACGCTTGAGGCCATGTGACCCACCTGTCCGTCCACCGGTTGGATGGTAAGTCGAGCCGAGATTTTAAATGTTTTTTTATAAAAATTAATTGGTTTTATTTTATGTTCTTTCCATTATTATATTCCTTTAGTTTCTTTTATAAATCATTTATTTGATTTTATTAAATGTATGAATGGTGTGAGGTGTGTTTCTAATTGGTTTTGTTGTGCTTTAGACCCTTTTTGTGCCTCTTCAGGTAGTTTTCCATTGTTATTGATCTTTTCTCAGTTTATAATTGAGTGTTTGTCGTTTATGTGTCTCCAGTAACTAATTTCGAGTTCCTGGTATTATATTGCAAGTGCGATAATATTTACGTGGTGTTTCTGAGTCTCTGATTTTTATTACAGTGGGTCTTAAACTCCTTCTAGGGTGTACAATCAAATTCTTAGGTACGAATATATATATATATATATATATGTCATATATATATTTATTCCTTCATGACATGTGGAATACGTGAAATGCATTAAGGATGTGTGTGTGTGTGTGTGAATGTATGTGTGTGCAAGCGGGTATCAGCATCTTCTGGTTAGAAATCCTCAAGTGGTTGAATTTTTAACTTGGTTCCCCTTTGAGGTAGGCCCCCCACTGCACTCACATTTAAATTTAGAATTTATTAATTTTCTGATATTTCACCGATTTTTGATAAATTCTAAATAATTATAGATAAATAATCTTTCAATAAATATTTGATATAGACGAAGATTTTTATTTTATGCATGGAACCTGAATTATTTTCATGAAGAATTGATTCCCAATAATGGTACAATTCCCATGGGTCCTTCGAACATATTTCCAGAACATTCAAATGTGGTTCTGGTTTGATTTCAAATGTTCTCATCTAACGTTTAAAAAAATGACGGGTTTCTCTTATGAAATGATGTTTTTATTTAATGTTCGTTAAGGATAGTTTGTCACTTTAATAAAAAAAATTATTATCAAAACCCTCTTTATAGTGACTCGGGGTTGACCTTGTTGTGCACGTCAATTTTGTGGATTGTTTTGCGTGAAGTTTGTGCATTGGAATTGCTTTCTTGTTTTAAATTATTGATTTACACCCTTTTATTACACGTGTAGACATGGAAACCTTAAATGGTATCTGAATATTATGAGAATTATTGTTGCACTATTTTAGAATACTCATTGGCTTGTGGAACTTTTAACGGGCTTTTCCCTACTAGGGGATTAGGCCCCTTGGTTAGGCCAGGTAGGGTAACACCGAGCATTTGGGAATTAAGAAGTCATATAGAGTATGCATTCTTTCTTGATGAGTAAAATGTATAGTATGTTCTGGGCTGTTCATGAGCTCCTAGGTTTGACCCATGTTTTCTTTAGTTCTTATTTGGAAGTAGAGGATGATTCAGAGGCCTAGTTAAGTTGCTGGTCCTCGTTTTCTACTTTTCCATTTCACTTATTGTGTGTGGTGTGGTGTGTGTGTTTTTACTCTTGACTAAAAACTAATTTATTAAACATTAAATTATTTGCTAAAATGTTTTAAAATGTAATACACCTTTTTCCTTCAAACATTAACCATGTTTTTTAAAATTAAAAAGGGAGATGGACTATTAATTGTTTTAGAAATGAAAGTGTCTATGGAAACCCATATTTTATATACTTTAGTTCAAACCTAGAATTGGATAAATATTTATTTAAATGTAGTTCTTTGGGAATAGTTTTTTTGGCATGCCTACTACGTTTTAATAGTCATGCCTATACTATTTCATTATTTTTAGTTTCTCCTGAAGGTTCTAGCTTTGGTTTGGATCACCTTGGGCCACATTTCATTTGGATGTTAGAGTGTGACTCTCAGGGTCACATTGAGTTTTTTTTATGGTCATGTTACTTTGTGTTGTTGGTCATTCTTTCTCTTTAGTGTCGTTTATTTATTTTTTTCATTGTTCTATTTTATTGATACTACTTATTTCAATAGTATTGGGAGAAATTTTTCCCCTATTGTTCTCTATTGATGCCCTGGTTCTTCTCTCTAGCCCAAGAAGATCATGAATGCCTCTCGGGATTTGTTGCAGATTGGCTCGGGTGACCATTTTAGGGTCGACCCGGGTTGGCTCGTGACCAATTGGTATCAGAGGAGGTTGACTCTTGAGAGGACTTTGTTTTTTAGAGCACCCATTTTTATTTGGGGTTCTCATCGAAGAAGGAGTCTAATTTTTATTACTCTAGGCATAGGTATGGGAAGGATGTCATGAATCCTTCCTCGTTCCGAAAATGGGTTACCATGGGATGTCCTGGTTTTTATTGTCTTTTTGGTTCCACTGAATTTTTTTATGTTGGGAAATGAAAAGTGAGTTGGAAATGTAGCTCTGTGAGCTCATAGGGCCTAGAAATCCATGTGGATCATGGGAAATTACCCTAAAGTGCTCCTTGTGATAGTGTAGTAACTAACGTATGGTCATCAACCATATATCTGATTCACTCGTTATCACTAGTTTCCCCTTTTGGATCATTTGGGTCTTCACTAATTCTAATAATTTTTTTGTAATGTTTTATTTTTATAGATTGTGAAAAAATGAATTTAAAATGTCAATGACCATGTTTTTATTTAGTTCTTTGTTTCAATGTTCCATAGTGTTCGCCCCCACGAAGGTCAAATGAATTCCAAAAGTGCATCTTCGGGTGGTTCACCCTTATCAAATCCACTAGTTGATCAACCTATAGACTACAATCTAGAAATTATGGAAGTTTATCCCTCCCCTATAGTATGGTCATGTAGATCCTCTTGTGGCAGAGGAGTGGTTGCGAAATATTGAGAGGAACTTCAGTTTCATTTGGTCACCTGAGTCATTGAAGGTGAAATTGGCTACCTTTATGCTTGAAGGTCCATCCTAGAAATGGTGGAAGTATGTGTATCAAAGAAGTCCTTGAGAATTTATCACATGGGAGTTCTTAATGTATTAATTTATCCAAAAATATTTCTCTGAGTTGACGAAGTTGAGTCGGTAGGAGGACATGGCGCGGAAAATCCTCCCTCGGTCATCGGAAGCAGTTCAGAGGATGGCTATTGAAAGAATAGGAAGCACAGGAATGTTGGTGGCTCAAATAGAGGAAAAAAGAGGCCTTCTGACCTTAATTCATTTTCTTCCTAGCGCAATGTTTTAATCTATCACCATTGTGGTAAGAAGGGTCACAAAAGGATGACATGCCCGAGTGTTCTGAAACCCTACCACATTGGTGGATGTCTGGGTCACTTTGAGCGATTCTATCGAGGTGTTTCCAAGAAGTACGCTGAAACCAGACCTGGCACATTGAAGGAAATCTCAACCCATTAGAAGGATTAGGGTGATGTCTGTGGATCAGTTTGAGTCTTTATCTTTATAGTGTTTCTTGAATGTAGTGTTCTTCTCTTATGTCACTTTGTAGTGTTTCATTTCCTTTAGTTGTGAAAATTGTTGTTGTCAAACCATTTTGAAAACTTTTTTTATTAGAAGTGTGTTTGGGGAAATTATTGTTCATGTGTAATTTTTGAGAATTTTTGAATCCTTACTACGTGGTTGGAGAAGCTTCAATCACTAGAGCTCTAGTCATAGGCCTCAGAGTGAAGCCGATTTGTAGTCAGGAGGACCCCAATGGTGAAAAAGGGCCTCTATTTAATCTATGTCCTTAGTGTGGCATGGTTTTGGATCTTCCAAGGGTGATTAGTTTTTGGAAATGTGATGGTCATAGTTTTGATGCTATATCAGTTGTTCCCTTCCCTCCCCCCCTCATGGTGGGGGTTTTTGGTCCATGTTGGTTGTTTTCAATTTCGGGTAATCTAATTAGTTCTTATGGTGGGGAGACCCATATTGGGTCTCACATAGTTACATTAGAACTAATTTAGTGTTATCCAAGGCCTTATGGTGGGGAGTCCATTCTGCCCTACCCAGGACAGTATCAGAGTTTCTTTTCATGTGTCATTTGGTGGAGGGTGGTCTTCTGTGGAACCACCTAATCCTATATTCTTTTTATTCAGCAAACATTGGGATTAGAGAACACCCAATGGTACCATTGGACTATGATTATAGTAATAAGTGTCACATATGGTTTGAGTTCTTTTATTCCCTAGTTGATGTGTATGGTTTGGGTTGTGTTAAGTGGTGGTTAAGGATGAGTTGTGTGTCATGGATTTTTGGTGTCTATTTTTAGCAATTAACAAGGGGTGCTAAAACTTTTTAAGGTGGGTGTCAATTAAGAAATTCATCTTTGTGCATAGATCATGTTCTGGATTTCAAGGGCCGAAAAGTGTTATTTTGTGGAGAATTATCACACCCTGAACTACATAATTACTTTATTTAATTATTTATTTGGCTTTTAATTTTTTTTTTTGTGGAGGTTTGGGTTAAATTCAAAACAGAACTTTTAAGTTATGTTAAAATGTGCATGTTTTTTAAATGTCATCATTAGACGTTTAGGAGGAACGCATCTTTGACACACCGAGTAGCTTCGCTCAAGAAATGACATGATCCGACTGTCTTTCAAAAATTAAAATGAATATATATGGTAATTTATTGGTTCTTTTATAATTTTTAATTTTAATAACAAAATTATATTATTTTTATTTTAGGTGAAAATCTAAAATTGTTTATTTTACCCTTATTATTATTATTATTGTTGTTGTTGTTTTTTTTGTTTTTGTTATTATTATTATTATTATTATTATAATGGTTTTATTATTATTTCTATTTTTATCCAATCAACCCTTCTCCCCCCTAACAATGGTTGAACGTCGACCTCCTCCGCCACCCAGCCATTTTTTTCCCTGGCTAGCACACCTGCGCTCTAACCTCCTTCAACTGGAGACCTCTTTGGTGGAACTACCCTCTGACACATCCTCCATCCGGTGTGCACCCCCCTGACATGCACCAATTTCCCTTCATCTGTCCATAGAGACACCCCCCTTCCACTCCACCAAGCTCCACCTCAACGTTTATCAGGCATCTCATCAAGCTGGCCCATCTCTGGTGTAGCTCCCAGCCGCAACACCTCCCATACAACCGACCCAACGACCGACGTGACTTCTCCTAGCCGACCCCCTCTATAATCATCCCTCAATACCGCATGGATCCTTCCCTTACTAACACACCCTATTCCGGCATTCCTCCCTCTGGAGACCTGTCCTGCCTGTGCAAATCCTCCAGCGCACTACCTCACCAGCGTGGTCATCCTATAGTGGAGGTTCCCCCTCAGGTATTGATGTTCTTCATACTTTTCGTTTAAGGTTTTTATACAGTCAGGTTTTGAATTCTTATGGTTAAATTCCTAAAATCATGGGTCCAATTGGATGATTACAGTTTTTTGTTGTCCCAAAAATGTGAAGTTGAGGTGTGAACGAATATTTACACCGGTTTCATGAGGTTTTTCATCATTTTTGGTAGGTTTACCATTTCACATTCACTTTTTGTATAATATTCATCTGTTTCATGATTTTCCCCCCTTTTATAGGATAATTATATATATGTGATCCTTATATTATTTTATTATGGCATTCATATGTGTTTTTGTTCTTTTTTGTTATAATTGGTAGTGCCTTGTTAAAAGGGAGTACCCTGCTTGCTTCAGAGATGGTATTATTAGCTTTCATACGCAGTATTCATTATTTAATAAGTTGTTCAATTACTTGAACATGTATATAAATTGTTATGTATTATGAAACAAATTGTTTTATTAATTGTTTCATGCCTTGAGTTTTTATAAAATGTCCCTTGATCCATATATGTAGTTTGAAATTTTTGGGTGGCAGGTCTTGAATTATATGAATGGATTCATAATGATTTTTATATGTCACATTTATGTAATAGAAATGAGTTTTTTAAGGTGTAAACTCAAATGAATTGTTTTTCAATGTTTTATTAAGTGTTTATTAAATACATGATTAGCTGGTATAAATGTATTCTGAATTTAAATTGGTGGTTAGTTTTTCATTAAAGGGTTTCATATGGACTTTTGGGTTGAAGGTTATTTTTCTAAAAATAAATTGGTTGGATTTTATGTGTTCACTTTTATTATATTCCTTGAGTGTATTTTGTAAATCAAGTATGTGATTTATAAAATATGTGAATGGTGTGAGGTGTGTTTCTAATTGTTTTTTTGTTGTGTGTTGGACCCCTATTGTGACGCTTAAGGTATTTTTACTTTATTGTTGATCCTTTCTCAGTTTATAATTGTGGGTTTGTATTTTGTGAGTCTCTGGTAATTAATTTTGAGTTCCTGGTATTTTATTACATGTGAGATAATCTTTGTGTGGTATTTCTGAGTCTCTGATCTTTATTGTAGTGGGTCTTGAATGTCTTCAAGGGTGCAGATGCATATTTTTAGGTATATATATAAATATACATATATATATATATCATCTATGTATGTATTCCATCGTGGAGTGGGGAATACGTGCATTTGATTATGGATATATATATATATATATATAAGTATGTGCATGCAAGTAGGTAGCATCATCTCCTGGTTAGAAAGCGTCAGGTGGTGGAATGTTCATCTTGGTTCTCCTTTGTGGAGGGTCCCCCACTACACTCACCCATAAATTTAGAATGTATTAAATGGTTGATATTTCATTTATTCTTGATAAATGAGAAATATTAATAGATAATTATTTGTGGAATAAATATTTGATGTAAACATAGCTGTTTATTTTATGTACGACACCTGAATTATTTTCATGATGAATTGATGCGCAATAATGAGAGAATACCCATTTGTCCATTGAAGATAATTCACGAACTTTCAAATTTGGTTCTACTTTGATTCCAAATTTTCTCTTCTGACAAGTGAACAAATGTTTGGTTTCCCTTGAAAATGATGTTTTTCATTAATAATGGTTAAGGCTTGTTTGGCACTTTATTAAAAAAATTATTTTGAAAACCCTTTTTAGAGTGACTCGGGGGTGACCATGTTGGGCACCTAAATTTTTTGGGTTGTTGTGTGTGATTTTTGTGCTTTGGAATCAGTTTCTTTTTTCACATTTTTTACTCACCCCCTTTTATTACATGTGTTGAAATGGGAACCTGGCCTGGAAAGTGAATCTTATAAGAATGATTTCTGCACTAGTTTTGAATACATAATGGATAGTGGCCCTTAGTAGGAATATTGCTCTGCCAGGGGATTGGGCCCCTTGGTTAGGCTAGGTAGGGAAACATTGAGAGTTTTGGAGTTATGACCTCATCGAGAGTAGACATGCCTTCAGGATGATTCACATGTATAGTACGTTCTGGATTGTTCACAAGCTCCTAGGTTGGACCCATGTTTTCCTTAGTTCTTATTTGTATGTGGTAGATGATTGAGGGACCTATTTTAGTTGTCGGTCCCCATTTACTACTTTTCCATTTCCCTTATTGTGTGAGGTGTGGTTTGTGTGGTTTAATTCTTGACTAACAACTAAATTTTTAGATTTTAAATGGTTCACAAAAATGTTTTAAAATTTAATACACCTTATCCCTTCAAACATTAGACATGTTTTTTTAAATTCAAAAGGCAAATGGAATGTCACTTGTTTTAGAAATGAACTTGTGTGTAGAAACCCGTATTTAATATAATTTACTTCAAACATGGAATTGATAAATTATTTATTTAAAGGTAGTTTTTTGGGAATTATTTTTTTGGTACACCTACTATGTTTGAATACTTTTTCTTATAGTGTTTTCTTGTTTATAGTTTCTCCTATAGGTTCTAGCTCTATTTTGGATTGCCTTGAGTGAAGTTTTGTTTGGATGTTGGATAGTGACTCTTAGGCTCAAATTGAGTTTTGGTCGTAGTCAGGTTAGTATGTGTTGTTTTCCATTCATTCTCTTTTGTGTTGTTCATTTATTTTGAGTTGTTCTATTTTATTTATGATTTTTAGTTCATATTTATTGGGAGAAATTATCCCTCTGTTGTTCTCTATTGATATACTGGCGCTTGGAACCATCCCAGGAGGATCATGAATGCCTCTCATGCCTCGTCGTGGATCGGCTCAGGTGACTGGTCGAGTGTCTACCGAGGTTGGTTTTTGACAAAGTGTGTGTCAGTTTATCTATTACTGAAGCAGAGCACATTGATGTTGCAGAGGCTGATGATTATGGGAATATAAAAGATATCTTATTAGGGTCTATCCCGACTCATCAATTTTCCAATTCAACAGATATTCCATGATGTACATGATGTGTGATCCAAGACCAATGAATTATTTTGATAAAAATTGTGAGACACATCAGAACCAAGAGGATATTTCATGTTAAATTTATAATTAATTTAAATATACAAGAAGAAGAAAATATTTCATCTTTGAGATATTTTGTTATTGAATATGTTGATCATCCAAAACACTTTCAGTATACCATCGTTGTTCTTATATTATCCTTGTGTAGAGTCCCTCTCTAGGTGATCAACATGTGATCTATTGATCTCCAAACAACATTGATGGATTTTTTGGTACTAGAATAGTGGATCCATCACCTAATGGTGTTTTACTTGATCACTAAAATGTTTATCCGAGTCCTAATGGACCATACTCACATTCTCTTTCTAGATAAGATAGATGAGGGATTAGAAAAAATTATGATTGACATAAGAAAATCTAGTGCAGCCTTTGGTCTTGAGAGAGAGGGGTCAATATTTGGTTGTTCATAAGGAATATACATTTTATTAACTCTATCACATTGGACTTTAAAATGTATTAATATAGTTTTTGGTAGGGATAAATATTATTAAATAGAACATAGGCCCTTAAAAATATATTAAACCATTATATGACCTAATGTCACGTAATAATAATAATAATATTATTTTCTCATGTCGTTAACTTTTTGGTGCAATGATAAATTTTATTTTACCTCTTGGAAATAATTATTTATTATCAAACCATGTATTGGTGCATGAATATTCACCATTATTTATCAAATATCTGATGAAATATTAGATTATATATTTATTCATAAAAATTAAATAAATATTAAATATATGAATAATTAAAATGGTACATTGTGAATAACTATTTATTTAACTTATGAAATCAACAAATCCTAAATAAATTTTTTCCTCGAACATGAGACTAATATTTAGCCTAATAAAAAAATTCAAATATAATTTAATAGATATAAATGGAAATACAAAGTATTTTACCCTAAAATATTATTCTTAGTTGGGATTAGTATGGATTTCCTAAAGTCTAAGATTATTTTCATGCAATGGATGAAGGAAGACATTTGGATAAGTTGATGTAAAATCATCAACAACCCCATATGAACGTGGAATGTATAATATAATATTTTTATATCAATATGACATCAAGAAGTTCTCATACATGTGGATTCAACCTTAGTACTTGATATATCATTATTTGATTATCTATCATGTAATTTTTTACATCATTATAGAAATGTATATTTTTTCTTCTCTATTTCAATCAAAGGATCAAGATATTAACTCCCATAATTGGAAGGGATAAATCATTCATTGAACTATTTGTTAATAAAATTCCAATCATGATGTACCCATTGCGTCCCACATATAAAGAACTTAGTTCATCATAGATTACATTAATACATCCATGTATGCGAGTGACAATATGTATTTGTAATATTATTAATCTATACGGAAAATTAAACATGATTGAAGATAGGAATATAAGATGAAATGAAAACATGGATAATTATTATTATTGGTTCTTTATAATAATATCCCATCATAGATCACTAAGTGTGCACTTAATGATATCATGACTTATCCTGTTATAAGAATACACACCTAAAATTTGAAAAAATATGTGCCCCATCACATTTCTCCATGCAGACCATATGATAAATATTTAAAAGATGCCATCATAGAATCTCATGGTTCTCATTATAGAAATGAATTTATATGACCTCTTTTGATGTGATAGATACTCTAGGAAATTAACACATTAAATGAACGGATAATAATAATAAATATGTGATTATAAATATATTTAATATTCACCTCTTTTAATATCTTTGGTTATATTAAGTAAAAAAATGTTAGTACTAACAGACCAACAAGGCGTAGATCCAACTATTAAATATAGATAGATTTGTAGCTATAAAATAATGTTCAAATTTCTAATAATATAGAGATTTTTTTATGGGATCTACAAAGTTTCATTTTATGGAAATTCTTCTCACTAAAACTTCATCTCTTTGAGAAAATCCCTCAATAGGTGATAATTTTAGAGTATTCCCTTTATCCAATAATGTGACCTTGGTTTGTGGAAAGATCAAATGATGCACTACTATGATGGTTAACAATGATATAGATTTTAATTCTAGGTTACATATCCAACTATTACATGAAATTTTGTATATATTCTACATCATTGGTTGCATCATAAGTCTCAATATACTGTGACTACACTATAGAATAAGTAACCAATTCGTTATTTGTCTTCTTCTAGTTCACGACTCCAATATTAATGAGGAAGACATATCCCTACTATAAATTTAGATAATCTTGATCAATTATTAAACTATTATCTTGTTATTATAGGAGTATTTATCCCCATATTCTCTATAAATAATGAACATTTTCATAGTTCACCTTGGATAAATAAGGATAGCTTTGTGCATCCATCCAATGACTGTCTCTTAGATATGACTACTATTATTAAGCCATAAGAATTGTCTATCTTGGTACACATCATGGAATAAATAATGGACCTCATGGATAAAGCATATGCAATAATTATCATTCATTTTCAATATTCATGTGTCTTTGGACACATATTCTATGAAAGATAATTACAGTGTGACATAGGAAACAATCCCTTATTGGATTATTTCATTCTATATCTCCTTAATATATTGTCATTGTATTTACCCTAGATTGGACCAAGAAATATAATTGCTAAATCATGATAGATATTGGTCCCAAAAATATATACTACTTCACCTAATTCATTCATTGATATTTAGGTATTTAACAACATCTTCATTGTTTATAAGAATGGTATCTTGTTTCTAATATGTAAAATTCCATTGACTTATAAAATTTTAAAAATGAATGGACTCCCACTAAAAAATTTATAGACACAAGGATCTCATATATTTCTTACAAAAATATATTCCATTTTGAATTCATTTAAATGAATGTTTTATGAACAAGATGCTTTATTTAATCCATATATGAATATCTGTAAATTTTTTACATTATTTGCATTACCTTGAGTCATAAAACCTTTTATTTGTGTCATATATACATCTTACAAAAGGTTCATATTAAGGAAGGTCGTTTTGACATGCATCTTCCAAACCTCATAGTCATGGTATTTTAAAATGGGATGTAGAATTATGATATATTTAAGTATAGTGACTCATGAAAATGTTTCATCATAGTCTATTCCTTGATATTTTCTGTACATTTTTTATACCAATCATTTTGTATAGGTACTTAATTGATTAATCATTGCTATTTTCTTATTGAATACCCATTTTGGAAAAAATTTCATTAAATTAATGAGAAGATCCATCAAACCCGTCATTGGTTATAGTACATGGAATTTATTTCAAAATTTATTGTTTCATTCCATTTAGTGGTATATGGTCTACATACTATATAAATTTAATCTAAATGATCATTATTATCAACTAATAAAAATCAATAATCCTTATTGACTATAATACCACTAATTTCAAGTTTTCTAACAACACTTGTACTCATATGCATTAATTGTGTCCCTTTAATAGTTTCTTCTCTGTGGAATTGTAGAACTTGTTCAGGTACCAACTTATGGGTATCCTAAATTTGAATTTCATTGATTTCCATCTCACTCCCACTATCTATATTATATATTTGATCCACCTCAAAGTATGTGGAATACCTTTCCACATTTACTTTTTAATATAAGGGTATGTATAGATAATATCCCCTTATTTCATTAGGGTATCCTATAATAATACAATTTGGGCCTTGAGGTGTATTTTTGTTACATGATGTGTCATTAAAACACTTTGAATTCCCACACATGTATATTCGAAAACAATGGTTTATTTCCTCTCCCAAATTTTTATGGCTTACTATTTACCCCTTTATTTGGTACTTGGTTTAGTATGTTCCACGCTATCTATAATGTATATCCATAAAATTACATCGGAAGATTTTAGTAGATTATAATTTACATCACCATATACCAAAAGATATGGTTCCTCATTTCACTTAGACCATTCCACTAGGGTATATAAGGTGGAGTGTGTTGGGATAAAATCACATACTCCCATAAAAATTCAATGAAGTATTAATTAATATATCTACCTCTATGGTATGAGATGAGATTCTTAATCTTCTTACAAAGATAGTTACCAACATCATTCTTAAATTCATTTAATATCTTAAAGGATTATGACATATACTCTATTATGTAAATATACCCATACCTAGTAAAATCATAAGTAAAATTAATAAATTATGATTACCCATCCCTTGTTTTAACTGATATTGGTCCAAAAATATCAGTGTGAACTAACACTATAAGATCAACATCCCTTTTACTTTTTCTATAGAATAGATATTTAGTCACTTTAACATGTAAACTATATTAAAAAAATACCATGTGATTTTATTTAAAATAATTCTAAATGATTATAATGATTAAAATTCGTCAAATATTTCTCATTTACATGGCCTATGTGGTGATTCCATTGTTGGGTGTGGTATGAATAATTCATATAATTTTATTTACCTATTCCCAAAATTTTTTTCTCTTAATATAATATGTAAAGGCCATTATATATGTATTCCATTCAATAAAATATAATTTCTTTATAAATGTGGAGACTTTTATTTTTTAATTAAAATATAAGTCCTTCCATATATAAATTGGACTATAAATATATTTTTCGGTAATTCCCATCATATAGTAATCATTATTAAGAAACAATATCATTATTGTCAATAATATAATATAGTATCCCGAATTGGATACTTCATTCCACTTATTCTCGGTAATGGTAGAAGACCACTTAGACTTATGTTCCATATCACCCAGATGTATTATGGTTAGGATATCTAGGAGTGACTTCTCTATATAGAACATGTTGATATTAATAATAAAGTTATAGAAGCTCTGAGGAAGTGGGGATATAATTATATCAGTGAACAATTCATTTGGTAGTTTAAACCCAATAATTTATAGGAACCCAATATAGATGATCATTTTGACTATGTGAGGTCGAGACAGTGTACCTTCTAAAAATTTTCAAGTGAATATTTTGTTGGAGATATCAAACCAATCTTATAATTATATCTCCTAACAAATATCAATAGGATTCTTAAGTATTGAATATGCATATTTGGGCTGATGAGATTTTTGTTGTTCATTAGGCATAAAATGTAACATTAAACATTGTACATATTTTTTATCACCAAAGTGTTTATTGTAGATAAGTAATAATTCATCACTCACCCTTATAGTGGGAGGATTATGAATTTGGAACTCTAACACATACAAATTCAACTCCTAGAATAGTATATTGTGAAATATCTTGTACCATTTCAAGATGTTTTTTTGAGACACAACATTTTCATTATCATAGATTGTTCATTTTGGTAGAGTTGTAGTTTCTGAACCTTTCATTAAATTATAAACCAATTTAGAGGAGATTATTATTACTTTTTCTGATTACCAAAAGTGAGATGTAAAAAATTTAATTATATGTAATACATTTTCTATCATGTCCCAATGTCCCTCACTATTTTCATAGGAATATATAGTTTCATAGAAATTCTAGTGGAAATGATCCATATACTTCTTCTCACATCCAATGAAAGGTGTTAGTTAATTAAACAATGGTATTTAGGTAGAAATTTTTTTCCAACTATGGGCTTACTGCTCCTTGATACATTAAGTGGACTCCATAATTTGGAAACACTCGATCACATTTCTGGAACACTTTCCACCAAGTTATATCAACTCTATAATGGGTTTCTCTTATTGATTTAAAATGGTTTTGTAATCCTAAATCATTCATAATAAATCCCCAATAAAAGTAACTTCCCCAACAAGGGAAAGACCAACAATTATTTTTATAGTTTCATTCCAAATCAAGTAATTTAAATATAAATATAACTTAATATTATGTTGATTGATTTAATTTATTATGCATAAAAATTTCTTATTTTTTCATTTACATGTATTTTAAATATTATGTGGATTTTACTCAATGATTTAACCATGTTTCTATAAAAAATATGCATAATCCATTTATTTTAATTTCATATATTCATATCATACCATTTATTTATGTGATAATGTTCTTCAGTCCATAAAATAAATATTCTATAAGATATATATAAAACAAATAAATGATCATGATATTTATCTAATAGTTTATTTTTGGCTGATAATTAACTCTCTGAATGATCCTAGGGGAAAACTCCTCGTTTTTATTGTGCTATGATTTACAATATCCCACATTACCAATTATATACTTCCATTATTCGTTTTCCCACAATTTCATCTTGAACCTCCTCTTCCATGACCTTATTCTATGTAATAATAATTCAATTATTAATTTAGCATGGTGTGGTATTACTAACACGATAATAAATATTATTTTACTATCTTAAAAATTAATATTTATCATCAGACCTCAACTTTGTCTACTCATCCTTATTGATATTTATCTAATACTAAAATAAATATTTAATTTAATATTTTTTCATTAAATAAACAAATAAATAATATTATATACCATTTAATTAAATAATTACCCTGAATACTAATATTTATTTAATTTATATGATTAATAAATCATGAATACAATTATTCATTGGAGTTAAGAATAATATGCACTCTAATAATTAAATTAAAATACAATTTTATAGAGATCAAAGGAAACACATAGTGTGTTACCTTCTAGGTTTATTCCTTATTATAATTAGGTGGGACTACCAAAAATTCCATAATATTTTCTAGAAAGGGGTCTAGGAACCCAAGAGGAAGATTTTAATGTATTAATGTTGTTAACCACATATAAGAGAAGACTATGTAATAAAATCCCTTAATTTTGATATATCATCAACTAGGTTGCATAGTTGTTTTGTCAACATCAGTACTTGATATATCATTATATGATTATTGGGTATGAATATGTATAAATCACCATGTATGTGAAATTTATATCAATGGGTCTATTCCAGTAGAAGAACTAATATACTTACTTTTATAAATTGAAGTGAAAATCATTCCCTGACATATCCATTAAAAACATACCGATCATGAAATACCCAATGTATCCTATTTAGACGAAAAATTGTAAATCATGGGTTTCGTTAATATATATTAGTATGCGTTTCATGGAATTTCATAATAATAATCCTAAAATCTAGGAAACATTACATAAAATTGTAAATTACAGTATCTGAGGACCCACAATCATGTGAAAATCATATTGTTGGGTTTCTCCACATAGTTACCCATCTTATAGATAAATAATTGGGAAATTCCTGATATGAAGTTATATAATTATATGATAACTCACTATTGATAGTCAAGAAACTATTTTCTACACCATAGTCCATCATGTAGAGTTTAGGAAAAATATTTAAGAGATGTTATCATAGCATCTCAAGGTTCTCATCATACAGGGGATCATTTATAACCTATTTCATTATGAATGTTACCCTAAAACATTATAAAAATAAATTTATATATAATAGTGATCAATATTTGATAATAAATATTTATTATCTAGTTATTTGAATATATTCATAAACTTAAAGTACAAAATAGCTGGTTCTAGGGAAACAACTCTAATGGAGGCTAGGAATGAGATATTATTGATGACGAATTTTCTCATGGAGTTAGGATTCATACAATAGGAGTAATGTTTTATTTAAAATATTATATTTTCTTTTGAATTAAGAAATAATTAGGTGTATCATTATCAGATGAAGAAAATAGACATTCACACTCATTGGATATGCAAGGCAATGGATCAATAACTGTTATGTCTTGTGAATATAGACAGAAATGATAAAATGATACACATCATAAAAAAGGTTTTATCTTTGAATATTCTGGGCTTATATAGATACTTCGTTAGATTATAGTTTAATGGGTACAATTGAAGATATTTTCTAGATTTCATATTCAATGAATATTTAAGTGCTTGGATTGAATATATTAAATTATCCTAATATTAAATGAATAGATGTCAAGAAGAATAAATTTAGTAAATATTAGAAAAAATTTATTTAATAAATGAAAATAATATCCATGGATATAAATTGAGTCCTTGAGTATCATCCTCCATCATCAAATGAAATCCATAGATCTTCTTTGCAAGATAAGATCCTTGAGTGCTCCTTGTTTGACAAATAAATAGTAGAGTGGGCGGGGATGGTTATTGGTGGTTCTTGTCATCATTATACATGAAATAAAATGTTTTTCTCTACCAATGCTCTTTTGTAGTGAAAATAAAACCACAACATGTTTGTGGAGGACATAATATATTTTCAGTTATCGTATGATATTTGTGTATTCCAAAATTAGACAAAGGAAAATATTAATAGAGAATATGGAATTTTAATAGACCATAAAATATTTTTCATTCTAGTATGATATTTCCTCAAAATGTAATAGAATTTTATACATATAATGATAAATACCAATTGATATATTTTGATCCTTTATGATTTTTGTATGTAAGATATTATATTTTTAGAAATGTTGATAATTTTCCAAATTTTATATTTTTATGTAGAATAAAATTTGAAGATGATTCTACTGGGTAAATTAAGGATTAAAAATATTATGATTAATAAAATTATCATAATATAAGTTCTATTTGATTAGATGGATCTACCATGTCACATGCGAGCATGGAATAATTTAAAAGAAGATATCCAATGAATTTAAAAAGGTTGACTTTTAGGGAATATAATTATGAAATATTTTATCACATGAAGATGGAAACATGTAATGTGTTTAAGGAATTTATTTACCAAGGATCAAAACAATTTTAATGTGAAAAATAAAATAATATTATGTTGACTTATATAAAATGGGGGTCAACAGTTCTGCCAAAGATTATGTAGTTTCCAAAATTCCATTTTGGAAACTGTCAAACACAGAATTTTTTTTGTAGATATAAAATGAATGTAGGATATGAATAATATTTAAGATATAATTTTGAAATATCTTTAACATTATGTGAGATTTTTTTAAGCTTGATACACATAACTATATCGAAGAGAGAAGGAGTTTTAAACTAGGATTCATTTATCAAGAAAAGGAATACATGTTCTTTCAATGTATTTGAATAATGAAGGAAAACCAATGAATTTTTATAACTAAAGTGTGGATAATGTTGGGGGGGAAATGTTTTGAGGAATACATATAGAAACAAGACACAGATTAATACGTCAAAATGCCTATTGATTTGTCATGTTTTTGGAGGAATATATTTTTTCCAGTATTGTAGAAGTAGACAAGAAAATTTCATGTGATATCTTTGACTGGATTATAAATTATAGTGGAGTAGTGTAAAAGTAAATGACTCTCATATTTGACTCTAGACCAAGGATACATAAGGAAACATTGTTTCTTATAATATAAAGGGTTTATGGTTTTATCCTCTTCTATTTATTACAAAAGAATCCATTATTGGGGTGGGACTAACAAATCAAGATAAAGTGTAGGTATTTATGAATGAACCATAAAAATATTTATGTTCTGATCTTTCAAATATGCCTTATATATATTATGTGAGGTTTAAATAACATATTGAGAGAATTTAAACCATAACTTGTTCAAGAATATGTATTCAAATGAATATTAAGACAATTTCAACCATAGTCGTCAAGCCAATATGATCAATGAAATAATAATTATTTATTATTTTGTCTTAATTTTGTATGAACTGCTCTTGGAGAGGTCTTCTTGGTGTCTTCTAGACATGTTTGAATTTTAGATATCTCATTATATTATTGCACATGGTCTATTAATTATTGTTTACAGGAACATAGTTTTGATGGCTCATTTTCATTATGTTGGATTTGTGATGAATGATAGGATGTTATTTCAATGTATTATTCTACACTAATATGAGGGTGTAGTCACCTCAATGTATCACCGTAGAACATCATTTTTTTGTATCCTCTACAAAAGGGGGATGCATGCCTATGGTCAGATGGTTCTTTGGTTTAGATATTGTTTTGTCTATCAAGCCAAGATGCTATATTTATATAATTATTTATAATGTTTTAATAATTATAATGTTCAATATATTAAAATATATAATTATAACTATAGTAATATATGATGATAAATTTACATAATAATATTTTTGGTTAATTAAAATATATATAATAATATATATTTAAAATTTTTTGTGTAAAGATGGGGGGAATGTGTTGGGTCATGAATGGGGGTCTATTAACTCCTTCTTAGGCTAATCATTCAATTGGTTTGACATGATGGCAAGGAAACACCTCACACATGACTGGCCCCCGATATGGCAAGCCTACAAAAACTAATATGGGCTAATAAATGCAACATTCACCCCTCTCTTATAGGTCATTGATGATTTTATCTATTTAATGGAAATGAATCAACCATATGTTATTACCAATGTGTTCCCAAGACCCAAATCCTTTATAAACATTGATTATTAATAAAATTATAAAATTTTATATATACATGATTTTTTTCTTTCCATAATATTTTTTATACTTCTCTATAAACTATTTATACGCTAATGTACTTATATTACGCATTGTATCAAAAGTTCATAATAGTTCCCAGATATTATGAGTAAATTGACATATTATTATAATAATTTTAAAAATATTTCCTAGGGTTCTAATAGATCATACTGACAACACAGATATATTGTATTACTATATGGTTTTGTGGTATAATAATCATTGAGACTAATACTCATGTAGTTTGCACGTGGTGATTTTGAGTACATGTGATCATGAGGACTGGAATACCAATAATAACACCACATGTTTTAGATTTATTTGGTTTCTCATGTGTACGAACATGTGTATTGATTTCAATACTTGAGGTTACTATAAATGTGTACCATTTTCTCTTGTACATTTATTCATGAAAAAAACCATGACAATAAATTCCTGGTGAGTTATCTTGTATTGGGTGCGTATTTAGTTTTTGGGCATTGGATAAATTATCAAGATATAATTTTAGGCTTATGATTTGGGTAAGAGATATCTTGTTGGACCATGTGGACTATGATGGTGACCTTTTTTAAATCTAGTTTGATTGTACAATATTTAAAGTCTATCAAAATATTATTCCTAATATATAAAACATCAAAATTGTAATGACATGAGTGTGCATGATGATTTATGAGCTATCATGATTCAAAGAGATTATATTAAATAGAATGTGTTGGTAGGAGATAATAAGAGTCATGTCATTGCATATCTCTTTAGGGGACATAATGGATTACTAAAATATATTCATGTCCACTGGTTTGGACCCAATTATTTCGAGTTTATAACCTATATGGTTAAAAACATTGTATATAAAAGTTTCCCCTATATGGATGAATATGAGTTTAAGAAGAAATGGGACCCACAAGATGGTTTGTTGGACATCTGTGTGTCATTTTTCAAAAGTAAAAAAATTATATTTTCTATGTTTATAATAATAATTATTGAATTTATTTATCAAGGTATTCAAATGTTTTATAATCATACAAGTTAATACAAGAAAATATATTTTTTAAATTAACATGTCATGTTCGTGGTTCATTAATTTATTTGGTGAGATTATAGGGTGAGTTAATGGCGTATATTTTATCACATAACATGATAATGTGTTAAACCAGATTAATAAAAAAAATTATGACATTTATGAAATGTTCAATTAAGTCATAATTGTGAAATGGTTTCTAATATTATTTTTATTACATTCTAGGGACAAAAGTGAAATTTTGGAAAGTATAACATAGGTATAATACTTAATTTTAGCATCTTGAATAGTTTCATCAATCATTTTCCAGAATTTTAGATCTCTCCCATCCTCTATGTCATGATTAGAATAATAAACCAAAGGAATTAAAGGTTTGGATCATTCTCATATTCTCATACGAGTCTACATTCTTCATGCGATCGAAATGACATTGTAAAGATCATTAATTTCCTACACTATCACATGATAAATGAAGATTTATGATCCTGGACTTGTATTGAATGTATGAATAATCTAGAATACAAATTCCTTAGAATATTTTATTCATGGATCACTCGTAGTGAGAGAATCAAATCAACGACTTCAAAAGAACAATGTACCATTTAGAATTTCATTCATTTTTATTATTCTTAAATAAATTTTATTTTATGTGATAATCAAGAAATTTGATAAATGAGTTTTCTGGATTCAATGTTTTTAACATGAACCTCAACCCCGATATTATGAATTATGTATTTTTCAAGCATCCAATCTGCCTCGGGTTCATTTAATTGTTATCAATGTGAACATGCAA
The DNA here is from genome assembly GCA_963277665.1 of Viscum album. NCBI lineage: Eukaryota > Viridiplantae > Streptophyta > Magnoliopsida > Santalales > Viscaceae > Viscum > Viscum album. The sequence continues at coordinate 194,416,841 of OY728122.1, forward strand.
TTATTTTCATCAAACAATTTATCATTAAATTAAATATGTTATGATTATGAAAGAAGGATTCAATATGTTTCCAAAAACACTCACTGTGTTTTGATTCAATTTCATATATACATGATATGGATGTCTGAAGATTTAGAGGTTTTAGGGGTCTATGTGATAGGATTTCCATGTTAATTTTTCTCCATCATTTAAGGACACAAGTGCTTTGTATTTTCGGTTGGTGAATGAAGAAAGTGTGTTGTGTGTTAGAAAGAAGTATTAGTATCTATTTGGGGTTGTTTCTTTTCCTGATTTCATTATATGTATTCTTAAATTAAAATCCACATATATATATCTATATCTTCAGGTATGTGTATCATTTTATATTTATATCCTTCCAAATGGAAGGATATGATTTATTTAATAAAAACACACAGGATTCCAAGACCATAAATGGGGTGTGGACTTGTTGGCCCCCGCAGATTATGGGGAAGTTAATTGTTTGAAAATAATACTATATAGATATATATTGTCATATATATTATAGTATATATTATATAAAATATATATTAATATATATATATATTCCCATTAACATATGTTCAAATTTAACTTGGGCCAAAATGTTTTTTTCTTACTCCATCCTAAGTGAGTATTAAACCCCATCACATGCCCTGAATTAATATTTGTGGGATCTGGTTTTGGTCAAAATAGACCGAAAAAATGAATAACCAAATAAATTTTTAATTTAATTAACAGATATTTATTAAAAAAATTAGAGATACATGGAAGTATTGATAAATAATTAGGATTATATTATTTCTATTTAATGCATTAAAAATACACTCAAGTTGAATTTCAGAAAATATAATTTTTTATATGAAATAGAATTTCATGTTGACTGACCGTGAGCCTATACTAACCCATATATGATTGGTTATCTATTTATAAAAATTATTTTTTTATTTTATGTTTTTTTAATGTAATACTTATTTTATTTGGAAAATATGTGTATCTTACCTCCCTATATAAATTTATAAGTCCTTCATGCCCAAATATAAAAAATAAAATGTATTTTATCACCCCTATTTAGCCTCTCATTCATGTGAGTATAAATTGTAATGATCATAGAAGGTTGTGGTTAAGTAGTTGGAGTTGAGATCTGGTGTAAACCATAATGGTAAAGTGAATTGTAGTTTTAGGTATTGTAATTCAAGTTAGGTATTAACATAAATAATTTACATAGGGTCTCTTTTAATCCATTATTCACTCTATAGATTAACCAATAATTAACGGATCATGATCACATCATTATTTTTTTATTTTAACATATGCATGGTTTATTGTTTTGGGGATATTTATTTATTACGTACGATCTCATATTATAATAATAACACAGAATGCATAGATAAAATGAACATGTGTAATTAAGGTTTTATATTCAAATAATTTTTAACATGACAGTGAGATCACATGGATCAATCATCTTAAATATAAATTATTTTCTTTTCTGAAATTAAATTTAAAAATCCCTTAGAGAATATTTTATGTCATTAAATTTCTTCAATCACGTGAATTTGGACACAAAATATTGTTTAAGGTGATCATCTGCCCCATTTGAGGGTTCCTCTAATTATCCTAGATTTATTATTATAGTGGTGGGTTGAATTAACTACATTTGGAAGAAAAATATAATTCATAGAATGCTTGTGGAAATTTTAGAGGAAAAATGTTGAGAAATTAAAAGTAATATTTTACAGGATATTAGACACCACTCAACAGATCATGGAGATGGGTTTTAATGATCTAGTCATATCAAAGACCTTCTATAGGCTCTTAGATTAGTGGTTATGAGATTTTTTAGAATCTAAATGGCATTTTAAGGACCATTTACACTAGAATAATCAAATGTCTAGTTATTCCATATCAATAATTTGTGGGCTACTAGGATTTGATAAAATAATTAGAGACATTTCAAATTACTAATTTGAATATTTCTATTGGAAATAAAGATAATGTAATAATCAACTAATTTTACTGTTTATAGGTAAAATGGAAACCTCAAACAACTAAATTTCATTGTGATTAATATTTGATAATGAAAATATCTCGATCTGTCATAACTTACATCAGTTGTAGAAGAGTTATCAAATAGTACTCCATTATGAGAGGAAGATTTATTTTCTTGAATAAAAAATTCTTACTGTGACCTCTAAAAGAGTGAAAAGGGGGATAAATATATATATGAGAATCATATGGATGATAATCTAGATGTTCAATGCTCTATGTATCTATCATCTTCCTATGATTTGAAAAAAAAATAATGGGGACAAAGAATATTCTTAAATGAAAAATTATCTCTAAGAATTATACAAAATATCTAATTAATTGTATAAATTGTGGATAACATAAGGAAAATATATATAACCTCAGGTACTGAAGATGATTTGGTATATTGAGAGAATTTTGTCCCATATGTTTGAATTGATCCAAGAACTAGCAGCTAATATTATTCTTTCCTATTTAACACATAACTTCTAAAATTTTATTATTAATTGTAATATAAATAACATGAATAAGTCACCCCCATATTTTTATTTATTTCACCATGTAGATAATGATATTAATAATTCCATTTCTTCATACCTTATTCTGAATAATATAATGAAAGGTAAGGATAATGTGTCAATGGCTAAGTCTAAGTCAAACACACAAATGAAATTTCTTACAAGAAGCCCGAAATATAGTGGGATAGAAATGACAAGTAGATATTCTATTTTTTGGGTGGAATTAAATTCCACTAGAATTATAATTTTTTATTAGTGAAAAATAATTATGGTGATTATTCTGCTTTAGGTATATAGTTGATTGAATGAGATCTATCTATATATACCAGTTGGATATTAGATACTAGATGTGGATTACCAATTTGTATTCAAATATAAAAACTTTTTATTTAATAATATTTCAAAATATAATGTGTATCTCCGATTATAAAATGTTATAAAAAATAATATTGGAAGATTATCTTCTTACTCTTCCATGTGAAATGGTTCTTGTATAGATTAATTATCATTTTTTTCCAACTATAACTAGAAAAATAATCTCATCGTCGAGTTTAGACACTATGGGATTTAATTTCATGTTTGGAAATAAAAATTGTCTTTTGTATTTATTCAATATATGTTATGTTATATCAAAACATAATAATAGATTATATATATGTGAACTAGAATATTCAATTTCGATAACCAATGAAAAATCATGTGAGAATGAATCATATCACACCGACCTATGGAACTTTGTGCTAGGCCATGTATACAAAAAATGTTAAAGAAAACTACATTAATAACATAATTTGGACTACATTGAGATAAAACCCTTAGATGTATGTCACCATTTTTAATAGGTAAAATGACCAAACCAACATTATGTTGGAAATGAGAATGAGAAATAGAACTACTATAGTAAGTTCATACTGATGTTTATGGTACTTTTCTAATAGATGGACAAGGTGGTTTTTATAACATTATTGATTTTTCATATAGAAATGGTAGATAGGGATATATCTACCTAATGAGGAATAATTCATAATATTTTAGTATGTTTAATGAATATCATAATGAATTAAATTATTGTCTTTGTATGAGTATTAAGAAACCAATCTCAGATCATGGTGGATAATAACTTAATCAATCATTCATTGATAATTTAAAGGATTGTGGGATAATTTCCCAACTAACACTACCAATAAAAACTCAATGGGATGGTGATAGTGAAAGGAGGAGTCATACCATTCATAACATATTCATATCAATGATGAGTCATGAAACTCTAGTATTATTCTATTGTGGATATGCACTATAGACTATGAAAAATAAACAAAAATGAATACCAATTAAAGCAGTAGATGGGATTCCATTTTAGTTTTGGTATGGTTATAAGTCCAGTCTATCACACATATGTGAATGTAAATACAATACTGTTTCATGTTTATACCTTGTGAAAATTAGTAACAAAGAGAACAAGTTAATCTTTATAGGATATATTAAAATATATTATCAATATAACTATTAATGTAGGAGGGTGATTGTGGAATGAAATGATACATTTCTAGAAATGGAGAACATTCCAAATAGAAATAGTATGAGAAAGATTGTCTTATATGAAGTTAATTTATCTATTGCACAAAATTTGGTGTGGGATCAATATCCACAAGATACATCAGGAGAGGAATATGTTCATAAGACACAAGAATTGTGTATGTATAATATAGAGGATGTAGAAATAAAGATATGTAGTTTTATTAGAAATCTGTTATGTGACACCGTACACCTAGAAAATAATGAATGACTAATATAAAATGATGTCATATAAGGAAAGGATTATACTAAATGGTGAAATGATATGAATGTTAAAATGGAGTCTATGTACCATTATTGTGTTTGGATTTTGGTAGACCCACCAGATGATGTAAAACCTATTAGTTGTAATTGGGTAATTAATAAAAAAAATTTACATGGGGAGTCAAATTAGATCCTATAAGGAATGGATATTAGTGAATGGTTTTGAGAAGAGTATGGTAATAAGCTATAAGAAAACCATCTCACTAGTCACAATGTCAAAATACATCAAAATATTACATGTAATAACAACATTACATGATTATGAGTTTTAGAAAATTTATGTTAAAATAGATTTTTGAAATTATATGTTAGTTGATGATGTCTATATAATATTGTATTTAAGGTTTGTTATATCAAATATTTTCAATAAATTATATACGCATCAGATATCCATTTATAGATTTTTGTAGGAATGCCGATCATGGAATGTTTTTATGTGTCTATAAGAGAATTTATTTTAATTGAGAATGAAATATAGACATTTATTTATAAGAAGGTTAGTTGGAATGAAATTGTTTTCTTTGTATTATTTATTAATGAAATATTGTTAATGGGAAATTAAGTTATAGTATTATAATTAGTTAATATTCAGGTAAGTGAATTTTTATTCAGGAAATAGTTAGGTTGTAACACCCTAGGTAAATAAAGAATATGACATTTCATATTTATCTATATTTGTGAATAAAATATTGAAATTACTTTAAAGGGGAAGCTATGCTCGATGGCGTACCCAACACGCAACAACGAGTTTCTTGGGAATCTTACGTTGCACTCTAATAATAAAATAATGGTAGTTAATATGTAGCCATTGTATTGGCAGGAATGGATAGAAATAACTAAAATATTATTATATATGTTCTTAAATATTTTTACATTTATACAATAAAAGATAAAGGCTTAAAATACGGAAAGAATTCAATTTTTGGCGTATATGCCCAAGTTTTCACTAAAGGTTCACTTATCACCTTTTGATGGAGAACCGTCATTAAATATAGTTTTGTTCACTCTTAAACATTCTTTTGGACCAAATAAAACTCTTATTAAGAATCGGGACATCAAAATTTACTTTGTGTATATTTTTGGTATCTTTCTGATAAAGTTCATTTTTTTAATGAATAGTGTAAAATGTTGTATTTTAATTCAAAACCACTTTTTAATATAATTTTTTATATGATTAGATTATATTTTGAATTGGTTTTAATTTGAAATTAGAAAATATTTTTACCATTAAATCCAATAGTGGTCGTTGGAATCAATTTCACTTTGAAATCAGACTTAAACTAGTGTCAATCTTTTGATACTTATTGTTTCATAAAACACGCTATTTGTCATGACAGCGGGAATTAATTATTATATTAATTAATGTGACTTATATGTTTTGAATTTTGTAAAAAGGACTTCATTTTTGAATTCATAATATCAAATATAGATTAGGGTGAATTTTTGGTAATTTTCTGAAAAACTTCAATTTTTGATGAATAGTGAAACCACTAAGTGGTAATCAAGCAAACTGATTTTTCAGTTAAATGAATGTTTACCACTAATGTGTATTGAATTTTGAAAATCCGACAAACATGGTTGTCATTAAGAAGTAAAATGTGGTTCAATGAGATTAAAATAATTTTTTGGTGAATAGTAACTTATTAAGTTTTTAATCGTGATTAGTGGTAATTAGTGTAGTTTAAGGTATAAATAATGCTTTAATGATATGAAATTACCTAGACACATGTCCCAAAGTTATTGGTTGTGTCATGGCCGACCAAGAAAAGCCATGGGTGAACTTGGGGACCCCATGGATCCACTTTGGTTGGGAAATGACATAAATAACATTTTATTTAATGTAAAAGTAAAATTGACACAAACATGATATGTTTTACTAAAACAATTTTTAAGTGGGGTTATACAAGTCATATTTTTGATTATAAATATTCATTGGAATGATAAAAATATTTCCTACATAATATTATTTTTTTTATAATTTTTAGACATTAAATAAATTAAATTATTTATGACATAATAATGATGCAGTGATGATATCATTATTTGACGATTTAAATAAAATGGAAAGATAATGTAAAATATATGAACTGCACATGTAAAAAACTTATTGGATGAGTGTATTTCGAAGACTTATCACCTTATCCACGAATTATATCAATGTGGGACCTTTTAAAACCGAAACACATTTTCAAATAAAGTAATATTTCTTTACTTTCCAAAAGTACCCCTCCTCTCCTCTTATAAAAGGCCCCCACCTCTACCTCATTTAACACACTCCTCAAGCCTTTGGCTCGGCCAAACCCTGCCCATTTACTCTCTCCACATCCCTCTCCTCATCCTAGAGGACTCCCTTTGTGCAGAATCCTTTCAAAGGAAGCCTTTAGGCTTAAATCAAAAGGAGTTACACTTTTAAAGGTAATTCATTCTCTCATGTTCATTTGTTTTATTTTGCTTCTCCAACCCCCTAAACTATTTTTATTTACTTCTTTTGTAACAACACCTGTATCATAAATATACTAGGATTTTGTTATAAGATTTATTCGAGCTACACTCTCACACAACTACATCAAATGGTTAAAGAACATACGGTTTCCGTGGATGGTGAAATTCTACCTCCCGAAACGATGATTGTTCAATACTCATTTAACACCTTCAAAGGTGGCCATTATGGTGTCACTATTTTTATATATGATATATAATATGTTTATGTTTTATTTATGCTTCTGTATTTTTCATTTTTGTCTTACCTTTATGGCTTCCATTATGGGTATACGCGATATCTTCATTTAAGGAAGTGCGGACTACCGCCCCCTCAAAGTGATTTGATTCGTTAAGTACCATATTTGGGATGTATAAAGGATGTAAATATGATATTATATATGATATTATACTGGAATCATAATATACCTTTATATCATTATTATTCCATTCTATAAAATACGAAATAGAAATGAAAGTAGCGTTCATGCGTACGTACGGCTTACCGTCTCCATGAACGGTGCATTTCATTTCTTACCTCTAAATGATTATGTAATGTTATAAATGCATGTATGTACTGGATATATATGACATATATGATATCAAAATAATGAATACAATTTTGGATATAATAAACATTTGGCCACACGAACAACATGTAATTGTAAGAAGACCACTTTCGACTTAAGAACCAAATATCGGCAAAACAAATATTATTAACTTAAATGATTACATAATGTTTGTGACGTGGTAATAAGTGGTATAAAAGTAACAATGAACTTGAAAAAGGGTTCATAAGGAATTATAAATTAACTCAAGTTTATTATTCAGGAGATTAAAGAACGATCGAGTCAAGTCGGACCCGAGGTAAGGGATCCTACTCCTCTCTTTCTTTTTAAGTATACACTTTTATGTCATTCCTTTTAAAGCTCATCTTTCTTGTTATTGGGATGATCTTTTATATTAAATTTACTGTAATTTTTATGTTCATGTGATGAGAGACCCTATTCTCTCTCATCAATCCATTTTGGGAGTTTTGAGTGGCGTCGTTAGGCTGCCGAACTTTCGTAAGAGATCTAACCTCTCTCTTTCTTTTTAAGTACTCTCCTTTGTGTCACTTCATCTAAGCTCCTATTTGTTATGTTGGGGGATTTTCTTTTATATTCCTTTTTCTGTAAATTCTATTGTAATATTATGGGATACTCTATTTGATCTCATCAATCCATTTTGGAAGTTTTAAGTGGTGCCATTAGGCTGCTGAGTTTTCGTAAGGGATTTTTCATCTCACTTTTATTCTCGTGAGACTTATGCTACATTTGCCACAAATTCCATTGAGTGGTGTATGTACTGCCCATTATTCTACTCTTTGTGTAATATACATTCATTTATGAGAATTTACATCAATGATCTATTGTTCTTCTTTCATGGGGTGTATGTTTTGAAAGATACCCAAGTCGGTAAGGGAACCTTTCACCCTCCTCTTTTTTTAAAAGACTTCTTTTGTTGGGTCTTTTAATTTACATATTGTTATGTTGGGATATGTTCTCATATATCCTTATTGATTTAAATTTGATGTCCAAGTGATGAGATACACTTTTTATCTCTCATCAACTCATTTTGATGTGATGTCGTTAGGCTGTCAAGGGAACTTTTTAACCCAATTTCGATTTCTTTGGGTTCAACATGGAGTCATTGAATATGTCATCCATTGAATATGTGTGAATGTCCTTTTATTGTTTTACACTTAATATCCACTTATATTGGGTGTATTTATATTTGTCACACATATTTTGAGATTGATTTGTCCTTAATTTAAGGATACCTTCTTTATAAGGGATTTCATCACATTTGACATTTCTATTGAGGGTTCATTGTTGTTATGCACCAATTCACTCTTATATGGTGTATATACTATCCTTTGGAGTATTATATCATGAATCCTTTTATTCTCATGATATTATAAAGTTCTTACTAAATGTTATTCCTCAATTATTGTATTCAAGTGTCTCTAATTTTGGTAAAACCCCTTTTACCAGAATATCGTTTTAAATGTTTTAATTATTTGTTCTTATTAATACCCATGTTTTCAAAATGGTTTTAAGGATTTATTTATGTGGATACTAATGGTTTAAAATGTTAAAAGCTTCAAGGTGGTATGGGACACTTTTATTCAAAAATCTCTTTATTAGATGTTTTAAATGGTTTTGGAAATGGTTTCTTTTTGAATGGATTCATTATTTCAATATCCTAAAATGTTATATTGTGATTGAAATGTGGAAATGTTATGTTTCCTTTATTCATGTTTTATGTGATACGATTATGTTATGGTTCTTGGGCATTGTTATGAAGAACGGGTGGTTCCGTGATAAACTAAGGGCGGGTGAGCCCGATATAGCTCTCCAATGCATTGGGTAACGTGAAGGAGTGAAATGTTAAGGTTTCTCCGAAGAGATTTAGGGAATATACTGTGATGGGTATTCCAAACGTAACCAAGAGGGTTACTCCCTACATAAGAATGTTATGAATGCCTCAAGTTACCTTTATGTCTTATGATTTCTATGATTTATTCATGGTTTGATGAGGTATGTTAAAGTGCCTTTGTTTTATTGGTAAAGTATGATTTCATTCTTATGTATATATGAACTCGTGTTTCCTTTCCATATTTTTATAACTCTTACTGAGCTTTTTATGCTCATTCCAAGTTTTTGAAATGTTTTTCACAGTTCAAGGGAAAGGTACATGATGTGATGATAGTGTCAAGTATGTGTCAAGAAAGAATCCATGTTATATTTTAATTATGTTCCCGTTGATGGGAAGAATGAATACTGTCTTTTATGTAACCACTTTGTTTAAATGTGGAATGTAATGCAAGTTTCATGATCTAATTCTCTAAAACTCTAAACCTGAAAAGATCCTTAATGTGTAATATTGTAATAACTCAAGATTAAGTAAGGTTTAAGGCTGGGGCCTTATAGTTGGTATCAAAGGTCAGTTTAGATAACTTTAGAGGTTAGGGTATTCTTTAAGCATAATTGACAATTACCATAATGGTTAGGATTTCAGAAAGAGTCTTAGTTTTAGATAAAGTGAATGAGTAAGTATATATTATTGTCTATCTTACTCATTAGTACATGATGGTTTTGTTGATATATTCACACTGACATTTCTATTTTTAGTGAATGGATGGATCTAGCAGGCACCAAAGAGACAACAAGTTTGAAGGAAACTGTGGTGGTTCTCTGATTAAGATACTAGATAAAATGAAGGATTCAATGAGGAAACTCATTGTTGTTCTAAACCAAATATCAAGGAGTCATGATCAACCACTTAAACCTTGGTGAGTTCTCTAATGCATCAGGTACGAGATGGCCAATTCGATGTGGAAATTCAGGTAATAATTATTAAGGTAACCATTAGGGTTTATATGATACTTAATTTTTAGGTAATTATGGGTTACTCTATGATATGATGGAAAATGAAAGGAATGAGATAAACTTGAGGTTAAAATATGTTATGATTATTCTTGAAGATTTTATCTCATTTTGGGGAATGTTTTAAGAATTATATAGTTTTGGAAAAGGACAACACGCAGACCGTGTGACATCCCGTCGCGTCGGACAAAGCTGCGGGAATCGAACCCATAACCAATGTGCGAATGGTATTTATCGCCTACCACTGGACTACGTGAAGTCCCTGGTTAGTTTGATTGATTCATTCTAGTTATATGATTTTATGAATTAAGAGTAAGTTGATTTTGGGTTATTTTTGAAAATGATTAACCTATCATGGAGGATATGTGATTAGGTTAATTACTTTTCAAAACGAGACTTTAGGAGAAACTGATATTGTTGGGAGATAAATGTTACGATTTATCTTGGAAGACTATGCGACTAAATCATTCAAATATTTGGGTTTCAATCTTATATTGGTTTACTTTGAAGAATTTTATGGACAAATTTATTATAGAATGGTCCTCGTTAAACTTTGGGTTTTGTTGGACAAATTTTGGAGATTAAGAATAGATTTTCTTTTTATAAAGGGTTATCCTTTTCTGGATTATCTGATCTTGTACTAGCCTTTTTGGTCTTGGATTTGGTTAAAGTCTAAAGACATGGGAAGTATATAGTTCTATTTTTTGGATTAGGTGATTCTCTAGGAGTTGATTATAGTACTCTTAATGTGAACAAGTCTTCCTAAATACTCATCTTTTGGAGAAAATATGAGTTTGTGTAAGGAATCTAATAAAGGTTGAAAGTCAATATGATAATTGATTATGTTTCCTTATGAATAAATTCCTCAATAAAAAGTAACTTAAAACAAAAATTTTGTCTATTAACTTTTCCTACTGGGGAATCAAAGACCGTTTAACCCATCACAAGTTTGTGATTTTCTCGTGGTTAACTTTCTCCAAAACATGTTTTCTATCACTCTCCATCAGAACATGACCCTTTGTTTTTTCCTCCATGTCCATATTTTCATACTTGGAATCCTAGTATGGGTTAACTCGGGTGACCTTTGTACTTATCTTTCTTTATTTTAAAGTGTTTGTTTTACCGACTTTTGTTCCGATGTCAGACGTTCAAGGATGTTTCCAAGCGCAATTTTAAAATTGCGAGGACGCAATTCCCAAAAGGGGGGAAGGATGTAACACCCCAGGTAAATAAAGAATATGACATTTAATATTTATCTATATTTGTGAATAAAATATTGAAATGACTTTAAAGGGGAAGCTATGCTCGATGGCGTACCCAACACGCAACAACGAGTTTCTTGGGAATCTTACGTTGCACTCTAATAATAAAATAATGGTAGTTAATACGTAGCCGTTGTATTGGCGGGAATGGATAGAAATAACTAAAATATGATTATATATGTTCTTAAATATTTTTACATTTATACAATAAATGATAAAGGCTTAAAATACGGAAAGAATTCAATTTTTGGCGTATATTCCCTAGTTTTCACTAAAGGTTCACTTATCACCTTTTGATGGAGAACCGTCATTAAATATAGTTTTGTTCACTCTTAAAAATTCTTTTGGACCAAATAAAACTCTTTTTAAGAATCGGGACATCAAAATTTACTTTGTGTAAATTTTTGGTATCTTTCTGATAAAGTTCATTTTTTTAATGAATAGTGTAAAATGTTGTATTTTAATTCAAAACCACTTTTTAATCTAATTTATTTATATGATTAGATTATATTTTGAATTTGTTTTAAAGTGAAATTAGAAAATATTTTTACCATTAAATCCAATAGTGGTCGTTGGAATCAATTTCACTTTGAAATCAGACTTAAACTAGTGTCAATCTTTTGATACTTATTGTTTCATAAAACACGCTATTTGTCATGACCGCGGGAATTAATTATTAAATTAATTAATGTGACTTATATGTTTTGAATTTTGTAAAAAGGACTTCATTTTTGAATTCAGAATATCAAATATAGCTTAGGGTGAATATTTGGTAATTTTCTGAAAAACTTAATTTTTTGATGAATAGTGAAACCACTAAGTGGTAATCAAGCAAACTGATTTTTCAGTTAAATGAAAGTTTACCACTAATGTGTATTGAATTTTGAAAATCCGACATACATGGTTGTCATTAAGAAGTAAAATGTGGTTCAATGAGATTAAAATAATTTTTTGGTGAATAGTAACTTATTAAGTTTTTAATCGCGATTAGTGGTAATTAGTGTAGTTTATGGTATAAATAATGCTTTAATGGTATGAAATGACCTAGACACATGTCCCAACCTTATTGGTTGTGTCATTGCCGACCAAGACAAGCCATGGGTCAACTTGGGGACCCCATGGATCCACTTTGGTTGGGAAATGACATAAATAACATTTTATTTAATGTGAAAGTAAAATTGACGCAAACATGATATGTTTTACTAAAACAATTTTTTAGTGGGGTTATACAAGTCATCTTTTTGATTATAAATATTCATTGGAAAGATAAAAAGATTTCCTACATAATAGTATTTTTTTTTATAATTTTTATACATTTAATAAATTAAATTATTTATGACATAATAATGATGCAGCGATGATATCATTATTTGACGATTTAAATAAAATGGAAAGATAATGTAAAATATATGAACTACACATGTAAAAAACTTATTGGATGATTGTATTTCGAAGCCTTATCACCTTATACACTAATTATATCAATGTGGGACCTTTTAAAACCGAAACACATTTTCAAATAAAGTAATATTTCTTTACATTCCAAAAGTACCCCTCCTCTCCTCTTATAAAAGGCCCCCACCTCTACCTCATTTAACACACTCCTCAAGCCTTTGGCTCGGACAAACCCTTCCCATTTACTCTCTCCAAATCCCTCTCCTAGTCCTAGAGGACTCCCTTTGGGCAGAATCCTTTCAAAAGAAGCCTTTAGGCTTAAATAAAAAGGAGTTACACTTTTAAAGGTAATTCATTCTCTCATGTTCATTTGTTTTATTTTGTTTCTCCAACCCCCTAACCTCTTTTTATTTACTTCTTCTGTAACAACACCAGTATCCTAAATATACTAGGATGTTGTTATAAGATTTATTCGAGCTACACTCTCACACAACTACATCAAATGGTGAAAGAACATACGGTTTCCCTGGATGGTGAAAATCTGCCTCCCGAAACGATGATTGTTCAATACTCATTTAACACCTTGAAAGGTGGACATTATGATGTCACTATTTTTATATATGATATATAATATGTTTATGTTTTATTTATGCTTCTGTATTTTTCATTTTTGTCTTACCTTTATGGCTTCCATTATGGGTATACGCGATATCTTCATTTAAGGAAGTGCGGACTACAGCCCCCTCAAAGTGATTTGATTCGTTAAATACCATATGTGGGATGTATAAAGGATTGAAATATGATATTATATATGATATTATACTGGAATTATAATATACCTTTATATAATTATTATTCCATTCTATAAAATACGAAATAGAAATGAAAGTAGCGTTCATGCGTACGTACGGCTTACCGTCTCCATGAACGGTGCATTTCATTTCTTACCTCTAAATGATTATGTAATGTTATAAATTCATGCATGTACTGGATATATATGACATATATGATATCTACATAATGAATACAATTCTGGATATAATAAACATTTTTCCACATGAACAACATGTAATTGTAAGAAGACCACTTTCGACTTAAGAACCAAATATCGGCAAAACAAATATTATTAACTTAAATGATTACATAATTTTTGTGACATGGTAATAAGTGGTATAAAAGTAATAATGAACTTGAAAAAGGGTTCTTAAGGAATTAGAAATTAACTCAAGTTTATTATTCAGGATATTAAAGAACGATCGAGTCCAGTCGGACCCGAGGTAAGGGATCCTACTCCTCTCTTTCTTTTTAAGTATACACTTTTATGTCATTCCTTTTAAAGCTCATCTTTCTTGTTATTAGGATGATCTTTTATATTACATTTACTGTAATTTTTGTGTTCATGTGATGAGAGACCCTATTCTCTCTCATCAATCCATTTTGGGAGTTTTGAGTGGCGACGTTAGGCTGCCGAACTTTCGTAAGAGATCTAACCTCTCTCTTTCTTTTTAAGTACTCTCCTTTGTGTCACTTCTTCTAAGCTCCTATTTGTTATGTTGGGGGATTTTATTTTATATTCATCTTTCTGTAAATTATATTGTAATATGATGGGATACTCTATTTGATCTCATCAATCCATTTTGGAAGTTTTAAGTGGTGCAGTTAGGCTGCTCAGTTTTCGTAAGGGATTTTTCATCTCACTTTTATTCTTGTGAGATTTATGCTACATTTGCCACAAATTCCATTGAGTGGTGTATGTACTGCCCATTATTCTACTCTTTGTGTAATATAAATTCATTTATGAGTATTTACATCAATGATCTATTGTCCTTCTTTCATGGGGTGTATGTTTTGAAAGATACCCAAGTCGGTAAGGGAACCTTTCACCATCCTCTTTTTTTAAAAGACTTCTTTTGTTGGGTCTTTTAATTTACATATTGTTATGTTGGGATATGTTCTCATATATACTTATTGATGTAAATTTGATGTCCAAGTGATGAGATACACTTTTTATCTCTCATCAACTCATTTTGATGTGATGTCGTTAGGCTGTCAAGGGAACTTTTTAACCCAATTTCGATTTCTTTGGGTTCAACATGTAGTCATTGAATATGTCATCCATTGAATATGTGTGAATGACCTTTTATTGTTTTACACTTAATATCCACTTATATTGGGTGTATTTATATTTGTCACACATATTTTGAGATTGATTTTTCCTTAATTTAAGGATACCTTCTTTATAATGGATTTCATCACATTTGACATTTCTATTGAGGGTTCATTGTTGTTATGCACCAATTCACTCTTATATGGTGTATATACTGTCCTTTCGAGTATTATATCATGAATCCTTTTATTCTCATGATATTATAAAGTTCTGACTAAATGTTATTCCTCAATTATTGTATTCAAGTGTCTCTAATTTTGGTAAACCCCCTTTTACCAGAATATCGTTTTAAATGTTTTAATTATTTGTTCTTATTAATATCCATGTTTTCAAAATGGTTTTAAGGATTTATTTATATGGATATTAATGGTTTAAAATGTTAAAAGCTTCAAGGTGGTATGGGACACTTTGATTCAAAAATCTCTTTATTAGAAGTTTTAAATGGTTTTGGAAATGGTTTCTTTTTGAATGGATTCATTATTTCAATATCCTAAAATGTTATATTGTGATTGAAATGTGGAAATGTTATGTTTCCTTTATTCATGTTTTATGTGATACGATTATGTTATGGTTCTTGGGCATTGTTATGAAGAACGGGTGGTTCCGTGATAAACTAAGGGCGGGTGAGCCCGATATAGCTCTCCAATGCATTGGGTAACGTGGAGGAGTGAAACGTTAAGGTTTCTCCAAAGAGATTTAGGGAATATACTGTGATGGGTATTCCAAACATAACCAAGAGGGTTACTCCCTACGTAAGAATGTTATGAATGCCTCAAGTTACCTTTATGTCTTATGATTTCTATGATTTATTCATGGTTTGATGAGGTATGTTAAAGTGCCTTTGTTTTATGGGTAAAGTATGATTTCATTCTTATGTATATATGAACTCATGTTTCCTTTCCATATTTTTATAACTATTACTGAGCTTTTTATGCTCATTCCAAGTTTTTGAAATGTTTTTCATAGGTCAAGGGAAAGGTTCATGATGTGATGATAGTGTCAAGGATGTGTCAAGAAAGAATCCGTGTTATATTTTAAATATGTTCCCGTTGATGGGAAGAATGAATACTGTCTTTTATGTAACCACTTTGTTTAAAAGTGGAATGTAATGCAAGTTTCATGATCTAATTCTCTAAAACTCTAAACCTGAAAAGATCCTCAATGAGTAATCTTGTAATAACTCAAGATTAAGTAAGGTTTAAGGCTGGGGCCTTATATAGGTGAAGTTTCAGGTTTTATGGGGATAAATATCATTCATGGTATATATTAGAGGATACATGATTAGTGTGATTCATGCATATATTATATGGAATTTGAAGATTAAACTATATTTATTTCATTGAAAAAAAAATCAATTTTTGGAATTGTTTGACTATTTTTATATTTTATGGTAGGATACATTGAATTTATGAAAAGTAATAAAAATAGGTGAAAATATGAGGTAAAAGACCCATTAAGCTACTTCAATTTTCTCACTATATGACACCTAATTTTATATAATGATCATGGATAAGTTCCATGTAACAAGAATGAATAACCACAGAAAAATGAGGCTTCCAGTATAGAAACTTTACTTCATAAGATGTGTAATTACAACACGTCATGTACTGGTGAAAGACATGAAAGAGATACATGTTATAAATTGTAGAAATTAATATTGAATCTAGTTTACATGTGTCATTAAATAAATCATATGTGTCACACCCTGATGCTACTAAATTATTCCTAGAAAGATTACAACCCATGATTTTGACACATATGGTGCATGATTTACACATCATGTAAGCACTACATGGTGTGTGATGTAAAGGACAGACGAAAAACTTCCAGAATTAGAATATCATTCAATTTTGACATATTTAAAGACATAGGACCACCAATGAAAAACTTTTTACTAATTATTTATATAATTCATTATTAAACAAGTACATATAGAGCATATAAATTGAGATTATTTTTGCTTCTATAATGGAAATCTTGAAGACCATAACTTGGGGAAAAAAGATAATGTGAAGTATCGTCCCTATTTTAATCTCTATTTCATTTATTATTTATTTTTCATTATTCCTTCCCTATTATTATATCATCAATATGAAGAGAGGGTAAACCCACCTTGTTCTAGGGTTACATATCAAAACAAGGAAGGAGTCACTGGATTTATTCCTTTTTCATTATTCATGTATTTTGGATTGCTGTAAATTTATCGAATCATGTTAGTATCTCATTATTTTACTTTTATGACTACCATTGGTATCAAGATCAAAAAGAAAGATTTTAAAATTGTGAAACTGGTTACATAAATCAAGGAATGAAATCTTTTGTAATAAAGGTGACTAGATTTAAAAATCATTTTGAGACAAACTCTATAGGGGAAAAACCCCTAAATTTCATATGTGAAGGAAGAAATGGAATTTCCACATCAATTAGGGGATAAAATGACCATTGGATATTCCAAGTCCTTAATCTAACACCAAACATTTATTAATTGTTTTTTTTTCTAAAATCCAATTTCACCAGATCCTAGAAACTAAAAAACCCAAGAAATCTTTTCAAATATAATATCAAAATAAACAATCAATCTTATTAATTTTCTTTTATTCCTTTATTAAAAATTATTTTAAAAACACGAATATGATAATTTTAGGGTTTCATTAGAATTAATCAAAAAATAATATTTTCAGTATATAATTAAACAAACTCAAATTCTTTGTGGGTTTGACCTCTAATATTCTAAATACTACATTTTAATTAATCAAGTATCATCGTTTGATTTTTTATAAACTTTTATTCTTATTAGACCCGTAATGAAGAAAAAACACCCTATGGGTGAGTCCCTACTTGGGATAAGACAATGTACATATATTGGAAAGGTTATCAAAGGCTAAAATATTGAATATTCCAAGAGTGTATTTTTTTCATTAGTTTCATAGCATTAATCTATACAGGAACATGCTTCCATAAACATGATAGGATTTTAATAACATTAAAAGAATCCCTTATTATTTTGAGGTGGGATATATAATGTATTCTATGTTATATAATATCTTTAATGATTCTTTTGAATTTATCATGGTAGGAAGATATCAATAAAATAAAGAAGGGTTACATTGAAAAGCTTTAAAAACTATCCAGAAGTACGTGAGACATATAATGGTTATATTCCTAGTATATGGAATAGATAAGATGATAATATTGAGGGGATACCCTGATTCTAGCTTTAAAATATATTTTGATGATATAAAATCATAGTCGCGCTATATATTTTTCATGAATGGTGGTGTGCTGAGGTGGAGGTTCCCCAACTAGTCTATGTATGTAGATTCTACTGTAATGTCTGAGTATATAGTGGCTTCCAATGATGCTAAGGATGAATTTTGTATACACAAATTTATTCCAAAGAAAGGTCTTGAACATATAAGATTATACCTTTTTATATTATACTATGAAAATATTATGGTAGTGGTTTTTTCGAGGATCTAATTAACACAAAAGGATAATGAATATACATAGGATATTTCATCTTTTTTTGGATGTTACTTAGAGAGGTGAATTCATTGTTAAAAGAGGACCCATAGAGGATATTATGGTAGACCCTCTGACTAATTCCATATCTTAGTAGAATCATGATACTTATATGATAGCTAGAAGGTTGAGAATTGTTAGCAAATGGATCTAGTGAATGTTTTATTTTTCAAGTGGTTTCACTGGACCCAAATCATTTATGTACAATGATTATCATTATTTGTATAAATTTTGATATATACATTATTTTCTATTACAATAATAGTGTTAATTATTTTTCATCAACATTATAAATTGTAAGGTCTTTATATTATGATTTTAATCCAGTCGTTGTAGAAGCTCCCAACTATAATGAGTGCAATTAGACACTATGACAGTAATCTTAAAAAAATTAAACGGATGAGACACTGATGACGGATGACTATTTGTTGTTGGGGGATCATAATCATTGAGAATTATTCTCTTGATGTTCTCACATATTGATCTTGAGTATATTAAATCATGAGGACTGACACAACAATATGAACACCACACGTTTCAGGTGTCATTGGTCATTACCATTTATGAACATGTGAATTGATCTCCAAAATTGAGATCAATATAATTTTAGACCATTTGATCATGTAATTTTATGTAAATAAAAAACCATGAAATTTAATTCATAGTGAGGTACCTTGTTTTTGTTGTGTCTTTAGTGGTATGGCATTGGTTGAATTATCATGATATAATTTATCGCATTTGAGTTAAGGAAGAGAAATCTCATGATCCTAGGTTTTCCAAGATAGTTATAACTTCATTAAAATTATGACTGTGGTATAAGATGTTATGTTTATATAGTATGGTCATGAAATATATAAATCATCAAAATGATGATGACACTGGTGTGTATCATGCTATATGAAATATCACAAGGAAAAATAGATTAAATTATAAAATTGTGTCCATAAGAGGTAGTTATAGAAATGAAGTTCTTCATCTACATGGAGTCTATGATAGGTTACTACAATTTACTCTATTTCTATGTTATTGAATAACTACTATTTAGATAAGGACCTAGAGATTCACATGCTTTCCGTATCCACAATTTCATCTTATTAAAATTAATATATGTTTAGTATGAAGTGGGCCACATGTATGGTGGTTGGTGAACTTCAATGTCTAATCAATTACATATGAAATAATTATATTATATTAATCATGTTTAGAATAATAATCATTGAATTATTTCTCAAATTATTCACAAGTTTTTCTATCATAAATGTGAATATCAGAAAATATAATTTTTCGAATGAACGTGAAGCATTCAAGGATAATTAAATTATCTGGGGATATTAAAGATGATTTAATGGTTGACATGTCATCAATTAACATGTTAAAGTATTAAAAGATAGAGATAAAATTTTCATGAAATATATATCATATTTAATTAGGTCATGTGATTTTAAGAAGTTTCTAAAATGAATGTTATTACTTTCCAAGAACCAAGTTACAATTTTTGGAAGTATAAACTAGTTATAAAAGATAATTTTATCAACATGAATAGTTTCCTAAACCATTATCATGAATTTGGGAGTTTTAACCTACTCTCTATGAATTTTAGTAGGAGTAACTAAAGGAATATCAGGGTTAGATTGATTTGATCCTCTAAATTGATTATACATTCTTTATTCAATTTAATTGATGTTTTCCGAATGAGAAGAGATTTTGGAAAATCCTACTTAAATAATAGTTAAGACCTGCATGCCAATTCCTCCCCCCTAGGTGGGGGTGGAACCCTAGTTTCCATTTTAGGGATCCCACCTTCACCCTTTCTTTCTCTTCATGAAGACATATCTTCTTCATTTTTTCCCTTAGATCTCACTTTTTCCCAATATTCCTTATCTTTATAATGGTATTCCGCAACTTCCCTTCTCTCTTTCATATTTTAATAAATATATTTCCTTCATAAACATAATATTGATCATATGGATATACATGATTCCCATTAGTGGAGTCATTAATTTGATTTATCTTCTACAATTGAGGGTTACAAGAACATTATATAGAGGAGATTTTCAATAGCAGACACATTATGGTCATAATATCATTAGAGGAGGATCTAATTCTAACATAGTCCAACACTCTGTGCATCTGCAAAGGATCAAGATTTTTCCTATTCTCATGTAGCTATGAATTTCATATGAAGAGAGATCCTCTAACCCTGACTATTTTGGTATTATTCCTTGAACTTCAGCTGCTGTTTCAGAATCCATATATTATTAAAATATTAGGAAATCTTGTCTGTAGATATTTTTTCATAGATAGAATAACTTTTTCTATATGTCATACAATTTTACCTTGGATCTATGTTATAATTTATTTGTTGAAATTGATGTGTTGAAAACTCTTACAAATTTCATTTGTATTTCTATTTGTGAGGAGTTATGATATAAATAATTGGTCCTCTTTGAATCATGGGTGAGTATATTTTCATCTTGTAATAAAATAGGAAATTCATTGATAGCATCTTGGAATGAGGGTATTAATGTTATCCCAACATAGAAGAGGGACTCAAAATAGGGATTATAGGAACAGTTTCAATGGAGGAATTCCTTAATGGTGCTTCTAGTGGCTGATTAGGGGACTCAGAGGAAACATGATTCAGACATCTCATTGGAGAGGATAAGTTAGGGTCTAACCTCTTTAGGTGGTTTCTAGATGATCCTTTTGGGGGAAAAGCTACAGAGAAGGATGTTTCCATATATAATGATCCACAGGGGTTGCCTCCAAACCTAATGACGATTGATGTCTTTAGAAAACAACATTGTGACCTGAAGGTTGGAGCAACATCAGGGCTTGTGGTCTCTTGACTGAATATATCTATTAATAGTGTGGAGTTAGTGGTAGTTCAAGGTGGATCTAAAGAAATGGAAGTATTTTTGACAGAGCCATCCTTGGGAGGCCCTTATACTGTGAATTCTCCATCTTTTTCTGAGAGAGTTAAGGATGGAAGTGGTGTTCAATTTCTAGTGCTTGATCAACTCTCAGATCACGGTAGTGTCAATTCTCATGTCAAGGATAGGGTTGTCAAAGATATTTAGGTCTCTAACATTAATGAGTATGTTCCCCCAAGATGAAGTGTTCCAAATTTATTAAAGGATGCAAAGAAAACATCGATGCATAATAGGTACTCGCTTCTGAATGAGGATGGAATATAATATGAGGTTCTTAATGGATGGAAAACCATATTACCAAAATGAAAAACCATCAATCGAAGATGGAAATGTAAACATCTAAGAAGTAGAAAAATAGAAGATAAGGAGGTAGGTGACCAAGATTGGGACACATAGACATGTTCAGACTATGAACAGGAGGTTTTGGATCGATTTGGGTCAAGGAAAGGGAAGAAAAAAAAATCTTGACCAGAAATCTTCTAGTTTTCAGGGGGGGACCAAGGCTCCATAAAGATTTTTTGAGAACCCCAAAGAGAAGAGATTATATATTGTATATAAAGGCTATGATTAATGGCACATAGGTTAACCTTGGGGGAAGTTCATTGAATAAAGATGTGGAATTTGTTTTTGGTAAGATGCACAAGCAGATTACTTATGAGGACATAAAATCATATGCAGTTGGAAATGAGATGCAAGATTGTACATGGTTGGACACAACATCAGATATGGAGGGAGTGAAATTTACAACATGGGGAAGGATCTCACAGATGTAGCATCCATAGAAAAATCTATGTATTTTCTTATGCACTTTGAGGAAGATAAGCAGAAAAAGGTCTTGATCAATCACGATTATAATTAGTATATTGAATGGATGAATGGAAGACTAATTAAACGGGAACCAAATGTGGTTCAGGGTTCTTAGATTGATAGACAACAATTCATTATTTCCAGAGTCTTTAAAGAGAATAAGATAATTGTGGATGAGTTCTTGAAAAATGTGACATGTTTCTATTTCAATTCAAATAGATCACTATAAGAAATTTTTGCATTTGTAGTAGGGTAATTGTGATTGGATCTCGTCGTAAATAACATTTTTTGATGGGGCCCCATTTTAAATTCCTTGTTGTAGAAATTGGCATCAGAAAAAGATAATATTTACTATGGGATTATGTTCAATCACAAATTGTTTTCTCATCGGTTTTTAATTACATTATTGCACTGACCCATTGTAAATAGTATTTGCGATGGGGAGGTGGGCCCATATCAAACTGTGTTGCCTAGTTTTGGAAATAGTTTTTTGTAATGGATCATCGTAAATACTATTTGCGATGGGACTCATTGTAAAATTTGTAAAAAATAATAAAAATAAAATTGAATAATAATAATAATACAATGATATTATTATCATTAAAATAAATTAAATTATAACATAATTAAATAATATTCATATAATAATAAAATAATTTTTATAATATAATAAAATTATTATTATTAATATTATTGAAATAATAATAATATTATTGCATATATATTAAAAAATCATAAAATAATGAAAACATCAATATTCAAAAATAATATAGAAAAATAATCAATCATAATAATTAATATAATAATAAAATTAATAAAAAATTAAATAAATAATAAAAATGTAATATTCACAACAATATAAAAATGAACTGTATATAAATATAGATATTTAATATTACAATAAATCATAAATTCAAATGTTTTATCATAAAAAGTAAATAGACCACTAAGGGGAGGGTCATATGGAGAAGATAATGGAAGGAACTCCTTCCCTAAACCATTAGTCTGACGTCCCATGTACTCTAACTACTCCTTCTCTTACTTCATCATTGACTTATCTCTTCCTACATCTGCAGCTGCTACTGTTGTGGCTGCTATCATAAGAGCTCGTCCTATTGTTGCTGCTAATATTGACGCATCTTCTCCTGCTCCCTACACATACTCTCTATAATCTAACTCTAAGATCATTGTTTCTCCTAATACTGTGCATCAGATGATGATGACTCACTATTATCTCCTCTCAATTTGGATTTCAACATCACAGGGGTGCAATAATAATCCACATGCGTCTATCTAAAGTGGATAACAACATCTCATCCTTTCTCGAAGGCATACGGGGTCGCCTTAATCTATGCTATCTCGTTAAATCGATGGGCACTGGTCTATGTATTTGTTATGGCCTAACACTAATTCTATATCTGAGACATTTCATCCTCATATGACTCTTCCAATTTAAATTTAAAATTAGAATAGCTAAAATAATATTTGCAGTTAAATTTTAAACCCAAGAAGAAAAGATATTGGCCACAATATGACACTGGCAAGCACCTATAATCTCTCCAGTGATCGGATCACTGTACATCCTCATATAAATGTTGAACTCAATAATATGGGGATGTTTGAATATATATATATGAACATGAAATAAACCATTTACATTTAATGTTACATAATATTTTTAAAAAATTTACTTACCATATGCTTCATATGTGTACTGAATATAGGACTACCGACTCGATGTTTCAGCTCATGTCTCCCACGATTTCTTCAACCTATCGATGATATAATCAGAAAATGACCACCCACCCTATATAAACATAATCCATCTGAAATATGACATAAAATTTAATTAGGTTGGTGGGGACGACAAGACTCATTTAACGCTTTCACTCTTGCATTCTCCACTACGTTCGTTCTCAAATTGTGCAAAAAGTGATTGTTACGCTAACACATAGTCCCCTACCATCACTTCCAGATATCATCACACATGATCTAATCAATGGGATACCATAAACCCTAAAAATAATTTATACTACCATATTATTAATTAAATTAATTTCAATATAAATATGATTTATTTATGTACCAGTAAATGATCGAACATACGGTGACGTAGATCAATGGGAATATAATCCCATGGGACCCATGCAACAGAAACATAATTGTGCAATATATCCCTCCCCTTTCAATAATCTAAGTGCATAATGTTGTGAAAAAAAGAACAAATAATCAACCAATTTGTATATAAATAAATTATAGAAAACTATCTAAAATACACAGGTATACGTACATCAGCATACATGGATCGAAGAAAAGACATGGACGTCACACAGGGATAGGTTCGTGGTTCATTAATCATGAAAGACCACAGTCCCTCTAATAACCCATAAAACCCCACTAGTCTAAGGGTCATATGATCAATCATCATGCTCATCCAATAGTACATCGGCTTCATACAAAAGATGATACTGATCCTTGTCCATCTAAAACAAGAAATTACTATTGTTAGAAAACAGTTGAAAAAAATTATATATAGATATATATTATATATGGTTATATCAATAATTTAACAATGTCATTGTTTATATTCATCATCATCTTCATATCTGACAAAATCAATGTCTTCATATTCCTCCTCAGAATCATCAATTTCCATATGAGTTTCAGTTTCATCATCTTTTGTCATTTCAAGTTCATTGGTAACATCATTAACATCATCATCACTATCGTCCCCTAACTATGGGGTGTTATCTTATATATTCATTTAACTTCATGAATAATATGGATTTGGATTAGTCTCTTGGAAATTTTCAAGTCCTTCCACTTCAGTGGAAGAACATTCATAATGTGTAAACTGATTTTCTAGATATTTAATTTTTTTCATGATCCACCAGTCACTCAACATTATTAAAGTAGAACAATATTTTTAATAATAAATTTCATATTACTGATGATCCAATAATACTAGTTCATTTAATTAAATTGGAAATTTTAATTTAATATCAATGATTCCATGGGTCAGATGACCATGAAAGCCTCTCTGAGT
Source organism: Viscum album (assembly GCA_963277665.1). NCBI lineage: Eukaryota > Viridiplantae > Streptophyta > Magnoliopsida > Santalales > Viscaceae > Viscum > Viscum album. The sequence continues at coordinate 194,442,267 of OY728122.1, forward strand.
ATCCATCCACTGACATTTAAACATCATTATGTAATGTTGTCCTAGTAAACATAACTCAATAATTTCTCCCAGTATTCCATAAAATTAACTATCAATTTCTCTTTAATGAGATATTCTATATAAGACACCATTATTCATTGTTATTTTCCCCATACATACGTGTATGAATATGAAATCTGTTCACCGTATATGCATTAAAAGATTTAACCATTTTTCATGTTAGGTCACTCAATACAGACAATCAATTATCAATTTTATCAGCATGATGAGATACAAGAAAATTTGTAAAATAATTATCAATATAGCAGATAATAAATTTATTTTGTATATTAAACCAAAAATAATTTATGTACCAGGTTTTGAAACCAGTAGAAAATGTTTTTTGCTGATGTTCTTCATGAGATGATGCTGCAATTTTTGGATGTTTTTTCCTGATATTATTATCATATAACCTAAAAATAAAATAAAAAAATTATAGTAACAAAAATTATAGAATATGTGATAAGATCACTCACTATAAAAATGGTGTCATTTCTTTACAATTGAGTAAAACATATTTATATACTCTGTGATTTTATTAATCTGAAATCCATCATTCATGAAATCCACAAAAACAATGTTTGGGCCGATTGAAAATTGATAATTGATTTCCAAATAAATACTAATGATTTCCTATTTTATGGAAAATATGGTTTTATTTTTATGGATATTCAAAATGAATGTAATAATGAAAAAAAAATTCCTCTTGAAAATATGGTTATGTAATTGAACATTAAACCAATGCTTTGTGACATACATTTTTCTTGAATTTCTACATGAATCTATAGAATGGATACATCCATCAGAACTGTTCCAGAACTCCACATTTATAATCATGACGAATGTGTAATATAATATGTTTCATTGAGTCCAAAAATGTCAGCAAGTATATTTTTTCCAGTTTTTATAAAATTTAAACTATTACTTCTTGTATCCTACTTAATGAATCATAGTCACTTTTTGATGAAAAATTTCCACAAAATAAACATGATATGTCTTTTATTACATACAAAATCATTGAATTAAACAAACCAATTAATTCAATAGGCATAAGCCTTTCAATTATAAGATGATGGTCGTGGATTGTTAATCTGATAATATGAACACTTCTGACACATCTAACCGAATTGGATGAATAACCATCTGAAATTATCAAATATATAATCCAATGAAAAAATAATAATTGATTATATTCATAGAGTGTATAAGATTCTATTGTCTTCGTTAACATCTCTGAAGAGATATTTTCAAACTGCTCAAGTTACGGTCGCCTGAAAATTTGAGAAAGATCTAATCATGCCTTTACATTATCATTAGTCTTACCTAGTGTATCCAAAACTGTATGACATAAATTATCAAAATAGTTCTTCCCAATATGAATGACATACAACAAGTTATGGACCATAAAATTAGACCAATATGGTAGATCCCAAAAAATACATCATTTTATCCAATTGTGTTTTTCCCAAATCCATCTATTTTCTTTGGTTTATTGTTAGTCCAAATGTGATGGGGGATAAGGAAGAGACAATTTATTTTAACTGTAAAGCTAATATAATTATTGGAGGTCCATATATTTCAGTTGTTCCTTTTCTGAAATGATATTTTTTCCTCTGAAAAGGATGATCTGTTTGAATGGATCTGCGATGATAGTCGAATAAAACATTGTTTTTTCCATTGGTGAGCATAAACACATTGCTATTACAAAAATTATCTTGGACCATGTTTAATTCAACCAGATAATATCCCATATGTTAGTAAGTCTCTAATTTTCCTCATCAATGCATCTTTCATCAAAAAAATTTCTTTCGATGCAACATCAAATGTATAGATACAATTACTCCACAATGCATTTAATTAATCAATTAATGGTTTCAAATAAACAAAAATATTATTCTTTGTATTTCCTAGAATTAAAAAGGATAAAAATAAATATACTTCTATGATCAACATCCAAGTAGGTAAATTATACTGAGTATTAATGATATGACAACATGAATATTGACTACAATGTGAACCAAATGGACATAAACTATTATTAGAAAGAACCAATTTCATGTTTCAGAAATCTAAAGAAAATTGTATATGTACTTTTTAAAAATTTTATAATGAATTACCATCAAACAGATGATTAAGTTTTTACCAGTTGGAATAATTTTTTTGTTCCATGACATCAACATTGTTGTGTTCTGAGACATAAATAAATGCTTCAATCATGGTGTAAGCAAGAAATAACTCAATTTTTTATAGGAATAAATCTAGACATCCCTTGTTTATCCTCTTTATAAATCAATTTTTTACATGTGGGAAAACTATTAAACAACTTATTTTCAACATAATATAAGATAAAATTAATTGAACGTGCATAAATATTCTGATAACCAACACTCGTATTATCAACCAACCTCTTAATCTCATTGGAATTTGTAGGTAACACATTTCCTTTAGGTATCATTGTTTTTAGTAATCATAATATCTAATGAAAATATCTATTTGACATTCCATTATCATATTTAATATCCATAAATTTATCAACTTCTTAAAAGTTGTTTTTTTGCAATCGGGATAAAACAAATCCTTAGTAGACCACAATAACCCATATAAATGAGATGGTTTTAACTCATGAGTTAAATTAATATCATCTTGAGATTCATCTTATTGAAAAAATAGACCCGACACATCATGTACTAAATTTTGAAACCATGATGGATTTGGAACCAAATTATTAGTATCTTCTCTCAAACTCTATTCACCATGTTTATAGCAAAAAAACATAATCTGGATGAAAACAAAAACACAATAAATGAATCCCAACTTTGTCAAATGTGTCAAATATCCTTAGAGAACATTTTTTATAAGGAAACATAATTTTCCCTTATGAAAAAATTCTATTTTTGATAATGCAAATTATATTAATGATTCAACACCCTCAATATATATATGATTTAAACCTATTGTATTATTACATTTATTTATCCAAGTGAATTCATGTAATAATTATTTTTTTCGAATTACTTTTTCTATATTTCTTTAAAAAATATAAAATAATATTTTTTTTATAATTTGATATAATAAAAACGAAATCCAAAAAATGAGAAGATAATTAAATTCCATTTTTTTACCAACTATAATAATTTATATTATTTCGTACTTATTTATCATATTTTTTAGACATTTAAAATAATATATAGAAACATATAACAATTTATACTAATTAACGCAAATTATTATTAATTATAACTAATATCTATATATACTTTTTTATTACTAGTCACATAATATCCATCAGATTGGTGGTAGTAGTTTTTTTGAATGACTCTTCTCCACTGTCTCAAGAAATCACTAAGAAAAATATGATCCAACTTATTGAAATACATTTGTGTTTATAAGAATATGGAGAGCAAGACGACATCACCGCACTACTATCTATGATCGTGTATAAAAAATGGATATTTTTATATCAGAGGATATTTTTCAAAGTGATTTTAGTATATTAAAGATTCAACGACATGAGTTATCAGGAAAAAGAGCCTATTTTTTCCAACGTCTCATCTCCTTGCCCCATTCTCTATCTGAAATCAGTATAAAAATATGATTTTTTGCATGCATGTCCATTTTCGTATGCATAAGAATGGAGAGAAGGATGAACTTTCCACACTACTCTCAATTCTCATGTATAAAAAATGGATATCCGTACATGGGGAGAGATTTTTCATAATTATTTTATTGGAAAAAATTGTAAGGAGATAAGGTGTTAGAAAAAATGGAGCCATCAATACGTTGGAAATTGTGCCAATTTATTATAATTGGATACAATTTATTACAATTTATTTCTAATTATTGAAAATTATTGAAAATTATTCGCAATTATTGCAAATTATTTCTAATTATTAATAATTATTTCAAATTACTATTAATTAAAGCTAATTACTGCTAATTATTTCTAATTACTGCTATTTGTTTCAAATTATTAAAATTTATTAGTAATTATTATAATTTAACAATAAGTGTTAGATATTATTACTATTTATTAGAATTTATTATTAATTATTACCAATTATTAAATGTTTTTACAAGTTATTAGAATTCAGTATTGATTATTAGAATTTGTTATGGATTATTAGAATTTATTAATTTTCATTATAATTTATTACTAATTATAAGATTTCATTACTAATTATTAGAATTTATTAATATTTATTACTAATTATTACAATTTATTTCTAATAAATAGAATTTATTATTAAATTTTACGAATTATTAGATTTTACTACAAATAATTACCAATTATTACTAACTGTTATCGGTTATTAATATTTGTTACTAATTATTGATATTTGTTACTAATTGTTACAATTTATTACTAATTATTATAAGTTATTACTAATTATTAGAATTTATTACTAATTATTACTAATTTATGAAATTTATGACTAATTAATGCAATTTATTACCAATTAATGCAATATATTTCAATTTTTTTAAATTTTTTAGTAATTATTATAATATAGTCTAAATTATTATAATCTATTACTAATTATTAGAATTTATTACTAAATATTAAAATTTATTACAATTATTTACTATTTAATATAATTAATTAATAATTTTTATAATTTATTACTTTTTACTAAAAATAATTACAAATTAATATAATTTATAACTAATAAATATAATTTATTACAAATTATTAAATATATTACAAATTATTAAAATTTATTACAAATTATTAGAATTTGTAAAAAATTATTGGAATTTAATGAAAATTATTACCAATTGTAGAAATTTATTGGTAATTGGTGAAATTTATTACTAATTATTACAATTAATTACAAATTATTAGAATTTACATCAAACAATTAGAACTCATTACAAATTATTATATTTTAAAACAAATTATTAGAATTAATTACTAATTGTTAGATTTTATAACGAATTATTACTAATTACTGTAATTTATTATTAATTATTATAATTTATTACTAATTATTCTAAATTCTTAATAATCATTATAAATTACTACTAATTATTGTAATTTAATACTAATTATTAAAATATATTACTAATTGTTAGAATTTTTTTAATAATTATTAGAATTTATTACAATTTGTTACTCGTTATTACTCATTTGTTACAAATTATTGTAATTTGTTTCTAATTATAGAAATTTATTACCAATTATTATAATTTATTACTAATTATTAGAATATATTACTGATATTATAATTTTTCTGAATTACTGTAAGTTTTTACAAATTATTATAATTTATTACTAATTAATATAATATATTACAAATTATTAAATTTAATTCTAATTATTAAATTGTATTAATAATTATTACAATACATTACTAATTTTTAAAATTTATAACTAATTGTTTAAATTTATTACTAATTATTACAATTCATTAATAAATATTACAATTGTTTACAAATTATTGGTAATTATTGCAGTTTATTAGTAATTATGACAATTTAATACTAATTATTGCAATTTAATACTAATTATTATAATTTATTACAAATTTTTATAATTTATTAAAAATTATTTGAAATTTTTAAATATTATTAGAATTTATTTCTAACTATTACTAATTATTCAAATTTGTTACAAATTATTATAATTTATTACTAATTATTAGAATTTATTACTAATTATGAAAATATATTTCTAATTATTATAACTTAATACTTACTAATACTAATTAATTCAATTCATTACTAATTGTTACAATATATTACTAATTATTACAATTTATTACTAATTATTACAATTTATTAATAAATATTAGTAATTAGCGCAATTTGTAACAAATTAATAAAATTATTACTAATTATTACAATATATTAGTAATTATTTCTAATTAATACAAATTATTACAAATTATTCCAATTTATTACTAATTATTGCAATTTATTACTAATTACTATAATTTATTACTAATTATTGCAATTTAATACCAATTATTGCAATTTATAACTAATTATTGCCATTTCTTGCTAATTATTGTAATTTATTACTAATTATTCCAACTTATATTGCTATTTATTACTAGTTATTGCAATTTATTAAAATTTAATACTAATTAATATAATTTAATACAAATTATTATAATTTAACTGTAATTATTATAATTTAATACTAATTATTGCAATTTAATGCTGATTATTACAATTTAATACAAAATATAAAATAATAATAATAATTAATATAATAACTATTAATTAATACTAATTCAAACTAATCACACGTAATTATTTGTAAAAAATAATCAAAAAAATTGATAAATAAAACTATTTAATTCTAATTTAATTTAACTATTTCTAATTAAAAATAATATTAACTAAAATAAAATAATATGAATTATGTAAAAAATAATAAAATAGATAAATACCATAAAACTGAAGCATTCAAAGAATATAAGCTACGAATAATACACTTAATTAAAATTTTAAACTATGAAAATTATTGAGAGAAAATTTTCAACTATACAAAGAGGATTAGAGAATTGAGTGGAATGGGAAAAATGGGTGGGGATTTATGTAAGTTAGATTAGTTTCTAGGGGCCTCCCGTCGCAAATGGTGACATTTGTGACGGACCCCATCACTAATACACGGTGGATAAAAAATCATTTGTGATGGGCCCCATCATAATTTCCAACCTGCCCATATATTAATTGCTACGACATATAAATCATGTGGAAAATACCAAAAATGTTGTTGGGTATTTGCGATAGGTTAAAATAGCTCATTAAAAATACCCTTTCCTACGGTTTGGAGCACAAGGCACATGAAACCTTTTGTGATGGGAACCAGCGCCCCGTCGCAAAAAAAACCTTATTATTTGTGACAGAATGGTCCTCTCATCACAAAAAAATCCTTTCCTATGAAATATTTGTGATGGGTCAATGTCCGGTCACAAATGACCCATAAAAAGGCCCACTTTTCCCATACTGGAAAATCAAAGGCGAACTACATAAAAATGTAATAGATACATGTTAAAAACTATTTTTGGATGCCGCGTTTAATAGTTTTATTTTTTCCTTTAATAGTTTTGTTATCTCTTATAATGTTTGATGTCCTATTGATCTTGCAAGTTTACTAGTTTTTCCAAAATAGAGTTTTATAATATAAATTTAACTTTTATTCATAAGCGATGTTGTAAGGCTCTGTAAGCCACAACATGCGAATAATGAGTGAATCAAATCGATGATATCAAACAAAAAAGGTACCATTTTTTGTTTATTTCATTTTTTCTTCTTTCTTAATTTGAATTGCATGAAATCTTATGAAAAAAACTAGGAATCATGTTTTTGACATGGATCTAAATTAAAAATATCAAATTCCATATTTTTCATGCTTCTTCTACGCACTAGGTTCCTTCACATGCAACGTATCAGGCATCAACATGTGCGCGAGTTCTTATTGGAGGATCCATTGAACCCATTTAATGATCATGTAAGACATATTTAATCCATTCATATTGGATTAGAAACTAAATCAAACCTCATTGGATCGAGGTGGTAAATTCATTAATTTATCATTTATTATGCAAGCAGTAACATAGTCCTAGGTTGTATCTCATACACCTTGAATACATTAGAACCAATGTAATCTCATGATTGAGATTAATTATATATTGGATCCCATGTTTCCTTAATTCATATGTATCATTTATTTACGTTTTTAATGAATAACCAAGAAATCTCTCACTCCAACTAAAAACCAAAATAAAATTATTCATAACATTACAAATCATTATGAATCCATCCAAGACTTCATTCAGAAACATTTTTATCAAAATCATTTCATTTCATAACAAGCATTTTACCAAAAACATAATCCTTTTCCAATAACCTAATTTTGTGACCTTGTCTTCCATCGTAATATTGATAAAATTTTAAATAAAATTTTCATATATATAAGAAAATAATGGCCTCTTGAAAACAATATGTGCCACTCACCCTACTAAGTGTCCTAGTGTAATTACCAAAAAAGTACCCATATCTCTGTATGAACATGTCCACCATAATATATATCATATATATAATATATATATCTGTGTGTGTGTGTGTTTCTTACAGGATTTTGTTCCCTATAACAAAAACTATGTTCATTATTATCACCATTATTCATTATTTTGAATATTAAAATACTAGAAATCTCATCATGATTTTTTGTGACGTAGTATTTGATAATGCCCTAATAATAATTTTTTCACTAAAAGGTAAAATTAGATCTCCTCTAGGATGAGAAAACATAATTTCTATAATAATTTTCTTAAAAAAATATTCTATACCCAAATGATATCATTTTAGAGGACACACATGATACAAACAAACCAAGATGGAGACTTAAAGGACTTTACAGAACATTCTTAATGGTTACATCCATAGAAATTTACAATTTATGAGATTATAAGAATAAGAACCACTAATAGAAATCCAAATTTATATGTGTCATTGGATGTTACTTTCTTCAATAATGTGTATTAATATTTATACTTTATAAATATAATTTATGGATATTATTAGTTATACACTTTTTTTATTTTTTAAAACCATGACGGTATATGTTCTTGGAGAAGTAATATACATTGAGTGTCATGAGTGGTATTTATTTGATTAATAATTAGAGAAATTATTTTTCCATTTGATTTTTTAATAAAAGATGATATCTCATGACCTTTAATGGGAATGAAACAACGCAAATAAATCCATCTCCTTGGTGTTCTATGGGTAGGTTAATTTATAGAAATTAAAATAATGAAATATCACGCAGATATGTTAATGAAACCAACATGAAACCTGCTATATTATAGATTTTGCAAAAAATGGATAATATTACATATTATGTATTCCTATGACATTTTATGTCATTGTGGCATAAATTATTTTTCTATGGGTTACATTCCATGTTTTTAGACTCTAACCTATGACTTTAGGCGACTCCACGTAATGAAATTTAGAAAGAGCCCTAGAGGATTACACACTAAGTGTATCCAGTACCATAGAAAATTATAATTATTATTTGAAATATTGAATAAATATTACTCAAATTTATTGTTTAATAATTATTTTTGGTTCATGATATCATATATTCGATCACAAGTAATTTGATATAATATTTATGACAAAAACATTCAATAAATATAATATATAATTATTTATTAGTGAATAATGAAGTGATATTTATTTATTAATTAAAAATAATTATTCAAGGAATGATAAATATAGTGAAGGAATACATAACCATGTTTTTAAGGACTAATGGGAAGTAATATATTAAATATTAAATATTATTTCAATAAATTTGAACAAATTTATTCGTGATTATTATTAAATTAAATTTGTGTATTTTAAACATGTCAAGAAAGACATTATTATTATTATTATTATTAGTAAAAGGGGTTCATTGGGGATTAAAAAAATAATAATATCCCATGTAATATTATTTTCATTATAACCCTATAACTATTTAATACAAATTATATTATTTAAAATCTTAACACTAAACTTTTTTTTCATAATAACATTTTGAGAATCCTATCAGGCCCAAGAGAGTTACACTCCTAGATCACTATCAAGATTATAGATATGTCCTCCTCCACCAATCCAATTTATTCTAGGGATATCAGGATCTGCCTTATTTGAAGTTATTTTCATTGAAATCATATATCAACAGTGCATGAATTAGGAACTTTTTTTCATGAACTATGATAATCCTACAGTGTCACTCAGAAGTTCATGCAACGCATGTGGATAACCACTGGAGGGAATCTAGACATTTTTCTTATGATACAATGATAGTATGAATTATAGTCATTGTCATATTCATGAGTGATAAAATAATTCATTGAATGGTAATTTATTATCCACAGAAATTAATTATAAATCATTATGTGACGATCCTCCATTTTTTGGTTCCAACATTCTATTGTCAATTAATCATATAATAATTTTATTGTCCTAATTTTCTATGTTTTTTACATTTTAGAATAATAATTTTTTGTGAAAAATGATTTGGGAATTCTATATTATTGTTTCCACTATGTCGGTAACCATCAAGTGGTTTCAGAGTGGTTATATGATAATTTATTATTATTTAAATATCATTGATTGAATTATTCGTTTATTGCTTGATTCTAGTTCCATTTTAATAATTACATTAATCCAAAATGAAATATCTCATATTTTCCCTCACTGTTCTTGAAAATATAATCTAAAATGGATTGATTATAAATGAATAACATTTTAATAACTCTTATGTAAGTGCTATGAATTCTAGTTGGATAACACAAGAATACATGGAGGGTATCTTGAAGTTACATTCCATGCGCCCATTATTATTACACCAGGATTATTAGAAACATAAATCAGATCATCATTCATTATTCCACATGAATTTTAATTACTACATAATGTTTTCTGACTGATCTAGCTTAGTGTAGTATTTTCTATACTACCAATAATGTAACATGTGTATGTGATGTATAATCCATTAGTCAATGAAATTTGGTGTGTTTATTACATAACATATGTGATTTGTTATTTATATAACGCATAGACCATAGGATATGTAGCCTAGGTATATGTTGTGTACCCCCCTTTTTTTGGAAAGCAAACATGCCTCATCCCTAGGATTGTGTCACGAATAAATGGTGAAGAAATCTAGAAGACAAGTATCATGATAGTATACACCGTTATTATCAAGTGTTTACATAGAATTTAAAATTAATTTATTATATTAGTTAAATCTTATCAGAATGTATTCTATTTTTCATTTATTTTACCCAAACATTCAATATTATGGTTTTTCAAATGTCTAATTAATTTACAAATAATATTCAAAACTACAGTTAATGTAGACATCATAAAATAGGGATTACACTACATGAATTAAAACATAACATGCTACATAAATATCTTGTGTTTGTGGGTCATTTATTTTATAGAAAAATCCATGAAATTTTGTAATAAAACATGTATGCTGCATTCTATATTATTAAATTATATATGACCATCATACATGGCAGGTAGCGTTGATGGGTAGTTGTCATGTTTCCTTCAAATGTACATGCTTTTTACTTGGTCAATTTTAAATAAATTTCATTAATTTTTTAAAATTATAATTTATGAGAATCTCATGAATGATTGGATTAGAGTTAAGATAAAATAATTTATTAATTGAAGATTATAATTAATTAATTCAATCATGATTTATCATAATTATAATAATTTGGATTTAATACTATTTCATCAAATGCGTAATTCATTTCATGTATATAGATTATCACAACTATAGATTATTACTTTAAATAAAATTTTCTTCCTTTGAATTTATTATTATTATATAATAAAATTGATGGTTTAAATTTCATACCTCGCCTCATTCTTCAGTGTAGTATGTTCCCATGGATTCATTTTATGTAAACCACCTAAAATAAGCCTTTTATTCCCCTCAATTTTATGTAATTAAAATCATATATAATAGATAAATCCCATAGGCGAGTGGAGGTGGTTTACATTGAGAGATGAGGTGAAACCAATTCATGAGAGACATGGGAGGACATGTATAATGTTTCAACACAAACCATGTTATAGTTCAAGGTGTTTTCCTTTAGTTCAGAGGTTAGTTTAACATACACTCTATAAACTTGCCATTAGAAAAATCTAATGATCATACTACTATAATTTTTTTATATCTTTGATGTTCCACAGTTAATTTCATTCAGAATATTTTTTTTAATGAAAACATAAATCAATGAATTAATAAAAATACAATATAGAACTAAAAAAATTATATTATACATAAACATTGATCCAAGACATGGTTTATAACTTATTTTAATACTAAAAGTATTAAAAATAAAATAATAAATATAAAAATGGATTGGTTTTACATAAAGATAAAAATATCTCTATTATATATATTATGTTGTTATAGACTTATACTATATAAGATAAAATCAAAAAACAATTCAATGTTCTTGACTGGAAAATGTCGTGGTCCATTAAATTATCAATTAATTTTAACATGAGTCTTTAGACAACATTACTTTGTTCACATCAAGGGTCAAATGCCAAATTAGGAATTGGTAAAAATGAGGGTATAGGGTTTCATAAATCTAAATTAAGTACTTTATGACTGGGTAGTTCACCGAAATGATCAAGGAACTATGAGTTAATGTAGTTGGAATAATTATACCTACCTAATATAAATAAAATAACTATTCAGGAAAAAGTTTGGAAAATAAAAAGGGGAATATGGATCCTTTCTAGAATAATATACATTTAATGAGATAATAATAAACCAACAGATTATGCTATCAGGTTTCCAAAAAATTATGGTAGATTAATAAAGTAAATATTTATTATCTTATTTTATAAATCAGATAAATTTCTAAAATTATTTACTTTTTAATTATAGAAATTAAAATCTGTATGATATCCAACTTATAACTGTTATCTATACCTGATAAGCATAACCTTCTCATCATCACTAATTTCCAAGAATGTTAAAATTTATTTTGTATTATTATATTCCAGAAAATGAAATTATATGTAATGTAAAATACCATTAATGAAGCTCCTATCTAAGAGGATGGTGAGGATGAATAATTTATCTATATGAAACATTTTCATGATACCATAGATATCCCATGTTTCATGCTATCGTCATTGTCCATTGATCTTGTAAAGAAAAATGATGATGTGGATGTGTAAATTAGGAGATTTCACCTTTGAGTTCTCCATAAATTAAATGTGAGAAAAGAGATATATGATATCTCCAATGCACCATTCATATGAATTCTTATATTAACAACATCATCTAAGCCTCATATAGTTAAGTTAATTGTCTACAAATAGTATTTAGACATATTGGTCATTAAATTCCCTAGTGAGCTACACAAAGTCCTCATTATATCCTCAATGCATAAATCCTTCTCTAGTTTTTTTATTAATTACACCATGATAAAAAAAAGATGCCATTATTAGAACACATTACTCACATTCACCAAGATAACATGTACATGGGGGGTGAAAAAATCACATTCTTTATGGTGAAAAATAAAATGAATAACAAAGAATAGGTACCCGTGAAACATAATAATTCTAAAGATCAAAAGAAATTTCCTTCTAATAAGAATAATATCCAATGGTGGGTGACAGAGAAATTTAAAGCATGTTTTTCATGTGGAAATCTAGGAAACATGAATAAGATCTAAACCCAAAATTAATGGTAAGATAAATGAGTTTTCATTATTGAGTGTAATATTTATATATCTATTTATTGGGTATTATTTATAACTTTGGATACGCGCATATGTATCCAAATTAATGTACCAAGTATTTTTCATAATATTTTTAATGGATAAGTGTATCCTCGAGTAGAAAATGGAGCATGACATTCTTATTTGGATATAGGATAATACTACCATTTTTTCTATCAAGAATGATTTTTAATAATTATTATTTTAATACAACTGTTACAAAGAACATCGTATAAATTTACTTACATTATATTAATGGATTTAATTTCAAATTTAAAACAAATCGTGTACAATGAAATGATTATTAAGGTATGTCACTAAAAAATAATGGTTTTATGTATTAAATGAAAAAAAATGTATTATTTATAGATAATTAATCATGTTCAAATTAATTATATAATAATCAACTATGGAATCGTTTTCATGGTCATCTAAATGAGAAGAATCTAAAAAATCTATAAAGATAATTTTTATACTTTTTAGATATAAGACAACATGAAATGTGTATTTCTTGTTTTAAAGGATAAATGAACAAACCATCATTCAATGGAAAAGTTGAAGTGGATATAGTGGTTCAAGGATTAGTAGAAACTAATCTATGTGGACCTTTTATTATAGAATATATAGTCTGATATTCATACTTCATAAATTTTATTGACGAATTTAGTTGATATGAATATCTATATTTGATGAGGTATAATTTTGATACATTTTATATATTTGTAGAGTTATATAATGAATTAAAGAATCTACTTGGTCATAAGATAAAGAATCTTCGATCAAGATGAGGTGGTGTATATCTTAACCATGATTTTTTAGAATTTCTATTGGAATTTTTGATTCTCTATCAACTCACTAAAAATTATACACCTTAGTGGAATGGTGTTGTGAATTGAGTAACTAAAACATTCTAGACATTTCAAGGTCAATGATGATTCATTAAGTTCTTCCATTATCCTTTTGGAGATATGTATTAAAACTAAATCATACACACTAAACTCAATATCATCTATTGTAAAAAATGGTAGTTAAATCGAATTATCAAGTGTAAAGAGTCCTTTTTTTTTCATAGACATTGATGGTGTTGTGAGTCATTTGATAAAGTAACCTATGGAAGCAAACTGTCATCCTGAGGAATAAAGTGTTTCAATTTCGGGTATCCTAGGGAAGAAAAGGTGTACAATCTATATGACCCATCAGATAATTAGTTGACCATAATAAGAAAATCCATTTTTCATGAGATGGAAAACATCATTAAGAAGGATAGTGGGATAAATATTGACTTTAAGGAAGTTAATTCTCAAGATACACAAGATTTGGTATAGTGAAGATTCCCAAGTTATCTATGAAATTAGTTGTACCTAAAACACAAGTATTATATAAGAGCATAATAGAGGTAATATAACTAGAAATATATGGGTATCTAGTCACTAAATATTGTTTATCAGTACTTATAGACAATAATGAACCTCTATAATAAAATAGGGAGTAGATATCTTATAAGATACAAGATAGGAGTAATGCGTGAATTCTAAGGTGTATTCTATATATCGAGACCATATTTGGGTTCATGTTAATCGTTTAGTTTATGTAAATCCTCTTGGGTGTAAATGGGTATTTATAATGGTCCATTAATTAAATATATATTTTAATACAAGTTTGAAGAATAAATTTTACATAACCTAACAAGAACCACGCCAGAACCGTATTAGTTTAGAGTATTTTGAAAATAGGAAATATAAAAAACTGATTCATAAAACATTTACATTTTCTCTAAATTATATAATTATAACTAGATTCAATTTTGATATATCATACATAATACCCTTCTTCACTACCTAGGGAAAATAAATATGTTAAATGGTGAGGAAAAGTGCTCAGTAAGGGAAAACATGGTAAATATCAGTTGTATCCTAATCATAAGAACATATCATTTGAAAATCATATCCTACATAAAAAAGGTCAAAATATCATGTCTTTGGTTAAATAATAAAAGTGAAATGTAATACCTATAGTCATAAAATAAGACATAAAATTTCATGGAATACACACATAAGAATAGACAATATTTTCATATTAGTCATGGCTCATTCCAAAGACCATCATAGTGGACAAAGTCCAATACCGAACCGAGTTCACTTACCATTCTTTTCATGTATTACTGAACTTGATTTACATTCCATTATATTCATTTGAATGTAAGGGAATATAAATATTTACGAAATGAATTGGAGGTACCTATAACTCCACTCGTCTCATTGTGAAACCATTATTACGTGTACCAAAAAAACATAAAAACATTCACCATTACAGAACCCATGAAATAAAATGGGTTCCTTAATCATCCTTCCATTATAATTGATATAAAAATGTATTTCATAAATAAAATTCTATCCTAAACAAAATTGAAATCATTATAACACTAGGTATTTAAATATGACCCTATTTTATGAATGTCAACTTATAAGGAAATTAATTTTTATAAAACCCTTGAAATTAATTCAAGAGGGAAATATCATTTCTTCTTCAAAAATATATTCCATCATCAAAATTCCAAAAAAAAGTTACAAAATATAAATTTATATGAAAATAAACTTCTATGATTTTAGAGGAAGCTTCATGGAATGATATATTATTAAAGTCTAAATATCCCTTCATTATATACATATCAAGAAACATTCTTCTCAAAAAATTTCAAGAAATGTCAAATATTACCTCATACCAAAAATGAAAAAAGATTCCATTCATTCCATTTAGTAAAAAATAACCAATTGTTAAAATTTAATTTAAAAAATTATATAAATATGTAAATAATATTTTGAAATTAATATTTAGGAAACATTCATGTGGATGACAAATATTCCCCATAAATACATACGAATAAACAATCTCGGATAAAAAAGGGATTTGAAAAGTTATCCCTTACCATAGGTCTGATATGCTTCATTTGTATCTGAAAAACCTGTATAATTATTTAAATAATGTTATTCATTTATTTTTAAATAATAATAATTTTTATGTTAACATTTATGATCATATTTTCATCTAATTTTTAGTAATATTTCATTGTTACTCATTACTCGGGTATTAACTACTTTATATTTTTAGACATGTTTTTTTGGATAATTTCTTATTCTTATTTCAAGGTCATATATATATCATTCAAATCATGGTATTATTATAATATATATCATATTTATTCATTATATTGATTTATATTATCATACATTAATGAAGATTATGTAGAACGAATCACATCGCATTGTGGAGATGGTAAGTCGTATGTATGCACGAGCGGCGATATCGTTTTCGTGGTTGCTGAATGGTATTGAAGTGTATGGTGTATTATATCTCAGAATAAATATCATTTTATATTATTCATATATATATATATATATATATATATATTAATTCCATCATTATACCCGTCTATGTAAGGTGATTGTGAAAAACGGATTACACCACGACATGTAGACGTAACCCGTACGTGCGCATGTGTGATGATTTAATTCTTCATTAGATTGGTAAAAGGAGGAATATGGTTTTTTCATAATCATAACAACCTATATGTATATAATTAATATTGGTGTTATTTATTTATAATGAAAAAACTCATGTGGTTGATGTAAAAGTAGAAAGATGTTTGAAAGAATCATAAAATGATATAACTCTTTATCAATGTGCCTCCTCTAAATCTCCTCTTAGAGCACTAGAGTTTCACTTTGAAGAATTTCATGACATATATAATGTTGAAAGGGAATTTTATAATGGAAATGGGAAGGGTATGGTCAAGATTAATGTCTCAAAATGAAGTGAAGAGTTGAGTGAGGAAGTTCCCTTTTATAATTGAGGTGAGAGGAACTTTTAGAAACCTCAAAAATATTAATTTATAATAAAATAAACCCCCCCCCCCCCCACAAAAAATTCCAAAATGTCTACATTTATATGATGAGATGATATACGGTTGTAATATAACCAAAAAATAAATATTAGAAAAGTTTTTAAGTCAATTTAAGCATTATCATTTTAATTATCACTTACTTATTCTATTTTATATTTAAATAGGGTATCAAATATTTCAAAATTTAATGGGTAAAATATTTACTTATATGAATAAAATTAGACCATAAAGGAATAATTTATAATATTTTGACCATATCATAATTATTCTAGATATTTTTTTAAAAAATATTATTTTTATGCAATTTAAAAAACCTTATTTTGGAAAAATATCAATAGTGCCAACTTTGACACTATTTATTTCATAGATTTTTTAAAATATAAAAATAAAGAAGTGATCCTCGATAAAAATATTATATTATATCCCTAAGTGTTTGGGTAAATCAAAAAATATATTGGATATAATAATTATCCCATATTATATTTATCAAAATATTTTTAATACCATTTATTATATCTCTTTGTTTATAAAATAATTACTACCTAAATTTTGTGTGATGATTTAATATACATACATTATGAATAAAAATTCAAAATAAAAAAATAATATGAATCTAAATACAATGGATTTTATAATATTACTTGTAGTATAATTTATATTCTGATAAACAGATCATTAAAAATGATAAACTCTTTTAAAACATGAATGTGACAAATTTATCTTAACATTAAATAAAAAAAGATAAGTGTCATGATCTTTTTTACAAGCCAAAAAATTTTCAATAAGTTGACCCTTGGATACTTATAGTTGAGATATACTCAACCAATAAGGTTTGGTCAAGTGTTTGGGCCTTTTATTGTTATAAATATTTGAATAAAAATTATTTTATTGATTTCTCATCAATCAATGAATTTTTTCCTCATCCAAGTATAAGTCTTTAAGGTAATTATTTATTTCCTAAAAATTACAAATAAATTTTCATGATAAAGGAAAAAAAAATTTATCTTTAAAATGAGTATTTATAATCTAATTTATCTTTTGTATACCTTTATATTAAAAACAATTTAATTACTAATGTCTGATTGAGATATATTTCACCTTTCTTAAAATAAAATAAAATAAATATCTTAATATCGTCAAAGTGGGTTATAGTGGATCCCATTTCGACCTTGGTCTATTTTTTGGAAAATTATAATCATAAAATAATATTTGGACAGGTGTTAGGATAAATTTATATTTTTATTTTTAAGCATAATTACCTGATTTACACTTTTGGCGTGTTATTAAAATTTTCTGATGTTACTATTAATATTTACCAAATAAACTATTTGCATTTTTTGGACCTACTAATTTGAAATATGAAATTAATTTTACAAAATTAAAAACACATAAGTTTCAGTAGTCAATTTAAAATTAATCTCATTGTTGAAATGCGAAAATTAGTTTTAAAAGTTAAGATATTACAAAAGATTAAAATGTTTTTAGATATGAATATAATGTAAAATTAATTACCATGACCAAAATTATATTAAATGGTAAAAATATATTCTATTTATAAATTGAAACCATTAAATAATATAATTTAACCATATAAATTATTTCAATGAATAAAAGTTATTTTCAATTAAAATTTTGTGTATTTTTACTATTAATTTAAACATGAATGTTATGAAACAAATATCAAAAATTCATCAAATGCAACTTTTTATATCCCACATCAAAATGAAATTTTTATATTGTCATATAAAAATTAATAATGCGTAAAAATATTAATTTAAAATGGGTTCACTAATAAAAAATATAAAATTAACCTTTTAAAAAAATAGGTTTTTATACCTCAAAAGGGTTCTATTCATACCATATAACTAATATATCCCTAGGATGAAAAAAATATTTCATTAAGTATATAACACATATATATCTCATTAATTTCATTAATTTCATTACCAAAAGTATTTCACATAAAAATAAAGATATCTATTTGTATTTTTCATAAATAATTGTTAGGAAATGAATTCATAATTAATTTTCTAAAGTTAGTTATAAATATTCTTGCTAACCGAACGACAATGCTATAACAGTAATTTTATAATAAGGGTGTCTTGTGGTTTGTTTAAACTCACGATTGCATGAAAAGAAGCATACTGAAAAATAAATATTATTTAATCAAAATATTTTATAAAAAAATCGAGTTGTTACATTCTACCCCCCTTAAACTGAATTTCTCCCTAAAATTTTTTCACATGGAAAATAAAAGACGAGGATTTCCACCCTTATCATATCCTCATGTTTCCATGTAGCTTCTTAAAATTGGTGTTTCCACCATAAACCCATAAACAAGTGAGTGGTTTTTTTCATAGAACATTTTTGCTAAGATAAAGAATATCACTTGGTTGTTCTTAAAAAGATAGATCTTTCTCCAATGGTAAAACTTCTAACCTTAGTATATGTGAAGGATCGGGTATGTACTTTATCAAGAGAAAAACATGGAACACATCAAGAACATGGCAGAGATTTTGTTGAAGCTCCAATTGGTTACCTACCTTCCCAGCACAATCCAAATTTTCAAAAGTTCCAATATACCTAAGGGCTCAACTTTCCCTTATTTCCAAATATCATCACTCTCTTACAGGGAGATATTCATAGGAACACCTTATCACCCACTTTGAACTCTAGGTATTTTCTTTGGTTTCCAGCACAACTTTTTTTTCAACTCTTAAATGCTCTTATGTGTTGTTGAATAGATATGACCTTTTCTACTATTTCATCAACAAAATAAGGTACTAATAGATTCCAGTCCCCTACATCATCCCAGCATGTTGTATTTCTTCACATATTTACATATAGGTATTCATAAAGATCCATCTGAATTCTACAGTGAAAGTTATTATTTTAAGAAAATTACACCAAGGTAGGTGTTGATACTAACCATATTTTAAATCCTTAGAGAAATCTATCAATATGGTTTCTAGAGATTGAATAGTTATATCAGAGTAACCGCATGTCTAAGGATGATAAGTAGTGCTGAAACATAACTCTATATATAGATCAAGCTGATGAATTTTCCAGACCATTGATGTAAACCTCAAATCTCGATTAGATATAATAGAATGTGGTACTCCATGAAATACTACCACTTCCTTTACATATATCCTGGAAAGCTGATCAAGAGATAAATCCTCTCTAATAGAAATGATGTGTGATGAGTTATTAAGGTGATAAACTATAACCCATATAGAATTATGAACTTTATATGTTTTAGAAAGTCTAACAATAAAGTAATTAGTTAAATTTCCAATTTCCATAATAGTATGGGTAATGGTTGTAACACCACCTTAGACTTTTATCTCTTAGCCTTAAATTACTGAAAACCAAAGAATCAAGAGTCATATTCCGTGACATCTCTTTTCTTGAAATCCCACCATAAATACTATTTCAGGTCCTGATACATCTATATTATTCCATGGTGAATAGAGAATGAAGAATTATGAGCCTCATCCAATAGATCCTTCTCTATTTCTAGTATTAGTGGAATACAAACCCTATTCATAAACCTTATTATTTAATCACAATCAAGGTTTAATTTAGGAACATTTATCAGCTTCTTTTGTAGCTATTCATATTTCTTCTCTGCCTCCTTAATCTTCACATGTATAAAGGGTTGAACATTCATTTGATAAATTTAAAACATTACCCCTTACCTAAAAATTTCAAGATTCATCCTTTTCAAATCCATAAATATTGGATCATTTTTATCCTCAACATGGATTGGAAAGCATGGTCTTGTTGGCTCAAAGAATCGGCCACCTTGTTGTATTTCCCATAGTGGTACTATATTGAGCAGTAAAAATACTAATTCAACTCCAACAATCTTATTTGGTTCATATTCAGCTCCTTTTTCCAAAAAAATATACTTTAATCATTTCTATGTAGTATGAATATCACACCATTCACCACAAAGATAATTCCTTCATATCATTCATGCAATGATTAATACAGCTAACTCCAAATCATTAGATGGGGAATTATTCTCCTGGAATTTCAACTGCCCCAAGCCATAAGCTATCACCATATCATTATTAATGAGACAAAATCCTAGCCCCATCTTGGATTCATAATTGTAGACCATAATCCTTTCTCTATTACAAGGTAGTGTGACAAAAGTTCCACTTTATAACCTTCTTTTAGGTCATTGAAATTTTCTTAAAATTCATCAAAAAAATAAACATTACTCATTTTTGAGTCAACATGGTAAGTGGATTAGATAATAATGAAAAATATTTCACAAAACGTTGATATTATCCACCCAAACCAAGATAAATTTAGATCTCAGTTACAATTTTTAGTCTTGGCTAGCATTCAACAACATTTGTTTTTGATGGATCCACAGAAAACCCTTCACTTTAGATTTTGGGACCCAAAAATAAAACTTGTTGAATACAAAATTTACAATTGGTAAATTTCTCATAAAGCTTCTCCTTTCTCAGGCCCATAAGTACAATTATATACTGGTCTTCATGTTATTTGATTCTATTTTAATAGACAACAATATAATCTATAAATACTACCACAAATTGATCAAGATTATCTCTAAAGATGCTATTCATTAGATCCATGAAGAAAGCAGAGCATTAGTAAGAACAAAATGCTTTACTATAAATTTATAGTGTCTATATCTTGTACGGAATTCTATCATTGGTATATCCCCGTTTTAACCCTTACGTATAATATCTTGAATGATGATAAATCTTGGAAATGTATTGAGCTCATTGTAGTTGGACAAATAAGTCATGAATGTGGGGAAGCGGATATTTGTTCTTGATATTGATCTCGTTATGTTCTCAATAGCCAACACAAATTCTCATTGATCCATATATCTTTATAACAAAAACAATATGTTCTCCATAAGGTGACACAATGGGGCATATAAATCCCATATCAATATTCTCATGGAGTTTCTTATTCAATTCCTACAACTCAATTTTTTCCAGACAATAAGGTGTCTTTCAAATAGGTATATCACCTAGAATGATTTCTATTGAAAACTCAAATTCAAGATTTTTTGGAATACCTAGAAATTCCTCCATAAATACATCATCAAACTCCCATACAATGGGTGTATTCTTAATCGTGTGTTTCTTTCCAATCACTTGTGATAAATAACCTTCATTTATGGGAATCAAGACCCCTAATGTAGAAGAAATTTATACTGGATGTTTATATTCATCCATGCATAGATATATGATCATATATTGAATTGAAATATGAAATATGACATTCCTTCCTTTGAAATTGACATGATCTCCATATAGAGAAATCCAATACATGCCAATAATCATATAAAATTACAATATTTGAAGGATTTCAAGATTGACAGGAATCCCTTTACAACAAAATTCAATAGGAGAAGAGTTATAAAATTTTGATACGACCGTTATTCCACTAGGAGTTCTCATAGATAACCCGTCATCTAATTTTTAAGGTATTATAGGTATACCCTTAAAAAAATCTTCAAAAATAAAATAGTGGGAGGATCCATAATAAAATAAAATTTTTCTATTTTAGAGTGGATTGTATATTTAACTTTCACCACTTCATTATCTTACTCTATGTCACTAATAGTGATTACATGTGTCTTTACTTTTTATTTTTCCTTAAGAGTTTATTAACATCGATCATCATCAATAACCCTTGTATTAGGTCATTGATTGGAATAATGCCCCATTTCCTTGCACTTGTAGCATTGAAGTGTATGAGGTGCATCTTGTGTAGCCTTTTCATTGTTAACATCATTAGACATCGTTTTCCCATCACTTAAGCCTTTAACTACCTTATGAACTTCTTTTCCATGAATAAAACATTTACTAGTCCATTTAAGATAATTCCCTCCACCTTTATTTACACACATTGAGAATGAGGGAAAGCTCAACATTTTTTCAGTGTGGTCTTTAGATTTTACGTTGAATTCCATTTTTCTATTCTTATCAAACCGATATGACTGATGGGTTACTCCATTATCCATATCATCCTTGAGAGCACATCAAAAAATTTCCTTATATCTATTGAAGTCCCTTATGGATAATTCCATTCAGTGACATGGTTTTAAGATACTAAATAATCAATCAATTTTACTCTTAGGTTGGATAAAAATTCTAAAAGTGTACCATGTAACGCTTGTAAAATTTGTGTCGTAGGTACCAACAGATTCATTATCCATTTTATTAAGTTCAAGGAAAAACTTATCCACCATTTTTTAAATAATATGAGGAAATTACATATTGAAAAATAAGTTCTTGAACTTCTCCCATTCTATAGACACAATTTCATCTCATTGCCTCGTATTCTTCATAATATTCCACCATTGATCAGATTCACCTTCCAAAAAATATACTGCTAATATGAATTTGTCCTGATAAGAACATTGTAGATCTAGAAATATCTTTTCAGTGGTACTGATCCATTTCTCAACCACTAATGGATCAGAAGACACATTTAATGAAGTTAGATGATGCCTCATAAAGGATTCAACAGAATGTTCATCCATCCTTTTCTCTTGTATATCTTCGGCATGATTCATTGCATGAGAAATATGTGTGATCATGGATACCATATTTTTTATTCCATCTCCCACAACATTTAGTTTATTAGGGGGACAATCATTTCATTTCCTATCTCATTCATCATTAACGTTGTTCCATCAGGTTTCCTCCATGGACTAAAACCAAGAATCATAGTGTGGCAAACCCTACTAATAATGTGAAAATCCCATATTTAAGGTATTAAATTTCAATTTATTAGACTTTATCATTTATCATATGTTATTCATGAACATCTCTAAATCACTAGGATAGGATTGTAACCTATACTTAGACATATCCTTATGGTTTTTTCTAATGTTATATCATCCTAGTTTCCAAAGGTTAACTATACCTTTTCTTTGATACCAACTATAATGGAATATACATTACATATATAATTTACTTCAACATTGATGAATATTTATTGCATAACATAACAAAAACCACACGAGGACCGCATAGTTATTGTGTCTTTAAGAAACTAGGAAACATAAACAATGGGTTCAAAAAACATCTACATTGTCTCCTGCTTATTTCTTAATAACCACAATAATTTTTACATATCTTACTTAATACCCTTGTTCATGACCAAGGGAAAAGAATCATAAGAAAGGGGGATCTCAAATACTCAGTATATGTAAAAAACATAAATATCAATCATCTCATAATACTAAGAACATAACATTTGAAAATATTATAATTCATATAAAAGACCATAGTATCATGTCATAGGATCAATCACAAAAGTACAATGTAATACCAATACTCATAACATAAGACATGAAATTTCATGGAATACACACATAAGCATCAAATATCAATTCATATTAGTGAAGGATCATTTCCAAGAACATCATAGAGGACAAATCCCATTACCGAACCAAGTTTGCTCCTCGTTCCAGTCATGTATTACAAAACCAGATTAACTTATCATTCCAGTAATGTCTATATCATGACATATAAATCTTTACCCAATGCATTGGATGGAGATATAGGTCCAACCCATCTCATAATGAAACCATTCTTACAAGTTCCACAAAACATAAAAACATTCACCATAGCATAACCAAGGAAATATAATGGGTTTCATAAACATCATTCCATAATAAATGATATAAAACAAATGGACTTACTAAATAAAATTCCATAATAATCACAAAAAAACTAATACTAATAATAGGTATATATATTTTATCCTAATTAATGAGTTTCATCTTTTATGGGAAATAATTTTTAGGAAATAGTTGAATTTAATTCCTGAGAAAAATATCATTTCTTATTCAAAAATGATTTCCTTCCACAAAATTCCACAAAATTTTTGAAGAAATAATTTTATGTGAAAATTAACATGTAATCTTGTATGGTAAACTTAATTGAATTAAGTTATTATGAAAGCGTAATAATATGTTCATAGCGTACATGTTAAAAAAAATTCTCCTCGTACGTTAGCTGGAAAAGTAAAAAAGTACCTCGTACCTAAATTGAAAAAAGATTGCATTCATACCATTTAGTAATAATTAAAAAATGGGTAAAACTAAAATTAAAATATTATAAAGGTATAAAAATTAAATTTTAAAAAACATATTTAGGAATCATGGATGTGGATGATAAATATACTATGGTAAATACTTATGAATAAACAATCTCAAATAAAAATGAGATTTGTAAACTTATCCCTTACCTTAGGTATGATATGATTCAAATGTATCTGAACCTCCTATTTAATGATTTAAATAATATTATTGATTTATTTCATAATCATAATCATTTATATGATAGAATTTATGTACATATTTTAGTCTATTTTAGTAACATTTCAATGTTAGTCGTTATTCAAGGATTAGCTTCTTTATGTTCTTATACATGTTTTGTCGAAAAAGTTCTTATTCCTCTTTTTAGGATATAGATATATCATATAAGTCATGGTATTAGTATAATTTATATTATATTTATTCTTTAAATTAATTTATAAAATCATTCATTCATAAATACTTTGTACAATGAATCATATCTCACTGTGGAGACGGTAAGTTGTACGTATGCACGAGCGACGCTAATGTTCACATAATTTTTGAATGGAATTGAATAGGATGGTGTATAGTACCTCAAAATTAATATAATTTTATATTAATAATATATATATATATATTAATACCATAATTATACCCATACATGTAAGGTGGTGGTGAAAACGGATTAAACCATGATGTTGAGATTCTAAGTAATACATACGCATGCTTGGAGATTTCATTTTTCATGGGATTAGTAGAAGGTGGGATATAGTTGTTTCATAATAATAAAAATATATTAGTACAAAATTAAAATTTTAGTAATTAATTTATAATGAAATAACTAATGCGGTGGATGTATAATAAGAAATAATTTTTAACGAATTGGTAAATCATATTACCTCTTCTTTGAGGTGCCTCCTCTAAATCAACTCTTAGAAAACTAGAGATTTTATTTGAAGAAGACCAGGTCCCATATAATGGTTCTAGGTAATAAAAGGGAAGTTTGAAGGATATTAATGATCTTTAAGACTCAAAATGAAGTGAATAGTTGATGGAGGAAGTTCCCTTTTATAATTAAGGTGATGGGCACATTTGGAAACCTCAAAAATATTAATTTATAATAAAATCAAACCCCACTTAAAAACGAATTTTTTTTCCATTTTCAAGGATTAGATAATATGGGATTGTAATCTCATCAAACAATAAATTTAAGACATGTGTTTATGTAAATTTAAGAATTATCATTTTAATTAACACTTAGTTATTATATTTAATTTTAACTAGGGTATCACATATTTCAAAATTAAAAGGGTGAAATATTTACTTATTTGTAATAAATAAGACCATAAATGAAATATTTCGAAAATTTTATACCATATAATAATTATTATATATTTATATATATGTTTTATGTTTTTTAAAAAATTTATGAAAACCTTATTTTTACAAAATATCAATAGTGTCAATTTTGACACTATTTTATTCATTGATTTTTAAATATTTAAAAATAAAAAGTTAACCTAGATCCAAATACTTTATTATATATCTATTGGATCAAGGTAATCTGTAAAATTCAATTGTCATAAAAATTATCCCAAATTGTATTTATTTAATTATTTTTAATAACCTTTATTTGATAACTTCCCTAATAAAATAATTACTACCTCAATTTTGTCTAATTATTTATTATACATATTTCTTAAAAAAATAAAAATAAAAAATATAGTGAAGATAAATCCATTATTTTTCATAATAATACAATTAGTATAATTTATCTTCTTAAAAACCCAACATTCAAACTATTATACTCTTTTAGAACATGAATGTGAAAATTTTATCTTCACATTAAATAAAATAATATAACTATCATAATCTCGTCTATAAGACTCCAAATGGTCAATAAGTGGACCATTGGTTGCTTATGGATGATATATACTTGAAAAATAAAGTTAGGTCATGTTTTTTGTCCTTTTTATTGTTATTAATATTTTCATAAAAATTGTTTTATTGATTTCTCATCAATTAATTAATTTTTTCACCATTAAATTAGAAGCCTTTAAGGTAATTATTTATTCCATAAAAATAAAAAATAAATTTTCATAATAAATTAAAAAATTATCTTTGAAATACGTATTTATAATATAATTTATCTTCAAAATAATCATATATTAAAATAATGTAATTATGAAACTTTGAGTGAGACATATTTCACCATTCATTAAATAAATTAAATTAAATGTCATAATCTCATCCAACACGGCTTCAATGTATACTATTTCAAACCATGTATGTTTTATAGTTTGTTCTAATCGTCTGATTATATTAATACATGTGTTTAGGTGATTATGTAATATTATTTTTACCCATAATTACCAGATTTACCAATTTAAAGTGTCAATAAAATTTGTCGAAGATACAATTCATATTTCCAAAAAATAAAATAAATCAATTTACATAATTTTGAGCTAAACTTTCCAAATATCAAATCCATTTTTTAAAATTCAAAATAGATAATTTTTTTAATTAATATAAATTTAATCTCATTGTTGAAAGGAGAAAAAATGTTTTAAAAGTTTCAATATTCCAAAATATTGAAACTTTTTTACATATGAATTTAATGTAAAATTATTTCCAATGACCAATATAACATGAAATGGAAAAAATATATTCAATTTATACTTTGAAACTATTATATAATATAATTTAACCTTATAAATTATTTCAATGAAAAAATATATTTTCAATTAAAATTTAGCATATTTTTTCTATTCATAAAAACATGAATGTTATAAGAAAAATATACGAAATTCATCCAAAGTAAATTTTTATATCTCAATTCAAAAAAATGATTATTTTTTCATATAAAAATTATTAATTTGTAAAAATATTAAATTAAAAGGGGTTCCAATTTCAATGGTATAAAATTTACCTTTTAAAAAATAGGGTTTTATTCATACCCTATGAAAAAAATATAAATTCGATTAATATCAAAAATATATTATTAAGTATATAATGCACATACCTACAAATATATCATTTATTTCATTTCAAAAAGTAATTCACTAAAAAATAAAAATATATATTCATATTTTTCATAACTAATTGAGAGCCAATTAATTCACAATGCATTTTCATAAGTTAGTTATAATTATTCCTGCTAAGATAACAGATTGGCTATAATGGTAATTGTAATGTCCGATAATTTTTATATTATTTTTTTAATTATATGGAATTATTCCAATAACAAGAAATTAGATGGCACTTGATTTGGAGGCCCAGAGTGCTCGTAATGATCCTTCAAAAAATGTTAAACTTTAAACAGTAAACATGAGGGGTTTTCCTAAAATACTGGAATAAAAATTAAACGGGTGTCTGGATAATAAATATGAGGGCACCGTTATGTTCAGGGTATCGGGTTTACCCTAGGCATGACTTAAGTTTAGTCGGCACATGCCTCCAGCGTGGAAACTCAAAAATGGCATAATTGTAAATAAAATTATTAAATAAAATTATTTCATTTTTCAAATTCTTATAACTCGTGAATAGATACTCGAATTAAGAATTTTAGACCACCACTGAACTCGTGAGAGTATTTCTTCCTTATGAAGATCCTAACATTGGCCGAAATGGGAAACCCGGGAAAGCTAGTTTATGGCCATAAATAAAATAATTAAGTAACAATTATTTTATAATTAAATCATTCTAACATCTAAATAGTTACATAGATTGGAAATATGAATGTACCATTGATCTCTTGATGGCGTGTTTCCCTTAGGTGGATCCTAACCTCAATCGACATGGGATGAGGGTGGCTATTAACAATTTTTGAATTTTTTTATGGTACGTTCAAAAAACGTGTGAGCGGGGATTTCATTCCATTGAACCGATGCTCAATTTAAAAATCCTAGAGCACTGTTGAATTCCTAACACAAGGATTCACTAAGGTGAAGCTTAACTTTGACTGGAAAGGGTCAGACAGAAAAGTTAATTTTTTGACTTTTTGAAAAATAAAATTAAATAACTCTTTGATTAATTTTCTTCTCTTCCCACCATTGAGCGACGTATGGAGAGACTATAGTGTAACATCATGCATTAAATAAGAGAAATTTTATAACATGATCCTCACATTGTGTAACCCCAACGCTCATGGTTTAATTGGTTAATTAATTAGGATTCATTAATGAATCATAATAATGAACCAATGTGGGGTTAATTTCTTTTATTTAATCAAACCTTTGGCATGGTATTTGGGAACCCATGAGAGGAACCAATGACGAAACGATGTCGACATTCCTCTCCAATGAAGAACAATGGCTTAACGACGACTTTTGGGGATAATCGATCTAATGATCCATGAGAAATGTCAAACGACAATGAACATGAATCTTATCCTTCATCCTGAACACCGTTTCTAGGCATAGGGTTTAAATGATTTACGTTTTTAATATCCCTACTTCCCCATTTCTGTATAATATGAAGAATGTGGATCAACCATCCAAAGGGTTGATCCACATTCTATTCTTTATTGTGGGAGGTTGATGCAGGGTTTCATTATGGGGGTTTTAATTATTATTATTCTCCCCATGTGTAAGCACTAACGATGAAGGTGTCGTCCAATCTGAACAAGGCCCAAACCCTCCTCCATTAGTGGTTATGTGAATTTTTTGTGCATTACTGAGAAATGTGGAAGCAAGATGAAACGATGTGCCTCGTAACAAAGGCAGTGACCGGGGAGGTCCATAGGTGCATATAAAAACAAAAACGGACCACTAGAGCATCTTTAGTGGCCCGCGGAAGCACCCACCAGCACGACATCTAGCCGAGCCAGCTGCGTGTGGAATGTGGCACCGATAGGCACCCTAGTAGCGTGATCTGCAACCAACCTGGCTACGGTGGGTGGAACGGCTCGACGTCGACGTGCCTCATTGGGAGATGAGTGGCCCACTCGGCTGGAGTGAAACAGACAGCTCCATCCAACCATTTAGGAAGATCTAGTGGTTCCCCAATAGCATTACCAAATGGAAGAACCAGTGAGCATTCGGGCCGGTTTTCCAGGAATTCTTGACCTGCGAGCTGGGCCAGACCCCTTCCGGACCCGACCTATCTTGTTACACTGTATTAGGCATAACATGCGAACCGAGTATCCAATTAACATGATATCAGTTGATTTGAGACCCTTAGGAGAAAGAGGGTATTTTGAGACACTCCACATGAGTTTTAGAGCGAGTTGGGGTATGTTCGGGTTGGATTGAACTTGAATCTAACAGGGACCTCCATACAAAAATTCTTATACGTTACAGATCCTGTGTCTGATTGATGTTCGGTATTCTTTTTGGGAACCCATATGACATGTCGGTTCATTGGGTTACACTTTTTTGGACTTTGTGGCAGTTGAGGTATGACCTATGGGTTGGGGAAAAGAATCTATGGAACATGAGTCCATCATGTTCTAGAATCTTGTGGCTGGATGTCAAGAAAAAAGTGACCCTTTGTGGATCGGCATCAGAGAGAACCTGTGTGGATTGACAACTTACATCCCTCTGTGGATCATCAGTAGTGTGACTCGATGAATACCAGCTTTAGCGTGGCTCGTTATGGATCATAAACTTACAAACGTGTGTGCTTCAATGATTTTTGACCTTGTGTGGAATAGTAGTAGTGTGAACCAACAAGGACCTGCCATAGAGTGGCACATCGTTCATCAGTGACTTATGGAACCTGTGTGGATTGATGACTTATGGTCGTGTTTGGATCAGCAGTAGCATGGCCCGATGAGGACCAGCCATAGAGTAACTTGTCATGGATCAGTGACTTATGACCCTGTATGGATCGACATCATACGACCCTGTGTGGATCGGTGACTTACAACCATGTGTGGATCAGAAATAGAATGGATTCTTCGTGTTTCAGTATTGGAACATATGAATGGAATAAAATTATTTATAATTACAAATAATCATCATTATTCTTGTTCTTTAAATTATATACCTAGTGTGAGTTATCCTTTACATTATTCTTTGTGATTGAGATCATGCTTTGTGGGTTTTCCTTTGAGGATTTATAAGAAATCATTGGAGGTGTCTATGGGTCCCTATTGGGTATTTTAATACTCACCCCTATAGGGGATTCACCCACCCATGTTGTGTCTGGTGCATACGTTCAACGTTTAGGAAATGGTTCTTAGGGGGATGGGATAGACGGACGCTACGACGGTGGACTTGGTGGGCTAGGAGTAGGTGGGTCCTAGTAGTACTGGGAAAGCAGGACATAGTACTTCGGCTTCCAGTAGCTTCAATACTCTTATAATCATGTGGGGTTTTCCGCCGATGGCCATTGTTGTTTCCTTTTCGTATGTTATTGTTTCTAGTTCCTTATTGGGTTGGTATTCTAGCCCACTTAATTTCACGTGTACTTGCACTCAACCGAGTTTTAGTTGTATAGTTAATTCCTCATACAGTTTTTTGCGATGTGGTTAGATATGTGTGTATACATGTATAAAGGAAATGCCTTCCTTTTTGGGGGATATGTCTTTCTGGTTCTAGTCACCAACCCCTAGCTTATAGAAGGAGGGCTTGTGGTAGTCACAACACGGGCCCGAGGGATGGGTTGTGTAAACATGGTATTAGAGTTGGTCGTTTATAACAGAAGAACTAAGAACCTATATTTTCAATGGGGGAAATAGTGTAACATGTATTGAGTTTAGATTTCAGTCTAGAGAGTCAAGTGTTGGTGCGACAGCTGACGTATCCATACACCAGGACCCTGGATTCTGTTTTCCGACTCATTACACCAAAACACTAGTCTCTTGTGTTTTCATAATGTTTTTCATTGATCTCTTTTGAGTTTGCTCCATAGGTATAACATAATGACCGTGGTTCATCTTGATACTCTTTTTAGATGTCTCCAAATAAAAAGATAGCCACGATTCTAATGTGAGACCATGAGGATAGTCCAAAGAGTGATAAGGCTTCACTACAAGGATTTTATCCCATGATGGTACCTTCGGGAGATGTCCCAGCTACACCACTACATGTTGATAAGCAGTTACAACTGGCACTACCTGTAAAGGATACATATAGGCTTAGTGCGTTATATGAGTTTCCGTAATAGATACCCCTGAGGTTTTAAGGTGAACCCAACTCACATGTGGATAAGGACTATCCTGAGGTGGTGAAAGAGTTTCCATCTAGCCAAGGCACTATTTGATCATATGGTGGTCCTCGCAGTGAGCATTCTTCGTGGCTCAGTAAGGTGATGGTAGGGATTAAATTACACCTATCTTATTATGGGTGACTTTTCCATGGATAGAGATTGAGAACCTTCCTCAAATAAGGGGGTATCTTTCCATAAAAAGCTAAAGGGTTTTTGTTCTAAAGAGATTCTATAGCTTTGATAGGATGACATGTCAGTAACTATTTATTCAATAAGGCGTGCCGACCATTCCAGGTACTCGATAAATGTGACACGACCAGTGCTTTAGGGATCGGACCTCCGAGCATGATATGTTCAGGGATATCCGATCGAGCATAATTCCACTGTGCATTCTTACTTATATTAGGGTTCTAGAGAGAGCCTTTGTTGTTGAAAATTATTTGGCTGAGTAGATACATCCTGTGAATGTCATTTGTGGGAAAGTAGGAAACTGATGACAGTCTTAGAGAACAGTATGTGTAAATTTTTTGGGAATAGGAAGTTATAGGGACTGATGAATATGCTGTGAAACAGATGTATATGAGGATCTAGAAGAGTGTCACGAGGTGGTATACATTTCGATATGTTATAATCAGCACCCCAATCTGGTCCACACCAGGGATAGAGAGCTGGAGGACAGGGGAAGGGAGTAGTATCAAGCAGTCAAGGAGTGTAACCTAGGGGATCCAGGAATGACTCAAGGTATGGTATGTTTCTACTACTAGATATCGTATTAATAAGACATAGGTACTAATCATTCCATCTTTTCATGGATCTTGTTCATTACATAGAGTTTCTAGTTAAATAGTTGACTTCATCCTTATGTCTGGAGATTCCTATGGGAGGGGAATCGATAATCCTAATTATGCTGATTGTGTGATTTGACCTTTCAGGAGAGTGTTTTAGTTGAAACCTCTTGGTGAAACCATCATGTCCTTACGAAATTAGTTTGGGTATGGACTGGCCATCCATAGTTCATGCTCAGATTAGTTATTTTAGGAAAAATGTTGTGGTATATCTACAACGTTAGAATGGGATTTTCCTTGGTAGAAAAAAAAATAAAACCCATGCATCACGGGATAAACTCATGCATAGGCAGGTGCATCCGATCACTCTTGGGTCAGCCAACTTTACCCTCATGGAATCAGGTGTTTTTAGTTTTCAGTTCCAAATAATAGTGGAAGAGTGTTGTAACAACCTTTCAAAATATGTTTCCAAGATTACCTCCCCTAGGGAGAGGGACTTCTACTTTGTCCTATAATTAGGGATATCCCCAATATCAATAACTACATATCAGATAGCTCCCGTAGAGCTATGGGATATGAGAGTATAGTTGGGGGACTTACAAAGGAAGGGAATAGTAAGACCCGATGTTTGAGGATATTTGTGTATTACTAGAACATTAACTAAGTGGATGTGGAGAATGAATACCCACTACCAAAGGGTCGATGGGCACATCAATCAGTTAAAATGGGTAGCCTTTTGCGTGGATGGAAAAGTTCCAATAGGCCTTACTGTGGTTGAGATTGCAGGGATGGATGGAGTTCCTCTAGGACTATGAGTTTGAGATAGTATATTCTCTTGGGAAGGGGAATGTAGTGGCAGACCCACTCAACAGAATGTCTAGATTACAGCTATTGAGTGAGGTAATGGATCAGGTAGCCACAATACAAATATTATTCTTTGATAGTGATGGTGTATCTTACCTCTAGTCTACGACTATCTCTCCCCCACTCGTACAACAAGTTAGGGGGGTTTAGCTTTTTTATGTTGACTATGAGGCTTAAGGTGCTCAGATATCCTCAATAATTTCTCCATATGGGATTTCGATAGGTGGGGAGAACATAATCCTTTTTATAGGATGCACCATGGTACCAGTGATATTATGGGAGAATGTTTTGAGAGAATTACATACACCCCCTTTGGAAATACATCCTGGTGTGGTGAAGATGTACCAGGTCCTCTGACGTCCGTGCTAGTAGTTAGGGGTAAAAGAAGCAGTGGAAGATTTTGTTTCATGATGCCTCACTTTTCAGAAAATGAAAGCTGATCATTAGGTTCCATCATGGTTGAGCACAACTTTTACCCATAGACAAATGGTCATAAAGAGGAGAGCATACAGACCTTGGTGGACTTTCTTCATGGTTGTTTCCAAGATTTTGGTTAAAATTGGGAGGAACAAATACCATTGGTGAAGTATGCGTACAAAAATAGCTAACACTCCACCATTAGCATTGAACCATTTGAGGCCTTGAATGGTCAACTTTGCAGATCACCCCTATACATGAAAGGCCAAGGGAGTCAGCACTCATGAGTCCAGAGTTGGTACGGGATACCGTCGAAAAGGTGTAGATCATCTAGGAGTGAATGAGGCCAGCATAGAGCAAGAAGAATCCTTATGCCGACAAGAGATGGAGACCCTTGTATTTTGATGATGACAATCGTGTTTTCCTTGGGGTCTCACCCTAACGATGATTACATAGATTTGGCCAGGGCAACAAGCTATCACCCAGGATCATATGAGATTTTCTGATTCTCACCAAAGTTGGTGAGATGGTGTACCGCCTAACTTTTCTCCACATATGCACTGGGTGTATAATTATTCCTTGTGTCTAGCTGAGGAGGTATGTGCAAGATCCATCACACATCATTGACTGTGGCGAGCTGAAAATTGGCAATAGCATGACTTTTGCAGAGTTCCTAGTGGAGAATGAAGATCTATAAGAGCAGGTCCTTCATGGATAGTTGATTCCTCTAGTTCTCATTTGGTGGTGGCACAAGATTATCTAGGGGAGCACAAGGGGGTGGGAGGCACATATTCTTGATCACTACCCCCACTTCTTTGATTTTTCTTTGTTTTGATTTTCAAGGATGTGTAGCCCTAAGGGGGGGGAATGCAATTTCCTAGAATTTATGTATATTTTTTTTAATTATATGGAACTGCATTGAGGTCGCGAAATTTGACGGCACGTGATTCCAAGGCCCGGAGTTCCTGGAAGGATCTGTTAAAAAATGTTATTCTTTAAATAGAACATGTGGGGGTTTTCCTGAAAAAGTGGAATAACTCTTAAATGGGTTCTTAGATTAGAAATCATAGTGAATTGTTTCATTTAGGTTCGCGGTTTTACCCTAGGTTCAATATAAGTTTAGTCGATGTAGGCGGCCTATGAGGAAACTTGAAAACGACATAGCTTTAAATAAAATAATTAATAAATTTATTTAATTTTCAAACGATTATAACTCACAAATGGAGACTCGGATTAGCAATACAAGACCACGGCTAAACTCATAATGGTTTACCATCCTTAGGTAGATCCTAACATTATCCAGTGTGGGCCAATAGCGGAAGTTTGTTTTTATCCGTAAATAAAATAATTAAGTATTAATTATTTTATTTTAAAATCCTTATATCTCTTAAATGGTAACTCAGATTAGAAATCTGAGATTACTGTTGGTATCTTGAGGGTGTTTTTTCTTTAGGTAGAGCCTAACCTTGACCGGCACATACCAAGGGTGACTGTTAATATTTTTTGATCTTTTTTTATGGTACATTCAGTAAATGTGCGAGCGTGGATTTAAATCTTTAGAGAAAGTGCTCAGATTGAAAATCTGAGGGCACCGTTGAATTTGCAAGGTCAATATTTTCTTCGGAAAATCATAACTTTGATAGGAAAAGGTTAGACGAATTTTTTTTAATTTTCGCAAAAAATAATAGAATAACTCTCTGAGTTATTTTATACTCTTCCCACCACTAAGCGAACGATGGTTGGACCTCAGTGTAATGTCGACCATTAAATAAGATACATTTTATGACTTCATCCTTGTGCTGTGAAACCACAACGCTTTGGATTAATTGGTTCATTACATAGGATTCATTAATGAATCATAATAATGAACCAATGCGGGGGTTAAATTATTTTATTTAATCTAACTATTTGTATGGGATTTGGGAAACCATGAGAGGAACCTCTGAAAAAATTCCAATGAATTTCCTCTCTAATGAAGAATGATGGATGGATGAAGACCATTACAGAAAAATGATCCAGAGTTCGATGAGAAACATCAAACGGAAATGAATTTTAATCTTCTGCTTCTCCCCCAGTATTGTTTCTAGGTAAGGGGTTTAAATTATTTACATGTTTAATATCCCTCTTTCCCCATTCTTGTATGATATGAAGAACGCAGATCAACTAACAAATGGGTTGATCCACATTTCATTATTTATTTTGGGAGTTTGATGTAGGGTTTAATAATGGTGTTTTAATGTTTATTATTCTTACCATGTTTAAGTGAAAACATAGATGGAATGAGCCAATATGAACATGGATCGGACCCTGCGTCATTCCTGGATATGTTCATTCTATGTGGGAGACTGGGAAACATGGTGGAAAAGCAAAACTATGTTCCTCGTAGCAATGGCGGTGACCCAGGAGGTCTATAGGCACAGATAGGAAAAAAACGGACCACCAGATCATCTTTGGTGGCCCGTGGAAGCACCCACATGCATGGCAACCGGCCAAGCCAACTGCGTGGGGATAGAGGCATGCCGAGCCAGCTGTATGGGAATGAAGGGCGACTGAGCTGGATGCGTGGGGACATCAGTGCTCATATCCATTTTGGAGTTATGAGCCACGGAAAAATGGGATGCGGTGGGTGGAAATGTGTGATGTTGATGCACCGCATGGGGAGATGAGTGGACCAATCGGCCTACTCTGCTGAAGCATAATAGTCATCTCCAGATGGCCATTTTGGAAGATGAGGTGGCTCCCTGCTAGCACTACCATCTCGATGAACTGACCCGCATGCGGGCTGGGTTTCCATGTGTTCTGGACCAGCACGCTGGGCCGAACCCACAAGCCATGCCGGACCTAGGTGCTGGGATAGACCCATGATCCGGTCCGGACCCATCGGTCGGGCTGTACCAATGAACTAGGTCGGAACCGGGATCCAGGTCAGACCCCTACCGTACCCGACCGATCCTCTTACACTAAATCAAGTGTATCTCACAAACCAAGAATCTGATGGATGCACCGTCAGTGAAATTGGGACCATTAGGACAATTCATTAATTTTGAGATTCATTGACTAGGTTTTGGAAAGGGTAGGTGTATGGAATGGTCAGATAAAACTCAAATCCAACCGGGGCCTCGATAATAAAATGCCAATAACATACAAAATGAGCATATTATAAACGCATCGTCTGTTTCCTTGGAAGCCTTATGACTTGGTGGTTTATTAGGATAAATCATCATTTGGATTCTTGGTAGTTGAGGTAAGACTGGTGGCTTTAAGAGAAGAATCAAGGGAACACAAGTGCATCAAGTGCAAGAATCTTGAGGTTGTCGGTCAAGTGAAGAGAGACCGTTTGTGGATCAGAATCAGAGTGACCCTGTGTGGATTGATGAGTTACGACCCTGTGTGGATCAGCAGTAGCGTGAACCAACAAGGACTAGACTTAGGGTGGACGATCAGGCATTGCAGACTTATTACCCTATGTAGATCAATGAATTACGACCATGTATAAATCAACAGTAGCTCGACCCGAAGAGGACAACCATAGAGAGGCTCATCGTGGATCATTGAATTACGACCTTGTGAGGACTAAAGAATTACTACCCTGTGTGGATCAGTAGTAGCATGACCAGATGAGGACCATCCTTAGAGTGGCCCATTGTGGATCATCAACTTACGACCCTGTGTGGATCGATGACTAACAATATTATGTGGATCAGTGACTTATGACCCAATGTGGATAGGAAATAGAACGACTTATTCATGGTTCAACATTGAAACTTTTCAACAGAATAATATGATTTAACTTTATGACTAATAATCATTATTCATGTTCATTAAGTTATATTACTGGTGTGAGCTATCCATTACGTTATTCTTAGTGATTTAGATCATTCTTTGTGGTTTTTCTATTGAGAAATTATGGGAGACCTTCAGGGGTATCTGGGTCCCTAATGAGTATTTCTATACTCACCCCTACATGGGAACCACCTGCATGTGTTATGTTTAGTGTAGAAGTTCAACGTTTCAACAAAGGTGCTCAGGGGGATGGGACAGACATATTCTAGGATGGTGGAATTAGTGGCCTAGGACTATGTGGGGAAAAATAGTACCGGGCGGGTAGGACATACTACTTCGGCTTCCAGAAGCATCACTACTAAAATGATCAGGTGGGGTTTTCTATGGATGGCCATCAGAGTTTCCTTTTTGTACATTACTGTTTTCAGTTCCTTGTTGGGTTTTTATTCTAGCCAACATACTTTCACTTGTACTTACACTCATCCTTATTTTAGTGGTATACTTGTTTCCCCTTTCAGTGTGTTGGGATATGTTTGGACATGTGTATATATCGGTTTAAAGGATATTCCTTCCTTTTGTTTGGGATATGCCTTTCCTGTGATATTAACCAACCCATGGCCTTTGGATGGTGGGCTTGTGGTAGTCATAGCATGGGCTCGGGTGGACGGGTTGTGAGAGTAATTTTATAATAAGGGTTTCTCATAGTTCATTTAGACTCCCGATTGCATGCAAAGAAATATACTAAAGAATAAAAATTATTTAAAGGAAATATTTCATAAAAACATCCATGTGATATATTATTAATGAAATAAAATTCATGTAAGGTCATTTAAATACTTATAAGTTACTAAAGGATTTAAGAAATGTCATAGAATTTTCTAATTTTTTTTTTCTATTTTCAATTTCTAAATCCATTAGAATATTTCATGTTATAGTATCTTACCATGACTATAATATCTTGAATATGGATATCAATATATATTTCATTAATGTGAAAAATGTAATAAGTTGTCTATATGACACAACTAGAAGGGTTCAAGACTCAAATAAATTCCCAATGGTGGAATGTTATTTAGATCTACTTATCGAATGAATCAACGATCCATGTAATAGAAATTTTAGTTTGATGATT
Source organism: Viscum album (assembly GCA_963277665.1). NCBI lineage: Eukaryota > Viridiplantae > Streptophyta > Magnoliopsida > Santalales > Viscaceae > Viscum > Viscum album. The sequence continues at coordinate 194,481,703 of OY728122.1, forward strand.
CTAAAAAATAATTCACTTTCATTAAGAATGAACCTAATCCATGTATTTATAATAGGTTCAGTGAGAGTGTATTAGTTATACTAGTGGTATATTTTAATGAAATATTAATTATTGGAAATGATATATAGATCATACAATCAGGTTGGTATTGGTTAAAAAAGTGACTCTCCATTAATGACATAGATAAAGCAGCCTTCATTCTAGGGATCATGATCATTCATGATAGATCAAATAGGATTTTTGGCCTATGTCAAGGCACAAACATTTACCAGACCCTAAATAAAATTAATTTGGAATAATCCATGGGAAAAACAATTATCGTTTCACATGGTGTACATCTTTCCCAGAAAATGTGTCCTCTTATACATAAGATTTTAATGATAGAATGAGTAAACTCTCAGAAACACCTAAAAGATAATCAATCATATATTTCAAGTTAGGTTTAATTTTGGATATCTCTTACACCTTGATAATGGTAGGAAAATATCAATTCGTTCTAGGAAAACAACACTACAATTCTATTAATGTTGTCTATTAGTATATTAGAAGAACAAAGGATATTTTCCCAATATAAAGAGGATATGAGGAGGTATAAATTGGTGATTATAAAGGTTTTATATTTATAAAGTATTAGAATAATATAAATTCATAGTCATGATATGTCTTTAGTATCAATAGAGGATCTATGAGATGGAAGAGTTAAAAGAATCCCAGTGTCACTAGTTCTATAGCTGTGTTCAAGTATACAATGGATTTTGATGTACCCAAATAAGATACTTGGATACAAACATTTTTAAAACTTCTTGATTTGGTACATATCAGTAAAAAATTTATCACATTATATATTGATAATACTGTAGTGGTGGATCTCACAAGAGAGGCATGGTCACACGCACAGAAAAGACACATACTCCAACAGTATCAACAAATGGGTTATTTTTATCAGAAGAGCGAATTTAAAGTGAGATAAATTTCCATAGTATATTACATGGTGGGAAACTTTTATAAATCCTTATCTTAGTGAAATAATGAGTATCATGTAAGAGATAGTGTAAAAATGATTTTTAGTATTTGTCTCTAGTGTAAGTGGGAATCTGTTGGAGTTGGTTACCTAGAACCAATGTCTATTTACATTATGAATATCTATATTCATTTTTTTAAATATTAATAAACTGATTATCACATAAAGTTAATTATTCCATATAATTTTTTATTTTATATTTTCCAAAGAGTAATTTATACACTAAATTTTCATAGATGTTCACCACAATTTTAAGAACCTAGATGTTTCCTAGAAATGTTCATAAAATATATATGTTTTATAGCCACATTATATTATTCGACAGGACACAAATGATACATTCTATCAGGGGTGGAGACTCATAGTAATTTGAGTCACCTTCTCATGGGGTACGCCTATGTAAATTTCTTGTATAAAATATTTTAATAATAAGACCCAGAGATAGAAATCCACATTTATATGTGTCATTGGATGTTCCTATATATGGTCATGTGTATTGATCCTTATACTATGATATTATAATTAATTGATATTATTAGTTACATAATTTTATGTATTGATGAAATTCATGACAATATATTTTCATGTCGAATTAGGATATATTGGGCGTGTCACGAGTGATATTACAGTAATGAATAATTTAAGAAATGATTTTTCACTTCTGTTATTTAATAAAAGATTATATTTAAATCCCTTTAATAGGAATGGAAGAGCCTAAATAAATCCATGTCTATGGTTTTATTTTGGAAGATTCCATTTTTGAAATTAAAAGATAAAAACATCAAGAATGTATGTTGATGACACTAATATGAAACATAATTGATTATAGTTATATTGATAAATGGATTATAATTCACAGTAATAATTTTTTGGGGTTTTATGTCATTTTGAAATTAGATTCATTCTTTTTTAGTGTCTTCTCATGTTTCTAGATTCTATCCTTGGATATTGGATGGATCCAGCTACTTCTACTAGGAAAAGGACGTAGAATGTTACAAACACAGTATATCCAAAAGCTCAGTTAAATATCATTATTATTCATCATGTTGAAAAAATATTATTCTTGTATTTGGTTTCATAATTATTCACTTTTCCTTTGTCACATATATTTAATTAATTACAAATTATTTTCATGTAAATGAAATTATTATTATTATTATTGTTTTTTTATTAGTATTATTTGTATGTACGAAATTCTGATGATTAATAAAATCATAAGGGTCCTTATGAAATTATTTTATTTATAAACCTAACACGATTTAAACCCCATTATATTATTTTTAACCGAACTCTTTAATTTTTTAGTGCATGACAATATTAAGAGAATCCTTTCTTTCCCTAAAGATTTTATCTATATGAAATCTCACAATAATGGATAGGGATCATATTCCATTACCCTTCTCTATTATATAAGGATCCAGGATGGTCCTTCTTTAATTTGATTCTCAAGGAAATTATAATCAAATAGTGGACATGTTAGGATCATATTTTATAGCACATTCTGATTCCCACAACATAACTTAGAGGATTGTGGTGAATGTAAAGATAATCTCTAGATGGAATCATCACCTTATTCATGTTATAAAATTATGTAATGATGTAGAGATGTTGTTAGATTTTTTCTTTGAAGAAGGAATTCCTCACAAGGTAATTTTTAATATTATTATATTAATTAAAAATAAAAATGTGAGGATCATGTTTTTTCATTCTATTGTAATTTCATCAATTAATCATTGAACTAATTGAATTTTATAGGATCTTAAATATCATGTATATTTTAGGATAATCATCACTTATGAAAAAATGGATTTGGTCATTCCCAACTAGTTCTTCTACTACACCGAGAATATTCATATGTATTCAATTTCCCAAAGATATTAAGTGGTTAATATAAATAGAAAAATTTCAATGTAGTATAATTTCTCTCATTTTTATTATTTCTCTAAAATGTACTAAGAATTTTGATAAATACATTACATTTAATTCATATAACTATTGATTAGAATACCATTCCATTTGATGTGTAGTCGAACACATCATATGTTACTCAACTAAATATAGAGATGCATTTCCTAAATCCAATTAAATCATGGGATATATGGATTTACACCATATATGAGTGGAAAAATATCATCCTAGTTTCAATCTAATTAGAATAATGATAAAAAAACATACCCAACCACTCACTAATTTGTTATGTCTCTTTTTACTTGTCTAAGAAGGGAACTAAAGTATATTGGTTCTCATCCTAAGTATCATTAAAAAATCAGGTAAGAGGGATTTATAATTAGGATAAACCTACAAGTATAATAATTATTGTATGAAATTACATGATATATACATGGTGGGTCAATACATGATGTAATACTCTACTTATTACCACCTTTGAGTCCCATTAGACCGGTACAAATACATGAGAGGGGTATAATCAAGTGTTGCAAAATTCGTTTTCCAAATTCTAAATATTCTTTCAAAATTTTACACACATTGGTATTTAAACATTTTTTCTAACTAGGATAAATGGATTTTTTCTTTAAATAATAAGAAACAGAATGTGCAATACAAAATGAAAATTATATGTAGTTCATAGTGTTTTATAAAGATCACTCCATACTAGAAAACCTATTCCATTTTTTATGGATTTCTGAGTCACAAAATATCTATAATAATATTATATTAAATACAGCTAGAGTTTCTCAAGGATTATCCTGGGAACAAGTGTTCAACCTACTATTTATATGAGGTTATGTATCATCTAGAAACCATTATCACAATATTACACAACTAAGTAAGAGCCACTCCCATGGGTTATATATACTGTTACCCCCCCCCAAATAAACAAAAATTACAAACCTTATTATAGTATATATTACTATAGATCTAAAAAAATTGAACCAAACAAAATTAAATCTCCTTTCTTAAATATGTTTCCATGACTGCATGAAGGTCTTCAAGAATTATTGCCCGTAAATTTATCTATGATGGAAACATAGCAACAGATACAATTAAAAATATAATTATTGGATTCCTCAACATGAGAACCTAGGATTTTTATAACCCAACTAATGCTCACATAGAAAGTCATATCATAATAGATCAGAATAACAGTAGAATTATTAGTCTATATCTGAAATTTCTTCTTCTTCTTTCTATCTCATTGTATCTACAATACATAGTATCTTAAGATGCTCTACTTATTCTATTTCAAATTCGACACAGTAGATGTCATCTGAAGAACAAGGTCCGAAACTACATCCTATTTTTTGATACATATGTGATCTTATACTTCAGCCTTGTATTAGGTTAATTTTCTACTTCTCTTTAAGAGTTATAATTTCTCACTATCACTCTACAATAGTTCACACTCTTTTACATGACTTAGAAAATTACATATTATTTTATCTTGGATTTTATATATAGTTGACCCAAATATATTTTCTCTATATATAATATAGGAATTATTCAATAAAATTCAGTTCCATGATCTCATTTTTACCTTTTCTGAAAATCCTACACATAGGTGTCTCCCATGATCTAGAATATAGCTTTTTTCCTTAATGGTTTTCTCAAGTAAAATTCTAGTAATACCCATATTATATTTTTGTTTATTTAAATTTATTATCCAAATTATTCATCTATTTTTTTTATTGGAATGATCAGAAGTATTCTTCTCACAAAATATCCTAGAAAAATCTATAAATAAACACTTTAACATGGATGTATTAAAATTATACACAAAACTAGATGTGACTTTTCTCATCTATTTTTTGGAATGACAGATCATGTGAAACCATTAAAAACTCTACCATAGACTTTTTTCCTTCATCTAGAATCTCGAAAGAACCTCATATTCTTATTCAGTACAAATCACACCTCTATATTGATATTTTAAAAAGAGATCATTAGAACATACATCTACATCTACTCATATCTAGATTTATAAAATCTATAAATTCTTTCATTTCTGGCCAATTTAAATTCCCATAATTTCTTCTCATATTTGATATATATTTCTACTATAATCAAGATTATCTTATTTTTTATTTTATTTTGAACTAAAAGTTATTTTTGTGATATTTTATCCTAGGGATTATAGTTCCAACATAAATTGACTTAAACTTTAATTTTTATCGCCGTTTCAGATTTCTAAAAATGCTTATTTGGAAATCAAAAATAATAAAATAGCGTTCTGTATAATTCAACTTCTTCAAAACAAATATTGGACTATCGATTCATATAGATTAATGATGCTGAAAATAAGAAATAACAACTATGGAATCCTAAAATGTTTTTCTTATTTAGAAAATAAATTTGGATTCAAAATTATTTCAAGATATAAAATTATCAAATTTTAACTATGTAATGATCCTTATGTAGATGAAATGATGCATACAAATACAATATAAATATGATAAACATAAAGTTTGATCCTTTTGAAGTACATGATTCATATGAAATAATTTAAAATCCATATATATATTCCATCCTAATAATTTCCTATGAATCATCATTAAAAAGGGGTACTTCATTCTTATGAAATCATGGGATCCATCCTTATGAAAAGTGATATTCCATGACAAATCTCAAGATCCAACATTATTAAATTGAATAATGATCCTTAAAGACTTAATCATTATTCTATTTCAAATTATTTATACTAGATGATCGTTTTTAACATCATAAATAATGTTTGTTAAGTATCCAAAGTTTCTCACACTGACAACAAATCATCCATACACACATCAAGAATTATCTATTCTCAACATATACCTCTAGAATATAAATTTCATAGAATTAAATTAGATCTAATTAAATTCTTCACAAATAATATTCCAACCACTTAAAATAATCATATAACATTGTATAATTATTTGGAAATATATCTAACCATCGCAGAATTCTTCATGAAAATAACCAAGGTCTTGCATCATATTAAGCAGTCACATTTGTGAATTTCAAGTAATCCTCCACCATCTTCGTTTCTAGCTTCATTTCAAAAATTCTATGAATTAATCCAAAATATATATATCATTGAATATAGTATAATTCAAACATATTCATCTCATTGTGGTATATGATAAACTCTAACGTAGGTTTTACACATTAAAATTCACGTCATTAATTTTCCCATTCTATAATATTAATTAATTATTTTGAAACGGCTCTTGAAAAAACTTTTCATTATTTTGAGAACACATATTTTCTATTAGGATCAACACAATAATCATAAAACTTAATTGATTATGTCATAAATAATTTCCTCCAGGTATTCAATATATCACTCCATTGATTCTATTATACCACAAATGTACGAGATGTATCATTACTTATTTAATATACTAGATTTGTACTCTATCAACCATATTCTATAAACATTGAATTATTTTTTTAAAACTATATTGAAAATAATTTAAAAATATATTTAATTCCTATGTTTACTAGAATATAATCCTTTTGATTTTTTTCAAATACTAAATTTGTGACTAAATTCATTATTGTTCCTCTCCTCTACTAATAATAAATGAAAAGGGGAATAGTTTTAGACATATTGATACCATGGGTGCAAGGGAGGGTATTTTAAAATCAATGTAACTTCTTTTCAGCTTTTATTATTCGAATTTCTATTTTTCTTCCCATTTAGTGAAATATTCAGTCAAATTCTATTAGAAAAGGGTTTCACCACATATTTTCAATCAATGTTTCATTAAACGATAAACTCTAAGTCTACCTAGGATAACTTGATATAGAAAACAATAGGGATAAATCTATACTAAAAAGGTTGTCCATATACATTTCTCAATATGATACAAACTGAATCTTATTTTTTGGGATATGAAAATATATTTTCCAGAAGGTTTATGAACCTGTAATCAATTTCAGAAAACAGAACAAAATGTTTCAAGTGAATATTTTAATTCATCCACAATTTTTTTTAGATATTCACTCCCCATTGAGTACCTATCCAAACATTAACAAATAATGTGTTATGAGATTAAAAATGATACATAATAATTCATATTTAGATTTTTTATCTCTCATTCCATATTTTGAAAGAAATAATCTATTCTCTAGAAACATTCTTGTATAAACACCAATAAGATATGCTCATTAATTTATTTTATCATGTTTACTTTTTCATCATGAAATAATCTCCAATAATTTCCATATACCATTTTACACCTAACATAAACTAATAATTCATAAATAGAATATTTCAAGTAGGAAACAATTTCATTTCTCCTGGATATATTATTTTTATAGGAGTATAGGAATCATGAACATTTGAAGTTATTATTTATAATACTTCACCATCAATTCCCTATTTCAAATTTAATAATCATTGATACATATAAATAAGATCAGATATCATTATCTTTTTAATGTGGTAAATAGGGTTGAGACTTGGTTATCAACCCATAAACACATTTTCTTCTTGCTCTAAAATGTCTAGAATCCATTAATATTGGTTTTTTCATAGATATCTAGACATGAACTTATATTGGAGCCATTTATTTTTTTAAACCTTTATTATTAGTCATAATGAGATTTATGAATTTATAAAATATATCACCTTCATTATTTTAATCTGGAATAATATTTCGATCAATTTATAAAAGGATTCCAAAATTATTAAGAAATAATTGAGTACATGGTAATCTATCTTATTGTCTATAGAATTCAATTTTTTATCAGTGGTCTTGGTACTATATTTCACAACTACATTTCCCATATCTGTCAAAATTACACTAATTATAGAATACATTTCATAAACTTTTTAGAAATGTTTGCTTCCTTCTTAAACATTCCACACACATATTCAATAACCCTTTGGCAACACTTCTTAGGAAAATTATCATGAATTTTGAATTATTTTTTAGGAGATGAAATAATTATTCCAATACTGTAATCACTTTCATAGATTGATTCTTTCCTTTACCATTCACAATTTCCCTATTTATATTCGATTTTCATTGAATTATTTCAATGATCCAAGATGTGAGATTTATTATAATATTATAATAATCATATCTTTTTAGAGGAATTCTATTTAGAATTATTCATATTTGGTTTCACAGGAGTATATTATTTAGCATCCACTTCGGGTTCAATCCTAATGGTAAAATTATCTATTTTCTTTTGTTTCTTTAAATTATATTGTGTTTTACTTTCTTATTATTATATTAGTTGTGTTGGATTTACATATTCAAACATTATTCAAGGAAGTGACTACCTTTATTGAAAACATAGTAAAATACTTCAAGTTATTCAATCATATACTTAGAAGATAAATTTTTCTTCTTCTATGAAATCAACATTGGTAAAAAAAATTATTCTCTTCTTAAACTCCGGTCCCCAAAAAATAAAGCCTTATATAACAATAATTTATTGAAATTTTTTTCTAGTAATCAATTTTATTATTATCAAATCTCAAAAAACAAAAACATTAGTAATCAAACCTTAATAATTTTCTTATATATGTTATTTAAACAGATTTTAAACCTTTATATTTTAATACAGTATCACTCATTTTTTGAGAAATATATGTGGATAAATATTTATTGAAAATGATTACATAAACCTTTTATTATGATATGTATTTACTATAATATTTTCCCTATATATATCCATATATTTACATTATACCATCACCTATGGACAAATGTAATTCAGTAAAAAATGAAGTAAAAATAAAATAAGATGCCTTATTATATGAGATTTAAATATATAGATCTATAGATAATCCAAAAACCATTTTCCTACAATTCATATTCTTATTAGAAGTAAAAAATCATACCTAAAATTTTCACAGAAGTTGTATTTCTTTTAGAAGACTATGATGATTTTTCATAGGAGAGTTCCAAATTTTTCCACATGAAAGCCAACTCTATAAATTTATTTTTGAAAACATACTTGTAGTATTTAATAAATTTCACCCAAACATCATAATACTTCATAATACATACAATAATTTCCTCATGTATCTAATTTTCGATAGATAGTGTTTTGTATATCTATTTCACTTTCTTTTATTTGAATTCCAATTGAGAATCTTTAACAATCATTGAGTATTTATTTATCTTTTCAAATGCATCGTTCGTATCTACAACAATTTCTGTACAAGCTTATTTAGCAAAAATGTTGATTTGTAATTTTTATCAAACTATACATGTATATAATTTCAATGTAGAGTATATTATTCATTTCCCATTACCTGTTATGTGATCATGTTGCATTCTCATACCTTTTAGACAAATGCATCATTTTTTTCATGATCTTCTAACAATAATAGTGTATTTCCATCGTATTTTAATGTAATATGTGAAATAATGTATGATAACACATTAATTGAGACCATTTCATTAATATTCATAATTTTATATTTTAATTTTATGTTTTCATTTAATTAACACAAAAATACAATATATAAAATCTACATACTACATAGAAAGTGGTGAGAGGGGTCAAACCAAAGAGAGGGAAAATTTTGTTACAACAAAACAGTAATAACCCATAATACAAATAAAATAATATGAAGTGAAATGGAGGATAATTATAATGATAAAATAAAGAGTAATGTGAGGAAAAATATTAGTGAATTGAAAATAACAATGAAACCTGGAGTAAAAGGGAAAAATGATTAATAATGATTAAAAAAAAAGAAAATTATACCAATACATATTGATAAATTGGATTTATGTTCCTAACTAAAAATTAATCAAGTTGAAAAAAAGTTGTGAAATTATGTAGTTGAATCTCCTCATTGTCCCTTGAATAGGATATTTTTTATATTGACATTCTATAAGAACTAATTTTTCAAACAATACATAAATAATAATAATGATTATATCATAGACAAGATAAGAAAATAACTTTTATAAATTATGAACATTGGAAGTTACATAATGGAAATAAATCCTTTTTCTTCACCAGTTGGTACATATAAAAGAGTATAAACAATCCTCAAGAATAATATCGTTGAGAAAATAGAATTATTTTTTCCACGATTATTATTTCTAACAAGTACCAATTCAGTATTTCAGTAATTAGTCATGATTGAAATGATTTTTTACTATAAGAAAATATATATATGAAATTTCATCTGTTGATACATCCTTAGATAGTCGGAGGAAAAGGTATTGAAATAAATTAAAGGAAGAAAAGAATACAAAAATTCAAAGCATTAACATGAATAGGATAAGTTTCTACTCATTACAAACAATATTCCTTAAGATGGTTAGATTCATATGTTTGTAGCATGAAAATGTTTCCCCTACGTCTAGTCCAACTCCCTTTATGTGTTTAAAATTAATCATTAAAATTTGTATGTAATGCTTGTTTAAAATTAATTTAAACACTAACTCTATCACTAAAACTTATGAATAGAACGAAAATCCTAATATCATTGAACTTTATATGGTGTATATAACTTTTTTATATCTTTTATATGTGACATGGGTGAATCCATTGAACATAATATTCTCCCTCATGTTTTTTTTAATTTTAATCCAATCATTCAATAATTTTAGGCAACTACAACACAATTCCAACATATATTCTCCCCAATATGATTTAGTATCTTCTCATATTTTTCAATATTGACAAAAGACTATATTCACTTTTACCATGATTTTTAAAATTTAGTTTATGCAAATTTTAATCACTTACAACACATATACATATCATTAGGAATGCTAGTGTTACCATTATATGAGTTGATATCCTTTGTGTTACCCTTAATGAGAAACCCATGTGAATTTGGGTGGACCTATATGTGAGATTTCCTGACCCTAACAAAACCTCTCATGAAACATTGACATTGTATTATATCCCTAGTAATAACCCCCGTGTAGGTACTAAAATATTGGATTACCCCTATAAATGTTGGATTTTCATTTCCTTACATGAATTTTTTATAACCCCCAAATAACCCTAAAAAATATGACTGGTACGTTGATACATTCCTCAAATACACGACATGACCCATATGCATGACTATGTTAACCTTAGGTAATTTTGTATGAACTTGATGCAGGGTAATATGGATGTCCTTGACATAACTTTGAGATCTAGGAACATATCTACATAGGGAAAGACTGACCTTTACACAGCCATATTAACGTGTCAGAGTAGTCTAATGCGTCCTTCATAAAATTGATTATACCATTAGGAATAAAAATTTAATGATTCCAGAACATTACACATGTTATAATAATGACCCTTACATAGGTTCTTGATGGGGTTGATATCATGGTTTCATCAATTAAAAATTATATAAACTCATGAATCATATTTAAATAATGGGACTCAATTTGTCTCTAGATATGAGGGTTCTTTTTTCATGTTTTTATGGGAAGTGGGTTCAGCATTGTGTGATTTAAGCATAATAAAAAATATTTTTAAAATAATATTTGTATAAAGTGCGCTGATCTTGGATATCCACTAACATAACTATTAAATAAATATTCCTAATACTCTCCTTTTCACTCTTAAAATTGATAAAATTTTATAGTTCCCCCTCCATAAGTAATTCCAGCTTAAGTAGAGGGATTCAACCACTATTAGGAAATATTCCGTCAACATTACTAGTAAAAAAATCTATAATCACTCCAGAATCGTGACATTTCTCACTGTTATTAGTGTTTACTAATCTATAGGTGGACTATATGTGGAAACCAGTGAATACGGTAATAATAATATAAAATTCATTAAAAAAATAAATGTCATATTTCATAAAATAATCAAATATTTCATGAGGTATAAACATAAGTGATTTCTAAATTTAGAAAAAATCATTAAAAATGTGTATGGTTATCATATTCATATCACCCACTAATATTTTAGTTTTACATCACTGTAGAAGTAAAAAAAATAAATTAAAGTGAGAAATTAAATAGATCATCACAAACAACATCTTCTCCCTCATCTAATGAATATTTCTCTACTTATTGATGCTTCAAGTTTCTTTTCACATGATTTAGTATATACACACACTAAATACATAAAATGGGATTATATTAATAATTTAACAATTTTACTACCTTTGTAAAATTAATAAAATTTAGTTCCCATCTCTTTCTTCTATGATTTAGAGCATGTGTACATCTTAAAGGTTCCAATTAATAATGTTGGAAATCGTTAATCTTCTATCTCATTCTTGATAAACTCCCCTAATATTCATCTTCTTCTTTAGCTAAGATTTTCACCATTTGGATAAGGGAAAGATTTATATTAAATATTATTAGTAATGGTAATGGGCTTTTTTTGGAATTCAGGTTATAATTTTACATTTTAATAATTTTGTTTTTTAATTCTCAAGGACCAGAATTTTGTTAATTCCTAGATCGACCATTCTGTGGCTTCAATTTTTTGGATGGTGTTCACTTGATGTGAATTTTTTTGAACATATGTTTTTTTGAGACTCATATCATATTGAGAGGTACATTCACATTAGTAGTGGAATTTTTGATCCAGATAAGGCAATGTCGATTTAAATGAACTTTCACTAGATCAGAGTTTCTTATTGTAGTCGATTTGATCCCTTAATGTGTTCACATATGTACTTCGCATAATTATCTACATGATCAATTTAGGATCAACACATGTAAAATTTAGATCTTATAGAAGCTTTAACCATTTTAAAAATGTAGAAATATAGATAGTGGGAATGATCATGTGGTGGATCTATTCCTTACAGCCAATGGATTCAACATGTGGTCTCTAATATTATACTTAGGTAGCACCTAATTCATGCATACATAGGGATTTCTAGAGTTTATGTATATAAGCCTCTTACTCAAATGATGTTTACAGAACCTTCCATGGTTATATGATTCTTATGATTTTTCATGAATCATAACTGTGTAGGATGAGTTGGACCATTACATAGTTTTATCGATGCTAATGTAGGTATGAATTTGAAATTTTTTAGCCACCACTTACACATAAATAAAAATATAATTAATATTAGCTATTGAAATTCAATTCAAAATTGATCCCAACACTATAAGAAAAATTCAAATTTCATTTATAAATTTAAATATAAAACTAAGATAATGCTATAAAATATTATTTAAATAAAAAGATAAATATACCACCAAAAATCATGTTTTAATACATATATTATTCAATGTCCAAATTTCCTAAAGTAACAACTTTGAATGATTTTCCTAAACCCACATTCAGTGGAAATGATCATGTGTTAAGTCCAATCCTTATAGTCAATAGAGTCAATATGTGGTCGGCAGTCTAATGCTTACGTAGTGCCTACATCAGGATTACATAGGGGTGTCCCATGTTTACACAGACAATGCCCTTCCTCAAATAATGGTTATGCATCACACCTTGGTCAAATGATTCATACAATTCCATGTGAAGTGTGGTTACCCAGTTGGAGTAGGACACATAGGAAACTATATTGACTCTTTTGTAGGAAAGACATTATAAAACATTTAACTCCCCGTACACATCAAGAAAAAAAATTAATTTATTATTTTTCAATGAAATTACGAATTCATTCTCACACATTAAATAATTTTTAAATCATTTTAATAAATAAAATATAAAACCAACATCACGGTATAGATTCTCATTTATATAAAAATATATACATATATCACTATTTTTTTAATCCATTTATCATTCAAATACCATATTTCCAAATGTAAATTTTTTGAATGATTTGCCTGGGGTATATATATATTAGGGTGGTGATTCAATTGAAATCTAGTTCATGAATAGGGAAAATTTGGCTCTCATCAATACCTTCAATCTTTAAATTACCCTTTATGATATTTATCAATTAAAAATTAAAAATTAAACATTAAAATAGAATAAATAGATGAATTAATAAATTAGAAAGTTTAATTAAAATTTGTTTCATCATATACCATAAAAAATATTAACATGGAATAATGAATGAATTCACTCCAAAATTCAACCTCCTCAAAATCACATGAAGATGATATTAAAATGAAAATTACGTAAAAACTACTAAAATATTCTTCTCAAAAATCAAAAAAAAAATATTCTTGGAATTATTTATCATTTGAGTTAAAAAAATAACCATTATCATTCAAATATTCAAAGAATTTTAAATTAAACTAAAAAGTAATCAATTTTTAATAATTTTTAATTATAATAATATTTTTGAATAAAAAGAATAATTATTTCCCAAATGGATGTTTCAAACATGTATCAAATCAAGCCACATCAAATTCCTCGATAATTAGCTCATTTTTATTCGTTAGGAAAAAAATTCATCAAGTTCTTTGGAAATTAATTTATCTTCAAAAATCAAATACTTGCAATGAAGCTACTAGGTTATTATGAAAAATGTATACCCCTTGAACTCTTTAATTTATGTTGATATGTTTACTCTTCTCAAAAACAATTTTCGTAGCCAAACCATTTTTTCTATTTTTATAAAAATAGTTAAATTTGATAATTCTAAAAATATATAATCAAAATTCAATTTTCATATATATTTTATTTCAAACATATAATTTTCTTCATGGTGAAAAAAATAACATATTTGGCACAAAAAATGTGACATAATCAGTGGATGTGTGAGTTTAATAATTAAATGGAATAAGAATCAACACATCTAATAATTTTATTATAATGAATAAAAAGCTCTATTGGGATATAAAACATGATTAATGTCCTATTTTAATGAATATATTTTATGATTAAAAATAATAAAATAGTTTATAATCAATAAATAATTTTAAATCTTACACCCAATGTTTAATGAAATGAAATTTCTCAAAAGTATTCATGTAAATGTTATTACTATATTGAATACATTGTAGAATTGAAATGATTTCCCATTAAATGTTACATAATTTTCCTCAAAATAAATAAAAATTTAAATCCATTGAAATTGTTAAATAAGGATTAAAAATAGTAAATTTTAAGAAAATATATTTTTATTTTGAAGTGAACCCAATAAAAATAAAATTAGCATATCTGAATATACCTCCCCACACTTAAACTAAACATTTTATTTCCAATATTGAACTCAATAAGAACGAAATAATTTTAAACAATTTACATAGAAAATAGTTTCAATTTAGTAGTCAAAAATAATATTTCATATTTAAAATAAATCTCAAAATTTTGTTCATTGAACAAACTCTAGTAAAAAAATAGATTTCAAAATTCACATTCTTTTTCATAAAAGAAAAAACTCTAAAATCTCTAATACATCTCAAATAATTAGCATGTATATGCAATGAAACTAAATAAATTAATAGGTTGATAATCAAGGATTTAATTCTAATATAATCTATTTTATAATGAAACATATTCATGAAATAATAACACCCAATGTATTTCAAAATAGATTCAACATAATAATTTGTTTCATTGCTTAAAAAATGTGGCCACAATCCCCCCTTCATCGATGTACCACCTTGTCTAGAAGTAAAGGGGAGTGTCACTGAAGGCCAATTAAAACAATATATAGGATGGTTTCTATATACAATTTAATGAAAATTATATATAAAATACATCAAATCAACAATATATTTTCATGTAGAACTCTAAACTCCAATTCATCTTCCATCTCTATACAAGATACCGAAAAAGCAGATCTAAATTCAAATAAGGTGACCTATAAAAATTTAAAATACTATGATGGGGTGAGGACTTGAGAGTACTCAATAGGATCATCCCTATAAAATATTCAACATATGTGTGCAATAAATATGAAAGAATTATCCTCGATGAATAACACCAAGTAAATAAAAAGAAACATAATCATAAAAAATTGAAATTAAAACTATCATATAAATGAAAATCAAATCCCAATTTTCCCTTTCCAAATATACAACATCCCAAACCACTTGAATAATCAACATAAAAAAACCATCATTCTAGAACCATCACCACAACACTTCTTACCCTCATCCCATATATTTCCATCACACCTCATACATTTTTATATATTTTTCACCCTATAAGTGATTACTTACATGTAGTACAACCTCTATCTATCAATTCACGAATTATAGAACATATCCAAAATAACATCACAACATCATTCATAACTTATGGTTAGAGAGGAGGTGCAAAAAGACTCGAGAAGAGGTGAATTGAGTTCTTTAAATTTTCTCCCCTTAAAACCACCAACTATTAAAGAAATATTTTTTTCTTATTTTTCAAATAATAAGTAAGAAAAGAAAATATAAATAAGAAATTAATTATATAACTCAAAAAAATATATTAATGTCCAGGGAACCGAGATCTCGAAGTCCATTCCAACAATAGTCAACTCTTATAGCATTTTGATTTCACTAGTATGATTACTTTTTATAGGGAATTCCCAGAAAAGTACATGTATCCATCACTCTATGAAAATATTAGATCTTTTTTCTAAAACCAACAAGTATATACAAAAAAATCCTTTAACACTAAGTAAAATGAGTTCTTACTTCTAGAAATAGGAATGTGTAATGGGTGATTATACAAAAAATCATTTAGTTTCATGATATAACTGATAGTAGATAATAGATCTCCAAGAGTGAAATTAGTAATGGAGAATATACTTAGTAGAGACTTAAAAACCTAGTAGTTTTAATCTAGTAATAATATTTCTATAGAACATGATTAATTTTCTTCTTTTTCTTATCACAAAGAAGTAGCAACATAGAAGGACTCAATGGAGATAGAGAGACTATATTATAACTTATATTCCATTTATCTTTTTTGAATATATATATATATATATTATAAAACTATTGTGAATATAAAATCCAAAAAACCAAAAGATCTCTACATATGATCAATTTTTAATTTTCATAAAAAATACCTCAGTAAAAAGTACTAAAAAATTAAGATATACTCTTCTCATTTTTTTCAGGGTACTTATGTCCATTTTGAAATTTATTTTACCATAAATATGTATTCCATTATTTAATACATCATCGTCAATATTAATGTTCACTTGAAATACTCCAACGATAATAAATACTCGTGTTGGAGGATGACAAAGCTGATTTTGAGTCACCACATAGCCAAAATTAATCTATCTAGATTCACATATTCAAATTGATCATGTATCAAAAATTCATAGAGATGAACTTTTAATGTTCCTAATCATTTAGGTAAAATGATCAAAAATCTGAAATTAATGTAGCTGACTAAATCAAAAATCTAATTAAATATACATAGCCAAATATGCCATAGGTCCAAACTAAATAGTTAAATTCTCGATGTATCCAGTTTGAAGTTGTTATATTATTGACGTATGCATTTCTCTTATAGTTCACTCAATGACATGGGGGATTCACATAAGTGAGTTTTTTTACATATACCATATTGAGGTAGATGAATAATTGATGTATCCAAAATCAATGATTCCATGTCCTCACATAAAATATTTTTTTGAAACATAAAAAAAATTCAAAAGAATTTCATATTACAATAGAATTAAACTATTACATCACAGTAAAACTAAATATGATTTAAACCTATTAGAAACGCATGAATAAAAATTAAATAGTAAAATAAAAAGGATTTTTGGATCATGAAAGAATTCAGAACCTGAGTTATATAGGAAAAACATCAAATGACCAAAAATATCAACCATTTTGATGATCAAAAAACCCATTAAACATTAAACATGAAATTTTAATTCATTTAAATAGTTTTGTAGAAAAAATATATAATATATAATATATTAAAATTATTGAAAATTTATTATCCCCCTAAATTTGTCTTATTTCCATTTTGTGACATAAATAAGGAAGGTAAAGGGAAATAAAATATATTTACTATAGAACTTTGAGTTATGAGAAGTTAAAGTATACTGTCAAAACTGAATTTGAATATTGAATTATCCAAACTAAAGATTAAATATACATTACACATTTATGATAATGAAAAACATTAAATTAAAACACTCACTTAACACATAATAAAATAGATACATAGTAACTTTTTTAAATATTTTTACTTGTAAAAAAATATTTATAATTGACGCATAAAAAAATAAATATACACTGTCTCAGTTAGATAATCTATTATTAAAAATTATGTACAGTGATAGAAGGAGTTTTGGGTGGCGGTTTCATAAATACTGTGGAGGAGGAATAATTATTAGGTGGGGAAACCACTAGAGGAGGGACCGCACTTCCTAAAACAACATAATAATACTCTTGAGCATTAAACTGATGTCTATATTGAGGTCATTGTGTAGGAATACTAATAAAATTGTTAACATTTTGAGAAGAAATAATGAGATCATAAGAACAATAACATATGAATGTTTTTACATTTATAGGGAATAAATGGGTATATTTATTTCTAGTAGGTTTAGTAGAAAAAACATTATAATATAATATCACTCAATTATAGATAGTGGATGGATAAATCATAGATTCCATCTTCTACTAGGATACCTTATAGAAGGTATTGGGACAATGGATCTTATTCCTCAAATCAAGTAATGTACATCAACACACATTTTTATCTTATTTATAATATACATCTTGAAGAAGTACATAATGGTTGTATAAACTTGACAATTAATTTGAGATAATTTAAAGATATAATTTTTAGAATCAATTTAATAACATCAATTTTTCATGTTGAAATACTTATAGAAGGACTGTTAACTATAACAACTAGGTGCGAAAAAATGATAGTGCTTCAGTGGTTCCTGAAAATAGGCTTTCCAAAATTTTATTTCCATAAACATTTTATATAATAATACTATCATATTGTGAGGTAAAAATATGGCCTATAATGGAAAACTTATATACAATTACTTTTGAAAATCAAGTACATTACTTGATAGGGCTTTAGAAATTGACGTATTGGAAACAACTAGGAAAACTAAAACAGTTCTGGTTACTTATTAAATATAATGTTTTTTCTCATTTTCTCTATGAGTTGTAACAAGGGATTCTTAAAAAAATGATGAACTAGAATCCTCTAAAGAAGAATCCTAGTAATGAAATATAATAATCTCATTGATATATTTTTCTTTTGTCATAATGTTTTCATAGTTCATTATTACTAGAGAAAAGCCTGGATGAAATCTTGAGCCAGACATCCTTATATGATACCATATTTTCATCCATAATATTATTGATTATGTTAATAGATTCAACGATAAATCCTATGATATCATTTAGAGAAAAATGAATTCAAAGTTTTTATATTAATATATCTACCTTGATTTCCTTAAACTAATCTAATAGATCTTTTATAAAATATTGAAAATGGCCTAGGGTTAACATTTAACATTTATTTGACTAGATCAGGGATGAAAATGATTTTAAATAAAAATAATGTCTATAAAATTGATTATGGAGATTAAGAACCAAAAATGGTTCAAATAATTTTATTTCACATGGATGAAATATCATTATTTATTTAATATGGATCACCGCTATACTTTTCAAAGTATTTAGGTCCTCCTTCGCACCTAATTTTAATCTTTCAATATCCTGAATGAAAACGTCATAAATATATAACATAATAAATATAGGTTCTGAATCATATATCTCTATAATTACCAAATAACTTAATGTTCATTCACTTCTGACACGGTGGCACAAACCCTTGTGCTCTAACTATCTCAAAATCCTTATAATTCCCATCATAATAAACTAGTTTCATCAGTTGACGATCCATGATCAAATTTGTCTAGGAAACCATCATCCCAACCAATATATCAAATTTGAAACTAGAAACTGCTTTATCCTATAATAATATAGTCTAATCCTTGTACGAAATAACATACTTCTTTAACTCACCATAATCCCCCTTAATGTTATCAAACTCATGGAAAATAGCTGAGGAATGTTTTCCCTATGTATCTCAACTTTAGACACTTATGAACATGTTCCCACTAAGGGTGCATCCTCTTACATAAGAGGAGGATATTAAAGGTTCTCTAAGGTATCTAAATGAATATATATTCATCTATTCGGTGGATCAACCACTATATTCTCAGCCTTAGTCTCTAAAATAGAAATTGGCCTGAACACGGGTCCTTCAAATCTAGCTCTAGTAGTTGATACACAAAGCTGATGCTCAGTTTTACGTTTCACTCTATTCTCTATTGTTATTTCAACAGAAGGATACACTTCTTAAAATAATTTATAAAAAATAGTAGTTAATGATTCTTAACATTTAGGTACTTCTATAACGGGTATCACCTATGTAAATGTATGCTCAATTATCCCAACAACTATCTCTACCTCTTCCCTAGAAGGAACTTCCTCGGTAATTATTTCATCTTTATAATTTGGGTTCATAGACAACTCCCCCAAAATTGTTGGAGGAGTTGATAAAACAACTATATTATCACTCTACTATACATTAGGATTCAAAGAGTTGGATTCAGTACCCTAGTTATACCTGATGTGTCACGACCCGTCCTCGGGGCCCGTGCCGTGACTACCCCAAGCCCGCCTTCCATAGGCCAGGGGATAGAGACTAGCACCAAAGGTGTAAATCCAGATAACTGCGAAGGAATTTCCTTTATAAAACATAAACACATACAACCAGAGTACAAGAGGAAGTAAAACACTAAGTACAAAAGAAAGTTCTGAAAAACAAATGGGCTAGAATACAAACCCAACTAAAAAATACAGCTACAACAGAATGAAAGTACAACAGAAAAGACAAACAGATGGATGATAGATGTAGCTCCAAGGTTTTCCACCTTGGATCCTACCTGAAGGGTAGGTATAGATAGCTTCCTCAATGCTCTCGCCCGTAAACCTCCTCTGTGTACCGTCTCGTCGTGAAGTCCACCTCGGATCCGACCTGAAGGGTAGGTACAGATAGCCTCCTCAACGCTCTCACCCATCAACCTCCTCTGAGTATCGTCTTGTCGTGAAGTCCACCTCTGGGTACTGACTCATTGTGAGGTCCACCTTTGGGTACTGTTCAATCCTCATACACTCGGTCTCTGTCAGCTTTGTCCGTCATCTGCATCCAACACAACGAGGTGCGGGAATAGCCCGTGCATGGGTGATTATAACGATACTTAGTAGGGACCCCGACACCCTCAAGGTCTCACTAAATCCAACAAGGAAAACCAGAAAGAAGGATCTCAACAGATAACCCTTGCTTAGGTATAAGCCCATACTTATTCCTAAGTTATCAGGTAACCCATCTCAATCATGTGGAAACACAAAGGTTATGAAGCCAACAGATAACCACTACTTAGGTATATGCCCATACATATACCTAAGTTATCATGTAACCCATCTCAATCATGAGGTAAACACAAAGGTCAAAGACTCTACTAAAACCAGTATTTTCATTATCAAAACAACAACAGCTGGAGAAACACCTCCTCTGTCAAGTATAGTGGCCCCGTCACGACACTGACGCGCTACTCACTAACCTCAGACTGCTGAAGTACTCCTCCTGTTGAGTACCGTAGGTCTGCTACCAACTACCGGGTGCTCCGTCCATTGAAGATATGCTGCCGAATACTAGGCTCTCTCCTTAATAGCCTATAAAGGTACTCCTCCTGTCGAGTACCACGGGTATACTGCCAACTACCGGGCGCTCTATTCGCCGCGGGTCTTCCACCGAATATCAGTCGCTCTGTCAACTGGGCTAACCAAATCACTATGAGTCGAATCAGTCAAGTAGTCATCAAGTCAAATGCTACTTGGTCTCCACACTCCATACGCTCGTCTCTATGAGGGTCCTCTCCATGAGCTACTCGTCGTTACTTCCAAGTATCACAAGTCCCATGAATAAGTATCACAAAGGACGGCCTCGTCATAGGGCATTCAACTCAACAGATGACACGTCAATCGGATGCCCAATCTGTGAGTTATTAGCATTTTTGTTCTAGGGGCCTAGTTGGATTCATGTACAAAACAACCCTACAGTATCTCAATTGTAACCATAACTCTCATGGGTATACTCAAAGGAACCGTTTAACAAAAATATTACCAACGTCGCTGACGGTTTGTCAAACAGACATCCGGTTTGAGAGTTATTGGCTTTTCCATTCCAGGGGCCCTATTGGTTTATAAGATAAACCAACTCGGCCGTACTCCATTTGAATCCAAAACACAAGTGGAGTATTCCAAAATAACCATATCATCAAGAGGAATCCAACGTAGTTGATGGAATGTCAATCAAACATCTGGAACTCACGTTATAAGTGTTTCCGCTCCGAGGGCCCGGTTGGTTTCAGATTTGAACCTACCCAGCCAAACCCAAACATCTCCAAAACCTTGAGTGTAATATACTGAAACGACCTTCATGATCCAAGGAATCCTACATAACTGACGGTGCATTGATTATAGGTCCAAAACTCAAGTTATGGGCGTTTAACTGATGATGGTCCGAAAATAGGGGGTCTGGGGCCGATCCGACCCAGCTCAACACCCCCTGGGTCGGCCCGAACCAGGTCGACCAATCCCAGGCTCGGGTCCTACACGGTAGGGTACGGCCTAGTCAGCACAACCCACCCCGGCTGGTGCATCCCAGCCCGACCAGTGTGGCCCGGCAAGTGTGGCCCGGCGCGGCCCGGCCGGGAGAGCTGGCTCGGCCAGCTTGGCCGAGCGAATCACGCGGAGTAGGGGGATGCCCCCATGCCGTTAATTGATGTCGACGGTGCCAGCTGGTGCCGCCCCGCCATCCCGGGATCCTGCGTGGCCGCGGGATCCGTCGCACCGCTGCCGCGGTTGTTGCCGCGGCGGAATTCCTCCAGTGGCGCGTTGGGGCGCTGCCGCCTCCTGGCGGGAGGATGGTTCTGGCCGCCACCTCCGGTCGCTGGCACCACCGCGCCAGTGTGGCGCACCGGCAGTGCCTTCCGGCGACCACCAGATGCGCTCCAGTGGTCTGATTTGGACGCTCCTTGCACCTGCGGCTCTCCTGGGACCTATTCTTCACTGCGACAGCTTCCAAACACCTTTGTGGCCCTGTTTCATCGTTTCCTATCAATACGCGCACAAAATATGATCAACGGAGGGTCGAGTTTGTTCATCGGCCCTAGCCCACCGCATTAGATGTTTTCAAACAAGTTTTAAGAATTTAAACCCAAATCCAAATCTGAAAAAACAACCCCACAACCAACCATCATGTACGAGTGATCTGCGGATCAACCGGGTAGAGTTTGGTCCATGCTCGTCATTCTTTCCTCAAAAAGGTAAGGAGAAATTCAAAAAAAAAACACGTACCTCAATAATTGATGTTGTACGTCGGGCGTCGCAGAAGATAATGTCAGGAGGTGAGGATTCATGGAGGTAGTCGATGGTGAATTCCCCATGTCGGTGTCTCCTTCCTGGTCACGAAGAGAGAAGAGGATGAAGAACCAAGGTTGCCGAGTCATTCTATATTGAAGGGTCGACATTCTTCATCGGCGAAGAACTATCCTTCACGGAGAGGATGATATTCTTCATCCAAAGAGGAACTTCCTTCTTCTTTTACATAAGATCTCTCTCCCATTTCTCCCAACACAATATGTGCCAAAGTCGAATAACAGGTTCATGCTATTATTTTATTAACACATGTAATTTCAATTTTCCAAAATCAAAATACTTATTTAATTAATTGAATAGGTTCCATTAATTAATTAAGGTCTGTGTTGGCAAGAGTTAAGAGGGAGAGAGAGAGGAAGTGGAATGGTTACTCAATTTAAGAAGAGTTTTAAAATTAATGAAGGGGGTTTAAGGAGTTATGGGGAATGTGAAAGGTTGGAGATCATGTGGGCCCAGCCTTAAAAATATCCTCACATGGGTAGTTAGGTGGTTGTGGGTCCCACCCCTAACTCCCCCATGTAGGATATAACCAGAGTTGATATAAATAAAATTGTTCCATAATTTTATTCACTTCTTAATTAATCCACAAATTTTAACTTCTCCTCCCATGAAACCACATATGCTGTAAAGGTCCCCTTAAGCAATTACCGGCGTTGCGAGTTCATTGGTGCCCTCAGATTTCAATTCCGAGCACCGATTCAAAATATAGAAAAACACGCTCATTCGTTTACTGAACGTACCCGAGCTAAACTTAATTAATTGATTCCGGGCACACCGGGCCTCGGAATGAAGCACCATCAGAAGCCACAGACTCGTAAAATTCCAAAGAAAATAATAAAAAAATTTCCATGAAATTTCCATGTATTTAAATTACTCCACCCTCAAGGATTTACATCCCCGTAAAGCTACAACACAAACTAGGGAAACTAGCGGAGGTACTGAGCTTGCATCTGATCCTCCCACTCCCATGTGCTCTCCTGGAGGTTCATGTGCTTATAGTGAAAGCGCACAAGAGGAATTGACCATCCTCATAGGACCTCCTGCTGTCGATCCTCAACCTCTACTGGAACCTCATGAAATTCTCCCCATCATCGATGTCCAGCTCTCTGTGGTCGATGATGACAAATAGGTCGTGCACACATCTCCTCAGTTGAGATATATGGATGACATCCTCCACCTGGTGCATCTGAGGTGGAAAGTATATATGGTAAGCCACCTTTCCTACTCTACTAAGGACCAAGAATGGTCCAAAGAAATGTGGAGATAACTTTCCACCCTATCCAAAACTTGGTATACCTCGTTGAGGTGAGACCCGAAAGAAAACGTGATCGACATCCTTGAACTCCAGCTGTCTCTGTCTCCTATGAGCATAGGACTTTTGTCTGCTCAATGTAGACTTCATCCGCTCCTAGATGATATGCACCTTCTCTGGTAGCCTCAAAATGGGCACACTGGTCAACCTATGGATCAGATCTTGTAATGATCTGCTGGCATCTCTCTAACCACACGAAGAGTTTCCCCTTCTTTGTCAAAGCTAAAAGCGGTGAAACAACTCAGGAGAAATCTGGCACAAATCTATGTCTGGCCGACTCATGAGTGATCGACTGCACCCACATAGGATGATTCTATTCTGTGCTTCCTGAGTTTTTCTTTTATGCAACCAAGGAAAACCTTATTCCAACATTGTATGTAATCCAAAACAATTTTTCATAATACCGTAAATTCGTGTATGAACTATGGTTGCCCAGTCCATACTCCAACTAACATCGTAAGGCCTCAATGCTTCCACCAAGAGGTTTCAACCGAAACTCTCACATCAAGGATAAGATCACACCGTCGGCATAAGTGTGATTATCGAGTCTCCTCCAAATGGTATCTCTAGACGTGAGGATCAAGTCAACGACTTAACCGGAAACTCTAGGTCTGGGACTAGATTTGTAGAAGGAATTATTTGTATTAATGTCTGTTATTACGACATCTAGTAGTAGACACTGGCCGTACCTTGAATCATTCCTTGAGCCCTTGGGTTAAACTCCTTGAATGAATGCAGCTATTCTCTTCCCCTGCCCTCCAGCTCCCTGAGCCTAGAGGGGACTACAATGTCGGGTGGTTGTAACATATCGAAAAGTACACCACCACATGCTGCTCTCCCATCATTGCTTCCACGTCTACTGCACTGCAGATTCATTAGTCCTCAACACTTTCTCTTCTTAAAACATTTTACATGCCCATGTCTCCAAGACTGGCGCTAGTTTCCTACTTTCCCACTGATAACATTCACTGACTGTATCCACTCATCCCAGGAATTCTCAACCACAAAGGTTCTCTCTATCACCCTAACATAAGTAGGAATGCATAGCGGAAAAGTGATGGCTCAGATATCCTTTAAACACACCTCGCTCACAGGTATGAGCTCTATAGTACTGATCGAATCATAGTCATCAAGTACCAAGAATAATCGGTACGCCTCGATGATTACTCAGCTACCGACATGTCATCCTGCAAAAGCTTTATAAGCTCTAGAAAACTCTCAGCCACCTCCTCAAGCCAGTCCTCAGCCACTTGTGAGTCGAGCTCGCCTCAGAACCTGAGGGGTATCTGATGTTGAAACACGTGTAAGGCACTGAACCTACATGTGTCATCTACAGGTATCGCCGGTTGAAACTATTGACCATCAGGTAGTGAAATAGCTGGCACACTACCCAAAGGTACTATCTCAGACATCGGTCCATGTACCCAAGTACCATCACTATGTTGACCATTCTCATGGTCACTCAGTAGAAAACACCCGTAGCTGAGATAACCAACTTCTCTAACAGTGTCTAATATAGGTGTAGAACTCTAGAAATCACCTTCATCCAGTCCACTACTGCCTGGGAATCTGTCTCTCCTTGTAACCTCAGAGGCCTCTGCTAGTGGAACTCGTGAAACACGCTCTGTCAGCATGCACCATCCACTAGTACAGCTTGTGGAATCTTCTTCCTATTGGGTGGTGGTGCTGCTGGTACACAACTTGAAGGTGACAACATAGCAAGAGGGCTCTGCAAAGGACCTCATCGATCAGTGGGCCGTCATCGGGTACTCTCTCAGAACTCCAACTGAATGTCTGTGTGGAGGCATCCTGAACAGATGCGACATGCTCAAGTGATTTGAAACTGGCGAGCTGACCTGGTTTGAGATGACCTAAGGAAATCTTTTGGAAACACACACACAATAAGTGTCTTCATGCACTGAGTCAGAAATCATTTTTCAGGGTCCTAGTGTATGGATACGTCGGCCACCCCATCGACACTGGACACCCTGAACTGAGGACCACACTCGGTACCCTT
This sequence comes from Viscum album, assembly GCA_963277665.1. NCBI lineage: Eukaryota > Viridiplantae > Streptophyta > Magnoliopsida > Santalales > Viscaceae > Viscum > Viscum album. The sequence goes on from OY728122.1 coordinate 194,508,300, forward strand.
AACACTATTGCTTTAGAGGAAACAATGATCAAAGTCATATGTTCTGTTGTAGAACTGATTCCTTTGATACCAATTTCTCATGACCCATCCTCTAGGCCCGTGTCGTGACTACTCCAAGCCCGCGTTCCATAGGCCAACAGCTGGTGACTAGCACCAAAGGGGTAAATCAGGATAATTGTGAAGGAATTTCATTTATAAAACATAAACACATCCAACCAGAGTACAATTGGAAGTAAAACACTAAGTACAAAAGAAAGGGATGAAAAGAAAATTAGACACAATAAAAACCCAACTAAAAAGTACAGCTACAATTGAACGAAAGTACAATAGAAAAGACAAACAGCTGGAAGATCGAAGCAGCTCCTAGGTCATCCACCTCGGATCCTACCTAAAGGGTAGGTACAGATAGCCTCCTCAATGCGCTCTCCCATCATCCTCCACCATGTACCGTCTTGTCGTGAAGTCCACCTAGGATCCTACCTGAAGGGTAGGTACAGATAGCCTCCTTAATGCTCTTACCCGTCAACCTCATCCGAGTACCATCTTTGTGAAGTCCACCTTTCGGTACTGACTCGTTGTGAGGTCCACCTCTGGGTACTGTCCAGTCTTCAGACACTCGGTCTCTGTCAGCGCTGTCCGTAGTCTGCATCCAACACAACGAGGTGTGGGCATAGCCCATGCAGGGGTGAGTATAACGATACCGAGTAGGGACCCCAAGACCCTCAAGGTCTCACTAAATCCAACAAGGATAACCACAAAGAAGGATCTCATCAGATAACCGTTACATAGGTATAAGGCCATACTTATACATAAGTTATCATGTAACACATCTCAATCATGAAGAAACACATTGTTTATGAAACCAACAGATAACCACTACTTAAGTATATGCCCATACATATACCTCAGTTATCATGTATCCCATCTCAAACATGAGGTAAACACAAAGGTTAAAGACTCAGATCAAACAAGTATTTTCATTTTCAAAACCACAACTGTTGGAGAAACTCTTCCTCTATCGAGTACAGTGGCCCTGTCACGACTCTGAGGTGCTACTCACTAACCTTAGACTACTGAAGTACTCCTCTTTTCGAGTACCGAAGGTCTGCTGCCATCTATCGGGTGGTCCGTCTGCTGAGGGTCTGTCGCCGAATACCAGGCGCTCTCCCTAATAGCCTACAGAGGTACTCCTCCTTTCGAGTACCACGGGTATGATTCCAACTACCGGGCGCTCCGTCCTCCGTGGGTCTACCACCAAATACTGGATGCTCTGTCCACTGGGCTAACCGGATCACTATGAGTCGAATCGGTCAAGAAGTCATCAGGTCTACAACTACTCAGTCTCCGCACCTTGTACGCTAGTCTCCTGGAGGGTCCCCTCCATGAGCTACTGGTCGTTACTTCCACGTATCACAAGTCCCACGAAGAAGTATCACAAAGGACCGCCTCGTCATAGGGTTCTCAAATCAACAGGCGGCGCGTCAATCGGACGCCCATTCTGTGAGTTATAAGCATTTCTATTAAAGGGGCCCAGTTGGATTCGTGTACGAACCAACCCGACCGTATCTCAACAGTTCCTTTAACTATCATGGGTATACTAAAAAGAACCATTTCTCAATGATATTACCAACATCGCTGACGGTTCGTCAAACGGACGTCATATCCGAGAGTTATTGGCTTTTCTGTTCCAGGTGCCCAGTTGATTTATAAGCTAAACCAGCCCGACTGTACTACATATGCATCCAGACCACAAGTAGTGTATTCCAAAAGAAACATCTCATTAATAGAAATCCAACATAGTCAATGGCACATCAATCAGACGTCCGGAGCTCATGTTATAAGCATTTCCGCTTCGAGGGCCCGACTGGTTTCGAGTTCGAACCAACCCGACCATACCCAATCTTCGCCGAAACCTTGAGTGTAATATACTTAAACAACCATCTTGATCCAACGAATCATACTCAACTGACGGTGCGTCGATTGGATGTACAGAACTCATGTTATGTTTTTTTAACTGATGATCGCCTGAAAATCGGAGGTCTGGGCCCGGTCCGACCCATCCCAACACCCCCTTGTTCGGACCGAACTGGGTCGACCCAACCCGGGCCCGAGTCTGGCCCAGTTGGGCGCGGCCCGGCCCGACTGGTACGGTTTGGCCAGACCGGTGCGGTTTTCCTCAGCCTGGCCGGGGGAGGTGGCTCGACCATCTTGGCCGAGCGAATCGCGCAAAGCGCCCCCCTTGTCGTTAATTGATGTCGGCGGCGCCATCTGGCACCGCCCCGCCATCCTAGGATCCAGTGTGGTCGTGGGATCCATCGCACCACCGCCGCGGCGGAATTCTTCCGATGGCGCACTGGGGCGTCACCGCCTCCAAGTGGCTAGACGGCTCCGACCACCGTCTCTAGTCGCCGGCGCTGCCGCGCCACCGTGATGCACCGCCAGTGCCTTCCGCGGACCACCGGACGCATTTTGGTTGTCCGATTTGCCCGCCGTCTACACCTGCAGCTCTCCCGGGACCCGTTCATCACTACAAAGACATAAAAATGCTATTACGGCCCTGTTTCATCATCCCCCATCAATACGTGCACAAAAAAACGATCTGCGGAGGGTCGGGTTTGATCTTTAGACTAAGCCCACCATGTTAGAAGTTTTCAAACAAGATTTAATAATTCAAACCCAAATCCAAATCCGAAAAAAAACCCCACAACCAACCCGCTTGTATGAACGATCCACTGATGAAATGGGAAGAGGTTGGTCCGCGCTCGTCTTTCTTTCCTCAAAAAGGTAATGAGAAATTTAAAACAAAACCCCTACCTCAATAATAGGCGTCGGGCGTCGGGCGTCGCGGAAGACCACGTCATGAGGTGAAGATTCGTTGACGTAGTCGTGGGTGAATTCCACACGTCGATGCCTCCTTCCTTGTCGTGAAGAGATAAGAGGATGGAGAAACGTTGTTTACAAGTCATTCTATGTTGAAGGTTCGACGTTCTTCATAACATAAGAACCATCTTTCACATAGAGCATGATGTTCTTCCACCCAAGAGGATCTTCCTTCTTCTTTTACACAAGAGCTCTCTACCCTTTCTCCCAACACAATATGTGCCAAAGTCAAATAATAGGTTCATGCTATTATTTTATTAACACAAGTAGTTTCATTTTTTAAATATCAAAACACATAGTTAATTAATTGAATAGGTTCAATTAATTAATTAAGGTGTGTGTTGGCAAGAGATAAGAGGGAGAGAGAGAGAGAGGAAGTGGAATGGTTACTCAATTTAAGATGAGTTTACAAATTAATGAAGGGGGTTTAAGAAGTTTTGGGGAAAGTGAATGGTTGGGGATCATGTGGGCCCCACCGTACAAATATCCTCACATGGTTTGTTAGGTGGTTGTGGGTCCCACCCCTAACTCCCCCATGTAGGATATAACCACCGTAGATATAAAAAAATTGTTCGAAAATTTTATTCACTTCTTAATTAATCCACAAATTTTAACTTCTCATCCTGTGCAAACGCATCTGCGGTAAAGGTCCCCTTAAGCAATTACCGGCATTGCGAGTTCATCGGTGCCCTCATATTTTAATTCCGAGCCATGGTTCAAAAGATAGAAAAACTCGCTCATTTGTTACTGAATGTACCCAAACTAAACTTTAGAAAGTGATTCCGGGCACACCGGGCCACAGAATCAAGCACCGTTAGAAGCCATAGACTCGTAAAATTCCAAAGAAATTAAGAAAAATATTTCCTTGAAATTCCCAAGTCTTTACATGATGGTCTTCCGAACAACCACAGATAAAATGTTTCTCTTATGTGACTTAATTGATCCTCCTTTATTTAGATCCACTTCATTATTCTTCAAAACCAAAAAAAACAATTCTTCTATAAGTGTAATAATTAATATTCCCATTTACCTGATAATAATGGTTCATGAACCTCATCATGTACCTTAGTAGGTTCTTCTTCACATTATTTACCATGACATATATGAGACACACACCTAATATAACACTTTCTCCATTTTAACTTCTCTCTAAGAAAATCCTATTTGAATTAATTTTCCTAGATCTTTCCATTGAGCCTCTAAATATTTGACTACATTCTTACCAAAAAAATATGACCCAAAAAACCTAAAAATATAATAGGGTTCTAAAAATCTCATTAAAATTAGGGTCTAACAAAATTTATACTCATCATCACATGGATAGTTCCAGATATATTCTATTTCCACATAAGAAAACAACAAGTATTTAATATTCACATTTGTATATAGAAAAACCTATATTTAACCAAAATGGAACTATATGTTCCCCATAAATTTGTTAACCTCTTATCTAAACAAGAATATGGATTTCGTCTCATTGAAAACAGACTATCATCCCTATAACTGAAATACCATCCTCAGAAACAACATTGTTCCATTCAACTAGAGAATGCATATAGCGTTCCCAACAAACTCAGGGTAGAGAACTACCATCCATGGCTTTCTTAAATATGAAAAATTAGTTTTCATCTTCACACATTGAAATCCTTATCTATGAGATATCTTTTGAAAGTTGATATATTTTAGAGGGTGATGGTTGCTTTCAGGAATGAAATGGCATATCTCTAGTCCATTTTTTATTATTTTAAAAAACACTTTTTGATTAATTGGGAACCTAAAAAATAAACACTACCCCAAATATAACCACAAAACCAAATTCGAAATTAAAATTTCTAATATCAAAATTCATAATTCAACTGAAACAAACATCACATCAACCTCGAGCCCCATCCCAGCTCATCAATTTTACCCTGAGTCTAATATTTTATGAAATTATTTTATAGATATATATGATTTTTTCCTGAATGATTTACTGGAATCTAGGAAATTTTGATATCACCAGTTGTATTACATTATGTTGAGATTTTATTAGAATATAATTCAAATTCTATCAAGGTGTGTTTAATCCACAACACTTGCACACAAAAACTATAAAATTCTATGTCTTCAACTTTAGAAGTAGATAATTAAATTTAGTACAGTTTCTTACTAGACCAATATACTATTTATTTAATTATAATGTGCAAGGTTCCTAATATTTTATTCATATCTAGTCTGAACCACCAATTTTAGTATCTAAATATGATGTAATATTAAAATCATAGGTTTTTAGAAAATGTAAGGAAAATTAAATGGTTTCTTATAAATAGTTTGAAATAATTTTAGTACATGTAAATTATATTCCATGGTATTTTATTGTAACCTAAAATATAACCATACCAAAAATATAATTTTAGGTTTACTGACTATTAAATATGGTAGAGTCTCAATTATTCATATATATAACATGTGGTCTAATGGTTTCCTAGCGCCATCCAAATTAAAATTTATATAATAACTCATTGGAGTTTTATATATCTTACCATTTTCATGTCCAAATACTTTTTTAATTCTTGTATATGTTTTCTTTGATTTGACAAAATCCCAAATAACTTTTTATACATTTAAAATCAAGGAAATAAATTTACCTCACCCATCATACTCATTTAAAATTATATTTTCATGATCATGGAAATGTTATTACATGATAATTTATTTATAGAACTAAATATCACATAATTATCATATATTTGAAATAAAAAAAATCTGAAGTTGATTTTTTCTTGAAAATATTGGGATCTATCAACCCTAAAAAAATCAATTTGATAAAATAAAAGAAATCAAATTTTATACCAACACTAGGTACTTGTTTAAGATTAAAAATAGATTTAGTAAGTTTGATAATAGAAATTGGAAAGTGATAATCTTAAAAACCTATTGGTTTTTTATATAAAAATGATTCACAAGAAAACTATTTAGAAAATAGATTTGGCACCCCTCTGGTATAGTTTCAAATCAATATAAAATGAGCAGGCATGAACAAATCTAATGCATTCTAATCTAGTTATAGGGGAAAATTTTCTTCATATAGTATTCCATACTCTTTATTATGCCATTTAGCCAATAATTTATCCTTATTCTTATTGATCATCCAATTTATTTATAAAACCCACATTTTCCTATAATAGGGAAATCCATGGGTATATAAACTAATTCATAAACCGCATTCCTCTTGAACTCGTTAAAATATTATTTCATAGATAAAACCCAACACTCATCATCTAAACCTTCTTTTGGGGTTTTAGGTTGAAGCTGAGATAAAAAAAGAAAATAATTCTACCAGGTTTCCTATAATCTTTCTAGTCCTACATCATTCATCAAATAATCCTATTATAGTTTCTTACATATCATTATTTAGGGTTTAAGAATGTCTAGGAATCAAACTTTAAAATTTACTAATTTCTACACTTTCAGGATTGGTTTCACCAAATTCATGTTCTATATCATCATCCATTATTCTTTCAAAAAGATTATTATGTCTCAATTTTTCATGTAAATCACATAACTCGTGAACATGAATAATTTAAGGAATAAATGATTTAAATTCATCTTATTTCACATGATTAATTTTTAAAAATTCATTAACTATTTATTGAAAACATTATAAGTACTATATGTAGTATAATAACTAAGAAATCATCCTTAATCGACCATTGGATAAAATTACTGTGATTTTCCTTCCTATTCAAAATATAAAGTTTTCATTCAAAATTTTTAAAATAACCAATTTTTGATTTTTGTTGATCCATAGCTTATATGGTGTTTTTTCAAAATATTCCTAATTATAAATTAGTTAATGAAAAACATGTTATATTTAAAACCTCATCCCAAAACTAAGTTATAATATTTTATTCACATATCATTTTCCAAGAAACTCATTACAAGGTCTTTGTGACAACTGGGTCCCAATGACAACACAAACACCCCGCCTTAACATGGTCGTCATGTCCTCGCCTACCAGGTACCCCCAGTTGCCCCCGCATACAAGTGGGGCCCACCCCAGGGTCCACCAACATGCCTGAACAGGTCATCAAACTAATGACAGTCCCCACAGGCCAACACTTGCCTTTTCCAGTGTGGTTTGTCCTCACTCACACACCATGGGAAACTTCCCAGAAGGTCACCCATCCTGATCACTACTCGAGGCCAAGCACGCTTAACTATGGAGTTCTATTCAGACAAGCTTTCGAAAATGAAGGTGCACCTTGTTGACATGAGTCATATCATTTAGTCACTTAACCCTTTATCATTTGCGGATGTTACAATCAACCCCCCTTTAGAGCACAATGCCCTCGTTGTGGGCCATACATATTAACCCAGGCAGTGCACCACACGTAAGGCTGGGTTCCTCCTCTGATACCAAATTTGACAACTGGGTCCTAGTGACAGCACAAACACCCCACCTTAACATGGCCGTCAGGTCCTGGCCTACCAGGTACCCCCATTTGCCGCCACAGACAAGTGGGGCCCACCCCAGGGTCCACCCACATGCCTAAACATGTCATCTGACTAATGACAGTCCTCACAGGCCAACACTTGTCCTTTCTAGTGTGCTTTGTCCTCACTCACACACACCATGTGAAACTTCCCAGACGGTAACCCATCCTGATCACTACTCCAGGCTAAGCACACTTAATTGTGGAGTTCTAATCAGACAACCTTTCGAAAAGGAAGGTGCACCTTGTTGACATGAGTCATATCATTTAGTCATTTAACCCTTAATATTTGGGTATGTTACAATCTTATTCCTCAAATCAAAAACACTATTTTTTTAGGTGTCCTAGAGTCAGAAAAATTATGTTCGATACAATTTTTTAACAAAAATAATTGAACTCCTGGTTTTAAATTTGACCCCTCTGGTCACTTCTCAAAGTAATAGTTTGGACATCATTAACATTATAAAAAATTTATAGAAAATTATAACAATATAACAAGCTTCACTTTTAATACTAAAAAAGGAAAACCCATGTAAATCTAATGAAATAATATACAAACAAATAAACATAAGATTTTCTTCTTTGGATTGCTATTTTATATGGTCTAAAAAATCCTTGTGGATATGTTTTAGAGGGATAAATGTAGAAACCTCTTTAATTGATTTAAATTATTACTTGTGTATCTTAACCATTTGGTATGAATCACAAACTCTCCCTTTATTCAATTTATGTTCTGGTAAATCTAAAATAAATTATTCATAAAACATTTTCTAAATGACTGAAAACCCATCACATTACAATGAAATTAAAAAAAACCATTGAATTTAAATGATTAAGTTCTATTTAGGGAATATTTGTTTTTATATAGAATTTATCATAGAAATTTTTAATTAATAAAATTGATTTTTAGTGAAAACTTATCAATATTTCTAGGAAATTAATTATCAATTGAAAGATAATATACAATACTCAACTTCATGAACTCACAATTCAAATAAATCATTATATATTTAATTTTAATTATAATTATTCTACATGCATTCAAAATTTAATATGAAAAATTAACATGTTATTTTCCCATGAATCATGTAATTCATACTCAAATAAATTATTCCTTAAACATTCTATCATATAGGGTACATATTTTAATATCACAAAATAAAATTTCATAGGATTTTATCTTCATTTTACGTGCTGATTATTATCAAATTAAACATTCAATAAACACATAAATACCAACAAAACATGTTTCCATGTTACATTTATGGTGAAATTATTTTCATAATTTTTTTTAAAAAATTTCTCAACCCATAACATGCCTATGTAATAAAAATTATATTTCTTTTGTTGGAGTGATTTGAAATAGTACCTTACTTTCTAGCATGTTCTCATCCTAATCAATGAAAACAACCCTCAAGTATAAGCATTCTTCCTCAATGAATGATATATATTTTATCATTAAACCTGATTACATAAATTTTAAAAACGTAACATGTCATGGAAACATTATTTTAACGCATTTATATTTTAGTACTGAAAAACATATGATACTCTCAAAATAAGTTACGATTTTTATTTCTATAATAGTTTTTCAATTTCAAAAGGGTTGTTACTAATAATGGTAGTTATATTCCAAGAATTTAAAAACAAAATGGAATATTTTAAACTCACATAATAATTTCCTGATAGATGCGTGCAACATAGCATAAGTACAAGGATGAATGTTACATCATAACTTGTAGAGAAATCAAGATTATTTTAAGTAAGGTTCAAAACATTTAATTTCATTTTATAAATATGGAATTTATTAGGGAAACCTTTTTTTATAATAATTTTCAACAAATCAGTAACTATATATTAGAAGGACATCTTAAGTGTGTTTTACAAATATCTCAAGGAATCATATAAATAGTCTTACATTTTATGAACACCAGTAATGAAATAAATTCTATAGGAACATAGTTTGCGAAAACCATGGGAGTAACAAAGCCATATATTAGTACAGTATAATTTAGGAAACATATTATAATTAATTCCCCCTCTTATTCTTACATTTTATGTTATGTTTTTAGTTATGAAATAAAATGAAGATAAATTATGACATAATAATAGATATTTAATAAAAAATGAGTATAATATCCAGGATTTAACTGTATCATGTTTTGAATCGGACAAAAATCCATGGGATTTTGGATTTTTTCATTTATTGGACATTTCATTATAAAAGTTGATCATTGGAACGTATTTTTGAGAGTTGGAACACTATAGTGTTTTTTTAAAAGAAATTTTATTAATTTAATTAAAAAATAATTTGAAATTACAAATAAATGATGTATTTTTATAATAATAATAATAATAATCTTATTCTTATTATTTTTATTTTTATTATTACGATTTTATTTTTATTATGTTTATTATCATTATGTTCATTATTATTATTAGTATTATCAAACTCATAATTTTTATAGTTTTAGGTTATATTTTTGAGAGAACCCCTGATGGGGTCCTCCTTCGGAGCATCACGCACCCCCCTTGGAGTCAACAATAGTACATGAGCCCCACTCTCGGATCCCTCAAACCACGACCCTCTCCTCCGATTTTCGTCGGGTTTCTTGTTCGAGTATATGAGTTAAGGTCTATGTAACCCTAATATTTCCTATTTATAGTCATTTTTACCTCCCCCCATTGCTTTGTATGAATCAGTTGAACCCTAGGGTTTTAGTGAACTAATTGTTGATGTTTCTATTATTTTGATGGCATGCAGTGAGTCTCATGGTTTGAAATCATTGTGTTTCAGTGTCCTACAACTAAATAGATTTGGTTTTGGTCGATTCAGTCCACCATCATTGATTTTGGATATTTTTTAAAACCATTTTTTGTTTTCTCCCAATTTAATTTAGAGTCTATTGGTCGCCTTAAGTCTCTAAAATTTTTTGTAGTGGGGTTTGATTGACATTGAATGTCTACGCTCACATAAAAAGTTATATGTGTGTATATATGTATTCAATGAATGTATTCCCTTATAGAACTAGTAATATATGCATTGGGATATGTAAGTATATATATACAAATTTATGTTCTTGTGAGTGAGGGGCCATTTCGAGTGGACTTTGATTAATTTGTCAAGTAATTATTGTCGGCTTAGTTGAATTTTCAGTTAAGATCTGTATCGTTTTCCTTAAAATATAGAATTCCTTAAATTAATCATTTCCCACACATCCTTTGGACTTTTATTTAGATGCTTTATTTTTACAATAATTGTTTAATTATGATAAATGCTTTGTTTGATAATAAAGTCATCATTTTATAATAAAACCCCTCCAACAGAGGTTCACAGTCTATGAAAATTCATAGTGATAGTTTATTTTTATTTAGCCTCCTGGACATTTTTTTTACATTTTTCATTATTTATTAATTCCTTATCTAGATTTATGGAATTATTTTACATGGCCCTTCTTTATTATTTATAAATGACATTTCATTCATTAAAAAAGATAGAACATCCAAGGCACCCCTATGTTTGTATCCCTTATATTAATTAAAATCAATAATGTAGGACATATAACCTATTCCCCTTTACTTTTTAATTTATTGCATGTCACACTATTATACCGCTCACTAAAAACATCTGGCGATGCATTTTTATTTCTTACTAATTTTTTGGTTTGTTTTATATTGTCTATTGGGGCCATCGCTTATGTAAAAATCATTAGAGGCTTTCAGAATGCCTCTTGGCCACCCCTTTGGGTTTTCAATCCTAAAGGGCCCTAAATTACCACGATATAAATGATAAATCACCACCTAAGAGGTTATTTTGATTAAATTCCATACGTTATTAATTAAAGTAAGTAAAATGGTTAGCTAAGAGAGTGACCATTATGCCTTATGAATTAAGGATAATGTTTAGATAGTAGAGTTAACATTGATCCTTGTTCCTCACTTATAAACTAATGTGAATGTCGTATTAATTATATATTATTCACATTGTATTCTGCATGCCTTTTATACAAATTCTTATTCAAGTTGGTTATACACCTTTGCTTTTTTCTATATAATGTTGCTGAACACTTTTACAATGTCATGAGATTATATTAAATTCCATTAGGCCTTGTGCCCTATGCATACTCTTGTGTAGGAATGTTTTCTGTGATATTGTTTTTTGTCTTGGTTGTATAAACTACAGGTTGAATCATGATAGCTTGAGACCTTGAGGCGTCATTAAAAACATATGGTTAATGGCTTGATAAAGGCATGTGAATCTTGATGGAATACATTGTTAGAGATTATTCCTTATTGTTAGGCCTCTTTCATGATTCTCGATTATGTTGGTTACTTATTACCTGCTAATATTTCATAGATCATTAGGTTAGTTTTTTTCTAAATGAATTATTCCATGTTGATGGATTGGATTATTTTACTTGATATCTTGAATAGAATGTGGCTCGTGATGCTTGTTTGATTGCATGATTAATGTATATGATTTCCATGTGATATATGTATTGATTTTTTACTTTCAATGTGCCTTAACATATATTGTTCACTTGATACAATATGGGTGAGATCATTGGTTCCATATTATGGACTCATGGATGGTCTCCTATGCTAGGGTGGTTATACCATGATGCGCTGGGTGCTATCCTTTGGCTTTCAAGGTGATGTATTCCCATACTATTAAATATAATCCTAAGTGATAACAGTTCCCTAGGGGAAAAACCATTTATGGACCCATTGGAATGATATCTATGCCCCACCTTAGGTGATACACAGTCCTCTAGTGAGATACTTGGGATAGACTCGGAGTTCGCATGTCTCAAGTAATACATGAGATTCTGAAAGGATCTCCTTGGATAGGCTCAGTGGTATTGGGTTATATTGTATATATCATAGTGATAGTTGTAATTCTTCATTGATCTCCATGGACGAGCTCATACTCAACCTATGGATTGGAAATTTTGATTGAATTTTCATTTAGATGAGTGATGCATCAATTATTATTTCAATGAGGGGACTATTCACATGTGATGCTTCATTGTTTTCATCTTTAACATAACATTATAATGAATTTATAATGAGGAATCTAAAATAAAGGAAATGATTTTGGTCCTCTTCTTTTTGTTCCTGGTTTGGTTCATCTATATTTTCCTTTTGAAAATATTATTCCTCACATAGGTACTTCTTTTAGACTTACTTCTTTGGCAGAAGCAACTGATATAGGAAGGGTTATCATTTGGAAACCTGGAGCAAGTTGTTATTATTTAATTTTTTATTGATCTGATTTTATTTATATTGGGATAACAGTAAATCATTATCACACAATATATATTGGTCTAGACATCATGGGTATAGGCCTATTGATAATTTTATCTCACAACCTTCTCAGGGTACCATTGTTACCTGAGTAGACCATATGTTTGAAGGACCTAGGATGTTTTCTTATTATTTTTGCGAGTACCTTATAGTCAAGGTCACATGGCTGAGTTAGAGCTTAGGATGCTTGTGAAGTTCACCATGGATGTTTTCTTCTATTTATTTTATTCTTTAATGTGTTGTACTATATCACTAAATGTTACAAATATATTTTTTAGATTATTTATAATTCTTGGGACATGAAAAAATGCTTTGTATAAACTAGCATTGTCCACATTTATTAAATTATTATTATTAGTCTTCCTAAACTTTTTAAACTATTTATTATGGTTTTTTTACTGTATTTATTTTGATATATCATTATGCAACTCTGATATGAGGTTATAGTCTCCCTGCTAAACGAACTTTACAATCTTTATGCTATTAGACAACCTATGGAATATAGGGAGGCAGGATTGAGGCCATGTGACCCACTGATCTGACTACTGTATTAGTTGTATGTTTGTCTTGAAACATTCACTGTGGTATTATATCCTTATTTTCTTTTTTCATACTTTTTGGGGTTGGTAGATATGAGACTAGAAATTTGTTGGATCTTGGTTAAAAGTCATGTATGGGACTGATCACCCCACATACGAGAAATGTGCAATTGGCATGGTCTAGGAATTTATGTTTATTATGATTGATATTACTATTGATGTGATTTAACCTTGAGTGAATAGTGTATTTTACACTTCTTATCAATTTATGATACTATGGTATTTTACCCTTGGCCTAAATATCCAAGGATGAAGCATTACATTCATCATTGTAGGCACATTGATATTCACATTCCATGAATATTAAATTCCATGTAGTTGCATATGTAGGCTGCTTTTTTATTCGAATTTTGTGCCTTGAGTGATATTCCAAGAAATTACTTTCTATATAATAATTTCTTACATTAAATTATTAGGTTTTAATATGAAATTATCCCCTTTGTTTTAAATATTTAATTTATGGAATGGGAAAACTATATTTTGTTTTAATAAATGGGTGAAAATTTTCAACTTATAGAGTGTATCAGCACTTCATATATTAAGAAATGGAAACCGATATTAAATGTAGTGACCATGTTATATTTGAAATGATTAGAAATGTAATATATATTATGCTTTAATATAAAATGAATATGTTAAATTCCAATATTCCCAACCAGACCCAAGTATGTCATTTGAGGCATGTTTCTTATTTGATGAACTACTACAGATTTTTGAAACTTAAATAATCAAAAAAAACTATTGGGTCTCTCTATGATGATCCTAGGATGGGTTATCAGGACCCTTATAGGATGAATTATTTGTTATAACTTTTAGAGGATTTTATTTCATAAATTACTTAATGATGAAAGGATTTCAATTGATGTAAACGTTTTTTAAAGGAAGTTTTATGAGAATTTATTATTATTCTTGGTTCCTTGTTTAAATATTTAATGAGTTTAATGATTAAATGTGAATAAATATAAATGTAATGGAAATAGAACCCTAGGATGTGTACTCTTTTTAAAACTTTTTTCTATGTTTAGATTGCGTTTCTCCTTGAGTTTTCTTGGAATAGAACCATATGTGTCCTATGTATGCCTTTTTCTCATTAGTAATGGCTTTAATGGTCGTCTCTTGAGCATTATCACTGTCATAAGTGGGAACCCATTATGGGACAATGTTTTTTTCCCTTATGAAGGGGTTTTCATGTGGTAGTAATCATACTTATCGATTAAATGAATTACTAAAGACATCGATTTTTATGATGTTTGGTTCCATTCAGGTATCGTTGTCCAATATAGGACTTTTAGATTCTCAACAACACCCTTGTTCAGACTGGTGATCACGGTTTCTTAGACCCTTGTAATGGGTGTGAGTATCAAGAAATTATCAATATTATTAGGTTGAAAATTCTTATAGAATTATTAGATACTTCAAAGTTCTCATGACCCTTTATTATCCTTTGAGGTTGGGAAACATAGTAGGGTGTCATCTAAGTAAATGGTCGAATGGGAAAATATGACTTTGGTTACATATTTTATACAGAACACATCATACTTGAATTCATAATGTAAATAGACTATAGATATTATTTGGGGTGTGATGTGTTGTTTTTAATTCCTTTGGGTTTTATGTGTCCAAGTAAACTTTCCTCGTCAATTGTTTAATGTTGTAACAAACTGGCTGAGTTCGGTGAAATCATTGAGGCTTGTGCTTGTAAGTACTAAGGTAATCTATGTAGAAGAGTGACAAGAGAGTTTATGGAAATCATGTTTTTCTCAATGTTGATCATGAATTGTTATAAAGTTAGGTTTTTTACATTTTGATCTATTTGGTTTTGGTTTTATACCATTTTCACTTATATAAGTGGGAAAGGATTGGAGGAGTGTCATGTGTGCATCTAAACTCAATCTAAACAATCCTGATTTTGAAAGGATGGTAAATATCTATCTTCTTTTTATGGATATGACACTTTTAGGTGGGGTGTGTCTTATCTAATATTATAATTTATTCATTCTATGTAGAAGAAGGATGACTATAGAGGACCATTTAAAAATGGTTGGTCTTTCTTAAACTTTTTTTGGGGATGCTTAGTTTTTTAAATGTTTGTCCTTTCTCGGGAACACGAAATTATTATGGTTGTATATGATTGAAACCGTTGATAAATGATGTTTTTTTTGTGTACATTGGTGGGTAAATCATGAGGAAACACTTAATTCCTTGGGTGGAAAAAGTCATTGTGATTTGTTGTAATGACATGTTGGCAGGTGAAGCTGAGTTTCTCTTTTAAAGTCAGCCAGTTTTGGTTTGACTAGACTTCTTCTAGTAATTGGTTATGATTGAATGGAAACCATTTTAACCCTCTTACTGTATTATTCAACGAAATGAACATTTCCCCAATCCTGACATCATCCTTGATGCACTAATAGAGCTTCAGTCTTACGATGCGCTAAATTTCAAAAAGTTGTGGGGAATATTGGGAGTTTTTTTCTTGTTACATGCTAGAAGAATGGTTATTTATATTCTTGGTTGGTTCTAAGTGACCCTAAGGTTCCCATGTAGGAATTACCTAGATAGACTCTTGGAAATCATCTGTTTCTCTTTCATTGACAGAAAGATAGATGTTGTTCTATGTTCAGATAGTGTTTTGATGTGGACATCATTCCCCTGTACCAACATCTCACTATTTAGTATGGATAAAGGACATACATGGTTAGTTCCATGGAAACTGTTCTTTAAAATTCTACGGTTATCACAGAATCAAATTTGGGTTCATAGTTAACTATTAAATTCATAATAATTTTGCGGGGATGTATCAAATTTACATCCTTGTTCATGCTGAAAAACAACAGTTTCAAAATGTTTAGATGATGTTTTAACCATGGAACGTCACTATACATCAGGAATGGAATTCGGTGAATGCGTTAGTTGTAAATGTATAATTCCTTGGAAGGAGGAAATGAATTTTTATTCAAATACACTAGTCGTATAATCCAATCATACTTGGAATTGTCATTCAGATGTGGCTTGAGTCATGGTTTCCCTTGTTCACTGAATACAGTTGGTGGGGAACTGTTTTAAAAAATGTATCTAGGTTAAGGCATGTGTGGTTTATGTGTCCGCTACATAATTCAAGGAAATCATGTGAAGCTAGTTTCTATTATGTTAATTGGGATTTGATTTATCTTTTACAATGATATCAAGCCAGTAAAATTGTTAAAACACATAGAGGAGTGTTTTGTATAGAAATTCTGATGCTGGAGGTACCTTGGCTTGAAATTGGACCTATCTGATGATAAAGAACTAAGGTGGGGAGCACAATTGACATAATGTTTAAATATTTGACAACATTATTTTTCATATGATAAATGTACTTTGTTATGAACTGTTTCAATGTTTTAGTTGGAAAAAGGTTGTTCGGTTAGATCTTAATGGATTTAGTGCCATTGGATCAAGTGAATTATTAAAGGTTCATTAGGCATTTGGAAATGCAAAGTGACCATCTGAGCGATACTTCATGACCCTTATAAGTAGGGTGACGTTTTTTGTCACTTAATGCTTCTCAAGGATGAGAAGTTTAACGGTGTAGAGGATGTAACATCCCTTGTTTGGAACCAGATTAAAATCCAAGGGAATTTGAATTTTTTCCCATTTACGGGACGATCCATTTTTAAAACCGAACATTTGAACATATTTTAAATATTTGGAGCACTATGTTGTGTTTTTTTAAATAAATTTAATAAATTTAATTTAATGATAAATGGAAATTCAAAATGAATGAAATATATTAACAATTACAATAAATATATAATAATTATTATTATTATTATTATTATTTTATTGTTATTATGTTTATTATTATTTTTATGTTTATTATTAATAGTTTTATTTTCATTTTTAGGTTATATTTTGAGAGGACCCCCCAAGGGGCCCTCCTTCCCAGCTTTGCACACAACCCCCTGGATCCCCCTATAGCGCATGAGCCTCCCTCTCGGTTCCCTCCTCCTGTAAGTCAATCATTTTATTTTCCTGAGTTTTCATATTTGAACCATCATGGTAAGGTCTGTGGATCCCTCCTTTTCCCAGAGTTTGGATGTTTTTACCTCTCCACTTTTCTCCGTATGAATCATCCAAACCCTAAGGTTTTGGGTGAGATTGTTTTTGAGGTTTCTCTTGTTTCTTTTGCGTGAAGAAAGCCCCTCAGGTTGACATGATTTTTTTCAATGTCCATCAATAAAGGGGTTGCTGTTTAGGTCAATTTGATATATTTTTGTTGATTTGGGGTATGTTTTAAACCCATTTTTTGTTTTCCCCTAATTTAATTTAGAGTCGTTTGGTGGTATTGAGTCTCTACAATTGTTTGTAGTAGGTTTTTTTCACCATTGATTGTCTGCACTCAAATAAATAAGTATTTTATTATAAATATATATCTTCTATGTCTGAATTCCCTCATAGAGTGGGGAATAAATTATTTGGGTTAATGATATATATATATATATATATATATTAATGTATGTGTGTGTGAGTGTGGGGACCTTTCGAGTGATCTCTAATTAATCTATTATGTGCTGAGTTTCGTCTTTGTCAAATTTTTTGGTATGATCTGTATCATTTCCCATTAATTTGATAATGCTTTAAATTACTAATTTCCAACACTTAACATGGATATTTATTTATGCGCCTTAATTTTTAGAATTATTTATTAGTTATGATAAAGGTTTTCATTGATAAATAATGTCATGGTAATATAATAAAACCTTGTCCAATGGAGGATTGTTGTCAGTGACTATTCACAATGATTGTTTATTTTTATTTAGATTTCATGTAATTGTTGCTTAATTTTTTCTTTATTGCATAATTCCTTTTCAAGCTTTATAAAATTATTGTTCATGTACTTTCTTTGTTATTTCTAAACGATGTTGTGAAATCTCTATTTTTCATAAATATATTGATGGGTTTTTAATTTTTAATTCATTTACTATATATTAATTTAATATAATATCTATTCCTAATATTTATGGTTTGTGAAATATTATATAGGATAGATATTTGGATCAATTTGAAGGAAAACATTTCAAATAAGGAAGAAAACAACACTTCTTACTGTGAGTGATGCTCGCAGCATGACACCAGATTTTGATAATGTTCATAGAGCACTTATTGAGGAACAACACAGAAGAAGCTAGAAAAAATAGTGATTCAGGTGATGAAATCTCATTTTAAATGTCGTATAACATCATTTCATGATGTGCAGTTTCATTTCACCACATGATACAAGTCATGAAAAAGACATGAATCATCATTACACAATATAAAATCCAATTACATGTCGTGAAAGGAGTCCAAATTCCAAATCTAATATAGGATTCACATGAGATATGCACAGATTCAAAACCCACAGAGAAAATATTGGATCATAATTACATGAAATTAATTCCCTTTACACCTTGTGTAATACCCCAATATAGGAAAAAAATATTGATTTCCAGCAGATCTTTAGACAGTATTTTACGATATCATTGGACCCATAGTGGCCATTAAATGATATTTTTAACAAGTGGATTCTTGATGGTGAATTCCTTTCTTATTTATATGTGGTTTGGACAAGAGTTCAGGGATTCCATTCCATGATTTAAGCATGACCACTTGGAGGCTTTCATATATTTTTGTCCCAAAATTCTTCATATGTAGGTTTTTTATGTTATTAATTTATTTTTTGATATATTCATAGAATTTTGTCCTATTTAACTCCAATACATCTTTTATTCATTTTTCTTCTCATTATCCCTATGCAATTCTCTTCTCGATTGAATAAAGTTTATACATTGTTAGAGATCACCCAATAATGATTGACTAAATACATTTGGGAGAACAAAATTAGTCAAAATGGTTTTTTATTAAGGGGTTTTATTTCATTATTTTCATGCATAATGATAATATTCCATTGGTATCATGTTGAGACTTAGTATTATAATACCTATTATGAAATCATAGACCAAGTTTTCTAAATAGTGGATGAAAATCAATATGATTAAGATAATTAATTCATGTCCAATGAATGTGATTATTCTTCTATAATTGAAATCTGATCTTAATTCACTATAGTAATTAAATTCATCAGTCCAATATGAATTGATATGTAAGGGTATATTGATAGGGTTTTACCATCTCTCTATTTATTAAATATGATTGATTGTGTAGACATTGAGTATTATCATATTCCAGGTAGATTCAAGATTTATTTTTAGGAAAACCACCCATGGAAACTAATTAACCTATATTCTTGTTCTCTATTTTAGTTCGTTTATATTAATTTCCTCATTAGTTTAATTAAATAAAACTGAAATTGGAATGAACTAAACTTAAGTTAAGAGTTTTTATAGGTTCATTCTCCACTCTCTATGGGTTTGACCCCACACATCTGATATACTATAGATTTTTACATAGTATGGCTCGAGACTATTAAAATTTATAATTTTAACCATGCCCAGAGGAATTAACAAAGCCTTTTAGGTGCATCATGTGCATCCTTTAAAAAATTATAGATTAGACAAGGAACCTCCAAAGTGCATGGCCCTAAATTTTATTATAAAAACTTGGGTAGGGTGTCTACCCTGTTCCCATTTACTTGGTCACTTATTTCGTGTCACATTGTTGTGATGATATCCCAAACCATCTGTTGATTCTTTTTATCGCTTATTTAGTTTTTTGGTTTTTATATCATGTCTGTTATGGCCTTAGCTTATGGATAAACTTGTTTTGTGTGTTCATATTACCTCTGGTCCACCCATTTGGGTGTTCTATCTTAAATAAACCTAAATCCCCATTCCTTGAATTATAAATCACCACCTGATATTTTATTTTGATTAAATCAATTATGTTATTAATTTAATTATGGATGGTGGTTATCTAGGAGAGTAACCATTGAGATTTAAAAATTATGGATGATGGTTAGCGAGAAGAGTGACCGGTGAACCTTACACCTCACTTCTAATCTCATGTGAATGAATTATATATGATGGCTAATTCACATTGGATTCCTTTTTCATTTTTATACAAATTCCTATGCAAGTTGGTTGTATACCTTTTCTTTTAGACAAATAATTTTGATCACCTCTTTTCCAATGTCATGGAAACATATTAAACACCATTAGGACTTGTTTTATGTGTATATTCATTAGAATGCATTTTTTTGTGACAAAGTGGTTTGTCTTGGTTGTATAAACCGCAGGGTAAAGCTTGATTGATTAAAACCTGGAGATTCCATTCATGACATATGGTTAAAGGAATGATAATGCATTGTACTCTAGTTTCACTTAATTGTTAGTGATTATTCCTTATTTCTAATCCTATTGCTTAAATATTTATTATGTTTATTTAGTATTACCTAGTAATATTTCTTATAGCATTGGGTTACTTTTTTGATAAATTACATATTCCATGTTGATGGCTTGGACTGTTTTACTTGATAGGTTGAATAGTATGTGGCTCGTGGTTCTTACAAGATAGAATGGTTGATGTATATATATTCCATGTGATATGTGTATTTATGTTTTCCTTCCAATTTTCCTTAGATTCTATAGTTTACTTGATATGATATAGGTGAGAAAAAGGGTTCTATATTAAGAACTCATGGATGGACTCATATGCTCACGTGGTTATACCACGATGTGTCAGGGGAGATACATTGGCTAGCATGGTGAGAGCTTACTATGTATTTTAATATACACCTAAGAGATTCTGGTTCCTTAAGAGAGAAACTACTAATGGGACCATTAGAAATATGGATACTCCATGCCTTGGATGATACTCAGTCCACTGGTGAGATACCTGTGATGGACTCAGACTCACCATGCCACAAGTGGTACATGGGATTCCAAAACGATTTTCTTGGATGAACTCGGTGTTATTGGATTATATTTGATGTATCATAGTGATACCTGGGATTCTTCGTAGATCACTAGGGATGATATTAGACTCCACCTATGGATTTTATAGTTTGATTAACAGATTTTTTAAATGTTATATGCATCATTTATTATTCCTATCAGCAGCCTAAGAACATCGGTTGTTTCTTTTTTTCTTCTTCATCATACATGTATAATGACATGGCAAGGAGACATCCAAGATAAAGCATACTATTTGGCCATCTTCATCTACTACCTTGTTTGGTTCTTCTATATATTCCTTGTATAAATATTTTTCCTTACACATGTACTTTATTTAGACTATTGGCTTTGGTCGTACTAGGTGATATGGGAAGAGTGACCATTTAGAAACCCAAACCAAGTTATTATTATTTAATTGGTATATTTATTTTCTTTTATTTCTGTAATTATAACGTTCAATTGTTGTTTCCCGGTTTATATTGGGCTAGACACTATGGGTGTTATCCTACTAATATTTTTATCTCACACCCTACTAAGGAACCATTTGTACCCATGTAGACCTTATGTTTACAGGAACTAGGTTGATTACATGTGGTGTTTTCCTGTACCTAGGATTTAAGGTCACATGACCAAGATGGATCTCGAGATTCTCATAGAGTTAACCTTAGAGATTCTATTATTTTTTTATTCTTTCATGGGTTTTACCATATAAATTCTGATTGTACGTATTTTGTTTGAGATTATGTATAATGATCAGGATATGCATGCATGATTTTTATACACTAGTATTAGGAACATTTATTAAATTGTTATTATTTTTCATCCACTTCTTTTTCTATTATAGATTATCATTTATAATGTTTATTGTTATTTATTTTTTATTCCACAATGAAACTCTAATATGAGGTCATAATCTCCCCGTTGAACCAACTTTACATCCTCACTGATAGTCGATAGCCTCTAGCGTATATGGTAGTGTTCTTGAGGCCATGTGACCCACCTGTCCATCTACTGTATTAATCGTAAGACGGTTCATGACATTCTAGGGATTAAAATTACTATGTAGCTAATAACGTAATGCACACACCACCCAATGATTTTTACGTTAAAATGGAAAAAAATTCTCCCAAATATTTCAGTAGGTTTTCAATGTCATTATGTTAGATCATAGGGGGAATATTTTTTCCTAGAGGGCCTCTTTAATCTATATCACATATCAAGACAATGTTCCACTAAATTCATAAAACACACATTAAATCATAACCTATTACTAACTATTATATCCATATTACCTCTCAATGAACACATTTTATAATACTTTATTATGAACCACCTCTACTGCTACACTTCTTATATGGAGACCGAGAAGATGAGTGACCAAAAATCATGTCTCTAATAGGTCATGGTGTAATGACTATCACCAAGGTTATAAAACGGACAATGAAAGGAATTACCCACTATAATATAATTTAAGGATAAGAGAATAAGAGAACCCCACCAATCAAAACCTAGGAATTTCCAAATGATAAGTAACATTCCACAACCAAAAAACAGAGTTTCTAAACACATAACTTCGCTAAGATTTACTCAATGGAAACTCTAAAATCAAATATATCTACTAACTCTGTAAAGGATACATAAAAATAGATCCACACACCTATGAGCTATCCTACTAGAACATAGAATAATATTGTGGGGTGAGAACCAGGGAGTACTTAGTATTATTATCCCTATAAAAAATCAAAATCAGTCTGAAATAAATATTCAAGAGTTGGAATCGTTGAAAAAACTGGAAAAAGAAACATAATAATATTCCATGAAAAATAGAATTACCATATAAAAAAATTGAATCTAGAATCCCCTTTTCCCCTTTTGTAGCATCCTCAATAAATTTCACCATTGGAAACCAATCCAAACCACAATTCGACAATCATTAACACAAAAACACTTAACTTGGATGTAACATCCTAGGTAAATAAAGAATATGATATTTTCATTCTTATTAATATTGGTGAATTAAATATTAATTTTACATTAAAGTGGATTCTTGGTTCAATGGCGTACATGATATATAACAATGGGTTTCTTTTAAATCTAATGTCGCACACAACATTTGAGTTATACAGAAAAAATAATAATATAATATAATTATTTTGAATGGTAGTGAACGCCTAGTCGTTGTATTAGCGAGGATGAACAAAACTAACTAAAAAAATTTTATACATGTTTTTTAAATGTTTTTAAATTTACCAATAAAAGTTAGAGGCTTAAAATTTGAATGAATATAATTTTAATCATAAATACTCTAATATTCATTAAAAGGTCGATTTACTGCCTTTTGATGGTGAATAGTCATTTAATATAGTTTTGGTCACATTTATATGTTCAATTTGAAAAAATAAAATTATTCTTTAGAATAAAAACATCAAAATTTACATTGATTAAATTTTTGGTATTTTTCTGATAAAAATCATTTTTTAATGAATAGTGAAACATACTGTATTTTAATTCAAAACAGCATTTTAATATAATTTATTTATATGGTTATAATATATTTTTAATTGGATTAAAAGTGTAATTAGATTATATATTTACCATTTAATCTATTTTTAGTCATTGGATGTAATTTCACTTTGATATTGGAAATAAACAAGTGTAAATATTTTTATGGTTTTTATTTCATGAAAACATGATTATTGTTTTGACGACAGGAATTAATTTTAAATTAATTTCTACCATTTATGTGTTTTGGATTTGGAAAAATGGATTCTATATTTGGAATAAATAGGTAAAATTTGTGTAAATAGATAACATTTTTTAGACATTATGAATATTTAATTCGGTAAATATTTTATTTACCATGGTTAAAGGAAAAATCTATTAATAAGGGTAGAGAAAAATATTATTATAATAATTAATTACCCTAAAACATGTCCTAATACCATTGGATGATCCATTTCCGAACATGGACATCCTTTGGTTGATTTTTGGACCCCATCAAGCCACATAAAAGTTATAATGACAATATATTATTTAATTTAAAGTAAAGACAAAAATGACTTAAACATATATATTTTAGTAAATAAATTTTTACATAGGGATATATAATTTGTTTCTTTGACTATAAATATTAATTATATATATAAAAAGATTTCATAATTCTTGGTATATTTTTTTTATAATTTTTAGACATCAAAAAAATAAAATTATTTATGACACAATAATGATGAAGTATTTACCTCATTAATGAATAATTTAAATAAATAAGCCTATAATGATTAAAACAATATCCAATACCTGTCAAATAATTATTGGATTATTTCACTTAGAACAAAATTCCTCACATCTGTTGAGTCAATAGGTTCTTCCTTATGACTTTTCCTTTCCTTCTTGTTTTGAAAATCACAAACACCTTATACTTAAGAAAATATTATTTTTATCCTCATAAGTAGATTTTAATTCTTTAAGGAAATTTACCTTATCCTAGATTTTCTTATACCTGGCAATTTTTTTTTCTTAAATTAAAAAACCAGATTCATACCCAAAATCCCAGAGCCATATAACGAAAATATTTGGAGCATTCTGTTTTTAGGATATGAATTCTGGATGTGATCTGTAATGTAGTTCTAATCCGAATTCTAGACTCTGAACTCTAAAGTAGTTCGACTCCAAACTCTTAAGTAGATTGACTATGAACTCTGAAGAAGTTCGACTCCGAACTCTGAAGTAGTTCGACTCCGAACTCTGAAGATGTTCGACTCCGAACTCTCAAGTAGTTCGACTCCTAACACTGAAGATGTTCGACTCTGAACTATTAAGTAGTTCCACTCTGAACTCTTACGCAGTTCGACTCCGAACTCTTAAGTATTTTGACTCCGAACTCTGAAGAAGTTTGAATCCGAAATCTTAAGTAGTTCGAATCCAAACTCTAAGGAAGTTCAACTCCTAACTCTCAAGTAGTTCGACTCTGAACTCTGAAGAAGTTCGACTCCGAACTCTTAAGTAGTTCGACTCCGAACTCTTACGCAGTTCGACTCCGAACTCTTAATCAGTTCGACTCCGAACTCTCCATGTTCAGAATCCGATCTCTGGTGAAACCAGACTCCGAATTCCTATAAAACAGAATCCGAATATTTCTTAACATAGACTCCGAATTTTTTTTTGGTTAGACTCCAAACTTTTGACTTGCTTACACTCCGAAATATTGATTACCTTTTACTTACATATGCTGCATTTAAAAACTATTTCGTACATTCAGTTATACATGGTTTGTTATAAAATTATGTCTTCTATTTTGTTTCTAATTAACCATTGGTTAAGTTACATGTGTACAGGTCCCTCCGAATTTCATGGAAAATATGACCGTTGGAAGAGGGAGCCGACCGTTAGAAATTTGCCTATAAATAGGAGCTCATTTGAAAGAGCTCATGAGAGGAATGGATAAGTTGATCAATCTAGAGAACACACCGTGTTAAGGTGATTTCTAGAGAGAGAATATTTTAATGCCCTGTGCGTACTGAACCGCTCGTTCAGATTTCTTTGTTCGACTACGGATGTTAGTGATTGCATTTGAGGACTTCCGGGGATAGGAAGACAGAGGTGCCGACTACCTTGATGGTTGAGGACTTCTGGGGATAGGAAGACAGAGTTTTCGACTACCTTGATGTTCGAGGGCTTCCATGCTGAGGAAGACAGAGGTTCCAACTAACTTGATGTTGAGGGATTGCGGGGATAGCAAGACAGAGATTCTGATCTTCGTATCTAGGGCTTACCCTGGTGTGGGTAAGACAGACTTGCTTGAAAGTATAAATCAAGGGACCTTTATCCAAGGTTGTTGGATACCCTTCTCTTTGGGTTAAAAGATTCATATCTTGTTACTTGTAGTTTTACTACTTGTTTTTCCGCTGCATATTGTATTGTAAGGAAAATATAAGCTTCTTGTATTTCCTTACACTTGTACTCTGATTAGTTTAAGATTCTATACGCTTTAAGGTAGAATCTTATCTTATAAACCTCGGTTCCAATACTCCAGCTGGTGATTAGAGGTGTTGTGAATTTTCCTAGTATAAATTTGTTAAACTTAGATTTTTCTTGACTAAGGAAAACATTGTTATCCATAATTAACTTTAAAGGTTCCAAAGGAATTTTTAAATTGTACAATTAACCCCCCCCCCTTGTATATTGAGCATCTAAATTGTTATTTCGATCCTACAATTGGTATCAGAGGAGGTCTATGGAATACTCATACTCACGTATAAGTTTTTCTTGTTATTTTTCATTCCAAACTTTGTCATTATGAACTTTTTCATTCCGAACTTTGTCATTTCGAACATTGTGGTTACAGAGTTTTTCTACTAACTAGTTTGGTTTCCCAAGTTGTTTTATTATGAGAGGAATCAATGTTGGCTCTATAGACAATCTAAATCCTACAAGACCACCGATCTTTGATGGAATTGACTATGAATATTGGAGAGATCGAATGAATACTTTTGTTATCAAAACTGGAGTGGACAAATTTGTTATTCTTACTGGTGATTATAAAATTCATGATAAGGAAGTTAGAACTTTCACTAACGAGGAAAACCAAGAGTGTCAACTCAATTATAAGGTACGCAATACTTTACTATGTTCAATGACTAGAAATATATGTAGAAAAATTTCTTCTTGTGAAGCAGCTAATTGTATCTGAAAGAAGTTTGAGGTTACACACTTTGGAACTTCTAAAGTTATTGAGACTAGGAGATCTATGCTTAGAGCTGAATACCATGGCTTCAACTTTCCGTATGGTGAACCAATATGCAAAGTTCAACAGAGGTTTATGACTATAGTCATAGCTTACAGTCTATGGGAGAAAAAGGGTTAGATTATGAAGCCCTTTTAGATAAGATAATTGATAATATGCCCAATGAGTGGGAATCAAAGAGAATATCTATAGATGAGAACATGAAGGTTACTCAAATTTCTCTTGATGATCTATTTGGAACTCTTATTCAACATGAAACAATAATGAAGTGAGATGCTGACAACATCAAAAAGAAGAATGGGAATGGTATTGTTGTTTTTACAACTACGTCAAATCATATAAAAGCTAAGAATCCTGAGAGAGTAACAAGATCCAAGTCTAAGAAGGTGGTTGTTCAATCATATTCTAGTGAAAGTGAGATCTCAGAAAATGAGTTATCAAATCTTTCTCGAAGGATGAACAAGATAGCCAGCCAAAGAAACTTCCAATCCAAGTATAAGAAAAATATCATGATATGAAAAATGCTGATTTTATAAGTATTTTGAAAAATCATAAGGATGTAACTTCTGAGAGGAACAAACTTTCTAAAGAGTTAGAAAAAGTAATTTCTAAGAAAAGTGTTTTCGAGCCTAGCTCTAGTTCTAAATCTAATGATTTTGAAGACAAAAACTTGGTTATCAAACTCAAGTCTGAAATCTTTTCCTTAAAGATGTGTTTATCAAACATTACCCATGGTAAGGAATATTTTGAAAAAATGTATTCTCAAATACGACCTTTAAGAAACAAATCTGGATTTGGTTATACCCATGAAAAACCAAGTTTTAGTAACAACTAAGGTGTTCCACAAAGTGCCCCATTTTGTACCAAGTGTCAATGTGGTGGTCACTAGGAAAATAATTTTTCTTTAAATAAAACCCAATATCTAGGTTTTCATACAGCCTATTTTTCTAAAAAAGTGTGGGTTCCAAAAAAAAAAATTTCTGGAAATTTTGGATCCAAGCAAGTTTGGATTCTGAAAGTCTAATTTTTTTCTTGTTTTCAGGAAGATAGAGGAAGTACCAACAAAAATACATGGTATATAGATAGTATATGTTCCCGACACATGACTGGCAACAAAAGCTATTTTGAAAAGGTTATCAAAACGAAAGGAGAAAAGGTAACTTTCAGAGATAATGCATAGGGATAAATTGTTGGTATTGGTAATATTGTTCTTCTCGGTAAAACATTGATTTCAAATGTTTTATTTGTTCAGGGTCTTAAGAACAACCTCATTAGCATAAGTCAGTTATGTGATGAAGGGTACCTTGTGAATTTTAGGAATGATAATTGCTTAGTACACAATTCTAAGGAAGAATTTATTCTCTCATCCAATAGGCAAGAGAATGTTTACACTTTGAACATAGAAGACCTAAGGAGCTAAGATTTACCTTGCCTAAGTGCAATGGAAGATCATTCTCGGCCTTGGCATAGAAGACTAGGACATTGTAACCTTAGAAAGTTATGTAAACTCTCTAAGAAGAAACTAGTTAAGGATCTACCAGAGCTTATATTTGATTTTTCTAAAGTTTGTGATCCTTGTCAATATGGAAAGAAACATAAATCTAGTTTTAAATCAATTGGAGAAGTCTCAACGACTGATGAATTATAGTTAGTGCAAATGGATCTTTTCAGTCCAACGCAAACTATAAGTATTGGAGGCAAATACTATGTGTTTGTCCTAGTTGATGATTACACTAGATTTACTTGGGTATATTTTCTAGCAAAGAAGTCTGAAGCTTTTTCTTATTTCAAAAGTTTTAGAGAACAAGTTAAAAATGAGAAAAATCTTCCAATGAAAACTATTCAGAGTGATCATGGAGGAGAATTTCAAAATTCTGATTTTGAAACTTTTTGTAGTAGGAAAGGTATTACTCACAATTTTTCAGCACCTATAACACCTCAAAAAATGGTGTAGTTGAGAGAAGAAATAGAATTCCTCAAGAGGTAACTAGAACCATGTTGAGTGAATATTCTATAGCTAAACATTTCTGGGCGGAAGCTGTAAGTACTGCTTGTTATACTATAAATCGAGTTATGATTAGACCTTTTCTTAATAAAACTCTTTATGAGTTATGGAATGGTAGAAAACCAAGAAAATCATACATCAATGTTTTTGGTTGCAAAGTATTCATTCTGAATAATAAAGATAACCTACATAAATTCACACCAAAATCTGATGAAGGAATTTTCTTAGGTTATTCCACAACTTCTAAGGCTTATAGGGTTTTTAATAAAAATAATTGTACTGTTGAAGAAATAGTGCATGTAAAATTTGATTAGTCTGACCCCCTTGTTTTTAAACTATCCCAACCTACATCCTCGGATGTGTTTTCGAAAACTGAATGTCAACCCTTGATAGAAGATCCTTCTAATAAGGAAAATGTTGAAGAAGATACTTCTGAAATATTTACCCCAGAAGACTTTCTACCCTATGTTGATGAACAGGTTTTACAAAACCCAAATCAGGTGTTTCATAAGAATCATCCCAGTGATAGTATCATTGGTGATGTAAATCAACTCGTAAGGACTAGAAATTCCTTAATAAATGAAGTAGAACATCAAGCATTTCTTTCCCAATTAGAACAAAAAAGAATTAATGATGCTTTAGGTGATGATGATTGGATCAAAGCCATGCAAGATGAACTAAATGAATTTGGGAGGAATAATGTCTGGAACTTGGTTGAAATACCTAAGGAAACTTCTGTTATTGGAGTAAAATGGGTTTTCAGAAATAAATGTGTTGAAAATGGAGTCATAGTAAGAAATAAAGCTAGACTCGTTGCTAAAGGCTATAATCAGCAAGAGGGAATAGACTATGAATAAACTTATGCTCTAGTATCTAGACTTGAATCTCTTTGTATTATACTTTCCTTTGCAGCATTTTTCAATTTTAAACTTTTTCAAATGGATGTGAAATGTGCTTTTCTTAATGGTTATGTTCAAGAGGATGTTTTTGTTGAAGAACCTCCGGGTATTGAAGATACAAAACATCCTGATCATGTTTTTCGACTTACCAAAGCTTGGTATGGTCTTAAACAAGCCCCATGATCATGGTATGATAGAATCAAATGACTTTTGTTTCAAAATAACTATATTAAGGTAAATTCAGATCCAACCCATTTTATAAAAAAAGATAAGAAAAATGTTTTGATTGTTCAAATTTATGTTGATGATATCATATTTGGTTTAACTCAACAATCATTAACTAATTCTTTTGCAGGTCTAATGAAGTATGAGTTTGAAATGAGTATGATGAGTGAGTTAACTTTTTTATTTGGTTTTCAAATTTCTCAAAAACCAGAAGGAACCTATATATCTCAACATAAGTATATTAAAGATCTTATCAAAAAGTATGGTTATGACAACACTAAGTGTATAAGTACTCCCATTGGTACCTCAAACTCTTTAGATCTTGATGAAGCTGGGAAACCAGTAGATAAAACATCTTTTAGAGGTATAATAGGAATTTTACTTTATTTAACATCTAGTCTACCAGACTTAATGTTTTCAGTATGCTTATGTGCAAGATATCAATCCATTCCTAAGGAATCTCACTTAAAGGAAGTAAAAAAGAATATTTCACTACCTAAAGGGAACCATGGATCTAGGATTATTTTATACATCTGGAAATGATTTTGTTTTAAAAAGATTTTCTGATGCTGTCTTTGGTGGATGTATAATGGATAGAAAATGTACATACAGAACTTGTCATTTATTAGGGGATTCATTAGTTTCTTGGTCTTGAAAAAAGAAACATTCTGTAGAACATTCCACTGCTGAAGCCGAATATGTAGCATCTGAAAGTTGTTGTGCTCATATTTTGTGGATGCAACACACACACACAGACTATGGCTTGAGTTTCACTGAGACTCAAATATTGTGTGATAACACAAGTGCCATTTCCCAAAGTAAGAATCCTGCACATCACTCTTGTGCAAAGCACATAGATATTAGGCATCACTTTCTTAGGGATCACACACTTAAAGGAGATATTATTCTTCAGTTTATCGGAACACAAGATCAACTTGCTGATATTTTCACAATATCATTACCCTCTGATAGATTTGAATACATTAAACAAAATTTAGGAATGATAATTGTAAGGTAATCATTCTTCATTAACTTCTTGTTGAAAAATTCTCCTAACATTAATAAACTCCTCTTTATAGGGGGATTACATTTGGTTGTTAGATTTTTTTTAAAAAAACCTTTCGGAACTGAACTTCCGGAATGGAAATTTCCGAAACTAAAATTTCCAGAATGGGAATTTCCGGAACTGAAATTTTCAGGACTGAAATTCTCAGAATGAGAACTTCCGGAATGGAAGTCTTCGTACTGAAAACTTCCGGAATGGAATTTTCATAATGATAAGTTTCAGAATGGAGATTTTTGGACTGGGGTTTTCATAATGAGGTTTTCATACTGGTATTTTCGTAATGATGTTTTTTCCCTTTAAGAAGAATATTACCCATTACGAATAATATTTCTTGTTAATCTGTATATTATGATTTTCTTAATTATAGTTTTGTAATCAAATCTTTTTACTGGTATTTTCCTTGCTTTTAAAAAAGTTCGGATTCTAGTTTTTCTTCAAATCCGAATGTTTTATTTAAAAACCTCAAAAGATCAGAGTCAAATTTTCCTTGCGGGATTGTTCTCAACCATCAGATCAGATCAGAGATTTTTCAACCGTTAGATGGCTTTTGGAAGACCAATGATCAAATTCTTTGCCTATACAAAGGGGACCCCGAGACTCGTCCCACATTGGTTTTTCATGCTTTTGCATCTCGAAGATCTGCTGCTCCTCTTAAGGCCGGTTCCGAACCTTGTGAAGCCGATCCGAATATTATAGTTTACTTCACTCCGAATGTTTATTGAAGAAACTTTTAATGATATGTAAACTGTGAAACCTATCTAAAAGTGGTTAGTTTTTAGGTAAAGGTTTGTTCACCATGATTTTTATAATCTTGATTCTCTTATTTCAAAGAATATCAGACTGAATGGATTGGAAGATGTCTGCATAGCCAAGTCAAATAAACAGGATCCAGTTTATACTGATTTATTGATAGCGTTTTACGAGCATGTTTCCTTCCGGATAGAAGATGGCAGAGAAAGGTTTTCTTTCAAGTCATATGGAAAGACTTATAAACTTTCTTACACTAAGGCAGTGAGTCTGGTTGGTATATCATATGAAGGAGAAGCTGAATTATGCTCTCAAAAACGTCTGGATGTGCAAGGGAGTTTCAATAAGGAGAAGGCACAGAAGTGTCTTGTGCTTAAGGATGACTCAACAACTAAGATTTCTCGGCTCACTCCGAACAATATAATTCTCCAACTATGGGTGAAAGGTTTTCTGGTTCCGAGAAGAGGATATAAAGACAATCTTAATAAGAGTTATATCTATGTCATAGATTTCTTGGTAAATCTAAGAAAGATAAATCTGATGAGGCATGTCTTGGTTACGTTCAAGTATATCAAAGAAGGAAATTTGAGAGCTCAGATTATTATGTTTCTTGCCTTGTTTTCTAAGCTGATATTTCGATGCTTTGAATCTTTCATGGTAGCCTTCAAATCAATGATCCGGAATTGCAAGCTCATGCTAGTCAGTGATGATAATCTTAATAGGATGAAGATGGGATTTTCTAGTGAGTTCGGAGAATTTTACCCCTATCTGTGGAGGAGTTTGAAGTAGATGAAAAAGAAACACAATCTCCGGAACCATCAAAGAAGAAAAGGAAGAAGATGAAGGCTAAGGAAGTGGTTACTGATGAATAAATTCCTCAGGCTAAGGAAACACAATCTGCTCCCCCAAGACAAAGAAGCAGAAAACATATACAAATGAAGTAGCAGCAAAGTGGAAGGAAGATAAAGAAATGAGGAAGGAATGGGATCCTCATTTTGGACTGGATCCTACTGAGGTGAAAGAATTAAAGGAAAAAGTTGCTGAGGAGATAGAGAGACAAGAGAAGGAAAAGAAATTGAGAAAGAAGATTTTTGAAGCTGAACTACTGCGATCTTTTCTGAAAGATACATAGTTGGCTTCTGAAATGCTTCCAGTTCTGGAAACTTTCGGTGTTGAACCTACTTTACTTGAAACTCCAGCGAAAAACTATGTCACTCCAGAAAAGGAAAAGGGTAAAGAACTAGTAGTAGATGCTGAGAAGGGAGTTGGTGAAGCAGTAGAGGAAGAAGTTGAAGAAGAAGAAGAAGAGGAGGAGAGTGAAGATCTGGATACTTTGATCAAGAAAGTACAGAAATAGAATGATAAGGCTGAATCCGGAAAGATAGTTACATCAGCTAAGGGAGATGAGGAAACTAGCATAGAACATCAAGAAGAAGAAGAAGAAAATGTGATGTATAATAAAGAAGAGTCCTATGAAAGGAATTTTCTTGAAGAAGGTCAAGAATAACAGAAACTAGATGATGATGAGATTGTTCAGGTTTCTGAATCTAAGGAAGTATCTCCTAATGTGGAACCAATTCCGATATCTGATAAAGGGAAGAATGCTCTCATGAAGACACCTGTAAAAGATCTCATTAGGAGGAAAGAGGTTGGTGGTACCTCTAGAAGAAAGTTGGTGCAAGATGAAGAAGATCAGTCTCTAGGAAAAGTTTCTAATTCAGAATCATCATCTCAAGGGCATGATTTTGTGGTTCAATCTCTGAGAAAGTTGGTGGACACAATTCCGATTATTCCAACAATAGATTCTAGATGCCATTTGCTGAAAAAATCGTTGAATCAGAAATCATATTCTTTATCCATGGTAATGGATAAGTTTGTAAAGTTGGAAGCTGAAAAAAAAAGTTTTATGATCGATTATGACGTGCATAGGAAGTACTGCAGTAAGGTAAGAAAGTGTTCTAAGAGAGTTGATGAAGATTTAGTTCACTTTGAGAATTTTCAGGATGAAGTACAAAATGCTTTTGAACTGGAGGATAAAAAGGTTAATGAGATTTCTGAGAATTTGACCCAGGATAAAAATTTCCGAAATCAATAGGTTAGGGATCTGAATTGGAAGCTTAACTTAGTATCTCAAAATTGGAAAACTGAAAGAGATTTCTGGATAGAGTTTCAGCAGAAGATGGAAAAGTAAGATGAGTTGTAGAAGTTACAGAAAGAAGCCTTGGAGGCTCAGGCAGAGGCTTTAAAAGTTCAAGAAGAAAAGTTAAAATCCATGGAAAGGCAACGAGTGGAAGATCAAAGAGACTTGAAAAAAACTCAAATCTTGTTGAAGCAGCTCATTACGAAGGAAAAGGAAGACAAATGAACCCACTCAGATTTTGTTGTAATTGTATTTCCTTGTTTTTTTTCAAATCTAATGAAATGTTTATCTGGTTGGATTGTATCTTGTTATATAATAATGTTTCAGGTACCATATTTTGTTTTCCATTCCCTTCACTTCTTTTTGAAAATCACAAATCTGGATAAGTAAAAAGAAATACTCCTAAGGAGGATAAAAGAAAAATTTCTAAGATAAATATCCTTAATGAAAGGGGGAGTTTCCCAGTACGATGTTTTTCATTCTTACAATAATGAAAACTCTACTCCGGAAACTCAGAATACAATCATTAGAGTTTCAATGCCTAAGGGGGAGTTAGTTGTATCCACTTCTATCCATGAACAAAGGGAGATAAGTTTTAAATTTCAAAGTCTAATGAAAATTTTCAAAATCCTTATATGATTTTTTGAAAGGATGTTTGTGCTTTCCAAAAAGGGGATGATTTTTGAGTCAATAAGGTTTTCCTTATGAATTTTACATTCCTTCATTTTTTGAAAATCACAAACACCTTATACTTAAGAAAATATTATTTTTACCCCCATTACTATATTTTACTTCTTTAAGGAAATTTACCTTAACCTAGATTTTCTTATACATGGTAATTTATTTCTTAAATTCAAACACCGGATTCATACCCAAAATCCCGGAGCCATATAATGAAAATATTTGGAGCATTCTATTTTTAGGATCTGAATTCTAGATGTGATCTGTAATGTAGTTCTAATCCTAATTCTGGACTCCGAACTCTTAAACAGTTTGACTCAAAACTCTTATGTAGTTCGACTCCGAACTCTGAAGATGTTCGACTCCGAACTCTTAAGTAGTTAGACTCCGAAATCGGAAGAAGTTCTGTTCCAAACTCTCAAGTAGTTAGACTCCGAACTCTGAAGAAGTTAGAATCCGAACTCTTAAGTATTTAGACTCCGAACTCTTACACAGTTCCACTCTGAACTCTAAAGTAGATCGACTCTGAACTCTGAAGAACTTCGACTCTGATCTCTTAAGTAGTTCGGCTCCGAACTCTGAAGAAGTTCGACTCCGAACCCTCAAGTAGTTCGAATCCAAACTCTGAAGAAGTTTGACTCGGAACTCTTAAGTAGTTTGACTCCGAACTCTTACACAGTTAGACTCCGAACTCTTATGCAGTTCGAATCCGAACTCTCCAAATTCGGAATTCGATCTCTGGTGAAACCAGACTCCGAATTCCTATAAAACAGAATCCGAATATTTCTTAACATAGACTCCGAATTTAATTTTGGTTACACTCCGATCTTTTGACTTTCTTACACTCCAAAATATTGATTATCTTTTACTTACATATTCATCATTTCAAAATGATGTTGTACATTCAGTTATTCATGGGTTTTTATAAAACCATGTTGTCTATTCTGTTTCTAATTAACCGTTGGTTGAGTTACAGGTTTACAGGTCTCTCCTAATTTCATGGAAAGTATGACCGTTGGAAGAGGGAGCCGACTGTTGGAAATTTTCATATAAATAGGAGTTCATTTGAAAGATCTCAAGAGAGGAATGTATATGTTGATCAATCTAGAGAACACACGTTGTTAAGGTGATTTCTAGAGAGAGAAGCTTTTCATGCCTTGTGCGACTCCGGATGTTGGTGATTACATTCGAGGACTTACGGGGATAGGAAGATAAAGGTGCTGACTACCTTGAAGTTTGAGGACTTCCGGGGATAGGAAGACAGAGGTGCCGACTACCTTGAAGTTTGAGGGCTTCCTTGCTGAGGAAGACAGAGGTTCCAACTACCATGAAGTTGAGGGCTTGCAGGGATAGCAAGACAAAGATTCCGATCATCGTATAGAGGGATTACCCTGGTGAGGGTAAGACATGCATTATGGAAAGTATAAATCAAGGGACCTTTATCCAATGTTGTTGGATACCCTTCTCTTTGAGTTAAAAGATTCATATCTTGTTACTTGTAGTTTTACTACTTTTTTTCCAATACATATTGTATTGTAAGGAAAATATAACCTTCTTGAATTTCCTTATACTTGTACTCTGATTAGTTTAAGATTCTATACGCTTTAAGGTAGAATCTTATATTATAAACCTCATTTCCAATACTCCAATTCGTGATTAGAGGTGTTGTGAATTTTCCTAGTTTAAATTTGTTAAACCTAGATTTTCCTTGACTAAGGAAAACATAGTTATCCATAACTAACTTTAAAGGTTCCAAAGGAATTTTTAAAGTGTACAATTCATCCCCCATCTTCTATAATGAGCATCTACTAGTTGATTTTAGATTGTGCGGAAGAATGTGACATATAATGAGGTCCTTCTAGAACCCTTAGTAGGTGGGATGTGATAGAGGGTCATGACCATTGAAGAATTTAGAAAGGGGTTCTACCAACACAAACCCACATGGATATTGGAGTTCAAATAGTTGTATATGTCGGGGTGGAGGATGTGGTACTTCAGTATAAGCTCATCCAAACTAGAAGGTTATTATAGCAGCAGGGATACATGGATGATTTTAACACCCCAATATTTTGTGATTTTTTTGAAATAATTTAATCTATTTGATATTTTTCATTTCACATGGCACCACATATTTCTTTTGTTATATGAATATTCTAAGAATGTATTTCATTTTATGAAACACCAAGAAATTAATTCACTACAAACAACACATAGATGAACTTGTGGTACACAGATAACTATTTATGGCTTCTGTTACACTCAATAATGATCCCCTTCATTAGCTTGTTTTATACTCAAGGATCTGTTTTAATGAACTATAACATACTATTAATATCTTTAATATTTTATTATAGATACCACCTTGCCATTAGATTGGATGTTATGGATATGAATAAATATATTAGTAAAATATGATTTACACATGTATATAAAATGAATCATTTAGTTAACAATAATTTAATAATTAATTTAATAACTCCTTGAAAATAAAGTAATTAATTTTCTTCGAAAATTATTTTTCTATTTATAAACACAATTTTATCACAATACATTAAATAAACTGATTATGATCAATCTTATAAATAATATTTATATATCATATATTCAATCAAAATTTTTTGTACTCATCTCATATATTATATAGGAATAATATAAGAATAAATCAAATTTTTTTAATAAAATTATATGTTTCTCAAATGGGTAATTTTACCACCATTTAATATACATCCCATTTTAAGTCTAAATTTGGACACAATAATAAATTTTATTTGAAAACATTAAATTTATTAATGAATTTGGAATATCAAAATTTACTTTGGGTAACTTTTTGGTATTTTTTTGAGAAGTTTCATTTATTAAGGAATAGTGAAAATACATATAATTTAAATTCAAAATTTCTTTTTAATATAAATAAGTGAGAGGTTAAATAATATATTAAATTGGTTTTAAAGATTAATTAGATAAATTTTACATACTTTAATCCAATTTATCCCATTTTAATCAATTCCACATTGAAAATGGATACAAAATATTTTCAAACATTTGAGTATTTTTATATTAATAACCAACTTTGTCGTCCCAATTACAGGATTAAATTTAAAATAATTTCTTCCACTTATATGATTGGAAATTGGAAATATGGATTACATATTTTTAATAATAATAATTTATAATTTTTAGTTTTTCCAACTATGTTTTTGACCACAAATTTAAGTGAAAGTGATTAAAATTAATTACAGCGATTAAGAAAGAAATTAGTTTACTAAAGAACTAATCCTTAAAAATAAGGCCCAAATGACCTATATGGTTTTCCAAATCCATTTCATTTTCATATTTAGACCCTATATCCCATTTAAATTAATTTGGAACATTATTGGTGCCATGTAACAAGGTAAAAGTTTTTGTTGAATGCCCTTTTCAAAAAAAATACAAGAATGTCACTCATCCTCTACTACAAAAAGGCACTCACCCCACACACTTATTCCCACATGTAAAGACCATTTTATAGTATAAATAATATCCATATATACTCCTAAAATAATTAAATTAATCCTATAAATCTCTCTTTCAACATAAATCCAATAATGTAATCCCTTTGGTTAAAACCAATAAGAGTTACCCAAAGAAAAGCCAACATCCTTCCATAATTATTTTTGTTTTCATTATCCACAACTAAATTAATATTATTTCATGATTATATATAAAATAAATATTATAAATATATATATTTATTTTCATCTATTGTTTTACCTAAACTCACACACACATCTTTCTAATGTGTAATGGA
Organism: Viscum album; assembly: GCA_963277665.1. Classification (NCBI taxonomy): domain Eukaryota; kingdom Viridiplantae; phylum Streptophyta; class Magnoliopsida; order Santalales; family Viscaceae; genus Viscum; species Viscum album. Next base: position 194,546,725 of record OY728122.1, read on the forward strand.
CTTACCATTCGTTTGTACGGTGCACTACCGCCACACGAAACGTTGTTGATCGTTTTAATTATAACATCTCTCATGGTGGGAATAATGAAGAAAATAATTTGATATATCATATTTAATATATTTAATATTTATTTATTCATTTTTAATTAAAACATAATACATTCCATCATACATTCAATTTTTTGTAAATACGATAATATCGTTTGAAGAAATTTGGACAGTTTCATCTTCAATGTGATGTGATTCATTTACACATTGAATGAAATGTATTAAAAATGGGTTTAGTATAATCATATTACATTTAATAAATAATAATTATAATTTTTTGGTAATTTATAAATATATACATGTGTATCATTTACTTTACTTCATCTAATACATTAAGAAAATGAAAAAAGCATTCATACGTATGCACAACCTACTGTCTCCATAAAGAGTATATAAAATTGCATATTTATGTCTTTAATTGATTATTATAAATATCTATACACTGAAAATATATGATATATATATACATATATTAAATAATTAAATCATTATCTAAGTAGTAGTTTCAAGAATAACAAGTCAAAACATATACAAAAAGAAAAGAATATATTACCTAAAATGTATCAATAACTTGTTGTTTTTAATAAATGGTTAATATCAATTCATATTAAAAAAATATATGGTATTAGATATAATAATATGTTTCTTTGGTGTATTTATAAAAAAAATTATTTATTTTAAATTATGATTGAACATGTACGAAGAAATTCAGTACTTAAGGTACGGGTCTTCACATCTCACTTATTATATCTATGAGATACATACCTATTCACCAGTCATTTATTTTCTATGGGGAATATAATTACCATTAGTTTATTATATTATTATTATAATTAAATTTATTATTATTTAAATAACCATTATATTTTATTTATTTCATGGGGTTTGTGGTTTGAAAGTTACCACATCGATAATGTAATTTTGTGTTGATTTTCCTTCATTGGGATATATGTTGTGTTATGCCCATATATTTTTATATGATATGTATATACTACAAATAAAATGTAATTTAATGAATTTTACTCTTTTCATGATATTATAATATTCAATTAATGTAATTATCTAATATAGGTAATTATATAAAGGTACAAAAGTTGTATTAAATATTTCATACAATATCCTCATTTGTCAATATTTTCTTATGATTATGCTTTTATTTATGAAATATTATGATCCATATCTAATTAATTATCATGATTTTTTATTCTCCTCTAGTTTCTCATATTATATACTTGTAATTTAAGTATTCTACAATTTATTGGTAGTTATTATAATTAATTATTTTTTATGGAAAATATGAATTTGTTTCTGTTTTTGGTAAAAAATATATGTTTTTTTCAAACTATTTTTTATTCAAATGTATTAAGAAAATGACCAAATATTACCAAATTATTTTTAAATAACATTTTCCCTATGATTAATGTTTTAAAAAATTATTTTAAAATTAATCCTCTTACATTTTTTCAGATCAAAGATGATTTATGAAGCTTTGAATGTGCAAAAGGAATGTTCAGTATATACGTTCATCCCCACTATCATGACCATCATTTAAATAAATCATAACTTGGATATTTACAGTGTTATATTTAGAGAATTTTTTTCAAAAAATCTAGAAATTTTTTAATGTAGTTTGAATGAGAATGTTATTCAAAATATTTTCAAGCATCCTTTCTATGATTAGAAGAAATTTTAAAATAATAAGACTTTCAAAATGATTTATGTTTTAAAAATAATTTTTCAATGAATAAAAAATAATTTCATCGAGAATGTTTTCAAAAAAAATTATAAATATTTACTTATAATACAAGTATTTATGAAATTTTTTTATGAAAATAATTTTCAAAAAATAATATATTATTTTAGATATATTCCATGTGATATGTTATCATCCTTCTCGAAATAAGATGACATACTTTATTATAGTTTATTTTTAGGGGGGTATATGATCCAAAAATACCATTAATATTATATCATGAATGGTTTATGTTTTGATATAATTATTTTTATAAAACATGTTACTCTTACCTAGGAAGTATTCTTTTGAATCTTTCTTCTTTTCACGTGTTATGATTTGATGAAATTATTATCAAACCTATATCATTTTCATTGGTAATGATATGATGAAACATTAATGATATCCTTTTCATTTCATGGGTTATTATATTATTAATGTTTTTTTATCTTATGGAACGTGCTTGTATTATTTAATTGTTTGAAGGGTAGGGCATATATCCCCCTCCAATTAATTTGATAATGATTAATGTTTTATGATATTCAAAGGTATACTTGATGTCATCAAAAGACTGAAAAAATATGATATTATATTCTAGAAACAAGTGGGAACATGTGAGGGAATATCAAGAATTAAAATGATGTTACATGGGAGGGAATCCTATGCTTGGAACAAGAGGATACATGAGAGGGCATACCAATCTAAAAATAAGAGGCTACATTAGTGGACCGACCTAGATTTAAATAAGATAGTACATGTATGAGAATCCCAATCCCAAAATATGAGGTTACATGGTATGAAATCTCAATCCCAAAACAATTGGTTATAAAGGAGGCCATCCTAATCCCAAAAAAATGGGGTACATGGTAGGGAATCCCATGAAAAATGAAATAACACAAGTTATTATCCCAATCCTATCATTTTATGAAGGTCATGGTAAGTATTCTTGGCATAGGATTTTATATTCTTACGTGTGTAACACAATTACATGTCTTATTACTATATTATTATCTAATTTATTATTTTTTTGATTACCTTATGATTGATGTCTCATGAAATTCTAATATTTATGTCATAACCCTTGATTATGATCTTTGACATGCAAGTTATTAATCAAAAATCTTGTGATCATATTCTCATACCCTTATATTCATGTATTGATTATATATATCCCTTCTTCACCCTTACAATCGTCTGAGATCACCCATTTCTTATGTTTCATTTCCCCAGGCTATGAATAATGGTGTTGGGAAAATATCACTCAATGTTTCTTCTCCTTATGTTTTGTGTGTGATAGTGTTTGTTGACAATGTTAGATAACAGTGAAAAATTATTATTGGTCTTTTTCGAAGTAGGTGTCTAAGGTAGCATGTTTTCCAAGTGTTTTCTAAATTTTGGGGCCTCAAAATTTGGAGTTTAGTTACTGTAAAAAGAATATTTTACTCATAGGATTGGATAGTACATGGACCATGAAGTATAGCTCAAATATTTCAGAGGAGGTATGTAGAATGGTTTGAAAAAAGGTAAATTGATTCCAGGCAATGATCACGGTTCACAGAAGGAGAACAGTTCATAGAAGAGGTTCGCATAATGGCATGTGGTCTCTCAAAGCCTTATGGTATGTGGTATTGATTGACGTTCATGGAAACAATGTGGTGATTTGAGAAGCCATGAAGGGTGTCATTGGTGAAAACAACATGGTGATTTGGACTGCTGTGAAGGAGGTTATGAAGTATACAGACCACGTAAGTAAGCAGTTCGAAGAAGAAGCTATACATGATAAAGACATCAATAAATAAAAAATTATAGGATATTGTGGATCTATTAGACTATATATGGGGTGCTAATCCCTTCATTACATTGAGCATTTTTTATAATAAAAATAATTTTCTCTTAGAATTCGGCAATGTCTGGAAGAGGTTTGCAAGGAGGATTCTGTAATGGGTGAAGCAGTTCATAGAAGAGATTTTGTGAAAGTGTTTTTTTGAAGAGAATTGTTGTCTGAAAAATTATAAGGAGGTCTATGGAAGAAGTAGTCTACAAAATAATGAATTGCACAGAAGCAGAAGTGGCCAGTGAAGGCAGTACTTGGAAGTAGTACTCAGAAGCTGTACGTAGATCCAATACACATAGGTGGCTCATGGAGACAATACATGGAGACAGTACGCAATAGTGAAAGTAGAGGTAGTTCATGGAAGAGGTGGTCCATGAATCATATGTGCTAAGAGGTTTGCGTACGAAGATGTTGGTTCAAAAACATACTTTCACAGTTCATGCAAGTTATTTCTGCTAATTAACAGTATGTGGAAAAGTGGTTTTCATCGATGGGTGAAAAATGGACTCCAATATAGATTATTACTATAGTTGAGGATACATTCTTTGATGAAAATAAAGAGACCTATAAATCCATACACTATGAGTGTATCCCTTTTAAGAGCAATTTCAAATGGAATTGAAGACGATGATCCTTTCCATCGATAATGAGATAGAGGGAGATACATAGGGAGTGAACCATTGGAATATAGTGGGCAGAACCTAAAACATGTAAAGGTTGTGAGTGAGGACATAAAAGTTCTATCCCAAACCTTGTAATTGGAAGTCATATCTTCTAGAGTGTTTATATCTGCACAATTCCATTATATTCTCCTTGTATGTATCATAATGATGGTGAACCAAGTAAAATAATTGTGTAAAGTGTATGATTCCATTTCTATTTATATATTTTAATGGGAAATATAGATAAGTGTTTTTTGTTTAATGATGAAACAAGATCTTCAGGGGTAGGAGTTTTATTCTTTAAAACCTTGATTTACCCCCTATCATAGAATTCGACCTAGTGGACCTGACAATTAATATCATAGGGAAAGGATAAAAGTTATTAGTTCTCTCTATGTTTAAGAAATAGAGGTGGTCAATCAAAAAATAATTCAGATCTCCGACGGTAAAAATTTCCAAATATGGAAGAATCAGATGTAGCACAACTTCTAATATTTACGAATGGATGTATTCGCTATATCTATGCATGGAATATCAGCCGATATAAATAGTGGTGCTTTATCAGAAGAAGAAATAATAGATGTGACGAAGATGATAAAGGAATCAATGATTTAAGATGATCCCTTCCAAATGAAATTTATTCAAAGGTGTTTTCTTGTAAAACAATACATGAAATATTGGAAAAGATTCTGAATATCTATGAAATAAATTCAATGTTTAGAGAGGAAAATATGAAACTTTTGTGAAATAAGTATGAAGATCTAATAATGATCCCAAATGAATCTATTGATGCATTTTTTTGATAGGGTGATTGTTGCAGAGGAATAAATTTTTGGTATTGAAGAAGTCATTGATGATATAAATATTTTGAAGTGTATCTTGGGTAAACATCAAACTTGGTATAATCTAAAGGAACAATTATTGGAGGATAATGATCCAAAAGAGTTTAAATTGGATAAAATGTACAGTACTCTTGTTGTATATGAAATTTGACATGATAATAACATTGCTGTAGAAAATGTGATTTCCAAAAGACTGGGATTTAACTCCATGATGAAGATCTCTATTAAAGATTGTAAGGTGGAAGATATTTTGGATGACGTCTTGTAATTTCACTCTTGAAATATACAAAAAGGAAGATCAATTCTCAAAGGTAAACTTCCACTTTCATACTTCTGATGTAGAAATATTGAACATTTTTCAGTAAAATATCCTAAGAATTTTGATGATAATGTTGATGAATACAATGGGGGAATTCCCAAAAATAAGCATTCATCTAATGGGAAAAGGTAGGAGAAATTATTATAGAATGATCTTCAAAAAGAATAATCTTCTTCCAAAATAAGACTAATTTTCATAAGAATCTGTGGAAGAAGATTTGGAGGACTTCATGGATCATGAGGTACATGATTTTGGGGCGGTTGCTGGAAATTATTTATCAAAAGAAGAAAGTGAAAATAAAGAGGGATAAGTTGAAGGAATAGTGGACCATCATGCTAAATTAAATGCTTCTCTTGAAGAGAATGATGCTTGGAGATAAAAAACAAATAATGATAACAATTTCATTCATAATGACAAACTCTATATTTACTACTAGGAAGAAGAGAAGTATGAGTTCAATGAAGAAATTTAATAACTTATTTTCTCAATGGCCGAAAGATCAGAAAAGGTGGTTGAGTAAAAACAAAAAATTGAAGAACAGAAAAGAGAGATTAATAGTTTTAAAAAACTAGAAAATAATTAATCAAACATATCAACGAATATTAAGAGGAGGTCATCGGTTTGTGATTAAGTGTTAATGAATAGGGAAAATTGTTGAATCCAAGTATGACATTAGGAAAGTAGATCATAAAAACAATAGAGATGATAAAATTTGAGCCTATTTGTCTAGAATATTAGACACAATAGTAAATTAAAATGGTATGGATGGCATGGGGCTTGATCGAAAACATAAATCATTAATGGTTGTAGTTATACCAAAAGAACCCACTCCAATATTAAATATTTATTTGGGTATAAATAATACTCATATGATTAAAATAACCCAAGGTATAAAAAGTGGTGCAATATTTCCACATAGGAATATACCCCGCATAAGATGCTATATATTTGGAAAGATGAGATGATCAAAAAACTTTGTTCAATAGAAAGGAAGTACTGAAGGGAATATTTCCTACATAGGCAGTCATACAGAGATCAACTTTCCAAGTTATCATTTGATGGTCATAGTTTCACGTGTAGAGGATTCAGTCACATGGAATGATATTTTTCATCAATAATACAGGGTAATGTTCTAATGAAGACTGAGGTTGGTTTTAAGAAATAGATAAATGTGTCATCAAATGAGGTGAAAATGAAAAATTTATTTGCACCTATACAATATGAATTTATTCAAAGATTATCTGAGGAATTTCAAGAGTATCAATTCATACTAGTTATAAATTAAAAAACATGAATAAAAAAGAAAATAAATGAGAAGGTAATGGTTGCAGAGATTCCATTTAAGGCATCATATTGCACTAGGATATGGATCATTGATAGTATATGCACCTACCATGTGACAATATATAAGGATATGGTGATGGGAATCAGGTATGATAAATATAGTTTTGTAGGATTTTTTAATGATTAGGGGTTGAAAATCAGTATCACTATGAATGAAATTTTTGGGGGAAAAGACATGAGGCATTTAGATTTCTTGGTTATTATAGGTATTAGTCACAACATATTAAGTTTATGAAAATTTATTGGATTAGGAAATTCCATAATCTTTTCAAAAAAATTATGTTGCATCAATCCAAAATATGGTGATATTATATTTGAGGGAAATCATACAAAAGGTAATCTCTATCTCGTGAGTAGAAAATTAGATATTTTCTTTTTATCTAAGGAAGAATAAAATAAGATGTGTCATAAACGTATTTTCCATGTAAGGAAAATGTACATAGTATATTTGGTGAAATATGATTCTTCTTGAGATATTCCTAGATTTTCACATGATCATACACATACATTTGATGTTTTCCAACAAGGGAAGACCATTCAAAATACATATGAGGAAAACGTGCAAAGGACAAAAATATTTTTTTATGTAATTCACATTGATGTGTAAGAAATAATTTCACCAAGTGATGTTGATGGAATGATATATTATGTTCTTTTCAATGATAAATATTGAAAAATGGCATGGGCTTCAGTCATCCCCCAAAAATCTAAGTCATTCAGTTTCATAAAAACATATCAAAGGGTAGTTGAGATGATTTGGGGTTGAATAATCCAAATGATCCAAAAAGGTAATGGAACCAAGTTCACATATTTCAAAGTAGAGGATTATATTGAGAAAAATTAGATAAGGAATCATATTTCAGTAGTAAGTAATCCATAGCATAATACAGTAGTTGAGAGAAGAAATTGTATTTTACCTAACATGAAAGAAAAATGACCACTGAGAAAGACCTTCAAGAGAAATTTCGTAATGAAGAAATAATTATTGAAATATACACACAAAATTGAGGGTTACAATGTCCTAAAGAAGACATGACTATATATAAACTATGGTATGGAAATAAGCCATCACTTATGTACATTTTAATCTGTTGGTTGGAGTGGACACTCAAGAGGGGGGTGAATTGAGTTCCAATTAAAATATATATTAAAATATTTTCCTTAAAATCCCCCAATTAAAAACTAAGTTAAACTGTAGTGAATTTGTAAAATTATAAGAGTTCGATTAGGTTCTCAAAATATTGATTAGATATCAGATAATTTAATCTGATGATTAAATTAGCTTTTGAAACTAACCTACTGATTTACAATAGTTAAAAACACTTTCTAGATTAACTATCAATGTAACATTAAAACAAATTTTATTTCAAAGTAATTAGTAGCAGAAAATAATGTATGTAATATACTTTAGACTTAATTTAAGATGCACAGAAGATATAACCAAGAGGATCAGTCTCAAGCTGAGCCTTATTCCTCTTAAAAAATTTATATAAATTTGATCAAAACCCTAGATCGTGGTAAACAACAGTGCAAAGACTATCCAGGTACTAAGACCTCTACCATAGTTCTATGTGGGAAAACAAAGAAACAACAAACTGGTTTTCCATGTCTTACTTGACCTCTTCCACTATCCACAGTGGGATACAAAAGAGTTATGTAAGGTTTGTGTGGGGATTTAGAAATCCTCCAATTTAGCACAGGAGACAGTGTGTGGATAAAGTATATAGAGAACACACACTGCTCAAAATGTAAATAAAAGAATCACTAAGAGAGTAGATATGATTTTAGAATGCTCTAGTGATTTTAAGTGCAACTCTCGACTCCTTTTGATTTGTTAGAATTGGATCTAAGTCCTTCTCTGGTTTTCGTCTGAAAAAAAGAGTGTTGTTTCTTCCTTGGTTTTCAGGTTGAGCTTGATCAGCTTGAGTGTATGATCAGCTCGTTGTAGTTCTTCACTCTTTGACTAAAGTTCAATTTTTGAGTTCTCTTCATGAATTAATGGGGTCATGTATGTATAGTGTTCAATTATGGATGCAGTATCTATATAAGCACCACATTACAAAATTCATTTTTCCCCTTTTTGTGCACCTCATGCAACTACTTGTTGTGTTTTTTTCCAGTATTTGTACTTCCTATTATATCTTTCAACACCATCAATGTGAATGATTACATTTTTACAGGTATGAGGTACGATTCCCTGACATTCCAACAAATATCATTAAACAACATTATTTGCATTAAAATCATCAAATATGACTATTTATTAATAAATAAATAATGTTGACAAATGTAGAGATTAGGAATCAGTGACTGGTAAGTCTTTCATCAGTAGATTTCTGCCAGTAGATATGTAACGGTGGACTTTTTATAGCAGTGAGCTCCTATCGGTAGATCATTGTCCTTGTACCAGTAACCCCTTGTATCCGTAGTTGTTACTCTGTGTCTTAGTAGCTCTATGTACCAGTGAATCCTTCTATCAGTAGCTCTTGGTCTATCGGTAGCTCTCTTGTATCAGTTGCTCGTTTGTATTCATGACTCTGTATCAGAATACTTTGAATCGGTAGCTTGTGCATATCGGTAGCTTTATTCTGTAGTAGTGATTACGTGTATATCGGTAAGCTTGTTCTATCGGTAGCTCTATTTCTATCAATAGCTGTCTATATCGGTGGACTATATATATCAGTTACAAGTGATTAACTGTGTACTTATACATACCTGTATCTCTACATATCAATGAGCTTTGCTTATCGGTGACTATGTCTATCGGTAGACTAAGTACCGGTAGATCAGTATCAGTAGCGTTAAGTATATCAGTGACTTAACACTTATCTGCTTTATGAAAAACATATATGATTGAGTTAGAATTATTTCAAAATTCATATAAATATAGATAAACATTTATTAGCATATTTCAAAGATTATTTTATTATTATTATCAACTAGAAAATAGAATGTCATAGATTGAAATAATTAATATATATGGAGACATTAATTGGGATTATCAATGTATGGGAATTCATAATTGGGATTATCAAAACATGTGACGTCAAAAATCTCCTCCTTTTTTATAATCACAACTTATGATATTACATGCCCAAAAGGATTTGTAATGTATCAGAAGATATTGCATTAGATTGAATTGTATTAGAGAAAACAATGTATGATAAAACATATATAGTAAAGATAAAATATAAAACAAATGTACCAGAGGAAAATGAATTAACCTCATAAAAGATTGTATTAATCCCCATTTGTAATAAAAGATATTATTTCTCCCCCATATATGTTTCCCTTAGATAGTTTTTATCCCTCTTTGTGTTTAGAAAAAAGTGGGACAAAAAAGGAAATATAGGAGAAGAGAAGTAACAAAGAGTAAAATAAAGTAAGATCATATTTATTTCTTTGAGAAAACAGATACAAAGAATTAGATAAATAAAACAACTAGAAATATAGGTGATTACTATCAAAAATCCTACCCACTGATCAATCCACATCCTCAGCATGAGATTTCCCCTTGGGATCAGAAGAGGATTCAGGTGTAGTGGATGCAGGTGGAGGATTAGGAACACCAGAGATGATCAAAGGTGGTTGAGCTACTGAAAATGTTCCTGGCCTGTACTTTGTAGCTCTCTAAGTGATCATATGAGTTATGCTTTAGATGGATTGGACTGGAGTCATCTGAACAGGAGAAGTAGTAGAAGAAGATGCAGGGAAAGATGGAGGTATAATAACTGGTCTAGCATCGACATGAAAGAATGGACGTAGAATATTTTTGAATTCCATTATATTTTCTCCTCCACTTTCAATAGCAGAATTGAAATCATCCTTGTTCTCCATGAATTTTTCCACTATATGAGTCAATTCTCTGAGATTTTTGACTTTTTATTTGAAGGCATGATTGACTGGTGGGAGCTTCATGTTTTCTAACATAAGCTTGAAATTATTGTTGAGTTGATTCTTGGTATAAACCCTTTGAAAATAGTAATCTACATTGTCTTTCACCTCTTTCTGAGAAGAAGAAGCTTCTCTCATATTGTCTTGAAAAATCTTCATGATATCTCTAGTGGTATCTCGAGTAAAAGTCACCACTTTGGTGAGATCAGATGATTCCACAGAGCCACTGGTTGATGCTAAACCATGCTCCTCCTTCAGAAAAGCACTAATCTGACCCAAATCCACAGAAGGTCTAGAAGAAATAGAACCAATAGTGAAGGTTACTGTTTCTTTGATGTTTTTGTTCAACCCACTGATATGATTTTTCACTTGAGAATCCTGGGTGCTAACATGATTTTTTATGGAATGCTTAATCTCATCAAACACTAAGACCATTTGGCTCACTACACTCTTCACATATGCCAAATCTTTGTCTGCTTGAGATTTTGAACTCATATAGGATTCTAGATATATAACTGATTTCTTTATAACTTCAACATCCTTTTCCAGGATAGATGTATGATTCTAGAAAGTTGCAACTTCATCAACTATTTCATCCACAAAGGGTGAAACATTACAACCAAGAGAGTGTTCAAAATACTTTTCCAAATTGTTCATCTATTCATCAAAGTGATTCTTTAACTCAACAACAGAAGCACTCAACGAATCTTTCATATCATCCTTTAAGGATGCTATGTCATCCCTGGTGATCATATCAATAGGTGAAACCAAAAAAGGTTCTCTTTCAGACACTATATTTTCCACAGTTTCATTCATAATTTATTGAATAGATGACACCAGTGAAGCTTCCATTTTCCTTATTTCTTCAACAAAACTGATTTTGAGATCAGACTTGAGCTTATCCAGATCATGTGTTCTGACCACATCTTTAGGTAATATCTAAGACTGAATATCATAATTGATTTTTGGTCTCTGAAGGGATGTCTCATTATCAGAAGCTATATAATCTAATCCAAAATCTAGAATCCCAGGGTCTTCTGCCCAGTCTTCAAACTCAACAGCCACTGAAACACTACCGATCCTAGTTGGATGCTCCTCCTCAACTGGTTCATTATCTTGTATGGAAACAGAACCCTCATCAGTTTGGTCTTCCTCGTCAGAATATTGCACAAAAATCTCTTTTTCTACAACAGCAGGCAGTTCCTCAGGAATAGGTAATGGTCTATCAACTTCATCAAATTCCTCAGCAGGCATTAGGGAATGTCCAATCAGTGGACTAAGGCTCAAGCTGACAGAAACCGATGCTTCACTTGCATAATCTTATTATTCATCATTTCGAGCAGCATCTTCCTGATCTTCATTCTGTTGGTCTTCCTCATCCATAGGTTCCTCTTTATTTCTTATACCCAAAATCGTTTCGGTACTAGGTAGGTTCAAAGAAGCAATCTCCTTTTCTTGTGATACAATTTCAGAAGTAGGACTAGGAGGCAAGTCTGGATCTCCTCCATTTGCTGTAGAGGAATCTTCCTCTTTTAAATCATCACTATACAGTGTCTCTTGATCATCAGGTCCCAGACCTGGATCCCTCACATCCTTAGGCCATTAAGGATGATTCAAATGATTGAACTTATCATATAATTTATTGTCATCCATAACCCACTCCCCTTTCCATGGGTTCCAGTTTATCTTCATGTATTTACATACAGTTCTTGTGATACAGAAGTTGTTCTTTAACACCATTGTCTCATCCTGAGACTCAGCTAATTATTTTACATTGATCATCACTAAGATCAACATGGAAAACAATAAGTCATTGGTCTTATATTTTAGCCTAATCAAATCCTCTATTTGAGTCATTAGAAGCCTGCATAGATTTACTTTTACACCATGTCTCAAGAGATGTAGTAGATAGATGTCTTGATATCTTAAACTAGAAAAGTACCACCTCCATGGAATTAAAACATGCTGAACAAACTTGAACAACAATCTGTTCTATCCTTCCATTTTAGCAGCCACCACATGTCTTTTCTTGCCACTACCAGTGAGCTCCTCTAAGGAAGTTACATAATCAAATATGTCAGTTGTAGGTGGTACTGATTATTAGAAATATCCAGAAACACCTTTGTGTGGAACCTTCAGGCATTCAACCCACTCAATAGAAGAAAATTCTATCTTCATTCCATTTACGACAGATACCATCCTATTCTCATCTTTTGATTTCTCAAACCAAACATACTCATAGAACTATTTTACCAGCTTCAGATAGTAGGGGCCATTGTTGTTCGAAAATCGTTCTACCACTTCTGATCTTCCAGAACCTCTAGAACTAACGATTTACTAGACAACAACCATTCCACACATATCTCTTTTTCGATCACAATAATTCTATTTTGTAAATGCGGGTTCACTGGTCGCCTCCCCGACCTTGTTCTACTAATAATTCTACTTTCATCTGGCTCTGACTACTGCTTCTTCGCATTCAGCTCATCAATTTCATCTCAGACAGTAGGAATTTTGGTTTTTTTCATTTCTGGATCGAGGATCTTAGGGTTTTAATGAGATTCGGGAGCTAAGGCTTGAGGGAAAAGGGTTTGAGTTGGTTCAATAAGTAATTAAGACTTAGTTTTATCATTTAAGAATCCTAAAATAAATAATTAAAATATAATAAGTACAAATGATACAGATTCTGGCGGTAGACAGAAGTTTAAAAAATCGCATATTAATGGTAGGGTACACCAGTGAGAATTCCTAATAGTGAGATCCACTAATCTGTGAGGTATATCAGTGAGGTCCATACCAGTGAGGTATATTAGTGAGGTTTCATACCGGTGAGGTATATCGGTGAGGTATATCAATGAGTTATATAGGTGAGGTTTCTAACTAACAGAGTCTATCATTCCTAATTCATGTCTAATGTATCTTAATCTATCCGAATATAAACGTTTGGTGAAAATATCAGCTAGTTGATGTTTAGTACCTATAAACTCAATATTAATATCACCTTTTTGGTAATGATCTCTCGGGAAATGGGTACTTACATCAATGTGTTTGGTCCTTGAGTGAGACACATGATTCATAGTGATATTAATTTCACTAGTGTTATCACAATTAATAGATACATGTCTAAATTGATATCCATAGTCCAAAAGAGTGTGTTTCATCCATAGAATTTGTGCACAACATCTACAAGAAGCTATATACTCTGCTTCAGCAGTATACAATGCAACATAATTATGCTTCTTACTACACCAAGATATCAGGGACTTTCCCAAAAGATGACATGTTCCAGATATTATATTCCTATCTAACTTTCAACCAGAAAAGTAAGCATATGAATAACTCATTAAATCAAAATATTGTCCTTTTGGATAAAAAAAACCTAAATTTGCAGTAACTTTAAGATAATTAAAAATTCTTTTAATAGTAAACAAATGTGATTCTTTAGGATTATCTTCAAATATTGCACACATTCACACAATAAACATAATATCTAGTCTACTAGAAGTAAGGTAATGTAAGCTTCCAATCATACCTTTTTAATTTGATTGATCCACTGGTTTCCTTGTTTCATAAATGACCAATTTATAAATAGTACTCATAGGTGTATCACTTTCCTTAATAGTATCCAAACCAAAACGTTTTAAAAGATCCTTTTTATATTTACTTTAATTCAAAATAATATCATTTTCCTTTTTAAAAACATAAAATCCATGAAAATATTTGAGTTCTTCAAATAAACTCATTTCAAATTCATTATGCATATTCTTTGAAAAATAAGTACATAAAGAATGTTTAGAAGATTCAAAAATAATATCATCAACATATATTTGTACTATAAAAACATATTTAGAAATTATTTTAATAAAAAGAGTTGGATCAGCAATCTCTTTAGTAAAACCTTTTGAAATAAGGAAATTGATTAGTCTATCATACCAAGCTCTTGGATCTTGTTTTAAACCATATAAATATTTAGAAAGTTTGAAAACTGTATTTGGAGAATGAGGATTTGTAAATATAGGTTTTTGTTCAACAAAACATCATCAATTATAAATCCATTTAGAAAATTACTTTTGACATCCATTTGAGATAACTTGAAATTCAGATGAGCAGCATAGGCAAGTAAAATCATGATGGCTTCTAATCTAGCTAGAGGGGAAAAAGATTCCTGATAGTTTATACCGTCCTCTTGACTATAACCATGTGAATCTATCCTAGATTTTTTTCTAACTATATTTCCATACACATCAAATTTGTTTCTAAAACCCCATTTAGTGCCTATGGTCAAAGTGTCCCTAGGTCTGTTAACTAATTCCCAGACGTTGTTTCATTCAAATTGATTTAGTTCTTCTTGCATAGCCATTACTCAAAATTCATCATTGATTTCATCATTGATATTTTTGGTTCTAACTAGGAAGGAGAGGCTTGATGTTCAACCTGATTTTTTTAGAGAAGCTCTAGTTTGTGTCCCTCTATGAAGATTACCAAAAACAGTATCTAAAGGATGATTCTTTATAATTCCAGTTGATCTAGTAAAGGTGGGACTAGAAATTTCAGGTTCATTTGTAGGTTCAAGTTTAATAGAAGCAGGTTCTGAAAAGTTTCTAGAACTAGATGTCTTTACAATAGGGTCTCTATTTTTTTCATTGAGGTCCAGAACAGAAAATTATTCTTTAAGACATTGAATGAAAGATTTGGGTTCATGTGGATCAGTTTCATCAAACTTGATGTGAACATATTATTCCACACATTTGGTTCTATAATTGAAAACTCTATAGGCTTTTCCAGATAAATAATAACCAAGAAATATTCATTCATCACTTTTGGATGCAAACATGTCAAGATTATCCTTTTTATTGAGAATAAATACTTCGAAACCAAACACTCTAAAGTAATTAACCATAGGTTTCATATTGTTCCACAACACATAAGGGGTCTACTTAAGAATAGGTCTAATCAAGATGCTATTGATAATATAGCACGCTGTATTTACAGCTTTAGCCCAAAAGTAAATTGGTAGGTCATACTCATTAAGCATAGTTCTTGCAATCTCTTGAAGGGTTCTTTTTCTTCTTTCTACTACACCATTCTGTTGAGGTGTTCTCGGGGCAGATAAATTATGACTATATCCATTGTTTGAGAAATAATATTCAACTCATGATTTTCAAACTCACGACCATGATCACTTCTAAGCGTCTTATTTATAAGTCCACTGAGGTTTTCTACAGAATTGGAGTACTTAACAAATTAAAATCAAGCTTCACTTTTGTGAGCTAAGAAGTATACCCAAGTATATCTAGAAAATTAATTCACTAAGACGTAGTCATAGTGATTCCCATTTAAACTAGAAACTCTAGAAGCTCCAAAAAAAAGTCCATGTGAACCAACTTGAGAGGTTGAGAAGTTGAAACTTCTTTATTTAGTTTAAAATAAACTTTATGTTGCTTTCCATTTTGACAAGGATTACAAACTTTGTCTTTTGGGAACTCGAGTTTAGGTAGGTCTCTAAATAAGTTCTTCATAGTCAGTTTTGGAAGTGAATAAATATTTCATTGTTATAATCTTTTGTGGCATAGCCAAGACTCATTATGAAAAGAATTTAAGCAAGTAATTTTTTTTAGATAAATAATTTAAATCTACATCATAAACATTTTCATTTCTCAAGGAAGTAAATAAAAAAGTATTTTTAGAATCAAATACATTTCAAGAATAATTTTTAAATTTGACATTGAAACCATCATCACAAAATTGAGAAATACTTAACAAATTATATTTAAGTCCATCAACAAATAAAACGTTGGAAATTAAAACTGAATTAGTGTTTCCAATCTGGCCTAGGTCGATAATCTTTCTTTTAGAGTTATCACCAAAGGTGACATGGCCTCCATCGACTTTGATTATGCTTTTGAAGCATGATTAGTCTCCAGACATATTCCATGAACATCCACTATCCATGTACCATATTTTCTTATGGGAAATCTTCAAGAATATTTCCTATAAAACAGGTTTAGATGGGAAATTATTTTGGTACCCAGATTCTCTTTGGTCCAGATAGGTTAGAAATCAAAGCTTTAGGTACCCAGATTTATCTTATGGGTCTCAAATAATTAACATAATCAATAGATTTTGAATTCTAAACTTTATTTGATCTAAAACTATGTGATTTACAGTTGAAAAATATTAATTTCTAGAACTAGAACTAGCACCATTATATCCATATTTAGGAACAAATCTAGTTTTAGAAATCTGTCTTTTTCTAGGATGATAGCCAATTCCAGTGGTATATTTTGGTTCTACATTCTTACCTAGAAGTTGTGTAAGTGTATATTTTCCATTTTTGAATTTTTTTAAGTCTGTATATAATTTCTCATTAGACAATTTCAGTTCAGTATTTTCCATAAGTAATTTTTCATTCTTGTCTTTCTCTATATCAAGGGCAGATTTAACAGATCTATTCAAAGCATGTTGTTTCATCAAGGTCTTATACTTGTCCTTAAGCTCATTATAGGTTTCTTCTAGAATATTAAAATATTAAAATAACTCTTCATGAGAAATATTTTCAGATTCCGAATCAGAATCAATTCCAGAATAATATTAATTTAAATCAGGAGTATCCAATGTTACCTCAGACGTGTTTTTCATGAAACACATGTTAGCTTTTTAAGATTTTTCATCCTGAGTAGAATCAGAATCAGTTGAACTATATTCTGAAGCACTTCAAGTTTCTTTCATAACTTTCTTATACATGTTGTACTTGTAGCCAAGTTTCTTCTTGAACTTCAATTTTGGATAGTCTGCTTTTACATGTCCTTTCCTTTTGCATTCATAACACACAATTTCATCACCCTTATCAGGATTTTTCCAATTCTTCTTCCAATGACCTTTATTTTCATATTTTCCTTTGTAGTATGATTTTATGAATAATTTCTTCTTCCTGTAGAACTTATTGAACCTTCTGGCTATCTGAGCCATTTCAGCATCACTGTCAGAATTTCAATTATCACTTGTTGAGATTTCAGTTGGTATATGAACTTTCCCCTTATCCTTGTTCTTTGAGGCAGTAGACTTAAAAGCCACTAACATTATTTTTGGTTCATCATCTTCTTCCTTTTTTACCTTAAGTTCTTCTTCAATCATCAAAAGCTTACAAATTAATTCCTTAACAGGTAGTGAACTTAAATCACATGATTCTCTTATGGAGACAGATGTGCCTCTCCATCTTTCTGGTAGACATCTTAATATTCACATGATCTGTTCTTTTTCCAGAACAAATTTTCCAGGTGAGCTCATATTGTTGACAATCTCATTGAACCCGAGATACATATCAGAAATGGGTTCATCAGGATTCATTTTAAAATTATCATATTTAATAGTATAGGTATTCAATATCATTTCTTTGACATTAGTTGTTCCCTCATGGGAAATATCCAAAGTGTCCCAAATTTCATAATCAGTTTTACAAGAAGACATTCTATTAAATTACTTATCACCTAAAGCACAGTACAAATAATTTCTTTCATTACAATTATTATTATAGGCAGTCTTAGTAGCTTCATCCAAAGTGTTTCTCTTTGTGTTTGGAATCTTATATTGAGCTTATATAGCCATCTAGATATAAAATCACATACTCTCTAAATGAATTTTCATTTTAATATTCCACTGAGCATAATTTTTACCATTAAAGAAGGGTTTCTGGATGGTAGCAGCACCTTCTAGTATATTATCCATAATTCGATTTTAGCAAATATATTTAAAGAGATAAAATTTACAACTAATAAAAATTTAAGATATTTTAAGATAAAAATAAAATCACAATTGAAAAATAGAGTATTTGAAAACCTTTAACAATAAACAAAAACCTCTGATACCAAATGTTGGTTGGAGTGGACACTCAAGAGGGGGAGGGGGGGTTGAATTTATTTCCAATGAAAATTTATATTAAAATATTTCTCTTAAAATCCCACAATTAAAAACTATGTTAAACTGTAGAGAATTTGTAAAATTGTAAGGGTTCAATTAGGTTCTCAAAATATTGATTAGATCTTAGTTAATTTAATCAGAATATTAAATTAGCTTTTGAAACTAACCTACTGATTTATAATAGTTACAAACACTTTCTAGATTAATTATCAATGTAACTTTAAGACAAATTGCATTTCAAAGTAATTAGAAGTGGAAAATAGATTATGTAATATACTTTAGACTTAATCTATGATGCACAACAGATTAAACCAAGAGGTTCCGTCTCAAGCCGAGACTTAGT
Source organism: Viscum album (assembly GCA_963277665.1). Lineage (NCBI taxonomy): Eukaryota > Viridiplantae > Streptophyta > Magnoliopsida > Santalales > Viscaceae > Viscum > Viscum album. The sequence continues at coordinate 194,565,660 of OY728122.1, forward strand.
CCTCTCAAACAATATATATAAATTTGATCCACACCCTGTATTAGGGTAAACAAAGTGAAAAGATTGTACAGGTACTAAGACCTCCACCACAATTCTACATGGGAAAACAAAACAACAGTACACTGGCTTCCAGGTCATACTTGACCTCTACTACTACCCACAGTGGGATACAAAAGAGTTATGAATGTTTTGTGTGAGGATTTAGAAATCCTCCAGTTTAGCATAGGATACAATGTCTGTATAATGTATACAGAGTACACACACTACTCGAAATGTAAATAAAAGAATCACTAAGAGAGTAGATATGAGTTTAGAATGCTCTAGTGATTTGAAGTGCAGCTCTGGACTCCTTTTTATTTATCAGAATTGGCTCTGAGTCCTTCTCTGGTTTTTGTCTGAAAAATAGAGTGTCGTTTGCTTCCTTGGATTTTAGTTTCAGCTTGATCATCTTGAGTATATGAGCAGATCGTTGTAGTTCTTCACTCCTTGACTGAAGTTTGGTTTTTGAGTTCTTTTCTTGAATGAATGGCTTCGTGTATGTCCAGTGCTCGATTATGGATGTAGTCTTTCTGTAAGTACGACTTTACATCATTCCTTTTTTCCCTTTTTGTGCACCTCATGAAACTACTTGTTGTGTTTTTTTCCCTAGTCTTTGTCCTTCATTTTACAGCTTTCAACACCAGAAATGGGAATGATTACATTTTTAGAGGAATAAGGTATGGTTCCCTGACAATCCAACAACTATCATTAAATAACATTAATTGCATTAAAATCATCAAATATGACCATTGCTTAATAAATAAAAAATGTTGACAAAAGAAGAGTTTAGGAATCAATGGCTGGTAAGTCTTTCATCAGTAGATTTCTATTGGTACATATGTAATGATGGAATTTGTATAACAGTGATATCCTATAGTTAGCTCTTTGTCCTTTTACTGGTAGCTCCTTGTATCAGTAGCTATTACCCTATGTATCGGTAGATCTATGTACTTGTGACTCCTTCTATGGGTATCTCTTTGTCTACCGGTAGCTCACTTGTATCAGTGGCTCATTAGTATTTGTGACTCTATATCGGTAAAATTTTTATCATTAGCTTTTTCATATCTGTAGCTTTGTTATGTACCAGTGATTATTTGTATATCGGTAGACTTGATCTATCAGTAGCTCTGCCTCTATCAGTAGCATTCTATATCGGTGGACTTGATCTTTCAGTTACATGTGCTTAATAGTGGACTTATACATTCCAGTAGCTCTACGTATTGGTGACCTTTGCTTATCGGTGACTACGTCTATCGGTAGACTATGTACTGGTAGATCTGTATCCATAGCGGTAAGCATATCAGTGACTTAACACTTATATTCTTTATGAAAAACATATCTGGTTGAGTTATAATTATTTCAATATTCATATAAACATAGATAAACATAGATTAACATATTTCAAAGATTATTTTAAAATTATTATCTACTTGAAAATAGAATTTCATAGATTGAAAGCATTAATATATAGATAGAAATTAATTGGGATTATCAAAGTCTGTGAAAGCATAACTGGGATGATCAAAACAGGTGAGGTCATCATAATCATAAGAATTAAGTGTTTATTTCTCAATAAGGAGAAACACAGAAAGTCTGAATCCTACAGAGATGAATGGATATTTCTTGGAAACTCAAATAAAATAAAATAATATAAATGCTTCAAGAAGAGGCTAGGAAATATTGTTGAAAGCAATGTTGTAACCATAGTGTAGAATGATTAGAATCATATCAAAATACATTATCAGTCTCATGTAGATTGTAATGAAAAAATAAATAGATCAGGGGATTCTTCAGTTCTAGGGGATGATTCCTAAGAAGACATAGTGGATGATAAGGATGATGATAAATCAACTTCTTTACAAAGGTATAATAGAAGACCATAAATTGATAGAAAAAACATAATTAGTGATCAGACCGAACTATTTCATATAAAGAGGATGAATACTCAGCAGAAAGTATCATAACTATCACAGTTAGTGCCAAAATGCTTTGGAAAATTAGTTAGGGATGGGAATTGGGTTTACGAAATTAACTAAGAGCATGAAAAAATTGATAAGAATTAGACAAGGGAGATTGTTTCGATTCTAGCATATAACAATCTCATCTAGTCAAAATGGGTCTTTCGCAAAAAAAATTAATGAAGAAATGTTATGATTCGAATCAAATCATGATTAGTTTGAAAAGGGTGCTCCCAGATAGATGGTATCAATGTTGATGAAACATTTTCATCTTTTTCAAGGCTAGAGAAAATTAGATTATTCTTGGCCATTGTAGTTCAAGGAATGTTCAAGGATTTACTGGTGGATGTCATGTTAGAATTTATGAATGAGGTTCTATAAGAAGACATTTAAAGTGAGAAGTCAGATGGTTATCTCATTCATAAATATGAGAACATAGTCTGTCGGATGAAGAAGGATTTTTATGGTTTTATGCAAGCACCAAGAGCATGGTATTCAAGGATAGATCTGTTTTTGGGAAATCCTGATTTTTATTATGGTTGGCTTGATTACAATATATATGTCAACCATGAGAGAAATAAAATTATTTTGTTGTTGGTACATGTCTATGAAATAATATTTGTAGATCAGATGATGAAAAATATAGACTATTATCTAAATTCATGAAAAGTGAGTTCAAAATGTTAATGATTTGTGAACTAACATTTTTCTATGGTCTACAAGTGAAATAAGGAAGAAATGGAACATTCATTTCTCAATCTAAATATGCCGAGAAAGTTTGGACATGGTTTTTAATGGATATATACAAGGCGATGAAGACTCTGGTGGAGAGCCGAATGAAACTATAACGGGATGATGAATGCAAAGCGGTCAATGTCACAAAATATAGGAAGATCATTAGAAGTCTGTTGTACATAACAGTGACACAACTAGATATTTTTTCCATGTTCCATATACTATCATATCAAAGGAATCCCAAGGAAATAGACATTCTTGTAGTAAGAATAATAAATTGGTATATCAAGTGAACTGTGGATTTCAGTTTGATGTATAATGAAGAATCTTAGACAGTGCTATTGGAAGATACAGATGCAGATTGGGCCAGTTAAGTAGATTATAGGAAATAATAATTAGGTGGTGGTTTATATCATAGAAGATTGTTTATTTATTAGTTAAGGAATATACTATATTACATTTCATTTATCACTGAAGAAGATGTGTATATTTCGGCCACTCCACCATAAAAATTGTTAATGTTGATGAGACAGTTGCTTGAGGATATGGGGGTTAAAGTGAAGTCTCTGATCTGTATCCATTGTGATAATTCAAGTGCTGTAAATGTTGGATGAAATACATTCCATCCCCCATGGAAAAATTACATTGAAATACAATATAATTTTATCCTGAAAAAGGTGGAGTAAGGACTAGTGATGTTAGAGTATCAATCTATAGAACAAAATTTTACAGATATTTTGACAAAAGCCTTACCTAATAAATAATTTTAAAGTCATTGATAGGATCTGAGAGTTAAGTCGACTCCCAACACATAAAAAGTGTGGATGTGGGACCACTTCTCTCTGAATTATGGTGTTTTTATCTAATATGCTATTCTGTTTTCTTCACCCGGTTGTATAATTTAAAGAAATATTTCATTAGGTTCATTTAATAGGGGGATAAATTGTGGCTATAGAAGGGAGATAATTTCTTAGTAAAGACACGGGGATAATTTTATAGGTGGAGTAGTGAGATACGGGGAGTAAAAGCTATTAGGGGATTATTAAATATGACCATGCTAGATGTGATTTCTCTAAGGGTTAATATCATGACTACTGAGGTTCTTGATGAAAGAATAAGATTGGTGCTTGAAGGGAATCAAGTTATTCATTGACGAAAATTGCATTATACTCTTGTTTCTCATGCCGAGAACAAATCTGGGGGAATTAAGAATGTGTTGAGTAAATCCTTGATCCCTATATTAATCAAAAGAATATAATGATGGAATAAGTTAGAAGAAGATATCAATTTATGAAAATATTGTGGACAAACCAAAAGGGGGAATAATTTGGTTGATGGGAGGCTTGGGGTACATGGGATGTCTTTTTGTTTGTGGAATCAAGGTGGTGATTTGAGATGTTGTGAAGGGTGTCGCTGGAAAAAAAGGACCTTGATTTGGTCCGCCGCAATGACTGATATATAGTACACAAACCAAATTGGGAAAAATTTCAAGGAGGAAGTAGTGCATAGTGAAGATTTGGGTAAATCTCAAATTAAAGGATTTTTCAGATAAATTTTGCTCAATTTAGAGCACTAATCTATTCATTACTAATGTCATTTTTCATTAGAAAACATCTTTTCTCTGGGAATTTTTCCATGTATAACAGAGGTTGGTGAGGAGGATTTCACGAAAGGAGAATCACTTTGTGGAAGAGAATCCCTGAAAAGGAGTTTGTGGAAAATTATATTCTGCAAAGGAAGAGGGTGGTCTGTGGAAGATGTAGTCCACGAAAGAGGAAATTTTAAAGAATCTAAATTGCTAAGAAAAGGCAGTATGCAGAAGTAGTATGGAGAGCTGATATGTAGAGGCAGATTATAGAGATAGTAAATATAGATGGTATTCATTGGTGGAAGTGGAGACATTTCACCGAAGAGGTGGTACACTAAGAATATGCACTACTTAATTGATTGAAGAAGTTGTTGGTTCATGAAGGGACATAAATAGTTCATGATATTGATTTATGCTAACAAACAATACAAAAAAAGAGCATTTCATCTACGGGTGAAAAAGGAAATTCAATAGAGCATATTTCTATAGTGGATGATGCGTGGTTTCATGAAAATTAAAGGGCCTAAATCTCCATAAAATGTGAGTGGATCCCTTTTAGGAGTAGTGAGAAAATAAAGTGTAAGATGGTGATCCATCCCACTAATAGTGAGCCATAGGAAGATACATAGTGGGTGACCCATGGGAATGTAGTGAGCAGACCGTAAACCTTGTAAAGGTAGTGTTCTTGGGCATAGAATATCTAGCCCAAACCTTGTAATTATTAGTGATATTTAGAGGATTTGTTAAATTAGCACATCATTATTGAATGCTCCATGGACGTATCCCCATGTGGGTGAACAAAAAAAATTGTTTTGTACTGTGCATGATTTTATTTCAATTCATATATTTCTATGGGATAAATAGAGAAGTGTTTTTTGTTAAATGAATAAATATGATCCTAAGTGGAGTAATTTATAATCTATAATTCCATTATTCACCCCCCATCTTCGGGAATTTATCATAGTGTACATAAAAAAGGTTTTAATTTGGAGTGCTAAAATGGTTATATCTTTAAGGAATTTGGGGAAGACCTTTCATGAAGTTAGAATACTATGTTTCCAAATTTCTAAATGCACTAAACTATTATTTTTCATTGGAATGTATTTTTTTAATGTTTGGAATGTTCATCTAAAAGGGTGTAGTATCTATATCTGTTAAGACTAGGTCTATATAGTTTGTATGAAATGAAATGTTTTTTCAACCATTGAAAATTATGATGATAAAAAATTGGAGATATCCCTAGGGATATTTATATAGATATATCTAGTGAATTATCTAAGAACAAGCTTAAGGTGTCACATATTTAAAAGTGGGTGTTATGATTTAGGCATCCTATATGTAATTTTTCATGATTATGTGTTTCTCTACTATGATAATTGTTTCTCACACTACGATTTATAGTTTTAGTAAATGGTGGGAACTAGAAATAACTTTTCAAACATTGAATCTTTTTTATGTGACCAGTATAGGAATTTTGGAAAACAATTTACTAATTGGAAATCTCATAAAGATAATAAGGAACGCAGTATGAGTATAGGTTATACTACTAAAAACAAAGTGACCACAAACAACATGTGAATGTTATGGGAAGTTAAAATAATTTTATTTACATTAAATGTAATAATCATGATTATATAGAGTTTGAGAAACCTGGAGGCATGATTCATGTTTCATATTAAATAAAAGGGGGTATTAAGGAATAAGATGATTAAACCTAAATAATACTTTATGAATAAATATGTATTATTGAACATTATATGATTTGAAATAAAATATTATGTCATATGAATCATGAAGTATTAAGTATTTTTAGTATTATTTTTTCAGTATGTATTGAAAATGATATTTTGAATGGTTCTAATGACATAGAAAAGTGATTTAATGTAATGGTGTGGTTTTTGGGAAACACATGATTATGGGAAGGATAAACATTAACATGTTCCTTATGTTAGGATAATGGTGTTTGGATAATGATATATTGGATATGAATAATTAAATTGAACAATCCAGATTACGTTGTTACTAATTAAGGGTTTATAGTAAAGTGATTTATGATATCATTGATGATGTTTTCAAATTTTCTTGAATTTATGGAATATATCCAACAAAATTTGGAATATGGAAACATGTATATTTTCAATAAGTATTTCTGGTAATTAAATTTATAACCATGTTTCAAGATAATAAATGATGAAGTTACTCACATGTTTGGTATATTATAAACAAGATCAACTTAATGATATACAAGGGATCCATTCTATGATATTGTTGAGAAATTAAGTGACCTAATTTTTAAATATTATAATTTTAATCTTTTGGAAGGGTTACAAGGTTACCCATTTTTGGAATGGTTTGTGTTTAACATTTAATGAGGTTTTAGAGATTAATATAATATCTTTATATGTGAGGATTTATGTATATTAGATTACTTGTGCTAAACATTTTGATGTGATGAAAACAAAAGATAAATGGAATAACTTATAATTATATATGTGGATCTTATGATCGATTAGTTATTGAGGTATAACAAAGTAAACTTCATTTCATAGAGTAAGTGATGAAGTTTAAGTTGAGAAAGGTGAATCCAAAGGGTGATAGTGTGCATATGAAATGTAATAAAATTAAGAAAGTATACTTTCTTATGAACATAGATAGTAAAATAATTCCTCAACTCCTTGAAAACAATGTTGAAAAATATTTATACGAATACCATCATTTCTGTTGAATATATGGTCTTAAAAATCATCATAGATTATGTTTTTGAGGCCCTTGAACATCAATTAATCATTGACTTACTGATGATCAATCATCAGTATCACTCTCTATAGTTATTTACACTTTTATTCCATGTCCAATATTCACTCCCAACCATTGGCCTCCTATATAGGGACCTAGTTATTAGTTAAATTATGAAACTATTTTGGATCAAAATTATCTTTTCAAAGGATGTTTTATTATTCGTTTTTTCAATGTGGGTTTCTAAGATTGGAACAATAAATTATTAATCCTTTGATAACCTATATAAATTTCAAGGTAGAAATTTATTTTTAGGGGGTAGAATGTAACAACCTAAGATTTTTGTATTTTTTGTTTGAATTAATTTAATCTTTATGATATTTTTCAATTCACAAAATTGTATATATAGATTTTTATATGAAATCCCTATTTTTGGCTTTAATTATACACAACACCGTGTTATGAATACCCTACATGAAACACTTATATTAACTTGTGGCACATAGAAAACTATGTTTTTATTGTGTTACACACAATATCGAGTCCCTTTGATAGCATCAATTACATGAAAGGATGTGTTTTACTGAACTACAATATACTATTAATAATATTAATATATTATTTGTGTTACCACCTAAGTGTTAGAATGGAATTTGTGAAGAATTTTAAATAAAATTTTAAAATATGAATTACATAAAAATATTAAATAAATCTATTGGTTATCAGTTATATATAAATTAATTTTATTACAATTAGATAATAATGTAATTACTTTTCTATGAAAACTATTTTTCTATGTAAAAACACAATTTTACCCAAATAAATTTAAAAAACCAATTGTGTTGAATATTTCAAATAAAATATACATATAATATATTCAATAAAAATTTTATACTCATCCATTATGTTTTATAGGTATAATATAAAAATAAATATAATATTTTGAATAAAATATGAATATTTCTAAAATGTAATTTTTCAGCCTTTTAATGGAGAAAAAATTTTAAATAAAAAATTTAACACTATTATAATTTTTATTTGAAAAAATAATATTATTTTTTGAAATAAAAATAACAAAAATTACATAGTGTAAATTCTTGGTATTTTTTGGAGAAGTTTCATTTTTCGATGAAAAGTGAAAACACAATGCATTTTAATTCAAAAGATGATTTTTCATCTAAATAATTTATATGGTTAAATTATATATTGATTTTTTTTAAATATTAGTTATAAAAAATAAAAATTAATTAACCAAATTTAGGTCATTGTAATCAATTTCACATTGAAATTTATTATTAAATCATTTCAAACATTTGACTATTTTTACTTTAAAAACACACTTTATCGTCCCATTTATGATATTAAATTTAAATTTTTTTCCACCACATATGTGATTGGAATTTAGAAAAATGGATTACATTTTTTTTATTATGAATAATTTATATTTTATAAATATTTCAACAATATTTTTTACCAAAAATATTTGTAAAGGTTATTAAAATTAATTACATTGATTAAGAGAAAACGTAGCTTACCAAAGGACTAAACCTTAAATTAAAGGCCCAAAATGATCTATAATCTTTTCAATAATACATTTTATGTTCAAATGTCAACCCTATCCTACCTTGGATAGTATTTTTACGATTATTTAATCCACATGACATGGAAAAAATGTAGGTGGAATACCCATTTCAAAATATTACTAGAATGTCACTCCTGCTCCACTATAAAATGGAACTCAACCCTCCCACTTATTCAGACATATAAATTCCATTGACTTGAAAAAAATATGGCCAAATATCCTCCCAAAATACCTAACTTTATCCTATAATCCCTACCTTGGGTAGAAGGGAATCCATTGGGTGAAAACCAAGAGGAGTTACTCAAATAAGATGTAACATCCTTCCATAATCTTTTTTGTTTTTTTTATTTATTACCCCCATAAAATATTATTATAGAATTATTATATAATAAAATAATTATGATGAATATATTAATATTTTTTATTATAATTTTTATTCAAACATTTACACACACTTCAATCTAATGGGTAACGAGCTTATCGTGTGTGTGTACGACATACTACTACCTTGCAAAAAAATGTAGTTCATTTTTCATTTACCACTTCCCATGGTGAAAATTATGATTTAAATAATGGTTTATATAATATATATTATATTTATGATGTATTTATTCTTTTATAATTGTTACATAAAATGTACCTTCATGCTTTCCATATTGTGTAAATTCGATAACTTCAGTTATTGACGTGTGGACTACCTCCTCCTCAAACCAATGGGATTCGTTCACCCTTTACATGGAATGTAATAATGATGGGTTTAGTAAATGAACATGATATATATGAAATAATAATATGATTATAATTATAATATATATACATATATTTCATTTACTTTCTTTCTGTCAATATGAAAAGATAGTGGAAACATCATTCATGTGTACGTATGGCCTACTATCACCATGAATGGTTTATTGAATTTCATATTTATATTTTACCCATGTTATTATAAATATATATATATATGCTGATTATATATGATATTTTTATCATGTTTTACATTATTTAAATATTTATATCATGATCTTGGAAAAATGATATGCAATAATAATTCAAAACATATAGAAAAACAAAGAAGATATTATTCGAGATGTAACATAAACATGATGTTGTTAATAAATGGGAAACATGTTGGAACTGGGTGTGCAGCAGAAGCACTCAATAGGAGGGTTTTTAAAGAAATTTCTCTGACGATCAACGTAAACTTGTCGACGTCAGTGAAGGAAAACCCGATCAAAGTCGAGGATCATGCGTAATGGATTTTATGGACAAAATAAGATATAAAATTACCTAATTTAAATGTCAATCTGCGCATGACGTCTTCTCGTCATTGGCGATTGCTGCTCAAACAATGCGAAGCTAAATTCCTCTAGATCATCCACACACTCTTTTAGGATTCCGTGAGAGCATTGTTTGTCGTAATGCATGTGCTAGGTTATAATTACGATGAAATATTCAAAGCTCCATCAATCACTGCATCGCTTCGCTAGAAACGCCTGAGAGGGTTCTTGATTCGAAGTCCTTGGATATAGAGCCTATATATCTAGAACATTAGAGAGAGGATAGGAGATAGAATCCCCAGGAATATTACTTGGGAAAATCCCCTCCTCTTCTATTTATAGTGGTTAATTAAAATACCCGGTATCGCCTCACCAGCCATGAATATTTAACGCACTATCAATGATATTTTATGACTACTATCCAGAGTCATAAAAATTGTTTCCATTTATTTGTAATATATTAAAATATATTACATGATAATAATTGAGTTATTGACACGACACGTTATTCCCCTTAATTGAACCTTGAATATATTTAATATTTGTCAATTAATATTTTTTCATGTATTTTCTAAAACATTTAAATACATTTAATAAATAAATTAAATACTCATTATTCTATAAATGAATAATATGAATTTATTTATTTCATTAGTGATTGTTCAACTTTGGACAAATCTTGGACCCCTGTGGTGGGACCCACTATGTCCAAAACTCCTATTCAACTGAATAGGGAATATTCTTAAATATACTATTGTGTGTGACCCTCCAGGCCCTTATCTCGACCATAGTGAATAATATTCACAAATGAACAGAAGGATCTAGAATCAATAGATGCCCTCTAAAGAGATAAGGATTTTCGCAGTAGTGAAAACCAACCTACAAACACACACTATGTAATATAATCTCTTTGTCTATAATGTCTCATAATGTAGGAAACACTCTCGGGTCATTACCATATCATTACGTTATTGTTTGGTCATTCAACTGCACTGATTTAACATTGACATCCATGGCCATGATCTTATTAAGGTACTCCAATCCATATCATCATGGCCTAAGTTATATTACTTCCATAACCTAGAAGTGAAAAATCTTTTATTGACCATTCATCCAATGCCATGACATGAACGAAGCTCCCAAAAAAAACTACCACTCCACGACTTCAATGCCATCGTTTTCATCTTGCATCAAAGTACGCAATCAAATGACATACATTGGCAATGATATCAAGTCAGAAGACCATTACATGTGATCATAGATAAGAACATACAATGACACCTGTAACATGTGGTGTTCCTATTGGCAGTTCAGTCCTCATGATCTCACAACTTACAATCACCAAGGGCGAACTTCATGAGAAGAAGTCTAAATGCTTATGAACCCCCAGCACCTGGTGGTAAAACATCTACTATGTCTAATTAGTAATATGTATCTAGATCAAAGGAAATAAATTTATGATTAATGTCACAGTATCTAGAGGTTCTCATTATAGGATTGGAACTGTTATAACCATTCCATATGACAAATAATCTTTGGAAATTACCATTTCAATAGTGGAAGCATAAAATTCTATACTATAATGGAATGTTGACATCATGTATAGCTAATTGTATACAAGATATAGAAATTCGTAGAACTGAATAGTTGGGTCTAGGGAACCCACTATTTCATTATCCCACTTGCACTAGAGACAACATTCTAACTAAACATGTTAGCTTCTCACATGATTAACACCATGTTTCAACAATGTTATGACATTAGCTACTAAGTCCACCACGGTTCCACCGCCTAGAAATTATGATATTGCGACCTTATCTCATTCAGTAAAACTTATCAAGATATTTTATCCCAAGTATACTCCTTTTTGTCTAATTTCATAGCTTGACTTATTAGCTAGTAAGAATATCATAATTTACATTATGATAATACATTTTTACCGGGTGTGATTCCAAGAACAGGAAAAAAAATTTACATATATGCTTCCTAGATGCCTTATAAGCTGCAACATACTCGGTATTTGTAGGTATTTCTACCACTAGATAATATAAGCTTGACTCGCTCATCGTCTTTATCTTAACTGCAATAGTATATCAATTGGGTCAATGAAAGACTGGATTGTATCCCTGAAAACTAGTATCCTTTATTCTCAACTTACTATGTACATATCTTTTGTACATTCCAAAGTACAATTAGATAGTTCTAACTTCGTCCCTTTCAGTGCTTTGGGATATAAATTATATTTACCTACTATAAAATTTACTTTGGAAATATCGATTCTTGTACATATAATGGCATGACTGATTGATCCATCGCTTCAACGTATGAATTTTAACTCACCACATTTATCTCTTCAAATGTCATGGAAATGTCAACATGGGGAGATAATTCCCTGTGACATAGGCAAAAATTCATCTCTTGAATTGTTCCAACATGTATTTTTCAATAAAGTGTCACTATATGTACGATTGAATAGGGCCAAGAAACCTACAGATCTACCTTAGTAGATCATGTTACCTAAAACATAGATTTCTACTTTAATTAATTTTTTGGAAAAATAAATATCATATTGGTCTTAACTAATTGTAAGACCAATGTCTGTTTTCTATATATTATCGAATATATTTGTTCTCTGAAAACATTGGCGCCCCCACTAACCTTTAGTAGACAAGTGTAAAACATTTTTTTTCAAATGTATATTATAAGATCAAATTGATTACTTTAATCCTAAACTGGATTTCAGTAAATTTCAACCTTTATTAGCATTCTATAATGTGACCATCCCTTTCTAGTTTCATCGTATTGACACTGTCCATGATTAGTGGTCATGACATCCAATGCTAAATTACTTAATCATAGATATTGTCTATAAAAAGTAAAATTCAAATGGATTTAGGCATAAAGACTTATTAAAAAAATCGAGCCTTATTAGTACTATGCTTGTACCACCCATGTATCAATTCACATGAATTCCCACCACAATATTCAAAACAATAATCCCCCTTTAAACTTTGATACATGGAATCCATAAATTTAATTTTAGTCGGTCTTATCAATTTTATCTAATTTCCATATGTTGCTTACTTGTTGGAAATATTATTCATATTGAATAATATATCTCCAAGAATGATGAATATGAAAACCATCACCATGGTTTTATACTTCATATGCAGTATGTTTCTCTGGACCATACTTTGTTCCACTTGTTCATGTGGAACTAGTTCTTATGACAAATATTCTTGCATTTTGATCATTTACTAAACACAAGTCAATATATCTCCCACTATCTCTAATATAAATGTGAACCCTTATATATATGTGTATTATATCACTTGACTACAAATTTTCCATCATAGGTATTTTTGTAAGATCCTAAGAAATTGTTAGGATAAGTACCTTAGATGTAAAATGTGTTTATCTTGATGCATGTTTATTTATGTCAAAAAAACTATTTTCAAACAAACACATGTCTTTATGAAATAATGGATGTACATAATACTCTGATTCATATGAAATTCATTTGTAATTACAATTGGCATATAGTTGTGGAATATCTCCATTATTTTCAAATCATTTCAAGAAATAAAATGGAAGCTTCTCCTTGTTACAACATTGATATTACTTGTGTTATTATTTTTATGTATAACATATTCATTTATAAATTTTTCCATGCTACATGTTTGTTAATAAATGTTGATATTTAATACTTCATCATTAATCCATCTCATTAACGTCAATTTCATGATGTTGATAATGTATTGTGCATTTAGGAATTACTTCATGCTACATTATCATGATTGATGAATCCTTGGTCGAGATATTTTTCGGTATCCCAACCCAAAGCAACTCATATCTCCTGACCATGCATATACTTTAATTTATTGTTCCTTAATTACTTAAATTAATCTTATGATGTATATATACCTCTAGATTATATTTTTAATAGTTCACGCTTACTTGTTGAACTATTTCCAAAAACATTGTGAAATACCATTATTTCTAAAGGCTTCTTTTTCCAAAATAAAGACGTCGATAACCCCAAAAGTATTTAGCCATTTTGAGCCTAAATAAAATACTTGGTATATTGATGACATTCACATTTATTATAAATTGATAAAGAATTACCCTGTCACAACTGGGTATAATTCTTACATTTATATTCATCACTAATTGCCTATGTTTAATGTATTACTAATTAAGTGATTGAGTTTACCAAAAACAACATTCATTCCAGAACATGGAAGAATGTATTCTTGCATCCAAGGAAGAATGAGATTAATGTTTGTGGTTATAGTCAATAATAGTTCAATAGAAATACTTCACATGGAAATTAAAGAAGTCATGTACCTCTCACCACTCTCCTAGGTATCTCCCTTTGACAACCACTTGGAGAATACACCGGAATTCTAGTAATGTTTCTATACTTACATGGTAACTATATTTAAATACACTCATTTAAAAATCATATATTATTAAATACCCAAGTATTAAAAGGAATCATTACATTGATGAATACGCCAGATGTAGAATATACGACATGCTTCTTTAAATCTATTTTTTACTTTTAAACATCCACTGTATTATTTTCTAATATGAAATGCAATAACCTCTACTAATACCTAATTAATTTAAGGACGTACCTAATGTTCCATTTCCATTAAATTCATTTGACTTTTTCTCAATTTCATTCAATTTATTCTCCATAATAATTAAAACATAACAGTGTTTGATATTCTTATTATCTTGGATAATCTTACCTAAATTGGTAATAAAGCGGTTACTCATTACTTTTTCATTTTATTACATAAAATGAAACATGATTAATAGAGGTGAAAATGATATGAGAAAGGGATTCAGGTAAACATCATGATCAATCATTTTATTTACACATGTTGGTGTAACCATATCCTTATTTATATCATTACTTCACTTTCTCCTTGTAAACATCTCAGAGATGAGAATTCATGTTTATATCATCCATGTCCTGGTTTAGATACCACAACTAACACTGGATGTTGATGAATGAAAAATGATATAATAATCATATTATTTGTACATTAGTCTCATGTAATGAATTTTCACCCTCTCTTGTTGAGGTAGTTTAAAACTATTGGGGACATTGACACCTTGATTTTCCTATATCATAGAACTATGTGAATGTGCCTGTACATATCATGGATACTCATATCAGTGTGGAAATATACTTTGTCTAGTGTTTATCACTGTTTAAAATTGTGGTATAACATTCCATTTTTCTAAAAAATAAATTTTATCAGAAGAGTGGTTTTTATTTGTATTTCTGGTTTTTAATTTTTTTTATTAATTAATTAAATAATTTAATGTCTCTCTCTATATTATCAGATTCTAGGAACCCTTTGTGCCAGAATCGGAATGATTTGTCTCTTGAGTATTCTAGTTGCAAGGATCCCAGAACCACCACTCATAGTCTATAAGCTATGGCTATGACACTACTTGGAGCGTTATAGGTAGGATATTGGCTGGTCGGATGCTTTAACTTTTGGTTCCTTGAACTATTGAGTGAAGTCCCAACTTCTAAAATCAGAACATGATTAACATAATGCTTGCCTCAAAAACTATAACAATCTAGAAATGGATATTTCTTTGCTGGAATTTTAGTTATGTCAACCCATAATTCATATAAGGACTTTCTTGTAGTAAGAGAAACCCTCCGTTATGGAATGACCGACACCGCAAAAATCTAGTTTTGTCCAAACATGAATAACAAAAGGTGGTTATGACTTAATATATCTTTATGGGTTTTTTGATTTGTAATGTGACGAAAGAAATAATTTTCTATTTTATAAGCATGTGCTATGTGATCACACTCACAACTGTCTATGCAAGAAATAGAAATTTCATCATGACATATGTTCATTTTATCTTACATGCTTGTTTATTATTATATAATGTGATCACTCAATAAATTACACTTGCACAAAAATAATAAACCATGAAGAAATAAAATTAACACCTAATCATGAGCAGGTACTATTGGTTGATCCATTGAGTGGATAACGGACGGACTGAAACCCTAGGGGTATGTAACTTATAGTTGTGTGTCTTGCAACCTGAATAACATCATCTACTCATCCAATACATCCAACTCCTTTCTAGTGCACCACCGTAACATTCCACGAATTGTGTTATTTTTCATCTTGTCATTATACAACATTAGTCACACGTAGGCGACGGGGTCTTGATAGTAAAATGTACAACTCTTAGAATGGGTGTGCAGGACCTTTTACATATAATAAAACATGAGACAACACACGGATCTTCTTTCATTTAATTGAACTAATTATTACAATACCATTAAATAATTAAATAAATAATGTAAATAAATGCACCAGACAAGCATTTGTCGGTCTCCAGCTTATGATCAGAATACCCATTAAACTCACGTATATTAAAAAAATTCAGAATAAAATTAAACATTCATTAAAAACAAACTTGAGTGAATTTAATTGAATTAAAAATATCACCCTTGCTTTTTATTCAATTTAACATTGTTCGGCCCCAATTATTTAATTTTATTTTCAAACTAAAAATTAGATTAGTTAATTTATTTAATTAATCTCCTAATTTAATTAATTAAGCTGCATTAATTATAAACCAAAGTTAATATTTAATTAATTTAGTAATGTACTGAAGTAGATTTAATTAATTTAATTAACATTTGATTCAAATAAAATTTTCTAAGACCTATAAACCCCAGGAGGGGCCTGTGTGGTTCAGGACGAACCTGCGCAGGCCCATCCCATGATGTGCTGACCCGTGGGGGTGTGTTCTAGACCGAGAAGTCTTGCCCACACTATTTCCTAGCTCAGAAAACTTTCTCGGTCACCAGAAGTGTAAAATAAAACAAAAACCCCTAACTCATAGCATGGGTTACCTTACGGTTCTAGAAAGGCATGACCTAGGCTCTGTGAGGTGCTGACGAGCACAAAGGAGGAAGCTAGCTGGATGGCGGCGTGGTATGCCACTCGAGTTTCTAACTGCTGCACCTGGTATGCACCCAGGAGGGGAAGAGGTAACCGGGTTGTGCAAACTGAGAGAAGGTGGGAGGTCGTCGGCTGGGGTCATAGACCGTGACCTTGCTATGAGGAAGCAGAAGGAGGTGGTTGTTCG
Source organism: Viscum album (assembly GCA_963277665.1). Classification (NCBI taxonomy): domain Eukaryota; kingdom Viridiplantae; phylum Streptophyta; class Magnoliopsida; order Santalales; family Viscaceae; genus Viscum; species Viscum album. The sequence goes on from OY728122.1 coordinate 194,582,724, forward strand.
GCTTAGACGGGCACAATGCACCTGACACGAAATGTCTGGGGTGTGGGATTATGGTGGCATGTGGGTTTTTCTGCTGCAAAAGGAAGGAAGATGTCACCTATGTTGGGAGGAGAGGCCTCAGGGTACATGGGTTCCAGGTTTGGGTTTCCACCACACCTACCTGCAGCACCTGTGGGGAGGAGATGCAAAGGTGGGGGGGCATGCAGGTTGCTGACATGCACAGCCGGTCGCTGGGCAGAAGAGGAGGTTTCCCTTCAGGGCCACCATGTGAGGAAGATGAGGGGTTTCTCCCCCCGCCACACTGCGTTTTTTTCTTGTGCGACCTACTTTGAAGGTCTCCCCTTTTTCCTTTTTTGGTTATTTTTTGATGACCTTCTTTTGCAGGTATGACACCCTCGAATTTTTTAAAACATTCAAGACCAGATTTGAAGGTCTTACACAAAACTCCTTTAAAAAAACAAGACTTGCAAAGCAAATAATTATTTAAAATTTTATTTATTAAATATGAATCACAAAAAGTGAGTCATCCAATCCTTTTTTTAATAAGACTATATTTATACTATAATGTATGAAAACTTATAATAATAAAATATTAGTATAATAGAATATTGTAATAATAAAATTATTATTATAATCAAACTAATTTTATTATATTAAAATTATTATAATAATTATCATCATTAAGGATCATTGGAAAATAATATTCTTGTAATTGGATGTGAACATTTATTAAACAATCGGTTCAACTACGAATTTAAACTATGGATGACTGCAGATGGTTCATTCAATATTAGATTCAAACATGGTATGCGGTGTTTGGACCATAATGATTCCATCATCATATTTTTATGAAAATTTAATTATTTTGTCTTAAAATTGACATGTTATACCTACAATACAACTTTTTAGAAATAGGTGTGGAGAGGAATCCCCAAACATGTTTGTTTTTAAAAAAAATCACTGACGATCGATGTAAACTTGTTGATGTCGGTGGAGGGAAGCCTGGCCAAAGTTGAGGATCCCACGTTAAGGGTTTTAGGCACAATATAAATTGTTAAATTAAGTGGTTTAAATATGAAGTCTTACACGATGCCTACTCATCTTTGGTGATCACTGATCAAATAATCCATAGCCCAATTCCTCTAGATCATCCATACATGCTTCAAGGAATATGAAGTACTGTCGTTCGTCATAATCTGGGTGCTAGCACAGAATTGCGACGACCCCTTCAATGCTCCAAGGATCACTACATCGCTTTGCTAGCGATGCCTAAGAGAGTTATCGATCTGAAGTCCTTGGATCAAGAGCCTCTCTCTCTATAAAATTATATAGAGGAGAGGAGATAGAATCCACATGAATAATACATGGAAAAGGCCCTCCTCTTCTATTTATAGTAGTTAATTAAAATATCTTGTATCGCCGCAGTGTCCCCAAATACTTAACACACAATCAATAACATTTAATAACTACTAAACTGAGTCATAAATGTTATTATCAGTTACTTGTAATATATTAAAATATATTACATGATAATAATTGAATCATTAAATCGACTCGTCTTTACAATTAATTGAACCTTGAATATATTTAATATTAACCAATTAATTTTTTTTCATGTATTTAATAAAACTAAAAAATAAATTTAATAAATAAATTCAATACTCATTATTCTGAAATCGAATAATATGAATTTATTTATTTCATTGGTGATCATTTAACTTTGGACAAATCCTACACCCCTATGGCTGGGCCCACTATGTACAAAACCCTTACTCAACTAAATAGGGAAGATTCGTTAATACAATATCATGTTTGAACCTCTAGGCGCTTATCTCGACAGCAGTGAATAATAATCACCGACCAAGAGCGGGATCTAGCATCCCATCATGGCCCCAGAATAGATATGGATTCCCACAACAATGACAACCAACCTATGAAATTAAAGTCTTAAGGTATGGGTTTTATCATCATGGTTTTTATATATGTGAAATACATGACTCATTCACCAGTCATTTATTTTATGTGGTGTACATAATTCCCATAGATTTATTCTATCATTCTTATACATAAATTTATGTGTATTTACATATCCAACTTACAATATTTCTTTCATGGGGTTTTTGGTTCAAAATTCACTGAATTAATAATGTAATTTTGTTTCAATTTTTCTTCTTTGATATACTTGTCTTGATATACACCTATGTTTTTATGTGAAATATATATACTAAATTTGACATGTTATATCAAGATGTTTTTTGTTTTCATGATATTATAATATTCATATAATGTTATTCTCTTATGGGGTTAATTATTTAAGGTCACCAAACCAGTAATAGTTTATCACTACAATATCATCATTTATCGAGATTGTTTATGATTATGATTTTATTGATGAAATATCAAGATCCATCTATAAAAAATATAATGAGTTTTTATGCTCAATTTATTCATGTTATATCTAGGTAATGGTACTATTTTGAGACTATTTGGTAATTAAGATAATTCCTAAAAAAGTTTCACAAAAATATGTCTTGGTTTCTCCTTTCAGTCAGAAATCTAAGTTCATTCAAAACATTTTATTTTAATAATGATTTCAAAAATTTCATGATACTATCCTATGATGTTTAAAGGAAATTTTTACCCATGTTAAACTTTTTTAAAAATTGTTTTAAAAATAATCTTCTTCTCATTTTTTCATCAAGGAACGTATCTAAACCATTTAATATGTAAAATGATTGTTCAACATGTATGGACTTCCCAGCCATAATGAAAAACATTTCCTTGAATCATACTTTGTAAAATTACATGGGTATTTTTAAGGAAAATATATTCCTAATAATCTATAAATATTTTGATTTTAGAGTGGTTTTAAATGAAAATGATTTTCAAAATATTTCGAAAAACCCATTTTATGTTTTGAAATCTATTTTAAAAGAAAAACGTTTTTCAATACATTGTTTTTTTTTAAATAATTTGTCAATGCAGAAAATATATTTTCATCAGGAAATGTATTAAATGAAATTGTAAAAATTTATTTATAATAAAATGAATTTTGAAATGGTTTTATGAAAAGTATTTTCTGATAAATGTTACTTTCCTTCAAAAATAATCCATGTGATCTTTCAAAATCACTCTCCATCAAAGATGGTGTACTTTGTTAATATTCATGATTTACTGTGGATATGATCCAAGAATACCATTCATATTATTTATTAAATGGTTTATGTTTTTAAGGAAGTATTTTTAGGACACTCGTTTCTCTTTTACAGGTTATATGTTTTTGAAACTTTCATCTTTTCATGGATTACTATTTAATGAAATGATTATGAATCCGGTATCTTTTACAGGGGTAACCATGTGATGAAATATTAATTAAACACATTCATTTCATGGGTTATAGTATCATGAATGTTTTTTTATCTTGTGGGAATTTCAAGTGTGATTTAATTATGTTATGGGTGGGACCTATATCTCCCTCCAATACACTAGGTAATGAATAATTCTTTATCAACTCGGAGGAACATGAGAGGGAATGCCAATCAAAAAAAATGTGGTAATATTATTCTTTAAACATGTGGATTCATGGGAGGGAACCCCATGTCTGAAATAAGAGGGCACATAAGAGATAATCCCAACCCCAAAAAAACAGGGTACATGGGAGGGCATCCTAGCCCTAAAACAAGAGGGTACATAGGTGGCAATCCCATGATCAAAACCAGAGGTTACAAAAGAGGGAATCCTAATAAAAAACAAGAGGTTACAATGGATATTATCCCAATCCCAAAATAAGAGGGTAAAAATGAGGGCATCCAAATCCTAAAACAAGTGGGTACACAAGAGGTCATCCCAATACCTAAATAGGTACTTGTGTTAGTAGTATAGGCCTAACTTTCTATGATGTTCTGGGTTTGTAGGATTGAAATATAATTTTATATTCTTATGTGTATGACACAATTACATGTATTAATGCTATGTTAGTTTATCATGGATTATGATATTAATTTTAATATGAATATTATCACCTAAAATTCCAATATTTATTTCATTACTCTTGATTATGATCTTTGATATACATGGTATGATCTTATAATGTTATGATCATGATCTATCACACCGATGTTCAAGTTATTCTTACATAACTCCATTGTTTACCCTTACTAACCATCTCAGGACATCCTTTCATATGTTCCATTTTCTTCAAATATGATGAACGTTTTTTATGAAGGAGTTCTAAAATGGTAATATATTTAAGGTAGATATTGAAGACCTTTCACCAGGTTAGATTATTATGTTTCCAAGATTCCAAAGACACTAAGCTATTATGGTCCTTATGAATATATTTTTTTAATGTTCTTAATATTCATATAAAATTCTGTAATATCTATGTGTGTTAATACTAAGTCTCTATAATATTACATGGAAGAGGGACATGATTACTATATGTAGTTTAGCCTTCGATCATGGGTGGGGATGATGGACCATTGACATAAGGAGGAGAAATTATAGTACCTTCTATGACTTATAGTTATTTATTTGACACATGAGCCATGAAATATTTTATATCTTTTTAGTTTTCAAATTTTTAGGTTATATTTTGGAATTATATATTTGGATTTATGTCGACTGACACACATTTGGGGATGTGATCAGACATTATCCATTAATGTAAGGAATTTTTCCTCAAGGTTGATGGGTATTGTATCCTTCGGGAATTTTATGTTATTGAGATGATTTTTTATGACTTAATAACAGGCATGAATTGCACTGTTAAATACATAGATCAAATTGACTTTATGATTGGAGAGTGAGTTTCACATCTCATGATGGTCAAACTTAACTCCATCATGGGGAATAAAATATCGAGTATGTTGAGTAGGAGAAATTAATCTAATATTTTGTGAGATCACTAATCAGGTGGAACGTATTAAGATTAATGATGAGGGAGTGGATCATAATGTCCTACCTCTTATAATGAATTAGTGTAAGGATTCATTTCTTTATGTTTTTTTTCAATTTATTCCACCAGAAAGAGGGGTTCATTTCCTGATTGAGTTTATTCTTGGAGTTGATAAAATTTCAATTCTTCTTTATAAATTGGTACCAATAAACATTCAAATGTTTAGAAATATTCTATAGGATTATAGGGTAATTGATTTTATATTTTATTATATCATCATAGGGAACATTGGTTTTGTTTTCTAAGATGCCTTATGGAATGGTGATGTTCTATGTTCATTTCCATATGTTGAATTGTATGAAAATTATTAACCGAAATCCTATTCCATGAATCGGTGATATTTTTGACCATATAATGGTTTATTGTGTGTTCTACAAAATTTATCTGATGTTGGGGTATCATCAGCTAAGGTTTATATATTCTAATATACCATGGAAATATTTTAGAAGTTTTTATGGTTTATATGAGTACATGATAATGTATTTCATGAAAAAAAATAAAATAGTTTTGTCAATGGATTTAGGGAACCAAATAATTCACCCATACCTAAATCATTTTTTAGTTGTTTTTCAAGATGATAACCTAGTGTACTCATAGACTAATGATGATCATTCCCAACATATTTACGTCATCTTGAGTACACTAAGATATCATCAACTATTTTCATGAAATCAAAGTGTCAATTATGGATAGAATAGGTAAAATTATCGAGTCACATCATCTCATAGGAAGGTGAGTAAGTGGATTGAGAAACAGTTCAAGTATTTCTATCTTGGGAGATTCCTACGATTTTCTTTCGTTTTCAAATATTCATGGTCTTGAAATGATATTATAAAATATTCATAAAATGATTTTATATATTGGGATTACAACTCTCATTCTTGAAAAATAAGGGTATAATGTTTCATGGTTTGAATAATGTGAGAATTAATTTGAGGTGTTGAAGAAAAATTTGACCACCACCTAGATCTTGATCTTACCTGATCTTGGTAAGGAGTATACTTTCTTTGTGATGCATCTAGTATTAGATTTTAAGAATTGTTTATTTAGGGAGATTGATTAATGGAATATGGATTATTATAGTTGAGACCACATAATTGTAATTATTTTATGCCTTATATCGAGTTGTCTATAATGGTTTATGATTTAAAATATTTGATGCATTATAATTTGGGTGAAATGTTTTTCATTTATACTGACCATAAGAGCCTTAATTACATAGTTTCCCAACATTATTTGAATCATCGATAGTGTAGATGGTTTTATTATATTAATTATTTTGATTTCATGTTATCTTACACACTGGGGAACTGAACCAGTCTTTGAGATGCATTGAGCCACAAGACAGAGACTCTTGCAGTTAAGGAGTCCAGTTCTATGTGGAAGGTGATAGATTTGTCTATCGAGATGCATGTAGATGTTCATGAATAGAATGATACAATGACACTCATATCTCTACCTATTTATTAGTCTCTTACAAACCATGTGAATATAAGGTTGTATGAGGTTTCAAAATTTCTATATTTTAGTGAATGTTTTGAAGGAGGGTAGACACCTTCTAATTAGACTATTGATGTTAATGAGATTGTTCACATTTGTGGCCATGTTATTGTAACTACATGTATATTGGAAGAAATAATATCTAATTTTCATGCATGAAAGTAGGTAGTTCGCCTGTGTTTGACAAAGGTGTATCATGATCTTCCTAGAAATTATTCATGGAAACAAATTAAAAAATAGATTGCAAGTGTTGTGACATGATGCTAGACCTGTCACCTGGTGAAGGATGAGCCTCAAAATCCTATTGGACATTCACAACTGTTTACAGTTCTAGAATTGATATGGGATGATGTTACCATAAATTTTAGTTTAGTTCTCCCATGGATTCCTCATAATAATAACATGATTTTGGTGATTTTGGTTTGGTTGTCAAAGGTATCTCATTTATTACTGATTTTATATACTTTCACCATTGACTAGTTGGGTAACTTGTATGTTCTAGAGATATGACATTTACATGAGTTAACATAGACTATAACTTCAGATCATGGTCTGTATTTTACTTTTTTCTCTTGAAAGGGTTTTATATTGAACTTGGTACCTGAGTGTTTTTTAGGACAACCTTTCACCCATATATAGAAGGGGAATTAGAGAATACTATCTAGGTGTTATAAGACACATTGAGGGCATGTGTACTTGAATTAGGTGGATCTTAGGATAAATAATTATCGAATATTTAGTTTTCAAAAGAAACAATCATAACAATACTATTTGAATTTTACAATACGAGGCACTCTATGGTTGGTCAAATGGATGTCCCTTATGTCATATGGAACCTCGAGAGTCAAATTTTTTGTGACCAAGTATTGTGTAGAAGACATTAGAGAAAGTTGTGTTGATTCATAAGAATATGACTAAGGCACATAGTAGGAAAATTAATATAATGATTGACATCAACATCCTCTGGAGTACCTAGTGGGTGATAGTGTGTTCGTTAGGGTGTTTCTATGGTTGCTTCCCTATCAAATTTAGAAAAATGGAAAGTTTGTGCCCAGATACAAGGGTCCATTTGATATTTTGGAGTGGATATAACCATTGGGGTACTTATTAGATCATATATAATGGTATAATGGTTTGTGTGATGTTTTCATATGTCAAAAAATTGATTGCATCACCCCAACCCTTATCATGTGATTGATGTAGATGATGTTGATCTTGAGGCTCATGACTCCATTAAGAATTATCCAGTTCAAATCAAAGATCACAGTGAGAATATTTTTTTGTGTAAGACTGTTTCATTGGTCAGAGTGTTGTGGTACAAAGGTAATTTTTAGAAAGAATATTGGTAGAGGGAGGTGGGTATGATTTCCTACTGTCCCAAAATTTTTACCTATATTGATTAGTGATGATTGGGAGTGAAGCTGAAGGATGAGTTATTATAAAGTGGGGAGGTTTTAAGATTTCAACCCTTCAAGGAGGTTATTTGTTGTTTAAATTTGGATTTTAATCCCTTTTAACTGGTCATTGAAATTAATCCATGCAGTATAAAAAACTTTTGGGTTGTATCTGGGGCTCAAGACATGAAATAAGAATAAAAGAGGCCATAATATTCATGGAAAATGGTTACCACATGTTATGTAGTAACCATTAAACTTATCCATGAATCATGTAGGTGGATATTAATGGGTGAAAACCCATGATATTGGAACTAGGAAACCATGTGGAATTATATAGATCCAAATGTATGGTGTATGAATGGTTTTCCAAACCATACATGATCCCCAACAAAATGGGTCACATAGGCCCCCTCTTGGAAAAAGGCTGTCAGATAGTTGGCACATGGTTTGACCAAATTTTCCTTATTAAAGAAGCAGAAAATACCTATCCCACCCATATTTATGAGGCCTTACCAAATTTTGTTCCCCTATCCACCTCTAGAATCTTGAGTGTTGAAACAAATCCTCTATGTTACTCCAATGGTGATTCTTCATCAATCCAAGGTTGTTTGAATCATCATTGGTTAGGAATCAAAGCATTGGGTGAGTATATCACCCATTTTTATTTTATTTTCTGTTAGAACTTTAGTGGGGTTTTTCTTATCCTTCTAAATACTATATACCCATTTTCAATAAAATTATTAGATTTTGTGAAAATATTTGTTTGGGATTTAATTAAAGGTAGTTTTTTAGTGGGTGGTTGTCTACGACCTTGATGAAGGTGTCGAACATGTTATATCCCATATTATTGTTGTTCATTCCATTGTATGTGGTTGTGATTTTGTAATATTGTGTTGTTAATTTTATTCATTAGTGTGAGTTGATAAATTAGTTTTTTAAAAGATATTTTTTACCCATCATGATCCTTTTTGTATCCATTGAGAATGATTAAACCAAATCTATGATCACCCATGGGGTGTGTCACTCAGTTGGATATGGTAAAATGTGTTGTGAAATTATGTATTGAAGGGTTTATGATATTAAACTATATAAACTTTGTTTGTCTTATTATCAGGAAATAATTCTTGTTGGTATTAATAATAGAAGATAAATGAGTCATGGAATATTAATGGGTAAATGTGAGAAATGGTTAAAGTGTCTATTACATTTATGTAATTGGTTAGAAAGTTAGAAAAATGGTTCCAATTATACTTAAATGATTAAATTATCTAAATATGCAATTTTTTAAAGTTTTGACTGTAATTAACCTTGGCAATTCGATAAATTTAAAGGTCCACCATTATTTTTATTATTGGTTTAAAAGTTCATTGATGGATAACATTTTAATAAATGGTAAATGGTATGGTTGGGAAATTGGACTAATGGTCCACTCCCTTCGGTCAGGATAGACTGATGCTCTAGGCCCACCAATGTACGACATGGATTAGGATGTTAGACTAATGATCCAAGCCCCTAAAGTATAGAGCTAACATGGATCCCTAGACTTATTCTACAAGGTATATATATATATATATAATTACTTGATAAATGAAAACCCCTATGATGTAATGTGCTTGAATCCATATGATATATGGTTTTGATGAATAACATATGATGAATTAGGTCTTATGGATTTGAGTAGGACAAAGAATTGGGAAAAAAAGTGGGTAATTTAAACGCTGATAAATAATGCAAACTAGTTTATCATCATTTTTTTATTGTTTATTGTACTTAATCATACACTATTTGTGGCTGAATATTATCATAGACACCGTTGGTGGTGGGCTATTAGGTTTTTCCCACAACCATCTTGGACTGTTATTGGGTACTTGAGAATAATTCATGATTATGGTTTAGGATTAAGCATAAAGCCTAATCTTAGATTTATGATATGGGGTTTGGGATGGTGAATAGAAGAGGGAACCTAACTAGACATCAAGACCCATTTTGGTGATTATCACCTTCATTTTGTCTTTCATATGTAACTTTGCACTTTCTTGACATTACATATTTTTTGGTTTGATTGTGGGATTTCCCCATTTAGTAAAATTAATTATATGATCCATAGTTATTTATTCTTATTAATAGGATAAAATTTATCGTATATTTCTATATTGTATTGTATTGATAAAGATGTCATTCTATCCCCACATATCTCTTTAGTCCCCAGTTTATATTTCACATCCTCTTGCATATAGGGAGGTATGCATGGGGTTATGTGGCTATCCATCTTGAGTCATTGGATAGAGTGGCCCATAGGTTTGGATGTTACACATCACCACCAATTGTTTCATAATCAAAATATAGTAACCATTATTTTAGTGTGTCTTGACATGTATATCATCAACCCCATTCCACCCCTACCATGAATGACCATCACCATTAAACCAATGAATGTAAATTTCATTATAACTTCCCTTATTCCACATCCATCATCTACAACCACCACTATAATTAATAACAACATAATATCCATATTTTAAATACAATTTTTTTGAGAAAAAATAACACCAACAGATAAATAAAATATCCCGGAAAAAGAATACCACACATTCAATAATTCCTCCTATCGAAATAATTTTCACCTCTTTTGATTATAAATTTCCAGCCTAAATAAATCTAATTGTTCCTTTATTCATTCCATTATATTCAATAATCATTTTTAGACCATGATCATTTTTAAATTTTGTATTTATTAGATTCAATATTCCATCCATTTAGTTATGTTTATTATAAAAATGCTTATAAAATAATGCCCAAATTTTTGTAGGTATTCATTATTCTATTTAGTATCATCAAATTCATTAAAAAATTTACATCTTAAATTTCTACACACTTCCCAATTTTTTATTTACTCAACCAATCGTTGTTCATTTAGGTTCACCATAATATCTATATTCACACAAAATAATTCATTACCCAAATTTACCTGAGTCAATCAATTATAATCTTTGTTGAGCATATCAATAGAGGATTATAAATATATCATAATTTCACACCATACTTATTTGATACATTTAACTATAACAAGAACAATAACAACTCCACAAATAAATAATACATTGGATAAATCCATTCATTATTTCACACCCTAATTATTAAAGTAGACCACTAATACCTTAATTTTATTACTATTTATTCATGTGTTGTAATTACATCATTTAACCATGGTAAAAATTCAACATTAAAATGAAACAAATATCATATAAATCATGTATGTTCTCACAAAAATACATAACACGGTGCAATAGTTATTTTAATAATTATAAGGCTTAAAAATCATTTGAATTTTGAGGTTTTCATTCCTCTTCTTACCATAATTATTAAATCCACATTAATATCATATTTCTGTTCAATTAACCATAAAGATTCAATTTATAATGGAAGTTATAGATAAAACATTGGAAATCAATTGAAAAATGTATTTGAAAATAATAGCATGGAAAACACACCCCTATTTAAACAAATTATCATATTTATTTATTTTATCCATTTTGAATATTTTATTATAATTCAACAAATCATATATTATTTCCAAAAATAGGAGAGAATTTTAGAAATAACCAACATTAATAATCCAAGACACTCCACATAAAGATAACAAAATTCAAACACCAATGAATCTTTAAGAATATTCCCCATTTAAATTTCACAATATTTTTATACACAAATATTACATTAATTTAGATAAATATTCAATAAATAACAGTTTGATCCACACTAAAACTATAATGTTTTAGTGTCTTTGAAGATTAGATATATTATGTTCTAATTTTATGAATGTTCATCCACATTTCTTATACAGATCTTCTCATGTAGTAAATTTAATAGGTATATCCGACTAAAATCATTATTCATAGCCTATTAAATGGAAACTTAAGAAATGGGTGAGCTAAAATTATAAGTAAGAGAAAACAAGGGAGATATTAGTTAATGACCATATGAAATCATAATATAAGAATAAGGGAATAAGATCTTAGCTATAACATACAATGTTCATAACTAATATGAAAAAGATCATAAACATGATTTTTTTTAAAAACATAAACATTTCCAATAAATATGAATCATATGAATTAGAAAACATCATAACTAAATCATGAACCATAAGTTCATGTCATAAATAATTGTCATACTCTCATATGTATATAAACCATTTTATATGTCAAGGATTACTAACAAGACCAAAATACTAGGAATCAACACATGTTACCCATATTATATCAATATCATCGACTTGTTTCCAATAATAGATAAATAATATCAACTTTTTCCCATAATAGATCAAGCACATTGACTTTTCCATATAACATAACAAGAACATCGACTTGTTTCCCATTATTATCTCATGTGACATAATTCATTACCCAATGAATTAGGGGTGATATAGGTCTCACCAATCACATTATGAAAACCATAAATATATGTTCATTATGATCATAAATCATTTATCATATCAGAAACCATGAAATCAAATGTGATTAACAAACATTTCATTATACCATAACCCATGGAAAAGAAATGTGTTTTAGAAACATTGCATCTTTTCACAACAAAAATAAACCATCTTGAGAAATAATATTAATGGTATACTAAGAAAATATTCTCAGTAAAACTAACATAAAACGATTTCATCTTAGAATGATAATGATTTTGAAATATAACTTGGAATAATTATTGAGGGAAAAACATTCTTATTTTTCAATTTGTTTTTCTTTAAATATGCACACATATAAAGGAAGTAATTATATTTGAAAATAAACATGTAAGAATCAAATCATTGATATATAATGAATGTTGAAAATCCATATCATGATTTATAAGTATAAAAATCATTCCTTCCATGTTATTTTAGAAATTTCACAAAGGAATTCATTGGGAAAATGATAAAATGATTTATTTCAAACAGTTTTGTTAAAAATAAATCATGGGTAAAAAAATATAAATGTATTGAAGAGAATATTAGAAAATTATTTTTGATTTTGTTAGAAATAATAGAAATATAAGAGTAGTATTCTCTGGTGTAGGCATAAACATAATAAATCTCAAATAATGATGATATTATGAAATAAACCATAACTTCAATTCTCATTTCTCCTCATTCAGGTTAAAAAACATGTGTAATAAATATAGATTTATTATACATGTATTACATAAATATATTAATATATATCCTACCATGTATGATTTATATATAACATCATATCACCCATTTATAAATAATTGTTATTAAAATCAATATTTTGGGTGATAACATCTTTGTTTTCCAAGAATTTTTCGGTTTGGTTGTGTCATTCCTTATAATTTGTTCATAGTAACACAATTTAACGAATTATAATCATGGTATAAAAATAATTTAAAATAATTTTATAAATATTTATAATAATTTATTGAAATTATATACATAAATATGAATTACACTGCTTATTGAGACGGTAGGTCATACGTACAAATAAACGCTATTTTAATTCTCTGACTCATAGAACGAAAAAATGATAAATTATAATTAGCCTTTAATGAATCATTATTATATCATACATATCTTATATATTCATATAATAACATCTTTATTAACATCTAGATAAAATATAAATGAAAAATAAATCTCATCTCATCATCGATGTGGTAGTCCACACATATGCACGAACAACATTACCATAGAGTAATGGGTTGGATGGTAACTGGGTAGACATGATATTATCATTAAAAAAATAAATTATTTCATAAATATCATATATAAATATTAAACACATCATAATAAACATCCAAAAATATGGTGATGAAAAATGAGTTGTATTTCTATGTGGGGGTGGGGAGCCGTACATATGCACGAGCGATGCATTCACTTCTTATTTGATGAGAAAGACTTTATATAATGAATTTTTAATAATAATAATTATATTTAATAATATTGAGTAAAATTTATTTATTATATTTTTGTAAATATAAAATATTTTTATGAGTTAAGGAAAATTATAAAAAGAAAGTGATTAGTTAGAGAGATTACATCTTCTTTGAAATTACTTCTTTATATCCACTCTAAAGGGATGTAGTGTCGGTCTTTTGGGAAGACCATCACATATATGATGTGTATAGGGAAGTGGTGAAGATATTTTTTTAGAGTATTTTTTAGATTTAACTCTCACAAATATGTATGAAATTAAGGGAGGAGGGTGCTATAATAATTAAGGTGATGGGAACTTTTGAAATTTCTCATTATATTAAATTATAATAATTTAAATATCAATAAAAATACATCCAACTGGAAATTTATTAAATGATAATGTGGTATTGAGTTTTAATAATTTAAAACATTATATTTTAAACATGTTTCAGTGTAATTTTAAACCATATCATTTTGATATACCGTTAGTTAACCAATTTTAATTTTAACTACAATAAAAATATTTTCTAAATTAAAAGGATGTAATTTTACATATATTTTATAAAATTAGAACATAAATTAGGAATATATTAAATTTTAGGCAAAATAATAACTACTAGGTAATATTTAAAGTTTTTATTAATAATTTAATAAAATTATACATTGATAAAACATCATTATTTTCTATTGTGACAATATTCATTTAATTTAACTTTAAAGACACAATGGAAAAGGGGGAAATTAAAATATAATGATTTAAAACCAACCAAATATGTCATATATAACTATAAAATTCATGATTCACATTAATTATTTGAAATTATAATATTATAAATATTTTTAATATGATTTATTTTATTATTCTATTAATAAACAATTATCATGTTAGTATTATGTAAACATTGAAGGTAATTATAATTTCACTAAAATATAAAAATAAATTTCCATGATGAATATCGATTTTTTATATTATTAAAAAATATATATATTCTTTACATTTCCTCTATATATAGAAATATTAGAAATATTATAGTTATTAAAAACATGGGGGTGACATGTTTGACATTTCCTAAAATAAAATATTATAATGGTAAAAATCTCATCCCAATGGCTGTTAAATAAACCATAACCGAATTATGGATGAATATGGATGAAATTTAAATTTCCAATACAATTAATTATTGTTTTAGGGTCATTTTATAATCCTCATCATTATTATTTTTAACATTAATTTGTTGATTTTCACTTTTCATTCATTAAAAAAATTACAATGGATTCTATTTATATTGACAAAAAATAAAATGGCCCTAATTAAAAAAAATTGAACTCTTAATTATAAAAATGAAAGTAATTTTATATAATTCAATTCTAATAAATTGGATAAATTAATTTTAAAATAAGGTGAAAATGTGACAAAAACATTTTTTTAGAAGAACAAATTACACTTTTTAAGCATACAATTGGATATTTTCTTAACCTATTCATGGAAAAATATTTTTGAATTTTTAATAAAAATGATCATGAAAATATTATATAAATATAATTTGAATCATTAAGAAACATTGATTAATTTAATTTATTGATATCAAAAATATTTCTTGCATAAAAACATTTTTTTTATAAATAACACTTTTGTTTTTAATTTTTTTTGTTTTTAAGAATAATAATTAGATAACATAATGAATTATTTTTATAAATGTGTAGAAAATATATTTTCCAAAATTTAGTTATCACTACTCCTACCTACCAATGAAACCGATGGTAAATAATGGACACATAATATTTTAATAATGTTTCATGGTTCGTCTAAACTAGATGTTCCATGTAATATAGGCTATCAAAGAAATTAAATTATTTAAAGAAAAATATTTCATATGAATATTTTGGTGTTACATTATAAAACCCATTAAATGAATTTCCCCCTCAAAAATTTTCACTTCGATATAAAAATTTGAGTTTAAATATGCTCCATCACATCCTCAGGTTCCCACATAATATTTTTAAATTGATGGTTTTTTCTATAAAACATTAACAAGGAATGTTTTTCTATTTCATTGAACATTATCTTTGTGATATATAGTCTCTTCTATTTGTTCTTAATAATATATATTTTTCTCAATATATACAAACTTTTTTTTAGTATATATAATTGGTCGGGTATGTACTTCATGTAGCGAAATATATGGAACACATCATGAATTTTGTTGAGATTTTTTAGAAGCACTGATTGATAAGCTAACCTCTTGATATGATCAAGAATTTAAAAAGGACCAGAATACGTATTTTGAAACATTCCCTTAATTATGAATATCATCACTCCCTTAAATGGAAATATTTATAAGAATACCTTTTAACCAACTTCAAACTCTAGATCTTTCTAAATGTTGTCACCATATCTATTCCACAACTCAAAGAATCTCTTATGTGTTGCTGAATAGATCTGACCATATTTTCAATTTCCTCACCTATACTATGTCCCTATATATTTATTTCTCCAATTTTATACTATAATGTAGGATTTATTCACTTCTTACTATATAGGGATTAAAAAAGAGACATATGAATTCTTGAGTGAAAATAATACTTATAAGAAAATTCATGCAAAGGAATTTATTGATCCCAAATCCCTATGAAATTCATAAGGAAATATCTCGACATTTGGTATAGAGTATGAATGGTCCCATCGGTATAACTTTTTATATTAAGAAAATAAGTAGTTCTAAAATATAAATCTGTATCCAAAGCATACTGAAGACTTTTCAAAAAAAACTAGGTAGACCTCATATCCTGAACAGATACAATGGAATGTGGTACTACATGAAATATTACCACTTAATTAATATATATTTAAAAAATATGATCAAGAGAGAAATATTATGTAATATAAATTTAGTGTTCTAATATTGTATATAAATCGTCAATACCCCATATATATTTGTGGCTTTTATATGTTTTGGGGAGTATTATAAAAAAATCCCTAGTGTTGTTTTAACATTTAAATTCATGTATGGTTAATGGTTGTAACATACCCTTATAGATCCCTCTGTCATCCTTAATTTGATTAAAGTAAAGAACATTGAATCAAAATCTTCAATATATCTCTTTTTTCTATCCCAAGAGAAATAATCTTTCGGGTCTATATATATCATTGTACTTCTAGGATGAATAGAGAATGATGAAATATAAGTCTCATCAAATAGATCCTTCATCAAATATAGTATATTAAGGAAAGGTACATGGTTAATTAAACTTACTATTCCATCAACATTAATGTTGAAGTCAGGAATATTTCTCAAATTCTTCCTCATCTCTATATCTTCCTTATGGGCCTCTTTAATCATCACTTGGATAGATTGTTGAACATTCATTTGAGATAGATATGATTTATCCCAATCCATTAATATTTTGATACACATCATTTTAAATTATATAAATATTGGATCTTTTTTATCCTTATCATTGATAAGATAGCATGATTGTTTTGACTAAAAACATCTACCTCTCTATTCACTTTCTCGGGGTGGTATTGTATTAATAAGTAAGAATATTTAATCAGTAAGAAACATGTTCTTTGGTGCATGTTCGTACATTTTTCAGTGAAAATGTATTTTATAATTATTCAATAAATATAGGTTTCACTCTTTTTATCTATAGATATAACACCTCCAAATCATTAATTTAAAAATTACCAAAACATATTACAAAATATGGGTTCGGTAATTTTTCTCACGGACCATAAATTGGTGTGAGATATAACCTTTCACCGTATCATTTTTGATGAGAACATATCACAATAAATTATTTAATGCATTACTATAGATCAAAATCATTTATCCACTACATGGTAGTGTGAGCACATGTTCTTGACCAACCTTATTTTTTTTATCCTTCAAATTATCATCACATTCTTAATCACATACGAATGTAACTCCTTTGAGATTCAAATTTGGGGTGTGGATTTGATAATCAAGAAAAATATTTCACCAAACATAAATAATAACCATGAATTCCATGAAAACTATATATTTCAGTTATTTTGGTTAGTCTAGTCTATTTATTAAAAGCGTATGTCATTGAAGGATCAACTAATGTAAGCTCACCTGAGATTATATGACCCATAATGAAACTTTCTAAAAACAAAATTATCACTTTTTAAATTTGGAATAAATATTATTATTCTTTAGGGTCTTCATCATAATCCTAAAATATTATTCAAGTTCTTATTTTATGTTTAAATATACAAGAATGTCTTCTATAAATAATACCAAAATTTTATCAAGGTATTCAACAAATAAATTATCCACTATGTATATGAAGATATTAGTGGAATTAGTAAGACCAAATGTTATCATTATAAACTCAAATTGTCAATACCTTGTATATAATTCCGCTTTTGGTATATCCTCATTCTTAACCATCAATTTATGATATCCAAAATAAAGGAAAATCATGTAAATTTATTAACATCTAAATAGTTGATGAAATAAGTCATCAAAACTGGGGAGTGGATACTTTTTTATGATTGTGCTTTTGTTAAGCTCTTAATAATGAATGAAAATGTGAAATGGGCCATATTTTTTCTTCAAAAATAGAATAGGTCCACCCAATGTTAATGCACTAGGCCGGATAAATCCTTTATCAATACAACCCTGTTTTTTGTTGTTCAATTCCTAAAACTCAATTAGAGACATTATATAAGGAGTTATTAAAATAGATATATCACTCTGTATGAGTTTTTTTTCAAAAATCAACTTCATGATTCGGTGTAAGGCTTGCGAATTATTCGAAAAATAAATCAAAAAATAACATAATATTTGTGTATCCATAATGTGGAATTTATCCCTAACCATCTGAGATAGATAACCTTAATTTATAGGAATTAAGAACCTTGAGATGGAGGAAGCATATATTGTATATTCATATTCATAATTTCTTCAACAAATGATGATGCGTTCATCTTCAATAGAAAATTTGACTTTCCTTCCTTTGAAATTGTTAAGCTCTATATATAGAGAAATGAAATCCATTACAAGATTCACTTTGAAATCCAATAATTCTAGAATCAAAATAAATGTTGGTAGCACTTTCCCATAAACTTCAATTAGAGATGAAATATACACTTGGGATGTGACTATTGTTCTATTACGAGTTTTCATACCCAACTCAACATCTAATTACTGAGAATTTATGGTGATACCTGTAGAAAATTATTTATAAATAAAATATTATATTGATCTATATTAAAATGAGAGATTAGTTGTTCTAGATTGGAAAATAACTATACCCTTCAGCATGACATTCCCATAACCCACTTCATGAGTTGTGATTTCATGATATTTTCGTTTTTCTATGGGGTTAAGAGGTTGTTGATTATAATAATAATAAACCTTGAGATTCATTAATTGGTTGGAATAATAATCACACTCATTGAATTTGAAGCATTGGAGCATGGGTAATTTATTAATTAGTGTATTCTTTTACACCATTAAATTAACTATCCTATTAATCACCTTTTAACAGCAATGGAATTCCTGACCGACCATTAAACTTTTAAATAACCAACAAGTTTCATTAAAACACGACCCTTGATGTTTCTTACCAAATTTATGCCATGTAGGCGACCTCAATTTCATTCTACAATGTGATTTATTAGATATCTCATGAGACTCAATCTTTCTATTATTTTCAAAACCATGGAAAATGGGAATATTCAATTTCCATTTCAACCTTGAATTCACATTAAATGATTTATTCATTACTACTGAAGTCTTGTATATTTAATTACTGTTAAAGTCTTGGTTTTAATACATAAAATATTTGATAAACTTTACTTCTAGGGATGATAAATATATCTAAGGAACACCTTTCATTCCTTATAAAATTTACCTCATATGTACCAATGGATTCAACCCCTTTTTTCTTCATCTCAAGGAATTACTTCCCCATCATTTTACATCAAATATGATAGGAGTACATATTGAATAGTATAACAATAAAATTATCCCATTAAACATATTCAATTTCTTCCTATTGACTCGTATTCCTGATAATATTACAATTTTTATATTATTCACATTACATGTGATAAATAACTGGGGAAACTTTTTCATATGCAGAGCATTAAAGAACATAAATATTTTTGTAATAGTTTCTATTCATTATTCCTCCACTATTGGTTAAAAATATTCACTAAAACTATGGGGTTGTATATTCATGAATTATTCAATAATACATTGTAACCTCTATTTATTATTTCAAAAATCATCACATTTTTGAGCATGATAACATAGCATGAGAATTATAGTAATATTATCTATTCCATCTCCCATAACATTTTGTTTCTTTGGTGAACAATCATTTCATAATCCATCACATTCAACTTTAAAAATAATCTTTTAGATTATATCCATTGATTAAATCCAAAAAACATATTGTGGTAAACAATAATTATAATGGATCTGTTAATAATTTTTAGAAATAATTTATAGAATATATAAACCACAACACCATTTTTATGATACCTTTAGTATAATATATTTTATTCAAGTCTGTTATCAAAAAGTTATGTTTTATCCTATACTTTGACATATATCCATGGTTTATATAAAATTTTTGTATCCCTAATCACTAATGATTGACTGATCCCTGCTCTGATATCAAATATATTGGCCACAAATTTTTATATATAAATAATAAATCATTTAGATGAAAATTGAATACATAAAAGAACAATGTATTTCATAATCAAAAAATTTTAGAGTCATTATAGATTAGATAAACAATATTCTTATTTTATGAAGGATATTAATCATATCCCATTAAAAATATCCCAACATAGTACTCTTTGTCAGTATACCCTACTATAAACATTAATCATAACCTTGGGAAACAAAAAATATGAGAAATTTGATCTTTGATGCCTAGTAAGGTTATATAAGGAGATATCGATTGATGATCATATTAAAGAATAATATATGAATATTGTAATTTGATCTGTATAATAACATACAACGTTTATAACCAATATAGTAATAATAATAAACAAGAATAATGGTATAAAAAATTAAAATTTCAATGGGCGTGAATCATAAGAATGATAATTCATGAAAACTCAATCCTGAACCATAATTTCATTTCATTAATGTGTGTAGAAACATTATAAGTATAGAAACCATTTAATAATTCAAGGATAACTAAAAATAAAATCATATCATTCATTAATAAATATTTCCTATAATGGATCAATCAAATGAAATTGTTTCTCATAACAGATAAAGCACATCGATTTGTTTACCGTATTAGATCAAGAACATCAACTTGTTTCACATATAATATAAAGGACATCAACAAGTTTCACACAATTATCTCAAGTGATATAATACATTTCCTAATGAATTAAATGGAGATATAGGTCCCACCTATATCATAATGAAAACCATACATATTTTTTCCATAGGATCATAAATCATTCATCATATGAGAACACATATAAAGAAATATATTTCATAAACATTTCATCATAGAATAACCATTGAAAAAATGGGTTTCATAGACATTTAATCTTTTCACAACAACTATAAATCATCCATGGAATGAATAATAATATAATAAATAGATCATATCTATAGTAAATATTTCATACCATAAATGTATTTCATCTTAGAGATAAAATTATTTTGAAATATAACATGGAATAATTCTTGAAAAAAATAAACTTTCTATTTTGAAATAATTTTTTAAATATCTTCACATATATAAGGGAAATAAATTTATTTGAAAATAAACTAATAAAGGAAGATTCAGTGAATTGAGGCATCATTTTTGTGGGATAATATTATCACTCCATATAAGTTAAAATAATCATTTCTTCCATATTTTTGTTGAAAAGTCACAACGATCTTTATCTGTAAAATGTTAAAAAGATTCCATTCAAAGCATTTTATAAAAAGTAAAACATCAATGAAAATTATGTTAAAAATTATATAAGAATAGTAACAATATATTATTGAAATATATTTTATAAAACATGTACATGGAAGATAAATATTTTCCAGTAGATAATTAAATAGAATAAATCACAAATAATGATGTGATTATGAAATAAAATCTTTTCTCAAGTCTCACCTTTTATTTTTCAACTTAAAGACTCATGTATAGTAAATATTGATTTATTATAAATGTATTAAATAACCATAACTAAATATATAAAACAATAATAAATTTATTTATAACAACTTAAAAATCGTTTATTAATTAAAATATGTAATTAAAATAAATTTTCCGGGTGATATCTGCTTTGTTTTCCATGTATATTTCTGTTTGGAAGTCCCCGAAATTATTATTTGATCATAGATAAATAATATCTATAATTTTAATAATGTTATAACCATAATTTATATTCATTATATATATATATATTTAATCATTAATAATAGTTATATATTTAAATTAATTAAAACATTTAGGGAGACGTTTGACCATATGTATGCATGGACGTTGTTTCAATTTTTTGACTAATGGAATAAAAGAAAATAGAATAATAATTAAACTTTATATAATAATTATTGTATCATATATATCATATATATTCATAAAATCCATCCTTATTACCATCATTTTAAAATATAAATGGAAAACGTATCACATATCATCGTTGAGGTGGAAGTCCAAACGTTCCCACAAATTACATTATCATTTCCAAATGGACTATAGGGTATGTTGGTAAACATGATATTATCATTAAATAAGTTTAATAATGGAATAAATATCATATATAAATATAAATTAAATCATAACACACATCAAAAATTATTTTTTATAAGAAATAAATTATATTGCTATGTGGATACAAGATGTTATACATAGAGATGAGTGATACATTCACATCATGATTGATGTAAAAGAGGGTTAATAATGGTGTTTTAATAACCATAATACCATTAAATCATATTTATTAAAATTAATTTTTTATTTTATGATAAATACCATATTTTTATAAGAGTTATTGAAGAGTAGAAAAAGAATGTGATCAGTTAGAGTGATTACCTCTTATTCAAAATGAATCCTTTAGATCTCCTCTAAAGGACACTAGGGATCTTATTTTGGGAAGAATAGAAAATCTATAATGTGTATAGTTAAGTGGGGAGAAAAATATATCTTATTTTTGTCGATATAAAAGTCTCATTGTTTTTTAATGAAGTGAGGTAAAAGGGGACCTTTTATAATTGATGTGAGGGGTTCTTTTGTAATTTCTAAAAAGATTAAATTATAATAAATATTATGAAAATAAAAATACCTCCAAATTGGAAGGTATTTTAATATTTTAGTATAGTGTTGTAATAATATCTACCACTATATTTTAGAAATGTGTTTTTTTGAATTTCAAACATTATATTTTTTATTAACCCTTACTAAACCTTTTTAAATTTTAATTATAGTAACAAATTTTTCAATATTACAAGGAAGTGATTTTAACTTATAAGGTTTCAGATAGACCATAAATGGTGCATTGATTAAAATTTATACTACATAATAACCATATTGTATTATTTCATACTTTTTATTATTTTTAATAAATTTTAAAAAAAATATTTTTATAAAACATCATTACTCGTTATTTTGACATAATTATTTTAATTTATCATTACATACATCTAGAAAAATGGGGGATTAAAATATAATGACTTAAATGATCCATAATATTTCATATAGATATATGAAATACATTTCTAAAATTAATTATCTAAAATTATAAAACTTTTAATACTTTAAATATCATTTATTTTATTTGTCTGTTAATTAAATAATTAATGTGTTAGAATTGTGTAATAATTTATGTTATTTATTTCTTTACTACCTCATATCCAGGGTAAAATATGAGTGGGGGATAAATTCCACTCATATGTGGTGATGTTTGAAGGTGGTGATGCAAGCATGATAAAAACTGATGGTGATGTATGCATCACGCATACCAGATGTCGCACTAGGCCTTAGATCTAGTTTATGTGTCTTTAGGCTATGTAATGGGGTTCATACACACTATTACTTCCTTCCATTAATGAATAAATTAATATTTATGGGAATTATATCCCTTGGGAGGGATACAACCTACCTTTCCATCTTGTGTGTGTGGTCTGTGTGTGTGTTTATGTTAAATGTACCCCCAAGCATCTAATATGTATAAGAGTGAGACATGTTTTACATTTCTTGATATAAAATTATATAAAGGAAAAAATATCTTCCAAATGGACATAAAATACCACATAACCAAACAATGTATGAATATGGGTGAAATTTAATCATAAGATAAATTTATAGAGAGTCTTTGGATCTTTTTATACTAGTTATCATTTTAATATTTAAATTTAATTACCATATTTACCATTTACTGTGGGAATAAAAATTATTGAGGTTATTATACATATTGACTAAAAATAAAAGGGTACTAATTACATAATTTTAACATCCTGATTCTAAATATTCAATTCATTATATCTATTTGAATTCTTATTAATGGAATAAATTAATTTTAATGTATGTGCACAAAATGAGACAAAAACTATTTTTTAGAAAACAAAATTAAGAATAAAACTGGATTTATTCTTATCATATTAATATAAAAATAAAATTAAATGTTTGAAAAAAATTTACCAAGACAGTAATATATAAATTTAATTAATATAATTCAACAATAGTTATTAATTTCATTTATTGATAGAAAATACATTACACACCCATAAAAATTAGAAAAATACCACTTTTATTTTCACAAATTTTTTGTAATAATAATCATTTTAGGTATTAATGAATCCATATTATAAACCATTAAAATTTATATTCCTTATAATTTAATTATTCATATTAATACCATCCAATCCAACAATTAGGAAACAATGGACTTATAACATTTCAACAAGGTTTCACAGTTCATCTAAACTCATTGTTGCGTATAACGTAGGCTATCAAAGAAATAAAATTATTGAAAGAGAAATATTTCATAAAATATTAGAGTGATACAACCATACCTAAAATATAAAACCCAATATTAAGACACTGATCATGATCCATAGAAAATATACAGAAAACAAGATTCCATTACCAAGGAGGGAGGAATCAGAAGAATCAAAGGTGGGAATTAGAAAGATACTCTAAACCAAAGGACTGAATAATAACTATTAATAAACTGGTTTTGTATCCTTAAATGATTTTTAAACAATCCTAAAAGAGACTATAAAATTATTCATGGGATTACGAGAACATAACTATGTCAAAATGGGTATATGTTTCAACCATTATTCATATGGAAAATTAAAAAAGCCTCTTCCTTGGCCTAGAGCCCCTCAAAATGACCATAATGTCCTATGTAAAAAAAGAACCAAAATTAAAAAATCTAAAATGAATCAATCCCCCATTATTCTATAATTTTAATTTTACCTATTTAATGTTTCATGTATCACCACCAAGGAATCCTCTATGGTGTTGATAGATTCTCTTCGCCATTTTAGATTCCTAGAAAATAATTATAACATGAGATATATAATTAAAAAACCACACTCACACTTTTATATCATCATGAATTATTAACCTTACGAAATATAAAGATTCTACAAAATTATAATTCTAGATTACCTTTTCATTGGTAAGACACACAAAGTGGTATCTTAGTTTACCTTTCCACGAGACTGAGACTATCATTACAAAAAAGCTACAATTATCCATTATGTTTAATATATTCTTTCATATATTACACTAATTAAATGACATTATTGCCACCTCCTCAGTATTTTACAATCACCTTTTACCATAGAAAACATTCCAATGTGATTCCAACCACAAGTCACTCTGAAACGGCCACTGATATAGCGTGGTAATCCCTATGCAACCGATAAACATGATATTCTAGACACTAAAACATATAGAACTCCCCCAATTTCACATAGGTCGTGAAATATGTGTGATGTTCTCTCCAGTGTGGTATTAATAACATTATCGTTTCTCATAGGGAAATTCTCTGTGCCAATTATCCTCTACTATGGGTTATTTATATATGGTAGTGAAACTTTCATCAAAATGGAAATCAATATTACTAGACCAACAAAAAGAAATGATTTCCACATATAAGAGCACTAAAAACAACAATTATTGTGGATATTACTATTTCATGTTGAGCCTTAGAGAGACCAAAAATAATTATTCTTTTCCTAAAACACCATGAAACCTCCCCTCAAATCCTTTTTAACCTAATACCCACAATGTAAAAGATCAGGACGTTCCAAACCATTAAAAATCCCCCCCACAAAAACATTTAATATCTTACCATGATCAAATTATAAATAGTTAATAACTAATTTTACATATAAATAGACCTATCATCGTAGCACACAATGAGATTCAAGAAATAAAATTTCAATAAAAAATGAAAATCATTACTCCTCTAACATCATAGGGTTTTTCATTACGTGTATTCCAAAAATATCTATCCTTTTACACTTTAGTATCCTATTATATTCTCATATTATAGTAACTAAAAGAGTAAAACAAATAAGTCATGAAATATAATAATTTATAATCAATATATTTTACAAATAAAAGTTAAGATAATTGATAATAAATCATAGTCTATAAATTATTTTTTTTGTAGATATGAGAATGAGAAGGGAACGTTACATTAGAAAATATGGTATCTGAATGAAAATAAGATGATGGAATTTTATTTAGAAGGAATTTAAACAAGAAAATAATTTAACAACCATGGGTTTCCCCTCATAAAGCGAATTATTTAAAATATTTTTCCAAACATTCCCCCAAAAAATATATCCATGGCCACTCTCGGGTTTTCGTTTTATAGTGATTTTAAATTCTAAATTTGTGAATAAATGTTTTCATCTTTTCTAAAAATTTATAGAATATCTATATTAACAAGAAATCTTTTGAAAAAAATCATATTTAGAGTGACTAATTTTTCGTTCTAGTAGTGTTACATTTTCAAAAATCGCAAAAAAATCACTATGAAAGATGGTATAAAAATCCAAAATAAAATTCCAATTTGAAAAACAAAATCATTATATGGTTCCTTGACACACAATGAATCCAAAAATTATTAATCTATTTTACAGTTTAATACAACATGTTCACTATTTTCTAAATAAAACCTTATCTTTCACTATTTTCCATTATAAAAATATGGAGAATCATCATCAAGATCATGAATAAATTCAAAAATATCATTGAATAGAAAAGGATCCTAATAATAGATATTCTTAGCATGAATACACATAATATATTTATATATATGGAAAAAATTTCTCGACTCTCATCATTAATATTATAAATTGGTTATGAAAGTTGGTTGGGAAAACTTATTTTTAACTTCTAATTATAAAAATCTAACCTCATACTTTTAATAATCCTTTATTCACTCTTTTTTTAGTTGGGAAAACAAAAAACATACTTTCAATTATCATGATGAAAGGTATATAGACAAAATCCAATTTGGGTACCGGGGAGTAGATCCTCTCACATTGAAAGTGTTGTGAGGTAGATGAAGACCCTAAGAAAAAAATTAAAAAAAACATGATAGAAATCATATTAATCCTTATAAATAAGTTATCTTTTTTCCATTCTCCCTAGTACTTGAAGTTATTGAGTAGATTAATATTCAACAATGATAACATTAAATTTTTTATTCACTAATTTTCTAATAAACTCTTCAAAAGTAAGATGATTATACCACTTTATCTCATCTATAAAAAAATATTCATAAAAAATACATCAGTTTAGAACTCATCATAAATGTGGATTCTTATAATAAATTGAATTAATCATTATAATCAACTACATGGAATGTAACCTTTCCATTAGAAACATATATAACATCACCTCTTGTAGTTAATAATGAACTGATTAAAATGATCAAATCCTTTTTGTCATTCTCTATATCAATAACTAGTAAATCATTGGGTAATGTATAATTTTTTACAATGAGAAAAATATCATTAAAAATTTTAATAGTTCTATTAATATACCTATAATACAATTATTGTGAACCAAAAAGTATATTTCACCTCACCTAGACATAATTTTTAAATATGGAATATGAAATATTTTCTATAGTAGACCCTAAGT
Organism: Viscum album; assembly: GCA_963277665.1. Classification (NCBI taxonomy): domain Eukaryota; kingdom Viridiplantae; phylum Streptophyta; class Magnoliopsida; order Santalales; family Viscaceae; genus Viscum; species Viscum album. The sequence continues at coordinate 194,610,625 of OY728122.1, forward strand.
CAAATAATATTTTTTCTCCCCAATATATCGTATTGTACAAGGTATACAAATTATTTCAGGGTCATTCAATTTAGGAGGTACCTTTTTTTAAATACCATTTCATTCCTTAGTTATGCCAATGTTGGCAACCAATTTAAGGTATTTTTTTAACCAAAAACCTTTGTAAAATTTAAAATATGATGGGATTATATTAAGTTCCCTAATAAAGGGTATGTCCGAATTAAATTTTCAAAAATTAACAAGAAATTTTAAATAATTAGGTTCATAATTATTTGGATTTTCCCTTTGGGGGAATCAAATGGGTGGGGGAAAATGTTATAAAATAGGTTTATTTTTCACCTTATCCTCAAACCCATTATTATTTTTCCCAAGATTATTTCCCATTTAATTTTCTCTTGTACTTTATCTATTTCAAGTGAAGATTCATTAATTTACTCATTTTTTTCTATATTTTCCTCTTTTATAGATTTATTATTTTATATATTTTTATATTTTATTTCACATACAACCTCTTGTACATACTTCATAAAAAATTCCCAAATATCCTCTTTATATTTCAGACAAAAACTTCTGGTAACAACCATCACCCATTCCTTAGGATTTAATTTTGTAGTGTGGGGTATCATTCCCTTATCCCTATAATTAAATTTTCTAATCATTTGGACCATTTGGGATAGAATATTTCTTACACTGGATACCAAGGTAAATGATTAGGATTCCATTCCATCTTTATTACTATATTATTTTGAATCAAGGGAATACTAAAAGATATATTATTTAGAACCCATTTTTCTAAAAATTTGGCACTACATTACTTCTAGATTCCCTTATAAATTAGATTACTCAACATAATAATATTTAATGTGATTGAAATAGGGTGGTGTAAAAACTACAATTTTTATTTCCCATTATACCATAGTGGATGATATGGGTCATCTATCTTGAGGAGATTTTGTAGTGAAAACACTAACTATTTCGAAATTTAATTATTATGTATATGAAATTTTCTATTTTTTGGAAGAAATAATTTTTTTTTTGGTTTTATAAAAATGAACACATAAAAGTAAACATAAAAATGTAATGATAAAATGAATAAAGTCATTAAGAGAAGAAATTACCTTAGAATAATTACATATAGTAAACCTTCATCACCTTAAATTAGTTCTATATTTATAGAATGAAGACACTCCATTATATGTGTAAACATACTATTATTCCTATGTTTTTAATGTGTGAATCACTCAATGACCACCAAGTACAATACACATCTACCTCTTCAATGAAATGAAAATAATGTCAATGAAATTGCCAATCCATGGGTAAAAATTAGAGAAACAAATTTCCCCTTCCCACTAATGTCACCCTTGAAAAAACACTAAGAAAATATCAAACAATGATCATGAATTTTAAAGGATTGTGTTAAACACTGATTCATCCCTCTTGAAATTGTGTTGTATAGTTAATCATAATTATATTTAAAGGAGATCATGGTGAAGAAAAAGGGGGAGATAAAATGGGAGAGAGACAAATTAGGAGACATAAAAACAATAATTAAAATATTATGTGAAATTAAAGAATGAATGGAAAATAAAATAGAAAAATAAAAAACTAAATTGATTCAAATAGATATTCAGTGTAGTGGATAATCCCTTGAATGGTTACAAAAGGAAAAATTCATTGGGAGAGGTGTATCTCATTTTCACTCCAAAAATATTCCTCCAAAGATTCATTCATGTTAGTCACATTCAATGGAATAATTTCAGGAATTATTATTTTTGAATTATGTTTTCCTATGAATCTTATATCAATACACCAAAATTTATCTTTATTTTACATATGTATACATACTTATGATTTATTATTAGGGAAATATTTAATGTTCTGAAAACTTTTTGAAATCCAATGTGTTGGTTTCCCATGAAATTATTACCTCGAAAGAACCAAAATATAGATTTTACACAGGTATACAAAAGTTTCAAGAATTTTATTTATGATACGTTAACCTTTTATCTTATTTAGACAAACTAGATGTGATAAATTAGCTCATATTCAAAATTCATCCAATGTTTGTGTATATTTTGAGACTCGAATCATGCGATTATTTTCGGATTCCATTTTTAATATTCATCTCTTGGTCTGATCAAATTAAATATATTAAAAGATTATTTAATCCTATGATTTATTTATTTCATGATTTATATTAGAATATAATAATTTTTGGCTTAATAATAAATTAAATAAAATATTATAAAATTTTAGAATAGTTCATTTTGAAATTTATCACAATTAACTACTAATACCTAAAAATATATAAATTTATTATAGAATATAACATTGGTGAGTTTAAAATATTTAAATTCAAATTATAATTATTTAAAATATCAACTCTATATATTCTACCATAATTAATCATTTCACTCTTAAGAAATCATTTATACAAATTTAAAAATAAATATCCTATGGTGAAATTGGAAACACTATTCAAAAATCATATATAATGTAAATATCACGATTCCCACATAAATTAAATTTCTCTAAATCCTCACTAATATTACAATTATATAAAATGTCAAGATAATACCCTTGTACATTTCATACCAAACACCGGGAAAATGTTTTTAACTCTCTCTTATTTTTTAAAAAATTGAGGTTTTCTCATCCTCAAGAATAAGAAATCTCTTCAATGGAGATATTTTCTCCTAGTATAAATACTTCATAGAATAAAAAAATTCAATCATGAGTTCTTTTACATGGGTTGTTATGATTTTGTGGGTTGGATAGTTTTTAATGAAATTTTTTTCAAAGGTAGAATGAAGAGGGTTTGGATCTAAACTGATGTAAATACATGAAAATATTTTTACTCAAGAATTACATGCTCCTAAAACAAATCAAAAATGGATAAACCAAAAACACCACATGATCTTCATAAGTAGTCCACATTTTATCATTTCAATACCAACAAAATTATTTTTTTCTCTTCCCCTCATTTCACAACATTGTTTCACTAATTTGATTAGTAATTTCACCACAGTTGTTTGTTTAAAGAGAGTCATATGATCAAAAAAAATTATATTTGAACTCATAGAACATATTTTTAAGGCTATTTGAGCAACCCATCCATATTTATGTTATTAAAATTTATTCCACTAATGTAAAAAAAAATATGGTTGCACCTTTTCATTTAAGCTCAAATATATTCCTCTAGAATTTAATAAAAACAAATAATATTCTCCATCCACCCACTTAAGTTCAATAATAATCATGAATTTAACTTCTAGAGAAGGTTGGGAATGTAATAATTTTTTATAATATGGATACCTAAAAAATTATTCAATGGATACTTGGGACTTTATAGAGGTCTGATGTAAATAGAAGAAAAAATAACTGTTGAATAAAAAAGGGGATTTAAAAATGATTACTTAATCATACATGACACATTCCATAAACTCTAATAACATTTTAAAGGATAGAAAACAATAATTAATGGATCACACAACAATTTTCAAGAGTCTCCAAAAAAAAATATAAATAGTAGATCAAAAATATTTATAATCCTCTTAGTTTGGAAAACAATATTAATTTGTACAATACATGTTCACATCAATCTCACAATCAATTAATAATCCTTAATTTAAAATATTATAAATCAATATTCAAAAAATATTTAGTAATAATTTAAATTCTAACATTATAAGATCAATAAATGTGACAAAAATACCATGTTGGTTTGAATTTTTAAAAGTATTAAATTTTCCTCAATAATCACAAATACACCCAAATAATAAAAAAACCTGATATATTCTAAAAATCATGAAAACAAATGAGAAAACACAAAAAAATTATAAAAATAGGTTGAAATTTATTAAAAAAATTATGATTATACAAACCCTTCATTTTGACTAAAATATAAAATAAAAAAAGATTAGATTATAAAAAAGGGATGTAATTACACGACCAGGTATTATTCTTCAATGGTAGTCCCAAGTTAAGCTCTGGGATACTTCTATAAATACCTAAGAAAACAATAAAAACATAATAAATTTATTGAAATGAAAATAAATAAAAATAAAAATGATGGGTAAATAATTTTGATAAATAATGTATAGACCTCCAAGAGGGTGATATGTTTCCTACTCCCCATAGTCATGGAGTTAAAATAATTATTCCTGGTTCGATGGAAGAAGGTTTTTTCATTGAATAAAAAACTACATGTCATTTTTCCTAATATCCATAATTGGATACCAAAAGTGGAAACCCCAAAATAAAATGAAAAAATATCTTAACCCCAAAAGATATTAAATAGAAAAATTATGGTATTATGGGGTGATAATTTAGAGGAATTCCATGTCAACATACATGTGGTCATCCTCTATTTGATATGAATGTTTTTATAGAGGTATTAGTAACAACAAAATAATATCACCAATCTATTATTATTCATTAATCACATCCACTTAGATGGATCAATATCTGGTATATTATATTTCCTTAACCACTGTTGTTGTTTTCATAATTTTAGAAAAGGGAAATTCAAAAAAATCATATTATATAATATTAAAACGTGATTTTTTAATAAAGAAGCTTTCCCCTTCAATTAAGACATCTTGTAAATTTATATTTTTATGTAGTGCCACTGGAAATTCAGAATTAGTAGGTGAATCATTATAATCTTCTTCCAAAGAATGTTATAGGTAGGCACACAAATATTTTTCATTTCTATAGATTATATAATAACTTATCTTTTCAAGTTCAATAAATTCATTAAAATATTTAACCAATTCATAATGATCTCGACGATGTATATAATCTCACATGTCTATATTATTAAATATATTTTAGAATGGTTGAGAGAGTTTTAGTGGAACATCAAGTAATCCCTTTATGGCCTCTTTCATTTATACAACAAAATACCGAGTTGGGAAATATATTTCCCCACTGGTAGTTATAGTTTTAGTTTGGGTTTAAATGAACATAACTCCAAATATGTATGAAAATATTTTGTTATATATTCTCTATGTCTCTCTCTATGCTTTTTATTTATTCTCTAATTACATGAAAATATGGTTATTTATCATCGTTAACTTTTTGTTACTGTGGAAAATAATAATAGTATTTCAATGAATAAAAAAATTAATTTTAATACATCATTGAAAATAAAATTAAAAAACAATATTTTTTAAAATCAGAAAAATATTAACAAAATTAAACTAAATAGTTAGTGAAATACAACTTGGATCCCCAAAAATTGTTCAATGTTTTGACACACATTTCATAGGGTGGTGAAAAAGGTACATTTTATATTTCTAAATGAATCACACTGGATGAAAATGGACATCTCTCCCAAGGATCATTCATAGTGAAAATAGTCACTATTTATAAATTCACTTATTAAATTTTTTGTATTTTCAATTTTCTGAAAAAAATAAAATATGTATTTTTTTGGCGTTAAATAATTTAATACATAAAATTAAATATGTAGATTCAGTACAAAAAAAATGAAGGAAGCTATGATAAAATGAAATTCCCCCAAAATAATTACCTTGAGTGAAAATTCATCAACATAAATTACTTTCACATTTACATAATGGACACACTCTATTATATTTGTAAAACCATTATTCTACCCATGTTTTTAATATATGGTGTACTCAATAAACACCAAGTACACTACCCATCCACAAAATAGATCAAGGGAAAATAATTTAGGGAGAAAATCTATGAATTAGGTCTAAAGTAGTGACACAAAATGAACATTCCCACAAATATCCCAACAAAAATAACTATAATAAAATATCACACGTTTAATATTAATGTGAAATGATTGGTTTTAACACTGATTCATACCCTAAGAAATTTTTTGGGTAAGTTTCTCATGATCAAACATTAAAGAGATTATTATGAAGAAGAAGAGGTAGATAAAAATAGAGAGAGGAATATTAGGAAAAAAAATTGTTTTTAATTAAAATATTAAATACAAATACAAAATTAAATTAAACTAAAAAAAATTATAGAATATATTCATCCAAGACTTCAGTGTAGAGAAATATCCCTTCAAACATTATGGAAGTAAAAATTTATTGGGATATGATTACATCATTTTTTATAAAAAATATTTTTATAAATGTTAACATATGGTAAACACAAAAAAATTGAATATTTTTTAAAACTTTTATTACATAATTTTTTTTCTAATTTCATCTCAATATAATCAAAGTATTTGAGCTTAATTGGACATTTATATTCATTATTTTTACATATTTAATTGGAAAAATATTTTTTTCTTGAAAAATATTCAAATTATAATGTGTTGGTTTACTATGAATTAATAACCTTGTAAGTGCCTAACTATAGAGTTTCCACAGTTATAAAAAAATTCATATTAATTTTATCTATCATCCACTAAATTTCCATCTCATTTGGACTTTCCTTGAGTGATATTTGGGCTCATCTTCCAAATTTATCTAATATGTGCATAGATTCCATGGCTTGAATGGTAGGAATAATTTGGGACTAAATTTTTTAGATTCAAATCATGGTCCTATTTAATGAAATCAATCCCAAATAATATTCAAGATTTAAAAATAAATTTAATAGTTTATATTAGTGTTGAATAAGTTATTTCCAAAATAAAATAGTAAAAAAGCATCTAAATATATAAAATGTGATCATTTTTTCAATTAAGCTCAATTTACTAATAAAACATAAAAATGATATATTTATGAATAAAATAACACATTTTTTTATTAATGAAATGAATTTATTTTTTCCTTATAAAAATTTGGAATCCTTCAATGGATTTTTTCATGGCTTGGTACTATATCAGTATGATATTACAGGGCCCTAGGAGGATCAATATTGATATAACAAAAATATTAAATATATTATACCATGTGCACCTAGTTTCCATGAAATACTGAAATAAATTAAAACTAAAGTCTCAAATCAGAAATATAATACATCCATTAAATCTGTAATGTGGGTATTTCTTTAGGTGCAACATAATCATTTTCATTGAAGGGTGTTTCTATAGGGAACCATTGTTGGTGGATAATAATTAAATAAATTGATTTAATAATTTATAAATTATTTATTTTTCATGACATAAATACCCTTTACATAAACCATGTTATGTTAAAATAATAAAGGTAACTACATCTCCCTAGATTTTTAAAGATAGAATGAGAGACACTTCATCTAATGATAATGGATCATAGTGTGATGATCGTTTTGCAAATGAGTTCGTAGATCTTGTCAATGACTAGGACCCAAACCATTCTTCATCAGTGATTGATCCAAACCTATGGTGGGAATTCTTTTAGCCCATTTTTACATTTTTGGGTAAAATTATGTTTTAACCATTATTATTTTTGGTATATGTTCCATACTCTGATTGTTGGATATAAATGTAAGCACACATTTTGGAATCTGTAAGTTTTTAACATTCAACATGGTGTTTGATGTTGGATATGTTTTTATGCATACCTTCAGATTAGGTTATGTCCTTCCATGCATGTGATATTCCTACAAGTTGTTTTTAATTATCCCCTACCCTAATATAGGAGTTATTGTTGCGTTACACTCATCTTATCACCCTATAGGAGGGACCTGGTGGGACAGGTCATGGAAGATTGGTTTCAATGGAAGTTTCGTCTTAGGACCAGAGGTTAACGATTTAAAAGCTATGAGGATTGGGTTGATAAATTGGGAAATAGTGTTAATCAGATTCAAGTATGTCTCTTAGGCCAAATAATCTAGTTTTGGTTTGGTGGCCAGTGTATCCATCCACCTGGACTGTGATAACCTACCTATTGACTCAGTACATGTGTGCACTGGTTGTAGAAAAAACATTGGCACATGTATCCTATAGGTATGGGTTGTGGTTTTCATGTCCTTATTGATTCATATCCATTGATATAATCTTTGACCATGGTATGTATTTTCTATTAAATATTTTTTTGGATGAATTCCAATTGGGGTTCCATAGAAGTATCATGAGTATGATCCACCTTGTGATGGGGATTTCAATGTAGGGACATGTATAGGAGGTGGTACATATGGGTTTTTTTTCCAATATTACCACATCCAATTCATTTGAAGGATGTTCCAAAAGTATTGGAGGATTATTGGAATAGTTTTTTTCACTACATGAGTTCTATAGGTAGCTAACCCGTAGGATTTGGGTTGAGCCAGACCCCCAAGAATTTGATGACAGGCTCGAGGTAGGTGAGAAATTTTTCTACCTTCTACAGACCTATCCTGATAAGATGGTGTTCCTAGATTCTATCCTAATATATATATCTACATGGTAATGATGTAGTTTAGTGACTTATAAGTATGATTAAGTTATTCGTTCTTGAATATTGTTTGAGAATCTTTTCAGATATGAGTTTTAATTGTCCATATTGTGCATGATGTGTATAAAAGCGCTTCTAGAGATTCATCAATCAATCATAATAATAATAGAGTATTCATTGAGGCTCTCTAACCTATCATGATAATATATGGATATTGTTTTAGAACAATTATTCTTATCGCATACTGTCTATCATATCCTAAAAAATATATTTGGGCTAGTTTGACACCTCATTATATTCATAACTATATTGGGGTGGTTATGTGAGCCTTGGTAGTGGAGATCTCTTAGAGAATAATTTGAGATAGTTAATAATGTTTGTGGGAACCCTAGAGATGAGACTGTAGAATATGGTATCCAAAAATATACTCTCAGATACCGAAGAGATACCCATTTCTGGAAATAGTCTCAAGAGAAATGTTCTATAGTTTTAGGTCTTGCATGATGGTTTAGTTAGTGAAAATAGAGGTGGTGTTACTCTTGTAATGGTCAGAGAAATCTCCTATGGGATTAACCATTGTACCATATATCTTATAGGGAGGTGATTGATGGACAATATTGGTAATGGAAGTGTCTATCTTAGGTAATAACGTACGGTGGTGGATGTGGGAGAGGAGTTGTTAGAGAAACAGTATGTGGTCGATAATTTTATCTTCTACCACCACCACCCTTAGGTGGTACATGTGAGACATATGGAGCTAGTTATAAGTGATGACGACAACTACAGGTATAAGATTCGAATTACCTATAGTATCAATGGATTATTATGGGTATGATATGTACATTTTCTACCATATTTTTATTTTTTATAGACATAGGTGTGTTCCACTCATTCCTTTTCACATACTTTGTTCTATATTTGTATATTTAAATAGAAATAATGTCTTAAACCTTATGTTTGGAGACTCCTACTAGAGTAGATTCAATGATCTAATAGATATTCCTATAGTGTGACCAAACCCTTTGAGTATATAATTTCTTGTGGGATTTATTAGTTATAGTGAAGAGGGATTATAACATTATTATAGGTAACGAATGGCTCTCCAAAGACAATGTGTAGATTGGATATTTTAGGAAGAGGATCCAGTGTTTCCATATTTATGGGATGGGGTTTCTCTTCATCATTGGTATGGAATCCTATGGTGACTGGTACAATATTATATGGAAGAGGATACAATGGATTTCTCATTAGTTAGATAGTATAAAACTTGTATTAAAATATGTTTTTGGCTTTCAAAAACTGTGTAGTGCTTATAGTGTTTCAATAGGTCGTTCCCAAGGACATTTTATTCCTAAATCCCTATGGGAAGATGAAATTACACATAGAATTTCACCTAGGTTCAACAATAATATCTACACTAGAATATTAGATAGATCTTGAAGAGATTTGAGATATGTTGGTGCAGTTAGAGAATTTATAGAGGAAGGGATATGTCAGACACAATGTATCACCTTAAGAAGAACTAATTTTATTCACTAATAAGGAATGTGTGAACTTGAAGTTATTTATGGATTTTAATCACATAAATAGGATGACCATCATGAATAAGTACCCACTTATTATGATTAAAGACCTCTTATACCAGTAGAAATGGGTGATGTGTTTCTCATAGATTGACCCCAGGTCTAGCTATCATCTTATCAATGTCCATGAGGAGGTTATACCAAAGATGTAATTTTTATATCACTATAGAAAAAATTTGTAATTAGTTATTAATTTTAGTATGATGAGATCCCCAACAATATCCATGGGACTCATAAACTAGATCTTATAGGCACTCATGAATTATTTCATAATGGTCTACATCGAGGAAATCCTAGTGTACTTAGTGTCTAAGGATGATCTTGTAATACAATTGAGGATGGTCATATATATGCTATGCAAGAATAATATTTATGGGAATTTCTCAAAGTTTATGTCATAGATTCTAGTGGTCAACTTCCTAGGATATGTCATATCAGAAGAGGGGGTATTAGTGAACCCAATAACGGTTGAGGCAATGCTATCTTGGGACCATCTCAATAGAGTGAATGAGGTGGGGGGATCCTTGATATGATATATACTATCAAACTTTGATTCCTAGGTTCTCAAGTATGTCAACTCCATATACTACATATACATGAAAGGTTTAGCCTACCGTGTTGAAGGAGAGGTTCCAGTTGGCTTTTTAGATGTTTTGGAAGATGCTGACATGTATCCCCATATTGAGACTACCAAAGGAGGTTACTAAGTGAGTAGTGTTATATAGTTATTATTGAACTCATCTTCGATGCGTTATAATTTATAGGGTGGTTTTGATTTCTTATGGATCCCAGTAGTTGATGTTCCATGAGCCGAAATATGTGACTAATGATCTAGATAATGAAGTTGTGGTCTTCGCCATGAAGATGTGGCGACAATATCTTATGGGTTTGTGGTTTATTATCCATTCCAACCATAAGTGTCTATATTTTATCTTTTCATAGAGGGATAATAACGTGTGATATAGGCAGTGGCTAGATTTACTCCAGGATTATGAATTTGAAATGTTGTATACTCTTGTGAAGGGGAATGTTGTGGAATATGATATCACCAAGACATAATGTTTGTAGTTATTAGGTGAGGTGTTAGAGTATTTTTCCTCATTATATTTATCCATAATGGGAAATAATAGTGCATCTCAGCTCAAATCAATGGTTGTTACCCCTATGCCTCTATAGTGTGTGAGGGATGCTCATCTTGGAGATAATAACTATGAGACCTTTCAAATTTATGTAACCACTAAATGTTCCCCTAATAGACTTTCTAACGGTGTCTTACACATACTCTTCTCCCAAGGGTGGAAAATATTACCAGTGACACTATAGGAAGATGTTTTGATATATTTTCATACATCTCCAACATTTGTACATCTCGGAGTAGAAAATATTTACAAAGACCATCAATATCAGTTATGGTGGAAAAGAATGAAGATGTTCATTGTTGAGTCTATTTTTTGATGTCTTACTTGTGAGTAAGTAAAGGTTGACCACCAAGTTCCTATAGGTTTATCTCAACCCCATGATTTTATAATGTGGAAGTGGGGTGGTATCTCTGTGGTCTGTGGTGTGTTTCCTCCATGATTGTCTCAAGGAAACAATTTTATCAAGGGAATCATAGATCAACTCACAATGTTGGTCCACTTCCTAGACATCTAATATAAGATATCATTAAATAGATTGGGGTGAACTAACATGCATGGGACAGTGTGAATTTTTGGAATTACCTCAATCATAATTTCATATTGTTTGTCTCACTTCACTTCATGATTATGCAAGAAGATTACGGTAGGCCATTGTGACTCGATTACATTTGATCATTGTGTCTCACCCCCTGACATATGGCCATACTGAGTGGATAATTCATGTTATTTAAGATATAATTTAGGATTGAATGTTGGTATTTGCCTATAGTTGGCAGTATCCCTTAACGTTGGTGGTTTATATATATAAAAACTATTAACACTTTACCATCTATGTGGAACCATTTGAGGCATTGTTTGGGAGACCATGCAGGTCACCACTATATTGGTCTGATCTAAGGGATCCATATCTTGTGAGCTTAGAGTTGATGAGTGAAATAAAAGAGAATGTGGATATCATCTATGAGTATATGAGGAATTCCTATAGCCATCCTAGTTCTTATGAATAGTGATTTTGGAGACTTTTATATATCTATGTGGGAGACAATGTGTTTTGGATGGTCTCACCAAGGTAAGGATTTTGGATATTTGGTCAGGGTGTCATGTTATCCAGAAGATTCATTACCCTTTCCAAATATTTTGTACGGTTGTCAAGGATTCATACCTCTTGGCCCTACTACCATAGTTAGACTGAGTAAACAACATATTCCACATTTCATAGCTAAGAAGGTTTGTAAATGACCCATTACATGTTTCCAAATAGGGTTAGTTGTAAATAAACCTTTATAGAGTACTTGATAGAGATTAAGTATTGGAATTATAAGATCCTATGTGGTTGTGAAATTCCAATGGTTTATGTCAAGTGGAAACATGAGAATATTTAAGGTATCACCTATGACTGGGAGAACCAGATGAGAGCTCAGTACCATCATCTTTTTCAGTAGGGCTTTTTCATCATAGGATAATAATCCTTGGGCTGGGGAGAATTTAACTTCTCTATTTTTACCAAATAAATATTTGGAATATTTTATTGGATATTTTCGAGGTTGGGAGGTGAGTCAGTGTGGGGTATCATGTCCTAGGATGTCTTGATATTTATATTATAAAAATATTAAATATATTTTATCACACACATAGTGTTTCAAAAATAATGGAATAACTCCAAAACATGATATCAATTTTAAAACACAATACCTCCATTGAATATGATATGAATGTTCTTTCCATGACATTATATAATATTTTTTAGAGTCTAGTGTTTCACTAAAGATCCATTATGGGTGGATAATAATTAAATTTATTTATTTATTTATTTATTTTTCATGACCTAATTCCCCTCTATTTAAATCCATTTATGGGGAATTTTTTTTCATATAACCCTAGATTAATTGAGCGAGTATGAGAAACACTTTGATAAATGTTAATTTATTATGGTACAACAATTCTAATCAAATGATTTTGGGGATATTTTAGGTGACAACAGACCAAAACTACTCTTCATTAGTGATCAATATAATGTTGAGATAGGAAATTATATTTGTTAGAATCTATTTTTAATTTTTTGTGGGCTTGTGTTTGGCACTATATTTTTTCCAGTACATGTGTCTTACTCTGACTATGTGATGTAGATGTATGCATGAATTTTGGAAAGATTTTTATTTTATCATTCAACATGGGTTTCGTGATTAAATATGCATTCATGAATGCAGTACCTTAGGATAAAGCCTCTCATATGTGTGATATGCTTACTTAGTGCCTTTCAATATCCCTCAGACTATTGGAGGTGGGGTTGGGGTATCCGATTCAATTTATATATATTAAAAAAGGACCAAGTAGGTTGGGTCACGATAACTAATACTTTGAAATTTAATGTATTTTTTTCTAAAAATATAGGATTTGTCTTTGATTTTGGTAATACATATTAGGTAGTGGTTGGAATCTAAGGTAATTAAATTATTTTACCACTCCTTGATCACTTCATGAATGGTTTGGGAGATTCCTGAGACCAATGTATTCATTTTTTTAAAAATTATAAATTTCCATTGGTTTCTTCACCTAAATTCTACAAATTGGTTACTTTTGTTCTACTTTGTAGGTAGATCAATGATAGGGATATGGTTATTTGTCTTCCTAAACATTACACCATGGCTACATTGATACATAATTAAACATTAAAAATTAGGATCATAAACCCCATAATCTTATGGATGGGACTCACTTCAATAGACTGTTATCTTCTTAGAACATTGATAACAATGTTTTAGGAAATTTTATTAAAGATTTTATTAATCTCCTCTAATGAAATGTCATTAAATCACCACAATAGTATTGTATTCAATATTATATTGGTTATGAATAAGAAATTTATAAAATATTTCAGTTAAGATTTTGAGGAGATATTATTTTTGGGATAGCTCCTAAGAATCCCACTAAATAATTCCCAAGTATAATGGAAAAATAATTCCTCATCCTTGAAAAATACACTGCTTTCATTCCTCAATTATATGGACATATTTATGGAGTACAATTTCATAAAAAATTAATTGAATAATTAGTCCCAATTATCCAAAATATATGTAGTAAACTATTGGAACCACCACTTATAATTTATTTTTTAAATATAAGTAAAACACTCCCAAAATAAGACACTCTTCACTAATCCCATGAAACTGTAATTGTTGAAACATATTATAAAAAATATCAATTAAACTCAATAGAATACATATTATATTATCTATTAAAGTATAGAAACTTATAGGGGTAATATTTCATCATTTCATATTTCCATGAAAATAGTTAAAACCATATTCAAAATAGACAACATGAAATTTGGGATGTTATAATTCCATAAGTCTATGACTCTCAACATTCTGATTTCTATGTTGATGTGAAATAAAAATTAAATTTTAATTTATGTTCTCCTCTATTTAAAATTAGAAATTTTTCATTTCAGACTTATTTTTCTTTTATATGGAAGAATAATGATTATAAATTATAAGTTTGAAATAATTATGATAATTTTGAAATGATACCTTTATGTAAAATAATATTTCTTTGAAAACAAATTGGAAATTAGACTCCAGATATAAAAAACAGTCATATTTTCATTTTTTTAATATTTTTGTTCTATTAATATAAAATAGATCTAATTATTTGTGTTTTTATAATAATTTTGTTCCTTGTAAATAGATTCCATACCCAGTAACAGTGGAAATTTTTGATGATGACATAATTAAATTCTTTAAAAAAAATTATAAAAACTAATTACTACATAGACATTGATGAGAAGGCTCAGACATAGTAGAACAAAAATTGTGTGTAAACCAAAGAAATTAAAAAATGAAGAAAGGAAATGGATGGGAATGATTATGATGTAATTGATTTTAATATTATAAAAATAATTTTTATGTAAAAATAAATAATAAAATAGAAGTAAAAGAAAATAGCATAGAAAAATAAATGAAATACGGAGAACAAGACCTATATGTGTTGATAAAATTGTTTTTTGTCTTAAATTAATAATTAATTAATGTTGTGAAAAATATATCAAATAGTGAATTTGAATCAACTCATTATCACATTGTTGTAAGAATATTTCCATTAACCAACTCTAGGAATGTATTTTTTACCAATTCTCATTGAAAAAAATAATTATATATTATAAGAGATGGGAAACTACATTTTATAAATTATATACTCCAATAGATAATTAAATTCAATTAACCCACTACCATCACCTTTATTTACATATAATACTATTGAAAGGATTATCTAGAAGAATAAAATTGATAAAATAGAATAAATTGTTCAAAATACCACTCTTCATATCAAAATTCACTTCAATTTTTTCTTATTACTAATATCTGAAATGAGATTGAATGAAATAAAACATCAATCTATATTTTAGTCTATCAATACTTAATTAAATAATCCTAACAAAAGAAAATTAATGAAAATCATGAATGATAAAAAGACAACAATTTAAAAAATGATCACAAATAGAGGAAATTTCAACCCATTACAAATAGGCACCCATAAGTAGTATATTTAAACATGATGGTAGAAGAAATGAAATTAAATAAATACATCATGAAAAAAACAATTAGAAAAATATAGAAGAAAATAGGGAGTTTATCTATCCTGATCATCCCTTTCTCTATGTCTGGATCCATTGTATATACCATCGCAAACATTTCCCATTGACTCTTGTCCAACTCACACTATGTGCTAAAAATTAATCTTTGGAATGTTTTTGTCTTGGTCTTTAAAAAATGATGTCACTTAGAAAATCCATAACCATAGCTCACAGAAAAAACCAACAGCCTCCAATCACTAATCACCCAATAGTGGATTTCACTGTTCATAATATCCTACATTTGACATGTGTAAATATATCTAAAATAATATTTTCTCACATGTGGTCTTGGATTAAGATCCAATCATTTTTTACATTTATTAAACCCTAGTTTGGTTCCCTCCTATCAGCTTCCTTAACAAGTTTTGAGTTCTTATTATAATTTTTATCTTCAAAATGGACTATTTATATTTTTATTCTATTTGGAAAATTATGTTTTACATGTTTTAATTTTTGACATCACCATTACATGGTTACTGGAATGATATAGTTACCCTTATATGAGTTTAAATCATTGGATGTACCCTTATATGATAATTGTGACACCCCAATATTTCATAGTACGTTATCTCATTAAAGTAATTCAATAGCTTGTGCTACATGCAACATCGAGTTCGAGCGCACCACAACTTACCAAACTAGCCGTTTAAAAAAGCGGTTATGAATTTTATTAACTAAATTTTGAATATTATATACTCTAAAAAAATTTAAGATCCATATTATGTGTTTCTTAGACATTATATAAGAAAAAATTCACTTTTTCAGATAAAAGAAATATTTTTTAAAAAAAATGCAGTTTTACTTCATTTTAATGATGAAGCCTTTTAAAAATAAATATTTGACATTTTATAAATTCAATTTAATGAAATATAATACCAATTTATAATCATTACATAAAAATTTATCTGGGATAAATTTTTGGTACTTTTATGGTAAATTTCATATTTTGATGAATAATGAAAAATACTCTATTTTAATTGAAAATAACTTTTTTAATAGAAATAATTTAAAGTGTTAAATTATAAATTTAAATGGTTTTGAAGTATAATTATATTATATTTTTATCATTTAATACATTTTAGGTCATTATAAGTAATGTCACATTTAAATTTGACATAAACACATTTCAATCTTTTGATAGTTTTTACTTTAAAAAAAAACTGTTTTTTGGTTTTGACAGCGGGAATTAATTTTAAATTAATAAATTCAACTTATATGTTTTTAATTTGGTAAAATATACTTAATTTCTGAATTATGAATATCAAAATTAGATTAAGGTTAATATTTGGTATTTTTATGAAAACATTCAATTTTTAATGAATTGTGAAAAACACTACGTTATTATTTAAAATTGACTTTTTATTTAGATAATTATTTATTTTTTTAAATCTATTTATAGTAAAAATAGATATATAATACCTATATATGATTAATTTAATTCATTAGAGTCATTTTATAATAAAATTAGATGTATAAAATTTTATTGACCTTTTTAACCTCTTTTACCCACATTCTTGGTACATTTGCAAATTTGCATAAAACATAATTTTACCGCTTCTATGAATTGAATTTAAAAAATCCAAGAGATAATTTTGACAACAGTAAGTAAAATATGTTTCAATAAGATGAAAATAGTTTTTGTTAAATTGTAACTTTTGATTTTTATTTACCACGGTTAAGAGTAAATAGGGTAATTAAGGGTATAATGATATTATAATTACCCTAAAACATGTCCAAATTATATTGGATAAGTTTAATTCGACCAAAAAAACCATATAAATAATATATGATCCTATTTGGTACACGTGGATTCAATTAGAAAATTTATTATTATTTTATTTAAATAAGAGTTGAAAGTGTTAAATTCAATGTTTAATAACTAAAACATTTTTAATATACGGTTAAACACAATATAAATTCGACTAAAATTATTCATTAGAAAGATAAAAATATTTCATACATAAATTTATTGTATTTATTATTTTTATACATTATATAGTTTATTTTATTTATGACACAATGATGATGCAGTAATTACATTATTAATGAAATATTAAAATAATCGATATTATTAATATCCAAATAAAAGTAAATTGAGACCTCAGATGAATTAAACTTATTTTATAGGTTAATATTACATGTTAGGGTTGATTATATAATTTTTTTTATCATTGTGAAAATGTTGTTATGACATTCAAAAAAACAAAATACCAAATAGTGTAAAAATTGACATAAATTAATTTTTAAAACAAATACAATATTATTGGTAGATATAATATTCCTAAAAATATAAGGTTCCCCCAAAAGTCCTAAATAACAATATATATGTCATTAATTAACTACCTGAGGTTCTCTTGGATGTTTAGAGTATGTTTATTAACCATATAATGTAAGAATACAAGAAGGCACGGTAAATGTTAAACTATTAAACTAAGTGTTAAATCTAAAAGATAAGGGTTAAATGGTAACATAAACTTGTCTAAAACATATTTGTTGAGAGGTTTTCTACCAATAACTACCTAAGTCTAGAAATAAGATAATTTTGAGACATTATAAAATGAATATGATTGTGTAATAAATTAATATTTTAATCATTTCCTAAAGTGACCCTCACCCCTCTTATAAATTGTCACTTTCCCTTCCCTCAAAATCACACATCCAAAGATATTTGGCTCAGCCAAATCCTGCCCAAATATTTTTCCAACTTCCCTAAAATAAACCTAGAGTCATTAAATTAATCCTAAAGCCAATCTATGTATCCCTTTTGACCAACTCAAAAAGAAACACTAGAATATGAGGTAAAAACATCACCACCCTTTTTCATGTTCTTTTCTTCTTCCACATTTTCATTCATTGTTGTTTCCATAAAAAAATAATAACTCCAATACCACCTAAATACATTAATGTTACAATAAATATGGTATAACCATATTCATTATTCTTTCTATCTTATATAGGAAAATGTCACCATACGTGCGTACGAACGGCATACCTTCTCCACGTCGTGGTGTAGTTTGTTATTCAAACACTTAATTATTTGGATGGGTATAATAATGAGTATATCTGATGTAAATAATAAATATAACATGTTAATGATTCTGTATATTTGATATACCATCCAATTATATATTATTTCACCATCTATATAATGATATTGTTGCTCGTGCGTTCGTACGGATTACTGTCTCCACGACACGATATGAAACCAAAAACCACGTTTATGCGTAAGTACGACCTACTATCCCCATAAACGGTGCCTTCAATTTCATATATCTATCGATTATAAATATCTACATTCTAAATATATAAGATATATAAATCAATTTTTATATTCTGGATGTATTTAAATCCTGATCTAAATGATACGATCAAGAATAACAAGTTCAAACACGTACGATAATAAAAGTTATTATTACCCAAAATATTAATTTAACATGAAAATCATAAATAAATGGGTAGTATAAACTCATAAATTAATCATGTATGATATAATAAATATGAATATGGTTCTGGTATAATTTAATAACATACTATAGTCATTATACAAGAGGTTAAACATACCCTCGGTCGAAGGAAAGTCCAAGGTAAGGGTTATTTCTTCAATCTCATTATTATTTAGGAATGTTTATGGGTATGTTTTCACTGGGACATATTTATTATCCATGTACATGTTTCATAAAAGAGCTTTCAGAGGGATTATTTTTAGGATACTCTTTTATTAAATCATCATTATAAATATTTTAAATATTTATTCTTCAAACTTTTTCTCATTATTGTCAATGTTTTAAAAATGTGTTTATGATGATTTATTTTTAGGGACATGAACGTTTTTAAAATGTTAATTCCATTCAAAAGATTCAAATTGGTATGGTAAAAATTGATTAAAAAATGTCTTCTTCTCTAAATTTTGTGACCTTTAAATTTTTTCATGAAAAAATGATATTTCTCTCAAAGAGTTTTACAAATCATTTTCATCTATGTAAAAATCCTTTGATGGATTTTAAATCTGTTTGAAGTTGATTTATTATTATACAAATCTTCCATAATGTATTGAATGTTTTGTGAGAAGTTTGACTTTTGATATGTTATTTTTATACCATTCATGGTTCATGGATATATTATTTACATTTTGTATTGTAGTTTTAATATGAATGTTAATTTTATGTTTCAACCTTTTCATATGAGGAATGTATTGGGAATAGTATGTGATGATTGGAGCCGACAATAGCACCTCGATGCATCGGTAGGTATCATGAGATAATTAGAAATGGAATTGGCTGAGTCCTTTCCCAATTGGATCTTTGTTTTTGGTCAAGGCCCTGATAAAATGTTTTAGAATGTCTAGAATTATACATTCCCTAATTATGAAATTAATATTGATGGTTCATGTGGTTATTCGACTAGTAGAATACCCACAACTATGTTTTATTATGGAATTATTTATTGGCATCATATTTCTGCTATAAAGTGTTCATGTTTATTATTTGTAAAGGCATGTGTTTTCAATTATTCACTATGCCTATTGTTTATGTTATCATACACTAAATTGTTTACCCTTCCTAAGCATCTGAGCTCACACCTTTGTTATGTTTTATTTTCCCAGGATTTCCAAGAAGTGTTATGATTAATATGAAGGGTTCAGGTAAAATGGAATAATGGAAATCTCAAAGAAATATCTATGTTGTATTTTAGGGTTGAAATTGTAATGTGAGGTTTATGTATTTAATCTATTTCCACGACTGGTAAACTGATCAATCTTTTGAGACATAATTTCCTTGTATCATTTAAATGTATCAAAATAAGGCACTGAATCTTGGTTACTAGGCTCGAGGAATTACAATAATCCACTGTAAAGTGAGTTATATCTTGACATGATATTACATGAAACTGAATCATGCTCTAATTAAGTGATAATACTTTAACTCAACATTTGTAATGAACCTCACTCGTTACCTAAAATGTAGGATGTCCCTTACTCAAGTGCACTTCACCATGGTGGTAACCTTACATGGGTTCTTGATGATCAGAACACAGCACTGAAAAATATGTAAGGTACCTTGACATAGCCCTCCAGAACATGGAATAAACCCTTTGATAATCCCTTTTACCATACCTTTAGTCATTATGACTATAATGAACATGGTATAAATAGCCCCGGTGTAAGTGTGATGTGTGGGGTCATATTTAGGTAGGGTATCAGTGACCTTTACATAGACTTGTTATGGCAATGTAATGCCTTGACATATCCTCCATAAAATCATTAATTCCTTTACACATATTCCTTTAATTATTACTTGCCTTTTTGCAAGTCATCATAGTGACCCTTACAAATTTACCTTCAAAATAAAAATTACTCTTAGTGTGATTTATCAATTATAAATTCAAAATTAAATATCCCAACATAATAAATCAATGAAATAAAAATTAATACGATTTAAAAAGTGTTTCAATAGATTCCATTAAAAATGTTAACATGGAATAATTAAATAATTCACTTCGAAGTCCAAAATTATCAAAATCAATTGAAAAATATATTACAATAACAATTCACCAAAAAACTAAAAAAATTATTAAAAAATGTAGAATTAAATCCAAGAACATTTTATCATTTAATAACAAAAAATCACCTTTCTCATTAAAATATTCAAATAATTTAATATTCAACTAAAAATTAAACTCTATTAAATATTTCATTATTATAACCATATTTTCCCATTAAAAACACAATTATAAACCAAAAAATGGATGACAAAAACAAGTGTTAAATAATACCTATATCATATGTCACTAAGTGATTCATCATATATGCAGTTTTAAAGTACCACACATATGGTACTAGATTCATATGATGAATCCTCAATAACATATTTTACTAATAATTTACCACTTTAACTACCATAAAATATTTTTTGTTCACTTTTGTCTTTGATATTTTCTATTACATATTGGATAATATTATCTTCATATTTTTTAGTGTCTCTAATGAAACTTTTAATTATACAGACAATGATGGAATTTTAATTCATCATAATAGTAAAATATTAAAATATTTATAAACTATGACTCATATATGAAGATAAAATTTAATATTCCATAAAAATATATCTAACCCTAGGTAACCCTATAAATTGATATGACTTATGAGACCTAGTATACTAGTATAGAAACTTGAGATAGGGGAGAATCAGGTGTTATAAAATTATTAATCAAAATTCAAAATTTTATTATTATTTTTACCCCCTTTAGTATATGAACCTCTATTACGACATAAGAGATATGGATATATTTAATTTAACAACGAAGAAACACACACATGTAATGTAGTATGAAAAGTACATGTAGCACATTGTGTTATTCAAAAGATTGTTCCCTCCTATGAAACCTACTCCTTATTGTGATGAGATACTATGTAATAGATTATCCACTATATTTTCAGGATCTGACCCTTTATGGGGAATAATACCCAAAAACCCCAAGCCAGATTCCATAGGCTAGGGGTGGTTACAAGAACCGAAGGCACAAAAAACTCGGGGAGGAGTTTTCCTAAGAACCTGTACACACACATGCAACCAACTCAATGAAATAGTTCCTATGGAAAAGAAAACAAGATACAAAAGAGATATAAATAAACCAAAAACATGCATAAACCTCTAAATAGTACAAGTAATGGTGTTTTAAAGTAAATTTAAAGGTAAATGGAAAAAATACACACCCATATATAAGAGTAAAATAACATGGAAACAAGAGGAAAAGTAAAATAGCTGAGGGAGAATTACTCTAGGAACCCAAGAAATGACCACCACACATGGTCCAAACACCCCATATTCCTAACCACTTATGATGTCATGATCAACTTGACCATCATCTGCATGGTCACCCAATGTGTGGGAATTTCCCAAGAAGCGGTGAGTATAAAAGTACTCAGTAGGAATCCCTGAAGGCTTAAGGGATCAGTAAAAGATGTACTGAAGAGGGGAGCAGTATATATAATAATGTATAGTAAAAGTGTACATATAATCCCAATAATAGAGTGAAAGTAAAATCATCCAGACAAAATGATATTGAAAAGGATTTCAGTTGAACTTCTCATTGATCATCGATACCTATAGTAGGAGAGTATACTCATCCAACCATGAAATGATAGAGATAGAATGATTGGGGGAATACCCTACACTTCTCCACCACTCCAGGAAGAAGAGTATGAAAATCAAAGTAGTGTGTTATAAAATAGGATATATATACTCAGTCAAGAAACCCAAATGATAGAGTAAGGGGATCTCCAACTCACAGATCAACCCAAGAAGAAGAATCACCAATAGTTCTAGAAGTATCCACCAATGATGCCAAACATCCCACACGTCTTCCCTGAACATGCTAGTCAAATGGCCCTAATCACCTCAACTTGAGACTATATGCTATGAGAGGCACTGTCTCACTCTCACAGTTTTAGGTCGCATAACATGGGTGTGTCTCGATGGGGAAAGTGTCCCTCTTACTCATGAGTCCAAAGTAACATTAATATATATCTCATATCTTATCCATTTCTAGAAAGATTAAACCCAAAGTAGAGGACGTAACACCCTAAGATTTCCAAGTACGTTATTTCTACAAAGTAATTCAATAACATGCACTACATGAAACACTGAGTTCAAGCGCACCACGAATTACCAAACTAGACATTAAAAAGAGGTTATGATTAGTATTAACTATACTTTGAACATTATATAATTCTTATAATTTTAGAATCTATATTATGAGATTCATATACATAATGTAAGAACAAAACCATTTTTTCAGAAAAAAGAAATAGTTTTAAAAAAAATGCAATTTTACTGCCTTTTAATGGAAAACCCTTTTTTTAATCGAATATTTTAAACTTTTATAAATTCAATTTGACAATATAAACATCTCCAATAGAATCTAGACATAAGAATTTAGTTTCAATAAATTGTTGGTGTTTTTCTGATAACTTCTATATTTGGGTGAATAGTGAAAAATACTATATTTTATCTGAAAAAAAAATTTAATCAAAACAATTTGTAGTGTTGAATTATAAATTTTAATGATATGGAAGTATAATTGAATTAAATTTTTACCATTTAATCCAATTATGGTCATTGTATGTAATTTAACATGGAAATTGGTCATAAACAAGTGTCAATATTTTGATCGTTATTATTTCTTAAAAATATGATTTTTGGTTTTGAAAAATGGAATTAATTAATTAAACTTTTATGATTTTAAATTGGTAAAATAGAATTCATTTTTGAATTCAAAATATAAAATTTTTCTTAGGGTGAATTTTTGGTATTTTTCTAAAAACGTTCAATTTTTTATTAATAGTGAAAAACACAGAGTTATTATTCCAAACATACTTTGTATTTATAAAATTAATTAATTTACTTAAATTTATTTTAGGTAAAAATAGATACATAATACCTATATATGTTCAATTTAATTCAATGGATTCAGTTTATACAAATTTTAGATATATAAAAAGTTTATCGAACTTTTTACCGTCTTTTACCCAACTCTCAAGAGCATTTAAAAATTTGCATAAAATTTAATTTTACCACTTCTGTGAATTTAATTTCAAAACTAATAGAGACACGGTTGATATAAGTATGTAAATTTTGGTCCAATAAGATGAAAATATTTTTTGGTGAATAGCAACTTTTGACTTTTATTTACCGCGGTTAAAGTTAAATAGGGTACTTTAAGGTAAAAAGAATAGTATAATAATACAAAATTACCTTAATAATTGACATAACCTTATTGGATGATTCATGGCCAACCATAGGAATTCTTGGGTCGATTTTGGGACCCCATGGATCCAATTATGAATGATAATGACACTTTATTTTAATTAACTTAACGTAAAGACAAAAATGATATTAACAAATATCTTTGTGTAAATAAATTTTTAAATGAGGTTATATAATTCATCTTTTAGACTATAAATATTAATTGGAAATATAAAAATATTTCCTACATAATGGTATTTGATATATATTTTTTAGACATCAAAATGGTTAATTTATTTTTGACACAATGATGATGCAGTAAATACCTAATTAATGAAATATTAAAATAATTGATATTATAAATATCCAAATAAATGTAATATGAGACTTTTTATGAGTTAAACTAATTTTATAGGTTAATATTACATATTATATTTGGTTAGAAGAGTTTTTTTTCAAAGTAATAATGTTGTTATGAATTTAGCAAAAACAAAATACCAAATAGTGTCAAAATTGACATAAAATTGTTTTTAAAACAAATGTTTTATTTTTAATTGGTATTCTATTACTAAAAATATAAGGTTTATCTTAATGTCTTATATAATGATAGGTTTTTTTATTATTGAACTACTTGGGGTTCGCTTGGAAGTATAAAGAATTTTTATTAACCATATAATAAAAAAATACAAAGATACATGGTAAATGTCAATCTATTTTACTAAGAGTTAAATCTAAAAGATAATGTTAATATAGCGACCCAAACCGGTCTCAAATGTATTGTTTGAGTGGTTTTCGACCCATCCCCACCTTTTACTTTAAATACAATATTTTGGAGCCATTATATACCAAAAACGAATTTTTTATAAAATAATATTTCTTGTTTTCCTAAGGTGCCCCTCACCCCTCTTATAAAAGGGCACTCCCCCTTCTCTCTAATTAACACCATTAAAGACATTTGAAAAAGACAAAAACTGCCCAAATACCCTCTAATCTGTCTTACCTTCATCCTATAGGCCTTCCTTTAGTCATAAATCCAACCTAAGGATACCTTTTGATCAAATCAAAAGGAACAACCTAAAGAAGAGGTAAATATTTTACCACCTCTTTCAAATTCCTTTCTACTTCCACTTCCTATTCATTTTTTGTTTCCATTAATAAATAATAAATCAATTATCTTCTATATACTGTTATGTTATTATAAATATGGTACAACCATATTCATTATTCTATCCATCCTTTGAATGACATGTCACAATACGTGGGTATGTACTGCTTACTGTCCCATGTCGTGGTGTAATTGTTATTCAATACATTATTATTTGGATGGGTATAATAATGATGTGTAATTTATGTAAATAATAAATATATCATGATAATTATTATTTATATATGATATAACATTCAATTATATATTATTTTAATATCAAAATAATGATATTTTCGCTCGTGCGTACGTACAGATTACTGTCTCCACGAACGCGATGAGATTCATTCCCCATCGTATCCATTCATGACTAATTTTCATTTGTTGATTAAAAATAATGTTTAAAGACTTAATATCATTCTGTATATTAATAAGATAAATCCCATCCATAACGAATACAACTCACATATTAAATAATATAAAGGAAACCAAATCTGTTAACACCTGAAATGACGATAATACTAAGATATTATTAACAAAGGAATGTTAAAAGATCATATATGATATCATATTAAGGTAAATGATTCTTATATAATTTAATAAAAAAAATTCACCATTATACATGAGGTTAACCTACCCTTGACCAAGGAAAATTATATGGTAAGGGTTAATTTCATAATCACTTTATTATCTAAGGTTGTTTCTACGTAATTATCGACTGGGACCTCTTTATCATCGACATCCATATTTCTTAAAAATGTATCTAAAAACATTTGTACTATTTTCTAGAAAATTGTGTAATGTCATTTATACACTTATTTTAGCATATATGTTTTGAAATAAATATTTCTGTCGTTTTCCAAACATGGTACTTTATGACCTTTTCAACAAAATTATGGTAAGAATGTTTTTTTAACTTATACGGTGGGTCCAGGTATTTTCTTCCATTATAACATAGTCGATGATTCCCTTACAAGTATATATGATTATTTTCAAAATAATTGTTTTCTATATAATAATGTGACTCTTAAATGATTTCAAAATAGAAAGATATATTTCTCTAAAAAGGTTTTGAATTCATCTTCATCAACATTCTTTGATGGATTTTATGTTTATTGGATGTTGATTTATTCATATAAAAAACATCCATATTGTAATGAAGCTTCTGTGATATGTTTGAATATGAATGTGTTATTTTTATACCATTCATGGTTTATGGGTGAAGTATTGACATTTTTTATGCTTTAATACGAATTGTTTTGTAATATTTTATCCTTTTAATATGAGGAATGTATTGGACATAGTAAGTGACGGGGGGAGCCCGCTATAGCTCCTCGATGCATTTGTAGGTATCATGAGAGAACTAGACATGGAATTGGCGAAGGCCTTTCACATTTTGATATATGGTTTTGGCCGAGGCCTTAATCATTTTTAGACATCTTGGCCGAGGCCTTAACAAAATTTTAAGAATGTCTTGAATTATACATTCCCTCATTATGAAAATAATATTTATGGTTCATGTGGTCATTTGACTAGTATAATACACCTGATTATTTGTTTTATGACATTATTTACCCAGCTCATATTCCTGCCAAAAAAAGTATTCATGATTATTATTGGTAAAGGCATGTGGTTTCAATTATTCAACAAGGTTAATATTTATGTTACCTTCTACTGTATTTCTTTCCCTTACTGAGAGTTTAAGCTCACCCCTTTCTTATGTTTCATTTTCCCAGGATATGAAGAAGTTAGTTATGAGTGACTTTCAGGCATAAACTATGAGGCTTGGATGTTTCTAATGGAATAAATTCATGTTGCATTTCTTTTCAAGTTGTAAAGTTGAAATTATGTATGAATCTTATTTCCAATAATACTAAACTGATCGGCCTTTCGAGACATGATTTCCTTGTTATCATTCCAATGTTATGTAATAATGCACTAACTCTGGGTAACTAGGGCCGGGCATTATAGTTGGTATCAGAGGATTTTTAGTACAATCCTTGGAAATTGGATTTAGATATACTCTAATTAGAGCAGATGGCCCTAAAATAGACATTGAGGATCAGTATAGAAGAACTTCCTAGAATTTTGGTATTGTAGATATTTTGTGAGTTTTAGAAGAAATACATCCTTATCTGGATACGAGTAGGTAGAGGTCGCTCTGGCACAGATGTAATTAGGGGTAAAATTAGAAAACACTGCTCTGAGCTAGACTTGAACGGGAACTGGTGCATGACAATGGGCCTTGCTACACTCTTGTTTACGACACTCTCGGGGGATATGCTTAGGATAATTCTCATTTTCTTTACAAATAATCATGAAGGATTTACGAGTATATATCTCCTCAAAGAAAATATTTTTATGATTATATCCATAAATTTTTAAATTTATGTTAGGTATTTTACATGTTTGGAATTATTCATTACAATTCATAAACTGACCTAGTGTATTCCATTGTATAGAAATGTCACCCAGTAGAAGGAATGTGAACTCCAGCAATACATATGATCCAAAGAGTAAGATGGATCATATCTTTCATGGTGTTAAGATAACATTTAGAATGGAAATAGTCTCCCATGTATTCTCAACATATGAAGAAATATTATCATGTGTTAATAAGATAATTAAAGAATTATCTGAGTCCTATGGAATTGATGGGAAGAAAGGGAAGAAAAGTATGGAAGAGAGAAAAATGGATAAAGGGAAGAGGGAAGAGAAGGATTTTCCCATATGTGATAACTGTGGAAAGAATCACCTTGGTAAAAGCTTGTAGGGAACGGGAGTTTGTAACAAGTGTGGAGGAAAAGGACACCAAGTACATGATTTCCAGGGTAAGAAAAAAGTTTCAACTGTACAATGCTTCATCTACAAGGAGTTGGGACACTACGTGGATAATTGTCAAACTAATCAGAGTATACCCCAAATGCTGCTATTGTATAATAATAAAGTTATGATACTACCGAAGATGAAGAGGAATGATTAGATTTTATATGTTTCTATTTAATTTTCCTGCCATTTTATTATTTTATTAATGATGTACCTGTTATAAGAATTATAGAGTATTTAAGGATTGTACTGCAAAACTATTTCATTAAGGACTTGAGATTCTGTGGAACCAAGAAAAGTGACTCAATTGTAGGATAAATTTTTGGAAAAATATATGGTTGAGAGAAAGATAACCCATAATATGGTCTTGATACCAAGGTATTTATTTTGGAATAATACATGATTGATTTGGATAAATTATATTGGATATTCTTGACTTTCATGGAACTGATTAATAGATAGTTTATTTCATTATTTTTGGAATATTCAATATCATTGAATATAAGGAATATATCAAGTATTATATTAATGATAAGGGATCATGAATGTAATCAATAAGGGTTTATGGTAATTCTAGGTGTTACCAAGTTTTAAAATAATACACGATGAAGGTGTTCACATGTTATTACGTGGAAAAAAGATCTTCATTGTGTTTAATATCCTTATAAATTCTAGACAGTGAGTTTGGATAGAAGTATTTTGGATAAGTCTAAATGTTGGAATGGATTATGTCTGAAATTGGATAATATTGTTCAGGTTATTTTTGGATTTTTATAAAAAGGACAACATGCAGATTGTGTGACAACTCGTCGGGTCAGACAATGATGTGGGAATCGAACCCACAACCAAAGTGTGATTGGGATTTATCGCCTACTACTAGACTACATGAAGTCCCAGGATTGTATAATGTAGTTTTTTTAAATGGTCAGATAGGTGAATTATAAATTCATATTTTTTGGAACCCTATATGAATAGGATAAATAGAATACTTTTTTAAGTTATATTATCTTTTAGAGTTAAAGGTGAGTTTGTGGTAGAAATTATTTAAAGGATGGAACTCTACTTTTCTAGTATATATTTGTTTTTTTCTCTTATTATATGAAGAAATTAACTCTTAACCTTTAGGTAAGGGATCCTAAAACTAAAAATGTGACATCCTAATAACTTATGTTTTGTTGATCTGATGATATTTTAAATCATCATATATTGATGGCTCTGAGTCTCTCAATTCTACAATTGTTTGTGAATGATGACCTCAATCACTCTGTATAAATATTTACATTTTCCTCCAATTATGTGTCTCTAATTTCCACCAATGTTCTCCTAATCGAGATAATAATTTTTTGGGGACTTTTTCATTTACCTTTTCCTCTTATTAAGACTAAATTTTATTAACCTTATTTCTGATGTGTGTTTTCTTACAAAGGTATTTTCTATTATCAAAATTTTATTTTCGAAGAACAATTTCAAATTGCGAGGACACATTTTATTAAAGGAGGGAATAATGTATCTCCCCAGTATTTCATAGTACGTTATTTCTTCAAAGTAATTCAATGACTTGCACTACACGCAACACCAAGTTCAGGTGCACCACAACTTACCAAACTAGCCGTTCAAAAGAGGTTATGAATAGTATTAACTGAATTTTTATCTTTATATAATCCTAATAATTTTAGAATCCCTATTATGAGTTTCTTAGACATAATGTAAGAAAAAATTAATTTTTTCAGATAAAAGAAATATTTTTCAAAAAATCCAATTTTACTGCCTTTTAACGGTGAATTTTTTTTAAAATAAGATATTTGAAACTTTTATATATTAAATTTGACAAAATAAACTTCTTAATTAGAATTAGGGCATAAGATTTTTTTTTCAATAAATTTTTGGTGTTTTTCTGATAACTTCTATATTTGGGTGAATAGTCAAAAATACTATATTTTAACTGAAA
The DNA here is from genome assembly GCA_963277665.1 of Viscum album. Classification (NCBI taxonomy): domain Eukaryota; kingdom Viridiplantae; phylum Streptophyta; class Magnoliopsida; order Santalales; family Viscaceae; genus Viscum; species Viscum album. The sequence continues at coordinate 194,640,936 of OY728122.1, forward strand.
ACAACATTTTTAATAAAAAATATTTATAGTGTTGAATTATAAATTTTAATGGATTGGAAGTATAATTGAATTATATTTTTACCATTTAATCCAATGATGGTCATTGTATGTAATTTCACTTTGAGATTGGACATAAACAAGTGTCAATCTTTTGATAGTTATTATTTCTTAAAAATATGCTTTTTGGTTTTGAAAACGAGAATTAATTTTAAATTAATTAATGAAAATAATATGATTTTAAATTGGTAAAACAAAATTCATTTATGGATTCAGAAGATCAAAATTATCTTAGGGTGTATTTTTTGTATTTTTCTGAAAACTTTCAATTTTTGATGAATAGTGAAAAACAATGAGTTGTTTTAAACTGAATTCTTATTTAAAAATTATTTCTTTTATTTAAATTTATTTTAGGTCAAAATATATACATAATAACTATATAATTTCGATGTATTTAATTGGAGTAAGTTTATAATAATTTTAGATATATGACAATTTTATCAAACTCTTTGCCATATTTTACCCACCTCCTCGAAGAATTTGTAAATTTGCATAAAACATAATTTTACCACTTTAGTGAATTGAATTTCAAAAATCTGAGAGACACAGTTGATATCAATAATTAAAAAAAATTTCAATTAGATGAAACTAATTATTGTTAAATAGTAACTTTTGACTTTTATTAACCGCAGTTAAAGGTAAATAGGGTAATTCATGGTAAAAAGAATATTACAATAATAAAAAAAATTCCTTAACAGTTGTCATAAACTTATTTTATGAGTCATGGCCGACCATGGACATCGTTGGGTCGATTTTGGGATGCCATTGAGCCACTTATTAATTATAATGACACATTATATTAATTAACTTAAAGTAAAGGCAAAAATGACACAAACAAATATCTTTTAGTAAATCAATTTTTAAATGAGGTTATATAAGAAATATTTTCGACTATAAATATTAATTGGAAATATCAAATTATTTCTTACATAATGGTATTTTATTTATATTTTTTTGAAACTATCTAGGTTAATTTATTTATGACACAATGATGATACAGTACTTACATAATTATTAAAAATATTAAAATAATTGGTATTATAAATATCCAAATAAATGTAATTTGAGACTTTTTATGAATTCCCATAGTTTTATAGGTTCATATTAAATATTATAGTTGGTTTTATTAATTGTTTTAGTAGTAATAATCCTTTTATAATTTTAGAAAGAACAATATACCAAATAGTGTCAAAACTGACAAAAAAGAGTTTTTAAAACAAATATTATATTATTAATTGATATTATATTCATTAAAATCTAAGGTTTGGACAAAATAAATATATAATTATAGGTGTATTATTAATTAACCACTTGGGGTTCTCTTGGAAGTATATAGTATGTTTATTAACCATATAATGAAAATAATACAAAGAGACATGGTAAATGTCAAACTATTTAACTAAGAGTTAAATCTAAAGGATAAGGTTAATATAGTGACCCAAACCTATCTAAAACATATTGGTTGAGTGGTTTTCAACCCATAACCACCTTATAATTTAAAAAATCTATTTTGGAGCTATTAAAAACCGAAAATTATTTTATTATAAAATAATATTTCTAGATTTTCCTATGGTGCCCCTCACCCCTCTTATAAAAGGGCACTCCCTCTTCTCTCTAATTCACACCTTCAAAACCCATTTGGATTGGACAAACCCTACCCAAATACCCTTTATCCTCCCTTCATCCTATATCCGTTAATTTAGTCATAAAGCCAACCTAATGGTCCCTTTTGATCAAATCAAAACGATGAACCCGAAGAAGAGGTAAATATTTAATCACCTCTATCATGTTCCTTTCATCTTTCACTTCCTCTTTGTTTTTTGTTTCCATTCTAAAATAATAACTCCAGTTTATATTATATACTGTGATGTTATTATAAATATGGTACAACCATATTCATTATTCTATCCATACTTTGAATGACATGTCACCATACATGGGCTTGTACTGCTTACTGTCTCCACGTCATGGCGTAATTGTTATTCAAATACATTATTATTCAGATGGGTATAATAATGATGTGTAATTGATGTAAATAATAAATATAATATGATAGTTATTATTTATATTTGATATAACATCCAATTATATATTATGTTAATATCAAAATAATGATATTTTTGCTCGTGTGTACGTACAGATTATCATCTCCCCGAACGCGATGAGATTCATTACCCATCGCATCCATTCAAGACTAATTTTCATTTTATGATTAAAAATAATGTTTGAAGACTTAATATAATTCTGGATGTGAATAAGACAAATTCCATACATAAAAAATATGACTCGTATAGAAAATAATATAATAGAAAACGAATCTGTTAACACCCGGAATGATGATAATACTAAGATATTATTAACAAAGTAATTTTAAAAGATCATATATGATATCATATTAATGCATATGATTCTTGTATAATTTAATAAAAATTACTTTACCAATATATAGGAGGTTAAACTACCCTCTACTAAGGAAATTTACAAGGTAAGGGATAATTTTAAAATCTCTTTATTATCTGAGGTTCTTTTTACATAATTATCTACTAGGACCACTTTATCATCCAGATCCATGTTTCATAAAAATCTATTTCATATTTTTTTACTATTTACTAGTAAATGGGGTAAGGTCTTTTATACCCTTATTTGAACTTATTTTTTTTGAAAGGAATCTTTCTGTAGTTTTCCAAACAAGGTACTTTATTACCTTTTTGACAAAATTAAGGTAAGAATTTTTTTTAACATATAAGGTGGGTGCAGCTATTTTCTACCATTATAACATCGTCAAAGCTTCCCTGAAAATATTATAAAAATATTTTCAAAATAAGTGTTTTCTCTATAATTATGTGACTCTTAAATGATTTCAATATAGAATGATATATTTCTCTAAAAAAGGTTTTGATTTCATCTATGTCAGTATCCTATGATGGATTTTAAGTTCATTTGAAGTTGATTTATTATGATACCAAACATCCGTATTGTATTAAAGGTTTTGTGATATGTTTGACTATGTATGTGCTATTTTTATACCATTCATGGTTTATGGTTAAAGTATTGACATTTCATATGCTAGTTTTAATATGAATGTTTATGTTATATTTCAACATTCGTATATGAAGAATGTATTGGAATTATTAAGTGACGGGTGGAGCCCGCTATAGCTCCTCGATGCATTGGTAGGTCTCATGAGACAACAAGACATGGAATTGGCTGAGGACTTTCCCATTTTTATATATGGTTTTGGCTGAGGCCTTAATCATTTTTAGACATCTTTGCCGAGGACTTGACAAAATGTTTCAGAAAGTCCGGCATTATACATTCCCTCATTATGAAAATAATGTTGATGGTTCATGTGGTCATTAGACTAGTATAATACCCATTATTATGTTTTATTATGGAATTATTTACTCAACTTATATTCATGCCATAAAATTATTCATGTTTATTATTGGTAAAGGAATTTGGTTTCAATTATTCACCATGATTAATATTTATGTTATCTTATGATGTATTTCTTACCCTTACTGAGCATTAGAGCTCACCCCTTTCTTATGTTTCATTTTCCCAGGATATGAAGAAGTTAGTTATGAGTGAATTTCATGCATAATCTAGGAGGCTCAGATGTTTATAATGGAATAAATTAGTGTTTTATTTATTTTAAAGTTGTAATGTTGAACTTATGTATAAATCATGTTTCCAAAAATACTAAACAGATCGGTCTTTCGAGACATGATTTCCTTGTGATCATGTCAATGTTATGTAATAATGCACCGAACCTAAGTAACTAGGGTTGGGGCATTATAGTTAGTATCAGAGGAAGATTATTATAAACCTTGGAAACTAGATTTAGATAAACTCTTATTTGAGCACAAAGCCCTAAGATTGAATTTTAGGATTAGAAGAGAAGTATTTCCTAGAATTTTGGTATTTGTAGATTTTGTGAGTTTTCCAAGAAATACATTCTTCTCTGGATACGAGTAGGCATAAGCAGCTCTGGAACAGATGTACCTAGGGGTAAAACCAGAAAACACCACTTTGAGTAGGACTCTAACAGTAACTAGTGCATGACAATGGGCCTTGTTGCACTCTTGGTTATGACACTCTCAATGGATATGATTAGGATAATTCTCATTTTCTTTAAAAATCATTATGAAGGATTTATGAGTATATACCTCCTCAAGGAAAATATTTTTGTTATTATATCCATAAACTGTTCAATATACGTTAGGTATTTTACATCTTTGGAAGTATTCATTTCAATTCACAAAATACCTAGTGTATGCCATTGTATAGAAATGGCACCCAGTTGAAGGAATGTGAACTCCAACAATACGTATGATCCATAGAGTAAGAAGGATCATATATTTCATAGTGTTAATCTAACATATAGAAGGGAAATAGTCTCCCATGTATTCTCAACATATAAATAAATAGTATCATGTGTTAATAAGATAATTAAATAATTTTATGAGACCTATGGCTTTGAAGGGAAGAAAGAGAAGAAAAGTATGAAGGGAGAGAAAGATGGATAAAGGGAAGTGGGAATAGAAGTATTTTCTCATATGTGATAACTGTAGAAAGAATCACCTTGGTAAATTCATGAAGGGAATGGGAGTATGTTATAAGTGTGGAGAAAAAGGACACCAATTACATGATTGAAAGGGTAAGAAAAAAGTTTCAAATGTACAATTCTTCATCTTCAAGGAGTTGGGATACTATGCAGATCAATGTCCAAATCATCATAGTATACCCCAAATGATGCTATTGGATAATAATAGAGTTAGGATACTACCTAAGATGAAGGAGAATGATTATATTTCATGCGTTGTTATTAATGTATCATGTCATTTCAGTATTGTTTTAATGATGTACATGTTATAAGAATTATAGAGTATATAAGGATTGTACTACAGTACTATTTCATTAAGTACATGAGATTGTGTGGAACCAAGAAAAGTGACTCATTTGTAGGTTAAATTTTTGGAAAATATATGGTTGAGAGAAAGATAATCCATAATTTGGTTCTGATACTGTGGTAATTATTTTGGAATAATACATGATTTATTTGGATAACTTATATTGGATATTCTTGACTTCCTTGGAAGTGATTAATAGTTTGTTTATTTCATCATTGCTATAATATTCAATATTTTTTGATATAAGGAATATATCCAGTATTATATAAAGGATAATGGAGCATGAATGTAATCAATAAGGTTTTATGGTAATTCAGGGTGTTTCCAAGTTTTAAAATAATACATGATAATGGTGTTCACATGTTATTACGTGGCAAAAAGGATCTTCATTGTGTTTAAATTTCTTTTGATTTTTGGACTATGAGTTTGGATAGAAGTATTCTAGATAACTGTAAAGGATGGAATGGATTAAGTTTGAAATTTGATATTATTTTTATGGTTATTTTTGGATTTTTATAAAATTTACAATAGGCAGACAATGAGATAAGACGTCGCATCGGAAAAAGCTACGAGAATCGAACCCAAAACCATAGTGCAATTGGGATTTATCGCCTACCACCGGACTGCGTGAGGTCCCAAGATTGTATAATGTAGTTTTTTAAAGGTTCTGATAGGTTAATTATAAATTAATTTTTTTTACCCTATACGAATAGGATAAATAGAATATTTTATTAAGTTCGATTATCATTTAGGGTGAAATATGTGTTTGTGGTAGAGATTTGTTAAAGTATGGAACTCTACTTGTCAAGTATATATTTTTTTCTTCTCTTATTCTATGAAGAAATTAATTCTTAAACTTTAGTTTAGGGATCATAAAACTATAAATGAGTTATCCTAATACCTTATGTTTTTTTGAACCGATAATATTTTAAATCATCCCAGATTGATGGCTTCGAGTCTCTCAATTCTACAATTGTTTGTGACTGATGACCTCAATCACTCCCTATAATTATTTGTGTTTATCCTCAAATTATGTGTCTCTAATTTCCACCAATTTTCTCCAAATCGAGTTCATAATTTTGTGGTGACTTTTTCATTCCCACTTACCACTTATTAAGACAAAATTATATTAACCAGATTTTCGATGTGTGTTTTACCATAAAGGTATTTTATATTTTCAACCTTTTATTTTAGAAGAAAATTTCAAATTTTGATGACACAATTTATTGAATGAGGGAAGAATTTAACTCCCCAAGATCTCATAGTACATTATTTCTTCAAAGTAAATCAACAACTTCCACTACACGCAACACTAAGTTGAAGCGCACCACGACATACCAAACTAGCTATTCAAAAGAGGTTATGAATAATATTAACTGAATTTTGAACTTTATATAATCCTTATAATTTTAGAATCCATATTATGTATTTCTAATACATAATTTAAGAACAAATTCATTTTTTTCGGATAAAAGAAATATTTTTCAAAAAATAAAATTTTACCGCCACTTAATGGTGAACCGTTTTTTTAATCAAATATTTTAAACTTTTATATAATAAATTTGAAAAAACAAACTTATCCTTTCGAATTGGGACATAATAATTTATTTTCAAATTTTTTTTGGTGTTTTTCTAATAACGTCTATATTTGGGTGAATAGTTAAAAATACTATATTTTAACTGAAAACAACATTTTTAATCAAAAATATTTATAGTGCTGAATTATAAATTTTAATTTTTTGGAAGAATAATTGAATTATATTTTTTCCATTTAATCCAATTATGGGCATTTTAAGTAATTTATCTTTGAAATTGGACATAAACAACTGTCAATCTTTTGATAGTTATTATTTCGTAAATACATGATTTTTGGTTTTCACAACGGGAATTAATTTAAAATTAATTAATGCAGCTTCTATGATTTGAAATTGGTAATATAGAATTCATTTTTTAATTCGGAATATCAAAATTATCTTAGGGTGAATTTTTGGTATTTTTCTGAAAACTTTCATTTGTTGATGAATAATGAAAAACACTAAGTTATTGTTCAAAACCGACTTCTTATTTAAATAATTATATATTTTATTTAAATTTATTTTACTTATAAATAGTTACATAATACCAATATAAGTTCAATTTAATTCATTGTAGTCATTTTATAACAATTCTAGATATGTAAAAATTTTATCGAACTGTTTACCGTCTTTTACCAAACTCTTCAGAGCATTTACAAATTTGCATAAAACCTAATTTTACCTCTTTTGTGAATTGAATTTCAGAAATTCGAGACACACGTTCGATATCTGTATGTAATATGTGGTTCAATAAGATGAAAATATTTTTCTGGTGAATAGTAACTTTTGACTTTTATTTACCACGGTTAAAGGTAAATAGGGTAATTAAAGGTAAAAAGAATATTATAATAATACAAAATTACCTTAAAACATGTCTTATCCTTATTAGATGATTCATGGCCGACCATTGGCATCCATGGGTCGATTTTGAGACCCCATGAAGCCACTTATGAATGATAATGAAAATTTATTTTAATTAACTTAAAGTAAAGGCAAAAATGACACAAACAAATATTTTTTAGTAAATCAATTTTTACATGAGGTTATATATTTCATAGTTGTGACTATAAATATTAATTGGAAAGATAAAAATATTTCCTACATAATTGTATTTTATTAATATTTTTTATAAATTAAATAAGTTAATTTATTTATGACACAATGATGATGCATTAATTACCTAATTAATGAAATATTAAAATAATTGATATTATAAATATCCAAATAAATGTAATTTGAGACTTTTTTATGACTTCAAATAATTTTATAGGTTAATATCACATATTAGAGTTGTTATATGAATTTCTATTGAAGTAATAATGCTGTTATGAATTTAGAAAAAACGAAATACCAAATAGTGTCAAAATTGACATAAAAGTGTTTTTAGAACTAATATTTTATTATTAATTGATATTCTATTCCTAAAAATATATGGTTTAGACAAAGGACATATATAATTATAGATGTATTATTAATGAACCCTTTTGGGTTCTCTTGGAAGTATATAGTAATTTTATTAACCATATAATAAAAAATACAAAGGGACATGGTAAATGACAAACTATTTAACTAAGAGTAAAATCTAAACGATAAGGTCAATATAGTGACCCAAACCTATCTAAAACATATTGGTTGAGTGTTTTTCAACCCACACCCACCTTAAAATTTAAATAATTTATTTTGGAGCAATTATAAACCGAAAATTATTTTATTATAAAAAAATATTTCTAGTTTTTCCGAAGGTTCCCATCACCCTTGTTATAAAATGGCACTCCCCATTATCTCTAATTCACACCTTAAAATCCATTTAGATCGGCCAAAACCTTCCCAAATTCCCTTTAAATTGTCCTCCCTTAGTCTTAGAGGAATTAATTTAGTTATAAATCCAATTTACGGATCCCTTTTGATCAAATCAAAAGAAAGAACCCAAAAAAGAGGTAAATATTCAATCACATCTTTCAAGTTCCTTTCTTCTCCCACTTCCTCTTTCATTGTTTTTTCCATTTTAAAATAATAACTCCAGTATCTTCTATATACTGTGATGTTATTATAAGTATGGTACAACCATATTCATTGTTCTATCCATCCTTTGAATGACATGTCACCATACATGCATACGTACTGCTTACCGTGTCCATGTCGTGGTGTAATTGTTATTAAATACATTATTATTTGGATGGGTATAATAATGATTTGTAATTTATGTAAATAAAAAATATAACAAGATAATTATTCTTTATATATGATATAACATCCAATTATATATTATTTTAATATCAAATGAATGATATTTTTTCTCGTGCGTACGTACGGATTACAGTCTCCACGAACACAATGAGATTCATTCCCCATCATATCCATTCAAGACCAATATTCATTTTATGATTACAAATAATGTTTAGAGACTTAAAATAATTCTTTATATGAATAATATACATCCCATCCATAAAAAATATTACTCTCATAACAAATAATATAAAATAAAACGAATCGGTTAACACCTAAAATCACCATAATACTAAGATATTATTAACAAAACTATGTGAACAGATCATATATGATATCATGTCAATGTATATAGTTCATGTATAATTTAATAACAATTATTTGACTATTATACGATAGGTTAATCAACCCTCGACCAAGGAAAAGTACAAGGTAAGGGTTAATTTCACAATCTCTTTATTATCTAAGGTTATTTTTGCATAGTTATCTTCTGGGACCTCTTTATCATCCACATCCATGTTTCTTAAAAATGTATTTCAAATCATTTTTACTATTTAATAGACAATTTGGTAATGTAATCTATACCCTTATTTGACCTTATATGTTTTCAATGGAATCTTTCTGTCATTTTCCAACAAGGTAATTTATGACCTTTTTCAAAAAATTAATGTAAGAAAGTTTTTAACTTATACAGCAGGTGCGGCTATTTTCCACCATTATAACATCATTGAAGAATACATTACAAACTTATAATAATACTTTCAAAATTAGTGTTTTCTCTATAATTATGTGAATCTTAAATTATTTCAAAATAGAAAGATATATTTCTCTAAAAAATGTTTTGATTTCATCTATGTCAACATCCTTTGATAGATTTTAAGTTTATTTGAAGTTGATTTATTATGATACAAAACATCCATATTGTATTAATGGGTTTTTGAAACGTTTTTTGGTCGATGTGATTTTTTTATACCATTCATGTTTTATGGTTAACATATTGACATTTCATATCCTAGTTTTAATACGAATGTTTATGTGATATTTCAACCTTTTCATACGAGGAATGTATTGGACTTAGTAAGTGACTGGTGGAGCCTACTATAGCTCCTCGATGCATCGGTATGTCTCATGAGACAACTAGAGATGTAATTGGATGTGGCCTTTCCCATTTTGATATATGGTTTCGGCTGAGGCCTTAATCATTTTTAGACATCTTTCCAGAGGCCTTGACAAAAATTGTCAGAATTTCCGAAATTATACATTCCCTAATTATGAAAATAATATTGATGGTTCATGTGGTCATTATACTACAAGAATACCCATGATTATGTTTTATTATGGCATTATTTAATCATCTCATATTATTTCCATAGAAGTATTCATGTTTATTATTAGTAAAGTCTTGTGGTTTCAATTATTCACCATAATTAATATTTAAGTTATATTCCACTGTATTTCTTACCCTTACCGAGCATTTGAGCTCACCCCTTTCATATATTTCATTTTCCTAGGATATGAAGAAGTTAGTTGTGAGTGACTTTCCAGAATAATCTAGGAGGCATGGATGTTTCTAATGGAATAAATTCATTTTTTATTTATTTTCAAGTTGTAAAATTCATCTTATATGTGAATCTTGTTTAAAATAATACAAAATTGATCGGTCTTTTGAGACATTATTTCCTTGTGATCATGCCAGTGTTATGTAATAATGCATTGACTTTGGGTAACTAGGGTCAGGGAATTACAGAGGACCCACACCCCAGTACTCCAGGGTTATTCCACTCTAATTGTCATCATAGATGACCTACAACCTGTTACAGCTAGGGGATTTCACTCTTGTTTATTGAAGACCCTCTCCCTATTGTGTATGGGGGATTCCACTCATATGTAGCTGGAAGAGGAACACATCCCTTGTCTAAAGCGGTATTCTACTCTCTGAGTAGTCGTAGAGGAACCACACCCATGCTGATGGGGGATTTTAATATAGGTCATTGAGGATCCACACCCAACTTGTTATGGGGATTCCACTTCGAAGGTATCAGGGAACTACCCTAGAAATCCATACTAGATGGTACCTTTAGAAAATAACTGATGTAACAGCACCTGATCACTACCATCATTGGACATCGCCTAAATAGGCGTCACTTATAAAACATCTTGCATCATATCTTGGAATCCACTATGGATGGAACCATGAAATTATAAACTGAAAAAAACTCAGGACATGCTACCCACACGCCAAAATCTGAGTCCAAAAGAAGGATATATGAGAGGTAAAAGATTCATAGTGGTACATGACACCTACGGGGACCACATGACATGTGTTCCCACCTCAATGCCTGGATAGGTACCTAGCCATACTTAGGTATGAAACTTTGATCAAGTACCCCCTTGGTGTGCTAGTGCACTCCCAGATTACATGACACCTCTAGCCAAAAGGTTTATTAGCATATGATAATCCTTGTTGATCTGAAGGAAAAACATAATTATTCCCACATGCCTCTTCAAAAGGATTTGGATAACCAAATGGATCACACCGTCATGATCCTTATAGAAAAACACACAATTCAACTATTCATTCGCCCGAATCAGACTCTAAAATTAGAAACTACATTTCACAACATCATACACAAACAATTCTTAATGGGTCCCATGCCTCGATCCGAGAACACATCATATGAATTTCACCATTACGATCCTTATGAAAACACTTATGGGATAACATATTCATTTATCCAAAACGAACATCGGATGAAATTAATTTATTTCACTACATATGCCCAAACTGAGCCTCATGGGTCTCGTACCTTGATTCTGGTTTAAGCTCTAGAAATAATTCATGAAACATCTACCCCTACGTGAGGTTCACAATTCCTATTATAGTGTTTCAATTAGACGTTTCATGTGGAAATTATGGCAGGTCAATGTTTTGATAATAATAATTTATTATTATTATTTTGGAGTCTCTTGATATTAGTACACAAACACAATAAAGACATCCCACATTGGCCTTGAAATGACCATCTCGAAAACTGGTTCATGCTGCCAAAAGGGCTTGTCTATTGGATGCTCCATGGAGGAGTTATTGTGGGAAAAAGATTTAATAATTTCAGAAAATCTCTTCAAACAAAACTCTTTGTGGTCCCAATGTGCATTTCCCAAAAAAAATCTGAGACATTATTAAAATATGCGTACTAAAAATAGGTCCACACTGCCACTGATGCTGCAAAAATTGGACTCCCCAAGAGGGAGTTATAGGAGTTTAACAAAATAATAATAATAATAATAATAATAATAATTTTATTTTATTTTTATTTTATTTTTATTTTTATTTTTCTTTATTTATAAATTTATTTTTTCTATACCCTGTTAGGGTTTCATATGAGTTGTCTCCGTCACCTCTTACCATCGTCCCGACTGCCTAGGCTTTTCCACCGCCCAATTCCCTACCGTTTTTCAGCCTGCTGCCTTGCCTAGAGCTACCACCAGTTGGCCTACCACCTCATCGAGAGCCTTCATGGGCTATCTCACGGGATCGTCACCACTGACCACCTCATCGGAAAACCTTTTGTGGAATTCCATAGTCCCTTTGGTGAACAAAGTATTTCTCTGAGACCAGATTTGGGATCCTCGAGACCCAGTACACACATTAGTGGTCTCCGCTCAACTAATCATGGCTGTGTTGATGTGACAAAAAATTTTTGGTTGTTCTGATCACTGTTTCACCTCCTCTATCACCCAAACATGACTACGATCAATGATTAAGACTCCTCATGTCGAGAGGTATGGAGATATATGATTCACTTCAAGATCAGATGTCGTTTGGGCATGAATGAAAGTTATCATCGAAGAACGATGAAGAATTCAAAGAATAGGTTTCAAAAAATAAAATTTAATGACAACTGTTATTAGTTTGGCCATCAAAAAATGATTCCAAAGTATAAAATCCAATAACAAAAATTAATTTCCACAATGAAATTTCAATCGGGGAGCTATAAAGTCAAAAATAGTAATCCTACCACAATTTTAGGTTAGTCGTTGTGTTCATTGTGATCTGATCTACTAGCTCAATCATTTTCTTCATGATCTGATGGACTTCAGGCATCAAATCTCCATCCGAAGAAGATGGGATGATCTCCTCTATTTTAAAGACCCGGAAATTTCAAGGAAATTTTTTTCTTAATTTTCATTGGAATTTTATAAGAACGCAGTTTTTGACGGCGCCTGATTCCGAGACTTGGTGTGCCTGGAATATATATCCGAAGTTTAGCTCGGGTACGTTCAGTGAACGAACGAGCGGGAATTTCTACCTTTTGAATCGGTGCCCGGAATCTAATTCCGAGGGCACCGATGGAACCGTAGCGCCGATAATTTCTTAGGAACTCCTGTTTCGGAGTTGCATTTACACGAGGGGAGTTATTAATTTTTGTGGTAGTTGAAAATAAAAATTAACAATTTTTATTTTTCCCACTTGGTAGTTTTATCCTAAGAAAGGATGTTGGGGGTGGTACCCACTTGTGATAACCATCCTTGAGAGGATAAAGTAGGGTGGGACCCACATGAGCCCAACCCCTCACTTTCCTAACCCCTCTAAACCCCCCCATTTAAGTTTTGCTAACTTATGTCCTCATTAATTTTATAACATCTTATGTTATAACTTAAGTGAGTTAAATGTGGGTTTTGAATTTTCAAACTCTTGAAATTCAAAAAAAACCTATGTTGGGTTAATAAAATAAGTGGGAGGCTTATTTTATTTTGTTGTTAGAGTTTTGTCATGGATAGCTTTTGGGAGGAACAGCTTCTTCTTCAACGAAGAACGTGTAGAACACCTCGGTCTCCAACGAAGAACACCGTCCTTAGCAAAGAACATCTCCGCCGAAGAATGCGGAGAACTTCTTCCACAGCGTTCTTCTTCCGCGACGGTTTTCCGCGATGAAATCTCCGTCAGCATCATGGAATCCTCACTTCGCGATGTCGACGTTCTTTTCTGCGACGCTCGACCTCCGCGACGCTCGACTTCCGCGGCTCGTTGATGTGCACCGTTCTTGAAACCGAAGTAGGGGTTCGACTTTTTTTTAAGTTCGTGATTCTTTCCTTCGAATATGAAAGATAAATCTGATGGCCATGTTCCAATTTTTATTTAAATTAAAAATTGTGAAGGTTAAACGTTTTACATTTCGGCTAACTGCTATCGATATAACGGGAGAGAATCGGTCCGCACAAACAAGGCTGATACCCCTCCCCCTTTGATATTCTTCGGTTTTGATTAGCGAAGACGGTAATGCATCGTTGCACCGCGCTTGAGCGAAAGAAGACGTGAATGATGCGGGCCACGATGAAGAAACGCGGCGCCGTCGTGCCGCGCCGATGATTTCAAACAAGGCCACGGCCGGTGTCGGACTGCGGCGGAAGGACGCAGCGTCGTCAAGACGCGCCAAACGAATTTGCAGCCATTCTGGAAGTAGCAGCCGGAAAAAAAACCACCCACTAGAGAATTCGAAGAAGGCGGCCGGAACTCCGGCCGCCAGCGCTGGAAGGCGCGGGACCGCGGAGTCCCACGGCGAGAAACCGGCCGGACCTACACTGGCCGGCCATTACAGGGGAAAAGCCGGGGGTTACACCCCCCCAGGTTGCACAGGGCGCGACCCCTTAATGGGGGTCGCCGTTTGAATTAAAGGAGGGGCGAAGCCCCTCCCTTGGGCGCGCTCGCGCAGCGCGCTGGCCGTGCTGGCCGCACCGCCACGCCGCCAGCCGGGGCGAGCTTCCGGGTCGGGCCAGGTCGTCGCCCGGGCCGGGTCGACCCGGTTCGGCCGCCCCTAGGGGTACTGGGTCGGGCCGGGCCGGGCCCAGACCCCCTATTTTCGGACTGAGTTGGTTCAAACACCCATATCTTGGGCTACGGACCTCCGATCGACGCACCGTCAGTTGCGTAGAAATCCTTAGAACGAGACTGTCGTTTTGGTTTATCACACTCAAGGTTTTGGATTACTTTGGGTTCGTCCGGGTTGGTTCGGATACGAAACCAACTGGGCCCTCGGAGCGGAAACGCTCGTAACTTGAGCTCCGGACATCCGATTGATGTGTTGTCGACAATGTTGGATTTCTCTTAATGAGACAGATCTTTTTGAATACTCCGCTAGAGGTTTGGATGCTGTTGGAGTGCGGTCGGGTTGGTTCGCTTACGAAACCAACCGGGCCCCTAAAACGAAAAAGCCAATAACTCACAGACCGGGCGTCCATTTGACGTGCCATCTGTCTCGTTGTTTTCCTCTTTATGAGACGGAACTTTTGGCATACTTAGCCTGAGTTTTGGTTGATATTGGATTGTGGATGGGTTGGATTGTACACGAAACCAACCGGGCCCCGGGGACGAAAAGACTAGTAACTCACAGACCGGGAATCCGATTGACGCGCTGACTATTGCTTTGAGACCCCTATGATGAGGCAGTCCTATGAGATACTTATTAATGGGACTTAGTTATACTTGGAGTATCGACCTATAGCTTGTGGAGCGGACCCTACCGGAGACGAGTGTACGGAGTACGGAGACCGTGTAGACGGATGAGACCTAACGACTGCCTGACCGACTCGACTTGGAGTGAGCCGACTAGCCCAGTGGATGGAGCGCCCGGTATTTGGCGACATACCCATGGCGGACAGAGCTCCCGGTAGTTGGCCGCAGACCCGCGGTACTCGATAGGAGGAGTACCTCTGTAGGCTATTAGGGGGAGCGCCCGGTATTTGGCGATAGACCCTCAGTGGACGGAGTGCCCGGTAGTTGGCCGCAGACCCATGGTACTTGACAGGAGGAGTACATCAGCAGTCTTATGTTAGTGAGCAGTACCTCAGAGTCGTGACAAGACCACTGTACACTCTAGAGACGGGGCTCTTCAGCAGTTATGTTTTTGATAAGGAAAATCCTGGTTTGAGCTGAGAATTTTGATCTTTGTGTTACCTCATGATTGAGATGGGTTACTTTATAACTTAGGAATATGTATGGGAATATACCTAAGTAGAGGTTATCTGTTGAGATCTTCTTTGTGGTTATCCTTATTGGTTTTAGTGAGACCACGAGGGTCTCGAGGTCCCTACTAAGTATCGTTATACTCACCCCTACACGGGATATGCCCGCACCTCATTGTGTTGGTTGTAGACGAAGGGAAGTGCTGACGGAGGCCGAGTGTTCGAGGACTGGACGGTACCCAGAGGTGGACTACACAACGAGTCCGTATCCGGAGGTGGACTTCACGGCGAGACGACACACGGAGGAGGTTGACGGGCGAGAGCATTGAGGAGGCTATCTGTACCTACCCTTCAGGTAGGATCCGTGGTGGACGATCCAGGAGCTGCGCTATCTGTACCTACCCTTCAGGTAGGATCTGAGGAGGACGTCCCAGGAGCTACTTCCTTCTTCCAGCTGTTTGTCTTTTTCTGTTGTACTTTCGTTCAGTTGTAGCTGCACTTTCAGTTGGGATTGTATTCTAACCCATTTACTTTTCCGCACTTTCTTTTGTACTTAGTGTTTTGCTTCTGCTTGTACTCTGTAGTGTTTTGTTTACTTTTATAAAGGCAATGCATTCCCAGTTATCGGGATTTATGCCTTTGGTGCTAGTCGCCAGCCCCTGGCCTATGGAAGTCGGGCTTGGGGTAGTCACGGCTCGGGCCCCGAGGATAGGTCGTGAAAAATTGGTATAAAATGAGTCGGTTCTACCACAGAACATATAACTCTGATATTTTCTTTCTGTGAAGCAATAATGTTAAGGGTAACGAGTGTGGTCTTCAGTTCAGGGAGTCCAGTGTTGGTGCGGGCGGCCGACGTATCCATACACCAGGACCCTGACAACTGAATTACTACTTTGTGCATGAAAACACTGATTGCATGTGTGTTTCCAGATGTTTTATTTAAATATCAGCTCAAACTAGGTCAGCTCACCAGGTATAAGACTTTTGATCGTTTCATGTTTGTTTCTTTCAGGATGCCTCTCCGCGGACGACCAGTTAGAGCCCCGAGAGTTGTTTGTACTGACAGCCTGTCGAGCGACGTGGCCTCAGTACAGGGCCCTATTCCAGTTGAGGCACCAGGGGAGGCACTAGCGGTACTACTACCCGTTGGGCCACCGATGCCACCATCCCCATCAGTAGAGGGTGCTCGTCGCTTGAGCGCACTGCACGAGTTCCAGTACCAGAGGCCACCCAGGTTCCGGGGAGAGACAGACCCGCAGGCGGCTGAGGATTGGCTGGAGGCTGTGGTGAGAGTCTTCAGGCTAGTGGGGACGCCGGCAGACATAATGGTGATCCTTGCTGCCAGACTTCTTCAGGAAGCAGCAGGCAGATGGTGGAGCCTGATGCTCCAGATACATGACGAGGCGACACTTCTTTGGGCTGACTTCGAGATCCTGTTCCGGGCAGTGTTTGTACCATCCACCTTTCGAGCGGTGCGTATACAGGAGCTACTTCAGCTGCGGCAGGGCAGCATGATAGTGGCATAGTATTCAGCAAGGTTCACAGACCTCTAGTGCTACTCCACATATATGGTACGAGACCCGTTCTTCAGGGCCCGAACCTTCAAACAAGGGCTCAGGCGAGAGATTAGAGCTTCTGTTGTTTCTCACGGAATTCCAATGCAGACAGGGGTGTTGGAGAGAGACCTCTTAGTGGAGAGTTTCCTTACTGAGTAGTCTCCAGCAGAAGAACCCACCACTAGCCGGCTTGTGGCAGAGTCTTCTGCAGCAGGCAGTAGACAGATGACGCAGAGGTCCAAGAGGACAAGACCTACCAGTGGCCGACTACACGACTCAGGTTCAGTTGTTTGGGGAAACCGGGGTGGAGTCAGGGACAGACTTGTAGAGAGTGGACAGTGTTACTCCTGCGGTGGAATTTGTCACATGGCACATGATTGTCCGACCCGCCATGCAGATGACCAGCAGTTAAATGAAGAACCTCCCAGCTAGAGGCAGAGGTTCGATCAGGGCAGACCGCAGGGGACAGGAGGACATGGGAGAGCTCAGCTTCAGGCAGTTGAGGCCTATGGTCATGGAGCTCCGGAAGCAGATGGACAAGAGCGGGACTAGCTACAGATAGTGCATCTCCTGTATCGTCCACCATGGATCCTACCTGAAGGGTAGGTACAGATAGCCTCCTCAATGATCTCGCCCGTCAACCTCCTTCGTGTGTCGTCTCACCGTGAAGTCCACCTCTGGATACTGAGTGGTTCCGGTTAAAACTGTTGACTTGACCCTCACTTTCAAGATTTCTACTAGGGGAGACCTAGTGACCTCACACTGATTCCGACAGTGTGACTCGACCCTTGGAGGCGAGAGTGATAGTTGGATCTCTTGTTAGTTACGTCGAGGCCTTACGACGTCATCCATGGAATGAATGCATCATTCATGTCAGGATTTACTGTATTAGGAAATGAATGTGGTTCATCCAGGGGATGAGACCAGATTTCTCTTATCAGAAAAGAAGAAATCATAGCAGCTCTTGTGAGACTAGAAAAGGTCCAGGTATCCAAGAGAGGATGAGGACAGTATAGGGCCGACAGAAGCCTTATGCTGACAGGACTTGGAGGCCTCTAAACTTCGAGGATGATGATCACGTCCTTATACGGGTCACCCCTCGACGAGGTTTACAGAGATGTGGCCAAGGTGGCAAGTTATCACCGAGGTCCAACGGACCTTTCTAGTTCCTCAGCTGGGTAGGCAGGGTGGTTAACCGCTTGACCCATCCACCGCAGTTTCACCAGGTGCACGACGACTTCCACGTATCTCAACTGAGTAGATACGTGCTCCACCCTTCATATATCATCGACCATGAGGAGCTGGACGATGGAGATGGGGTGTCTTTCATAGAGGTTCCAGTGGGGATCGAGGATCGACAGGAGTGGATCCTACGAGGACGATTGATTCCTCGGGTTCACTTTCTCTGGCAGTACGGGAACCTCCAGGTGAGCACATGGGAGCGGAAGGCTCAGGTGCGTGCTCAATAACGCTTTTGTAACCCTAGTTTGTGTTGAAGCTTTACGGGGACGTAAAGCCCTGAGGTTGGAGTAATGTAAAGTCCTGGAAATTTCAAGGAAATTTTTTTCTTAATTTTATTTGGAATTTTACAAGAACGCAGTTTTTGACGGCGCCTGATTCTGAGGCCCGGTGTGCACGGAATTTCTATCTGAAGTTTAGCTCGGGTACGTTCAGTGAACGAACGAGCGGGAATTTCTAACTTTTGAACCGGTGCCCGGAATCGAATTCCAAGGGCACCGATGGAACCGCAGTGCCGGTAATTACTTATGAACTCATGTTTCGGAGTTTCATTTACACGACGGGAGTTACTAATTTTTTTGGTAGTTGAAAATAAAAATTAACAATTTTTATTTTTCCTACTTGGTAGTTTTATCCTAAGTAAGGATGTTGGGGGTGGGACCCACTTTTGATAACAAACCTTGGGAGGATAAAGTAGGGTGGGACCCACACTAGACCAACCCCTCACTTTCCTAACCCCTCTAAACCCCCCATTTATGTTTTTCTAACTTATGTCCTCATTAATTTTATAACATCTTATGTTATAACTTAAGTGATTTAAATGTGGGTTTTGAATTTTCAAACTCTTGAAATTCAAAAAAAAACTATGTTGGGTTAATAAAATAAGTGGGAGGCTTATTTTATTTTGTTGTTAGAGTTTTTTGGTGGAGTGCTTTTGGGAAGAACACCTTCTTCTTCGAAGAAGAAAGTGTAGAACACCTCAGACTCCGATGAAGATCACTGTCCTAAGCGAAGAACATCTCCGCCGAAGAATGCACAGAACTTCTTCCATGACGTTCTTCTTCCACGACGGTTTTCCATGACAAAATCTCCATAAACGTCTTCGAATCATCGCTTCGCGTCGTCGACGTTATTTTCCGCGACGCCCGACCTCCGCGACACTCATCTTCCGCGGCTCGTTGACATGCACCGTTCTTGAAACCAAGGTAGGGGTTCGACTTTTTTTTATGTTGGTGATTCTTTCCTTCGAATATGAAAGATAAATCTGAAGGCCATGTTCCAATTTTTATTTAAATTAAAAATTGTGAAGGTTAAACGTTTTACGTTTCGGCTGACTCCTATCGATATAATGTGAGGGAATCGATCTGTATAAACACGGCCGATACCCCTCCCCCCTTTGCTATTCTTCGGTTTTGATTAGCGAAGACGGTAATGCATCGTTGCACCGCCCTTGAGTGAATGGAGATGTGAACGATGTGGGACACGATGAACAAACGCGGCCCCGTCGCGCCGCGCCGAGAGTTGGGAACAAGGCCCCGGCCGGAGTCGGACCGCGGCGGGAGGATGCGGCGTCGTCACGATGCGCCGAACGAATTTGCAGCCATTCTGGAAGTAGCGGCCGTGAAAAAAAACACCCACCGGAGAATTTGAAGAAGGCGGCCGGAACTCCGGCCGCCCGCACCAGAAGGCGCGTGACCGCGGACTCCCGCGGCGAGAAACTGGTCGGCCCTGCACTGGCCGGCCGTTACATGGGAAAAGCTGGGGGGTTACACCCCCCCGGGTTGCACATGGCGTGACCCCTTAATGGGGGCCGCCGTTTGAATTAAAGGAGGGTAGAAGCCCCTCCCTTGGGCGTGCTCGCGCAGCACGCTGGCCGCACTTCTGCGCCGCCGGCCGGGCCGGGCTTCCGGGCCAGGCCGGGTCGCTGCCCGGGCCGGGTTGACCCGGTTCGGCCGACCCAGGGGTACTGGGTCGGGCCGGGCCGGGCCCAGACCCCCTATTTTCGCACTGAGTTGCTTCAAACGCCCATATCCTGGGCTACAGACCTCCGATTGACACACCGTTAGTTGGGTTGAAATCCTTGAAATGAGTCGGTCATTTCGGTATATCGCACTAAAGGTTTCGGATAACATTGGGTTCAGCCGGGTTGGTTCGGATACAAAACCAACCGGGCCCTCGGAGCGGAAACGCTCGTAACTTGGCTCTGGACGTCCGATTGATGTTTCGTCGACTTTGTTGGATTTCTCTTAATGAGATGGATCATTTGGCTTACTCCACTCGAGTTTTGGATGTCATCAGAGTGTGGTAGGGTTGGTTCGCTCACGAAACAAACCGGGCCCCTGGAACGAAAAAGCCAATAACTCACAGACCGGGCGTCCAATTGACGTGCCGTCTGTCTCGTTGTTTTCCTCTTGATGAGAAGGAAATTTTGGAATACTTAGCCCTAGTTTTGGTTGCTGTAGGATAGTGGACGGGTTGGATTGTACACGAAACCAACCGGTCCCCGGGGACGAAATGGCTAGTAACTCACAGACCGGGCGTCCGATTGACACGCCGACTATTGTGTTGAGACCACTATGATGAGGCGGTCCTTTGAGATACTTCTTCATGAGACTTAGTGATACATGGAGTATCGACCTATATCTCATGGAGCGGACCCTCCCGGAGATGAGCGTACGGAGTACGGAGACTATGTAGACGGATGAGAATTGAAGACTGCTTGACTGACTCGACTTGGAGTGAGTTGACTAGCCCAGTGGACAGAGGGCCCGGTATTTGGCGACTGACCCACGGCGGACGGAGCGCCCGGTAGTTGGCCGCAGACCCGTGGTACTCGACAGGAGGAGTACCTCTGTAGGCTATTAGGGGGAGCACCCGGTATTTGGCGACAGACCCTCAGCGGATGGAGTGCCCGGTAGTTGGCCGCAGACCCGCGGTACTTGACAGGAGGAGTACATCAGCAGTCTTAGGTTAGTGAGCAGTACCTCGGAGTCGTGACCGGACCACTGTACACTCTAGAGACGGGGCTCTTCAGCAGTTATGTTTTCGATATTTAAAATCCTGGTTTGAGCTGATACTTTTTATCTTTGTGTTACCTCATGATTGAGATGGGTTACATGATAACTTAGGTATATGTATGGGCATATACCTAAGTAGAGGTTATCTATTGAGATCTTCTTTGTGGTTATCCTTGTTGGTTTTAGTGAGACCATGAGGGTCTCGGGGTCCCTACTGAGTTTCGTTATACTCACCCCTGCACGGGCTATGCCCGCACCTCATTGTGTTGGTTGCAGACGACGGGCAGTGCTGACGGAGACCGAGTGTTCGAGGACTAGACGGTACCGAGAGGTGGACTACATGACGAGTCAGTATCTGGAGGTGGACTTCACGGCGAGACGACACACGGAGGAGTTTGACGTGCGAGAGCATTGAGGAGGCTATCTGTACCTACCCATCAGGTAGGATCCGTGGTGGACGATCCAGGAGCTGCGCTATCTGTACCTACCCTTCAGGTAGGATCCGAGAAGGACGACCCAGGAGCAGCTTCCTTCTTCCAGTTGTTTGACTTTTTCTGTTGTACTTTCGTTCAGTTGTAGCTGCACTTTCAGTTGGGTTTGTATTCTGGCCCATTTACTTTTCAACACATTTTTTTGTTCTTAGTGTTTTCCTTCCTCTTGTACTATGTGGTGTTTTGTTTACTTTTATAAAGGCAATGCCTTCCCAGTTATCTGGATTTACGCCTTTGATGCTAGTCGCCAGCCCCTGGCCTATGGAAGGAGGGCTTGGGGTAGTCACGGATTGGGCCCCGAGGACGGGTCGTGACATCTATATACAAGTGAAATGAGACAACCCTAGCTTATTTCTTGAAACACTTATTTATAATAAACTGTTTGCGGTTACTGAATCAGAAACTCCCACAACCTCCCACTTGAGGTGTCCCCTAGGGTTAACACCATGCACCGAAATTAATAGTGCTCTAGGATTTCCAATCTGAATCCACGTTCAGAAGTTTCAGGAGTATAATCCAAAAAATTTATTTTTATTTAATTATTTTATTTATGGTTACATCCTCGATAGATTTTTCCACAAAAGTTTTTCTCCCACAAAAGTTATACACCACCATCGGTAAACGACATGCTCCAAACTCAACCGTGTTCTCAATTTTTCCAATCCAAGAAATAATTTGAGATATATCTATTTTAAATCACGATATTATTATAAAAATACTTAATATTATTATAAAATTTACTCCGAACACACCGAGACCTAGATTCACATTCCATCTCAGCACCTAGCTCTAAAAATACATGTAGAAATATTCCAAAGACATACAGGGAAAAAATAATTTCTCAAATATAAGGACCCAGCTTTAAAACATTACATAATCTTGAATTAAATAAATATTCCACAGTGAATATCTGTTCAGGTTTAGAGTTTTAGATAATTAGTCCATAATTATTACATTACATCCCAAGAAAATAAAAAGGTAGACACTTCTACTAAGTTTCCATTTTTTCTTAAAATAAAAATTCTTCAAAAAAAAGTTTCATTTCTAGTTCCATGTTTTAGAGAGCATAAACTTTCATTAATCTCATCCTTGACCCTATTCATATTTACATCTCTTGAAAAACATTTCAAAACATGGGATGAGCATAAAAATATTAGTAAGGTTTAAAAAATAATGAAAGGAATCCTAAACCCATCAACAAATACAAATCAATGAAACAATACTTTTCAATCCTAACAAACCTCATTATATCATAAGGTTTATGAATAATACATATAAATCATAAATCATAAATGGTATCTTGTGGAATACATAAAAAACATAAATTATAGTTTTCACAGCTACATAGGGAGTTACATTGGAATACCCATCACAGTATATTAACTAAATCTTTTAGGAGAAACATTAACATTTACCTCCGTCACATTACCCAATGCATTGGAGATCTATCCCGGGCTCACCCATCATAGGTTCATCCTAGAACCACCCTTATACATAAAAAATTCCCAATAATACATATTCATAAAACATAAAACATGAATAAAAGATTGATAGCATTTCCACATTTCTATGAAAACATATCAGTTCAAGATATGGACATATTAAACACTTTATCAAGCCATTCTGAAAACCATTTAAAACATTTAATAAATAGATTTTTTAATCCAAGTTTGCCAAACCACATTGAAGCTTTTAAAGTAAATAACATTTTAAAAAACTAATTTCCATATATAAATAAATCCTTAACACTAATTTGAAAACATGGACATTAATAAGAAATATTTAGAAGATTAAATCACTAAAATATTTAAAATGATATTTTATTTAGAGAGTTCTTAACCAAATGAGAGATGATTCAATACAAATAATTGAGGAATAACATTAATAAAAGATTATAATATAATGAGAATAAATATATTCATGATATAATATGTCAAAGATTAGTATATACACCATATAAAAGTGAATTGGTGTATAACAACAAATAAGTACCAATGGAATGTAAATTGAGACAATGTCCCTAGAAAATATCATATCCTTACATTAAGGAAAAATAATTAACATAATTATGTGTCAAAAATATGAATACACTCAATATTATTGGGTATTAAGTGCAAAAAAATCATAGTACATTCATACATATCTATAGCATGACATAATCAAGAAGTATATGTTCATCCACAAGAATTTAAATTCGGTTAAAAAGTTCTCTTACATAAATTTGACAGCCTAACGACATCACATAAAAATTCATAAAATGAGTTGATGAGAGAGAAAAGGGTATCTCATTACTTGGACATTAAATTAATAGAAATAATGATATATACGAACTTATCCTAACACAATAAGATGTAAATTAAAATACATAACAAAAAAGAACTCTTTAAAAAAGACGAAGGTGAAAGGTTCCCTTAACAATTTGGTAACTTAGGAAACATACAACCCATAAAAGAAGGATAATAAAATTAATATGTAAATACCAACAAATTGAATTTTATTATATAGTGAATAAAATCCTGGGTAGTAAATACACAATAGAAATGAAAATTGTGGTAAATATATCATGAATAACATGGGGAAAAAAGTGAGATGAAAACCCCTTACCACGTTGTAATCAATTGATTCAAATGACAAAAAGTTAATAACTGCCAAATTAATCACATAATAAAATGAATATGAAGAGAATCATGATAATAAATTACATATATCAAAGAAAAATACACTACATGTAATAAATAAGTGTCGAACAATGGAAATATCATGGAATTAAAAGTGAGATAATAACCCCTTACCTCGTGTCTGACATGACCCGTTTGTTCTTTAATATCATGAATAATAGACAAAAGATAATTTATACTTTCTGAAAAAAAGAATTAAAGTTTATTATTCCTTTTATATAACTTATTACCATGTTATAAACATTATGCAATCATTTAAGTTAATAATTATCGTTTGGTTGATATTTGGTACTAGAGTCAAAAGTGAACTTCTTATAATTTCAAGTAGATCATGTGGTCAAAAATAAATTATCTCTAGAATGATATTAAATATTTAGATATCATATATATTATATATATCTAGTATATATATATTTGTGTATTTATAAAAATACATAACATTTTTAGATAAGAAATGAAATGCACCGTTCATGGGGACGGTAAGTCGCACGTAGGCATGAACGCTACATTCATTTATATTTCTTATATATTAGAATAAAAATATAATTATACATAGGTATATTATATTACAGTATAATATAATATATAATTTCATTAAATCCATTCTTTATATGTTCCACGTAGGGCATGAACGATTAATATCACTTTGAGGGGGCGATAGTCCGCACCTCCTCAAAAGAAATTATCGTATTTACTCTCTATGGAAACCATAAAGGTATTATATAAATGAAAATTAAAGAAGTATAAAAACAATATAAATATAAAATTAATCACATATAAATACACTTCCATCTTAATGTCCACCATAAGATGTGGTAGGAGAATATTGAACAGTCATCACTTCATGAGACGTTAGTTTGTCATCCACAGAAACAGTATGTTCTTTACCCATTAAGTAGAGGTGTTTGTAAGTATTGTTCGAATAAATCTCATAACAAAAATTTAGTATATTTAGGATACTGTTTTTCTTTTAAAAGAAGGAAATAAAAATAATTTAGGGGTTTGGAAAAGTAAAATAAACAAAAGAACTTAAGAGAAGACATTACCCTTAAATCAGGTATCTCGCATTGGTTTGAACCAAAAGGTTTAATTGAATTTCCTTCTACCTAGGAGAAGGATAATAAGAAGAGGAGATAGATGTAGGGATATTAATTTAGAAGGGATTGAAAGATCTAAGGGTCTTGATAAGTATTATTAATGGTTTAAAAGTGGCAGATTTTTATAAGGTGGAGGGGCTATTTAGGAATTCTTGAAAAATATTATTTTATTATATAATGATTTCCGGTTTATAAAGGTCCAAATCTTTTTAAATTCGAAGAAAAGATGAATAATGTTAGAAATAAAATCATACAATAAAAATGTTATAGTTTTGGTATATTTTTTAGTCTATATAATCTTATTTATTGAAATCATTCATTTTTGAGGTAAACACTACATCATTATTGTGTCTTAAATATTCTTATTTATTTGATGTATAAAAATTAAAAATAATTACCATGATTTGTTAAATAAATTAATATTTGAAATGTATATTTATAGTTGAAAATATTACTTATATAACCCAATGTAAAAATTGATTTACTAAAAGATAGATGTTTATGTCATTTTTGTCTTTACATTTTACTAATTAATCTAAACTGTCATTGTCACTCTCATGTGGCTCCATGGGTTCCCAAAATTGGCCCAAGGATGACCATGGAAAGAAATGTGTTAATTAATATGATTGAGACACATTTTAGGGTTATTTTATATTATTATAATAATATTGTTTACCCTTATTTACTATATTTACCATTTAACCCTGGTAAATTATATGTTTATTGATGTAAATATTAATATTGTCTAAAAATAAAAGTTACATATTTACAGAAATTGGACCTCCTGATTCCAAATATGGAATCCATTTTTATAAATTCTAAACATATAAGTGAAAAAAATTCGTTTAAAATTAATTCCCGCTATCAAAACAAAAAGCGTGTTTTTAATAAATAATAACCATCACAAGATTAACCCTTATTTATGTCCCATTTCAAAGTGAAATTACTTCCAATGACCAAAAAATTATTAAATGGTAAAAATAATAATATAATTACCCTTTAAAAATAATTAAAAATTGTATCATAACCATATAAATATAATATATTAAAAACAAGTTTTGAATTAAAATATCGTATTTTCACTATTCATTAAAAAATGAATTTTATCAGAAAAATACCAAAAATTTACCCAAAGTAAATTTTGATTTCCTGATAATAATGAAGAATGTTTTTTGTCAAATAGAACATATAATAGTGAAACAAAATTTACTTAATGAGGGTTCACCATCAAAAGGTGGTAAATCAGCCTTTTAATGATTATTAGAGTATTCATGCTTAAAATTTGTTTATTTCTTATTTTATGCCTCTATTGTTTATTGAATATATGTAAAAAATTAAGAAACATATTTAATAATAATATGGTAACTTTTTTTCATTCTCGCCAATACAATTGATATGCTTTAACTACAATTTAAAATAATAATATTATATTAATATTTTTCAGTATAACTCAACGTTGTGTGCAACGTAAGTTTTCAATGAAACCTATTCTATATCAAGTATTTCATCTAACATAGCCTCTAAATTAAGATAAAATTAATATTTAATTCAAAAAAATTAATAAATATAAAAATTTAATATTCATTCTTTACCTGGGATGTTACATCCTTCCCCCCTTTTGGGAATTGCATCCTCACAATTTTAAAATTGGTTTTGGAAAAATCATTAAAAGTTACACTTTGGAAAAAGAGTCAATAAATGTATCACTTTAATAGAAATAAATTGAAATATACATGTCACCCGAGATTTCCCATACTAGGATTCCACGCAAGAAAACATGGATATGGAAGAGAAAAAAACCATTAAGGTTTGATGGAGAGTGGTAGAAAACATGATTAGAAGAAAGTTAAACACAAGAAAATAACAATCTTATGATGGGTTAAATGGTCATGAATTCCCCAGTAGGGAAAGTTAACTACAATTTTCTGGGTTTAAGTTTCTTTTCATACTGTTGAGAAATTTATTTCTGATCTTAACTAAAAACATAAGGAAACATACTTACTTTCCATATAAACTTTTATCCTTTACTACATTTCTACCACAAATTAATCTTTTCTCCAAATGATGAGTATTAAAACTATCTTGGTCACATTAAAAGTGCTAGAATCAACTTCTATATTATCATATAATCCAAAATGATGAACTATATATTTCCCATATCTTTAGATATCAAACAAAATGTTTAGTACTAGACCAGATAATCCCTAGAAAAGGATAATACTTTATATAAATAAATACTACTCTTAATCCCCAAAATTAGACAAACAATACCCAAAGTTAAACAGGGAACATTCAATAATCAAATGTCCGTAAATTTTATCAAAGTAACCCAAACTAAAATTGTAACCAAAAACTCGGAAGGATTTAATCACATAGTAATATATAGTAAAACATAAAATTTATCACAAAATAAAATTGACTACTCTTAAAGTCTCCTACTTAAGTGTAATTAACCAAATCACATATATTCTCTATGATAGGTTAATCATTTCCATAAATAACCCAAATCACCATATGTCCATAATAAAAAAAATGATTTTTCCAAAATAAAATTCCACCATTATTCATCAAAAGAAAAGATTATTATTCATTGAATAACATTTTTATATATCAAACCTCAGGGTTACACATAATATAAAAATTATTCCAATGTAATATCATCCCCAAAAGAGCCTTAATAATTTTAAGCATTTCATCATCTTAAAAGATACCATAACTCTTGAATCCCTTAAATATTGACTTCTTACTCATTTGACGTTCTTCCTGATCCATTAACCATTCCTTACGAACTTATTCTGAAATAATTATTTTTTAAAAACAAAATTATGAATCATATCCTACGATTAAATAATATCATAACATATGTTAAGAAATAATATACACCTTTCATTGGTCATTGCAAGTTTCTTCACCCTCAATCGGAATGGAAATAGGTATTGGTAAACATATATTTTTATGATCTTTGTGATCCCATTCCGAAAAAATCTTCATAGGACATCTATTTGTATAATGACCATGCTCACTACATTTAAAACATTCAATTGATCCCTCGGAAATAACTTCTTTTCCTTTCCTTGAGTCAACTGGATAATTTCTTTGTCCATGGAAAGTTCATTCTTTATGAACATCATTCTAACATGTATAGCATCTTCCCGTCTATTTAAATAATTTTCCAAGGTGTTTCTTCCCACATCCTTGACACATAGGTTTTTTAACATACTTTTATTTATGATTACTACCTAAACATCTGTAGGGATTTGTTTCTCACATATATGATGACTTATAAAAATAACCATGGTTCTGGTGGTCAGTCATGACTCTAGATATTTGGTTTAGAATAACCACAAGAGTTTTCATTGCAGCTCCCATTTCATTCAGTTTCGCATTCTGAAAACCGTAATAGTTTTCCTCACATCCATTGTTACTTTGTTTCCTACTAGATCCATCCATTTAATTAAACTATATAGGAAAGTTTGATTATATCAGTTAAATCATCATATAATATCTTATAAGGAGGGTAAATACTAAGATAGACTTATTCATGTTATCTTAAACTCATTCAGTTTAACTAAAATGAAAATGGATCTTTATAATATTCTATCCATTAATATTATGTCACTTATGATTAAATAACACCCTAACCTCTAAAGTTATCTAAACCGACCTATAATACCAACTATAAACACCCAACCTTAAAACATTACATAATCGTGAATTAAATTAATAATTCACAATGAGGAAATATTCAGGTTTATAGTTTCAGACAATTAGGCCATAACTATTACATTACATCTCAAAAAAATTACAATGTAGACACTTCTACTTAGTTACCATTTTTTTAATAAAATAAAAACTCTTGAAAAAAAGAGGCATGTCGAGTTCCATGTTTTAGACAGCATGGATTTCCTTGATCCCATCCATGACCCTATTCAAATTTATGTCATGTAAAAAACATTTCAAAAAATGGGATGAGCATAAAAAATCTCAATAAGGGTTATAAAATAATGAAAGGAAACATTAACCCATCAATAAATATAAATCAATGAAACCATACATTTCAATCATAACATACCTTATGAAATCATATGGTTTATGAATAACACAAAGAAATCAAAAATGATATAGGGTAACTTCTGGAATCCATAACATACAAAAACTGTAGCTATCACAACTATTTTGGGAGTTATGTTGGAATATCCATCATAGCATATTCACTAAATCTATTAGGAGAAACTTTAACATTTACCTTTTTCATGTTACCTAACGCATTGGAGAGATATCTCAGGCTCACCCGCCCTAGGTTTATCACGGAACCACCCGTATACATAAAAAATTTCAAATAATAATAACATATTTATAACACATAATACAAGAATAAAGGAAATATAAAATTTCCACATTGCAATAAAAAAATATCATTTCAAGATATAGACATAATCAATGCTTTATCAAACCATTTTCAAAACCATTTTAAACATTAAATAAAGATATTTTTGAATCAAAGTTACCCATACCACATTGAAGATATTAAAGGAATTTAAATTTTGACACATTAATTTCTATATATATAAATCCTTAAAACAGTTTTGAAAACACAGACACTAATGAGAAATATTTATAAGATTAAATCATTAAAACATTTAAAATGATATTTTAGTTAGAGAGTTCCTAACCAAATAAGAGAAGCTTGAATACAAATAATTGAGGAATTAAATTAAAAAAAGCTTATAATATAATGAAAATAAAGAGATTCATGATATAATATATAAAAGGGTAGTATATACACCATATAAAATCAAATTGGTGTATAACAATAAATAAGCCTCATGTAAATTGAGACAAAGTCCCTTTAAAATATAACATCCTTATATTAAGGAAAAATCAATGACATAATTATGTTTCAACAACAATAATACACCCAATATAAGTGGTTATTAAGTTTAAAACAATCATAGGACATTTTCACATATTCATATCCCAGGAAAATCAAGAAGTATAAGTTTTACCCAAAGAATTGAAATTGGGTTAAGAAGTTCTCTTATAGAAATTCGAGAGCCTAATGGCATCATATAAAAATTCAGAAACTGAGTTGATGAGAGTAAAAATGGGATCCCATAACATCGAAATAATATTTATGGTAATAAGGATATAAGATAACATATCCTAACAAAAGAATATGTAAATTAAAAGACATAACAACAAAGAATTCTTTTAAAAAAACAAGGGTGAAAGGTTCCCTTACCAATTTGGTAACTTACGAAACATACACCCCATGAAAGAAGGATAATAAAATGAAAATTTAAATACCCATAAATTGAATAATATTACACAATGAATACAATCAAGAGTAGTAAATACACCACACAAAAAGAAATAGTGGCAAATACAACATTAATCTCACGAGAATAAAAAAGTGAGATGAAAACCCCTTACCAAGTTGTAATTAATAGAGTCTTTTGACCAAAAGATAATAACCACCAAATGAATCACATAATAACCTGAATATAAATATAATAATGATAATATATATCATATTTAAGTGCAAAATACACCAAATTAAATAAATAAGTGACAAACAATGGAAATCTCACGAAATTAAAAGTGAGATAAGAAACCCCTTACCTCTTGTCGGACATGTCATATTATTTCTTTAATCTCTTGAATAATAAACTAAATTTAATTTATTTTTTTATGAAACTTTTTGAAGTTTATTATTCATTTTATATCACTTATTACAATGTTATAAACAATAGGAAATCATTTAATCTAATAATGGTCCTTTGGTTGATATTTGGTACTTCAGTCAAAAATGAACATCTTATAATTACAAGTTGTTCATGTGGTCAAAAATAAACTATCTCTGGAATGATATTCATGATTTAGATATCTTATATATCAAATATATCCAGTATATATTTAATTTATTATAGTAAATAACATTTGGAGATAATAAATGAAATTCACCTTTCATAGAGACGATAAGTCGTACGTACGCATTAACGGTACATTCATTTCAATTTCATATTTAAGGGGGAAAACATAATTATACATAGGAATATTATAATTCTAGTATAATATAATATATAGTTTCATTAAATCCATCCTTTATATGTTCCACGTACGGCATAAATGAGTCATATCACTCTGAGGGGGCAGTAGTCCGCACTTCCTCAAATGAAATTATCTTATTTACCCACTATGGAAACCATAAAATATTTTATAAATGATAATTAACAAAGTATAGAAAAAATATAAATATAATAATATCACATATAAATAGATTTAAATCTTAATGGAAACCTTAAGAGGTGGTATGAGAATATTTAACAATCATCATTTTGTGAGGCGTTAGTTTGTCGTCCACAGAAACAATTTGTTATTTACCCCTTAGATAGAGGTGTGTGTATATGTAGTTTGAATACTTCTCATAAAAACAAAATAGTATATTTTGGATACTGGTTTAGTTTTAAAATAATTGATTAAAAATATTTTAGGGTTGGAGAAGTAAAATAAAACAAAATAACTTAATAGAAGACGTTACCTTTAAATCGAGTATCTCCCTTTGGTTTGAACCAAAAGGTTTAATTGAATTGTGTTCTGCCTATGGGAAGTATTCTACGAGGACTATAGGAATTTAAATAGAATAATTGGGTTGATTTTGGATGAGACAAGTGGCTTGATAAGTGTGAGGATTAGGTTATAAGTGGGGGCTTTTTATAAGGGGGTGGAGGGGCTCTTTATGAAAGAATGAAAATATTATTTTATTATATAATTATTTTCAGTTTATAAAGGTCCAAAACATTTTAAAGTAAAAGGTAAGAGGAATCATGTTTGAAATAAAATCATCCAATAATAATTGGACAGGTTTTGGAAAATTGTTTAATCTTTATAATTTTATTTATTGAAAACATTCATTAATGAGGTAAACACTGCATCATTATTGTGTCATAAATATTTTTATTTATTTGATTCTAAAAATTATAAAAAAAACATGATATATGAAATATTATTAGTTTTCAAATTAATATTTATAGTTAAAGATATAACTTATATTATCCCATTTAAAAATTTATTTACTAAAAGATATATGTTTATGTCATTTTGGTCTTTACATTAAATTAATTAATATAAAGTGTCATTGTCACTCCCATGTGGCTCCATGGGGTCCCAAAATCAACCCAAGGATAATCATGGTGGGTAATGTATTAAAAATAGGATTAGAACACATGTTAGGGTAATTTTATATTATAATAAAAATATTTTTTACCATAATTTACCGAATTTACCCTTTAACCATGGTAAATAGAATTTTTACTGAAGTAAAAAACTCATATTGTCTAAAAATAAAAGTTACCTCTTTACAAATTTTTGACCTTCTGATTCCAAATAAGGAATCCATTTTTCAAAATTAAAAACATAGAAGTGGCCAAAATTAAAATAAAATTATTTCTCATTGTTAAAAAAGTGTGTTTTTAAGAAATAATAACTATTAAAAGATTGATAATTATTTATGGCCAATTTCAAAGTGAAATTACTTACAATGACCAAAATTATATTAAATGGTATAAATAATAATATAATTACACGTTAAAACAATATAAAAAAGATAATATAACTTTATAAATACATTAGATTAAAACAATGTTTTGAATTAAAATACATTATTTTTTAGTATTCATTAAAAAATGAATTTTATCCTAAAAATACCAAAAATTTACTAATGTAAATTTTGATATCCCTATTATAAATAACAATATTTTTTTCAAATAGAACATATAAGAGTTACCAATACTATATTTAAAGAGTGTTTTCCATCAAAAGGTTGTAAATAGACCTTTTAATGAATATTAGAGAATTTATGCCTAAAATAAGATTGTTTCTTATTTTATGCCTCAAAAATTTATTGGATAAATGTAAAAAAAATTAAGAAACATATTTAATCATAATATGGTTAGTTTTCTTCATTCCCTCTAATACAACGGCTATGAATTAACTACCATTTAAAATAATAATATTATACAAATATTTTTTAGTATAACTCAACATTGAGTGAAACGTATGTTTTCAATGAATCCTATTTCATATCATGTAGTCCATCGAACATAACATCCATTTTAAGGTAAAATTAAGATTTAATTCACAAATTTTAATAATTATAAAAAAATTATATTCTTTATTTACCTGGGTTGTTACATCAAAAATAATTTTATAATAATTAAAATATTATTTTTATTAGGATTATTATAAACCCATTTGATTACGAAACAATTTAGAAGGGGTCTTGTATCATCCAAAAACCATTCATACAATATTTCTCAAGTGATTAATTTCCATACCTACAACCTCATTATACATATATCCCACCATCCTTGAATAGCGTTAACAAAGCCAATATTTTCAATTATTTTAACTTTATTTTAATTTTTTAATCCAACCATTGTATTATTTTATTGGAAATTGTAAAATTTTATGGTTTCTAAATTATTTTTCACATAATTGAAAAAATGACCTTTTTGGATTTTAATGTTTTTAATTATTTTAGCATTTCGACCATAACTTTTTATAAAAATAGTGAAATTGTGAAATTAATTTTTTGAGGTTTCATGTGCTATTTGGATACATTTAATAATTGTTGATCCCAAGAACAATACAATATTTGGATGCAAAAATATACATCAGAAGGTGGGCCTCGAAATATATCTACAGATCTGGTCACTATTCTTATTGAGCTGCTATCTCGAAGTAGACCAGCCCAATGATGATTAAAATAAGCATGGAGGTTGAAAAGGATATGGGGAATAACATTTATAAAGGATATCTCACGTTATTATTCCTTATTAAATTAAATTAATGCACGGTAATGTGGAGAAGTGTAGTAAAAATCCCCCCAAGACAGAATTAAATATTCGTTGTAAAACAACCATATCTACTTCATACGGATTCCAATCATGATGAAATATAGAGCACCTATGTGGGGGAAAATTTTAAACAACTTTCATGAAGAACACATACCAATATTAGTCTATTTAACGGGGGTAAAACTCATCACAATCCATCCAATAGAATTGGATCCAAAAAATTTCATTCTTTTTTAATAAATTATCATCTCTTCTATAATTTCAAATTATTGTCATTTCAAGGGGAAAGGTGAATTTTATATTCTGAAATAGTTATTTATATTTTCATTAAATATTACCATAGTTATTATTATTCTTTTGTTCATTTCACTTATCTTTCATTTTCTATTTTGTGTACCCCCACTTTGATACTTCTCTCATCCATGCAAGTGGAGAGCTATCTCTCATTGTTGTTTTTGGGGGTGGTTATTGAGTTAGTTGTGATTAAATTTTTATCTTTATTTATTTATAATAATTTATATAGTTGTGAAATGGGTTGGGAATAGGGTTCACCCCCTTTCACTACAACTAATTTCTTCTTTCCTTTAAAATCTTATTGCTCTCCTTCATCGTCATAATGTTGTATCCAGGTTGGAGTAGCATTGTAGTGATGATGTCAGTGAGTATTATCATTCATGTGGAGGGTCATCAAGAATGAATAAAATTTCATGGTATGTATTTGATTGATAGGGTTTCTCTCAACATTGATTATAATATTGAGAATAAATATTTTAATTAAAGAATAATGATTTCATCACCATAATATCCCAATACCAACAGTGATTCTTCTCTAACTTCGTTGTGTCATATATTCCCCCATTGTGTTTTGTTTTATTATATATTCGTTTTTTACAATCATATATATATATATATATATTCTGTTTATGTATCTCAAACCCCATTTTTTATATTATTATAATAGTATATTAATTAGTTTATAAACTGTGACAATAAAAAAATCAGTGTGTGTATGCGACCTTCGTGACAGATTGGCCCTAGGGTGCACAATATATTACATTCATTGGTAATAATAATTTATTGGTGAGGTATTAATGAAAAATTACTCTCATCAATTTGGAACAATTTTCAGGGAGGGAAATCACATGAAAACATTTGTTTTAAAAAAACACAAATTTCAAAAGCCAAAAAAATTAAACATCATTGCATATATTTATTTTTATGGTTCATAGATGGGATTTAAAGTTATTTTTTAATATTAATTTCATGTTAAAAATATTGAAAAGTCTATCAAACATGTATCTCTAAAGAACTAGTTGGATGAGAGTCCAAAAAATATAGAAGAGATGAGGAATTATATGTTATTAATTTCATCTTCATTGAAGGAATTCACAGCTCCAAATGAGGATAATGAAAAAATATGAATAAATGTTTGTATCCAATAATTTTCAGTAGATGATCCATGTGAGAAAGAAATAACGATGGCACTAGCCTCAAACCTATCCATACAATTTATATAGTAGGTTGAAGGAGAAAAATTTCTAGATAATGCACATGTGGGGGATCAAGGGAAATTTGATGAATATTGGGCTGATTTTGTAGAAGCTGAAAAGAATTGAGATTATCCCATCATTGATAATGAAAAATCAGTGCATATCTACCTCTGTCTTTCTTTTGAAGTTGAAAATGAATATTAACTTCTAGAGATTTAGTTTCCAATGGACTTTCTCTAAGAGATCAGATTCCAGGATTACATACATTAAAGGGAAGATTTATTTATTAATTCATCATTTTATAAACTGATTCAAGCTGAACTATATATGACTTCACCATTCCTAAATTTTTTGACACATCACAAATGGTGATTGCATTTAATTATAAAGAAGACCCCACCAAAGTGGTGGTGGTCAATTAAGAAGAACATATCGAGAATAATGTGGGGTTACTGCCTCCCCTATAGGAAATTTCACAACATATGAGGGAGGACACCACGAAAGTAAACATGGAGAAATACTATTTTCTTTTCCCTCACACTCTAGATCTCAAAATATTTATTTAATATTTCATATGGGTTGGGAACATTATTATCTTATTTGGATCTATTTATTCTTAGTGTTTACTAATGAAAATCGAAAAAGTCACATGTGGTGGTTCATCTCAATAAAACCCCATCAAACTTTAGATTGGGGTTAAACCACTAAAACTACATGAATAGGGGCAGAAAAGTCTTAGCACCCACATGGGAGGGTGGGGTCCAACCCCTATTCAACCCTCTTTTTCCTTCCTCTTTCTTTTTCAATATTTTTATAACATTTTTTATACAATTATTTAAAGGATAAGTGGTAGAATCTAAGAGATTAACTAAAATTAGCCACTAATAAATAAATCTAGGATGTATCTATCCTTATCTTTTGTTTTCTACCCTTATATATTTTTGATGTCCTGAAATTATGCATTGTAAATTCTATGTATGGGGGTATTGTCGAAATTCATAACTATTTTCTTCTGTTCATTTTTATTTTTTTTCTTTTTTTAGGAACCATGATCTTCAATGAATATTCATATCATGTTTCAAACATCAATTTATTTTGAAAATTTTTAAATTATTTTTGAAAAAAGTGTTTTTAAATGATTGTTTATTTGAAATTTTTTCCATAATTTGGATTTTCGAACATTTTTATTAGTTTTCTATATTTATAAAATCCATTCCCATGAAATACATACAAAATTTGTTTTTTCTGTCCTATGAGTTATTATGATTCATTTTGAAATATTTTTTCTAATTACAACACTTTCTTGAGGGAAACTTTGATTTTTTTGGAGAACCAGAACTAGTCATTTTTTCTATTTAAAAAAATTGAATTTTTGTGTAATGTTTTTAAAATGATTGAGTAACATTTTTGGCTATCCATATATTTTTCTTGAGACCCAACCCTACATCTATGCATCATTATAATTTAGATTCCATGAATTTCCTTATATGGTTAAGCCACATTACATGCCAATTTTTCCTTATCCTTATCCACTATTGGTAATTTTTCATGGCGATTTCAAGTTTGAGTGTGTGAGGAGGGAATTTCAACTGTGTTATTTAAGATGAGTTTCATTTTTGGGTTGTGTGAGGTGTGTGACAACATTTTTGGAATTCGATAAGGATAATTGGGCACAATTCAAAGTTTTATTGTTCCATATTTGTTTCATCTAGTTCACCTTCAAAAAAAATGTTTGAAATAAAAAATTGTGAAAAAAATAAAAAAATGAAATGGTCTTGAATTTATAATTATACATACTTTTATCATTCATGTACCTATTTTAAATATATAGAAATATTTTTATTAATTCATTATTTTCAATTTTTAGTAGATCCTCCAGGAAAAAAATAAGAAAAAGGAAAATAATGTAGTGCCTTTCTATAGATTAAAAAAATGTAAAAATTTCATTTAAAGGGATAAAATGGATAACATAATTCATTGTAATAGGTTATTGGTTCACGTACCACGTCATAAAAGGTATTGGTGTTATGTTTCAAAATTTTAAGGGGGGTGGAGTGAGTTTTATCTTGTGTTTTCACATGAAAATTAATGCATTGTACTTAAGAGACCAACATCCTCTTTCTAGCCTTAAATATTTTAATCATTTTACCACCAACCCTAACCCACATAACTTACCATTAAAATAAATCATTTTTTAATTTAGTTTTTTGTTTTATGGTGTGAAGAAATGATAATTGTCACACGCCTATATTGATACATGAAATTTCCAAGTATGAGTAAAACTCAAGATTTAATTTCTCTTGAGTAAAGTGTGACATTAAATTCAATGTTTGGTAGGTTGTAATAGGGACACATATGGATTTATGAGGGTGAACAAATTTAAATTTGAAGAATGAAAAGTAAAGAAAATTTTTTTCATAGAGGATGCATTATGAATTCTATTTTGAAAATGATCATTGAATTTTTCTCATTTTTTATTATTGTGTGTATTTTGATTTGAATATATGGTGATTCCCCATGAGTGAAATGTTTATGTATGTGAAAATTGAAAAAGATAATATTTTCTATTATTTTAAGTTTAATTTCAATTTTTTCATCTCCAAATTGTATTATTTTATTCTAAATTTTCCTATTTTATGGTTTTTAAGTATTTTGAACATAATTGAAAAATGGAATTTTTTGGATTTTAACATTTTGAATTATTTTAGTATTTTGGCCAGAATTTTTATAAAAAGAGTGAAATTGTGAAATTGAACTTTTTTATGTTTACTCATTACTTTGGATGTATTTTAAGAGTTGTTATCCTAATATAAATCCATCAATTGGTTCCCCAAATCAAGATTAAAATGAGAGCCTCAAAATCTGTGTAATGATATGGTCACTTTTCATATTGATCTGATATATCGATGTGCGCCAGCATAATGAAGCTAATATTCATCATGGAGATATTAAAAGATTTGGGGAAATTTTTTATAATGTATTACCAAAACTATTAATCATTTTTAAAGGACCATAATGAATGGAAATTTAATGAATATGAATACAAATATTCTCCTAAACAGAATCCAATATCCAGAGTAAAAACATCTTAACTAATACATCCTAAGTTTAATAATTTTGAAATTTCGAAGTTAGATTAGGGAGGAAATTTGGAAAATATTCCATGAAGTATCCTTTATATTATTCATCCATTTATTTAGATTAAAACTCATAAAAATCTATCCCATATAATTGGTTCCAAAAGTTTTTCAATCTTTTTTATATAAATTCTCATCTCTTATCCATTTTCAACGGATTGTCATTTAATGGGGGAAGTGTGGATTTTAGTTTCTGTAATAGTTATTTATATTTTAATTATATATAGTATCAGTAATTTTTCTTCTTGTTTTTATTTCACTAATATTTCCTTTTTTATTTTATGTTCCCCCACTGTGATCCTTCTAATCCCCATGCAAGTTGAGAACTACCTATAATTATTGTTTGAGGGGGGGAGTGGTGGATCTTGAGTTCATTATGCATAAATTTTTATATTTTTTTATTATTAGAATTTATATAGTGGTTAATTGGGTTTGATATATGGTTCACCCCACATTCAATTTTATTTATTTCTCCTTCACGTTTTAATATTATTTCTCCCCTTCATCATTATAATGTATCATCTAGGATGTAGTGGCATTGTGGTGATGATGTGAGTGAGTATTAACATTCATGTGGATCCTTAGTTTGAGATAATATCATTTCATTTGATGGTTTTTTGTGATTAGGTTGATCTCAACATTGATTTGAATATTGAGAATAAATATATTTTAATATAGTAATGATTTCAACACCACAATATCCCATTAACAACATTGATCCTTAACTAAATTCATTGTGTCATTTATACCCCACCGTGTTTTTTTATAATTTTTTTGTTTCTTGCATTAATATATATATATATATATATATATATATTTCATTCATTTCAAACCCACCTTTTTATATTACTTTATTATTATATATGTTTGTTTATTAATTGTGACAATATAATAATTAGTGTGTGTAAGCGGCCTCTGCAAGAGATCAACCCTAGGGTGCACACTATATTCTATTCTTTGGTAATAATTATTTATTGGTGAGAGATTAATGAAAAATACGACTCATCATGATTGAAAAATTATTAAAGTATATCTTGATTCATATTTTTATTTTAGTCGATAAATAAAAATAAATATCTTTCCTCAATTTATATGTTTTACTGGATGATTATCTTCATTATTAACTATGTGAAAATCGGTCTATGATTACAACATAACTTCTAGATCTTAAAATGATTCTAATTGTTAGCGTCTGAAAAATGATCTAATATGATATTAGTAACCTAGAATATCCTTTCATATAAAGGTTCTAAAGAGTATATTGGAATAAGGATATCACCATAGGTCTATCTCTTAAACATCATATTTTTTCACTCTATATCATTGAATTTACAATTTAGAGCCCCACATGAGGGTTTTCTTCTTCAATTTTAGCTCTGATGCAATGGATATGGTAACCAAACTAGATTAAAAGCTTATTCATCATCATTGAGACATATATAAACTTATAATTTATCATTGTATTGGGATAAACATTTATTTCTCTTTGAGATTTCTTAGTTCTCACCATCTTTATACAATGTATCACACTCTTGAGTTTGAATCAAAACATCTCATTCACTTTATTCTCAAATTTTAAATATAGGTAATAAAAAATTATTTTATATATAAAAAATTTATAATTTCTCCAATCAAATTTTGTTCTATGATATCAAATTGACATTTTCTCTACTTTTTATATGTATTTGTCTGACATGATCTATAATATTCTATTTACCTTAGAGGTTTTATCTTATAAAATACAAAGAAAAACAATATTGTATTTTTGTTTCTCATTTTCAACTGGTAAGAATTATTAATAATTTTTCTATAGGAAATAAAAAATGTATTTTTCTCAAAAAATATAACAGATAAATTCAAAAAAACTCATCTATAATGCTAAATACAAATTATGCACCAAACTAGTTATGATTTGTCACAACTCTATCTCGATGTGAGAGAATATATTAAACTAGTAACACCACTAGAATAAACTTTTATTCTTCAAATAAAATAATACTACCATCTCCTCATATCATTTAAAAAGAATCCCACATCATTGGTTTTCACGAACCAGCCCGGGTTGACCCTAAACCGGTCACCCAAGCCAATCCACCGGAAAACCCCAGAGGCATTCTCTATCCTCCCAGGCTGGCAAAAGGCACAAATGGTATCAATAGAGTATCGATGGGAATTATTTCTCCAAATATAAATAAATAAAATTAGTTTAATTTAGAAATAGTAGCTAAAAATTAATAAACCAAACAAAACGACTAATCAAGAACTGAAGAAAATAAATCTAACTGAACGTGACAACCACTATCTCCATGTGATCCCATGGGTCTCTCTCAAACTAAATAATAAGACATATCCCAATGAGAATTAACCCATGATGTAATCTTCACAAGGAATAAAAACAAAAATTAACTATAGTAATAAGTATTAAAACTCAACTGGCTAGCCCGATATTCTAGTCCCCCATGCACTACATTTATAAGTAAATAACCGTCAATTATATGTTTGAACTAAAATTTATTAAATTATTAATTTATATGTTTTTATTTAAAATTATTGTAAAATACATTTCCCTTAATAATTTGAAAAATCATTTTCTATCCTTACTTGTTACCATGCTATTTTTAGGGGAATGTGATGATTTTATTTAAAATTGGCAGAAGAGCCTAAAACACATTTTATTTTGAATTTTTTTTATTGGAATTAGGAAACAAAAACATAACTTTTCATGAAAAACACCACATAGGAGTACCAAGGTAGTCATATCGCATGGGAAATGTAAATAGGTATACAAGTACTTCAACAACTATTCCAATAGCTAAAAGACACTAGACATAGGAGAACTCGGGATATCAAGAATAATCCAAAGTATAGTAATACCTTCCACCCCATCAACAATAGAATACCACATACGATGAAATATAATGATCTTTATGCTCAGCCACCTTTTCTTATGACCTGATGAGGGAAAATCACGTAGAAATGAACTCAAACATATCCACCTTCCATGGGCCACTGGAATGTACCATAACCTAGCAGTGCAACACTAGTCTTAGACAATTACCTCAATATTCTAGGTTCTAATGACTCAAGTTTTAAAGGGTGTGGGGAAATAGATGCTAGTAGATCATCAAATAAATAAATATATATACATATATATTATAATAGTAATAGTAGGCCTCACCTTGGGTCTCCCCAAGGACTACTTTCATGAATTAGAATAAATAAAGTACAATGGGTTCCCAACCAAGAAACCCATATAATGGAACTTTGGGATTCCACATGGAGGACATCTCAACCATTCCATTATGACAAGTCATGAGGAGCATCCAAAGGATGTTTTCTTATTATGCACTATTTCTTATGTTTAAAATGTATCCAAATGGCCCCTTAAACATTCCATTAAACCATCAATTCTCAAAAATGAAACCCAAAATTCAAAAGAGGTGTTAAACACACAACATCCACATAAAATAAATTATAAAAACCCTTCATAAAATATTTCCATCACAATTAATACCAAAACCCATTCATAGGTAAATTCC
Source organism: Viscum album (assembly GCA_963277665.1). NCBI lineage: Eukaryota > Viridiplantae > Streptophyta > Magnoliopsida > Santalales > Viscaceae > Viscum > Viscum album. The sequence goes on from OY728122.1 coordinate 194,683,771, forward strand.
AATCAGGCTACAACTCAATATCACAAGAGAAACCAATTTTTAGGGCTAAATCAGACATTCATTAGCATAAAAAACATTTGAAACCCATTAAAATAAACCCAAAACCACCATATCAAATGCAAAAATATTATTAACAGAACTATACTATGATTTCAATATCAAAAAACCATCCCAAATACAAACCGTGCATTTTTTTTGAACACATGGTGTGCGCTAAATTGGAGAAACATGCCTAATTAACAAAAAAAATGCCTCTAATCAATATATGCACACCAAATGTCTAAATAAGTGGATACTAAGAAATATTTATTAGGATTATAAGGTGAGAAAAATATAAAAAAAAATTATTCTTAAATTTATAAAGAAAGCACATGGAAATCCTACCTCAAATTCATGGTGTGACAATAACACCGACTCAGAATCACCCTATTCGTGTCCTAAAACACTAACTATAACAAGAACCACCATTAATCGACAATAAAACCCCTAAAGAAACAAAGATAAAAAATGAAGAAAATAAATAATATAGAATGGTATACTGATGGGGAGAAAATTACATTGGATGAGGGAAGTTGCGACGGAAGGCTGGTCGCCATAGGTGTTCACATCAATCACGGGGGGTTTTGTGACTGAAGGAGGGAGGGAAGAAACCTATTAGGTCACCTGTTTCGAGTTAGGGAGGGGTGACATGGCTATGTCGCTGAGTAGGGGAGGCTGCGAACGGAGGAATGGTCACTAGTGTGGTGTGTTCTTTATGGAAATATGGTTGCGGAAGGCTGCACCACAGGGAATGAGGTGCTCACCATACCGATCTGCTGGGAGAGGGTGGTGGCGGTGGGGGTCTGCTCATGACGAATGAAGAAGGGGGGAAGATTATAGAGAGGGGGATATGGGGGAAATAAATTGTGCATTAACCCTAAAGAAACATTTAAAAAACTAACTAGTATTATGATAACATAATAATAATAATAATAATAAATGTATTCATTTCATTTTAATAAAATGAAATTCCTAACAATAAAAAAATGTTAAATTACACAATAATAAAAATTCATTTTAAATAAAAAATTTACTTATTATAATTTTTTTGAAGATGGACAGGTTGTGCAGTTTCATGGGAGAAGCCGCGTGGGGTTTCCAAAACACACTCCACCCATGTGCCCAATGACGTGAGCTCATAAATGCGCACTTCATAATATAACTAAAAATTTTCATCCGGGACTGAGCCGAAACCCCATAAAAATATTCATTGTCATAAAATTAATTAAATAAACTAAATACATGGATTGAGTTGTAACACTAGTGATTTTTTAAACATATAATACTAGATCTTTCATGAATATATTTTCATTTCTAGAATTATGCAATATGGAATTTCATCAATTTAAGGAAATTTAAATTCCTAAAATTTCATCTCACCATCAAAATCCTTTTAAATTTTCATATATTTTATGAATCTTATTCATCCAAATTAAAATACAATTCAATTTTGGATATTTTAATCTTTGAACAATAGTTCTAGACTTAATTAATTTAATCACAAATTTTTATCACCAATATTTATTTCAAAATATCCTAAATTTGGAAGTCATTAATAATAAAAAAAACATTCTATCGATATATTATTGTCATATAGAAATTTTAAATCATGGGTTTACAGAGAATCATGATGTTTATAACATTAAAGAATAAATTTCTTATCATCAAATGTATATATTTTTTGAAAAACCATTTCAATAAACTCAGGATTTTTAATCTATAAAATAATCAAATTTTCACTATGGAATGATCCTTATATAGATGAAATGATTTTTCATAAAAATATAATGATTACACACATTAGGTATGATACATTTAAAATAAAATATTCTTCCATATGAAGTACTGATCTTTACAAAAAAACCAATCCTTAGGAAGTCATGTGATCCTCATCAAGTAACAGGATCTATCCTTATGAACATTCAGGATCATCCCATTGTTAATTTTTAATCAACTACACTGGATGATATTTAAAAAAATCAGAAATTATTCCTATTAAGTTGAATAATTTGATTTAATAGGTATAAAATTATCCATACACACTTCAAGACATATATATTTTTAAATTCTACTTTAGAAATACAGATTTCATTAAATTACATTAGATTAACTTCAATTATATGTAGAGCCTCCTCCAAAAACATCTAATAAACTTGAAATATCTTTAAATCCATATAGGAATTTATCAAACTAGTTTTTTACTTATTCTTCACCGACTCTAAGGTCTTGTATTAAATTAAATTCTCTTGTTATATTATTCCATGTACTTCTATACCATCTTACATCTAAATTATTTTTATCTACATAAAAATTAAACCTCAATATTTTCATCATATAATATAAAGACATAAAATATGATCAAATCAATATGCTTCCATAAAACTAAAAACCATACTTTACACCTCTAAATTTAAGTCTTCAATTTCCATATTTAGCTATCATATTCAATTATTTTGAAATAGTTTTAGATAAAACTTTTCACAGATGTTATCACGTGTATTTTCCTTTAGTAATAGGTCAATAATCATATAATTTAATATCTTTTATCATGAATATTTCAATAGAGGTATCCAAGACAACTTCCCACTAATTCAACTTTACCCAAATCTATATGGGAAACAACTTTAATTCTTTCTTCAGGTGGATTCTTAGTCTATCACTCATCTTGTCTTCATATTTTTTTACTTCGTACAAATATTTTGATAAATATGTTAAAAAAACATAACATTATCATAATAATACATCATTGTACTTTTATATCCCCTTCTTAATTTTTTTGTTTTCTAATTTTACTCTTAATTTCAATGTTTATTTTATATCTTATTGATAATAAAATAAATGGAGGAAATTTATTCTCCCCCTTATTGATACTATGAGTATAAGGGGGTATTTTCATCACAAATTAACATATTATCCGTATTTTTATTCCTCTTTCTATATTCCCGCCCCTTATTAATAGGTTTATTTAATCTCTATTATATAAGGGTTGTTCTATATCCTTTTTAGAAATTCACCATCAATTAATCAACTCTAAGTCAACTTGATCTAACCTACTATAGAATACAAGAGTGGATAAACTCAACTAAAAGGTTTTCCATATATATTCCTAAATGTGATAAAATATCTAAATTAATTCTTTAGGAAAGTGAAAAAAATCATAAAGTTTTATGAGCCTTCACAAAACTTCAGAAAACACTTCAAAACATTTCATGTGAGAGTTTTTTTGATTCCCGATTTTGTTAGATAGTCACTACCCATTGATAACTATTTTAAAAATAATATAAAATATAATTAGTAGACTAAATTTAAAACCTTATTCCTCATTTTTAAAGGGTACATCTATAATTCTAGATATAGAAAAAAATAATGTCTCGGGTATCTTTATTTTAAGCTCCCCTTTAGGGGATTATCATCAGTTGACTACATCATGGATGATATTTGTTCACAAAATAAGCACTAAGAGGTATTTTGTAGTTATTAAGGTTTGATAGTACTTAATAATTATCAAATTATGTGTTTATGAAGACTGAAATATTAGTACAAAAAAATATATTAATTTATCTATCTATATACACTTCATAACATTCTATTATATTTCTTTTTCATATTTCACGTTCAATTAAATATTTCCAAATACATAATAATTTGGAAATGGAAATAAAGTGAGTCACACTCAACTCTTTAATATGAGAAACTACTTTGAGGAATGGTTATTATCCCAAAAACTCCATTCCTTATAGATCTAAAATTATTGGAACCCTCTATACCTGCTTTGTCATTATATTTTTATTATTAAACCACGTTTGGATACATAGACCTCATTTTTTCTTTTCTAATTAGTTAATACGGGATTATTAAATTAAAAAATAAAATAATTTCATTATTTATATATTGTTTCACATTCCTAGCCACTTCTATATCGGTTGTACAAATTTTTAAAAACTATTTGGTTGTATGGTGAGCCTTCTTCTTATGTGTCTAATCATTTTTAGTAACATTGGTCTATGTATTATGAGTAACATGTTATTTTCCCTTAGCTTTCAGTAATTTATATTGTCAAGGAAGTAATTTCATAAACTTCTTAACTATTTTTCTGACATTATGGAACCTTCTACACACATCTTCAATGTAATTTAGGATACCCTTCTTATGAAAACTCACATGAAATTGTAATGACTCATAAATTCTTTCAACAATCTAACCAATCCCAAAATCACATTACTAGGTTTATTATTTCATTTAAGAATCCCAGTTTCTCCCTTTATCATGGATATTTATTTCCATATTTAAATGATATATGATGTGTCATTTCTTAATATATCATAAGTCCCCTCTTATATAAAGAGATATTGGTCAACATCATTCATCTGGAGTTTTTTACTTTTATTTTCCCTTTTGAACAACTCAAGTTAGACATATCTATTTTCCTTTTCTTCTTCAACATGTATTATCATATTTTTTCATAGACAATTATGATTTCAACTGGATTCTTATATACAAACATTATTCATGTAAGTTTCCATCAATATATCAAAAATTACAGAAGTAGTTTAGTGATTCAAATGTGTTATTAGTTGATATATATTTTTTCTTCTATGAAATATGATTTGGTACAAAATTTGTAATCTTTCAATAGCTCAGATCCCTCTTAATCTCAAACCATCCATAACAACTATTTATTTTTTTTTCAAAAATCAATGTAATAATGATAAAATATATTTTAGAACCAATATTTCACAAAAAAAACCTTTTTTCCTAATAAGTTAGGTATACCCAAATTTTGAACATTGTTGTATCTAGACAGTAGCACACATGTTTTGAAAACTATAAAGGGATATGGTTTTCTTAAAAATTCATCTATCCATATTTTATGATGTGGTGTATTCACTTGTATATTGATCCCTCTAATAATATATAAATTTTCACTTTTAACCTTCACTTTTAGAAAAAATAATATATTTTGTGAAAACTAAATTTAATGGAGAGTGAGATGACTTATTCTATGATCATATAGTAGACATATATCGAATGGATCAAAATCCATTTTTCCACAATTTTGACTCTTCATAGAGGAAAGAAAGTTCTCTAGTATTTTTATGGAAAAATTATTTATTTCAGATAATTTTTTTTGATTCTTCAAGGGTGGGGTTGAAATTTTTCATCATGTCATCCAACTATAAACATTTCATATTGAGAAAGTAATTCTGGTCTTTATGTTATTTCATCCTATATTCAAAATCATTTTTCATATTTCTAAAATTATACTCATACATCTAACTTTAATATAATATTTTACTATAAGTGTATTTTTCTTTTTTTGGATTTTAATTTTAATAGATTATCTTTATCATTCAAAGAGACTTTATGTTTCATTTCCAATATATGGATCAATTCTATAATAACATCATTAATATCTTATTTCTCAAAATAAATCTTTTTATTTATTCATCGTTTATAAAATAGATTTCATTTCAATGTAGGAAATATTCTTCCTTATCCTTAAACAGGTTTTTAACATACTACATCTTCTCTACTTTCGAACCAATACATATTCAATTGCAATAGGTTCTAACTATTGATATTAATTTTCATTCTGTAGTAACAAAATATGTTAATGTGTTTATTTGACCACTTTAATGGGATCCATTTCATGATAATCCTTAATTTAAGAATATAATTTGATGATAGATTCATTAAATGAGCTCAAAAATATAATTTATAAAAATTAATTACTACTTATACAGTGGTGAGAAGTGTAAATCCACAAAAAAAGAAAATTCTGTACAGACTAAAAAATTAAAAAAACAAAAAAACACAAAAAAAGAAACAGTAAATATAATTATTGAAAAATATGATGATTTTATTACATTTAAAGTGATAAAAAATTGTGCTGAAGTATAAATAACTAAAAAAAATAGAGAAAAATAAAACAAGGTTGAACAATGAATTAATTATGGGAAATTAGACATGTCTAATTTGATAAAATTGATTTCTATTCATAATTGAATACTAATAATTTTTTTTATAAATATATAAATTAATTTAGCTAAATCACCAAACTATTTCTAGAATCCAAATAATATTTTGTTAAATCACTCTAAGTACTGCTTTTCAACCAATAATTAGAGAAAATGAATGATTTTATCAAGAAGCATATAAGAAATAACCTTTTCCAAATTATGTGATTTGTTTGTAAATTAAATTAAATGATTCCACTATTTTAACACATAATTTCTTATAATAGTGTATAAAAAATGATCAAGAAAATTAAAATTGATAAAAAATAATTATTTATTCACACTACAACATTCTTAACAAACCTAACATCGGTTTTTCAATTATTAGTGAGGAGTTAAATTATTTTTCTTAAAAATAAAATATATATCTATAATTTCATATACTAATACTTCATTAGAGAATATTAAAAAAGGAAATGAATGAAAATACATAAATATAACTAGCTAAAAATGTCACACATGAAAAATAATTGGAAAATTTTTAACTAATTTCAAACCATCTTCCCTTAGTATCTTAGTTTCACATGTTTATAGTAGAAAATAAATTCCTGAAATTTATCATTAAAATAGAATAAAACAAATGGAAGGGGTGGATATAGGGATATTATCTACCAAGATTTCCTCTTTCTCTAACATGATCTCTTATATAGTCCTAATCTGGAAATTTGCCCCTACATCTAGTCTAACTCCCTATTATTTCAAGAATTTAATCTCAAAAATGATAATTTATGGGTTTTAAAAATTTTAATTCTCAAGAAAAACCATTTTGACTGCTCATAAACAGAACCACTAGCCTTAGATAACTATTCTCCACATATCTACTCTAATTGTTCATTGTTTCTTATATATGATATGAGGAAATACACTTAATTATAGTTTATCCTCAATATGAACATGGAATCATATCCAACAATTAAGTACATAGACACAACTACAACTTGGTTCACTCATCTCAACTTCCTCATTAATATTTAGGATATTATAAGATTTATAAAGATGATCAAAGGCACCAATTAAATTTTACTTTTAAATTAGAATTTATTATGCGTGTGTTCAAATCCCTCACTATACATTTAAATAGGTTTTGGAATACTAAGGTTACTCATACTAGAGTTTTAAGACATGATAGTACTTGTTGAAGTGCCTCATTGGATCACATTTATAAAATTAGGTATTTATATTTACAAGATATCTTGTACTGATTTTTATAACATTAATATGTTTTTTCTTTAGTTTTTCCTTATTTTTATCATTTATATGTCATAATATTTTATCATATATATTTTTAACATTTATTATATCATAATATTTATTTTCATAAAATATATTTACATTTTATTTTTGAATGGTTATATCATGTTAAAAATGTTTTATATGGAGTTTATAGGATAAATACATCATTTGGGACCATAAATTATCATTTTTAAATGTTTTATATTTTTATCACTTATCAAATTCATGTATCGAGTTTTACTACATAGCTGAATCATGTAGCTAATTCTTGCACTTAGTACACCTACAAAACTAATATCATAGATATAGTTAGCATTTTAATTTTCACTGTAACATTTTTAAAAAACTCTAAATTTAGTGATTATTATTAGGTTATAAAAATAATAAAATTATATATATATCAGTAGAATACATCAAATACATAATTTATATATATAATGTTTGAAATTTTGTAGAAAGTATCTATATGTATTTAATCATAATTATATATTTTTTTAGAATAGCTTTCCCACCGTATTGGGATTATAAGATGAGATATAATTGTTCGATTACATTGAATCTTGATCATTTGAAAATTTAATAAAATTTAATAAAACATTTGGACTAAACCTAAATATGATAATGTCATTTATATGGTCTTATTTGAAACTAAAATTTTATAAGTCAACCTGTTTTTAAATTTATAAAATTACCTACATGAGTAATTCAGCTACTTGAGAAAATATCCTACATGATTCAACTATGTTAATAACCTAAATGATTAATATTCTTGATATATTCACTTATATGAATCTCCTAAATGAATCCTTGATATCAGATATTCTCTTATGTGAAATTGACCTACATGAAATTCAATTACCCAAAAAATGGCTACAAGTAAATCACCATCATTATTTTCTCTATATGGTTCTATGAAACTATACAATATATTATAGAAACTATAAATATACACTATTTTTAAGATATTGTACATTTAAATTTTCATAAATATCATGAATATTATTATATTTTTTAATTAACTAGAATTTAATTATTAAATATATAGAATTCATCTAAACCTTTTTTAATTATATTATGATAAATTAACAAATATAATCTTGAGATATAGATTTATTGATATTCATGATGAAATTAAAAATTTTGAAATTTTAAAATTAAAATTAGATGAAATATGAATGGGTTTTTATTGAATATTTTTAGGGTGTATTTCTATGATTTTATTTCCTATTATTTAATGTTATACTAATTTATCTAATGAGTTACACTATATAGTATAAATTTATATTATAGGATTTCAGGGTGGACTTATGTATTTATTATGTTTTCAACTATTCATAGAATATTACCCAGGAAACAATAATGGAAAACTCTAATGTATTTTTCAGTTTCACATGTGGGACTCATTATTTGGGAAAAGGAATGACATAATGAGCGGGAGTAGAAACAGAGGGGGCGTGGGGTTGGCTCAAGGGATATTCGATGTAGGAACCAATCCTAATAAATATTTTAGGGTAGAACAAGTAGTAGTTGTCACAGGGGATCTAATTCCTCTGATGAGTGCTCAGTGGTTCCCCCCCCCCCCCCCGAGCTAAAGGTCAAGGTAGTATTTGAGAAACTAAAACATGACCTGGGGATTATGTGTGATAATGGGGTGGTGGGAACTGAAGATGTAATTGTGGTAATGGAGGATAAGTTGATATGTGGTGATAATGCTCAAGTCGGTGTAGTGAGTGGCCTACATGAAAAATCAAAAGCTAATAATGTACCCAGGGAGGATTCTCATAAATGAGAGGGTATAATGGGAGTGTCAAATGTAGAGAAAGATACTAGGTTGTGTAAGGAAATAGGTAGGGTGAGTCTAAGAATAAAAATTAAAAAGGATAGAATCTGTAGTACTTTCGAGTGTCTTGAGGTTGATGACACACGACAGGAATCCGAGGGAGGTATTTCTTCTATTAGAGAGGTTCCACTAACTGGTTTAATTTATACTATCCACCATACTAGTCTCTAAGAATGTGAGGTGAATGATGTACATGTTTCACATGTTGATGGTGAGTCCACTCATTCGGGGAAAATGTTGCCACTGGGGTATTCTCCATAGGAGGGTGGCCTCACCTCGGATGTTCAGCATGAAAACCTTAATCAAATATTGATGATATGAATCAAGAATTTTAAGGAAAGTAGGTATGGGTATCCATTGATGGAAAAATTTTCATTCATAAAGAGAGGAAATACTAATCCTCATTTCATTATTTAATGGATAATCGGCTAGCGATGAAATCCAATAAGACAGAAAACTAGGGTTTTTCAGATGATTCAATAAGTAAATCCTTGTAATTTCTATTGTTCTCTGAATATTTTGTGGATAAATAGATTTTTTCTCTCAATGATACTAAAGAAGAAGCTTCTAAAAAATTATGAGATATTTAAGGATTACATTAAATGAGAATAAATATACCTGGATCAAAAAAAAAGAACTAGTCTTTTTTTGGGGATTTAATAGTCTGATGATCAGTTTGGAGGACTTTATCCAGTCCTGGGGAATGCTGACCTTTCAGTTATAAGATCTTATAATCGACGTACCAGACACCCTTTTAAAAAATATCTCCTATAAATTATTCATGGAGTCTTATTATAGTAGGGTTAAATTTTACTTTAATGTCTCTTTTATTTCCTTTTGTGGTTGAACTCAGTATTCTCATTTTTCTATTAAATGTGTTTGATTAATAAAAAAATTAATTTCTAGTTAGTAAAATTGCGACATAATTTAGAGATCAGCTACCAATCTCATCTTAACTACAATAATTTTATCCTTTTCTATTTTAGAGATATTTACTACCTTGACCCTGCAATAATAAATCATTCATTTTTTTGGATTTACATATTTCTATATAATTTTTTGTACATAATTGTAAAGGGATTTACTACCCATTTAAAGGTGATATTATTGGTTGTGACTCCTACAAAAATTTAGGAATTGGGTTGTGCCTCTAGGTGATTATGGAAGATCGTTTGTTTGGTGCCTCTAGGTAGAAAAAGGAAGGTATGTTTTGGTTTTAATCCTCCAGGGGTAAGAATTTGAAATTTTATTATGAAAATATTTTAGAAAAATTATCTATAAGGATTCTATTATAAGTGGTTATACTGGGTTCTATCACAATTATTTCTTGAGAGGGGTGAAGAGTGGATTGTGATCATGTAGATATAAAACTCTCCAAAAAATATGTGGTTTTCTCTTAATTTTATTTTAGTTTCACTAATTATAATAAAATTACATAATCTTTTATAAATTCAATATAAATGGCCAATTCAACCCATTATTTTGTATCTTAACTTTACAAAAAAAAATAGTTATATATGAATGAAAACTGACATTATATTTATTTTGGGCTAACCATTTCAAAACATAACCATCAAGGGGAAAATATCATATTTAAGATGTAAGGAACTGATTCAACATATGGATGCATATATCAAAAACCACCTCATTTTGTTTTCACAGGTTATGGACATTTGCAATCTTATATGAAAGATTTTTTTGAAGAATCCTAGAATTAATATTTGGATAATCATGGGAACCCATAAAAAATTCCCAAAGATGACCCTAAATTTTTATTTGGAAAAGATGTCGTAAAAGGATATTTTTTACTACAAGGTGATTAATATATTATATTGAGAAATAAATAGAAATGTGTATAGTCACGTATCTGTATATAAAATAACACATTACATTTGTAAAATTCTGTAAGTTGCACATTTTGGGTTAGAAAATAATATCAAAACTGAGTTGAGTATATTAAGACGTGAATATCAAGAATTTAAAACGTGTGAGGATGGAACTATTAATAAAATTTTCCATTGATTTACCAATATTTTTAATAGTATTATTTCTTTTTGATAAAATCTAGAAAATATTATTCATTTTAAAATATTATATAGATATATTATTAAAAAGTGACATGATAAAAATGTTGATATATATTAAAGTAAAAAATTCAAGGAAAATACTCATTATGAGATTATTTGGTCATCATTATGATATAAATTAGAGCTCAAAAATCATAAAGAGAAAGATAATTAAAAGATGATGGCAATTTATTTTAAATCAAATGTTTCAACTTACTCTCTCAATTATAAATTTTGGTGTAATGATAGGAATAATACTACATATGTTATAATGGGTGGATATATAATAAATAAATGATACTCAAGGTGATCCTAGAATGACTATATTAATGATTATTTTATAGAGAAGAAGAAAACTATCACGATTTATAATATTTATCAATATGTAATTTGATATGTGTTAAAGAAAAGGGGAATATCGAGTCTGATTACCCAAGAATAAAGAATGAGAAAATAATATGAAGTAGTGTAGGAAATAAAATAAGGAAATGAAATCCATATATATTTTCATTGAAAATGAATGTACTTATAATGAATCTAGTTCTAAAAATTATTTTTCAAAATTATTCATAATGGATTCATCAAATCTAGTAAGTGAATCTAATTGTTATTATTTATAAGAATATGAATCCAAAATACACAGTAAATAAGAATTAGTTAAATAGGTTAAATGGTTTGATCATAAATTTTAAATGATATTTGGTTTATATAATATTCCTCACAAAAAATATATGGATGTTCTTATTGTGAATGAATAGAAAATGAAATAAATCTCGGAATGCTTAAAAATAATAATAAATTTTTGAATTAAAAAATTCATATAAATAAAATGATCATGAAAATATTATAATTAATCTTGATAAAAATGAAAAATTAAAAAGTGAAGATGATTATATTAAAAAATTACACAAATATGAAATAATTAATTTTGATATTTTCCTTTAATAGAATTAACAACTGGAAATAAAAATGAATGTTTGAAATGAAATCTAATTATTATTATTTTCAAAGTTGGTAAAATTTTTATAAAATTTTTACATTAAATGAAATTAAAAAAATAGAAATCTTGTATTTAATATGATAATAATTTTCTGAAAATGTATAAGACTTTCTTTGTTAAAATAATTCATAGAATTGCATATAATTATACATGTTTTAGATTTCAAAAGAATGATCATTATGAAAATGAGTTTCCATTGATACATCAAAAATATCATCGACATATTAAGGCTTTAATTTCTATATAATTATTTTCAATGTTTCTTATTAATAAATGTTTGAAATTGGTCTGGATTTACATGATTTCATATGCTAATCCCACTGGACCCAAAATATAATGATCACCAAATCATTCTCAAGTATTATTTTGTAGTAAGTATGTATTTGGAGAATCAAAAATGATTTTTTGTAAATGTTTATAAGTTTTTCAACACATAGAACTAGGTAAGTTTCAGGAAAATTTCCATTCAATAAGTCTGATGAAGGTCATATTACTTTTGGTGACAATTCTAAAAGAAGAAAAATGGGTTTGATGTAGTTAGAAATTAAAATTAATTGATTATTTATAATGGTTTATATTTTTATAGATTGAAAAATTATTTAATAATAATTTCACAATTTTGTGAGACTAGAATGTTTCTGAAATTTTGAAATAAAAAATTCATTTTATTTATGGATAAATTTTTCTAGGTCATAGAAACAAAAAATTTAACATTTATTTAATTAATTTTACTAAATTAACTAATCAAAATTTCAAATATATACATTTCATACTATATAATAAAATTTTGTGTCATAAGAGGTTATGAAATTTTAATTTTACACTGACTCACAAGTTTTCAAAGAACTAAATAGTTCAAAAATAACCAGAATTTAAAGTGGGAAACACATTTGATTATGAACCTTACTTGAATGGAAAACAACATAGAAGTATTTTTAAGTAAAATAAAGAATACAATAACTTCAATTACTTTTTATCTTATCAATTTGAATTAATTTTTTCCAATAAAACCATTTATTTTGTGAGGTAAATGGTATTTTTGGTTAATATATATGATTCTTTTTAGATATACATGGGTTTTCTTTCTTACAATGAAATCAAAAAAAATTATTTATTTCTATTTTTTTTAAACTGGTTAAAATTTTTAGGGGAAAATTTTTTATATATATTATATTTGTTTATTTTTTTTAAATCTAGAATCTATAATTTATCCATTTTTTGAATAAAATGGTTAATTTCCTAATTTTTTATCCCCTATGACACCATAAACACATGGTGTAGTAGAATATAATAATAAAAACTTCAATAAATGGATATGATAGTTATAAATGAGCTAGATTTACCATAATATTTTTTCATATGATTTGAATACTTATTTTTTATATTATAAATATAATTTTGTTATGATATTTGCTGAAAAATACACCTTATGAGCATTGGAAGGGAAGAAAACCTAAAATTGGATTTTTTTAATGTATTTCAGTGTAAAGTCTTTATTCTCAATACTAAAGATTATTTATGTAATATTGATAAAAAATGACAAATTCGTTTTCTTTAGATATTAAAAAAAATTAAGACATATAGAGTATACAATAATTGAAAAATGGTTTTTGAAGAATCAATTCACGTTATGTTTTATGAAAAATCATTGAATAAAATAGATGATGATATTGATCAACATGGGGATGAATTTAGATATTTTAATTTTAAAGATGAATTAAAAAAAGATAAATATTTACATTGGGGTGGGTTATTTCTTCTCACTCTAATCCATTTCAAGAAAGATCATGGAAGACTCATAAAGACAATCATATAGATAATGTGATTAGTAATGTTAAATAAAATGATCAAACTAAACAAATAGGTTCTGATTATTTATTCTAATCATGATTATATTTCTAATTTAGTATCAATTAATATTGATGTGGTTTACATTATCTAATTATTTCATGAATATAAAATATGAATTAATTCAGTTTTCTAGGAAAATGGTTTGAAAATTATTTATTTCACAAAATTATTCACATATTATTTTAACAAAATGGATCTAATATAAAAATTGTTATTTTTTTATATATATACAAATAGATAATGATATATTTCTCAAGGATATTCTCAATAATTGGATATTTATTTTAATTAATATAATGCACTTATTTCTAGGTTATAATCAATTATAATATTATTTTTTATGATACTTTTAATGTTTTTAAATTATTTCAAATGAATGTTAAAATTTCTTTTCTACAAGGTTATATTTATGAAGAATCATATTTTATGATTCCACCTAGATTTGAAAATTAAAAGAATCATAATTTTGTTATTATAATATCGAATGTTTTATATGGTTTGAAACAAGATTATCAAGTATGTTATGAAAGGATAACTAGATTTTATTTGGACACCCATTTTGAGAAGGTAATGGTTGATCCTACTTTTTTTAATTAGAAAAAATTTAATGAAATATTTATTGTGAAAATTTATACTGAAGATATTGTTTTTGGATCATCATGTGAAAATATTTATAAAGAATTTTTAGATTTGATAACATCTAAATTTGATATGAGAATGAGGGGGAATTGAAATTCTTCCATAGATTATAAATTTCTCAAATAATTGATGGTTTTTTAATTCAATCCAAGTATGATAAATAATTATTTAGAACATTAGGTTTATATTCAACTAAAATTGAAAATACTCCCATGAATACAATGTGAAAATTTATATTTTCATAAAATTGAAAAAAAAAAAAAAAATTAATATACATAGAGGAATGATTTGAATATTTTTATATTTAACATCTTCTTTGCATGATTTAATTTTTTATGTTCTGAAGTATATTAGATAATAATGTGACCCAAAATAAATAAACATTAAATTGTTTAATATAATTATTAGATATGTTACATGATCTTTGAATTTTGGTTATTTTACTCAGCTAAAACTAATTTTAATAGGACAATACATTCTAATTTTAATTTTATTGGATACAATATATATAGAAAAAATAATTTAGGTATGTTCCATTTCATTGGTAAATATTTATTTTTATGTTATTAAAATAAACCAAATTTTGTAAACCTTTAAATTGGTAAAACTGAATATGTTGTTTCTATATCTTTCTATTCTCAATCTTTGTGGATTAAGCAAACAATTTTTAATTTTAGTTTTTATTTTGATATGATTCCTATTTTTTATCATAATAATTATTCTAATTATATTTTCAAAATACCATTACAACTCTATAGGACTAGTCACATTGTTTTTAATTTATTTTTCTTTAGGATCATATTCTAAAAACAAATATAATTCATAAATTTTTTTAAATGAACTTGCTGGTATATTTACCAAGCTCAGGTTTATTACTATATTTTATATAATCAAGTTAAAACATGGTATGATGGGTATTTAAATTCAATTTTTATCTATAGTAAATTTAATGGGAGTTGAGTGTGTTCATATTCTATATTTTCCAACATTATATGACATTTCTAAAATAGTGAATCTATTTTTCATATTAATATTTCAAAATTATATATAATGTTTTGTACTAAATTTTTTTATGTCTTATTATACATATTAATTAATGTTAATTTAATTTTTAATCATTTAATTTTTCATTAATTAATAGTATGTTAAAGGTCTAAGGTATTGATGTGGATTTCTGACATATGATTGGAAATATAAATATTTAATAATTTTATGAAATATAATGTATACAGTGTTATTATTCATGAAATACAGTATTTGTTTAATATTTGGAGAGTCATTATAATTTAAAAGAATAAATTATTCTATTTAAACTTTATCCTTTTGATAATTTGAAAATGGGGTAGTGTATTTGAAATTATATTTTTTTGTAATTATCAAAAAGTGGAAGAATGTTGAAGTGGTACTTTTGATAACATTTGATAAATTATTGTTTTAATAATTACAGAATATAACATCATGTTTTTCATAACATTACAGAGAGTTTTTTTATTTCATTATTCATAAATAAAAATTATGCTATAATTGTTTATATCATTGAATCTTAACCATACTTATTTAACAATATTTCATTTCAAAAACTATCTTTAGGTTTCATGTTTTTAATGTTTTTAACATTATCTACATGTTTCATATTGAGTTCATAGGATAAATACACGATTTGAGACCCTAAAATATCATTTTTACATGTTTTTTTACTATTCTCATATAGAAAATTCATGTAGAAAATTGTCAAAAATAGCATATTCAAAAATACTATTATCCCACATAGCTAAACTACATATGAAATTTTTTAGATTTAGATACAAGATGTATGTGAAACATAACAGTGATGCAGTAGTCCAAATTGAGTAATTCCTATTGTGTTACATAAAAAAATTATATATATTTTATTATAATATGAAAATTTCAAAATGGATATCTATATTGTCAGAAATTAGCTTATATATATCTATATGTTTTATATCTAAATTCTTCTATTTTTCATAACTATTTTTCATAACAATTTTTCATATGTATTTTTATGATAACCTGAGATATTCCAGTATGATTAAGGTTATTTTAATCATTTTGTAAACTAATGGAATTTCCTAAATTTTATTCAACTAAGCCTACATAATTTTTTTTCATTTATGAGGTCTTATTTTGATTTGAAATTTGATCATTCATGATTTTTTAAAATTTCAAAAATTTCCTATGTGTGAAATTCAGCAATGTGAGAAAATAACCTATATGATTATCCATCAAGAATCATCTTTATAATTTGTCAACATGGACTATTCATCTACATTAAAAAATATATGATTCTTTTATGTGTGATATTTACTTACATGAAATTCGCTTACATGAAGATAAATAACTACGTGAAAATCACCAATGTGAATTTTCCAATGTGGTTTTACCAATCTCTATAGGTTTTTTAGAAAACAAGAAATATGATTTGTTTTTAATAATATATCTCATTTTCATTTTCTATGAGTTTATTAGAAATATTATTTATTCATTAGTAATTCTAAAATTACTTATTAAAAATTTAAAACTCATTTAGGCATTTTTTAAATTTTATTATGGTCAATTAAATAAGATATTCATGAGATCAAGATTTATTGATATTCAAAAATAATTTTTAGATGTTTAAATGTCTAAATTAATATTGGATGAAATAATAATATTCAGTATTCAATATTTTAAAAGTGAATTTCTAAGGAATTTACCCGTATTGTTTACTGGTTTATTAATTAAACTAATGATATCCTTGGTGTAGTCTATATTTATTACCAAGGATATAAAGGTGGAATTATATATTAATTATCTTTTCATTAATTGAGGTAATATTATCTAGGAAAAATTCTTGGATAACTCTGTAGCAGTTTATTAGTTTCACATGTGAAACTACATCTTTGTGAAAAAGAATGATACAATGGTCTTCACAATTTTCAGTTGTTGTGTATAATGAAAATAAAAAAATATAGTTGATAGAACCATCAAATATAGATGATGAGATAGATGATATTAATGAACTATAAAATTTTTACATTATCTGGTTAGAAAATACTACTCTTAGTTTAACTAAAATTTTGAAATAGTTTTATATTAGATATATCCAAAGATGCCTTGACCCTTAGAGTGTGAATATTTTATATGATTCTATGGATTTACTTATTCTTTATATTTTGTTGTTGATAAATATAAATCTTTATACAAGCCCTTAAAATGAAGGATTTTGGGTTGTGATTACCATAGAAAATTTTGGAATTGGGTTGTGAGTCAAGGGGAAAATGATGACTATTCTGGTTGTGCCTCCAGATAGAAAAAAGAAAAGTCTGATTTGGGATTAAGCCTCTACTGGGAAAAATTATTTATAATTAGGCTGTGACTCTAGGTTAGTAAAATTCATTTCAAATTTTCCATTATAAGTGGTAATAGTGGTTTTAATCACTCATAATTCATGATATGGGTGAAGAGTATACTGGGGTCATTTAGATTTGACCCACTATAAAATTATATTATATTCATTTTGTTTTATTTCCACAACAACAATTTCAATAATATGATATAATATTTTATAAATTAATTTTAAAAGTTATATTCACTTCCCTATTGGATATCATTGTAATCTTAACTACACCCCAAGGAACCCTTATTATATTAATTATGGTGGACCTTTACATGAGTTAAAATGAAATTGAAATGATCTTTGAGGAAGCGATGATACATTAACATGGATTTGGGAATGAGCCTCACACCATTTATGATATGTGGGATAAAACATAAAATAGTTCACTACACAAATGAAGTACCATTATAATAGTTTTATGATTCCTTGTCATATCCCTCAAAAACTATATAGGTACATTAATACAACCCTAAAAACATTACAGGACCCCTACACAATTTTTTTCTACCCTTAAATAGGTTAGTATGACCTTAGTGTAGTATGGGTGTCCTTAACGTAACTATGAGCTACAATATCACTTTTGTATAGGGAATTAGTGACCTTAACATATCCCTTTGTAGTCATTGGATTTCATTGATGTATCCTTCATATAATTGACTATTACTTTATTCAAATTACATTAATTTTTAATGGCCTTTATACAGGTCATCATATTGACCCTTTTGGTAATTACCTTCAAGCCTTAAATTACCCTTTGGGAGTTTTATAAATTCAATATTCCATGTTAAACTTCATAAAAGAATATATTAATAAATTATGTATTTTAAAATAAAAATTAAAATGTGTTCCAACACATTTCATTCAATTTATTAACATGGAATTGTGAAATAATTAAATTCAAAATCCATGTTTATCAAAATCACTTGAAAATTAAATTAAAAAGAAAATTAACTGAAAAAAAATATTTTTCTCAAAATATATGTATTTTTAAAGATAATAATTTTTTATAATATAAACACGAAAAATGACCATTCTAATTCATATATTCAAAAAATTTAAATTTAAACTATAAATAAACAAATATTTAATAATTTTCCATTATAAGTATATTTTGGTACAAAAAAAATTATCACAAAAAATATACTTGGATAACATTTATCAAATAAACCCCACATCAAATTGCACCACACAAAGATCATTTATTTACAAAGATTAATAAATTCATTAAATTCAGTGGAAATTTATTCATCTTAGTAATAAAAGACTCACAATTCTAGGTAAGAGATAATTTTAGAAATAGTTTACCTGATGATCTTTATAGGTAAGTAAATATGATTAATCTTCCAAAAAAATTATCCAAAATTTATTCTC
This sequence comes from Viscum album, assembly GCA_963277665.1. Lineage (NCBI taxonomy): Eukaryota > Viridiplantae > Streptophyta > Magnoliopsida > Santalales > Viscaceae > Viscum > Viscum album. The sequence continues at coordinate 194,703,224 of OY728122.1, forward strand.
AAGGTTTAAAAAATGATTGAATTTTAAAATTTTGAGAGTATTTAAAAAACATCAATTTTCATTTAAATGTTCTTTTAAATATATATTTTTCATCTATAGTGAACAACCTCACATAATTATGACATATAATAATTTAACAAAATAGGTGAATGAGTGAGAATAATTATTATATGGAAGAATAATTTACTCGACCAAAAAGTTTAGGTTAAAGAAGAAAATACTTATCCAATATTAAGAGTTAATTTCATAACCCATTTAAATTCAGACATTGTGAGTTTAAGACCAATAAAGTTTTTCAAAATAAAATATTAATTTTACATGGTACTTATAAATTTTTTTAGAAATAATATTTTCAAATATATTAATATAAATTATGTTACAAGATTGAATCCTTGGTAGAATATAATTTATTAACAACTCAAAGTAGAAAAAATATCTAAAATTCATGAAAATGTGAAAAACAAATATAAATAGTAACTATATCTTGTGAATAGTCAATTTTGAAAATAATTAATCGTATTTTGATGTGAAATAAATGAATATAGGATAGGAATGGTAAAAGCCACTCTTCCACACATATACTCAACATTCATCCCAATTTTTATCTCAAGGTGAAAAAACCCATTTGAAACATTACAGTTCAAAAATATATTCAAATTATTAGTTTAAAAGAATATTTTATCATCAAAATAATTCTCAAAATAATATTCCTTCCAAAAACTCCATTAATGACCAGTAATAATTTAATATTCCACATGATTTTACTTAGAGACATAAGTTAATGATCTCCAATACATCTTAAAAATGATCATGCAAAATTAGTGTATCCAAATAAATAATCAAGGTTCAATCCATGTATTCAATTCTGATTTGATCTAATTTACAAAAATAAAATATTCAGGTATGAATAACACCCTAAGTATTTAAAAAAAATTCATCACTACATTTATTTTTAGTTTTTAATAAATCCTCCTGACACACACACATAATTTATACCCATGAACATTTTATATTTAGTCAATAATTGATTTTAAAACTAAATACATCTATTATTTTTATCTTGCAATGAGATTTTGTGAATAAAATCTCAATAGAAAATGAACAAGATTACTCCCTATACAATGTGGTGTAATACTTTATTCTAACACCCAAAAATATCTCTACTTATTCAATTTATTTTCCTTTTGTATGTTCTCATTAAAGTACCTAAAAGAGTGAAATATAACTAGAATGGAATACAATCATTTATATTAAAAAGTGTGGATAAGACCAATTTATAGATAAATCCATATATGATATAACTTATTTATAGAATTTGGTGATTAATTTACTTCCTTTTAGAAAAAAATTGGGCCTGAATAAAAATATGGTAAGAGGATTTTATTTTAAAGGAAGAACAACAAGAAAATGATTTAAACCACGATGGGTTACCTAACATGTACCAATATTTTCATAGTCTTCATCCAGATATTCAAACTAAAAATTATATAGATGATTACTTGAAAGGTCTTTTTCAAATATTTTAACATAACATTTTTTTGTGTTGAAACATTTTCATTTTTTCACAAAATTTCTAGAATAGAAACATTAATTATAATATTTTTTAAATCTTATAGGTCGAAGGAAGTAAGAGAATTTTCCCTTAGTTTTTAAATTCACAAATATCACCAAGAAAGTATAGAAAATGGTGTAAAACAACCCATAAAATCTTTTACCTGATCTGTGAAATCATCACAATGTTTTCCTAGACTTAAGGAATCCAAGAATTTATAAACAAGTGTAATAGTTTCCAAATATTTATGACTATATCCCACATAAAATCCTTCACTTTCACTATTTATTCTTCTAAAAAGTAAGAGAAACACCCCATAATAGCTCCCAAGAATTAGTTATGTTCATTCACTAAATAATCATCTCTGAAAAAACAATTCATACGAGAAAAAAACATGTTGTATATTTCTAGGAAACTATCTTGATTATCATCATTGACATTCAATAGGTTGGAGAAACTTTTTTTCAATTTTTAATTTTATAACACACAGCTCATAATTTTCCCAAACCATTAAATTACCATTTTTAATTACGAGAACAACTAAAATAGACTTCCAATTATCATGATGAAAATTACAAGGAATTATATAGAAAATATGTATAAGGTAGGAGATGTTATCACCACGAGTGGGTTGTGAGTGTAAACCAATGTCCTTATAAACATTTTCAATAAAATAAATGTATTTCATTATATTCCACCTCTTGATCCTTATCAATAAGTTCCCTAATTATTCTCTCAATTGTACCTATTATTTTTAGTAATATGGTGGTTTCATATTCAATGAAGATAACATTAATGTTTTAATTAACTAATATTCTAATAATATCCTCAAAAGGACCTTGATTATCCATCCTTATATAATATAAATAATATTATTTGTAAATATATAACAGTTTACAACTCACCTTTAATAATAAATCCTTAAAATGTTGATTTCTTCTATATAATAACCATAATGAAAAACTATTTTTCACTTTAAAATATATATAATAGAACTATGTGTATCTAATAATTGTCTACCCAAATGACCAGAACGTTTTTGTAAAACTCCATATCACGAAAAATGAAATCATTGGGTAATGTACATATCCTTATATTATGAAATTTCCCATAAACTGTTCCAATGGGTTTAGTAAAGGAACAGTAATCCATTTTTTTTGTGAAATAGACATAAGTTTCATCTCCACTGAACCCAATTATTGATATAAGGATTGAGAAATAAGGTAAAAACTAGTTCCTCAGTTACAAAAAACTATGATCCTCTATCAATCCTATTATACATGATTTAACAAAGAATAAAGTTTCTTTAAATTTAAAAGGAAACATATTTTGTAAGAAAATAATGTATTCCTTAGTTAGCCAAATGGTGTGTATCTCTTCCATGTTTTATTAATTGTCCAAAAACCTATTATGATATTTAAAACATGAAGAGATTTTATTTAAAGACTCAACAATGGGTATGGTTATGTTGAAATTTATGAACATCCCAATGTATTTTAAATTTTTTTATCATTATCTGTTAAGCAGGTGGATTTTCTCCTTCTTTGAAAAAACTATTTTAGTTTTCCCTTCATTGATAATTTCAATTTTCTTTTTCTTTTTTCTTTTTTCTTTTTCATGTTAATATTCATCAATATAAATAGTTTAAACACTTTCATCCACTTTTCTATATATTTTTTTCAAAACATTCAAATTTGTTTCCATTAAAACCTCACGATCATCCTCCCAAGACTACGACCTAATATCTTGTAAAGTTTTCACACCTTATTATGTGGTTGAATTCAACCCCGCTTCTATAGGATTTAATTTTTTAATGTTTTGAATCTTTACATTATCCATAGAAGATATATATTTTTCCATTTGGTTCTTTTTATTTAGTAGATTTTCCATCTTATAAACCAATAAATATTTTTGAGAGTCTATTTCACCCCTATTATAATATTCTTAGGTACCCATGTAATCATTAATGATGTCTTATTATGAATAAATTTTTTTGAAAATTTATTTATACATCCCTTGAAGATTTAATTTTTAATTATATAACTCATCCCTATACTAATATTTGTATTTATTTTTAGGTCATTAATAGAATATAGAGGCAACAAATAGTAATACCACTCCTTAATCTCTCCAAAAATGTTTTGGGATATTCTTAATACTATGTTTAAAGATTTCAAAAAAAGGATCATTATTACCCTTGTTTCTACCACAAAAGTATGAAAAGTTTACACATTTATTATACTGTATAGGTAGATCAATGGTAAAAATATAATTCTTAGTATGAACCAAAATTCCATAATGGTACCCTTACTGCCTAAGTTTACATTCTTGACTATAATCATAATATCCACAATCCATAGTACAAGACACACTTATATAGATAGTTTACATACTAAAATATTTATAATAAAAGATTAGAAATTTTATCAAAAATTTTCTTTAACTCCACAACTGTCATGTCAGAAAAATCAACACCTATGGACTCATTTAATATATTTTGTTGGTAAGGGGTGAGACCATTGTAAAATATTTACATTAATAGTTGGGTCATGGGATGATGTTTGGGAAACATCCAATGAATACCTATACATTTTCCCATAATTCTTGAAAATATTTCCCCTTATACTAATAAAATCCATTGATTTTTATGTCACCTCAATGGTCATATTTGAAGAATTAAATTTCGAAAAAAATAAATTAAATATGTCATCCCTTGTCTCAAAAATTTATTCATCTATTTTTTGGATAATTCTCCAATAATTATTTTTAAATAAAATGGAAAAACTATCAATAATATATTTTATTCACTAAACCCATGCAATGGTAATTGTTGAACCATATTAAAAAATATTTAGTAAACTCTTGAGAAGACTCATTGTACTTTACATTGAAATAAATTAACATGGAGATGTATGATTATTTCAATTAATAATTTCTAGACATTTTGGAAAACCACATAAATGATTTGTTACTTTCAATTATTGAAATTTGGTAGGTTGTGGTGCAAAAAAATTTCCATTTAAGTTCTTATCTCAGTGAAATTTTAAATTATCCATTTTTTCTTTGTTTATTTTATTAGAGAATAATATTATACATCAATTTATAGTTTTAATGGTTGAAAAATAAATTTAGATAATACCCTTATGTTCATGAAAAATTTGTTGAAAAAAATGATAAATCAGTGAAAAATATAGAAAAAATAATCATATTTTAATAAAATTTCACAAAGAGTTTTTTACTATTTTATTATATTATTTTTTTAAAAATAGTTAATGTTTTTTATATAATTTTATTATAAAAGTGATACATACCCAAACAAAAAACCATTTTTAATGAGTATATCTTTGAATTATCTCAAAATATATTTCATAAAAACATGATTTTGAATTAGAAATTGGTGATATGGGTCAAAAATTAGAGAGAGAAAACTATGTGTATACCAAACACTCTATGGAATAATAAAACCATAAAAAATAATAAAGGAAATATCAGATAAATATAACGATGAAATGATGTTCAAAGTTTCAACAAGCTATGGTAAAGTCAAAATAACTATCAAAATTATATAAATAGAGAAGAAGTGTGAACAATGGATAAAATTGGTGTAAACTGGACCAATCCAAGTTGATAAAACTAATTTCATTTCCTCTATTATAATTAAAAAATTATGTGCAAATGATGTGAAATAATACATTTTAATCACCTCATTATCACTAATCTATCAACATTTTTCAATTAACTCACTCTAAAATCGGATTGGTAAACTAATACAAAGATAAAAATAATTATCCTATCTTAGAAAAGATATATAACTACCGTTTCCAAATTATGTATATCACTCATTACATAAATATAATGAATCTAATATTTTCACTCATATGTACATATAAAAGAGTAAAAATAATCCTCAAGAGAAATAAAATTGAGAAAATATAACTAATTTTTCACAATATCACTCTTCCTTACATAAATCATAGAAATTTGTAAATTATTAGTGATGAGTGAAGTGATTTTTCATAGAATCCAAATATTTATCACTAATTATATCTTTAGATACCCCATTAGAGAATACATACAAAATGTATTAAAATAAAATCTAGGAATATAATAAGGAAACAAAATTTATCATTGAGTAAAAACATAAGAAATGTCAACTAACATTAAACCAAATTCCCTATGTAAAATATTTAAACATGATGGTATCAACCGAAATTAATGAAATATTTCATGAACATAGAAATATGCAAGGAGAAATTGGATAAGGGAAGAGGGTGAGAATCATTCGAGATCATCCCTTTCTGTATCTTTACTCCTCCATAGCCTCGATCCAAAATTTTCCCGAATTATCTAGTCAATATCCATTCATATGATTGAAATTAAATTTCTAAATGGTTATGTCTTGGTCTTTTAAAAATTATGTGATGAACCAACTTCATTGCTACAACTCATGGGAAGTACAACCAACCTCAATTCAATGATCTCCATATTAAAGATATCACTTTTTAGCATATCCTATATGTTACATAAGAAAATTCATCTATTATATGTTGATCACAAACATGTTATTGTCATTGAATCCAATCATTCATTACATGAACCCAACTCTACATCGGTCCCATCCTCTGATTTTACTCAGTAATCTTTGGGATCTTTTCACCTTTCTTGAGCATGGAAAAGGCCCATACTCCCTTTTACTTTGATTTTAGAATTTATGATACATATGGTATTATCCTTCATAGTAAAATTATGTAGTTTTTGATATTCTAGAGTTATCCTTACTTGAGTTTACAACCTTGTTGGTACCATTATGATAGAATCTTATGTGATGTGTTGTGGAACATTACAATATTTTACATGACATTGACACAATATCAGATGAAGTGGTGATTCCTTAATGAAATAATGGGAATAAGCGTCATGTATGTCTTGAAATTGGGGATGTCCCTTATGAAAGGGAACTTCCCCTTGTGGGTACCCTTGTGTGAGTGTTGTATAACCTTGATGCATCCATCAAAAACACCAAAAGTACATTTATGTAGACCTAAAAAATATAATAACTCCTACAAAAGTCTATGTTACCCTTAAACTAGTATGCATAACATTGGTGTAATGTAGTATGTATAAACATGACACAACTATGAGGTGTAGGATCACCATTATGTTGGTCATAAATGACATTTAGGTATCCCTATTGAAGAGATGGAGTGCCATGACACAGAATTCATAAATTAAATTATCTCTTTATGTACATAAGTTTTATTCATAATAACCATTATATAAGTCATCATAATTACCCGTAAAAAAGTATCTTCAAGCCATTAATTATCATTTCTTAGACTTATCAAATCAAAATTCAAAATTAAACATCATAATAGAATAAATAAATCAATTAATATTTTAAAAAGTTGAATTAATATATGATCCAAATGATGGAACTAAAATGTTAACATGGAACAATGTAATAATTCACTCTAAAATACATAGTCATCAAAATATATTCAAAATTATATTATAATTAATATTCGATGAAAAGAGAAAGGTTATTATTCTCAAAACATATTAGAAATTAAATACAAGAACATTTTATCATTTAAGCACCAAATACCCGATTCTAAAAAAAATATTGAAAGTATTTTAAATTCAAATAAAAATTAATGATTATTTAATAATTGTCAACTATTAAAATAACTTTTCATTAAAACAAAATTATTTAATAAAATTCATGCGAAAATCATGTATCAAATAAAATCCACATCATTAAAAATTAAAGGATTCATCATATAATTACTCTTTATATTTTTTATGGATTGTACTTTATTCATTTGATGAATCATATTTAATATACATAGCTAAAAATTTTAAACTCTTACAACATTCAGTTATGGGTTTTTCCTATTTCATTTTGAGATTTTACTTATCTTTTTAGACTCTCTTATCTTCATATTTTTCATTGTTTTGGATTAAATATATAATTTAACACTAACTGGAATGAAATCTAAATACTATATATGAAACACATTTAAAAATAATTTTAATTATCACATCATGTATTTAGTTAAAACCCACTAGGTCTTCAAAAATAGATTCAACCAAAGGGAATCATGTTCTCTAATACTACTTTTGGGTCCTAGTGAACTAGTGAAGACACATGAGAGGTGGGTGAATCCGGTGTGGATAAATTCTATTACCAATTTTGAAATCTAGTTTTAACATTTTACCTGCTTTGTATTTGAACATATTCTTCTTAATATGAAATATATTTATGCTTTCTTTAACCAAAAACCAACATAAGAAAGTATTTTATTATGAAAACTAAATTTAGAAAAATAATATTTTGCATGGTTCGGGATGTAGTGTGAAAAGTAAATGAAATAAATTTTTTTATATGGTTTGGAACCTCTTGGGAAAACTAATACTTTTGTGATTTATATTTCTGAGTCATACATTCTACACTATACTATTATAATATATAAAAGTGGAGTAGAAACAGGAATATACTAAAACCATGTGTTTGCCATATATTTCAATGGGGTGAAATGTATCATCCTAAACTTTTTCTAACCATATCACACAGGTGACTAAAAAGTGCTCACATTAGTTATTTATACCACTATCCCACTTGTCATTAACAACTCCAAGGAATATAAAGTTTATATTTATATATCATAACATTCAAAGGAATTAATATAATTAGATAACCTTCTACAACAGGGATTCTTTGACTATTATGACGCCTTAAATAATAAGTTTATGCCACTTGGATTATTCTTACAGGACAACTCCAAAATATTATTATGAATATTTTCACTTTCTTCCACAACATGAGATCTTGTGACTTTAGTATCCTAGAATAAACTTATATAGAAATATTCCACATAATAGATATGAATAATAATATGGTTATTATAGTGACCCATGCATTACATACATTGAAATTACATCATTTTAGATGAATATAAAGTAAATTGAATAAAATACATTCCCAATGACTGTAATAGTTTATTGTTATAGGATACTTGGAAAAAAAATCTTCAATCCTGGTTAAAGATCTTAAACATCTCCCATAAAGATATAAACCATTATAAATTCTATCTAAAACTATTCTTTATAACCTACAGAAAAGGGAACACAAGAGAAGGGTAAGCTCATATTCATAGTATGGGTAAACATGGGAGACATGTATGAATAAACATGAACATGGTAGTATGATAACACGATCATAACATTAGAAGACCATACCCTGCATATCAAGGTTTATAAACATGAGCTATGGGATAAATCTTTGTAGTTCATAAGTCATCGATAAGATGGAAATAAACACCATGATCAATGAAATCATAACTAAATAATAATACATAGGATTTGTGAAATACTTATAAGAATAGAAAATTTTATGTTAGGGCTACCTACCAAGACCATTATAACATGTTAGGAATAAGCTATGACCCATGTGCCTACTTCAGGTTTGGGTAGCAACCTGTGTACCCACATTTTGTTAGGCTTGGTCTACAACCAATATACCTTCTTGTTTTTAAGCTTGGGACACAACCAAGGTACCCTTTTTCTTTTAGGCTCGGGCAACAACCCATGTACCTTCTTTTTTTGGGGGTTGGGATACAACCCATGTACCGTTTTTTATAGTATTGGGCTACCACCAATGTAACATCTTGTTTTCAAGCTTGAGCTACTACCCGTGTACCCTCTTTCATTTAGTCTTGGTCTACAACATGTACACCCACTTTCCTTTTGGTCTTGGGCTATAACCCATACACCCTATTTATGTTTGGTCTTGGTCTACAACCTATGTAACCATTTAGATCATATAAAACATATCATTACCTAGTGCTTTGGAGGAAGATATATTTCTCAACCATCTAATAGTAAAATAATTTTCTCTTCTGTAAAAAGATAATTAAACTTTCATCATAACATAACCCATAAAAAGATATTGGTTTTATAAACATCCAATCATAACACATTATATGAAATGGGTATCATTAAAATTTCATCACATCATAACCTATGGAAAAGATATAGGTTTCATAACCATTTCATTGAAGTAGAACCCTTGTAGTATAAATGAATTTCATAAACATATAACCTATTAATGAGAAACAGGTTTCATAAATCCCATGAAATTAAGAATAACCCGTTAATAGAAAAGATATTAATAGAACCTTTAGAGAATTTCACAAAAAAGGCATGAGTAACACAGTTGGATGTAATCATAGATGTAAAATAGTATTTAAACATCTTTCAATAACACTTCATGAGGAAAAATATCTTTTCTTCTTTGACAAAGGAATTATAATACATAAAACCATTTAAAAATTATTTTCTCTGAAAATACCATGAAAACATATATATAAGACATAAAGGAATTTGGGAAATATTTTTCATTGAAGATTTACTTTTAAAAAATATCATAATGATTAACCTTTTATAAAATTAAAATTAATCTTCAAAATAATGATGTTGGGTAAATACAAACATGTCGTAAGAAGTAAATAAGAACATTCCTTTTTCAGGGTAAAAATGTTAGAAGGAATTAATTGTTCAGAAAGAGAAAATAATATTCACTTTAAGATATTGGTAAAATAAAAAAGGGGGAAAATGGCCTTTAAAATCATATAGGATAATGGTATAATATTCATGGAAACCATTTTTAGAAAACAATGATTTCCGACAGAAGAAAGGGTAAGGTCGGGCTTTTTTAAAAGCAAATTATTAACTATATTATGTACCAAAGTGTAGAATATGGTGATAATACATGTTTATATCATGAAATAATATAGGATAAAAAACCCATTAATATTTTTGAGATATGGACAATAATATTTCATCAAGGTAAGCAATAACATAAATAATCTTAGAAAGCGATTATATTGTCTCAATAAACTCGTATAACTTGGTAACATGGGATCATACTCTACATGTAAAAAAGGAAATTAAACGACACTAAATATTTCATGAAAATAACTAAATTTAAGGTATAAAATAGAAAATGGAAGTATATACACCTATAATAAGAGTTTTGGTTCATATCAAGACAAGAATCTCAAAGAAAAAAAATTGAGAAAAAACTTTTTTACCAATTTGGTATCTTTTAAACACTAAACCCCGTGGAAGAATAATATTTAAATGGGAATTTAAATACCCAAAATTTTAATTAAATGATACATATAATAAAATCATGGTCATGGAATACCCCACACAAAAGGAAAGAGTGGCATACATAACTTATATCTCATAGAAATTAAAAGTGAGATGAAATCCCCTTACCTTTTTCTTTGACTCCCTCTGTACTCATAAAATATTTATATATAATAAATATATGTTTATTATAAAACATATATAGATTAATATTATAATATATATTACTATATATGATTCTATTATAACCATATATTACACGCTTGTTAACGATCAAATATTAATGTATCACTTCGGGTAATATTTACTTTGTTCTTCACATGTGTCTTAATTTGTTATATCGTTGGCCATTATACTTATATCAGGATTAGAAAATGTATATACTGATATAAATATCAGTTATATACAGTAAATTCATAATATAATAATTTATCTTATATGGAATTATGAAATAGAATACACCATTCATGTAGACGGTAAGTCGTACGTATGCCTGCTCGTTGTTTCCCTTTTTATTATCGTATTGAAAGAAAGCGTGTAAACCGAATAGGTTTATATATGTTTGTAATTATATATATAATTTAAAAATTATAATTAAAATATCATATAAATCATATTATTTCATTAAATCCATCCATAAAACATTATGTGTGGTGTTTGAAATAATCGCAACGCTTTGAGGGAGCAGTAGTCCACACTTCCTAAAACGATATTATTATAGTAACACCAAATGGAATGTAAAAATATGTGTATTGTAAAAATAATAAATAATATTGAATACATAATAAATATTATATATATTATATATAAATATATAATCTATACTAATGGAAACTATGATTGGTGGTAAAGAAGAAATGAAAATCATCGCTTCAGGAGGGAGTTGTTCACTGTAGATAGGTTCAGTATGTTCAAAATACATTAGATGGAGGTGTGTGTAAGTGTAGATCAGAAAAATTTCATAAAAACATTCTATTATATGGATGATAATGTTTTTTCACACAAAAATTTAATAAATATATTTTAAAGGGTGAATAATTGAAATAATGAAAGGAGCTTGAGAGAAGACATTACCTCCAAACTAGGTAACTCCATTTTGTTTGTGGAAAAAGGATTCCTTGAGAAGATTTCTTCCCAATGAAAGTATTGAAGGTTGATTTTAGGATTTTTGGGAGGCTACATGGGTAGTTATTAGGCTAAAGGATTTATAGGTGTGATGAATGGGTATAGTTGGTGGCCTTTATAGGGAAGGAAAAAGACTCACATAAATTTTTTAGAAAAAAATTAGGACTGCACATTTTCTTACCAAATAAAGGTCATAAAAAGAAAAATTAATAAATAATTTAAGGTTTATGGCCTAAAAATTACATCCAATTGGTTTTAGACATGTTTTTAGGTTATTTGAGCTAATAATTTTAAGGTTTAGTCCCTAATTATTCATAATTTTGTCTTAAAATATGTGATTAATATTAATCACATTTACTAATCATTTGGGAAAAAGATTAACATCATCTTATTAGAATCTAAATATTATACTAAATAAAATTATTTATGTTGTATTTTAGAAATTAAAATCATAAAATTTTAAAAATTAATATTAGTGTTAATCCCACAAATGAGACAATATAATAGGGTTTAAAATAGGAAAAAATTTCAAAGCTTGTTATGATTTTTTATTCAGTTTCAAAGTGAAATTGATCGTAATGAATTCAATTGTATTATTATATGTAATATTAATCTATCTTAACCTTAAAAAATATTTATAATATAATTTATCCTTATTATTTAATTAGAAAAAAATGCAGGTTTTAACTAAAAAGTAGTAGTTTTCAATATTCATCCAAAAATGAAGTTTCTCACGAAAAATTCAAAATATAAACATAGTCAAATTTTGAAATTCTAAATTCAAAATTGAATTTAAATTTTTACAATTAAATTTCTAAATTTTTCTAAAATTAATTTTATTATTTGATGTGATTAATTCAACAAAACAATATTTTTAACATAAAGGGACTTTATTAAAAATATTATAGTTCATTATAAGTATGTTTTATTTATATAAAACAACAATATTTTAAAAGTAGTTATTAATAAATTTAATTTTTTTGTTATAATTATCTTATTAAAATAATTAGAACAATAAAAAATATGTTTCGTAGAAACTCAGTATTGCATGTATCGTACGCACAGTCGGTGTTGCTTGTTGCGCAATCCAAGTTGGTACTGCCTGTGGCACATGCCAAGTCTGTATTGCGTGTGAAATTAATGTTTTAATTAGTTTTTGAATATATATATATATAACTATTTTTCGTTTCATTTGAAATGAAAAATACTGAAAAGATAAATTAATTCAAAAATGAATAATTCTCAAAATCTCAAGGGGTTACATTCAACCCCCCTTAATTTAAATTTCACCCTAAATTTTTTTATCGATTATCAAAGCTTAAATATATTAAAGTTTCATTCATAGAAAACCAGATCATAAAAATGGATACTATAAATTCCATTAAAAGGGAAATTTGGAATCATAATGGTTACCTAAAGAAATATATAACTTTGTTTCTATATGGGAGAACATATGAGGATATTGAAAACATGGATATTGAAGAAAAATATAACCATCATGTTTTGATAGATTATGGTAGAGGATAGTTTCAGTAGAATTTTAACTATAAAAAAACCATAAATATGTGAGGACCTAAGGGACCATATGGTTCATTGGAAACAATGGTACTAGAATAACATGTTTTTATTAAAGATCTTTTTTCCTAATGTTAAATAATTTTCATGAAAGTAATTACTTTCATGATTTAAGGACATCGTCGCCCTTTTTTTCATTGATACCCTTCATATTATTCTCTAAATGAAAGGTGAACTTTTTCCATTCCTCAATTTATAACAGATAATGAGATCCATGATATTCCATCCCATTTTTCCTAAGATACCATCAATACAAGGAAGTTTGAAAATGATATATAGAAAGGATAAATCCTTGTATGAAATATAACACATTAATCATACTAAAAAATATGAATATTAAATTAAACATCCCATAAATGGTTATAATTCACCCTTTATCCCTTAGAAAGAATCTTATCTTTAACTAAAATCCTTAGAAAATTGGTCCTGTCCTTGTACTAATAGAATTTCAAATGTTATTTTATTATTCATTATCCATTTTGGGAAAGATAATCACATTATATCACACCAAAGTATGATCAATATGTATTTCATATGTATTAATCATAAAAAAACATAAAATTTTCAATTATGGATGGATTGGTAAGTCTTTATATATGGGTTCACTTCACCCATTATGATCTCATATGCTTTCCCTCTGTCATTTTTCTTTAGTGGTTTTTGGTGATAATCACCATTATTAACCCTTGGATTATGGAAATTTCTTGTTAAATACCCAAACTCCCTCCTATTGAAACACTAAAGTTTAGAAGGTTCTTCCTGAGGAATTATCTCATTATTTTCATCACTATAGAGAGTTTTTCAATCACATCAATATTTGACCGCTTAATATCCTTCCTTTCCAAACATAAAAAATTTACTAGTCCCATTAAGACATTTACCACCATGATTCATTCCACATATAGAGAAAAAGGTAAGTCTCATCTTCTTACTTCTATGGTTTTTATTGTCCTTTTAACTCCATCTTGTACTTCTTGTTAAATCCATGAGATTGATACATAACTCCAACCACTATTTTATCTGTTATTTAACAATGCACAATCTATTCTTAGATATTAGAGTCCCTTATGGAAAATTCCCTTATGAGACTGGTATTTAATCTACTGAAGAACCTATAAAAATTTTGATGAATGATAATTCCAGAACCATATCTCACAAGACATGTGAAATTAACCTCATAGGAACTGACATATTCATCATACTTTTTCTTCAACTCAAGGAACTCTTTTTCTATATTTGTACGAAGGACATGAGGAAATCACATATTGAAGAATATGTTCTGGAACTCATACCAATCCTTGGATTCAATTTCATCTTCATTCCTTGTATTCTTTATTATAGTCCACCACTAGTATACTTCACATTCTAATTGATAAATATCAAAATGAATTTCTCATGATATGAACACATGATAATGGAAAATATTTTTTCACAGGTACAGATCCAGTGTTCGGAAACAAGTTGAGCAGATGCCCCACTAAAAGAAGGTGGATGATGCCTCATGTAGGAATCAAAAAAACATTGCTCCTTTATTTTCTCTATTGGAATATCATAATGATTAATATATTAAGAAATATATGATAATATGGAAATGGGGATTTGTATTCCATCCCCCATAGAAT
Organism: Viscum album; assembly: GCA_963277665.1. NCBI lineage: Eukaryota > Viridiplantae > Streptophyta > Magnoliopsida > Santalales > Viscaceae > Viscum > Viscum album. The sequence goes on from OY728122.1 coordinate 194,718,251, forward strand.
TCAGACCTTCAGGAGAGAATTCGATGGACTGTCTGTCACAAACATTATTAATGCAGTTCCTTTGGGTTCTAGCCGTTGACTAAACCAAAACCAGAGATTAAGAAATAGTTATCATAATTAAGAACCATGTAATATTGATGATTCACTTATAGTATTTATAAATTAGTATTCATTATTTAATTTATGACCACATAGGTTTATCCCTGTTTATTCATAGACAACTTCTAATCAAATAATTCATGAGGGTTCGTGAACTGTTTTATAATTCCCAAATTTTATTCCCTATGAGTGTTAAAGAAGGTGTAAAGCAAGTCCCGTTGTCTTGTACCAGATTACCATGAGTCATGAACAGAACATCTTGTCAGATTTTTTACCCATAGGTACATCTATGCCAGATCCACATCAACTAGTAGTATCCATACAGGGATGTATTTATAGGAAACCACTCACTGTATCCTTTACCAAAATTCTAGGATATTTTCCAAAATTCTAACTCAACCTTATAATTATCTTAAGGGAAATCCCTAGAAATATCCCAAGAAATAATAATAGGGATCTCATTGAGGTTTTTTCATCCTAGTTTTCAAAGGATAACTAAACTGTTCCATTGTTACCAATTATAACAACACAGGATTAACATACATGGATATTACATCATTTTACAACAATATTTAGTACATTAAAATAATACATGTCCAAGGACTGTAATAATTTATTGTCTTTGTAATCATGAAAATAAAATCATCTATCCTGTTGAAAGATATTCAAAATCACACATAAAGATCTCTACCATTAGAACTTCTACCTAAAACCATTACTGATAACATAGAGAATGGAAACATAATAAAGAGGTGAGAACAGATACTCAATAATGGTAAACAAGTTAGATGTGTAATCATAAACATAAACATTGTATTATGATAACATGCTTATATCATTAGGAGACCATTCCCTACATATCAAAGGTCATAAGCATTACCAATGGGATAAATAATGGATGTACATAAGACATGAATAATAATGAAATAAACATCATGGTCCATGGAGTCAAAACTAAATAACAAGAAATAGGATTTTTCATATACATATAATAATATAAACTTTTATGTTAGGGATACCTTCAAAACAATTATAACAAGTTAGCCTTGGGGTACGACTCATGTACTTACATTGAGCTCGAGCTAGCAACTTGTGTACCCAATTTCATTAAAGTTTGGGATACTTCCCATTTACCTTCTTGTTTTCAGGATTAGGCTACGACCTATGTAACCTCTTTCTTTTGGGATTGGGATACAACCAATGAACCTTCTTGTTTTCGGGTTTGTCCAATAAATCAGGTACCCTCTTTATTTTAGGATTGGGCTAAAACCCATGAACCTTTTTGTTTTCATTCATAGGAAACTACCCCTGTACCCTCTTTCATTTAGTCTTGGGATACAACTCGTAGACCCTCTTTCTTTTTAGGCTTGGGATACAACCCATACACCATATTTATTTTTATTCTTGGGCTATGACCCATTTCCCCTTTGAGACCATACAAAACATGTCATTACCCAATGCATTCTAGGGAGATATAGTTCCCTCCCATCTCATAATAAATTCATTCGCACGTGTGGAAAAAGATTATAAAATATTCCTTATATAATGACCCATAAAAAGATATAGGTCTTATAAAAAAGAAATAAACCATTAAATTGAATGGGTATCATTCACGTTTGATTAAATCATAACCTATGGAAAATATATAGGGTTCATATCAATTTAATTTAAGCATAACCTGTTAAATAGAAACGGATTTCATAAAAATATAACTCATGAAAGAAAAATAGGTTTCTTAAAGACCATGACATTAAGCATGACCCATTACAAGAAAGGATATGAATGGAACCTTTAGAGAATTTCCAAGAATGGAATGATTAACATAAATGGATTTCATATTACATGGAAGATATATTTGGAATAAATTTGAAAAACATTTTTTTATGAAAAATATCATTTCTTATTTGAAAAATGATTGTTAATACATAAAACCATTTAAAAATCATGTTCTTAGAAAATATGTTGAAAACAGAAATATAATAATTGAAACCATTTTGATAATATTTTTTCCTCAAAAATTACTTTTAAACCAATTTTTTAAATATTAACATTTTAAAAATTAAGAGGATTTATCAAAGGAATGGCGGTCAGTAAATATGTACATGTCATATGAAGTAAAAAATAACATTCCATTTTTATGTAAAAATGGATTAAAGGAATTCCTTGATTCGAATAACATAAGAGGATTACATTTAATATCATTGTAAAAGACAAAGGAATTAAAAATTTATTTAAAATCATATAGGATAATTTTATAATATTATTGGAAACCCTTTTTAGAAAAAAAATATTTTCGACCGAAGAAAGGGTAATGTCAGGCATTCTTAAAAACAAATTCTTAACTATATTATGTATCAAAGAGGATAATATGTTAATAATTAATTATTATAACATAACATAATATAGTATAATTAAAATAATTAAAATTCTTGAGATATAGATCAGAATATTTCATTAAGGGATGCAATAAAAAAAATCTCAGAAAGCGATATGATTGTTTCAAGAAACTCTTATAACTTGGTAACATGGGATCATATTCTCCATATAAAAAATTGAAATTATATTAATCTTAATATATCAATAATATAATTATATTAATATTATTATATGTAAAATGTACGTTTATACACCTCTAATAAGAGTTTAGGTTCATAACAAAACATGAATCTCAATGAAGGATACCTGTGACAAAACTGTTTTACAAATTTGGTAACTTTTGAAAGCTAAAAGTCAGGGAATAAGTATAATAAAATAGGAATGAGAATACAAAAAAATTTATGTTCAATATAAATATAATACAATAAAGTTATGTACATTCACCACACAAAAGGAATGAGTGGCGAACATATCTTGTATCTCACATAAATTTAAAGTTAGATGAAATCCCCTTACCTTGTTTCTTGAATCACTCCATTATCATACAAGATTACTATATAATAAATAAAATATTATTATTAATCTTTTAATAAAGAATATTCTTATATCTATTACCATATAAGGTCTTATTATAACCTTATATTACCCACTTGTTAACGATCTTATATTAATGTTTCACTTCTGGTAAAATTCGCTTTGTTCTTCACATGTGTCTTAATTTGTTATATCACTTTTCCTTATACTTATATACTGATTAAAGAATAAATATCATGATATAAATATAAATTATACCAATTATATTCATATTATAACAACTTATAGCATTTAGAAGTATAAAATGGAATAGAAATTTCATGGAGACGGTTAGTTGTACGTACTCATGAACGATATTTCCATTTTTATTGTCGTATTGAATGAAATATGTAAATGAAATATTTATATATGTATATATGTATATATAATTTTTATATTAGAATTAGTATAACATATATAAAATATATTTTCATTAAACTATTCCATAATATGTTCAATTTGGTTTCTGAATGAATCACATCACTTTGAGGGGGTGGTAGTCCACACATCCCCAAACGTGATTATCGTATTAACACCAAATGGAAGGTAAAAAGATGTGCATTTTAAAAGGAATAAATAATCATAAATACATGATAAATATAATATATTAATTATATAAATATATTTTTCATCATAACATCCACCATGATTGGTGGTAAAGGATAAATGAACAATCATTTCTTCATGAAGCAGTAGTTTACCGTACACAAAAGCATTATGTTCGACATCCATTAGATGGATGTTTGTGTAAGTGTATGTGAGAATATTTTCCTAAAAAAATTCTAGTATATTTATTATACTGGTTTTTTTCACACAATAATGGAATAAAGGGGGTTTAATGGCTGAATAAGGGAAATAAAGGAGATGATCGTGGGAGAAGATGTTACCTCTAAATCAGGATCTCCTTTTGGTTTGTGCCAAAAGGCTTCATTGAGAATATTTCCTCTCAAATGTAGTAATAAAGGAAAATTGTGTATTTTTGGAAGGATAGATGGGTTTTTATTGGTTGAACTTAAATATTTTTAGTTGTGTGATGAATGGGTAGGGGTGGTGGCCTTTTATAGGAAATGAAAAGAAACCACACAGAATATTTATAAAAAAATAGTTGTTCACTTGTTATTACCTTAAAAAGTCATAAAAGAACCAACTAAAATCAATAAATGTATGCGTATGGTATATATATGGACATAAAATGGGCTTTGGAACCGTTTCTAGGTCTTTTTGTCCCATAAAGGTAATGTTTATTCCCCAACGAATTTTAATCTGGCCTTAACATCTTTTATTAATTTTAATCACATTTACAAATCATTTTGGTCAAAAAATAACATGGACTTATTAGAATATAAATATTGAACTGAAAATATTGGTTTATATCATATTTTTTAAATTCTAATCATAAAAGTGTAATAATTAAGAATAGTTCTAATCCCGTAGACAAGATGAAATAACGGAGTTTTAATGAAAGAGAAAGTTCAAAAGTTTGTTATGATTTTTTATTCAGTTTCAAAGTAAAGTTGATCCTAATGAATTTCATTTTATAAATTTTTTAATATTAATTTAATTTTACATTAAAATATTTTTATAACATTATTTACCATCAATATTTAATTATACAAAATGATTTTTTTAACTAAATACCAGTATTTTTCACTATTCATTAAAAAATAATTTTTCTCAGAAAAATCCCAAAAATTCAACAAAGGAATATTTTGATGTGATGATTTCGGAAATGAATTTCATTTTATAAAATTCAATTTATAAATTTTTCTCTAATTAATTTTCTTGTTGAAATATATTCATTCAACAAAATAATATTTTTAACATAAAAGGACTTTTCCAAAAATATTATCATTCATTATCAATTTTTTTTATTTATATAAAACAAATATTTGAAAAGTATTTATTAATTTATTTAATAGCTGGGATATAATTATAATATTTAAATAATTAAAATATTAAAAATATATGTTTTGTAGAAACTTAGTGTTGTGTGCATCGTATTCCATGTCGGTGATGATTATAACAAAAGCCAAGATAGTTTTGTGTAAAGCGCAAGCCAAGATGGTATTGTATGTGGAAAGAATGTTTGAATTAGTTTATTAAAATATATATATAAATAAATATTTTTATTTTCATGTAAAATGAAAAATATTAAAAATTTAAATTACTTCGAAAAAAATATTTCTCAAAATATCAGGGTGTTATAGTTATATTACTCTCTCAAACTTATTATTCTTCGTTATATATAACTTCCTAAACTTCTTCTTCTATTTTAGTTTCAAAACCTGGATATGACATAGAGAACTGGGTATGATACATATTTTTTGTCTTCAATACATATATATTCTTCTACTTTTTCTTTTTATTATGTTTAACTTATACTTATCTTTTAGAGTTCTCAGTTATAACCTTTTAACTACAGTGTTTCACACTCTCCAAATCGACTTGAAACACCAAATTCACTTTCTTATTAGTTTTTATATAAAGGTAAACAAAATATATTTTCTATATATAAAATATATAATTCCATAAATCAAATTTCATGGAATGACCTCCATTTTATTTTTGTCAACTACTTGTGGATGGGAGTCTCCAATGATATAAAATATCAATTTTCCATCGATGATTATCTCAAATAAAATACCACGAAATCCCTTAATCTATTTTTGTTTCTCATTTTATCTGACCGAATAAAATAATACATATTTTTATAAAAATAAATCTATGAGTATTCTTCACAAAAAGTCCATAGAAAACCCCAAAATTAAAACATCTATAAGGTTGTATTAAAATTATATGACCTACCAGATGTGACATGGAAAATCAATTTCTTAGTGTGATGGCTAATGTAAAACCTGTATAGCTTTCATCTTGGACCTATTGTATTTAACTAGCATTTCAACCCCATCTCTACTTCTCATTTAGAATTAATAACACCTCATTATTTATTTCTAAAACATTTAATATTTGAAAATTCATCGAAATCATTTCATTTATATAAATATGCTATCTAGAATTTATTTACCTCTAGAAAATTTAAATTCACATTCCTCTCTCCTTTGATATTCGTCTCAATAGTCATGAAGTTCAAATTTCCCAGTCATCCAAATTAAAACCCACGTCATATTTTGATATTTAAATCTATAAATAAACATTCTAACGTCATAATATTTGATCACCAATATTCATTTTAAAATATCCTCTTTTGGAAATAAAAAATAATAGAATCATGATCTATCCATATCATTTTCTACAAAATCATGATTGAATCAGGACATCAAATAACATCATAATGTATAAAATTTTAAATAATGGAATTCATCTCATGAAATGTATTTCATCATTAAAAAATAAATTCTATAGACTTAGGTTTTTCAGTATGTATAATTCATTAATTATTACTTAAGAAATATCCTTATGAAGATGAAATGATTCTTAGTAAGTTAAGATAATGCTAATGCACATTAGTTATTACCTTTATGAAGTAATAAATATATTATTATGAATTACTAATAATTGAAAATAACCCATCGTTATTAATTCATATGAATCATATTTATGAATTATGACTTTATACATAAAAATCTATGAGGGATATCGTTATGAAAAGGGATGATCCACATGATGTTAAAAGATCCATCCTTGTAAAAGTTTTTGACAATGATGAAAAACTCATTTCTTTTTAAATTTTAAATAAGATTTATTAAATGATATATAGAAACTTTATAAATTATTTTTATGTAATGGATTAATATACTTATTCAAGAATAAAATTATCAATTTTCATTTCAATACTTACCCATTTTTAACTTTGACCCAAAAAAATATAGATTTCTTCCAATTACATTAGAATCACTTCAGTTATAATCCAAGACACTTACATCCACATAAAATAAACTATAAACATATTAGAACACTTTTGGAAAAATACTAAACTATCCGAAGCTTCATCAGTACCATTCTAATGATCATCCAGTATACTAAATTTTAACATTAGTGTATTTAAGTACTCTTTTCCTTCTAAAATCTAGCTTCATTTCATACTTTACAAAAAATAACCAATCATAATTCCACAATATAATATTGTTCAATCCAAAAATCATCATCTTAGTATGGTTTCTCTAAAACTCTAATATTAATTTTTCATCATTAAATTCATTTATTCAGATTCCCTATTAAGATGGATTCTTTAGTTATTTTGAAATTACATTAGGCATCACTTATCACACTTGTTAGAACTTTTATTTAACATGAGTACCATATCAATAATTATATATCTTCTATCATTATTTTTATCATCTTGGTATTTTAGATATCATCCAACTCTTTCTAATTTTCCAAAATCTATCGTGAAGTATCTTTACTTCTTTCATTGGGTGGATTCTTTGACTATCACATATCTTCTCCTCACATTTCCTTATCTTACTACACACTATTGAAATCCCAGTAAATAAAGAATGCAACATTGCCTCTAAAATCCATACGGATAATTTAGCTTATGAATCTCATTATCACACATCATATATATCACATTACAAAAATATAATATTCTATTAATCCTAATATTAACATATAATAAAAACCCAAAATACATTATAGTTATCATTGATTAGTGACAAATAATATCGAAACATTGAGGAGATATTATTGTTATTCTATTAATGTAAATTAATTTTAGAACAAATAAATAAATGATATATTAATGTTTCATTTATTATAATAACATGATATATTATGAAACAATTTGATATATCATTTAAGTATTATATACCAAGAGACTATACAAGAACCTCATTCTCCTGCTTTTGTAATGGTTTCATCAATAAATCCTATAAATTTCCATCTATATCTACCCATCTGGTAATACCCCAGGCATAATAATTTGGTTTGAGATGGAGTGCCACATGGCCTCATGTGCACCACACTGTACACAAGAGGTTAGTGACTAGCATTGAGGTTCTTAAGGCAATCATTGTTGATACAATAAACTCAGTTTGAATAAATAATATAATAAATAACAACACATATAAATAAATAAATAGTATCTAAATATATAGAATCTCATGTATCACAACTCATTCAAAATATACCAGGGACCCCAAAAGTAGAAGGTCCAAAATGTGTGATCAAAAAAGATAAATGAATAAAATATAGTAGAATAACTCTGGAGTCCATCCAAGAATCACCTAAAATCATCATGATGCATCTCCAAGATCACGTTCAGTAGGTATTTAACCTATATTTGACCCCTGATCAGGAGGTTTTCACACACATTGATATTCCCATGTAGGATGTGTGTATAACCCTATAGGACACTACCAATGTGTCCTTAAAATTTTTTACATGAATAAGTGTGTTTCTACTGATAATAAATAAATACATGGGAAACAATATATAATCATGTACCGAGTGGTCATACACAATCCAATCCACCAGAAACCCAAGGACATACCAGCTTCTGATCCGTGATGATAATAGAGTCATAATAGATTTCCTAAAATATTACAACAAAGGTCACCTTGTATCTCATTGAATCCTCAAGGATAATGATTCTTGATTCATGACACAAGACTATCAAGTCTTTAATCTACCATGGATCAGACCATAATGTCATCATACCATGTTTCTCCCTCAGTTGGAGTCAAATGATCATCATATCCTGAAACTACCTTTGGTCAAGACTCGGGGCCTTTATACCCCTCCCCTATGTGTCATTCCTTTATCTTCATCATCACATTTTAACATGATCCCCCTCTAAGGGATAACCAATCCATGATGTCCCTACTTAAAATTTATAAATGATTCAAAATTACTAAAGGAAAACCATCACACATAATAGGGCATAAGAACAACAAAGAAAATAAACCATGAACCATAGTAGCCGCACAAACACACATGTGATCAAAATCAAACATGGGTCCCCCAGGGTAGGCCTAAACACATGTGTGACCAAACATCAAACATGGTCTCACATGACACACACACACATGAAATAAAACTCCAATGTTGTCTATGAATATGATCACCCAAAATCATATCATGATTGTAGTTATATACAACGCCAATACAAGATATTGAACTTCTGACTTCGTGTATATTTATCTCTACATAAAGATTTTCCTTGAGCTGATACCAAAATCAAGAACATGCACCAACAAGATCAATCTCACATAATTATGATCTATATAACAAATAATAATTAATTATAAAAGATATTATAAATCATGATCCAAGAAATTGATAGTGATATAAGAAGGTCTAGTTAGTAATCCACAACTCTCATGCATTATTTAATCTCAAATGGGCCAACAGATCGTTGTTTTAGATTCCTCTACTTCCACAACCATAAATTACCTATTCAAGAAGTTACCAGTAAAAAACATATACTCCCATAGATAACTCCAAGGTTTTACTCTTCTTATCATCATATAATTGATTTATTGTTTTAGTGATGAATAACCAATTATGGATTAATTTTACTCTCTTAGATGTTTCCTATAGTATTCTCTACCGCAATATTGCCTCCTCACCTACCTCATCCCATCATAGTGGTAAACAACATGGATGTTCATAGGGGACATAAAAAATGTGACATCTAAATAGTAGTCTAGAACATATTTTTCTATGAAAATTTAGTCAAGTACTGGTGATCATCCTTAGCTACACCACAATCTTGGATGCATTCCCACAATATATCCTCTAATAATTGGATCATCCTACTTGATTGATGACCTGTCTATGGATAATATGCTATACTCAACTTCAACTGAGTCCCCAAATCCTTTTGAAATACTTTTTCAATACCTTGATGTGATATGAGCATCGTTATCAGATTCAATTATTGAGTAAAATCCATTAAAGAATAAAATAACTCATCCATTAAACATTCCAAGATCATCTATATAATAAGGATCTTGGATCAAAAATATGTTTTCCACTTTTATTAACAAATAAACTATCACCCAATTGAATCTCAACTTCTTTGGGAATTAGGTATCCCCTTACCAATGTATATCATTGTGGAATCCCACATCCAAAAAAGCACAAGATGTGGCTATAGAAAAACTATAGGATGAAAAATCTTAGCCTTTATTGTAGAGAAGGTATGGTAATCATAAAACAGAACTAGTAGTATCTTTCTTCATACCATGGCCACAAAAACAGATATTAGGTGCCATGTAACATCTTAATATAACTTGGATTAACTTCCTATTCAAAATCATGAGTGTTTATTATAAACTAATCCCTCAAATAATATGTCACAAATAATCATCAATTAATTTAGTTCATGTTATCATCATTATTTAATGACCATCCTAGTAAAAAATCATACCCCACCAAGAATTCTTGTGTTTCTGAAAACTCATGGTCTGACTCCTATATTTCTTTTAAATGGTCTATCATTGAATATATGATAACTAATGGAAAACATATCAAAAAATCATAATCCAATGATTTATCAACTCCTAATCTATCATTAAACTTGATAGATGTTATTCCATCTATTAAGGTTGATCTCTATGATACTTCTTCTTTGGTGTCTCCTTGATAATACCATATCCAATTACATTACCTTTCCCTTGAGCATAAACAATATCAATATTTAATTTATGTACATAATACACCCAAGAACTCTACCTTATATAGATATCCCATTGAAAGAAGATATATTTCATGTTATTTTACTTTTTATAGATGATAATCCTCTCAGAAAAGAGATAGTTTCTCCAAAACATTAGGGTGTAGACCACGACTACCAACTGTAATTCATGTGTTGGTTAGTTCCAATCATGGGGTCACAACTAACATGACCCATAAGAAAGTACATGATCTCTAGGAATATTTTGTAACTCACAACCCAACACCCAAGGATGAAATTACACTATGTATTCTATCCCATTCTCTGGAAGAATCAAAATCAAGGTTTTCATCAATCTCTTCTTCAGTTCAAAAAAAGCTCCTTATGCTGATCAGTCCATTCAATCTTCACTGCCTTCATGGTAATCCCCATATTAATTCCTATTAAGATAGAGAATTCCTAGATAAATAATATATAATACCATACAAGCTAATGGGAATTCCTTATGTTAAATATGTTCTTGCAGTATAACCACGACATCGGGAACTATACCTTCTTCAAGTCCATATAAATTCCTACCATGGAAATAAAAAACATAATGAACCACAACTCCTAAATCTAGAAATGACACTTCAAAAACATGATATAGGGATAATGGGATTGTTGTATAATCAATAAATATTCAGTGTTTCTAGTGTGTATTGTTTTCTCGGAATATGTTGGGATATCATTCCTAAATAAAATGATAAAGGAGTCAAGATATGGATGGAAAATAATGTTCATAAGATCTATGAACACCATTGGGAGTTCTTTAACCCTAAAGGAATAACTATAAACACATATAGTCTATATATACTCCAAAACACTATCTTGGGAAATATTCCTCTCTTACCCATTGAAAATTCTATCCATAATGATGATCAATATCGTAAAATAACATGACACCTATAACTAATCAAACAAATCATAAATCTTTGGTAAAGGGTATATGTTCCACACCATTACTTTATTGAATTTCCTATTATCCAAAAAATCTATAAAATACCATATTACTTCTTTCCTAATAATAGGGGAGCTCCCCAATGTGATGTGATTATTCAAATAAATCCATTTTCCTCTGAATCCTCTACTTTCACCATGATTTCTTTCATCTTAGTTTGAACCATATGATATAGGAGAATTGATGTAGGATTCTATAATAGCATGAGTTAAATAACAAAATTATCCAATCTATCAGGATGATATCTAGAAAATTATTTAGGGAATACATCAAGATATGGTTCCAACATTGGAGGAAAGGAATCAGCTGCAACTAAATCCACTACAAGAACCTTGTCTTCCACTTGTACTATAATAGCTCCCACCCGGGTAATGTCTTTTCCCACTCTACCTTCTCCAACATCCCACTCATAGGCCAAAAAAACCCACTACCCTTGGTCTTTGTAAAAGATATCTATCTAATATATTTGCCAATTTTAACATGTTAACTAGTTTTTCAATCCGTGTGGAGGATAACACCAAATTTGTTCATCTTGAGGATCATGAAATCCCATTGATGTTTATAGACAATGCCCACTATATGACACTCTGTAAATCTCTATAGATGATCCAATTTCATTTCCAATGGTGTATTAGGGGAAGGAATATCAAAATAGAACTCAACCATTAACTAATTCTATCAAAAATTTATATTGATATAAAATAATCAGAATCACCTATATAAATAGAGGAAATAGAAATCATATATATAACTAGGATCATAAATTGGACAGCCGATGGTCCCTCAAATCCTTCAATGAGATCCTGGTTTACTACATAGTTCCAAAATAATTCTAATCCATATCTATTCCCTAGTAATTAATGATTTTCCTTGTTTACTATGATTTTTAGGGGCCTAGAGTATTTCTAAATATGTTGTCTAGAAATATGGGTCACAATTTACATTTTTTTTTTCACCACATTGAGAGCCTATCTTCTACACCATCATATAAAACTACTAAATATAACAAAAATTAAAAAAAATAGAGACAATCTATCTTAAACATTGGAAAAAACTTTTTATAATTCCAACTCTATCCACATTTGAAACACTAAGGACCTCCATCACCCATAGAAGGTGTTGAAGAAACCCTACTCAACTTGAGATTTCGGCTATCCCTATGGAGAATGTATTTTTACTTCCTCTTCTCACTATTTAATGAATCACTAGGAAATCAATAGAAGTCTTGAAGAAGACCCAAATTTCAATAATTTAACAAACCATTATTAATAGTTAGTTATTTTGAAATAACCTTGGAATTTGTCTTCAGGATGAGTTTTTATACAAAACATATAAACTCTAATCAGAGTTCGATCTCAAACATCAGAGCCCTATGTACTTAATTCCCATCCAATAGAGGATTCAATTGATATAAGTTTGTGAAACATGCTAAGTAATAGGAAACCATCATTGATCCCTTTATATTCTCCATGAACTCATAAGAATGGTTTAGATTTATCTTACCTTGAAAGAACTCCTTAAGTACAATGCCCTTAAAGCTCATCTAAGTAAGACCTTCACATCTCCCAGACCCATTCATAACACTCAACTACCATTGGGTGGGTCCCTGTGGCATGAAAATAGAAAAATTCACCCTTCAATCATCTAGAGTCTACTATAGGTAAATATCACATAGATAAATTTAATCTAGTCCTAAACATCTTGAGGGAATCTGGATCACTAAAAGGATAGAGGGCAATAGAGGTGAAAGACTCTATCATAGTCAACCTTAGTCTTTGAAACTCTTATTATGTGAATATGAACTTTGAACAAGACTCCTGGTTAAAGTGGATGTTCTTCCTAAACCATTGAATAGGGTTCATGGGCATTCACCTGTACAATAGGTGGTAGAACTATAATTTCCTCCCATATGGGAGAATATTAGCATGATTATTTAGGTGGTCCCATAAGATTGTGTTGAGGAGAAATTTCATGCAATCCCATTGTATTCTTAGAAAAAAACAACTTACCTAGATTAAAATATAAGTATTTCATATGCACACATAATGGATTAAGATAAAAATATCATAGGATACTATTTGTAATAATAATTAGAATCCCTTCTAGTACAACATAAGGATCAAGAATAGTTATTCATAATTACACATTAGTCACAATCATTTATATATCAAAAAAATTACAACATGATCATGGAAAAATAACTAATCATATAATATATATATAATAATAGAAATAATATAGATATATTACTCAATAGAGAATATAGTCTCATCTAGAATAAATAGCATAATCAAGAATTTAATTAAAGAATTGTCATGAAACAATGAATAGACAAATAAATATATGACATGTGATCTTGAGTTCCTGGTCAAGAATCATGAATGCACCAAAATCATGTAAAATAGTAAAAATAAATTACACTTAGGATCAACAAGAAACTATAAAGCCATAACTATAATATAAATCCCATCAACAACAGATCCGATTTTTTTATTACACATGTGTTGTATGATCAAACATGAAAGTTCCCTACTTGAGTCTCACATACCCAAACTCCTTTGAACCATTCCAAAAAACATATTCAAGAATAAGAAAAAACATGGAAAAAATGTTTTGATTCCACTTTCTTACTCAATGACATGAATCTACATGTTTATGCCAGAGTACCACATGTCCTAATGTGTATCTCCCTATATGAAATATGTTTTTGAAAAATAGTGAGGGTCTGAATTTTTTCAGTGGGGAGGTTATACCCATAGTATCAATAAATAAAATCATATATAATAACCCAATAGAATAAATAAATAGTACTAAAACAAATTATAGGGAGTGTGTCTTCTTTTTTATAGAAAAAATATGAGGACCCCCCTAGTGGAAGGTCAACGTGTCAGGTCAGAATAATACAAAGTTTCACAATATAGCGTGAATTGTATCTTTCTAATAATCCTAACATATTTGGGAATTTGACTCTATTTTCATTTTATATAGATATAAAATGTGCCCTTTTGTAAGAAATATGATCAAATATTTAATAAAAAAACATGATCAAAAAAATTATAGTTTTTTGGAGCCTGAAGATCCCCTGGCATATACCACCAACACTCCCTCTATGAGATTGGTGATTTTCACTAGAAAATTCCCTCTTATCATAAGACCTCAGAACCAAAACATGGTGTAGCTAGATAAAACCTATTACAACAGGGATAAAGAGATCCTTCTGGTTCTATTACAGGGAACCAGTTATCATTGACTTAGTGCAAGAATTTTTCAATCAATCCATGACATATTCTGAGCATTCAAAACTCCAAAAAATTGAAAGAGTTTGATTTGTTGATGGTACGGGTTAAACATCATAATTATAGAATAAACTAACATAATGAGGATCTTATTATTCTAATATGAATGTCCTAAAGAGATAATAGATTTGTATAGATCATATTTTAAAATTATCTTCAATAAAAGTAGAAAAAAATAAATAGCAGTAGGTACAATAACATGAGTTTGAAATAAATATCTTCAAAGTACAACCTTATTAGAAGATAACAAATTTTTTTGTTCTTTGAGATGTTCATTATTTTAAAAATATACTCACAAAACATAAATTCGTGGGTCATGTATTAAAAATATATTATTATAGAATATATTGAATAGAATGTTCTCTTTGAATTTTTAGATCCAAGAATGTATTCTAATAGATCAAAAAATTAAAAATAGAAAACATTACTGATAATAAAAATTAACATATAAATAGGACCAATTTACTCCAATGAATTTGAGTCTTCTAATTGATCATAAAAATACTTTGAATCAGTCAAAAATGATCTTTTAATAGATATTTAATACCATCAAAGTCTTTTAATAAATCATGGATAATATTATAAATTTAAAACATCATCATTGATAAGTCAAATATAGGGTTCCTTTATTTAACGAAAAAATACCAAATATACAGTTGATCAAAAAGCTATGTTTTATGTACCATATGTTTTTTTTTCAAACATAGGGTTCCTTATTGTGTGGGGTTCTTATACCATGCATTCACTTATTATAAATATATGGTACTTTACTAACATAGGTTTCGTGAACCATACATTCACAACATCCTAGGGTTGATGATCGATATGTGAGGTTATAAACATTGGGTTCATTCCTTATGCTATTCTTCCCAATGTATGGTATCATAATTGTTTCATTAATATGCTAAAATTCACTCCAATCACTTTGATTAATATTTATTTATAATTAATAACATGAATATAATTCTAAAATAAATATTTCAATTAATATTTTCTTTTTTGAAATTCACTTAAAGTAATATCATTAGTTAAATAAACAACGGTATTTGTGAGCATAAAAATCAATAATATTTATTGATTATTATTGAGAAAATATATTCCTAAAAATCTCCCACACTTTTTTGATTACAAAACCCATAAAGTAATTTATATAAAATATAGGATTTTTAAACACTACAAAAATAAAATTTTACAGAAATAATTTTTTTTAAATTTGTTTTTTACAGTATTATTTTGATTTCAAATTATTATTTAAATGAAATAAAAAATATATTCTCATAAATTTAGAATTGTTTTAGTTTATTTTATTTTCTCCACCTATAGTGATATAAAAAAACAAATCATATAAAAATGGATTAAAACACATTCAATTTAGCACATAACTATAAGTTGTTTTTATAGTCAATGTGATAAAAAATTAAGAGCTGTTGTATATTTGTGGAGAAGGAAAGAAATAAAACATATAAATTATAAATGAACTATCAATAATCAATGGAATTTTTATTATAAAGACTATATAAATACACGATCGTTTTTGGATTTATAAAATAGGTTAAATAAGGTGGCTCATAGATGACGAAAGGTTTTGATTAGGAGAGGTTTCTAATTCTGGTGAATCCTGAGCAGCCAGAAAACCTTCTTTAAACTCTACCAACTGTATTTGTTATCTTTTCATAATATTTTTATCCATCTCTATTAACCAAAATCTTAAATCATTTCCAAATTTCAAACCATCAATCATATTGACTTTATGTAACGCCCCGACCCCAGCTACCCAGAGTCGGTGCATTATTACATAACATTGGCATGATCACAAGAAAGATCAAATCCCGAAAGACCGATTGGTTTAGTAGCCTTGGAAACACTAGATATAATCATAAAGTTTTACATTACATTTCAAAGTGAAAAACTACTGCAACAACAAAGTCTTCATATCCACACTATTAACCCCTCATAATATCCCTACAAGTCATTCATAATTTACTTCTTCACTACCTGGGAAAAATAAAACATAGAAAAGGGGTGAGCTCAAATGCCCAGTAAGGATAACAATATAGCGGAACATTCAAAATAATCATAAACATTTAAGGCAATGAATTACTAAAACAAAAGCCTTTTAAAATTGAACTTCAACATAGTATGGCAAAAGTAAAATGAAATAATGCCATTTACTTATTCACATGGATATTCTACTAATCGAATAATCACATGCAATATCAATAACCACTTTCATAATGTTGGAATGCATAATGCCAGACTATCATAACCACATAGCCAAGGCCTCGTGCCAAGACTACAAATAAGATTTTGTCAAGGCCTTGTGCCAAGACACTAGTTTGTCTCATGAGACCTACCGATGCATCGAGGAGCTATAGCGGGCTCCACCCGTCACTTATTAAGTCCAATGCATTCCCATATGAAAAGGTTTAAACATAACATAAACATTCGTATTAAAACTAGCATACGAAATGTCAATACTTTCACAATAAACTATGAATGGTATAAAAATAGCACATCCACAGTCAAACATATCATAAAACCTTCAATACAATATTGAAGTTTTGTATCAACTTCAAATAATCTTAAAATCCATCAAAGGATGTTGACATAGATGAAATCAAAATTCTTTTTAAAGAAATATCTCCTTTTATTTTGAAATCATTTAAGATCCATATAAAATAAAACATTTTCTTTGAAAATATTCTTATAAGCTTGTAAGGAAAGCTTTGAAGATTTTATAACGGCGTAAAATAACCGCACCCGCCGTATAAGTTAAAAAAAACATTCTTACCTCAATTCTGTCGAAAAGGTTAAAAAGGACCTTGTTTTGAAAACGAAGGAAAGATTCCTTTATAAACCTCTTATAAAAAGTCAAAAAAGGGTATAAATGACTTTAACCCATATTCTTGTAAATAGTAAAAATGTTTTGAAATACATTTTTAAGAAACATGGATGTGGATGATAAAGAGATCCCAGTAGATTATTACATATAAACAACCTCGGATAATGAAGAGATTGTGAAATAACCCTTACCTTGTACTTTTACTTGGTTGGGGTAGGTTAACCTCCTGTATAATGGTGAACTAGTTGATATTAAATTATACAAGAATCATATATATTAATATGATATCATATATGATCTTTTAACATTGATTTGTTAATAATATCTTAGAATTATCGTCGTTTCGGGAGTTAACTTACTCATTTTCTTTTATATGTTTTGTTACATAAGCCATGTTTGTTGTATCTTATTCATATCCAGAATGATATACAGTCCTTAAACATAATTTTTAAATCATCAAATGATAATTATACTTGAATGGATACGATGGAGAATGAATCTCATCGCGTTCGTGGAGACGGTAGTCCGTACGTACGCACGAGCGACAATATCATTCTTTTGATATTAAAATAATATATAAATGGATGGTATATCATATATACAGAATCATTAACATGTTATATTTATTATTTACATGAGTTACACATCATTATTATACCCATCCAAATAATATTATATTGAATAACAATTACACCACGACGTGGAGACGGTAAGCCGTACGTACGCACGTATGGTGACATGTTATTCAAATGGTGGATAGAATACTGAATATGGTTGTACCATATTTATAATAACATCACAGTATATGTAAGATACTGGATTTATTATTTTAGAATGGTAAGAACAAAGAAAGAGTAAGTGGAAGAAGAAATGAACTTAGAAAAGGGTGGTGAAATCATTACCTCTTCTTCGGGTTCTTCCTTTTGATTTGATCAAAATGGCTCTTTAGGTTGGCTTTCTGATCAAACTAAGGCCTCTAGGTTGTAGTGAGGGATGTTGGGAGAGTATTTGGGCAGAGTTTGGCCGAACCAAAAGGCTTTGAAGGTGTGAAGAAATGAGAAGGAGGAGTACCCTTTTATAAGAGGAGTGAGGGGCACCTTTGGAAAAGCTAGAAATATTAATTTATAATAAATTCATATTCGGTTTCTAAAGGCTCCAAAGTTGACTATTCAAAGGATGAGGTGAGGATAAGTCGAAAACAACTCATCCAATAGAATTTAGACAGGTTTGGGTACTTATATTAACCTTATCATTAAGTATTAACTCTAAGTTAATTAGTTTCACTTTTACAATGTCTCTTTGTATTTTTATATAATATGGTTAATAAACTTACTATATACATCCAAGCGACCCCCAAGTGGTCCATTAATGATTAACCTATCATAATATAACTCTCTTGGCCGAACCTTAGATTTTTAGGAATTTAATATCAATTAATAATATAATATTTGTTTTAAGAACTCTTTTATGTCAATTTTGACACTGTTCAATAGTTGATTTTTGTGAAACTCATAACAGATTGATTACTTCGAACAAAGTCCATTAAATCAATCCTAATATATCATATTAGCCTATAAAATTAGTTTAATTCATTAAAAGTTTCATATTATATTTATTTGGGTATTTATAATATCAATTATTTTAATTTTTCACTATTATATTAATTACTGCATCATCATTGTGTCATAAATAACTTATTTAATGTCTAAAAATTATAAATAAAATATCATTATGTAGGAAATCTTTTTATCTTTCTAATGAATATTTATAATCGAAAATCCAACATGTATAACCCTATGTAAAAATTGTTGTTCTAAAAGATATATGCTTGTGTCATTTTTGTATTCATTTAAAATAAAGTGTCATTATCACTTACAAGTGGATCCATGGGGTCCCAAAATAGACCCAAAGATGCCCATGGTCGACCATGTATCAACAAATAGGGTTAAGACACGTTTTAGGGTAATTTAGTATTATTATAATATTATTTTTTTTAACCCTTATTTACCGGATTTACCCTTTAACCATGGTAAATAAAATATTTACCGCAGTAATTATTCAAAATGTGTAAAAATAAAAGTTACCTATTTACACAATTTGAACATCCTGATTCCAAATATGGAATCCATTTTCCTAAATTCAAAACACAGAAGTGGCAGAAATTAATTTAAAATTAATTCCCGCTGTCAAAACAAAAAGCGTGTTTTTAAGAGATAATAACTATCAAAAGATTGACACTTGTTTATGTTCGGTTTAATTGTAAAATTATGTCCAATGACCAACATTATATTAAATGGTAAAAATATATTCTAAATATACTTTAAAACCACTCAAATTCATATTTTATCACTATTACTTATTTTGATTAAAAAAGTTGTTTTTAATTAAAATTTAGTAATTTTCACTATTCATCAAAATATAAAAGTTATCCGAAAAGTACCAAAATTTCACCCTAGGATAATTTCGATATTCCGAATCCAAAAATGAAGTCCATTTTGAAATATAAAATATATATGATTTCAAAAAGTATGTATTACTATTCACAACAGCTAGTTTAATTAGTTGTGGTGTGTGTTAGAACTCGAGGTTGCGTACAACAGACGCTATCGATTATTCGAAGGGAAACGTACCGTGGAAGTTTGGGGTGTTACATTCTCCCCTCCTTCAAATAATTGCGTCCTCGCAATTTCTAGGGTATTACTGCATAAAAAGACTCGGGTGGTTCTTCATCATAAGTTCCTCGGGTTCCCACGTTGCCTCTTCCATCTTATGATTTCTCCACAAAACTTTTACCAGACGCGTCGTCCGGTTTCTCAGAACTTGTTCTCTTGTATCAAGAATCCTGACGTGCTCTTCGCAATAAGACAGATCGGGTTCCAGTTCTAATTCCTCATAGGTGAGTACATGCGTTGGGTCAGGCATGTATTTTCTCAACAGAGATACGTGGAACACATCGTGAACTTTGGAGAGACTTGGCGGCATTGCCAATCGGTAAGCTACATCCCCAATTCGTTCTAGAATTTCGAAAGGTCCGATGTACCTGGGACTCAATTTGCCTTTCTTACCAAAACGTATGACTCCCTTCCACGGAGATACCTTCAGGAAAACATGATCACCGACTTGAAATTCTAAATCCTTCCTTCGATTATCGGCATAGCTCTTCTGCCTACTTTGAGCTGCTTTGATGTGATTTTGGATTACCTTTACCTTTTCCATCGTTTCCTCCACCAGTTCTAGACCTACAAGTTTTCTTTCACCGACGTCATCCCAACAGGTTGGTGTACGACATCTCTTTCCGTATAACGCTTCATATGGTGCCATCTGAATACTCGAATGGAAGCTATTGTTATAGGAAAATTCTACCAGAGGTAAATATTGATCCCACATACCCTGAAAGTCAAGTGAGCAAGATCTCAACATGTCTTCTAAGGTTTGAATAGTCCATTCTGATTGTCCGTCTGTCTGAGGGTGGTAAGCAGTGCTCAAATGAAGTTCAGTATCCAGGGATTTCTGAAGACTTTTCCAAAACCTTGAAGTAAAACGGGGACCACGATCCGAAACAATTGATAGGGGTACTCCATGAAGTCTCACAACTTCATTAATGTATAGTCTTGCTAGACGTTCCAGGGGTAGATCTTCTCTTATAGCAAGAAAATATGCTGACTTGGTAAGACGATCAACAATAACCCATATTGCATCGTTCCTTCTAGGAGTCTTTGGTAGCCCCATGACAAAGTCCATTGTAATATTGTCCCATTTCCACTCCGGTATGGGAAGCGGTTGCATGACTCCTCCAGGCTGTTGCCTTCCAGCTTTCACTTGTTGACAAACCATACATCTTGACACAAAATCAGCAATCTCCCTCTTCATGTTGTCCCACCAAAAATGTTCCTTCAAATCTCTATACATTTTGGTGCTCCCAGGGTGTATAGAGAAATTGGAACTATGAGCATCATCCAGCAATTCCCTTTTTAGATTAGGTATATTGGGAACACAAAGTCTCTTCCCGAATTTCAAAATTCCACCTTCATACGCAAAGTCTCTCAATCTCCCATCCTTCACAGCTTTAATCTTCTTTTGGAATTCTTCATCATCAGTCTGAGAACTCTTAATCCTTTCTAGTAAAGATGGTTTGGCAACCATTTGAAAAATCATTGATGTCTCACCTTCCCTGGTTATTCCCATGTCCATCTTCTCTAGATCCATGAAAATTGGGTCCCTTTCAATTCTCATCATGTTCAGAACTCCATGGTCTTTTCTGCTCAAAGCATCTGCTACTTTGTTTGCTTTCCCCGGGTGGTAGTGTATTGTGCAATCATAATCCTTGAGTAATTCAAGCCATCTCTTTTGCCTCATGTTGAGTTCTTTTTGTGAGAAAATATACTTCAAACTCTTGTGATCAGTATAAATCTCACATTTTTCACCATAGAGGTAGTGCCTCCATATTTTCAAAGCAAAGATCACTGCTTCTAATTCGAGATCATGAGTAGGATAGTTTTGTTCATGAATTTTCAACTGTCGTGATGCATAGGTAATAACTCTATCATTCTGCATAAGGACACAGCCAAGTCCTTTTTTCGATGCATCACTATAAATAACGAACTCATCATTCCCCGATGGTAGAGTCAATATAGGAGCATTGACTAATCTTCTCTTCAGTTCTTCGAAACATTCTTCACACTCTTTTGTCCAAACAAATTTAACCCCTTTACGTGTGAGCTTCGTTAATGGGTTAGCCAATCGGGCAAAATTCTGGACGAAACGTCGATAATAACCTGCCAAACCAATAAAACTACGTACCTCAGTTATACTCGTAGGTGCTGGCCATTCTTGGATTGCCTTGGTCTTAGAAGGATCAACAGAGATTCCATCTTTAGAGACAATATGGCCAAGAAAAGAAATCTCCTGAAGCCAGAATTCACACTTGTTAAACTTCCCATATAATTCATGCCTCCTCAGAGTCTTCAAGATAATGCGCAAGTGATTTTCATGATCTTTGTAGGTTTTGGAGTATACCAAGATATCATCAATAAATACCACCACAAATTCATCGAGATACTCCTTGAAAACTCTATTCATCAGATCCATGAATACAGAGGGTGCATTAGTCAATCCAAACGGCATTACAGTAAACTCGTAATGCCCGTACCTGGTTCGAAATGTTGTTTTCGGAATGTCTTCCTTCTTTACACACAACTGATGGTATCCAGATCGAAGGTCAATCTTTGAAAAGTATTGAGCTCCATGCAGTTGGTCAAATAAATCATCAATACGAGGTAGGGGATACTTGTTCTTTATCGTTATAGCATTGATCTCCCTGTAGTCGATACATAACCTCATAGATCCATCTTTCTTTTTAACAAAAAGAACAGGGGCTCCCCATGGAGAAACACTAGGGCGAATAAATCCCTTATTACTCAATTCCTCTAGTTGTTTCTTTAGTTCGACTAGCTCTACAGTGGCCATTCTATAAGGGTTCTTCGATATAGGCCTTGATCCAGGAATTAAATCAATGGAAAACTCTACTTCTCGTTCTGGAGGATGTCCAGGTAAATCTTCCGGAAATACATCTACAAACTCTTTCACAATAGGTACATCCTCTATTTGAACATTCCTTTCCTCACCGATAGTTATTTCATTCTCTTCCTCCCCGATAATTGAATTAAGTTGAGCTACAGGGGGTGGATCTAAATAAGAATTAGGTGGTGACGATTCTGCTCTAAAAATAAGGTGCTCCTTATCATTATCATCAAGAATCGTAACCTCTTTCTTCTTACAATAAATCTTCGCATCATAGTCCGAAAGCCAGTCCATACCGAGGATTATATCAAACTCAATCATAGGTATGACGATGAAATCAGCAGATAAAGAAAATTTATGTGCTCTAATGGGGACTGATTCACAAAACTTTGTTGCAACGATACTTCCCTTAGGAGTTTTAACTGACAACTCCCTTATTAAATCAAATTGGAAATATCTAATTTTCTTAGCAAACTGGGAAGATATGAAACAACGCGATGATCCAGAATCAAATAATGCATTTGCTAAACTTGAGGAAACCATTAAATTACCTGCCACCACGTCTTTCGGAGCTTCTACCTCAGCAGTAGTGATAGCATAAGACTGGCCTTGATCCCTTGGCCTTTTCTGAGGTAAGTTCTCCTGACGCTTAGGACATGCATTTGCATAATGCCCCATCTCCCTGCAATTGTAACACTGAACGTTGGTAGCTTCCTTCTCCCCCTTGCAATCATGAGCTTGGTGGCCTTTTTCACCACACTTGTAACAGACTCTCATTCCCTTCAGGCAAGCACCGGGGTGTTTCTTCCCACACTTACCACAAGATGGATATTCAACCTTTCCCTTCTTCCCCTTATTTCCATTCCCAGATTGATCAGCAGGTCTCTTCTTCTCTTGCTTTGCTTTAAAGTCATAAGACTTAGAGAATTCCTTTTCGGTCTTGATAGCACATGAGACAATGTCTTCGTACGATGAAAAGGATTGTGAGACTAATGCTCGACGGAGAAATGGTTTTAACCCATCAAAGAAACGATCAATCTTACTTCTTGGGTTGCGAATATAATCTCCAGCATACCTCGCTAACCTTGTAAAGTTAGCCTCATACTTTGTGACATTCTCATCCTCCTTTTGTCTCAGACTCAGAAATTGCCTTTCCATATCTGCTCGATGGTCGCGAGGAAAGTATTTTTCTAAAAACAGATCTTTGAACTCCCTCCATTCCATGTTTGATACTTCATCATCTTCCTTCATGTTTTGAATCAATGACCACCATTGATCAGCATCTCCAGTGAGGCGGTAAACTGCCATGGTAACTTTTTCCCTTTCACTACTCCCCAAAGCCTGAAATATTTTCTCTAGGGAAAATATCCATTGCTCAGCTACTAAGGGATTTGTACTTCCATTGAACGTTGGTGGTTGTTGTCTCATGAATCGATCTAACATTGATCCTCCACGCTGCGGATCAGGGTGCTCCATACGGGTAAGGTTATTATTCATAACCTGAGTAAGTTGTCCCAGTACGGTGATTAGCTGATCAGCACCAGTTGCATCACCAGCCCCACTATAATTATCTTGAGCAGGAGGGAAATCCCTACATGGAGTGCGTGCATTGATACGGTTTCCATTTCTTCCACTAGGCGCTATTTCTAAACAATGGCATAAACTAGATCAGTTTATGAATCAAAATACATAATCCCATACTTATAAAACACTTAACATAAATTGAACTATCTATAGATATAATCCATAATCATAAATATGTTTTCTTTGAGGAAGTATAAACTCATAAACCCTTCATAATGATTTGTAAAGAAAGTGAGAGTTATCCTAAGCATATCCCCCGGGAGTGTCGTAACCAAGAGTGCAGCAAGGCCCGTTGTCGTGCACCAGTTCCCGTTCGAGTCTAGCTCAAAGCGGTGTTTTCGGGTTTTACCCCTAGGTACATCTGTGCCAGAGCCGCCTCTACCTGCTCGTATCCAGACAGGGATGTATTGCTTGGAAAACTCACAAAGTCTCTACAATACCAAAATTCTAGGAAGTTCTTCTATACTAATCCTCAAAGTTCATCTTAGGTCTATGTGCTCTAATCAGAGTTTATCTAAATCTAGCTTCCAAGGTTTGTACTAAACTTCCTCTGATACCAACTGTAACGCCCCGACCCCAGCTACCCAGAGTCAGTGCATTATTACATAACATTGGCATGATCACAAGAAAGATCAAATCCCGAAAGACCGATTGGTTTAGTAGCCTTGGAAACACTAGATATAATCATAAAGTTTTACATTACATTTCAAAGTGAAAAACTACTACAACAACAAAGTCTTCATATCCACACTATTAACCCCTCATAATATCCCTGCAAGTCATTCATAATTTACTTCTTCACTACCTGGGAAAAATAAAACATAGAAAAGGGGTGAGCTCAAATGCCCAGTAAGGATAACAATATAGCGGAACATTCAAAATAATCATAAACATTTAAGGCAATGAATTACTAAAACAAAAGCCTTTTAAAATTGAACTTCAACATAGTATGGAAAAAGTAAAATGAAATAATGCCATTTACTTATTCACATGGATATTCTACTAATCGAATAATCACATGCAATATCAATAACCACTTTCATAATGTTGGAATGCATAATGCCAGACTATCATAACCACATAGCCAAGGCCTCGTGCCAAGACTACAAATAAGATTTTGTCAAGGCCTTGTGCCAAGACACTAGTTTGTCTCATGAGACCTACCGATGCATCGAGGAGCTATAGCGGGCTCCACCCGTCACTTATTAAGTCCAATGCATTCCCATATGAAAAGGTTTAAACATAACATAAACATTCGTATTAAAACTAGCATACGAAATGTCAATACTTTCACAATAAACTATGAATGGTATAAAAATAGCACATCCACAGTCAAACATATCATAAAACCTTCAATACAATATAGAAGTTTTGTATCAACTTCAAATAATCTTAAAATCCATCAAAGGATGTTGACATAGATGAAATCAAAATTCTTTTTAAAGAAATATCTCCTTTTATTTTGAAATCATTTAAGATCCATATAAAATAAAACATTTTCTTTGAAAATATTCTTATAAGCTTGTAAGGAAAGCTTTGAAGATTTTATAACGGCGTAAAATAACCGCACCCGCCGTATAAGTTAAAAAAAACATTCTTACCTCAATTCTGTCGAAAAGGTTAAAAAGGACCTTGTTTTGAAAACGACGGAAAGATTCCTTTATAAACCTCTTATAAAAAGTCAAAAAAGGGTATAAATGACTTTAACCCATATTCTTGTAAATAGTAAAAATGTTTTGAAATACATTTTTAAGAAACATGGATGTGGATGATAAAGAGATCCCAGTAGATTATTACATATAAACAACCTCGGATAATGAAGTGATTGTGAAATAACCCTTACCTTGTACTTTTCCTTGGTTGGGGTAGGTTAACCTCCTGTATAATGGTGAAATAGTTGTTATTAAATTATACAAGAATCATATATATTAATATGATATCATATATGATCTTTTAACATTGATTTGTTAATAATATCTTAGAATTATCGTCGTTTCGGGAGTTAACTTACTCATTTTCTTTTATATGTTTTGTTACATAAGCCATGTTTGTTGTATCTTATTCATATCCAGAATGATATACAGTCCTTAAACATAATTTTTAAATCATCAAATGATAATTATACTTGAATGGATACGATGGAGAATGAATCTCATCGCGTTCGTGGAGACGGTAGTCCGTACGTACGCACGAGCGACAATATCATTCTTTTGATATTAAAATAATATATAAATGGATGGTATATCATATATACAGAATCATTAACATGTTATATTTATTATTTACATGAGTTACACATCATTATTATACCCATCCAAATAATATTATATTGAATAACAATTACACCACGACGTGGAGACGGTAAGCCGTACGTACGCACGTATGGTGACATGTTATTCAAATGGTGGATAGAATACTGAATATGGTTGTACCATATTTATAATAACATCACAGTATATGTAAGATACTGGATTTATTATTTTAGAATGGTAAGAACAAAGAAAGAGGAAGTGGAAGATGAAATGAACTTAGAAAAGGGTGGTGAAATCATTACCTCTTCTTCGGGTTCTTCCTTTTGATTTGATCAAAAGGGCTCTTTAGGTTGGCTTTCTGATCAAACTAAGGCCTCTAGGTTGTAGTGAGGGATGTTGGGAGAGTATTTGGGCAGAGTTTGGCCGAACCAAAAGGCTTTGAAGGTGTGAAGAAATGATAAGGAGGAGTACCCTTTTATAAGAGGAGTGAGGGGCACCTTTGGAAAAGCTAGAAATATTAATTTATAATAAATTCATATTCGGTTTCTAAAGGCTCCAAAGTTGACTAATCAAAGGATGAGGTGGGGATAGGTCGAAAACAACTCATCCAATAGAATTTAGACAGGTTTGGGTACTTATATTAACCTTATCTTTAAGTATTAACTCTAAGTTAATTAGTTTCACTTTTACAATGTCTCTTTATATTTTTATATAATATGGTTAATAAACTTACTATATACATCCAAGCGACCCCCAAGTGGTCCATTAATGATTAACCTATCATAATATAAGTCTCTTGGCCGAACCTTATATTTTTAGGAATTTAATATCAATTAATAATATAATATTTGTTTTAAGAACTCTTTTATGTCAATTTTGACACTATTCAATAGTTGATTTTTGTGAAACTCATAACAGATTGATTACTTCGAACAAAGTCCATTAAATCAATCCTAATATATCATATTAGCCTATAAAATTAGTTTAATTCATTAAAAGTTTCATATTATATTTATTTGGGTATTTATAATATCAATTATTTTAATTTTTCACTATTATATTAATTACTGCATCATCATTGTGTCATAAATAACTTATTTAATGTCTAAAAATTATAAATAAAATATCATTATGTAGGAAATCTTTTTATCTTTCTAATGAATATTTATAATCGAAAATCCAACATGTATAACCCTATGTAAAAATTGTTGTTCTAAAAGATATATGCTTGTGTCATTTTTGTATTCATTTAAAATAAAGTGTCATTATCACTTACAAGTGGATCCATGGGGTCCCAAAATAGACCCAAAGATGCCCATGGTCGACCATGTATCAACCAATAGGGTTAAGACACGTTTTAGGGTAATTTAGTATTATTATAATATTATTTTTTTTAACCCTTATTTACCGGATTTACCCTTTAACCATGGTAAATAAAATATTTACCGCAGTAATTATTCAAAATGTGTAAAAATAAAAGTTACCTATTTACACAATTTGAACATCCTGATTCCAAATATGGAATCCATTTTCCTAAATTCAAAACACAGAAGTGGCAGAAATTAATTTAAAATTAATTCCCGCTGTCAAAACAAAAAGCGTGTTTTTAAGAGATAATAACTATCAAAAGATTGACACTTGTTTATGTTCGGTTTAATTGTAAAATTATGTCCAATGACCAACATTATATTAAATGGTAAAAATATATTCTAAATATACTTTAAAACCACTCAAATTCATATTTTGTCACTATTACTTATTTTGATTAAAAAAGTTGTTTTTAATTAAAATTTAGTAATTTTCACTATTCATCAAAATATAAAAGTTATCCGAAAAGTACCAAAATTTCACCCTAGGATAATTTCGATATTCCGAATCCAAAAATGAAGTCCATTTTGAAATATAAAATATATATGATTTCAAAAAGTAGGTATTACTATTCACAACGGCTAGTTTAATTAGTTGTGGTGTGTGTTAGAACTCGAGGTTGCGTACAACAGACGCTATCGATTATTCGAAGGGAAACGTACCGTGGAAGTTTGGGGTGTTACACTTTAGTTCTTGCGCATTTTCCTCTCTTTGAAGAAACTAAGTAAGCCTATCACTAAATTTATTGATAAGTAGTCTCATGCTTGGTTCACATAAAGCCAAATTATCAATAAGATCATTTTTATTATACACCAACACGCGTAGAGGTGTACTGTTATATTGAAGAGAATAAATCCTTTCATTCATATCATCCATTAGAGAATTGATTTCTTGAATTATTATGATCAGGTCTGGTGATATTGGTGGTATAGAAGTAGAAGATCTAGATTGATTGATACTTTAATTTATTAATTCATTCTAGACTCCCAAATACCATTTCAAAGATGAAAAATTTGTTTTGGATAAATATTCTTATTTTAGTTTTCCAATATATTCACATACGACTCTCTTGAATTCATCAAAATCGCTTTTTGACACATAATGATATTTTATATCATGAAGTTGATTTTGAACAGAATATAATTCAAACAGTGGAATATATGAGTTTCATAAAACATCACAATATATTATTGTAGATTCATGTTCTTTTTGAAGATTTGAGTTCACCACTAGTATCTTATTAAACTTTATTATAATATCTTTTATCTAATTTGTTAGAGAATCAAATATTCCATAATTTCGATTTTTGGAATAACGAGCTTCTATCACAATAGCTAGAAACTAAACCAATGTGTATTCAACTCAAAAAGAAATAACAACAAGGAAATATTTACATTCAATATAATCATAATGGTTCTTTCTATAGATTTTCCAGTAGTAGAGACTCCCTGATTATCAATAATTATAGTGGTTTCCATTAATAAAGTCTAAACTTCCTTATCATATTGGGAAATTTCATTCTATTGATCTATTTTAGAGGAAACTTTTTATTCTTGAATGTGACTTTTAGATTTTTGTTCCTCATGTTGATTTGATAATTCTAAATAAATTTATGGAGTTCTATCTCTAGGTACAATTGTTTCTTCTTCTAGATTCTCATACTGATGATCTGTTCTGATTTTGGGCCTTGTGAAAAGTTCATAATTAGAAACTTATTTAGAATATTCCAAATCCTGATATGTAATATTATAATAGAGATTTATTATTATTATATAGGAAAAATCATCAGATCATGATTCCACAAATTATTCATTTCTCAAATGAATAGGCACTGTGGATTTTAGATTTTCATTCTCCCTCCTAAGAAAATGGTTTAGAATCATGCATATCAGTTTAACAAACAAGAAATAGTTTCCCTTTAACTGTAATAAGAAAGACACTTATTTTTTTAATGCTCCATCATTCTGAAAGTTACTATGACTAAATTTAGTTTCAGAATAAATATATTGAATCTTAATATTTCTATACAAAATAAGAGAAATGATACAACCATAGGGATACAAATAAATTCAATCCTCTAATTGGCAGTAGGGATTCAGATATTTTAGCACATATATATGAAAATTAAAATCAATATCACGGATAATTAAAAGCATGATGTGCATGTCAGTTTAAAAAATATTCTCTAATTTGATAGTTCTTAGAATAATGGATATCTAAATAAACCTAACTTGTACATTCTAGTAATACACAATACCATTTATAAACATTTTAATAATATTGGTTGAATAAAAAAGGAACAACTTGATATCTTCAGACTAATTATCCTTATTTTACCTTGATCAATGATCAAAGTGGAATACTAATTTATGGGGACATTTTAAATCTATGCAATTTCTACTTAGGTGATTGAAAACCCCCTGTCAAATAATCTCAAAGATATCATATCTTATATTTCCCCAAATCTAAACTGAAAATTCATATATAACAGCTTCAGTTATATCTCAAAAACAAATTCATTATTTTTTTAATAAAATGAAATTCAAATCCTTGAAAATAAATATGTTGTTTGAGAAGAAGAATATTCTGATAAAGCCATCCAAAATCCATGACCATTCCTTGAAGAATCATTTGGAAGGTGACACACTAACACATTTGATCACATGGCTCACCTTCATTTGTATACTTTGCCTTTAACATTTCTGATAATCTAAATGTTGAAGGTTTTTAGATTCTATTTATTAAAGAGAATAAAGAATTCATCATTGTCTAACAGTTTTGAAATAAAACGGTAACAAAAGAAGAATATTTTTTTATAGTTTTGGAGAAGTGATACTTTTTTTCATGAAAATTACATTGGGTAATTATTAAATTTTAATTTTTTAATGGATGCGTTTTTTAAAAAATTTAAATAAAATAATGATAAACTCTAGTTTAAAAAATTTAAATGAAAAAAATCTAATGGACTTAAATTTAAATTATTAAGAAATAAATTAATAAAATAAAGTAATACACATCTAATTTGAAATTAAATAATACTTAATCCTCGTTAATAAAATCAAAACATGTAATGGTAAGTGTTTTAGTGAAAATAGTATCTTATTGATTTTCGTTATTTACAAATTCTAATGATATATCCTTTTCGATAACATGTTATCTTATAAAATGATGTTGTATCTCAATATTATTAGTCCTAGAATGACGTATATGCTTTTTGGAAATATTAATTGCAGTAGTGTTATCGAATGAAAAATGTATATTAAAAAATTTAATTTTAAATCCCACTATGGTGTGATTCATCAAAAATAGTTATATAAGAAACTTCTAGAAGATATATATTCTACATCAGCTATTAACAGAGAAATTGAATGTTGTTTATTACTCAACCATGATACTAATTATTTACCTAAATGGTGAAAGGTTCTAGAAGTGTTTTTATTATCTAATATACTACCTCCAAAGTCATTATTTGAATATGAAATTAAATTAATATCAGAGGTTTGGGTAAATTATATATTGAAAAATAGTACCTTTTAAATATCTAAAATTCATTTTAACAGTAGTATAATGGGATTTGTTTAGGTTTTACTGAAATCGAGTACATAAACACATAGAAGAAATTATGTATGGTCTTCTAGTAGAAATATAAAACAAACTAACTACCATATCTCTATATAACTTGTTGTCAACAAGTTTTCTATATTTATCCAATTCATGTTTTATATTTGTATATATGCGATTTTTTTAAGCATTACAATTTTATAATACAAAATACATTAATAAATCAATAATATATTTACATTTATTTGAAACATTTCCATAATCTTTTTGATAATTTTGGAATCCAAAAAAGAAATTTAATTCTCCCATCAAACTCATTTCAAATTCTTTTTTCCTAATATTTGATAAATCATTACATCAATTTTTATTTCTTGAACTAAATATAACATAATGAACATATATTTTTACTAATAATTTATTAATAAAAATAGGTTTATGAAATGATAGGATCTACTGACCCCATAAAAAATAAATTTTCTTAATGAAAAAGAATTTAATCTTTCATACCAAGCACAAGGTTTTTGTTTAAGGATATAAAGAGATTTTGTATGTTTAAAATTTATTTTGGTTTATGAGGGTTTTCGTAACTTGGTGTTTGTTCAATATAAACATCCTCTATTAAATATCTATTTAAAAAGTCATATTTCACAAAAATATGATAAATTTTAAAATTCAAATGAGATGAATAATATAGGAGGAATATAATTTCTAATAATATTGTAACATGTATGATGGTTTCATCATAATCTATTCCCTCTTCTTGGTTATATATTTTTCCTACTAATCTATATTTTTTTCAATAATGATATCTTGATCATCATATTTATTTCTAAAGGCCCACTTTGATGAAATAATTGGATAATATGATGGTCTATATACTAATTTCTAAACTTTATTTCTTCTTAATTGGTGTAGTTTGTCTTGAATGTCTAATAAAAAACTCTCAACATGAAAATTATTTTTCAATAGACATAGGTTCTAACTGGGATATAAAAAAAATTAACAAGGATTCCAACATTTCTTATAGTTTAACTCTTCTATCTAGGTTTATTATATCAATTTCAAATTCATAGTCCTTTATAGTT
Source organism: Viscum album (assembly GCA_963277665.1). Taxonomy (NCBI): domain Eukaryota; kingdom Viridiplantae; phylum Streptophyta; class Magnoliopsida; order Santalales; family Viscaceae; genus Viscum; species Viscum album. The sequence goes on from OY728122.1 coordinate 194,751,386, forward strand.
CTAGACTATCTAGGTAAGAAACTTTCATGTTCTACAGTTCTCTGTTAATCTAAAATGGGATGAATTTCATTTACATTATTTTCAAAAAAATAATAGGATAATAAAGTCTCACTTTTTCAAAATATTCAGTAATATCATCTATTTTATATTATTATTTAATAAATGGTTTGGTTTCAGAGAACATTACATGAATTAATTCTTCAAAAATACTTTAATTTTTATTAATCAACCTATTATCATTTAATATAGTATAATATAAAAAAATTATTCCATCATCATCCTTTGTATCAAATTTTCCAAGGTTACCCTTAGTATTAAATATTCTAACCTTGTATCCCAAAACATTAAACTACTTTACCTTAGGTTTTATGTTATTATAAATATCGCAGAGTTCTTGTTTTATAATTGCTATTATTAAAAATATATCATGATATATAATGTTATGGTTACATTTTATACAAAGAAAAAATAGGTAAGAATGTTAAATTCCTTCAGTATAGTCCTTTTCATTTATTGAATAGTTCTATTTATTTGTTAAACAATTCCGTTTTTGAGTTGTTCTTGGTGGAGATAAGGAGTGTTTAAAACCCAGTTCTGAGAAAAAAAATTAAATTATTGATTATGAAATTTTACACCATGAACACATATTAAATAATTTATTTTAAAATCTTTTTTCCTTTCAAGCTATTTTATAACAGCATAAAAAATTAGTGAATACATCACTTTTCAATTTCATAAAATAAACCTAATTAAATATTAAAAAATCATCAAATAAAACATAGAAATATAATTTTACAACTAAAAATTATACTCTATATGGTAAAATAAAATCCATATGGATATGTTCTAGATGTACAAATCTGGTTAATTGATTTGAAGGATGATTTGTGTTGTTTTTCTATTTGTCATTCATCATAGAATCTATCATTTTCAATCTTAAGTGTAAGAAAATCAGAAACTAATTGTTTCTTAGATAAAATATGTATAGAATATATATTACAATTTTAAAGTCCCCTATTAAATATCCATGAAACTTTTTTCATATAAGTTAAACAATACACTTTCTATTTACATGAGGAATTATAATCCAAAGAATAAACATTTTTAGTTCTCAGTGATCTAAATTTAAGAAGTTTTTCTATGAAAACTAAGAAGGAATTGTTAAAAAATCATCATAAATCCATCATAAAATTTTTTAGAAATACATATTAGGTTTCGGTTTAGAATATATACATACAGTACATTATTGGTTGATATTGTCATTAGATCTCCAACAGTTCCAACTCTAACAATTTTTCATTTTTTCATTATCACCAAAGGCGACGAGACCACCATCCATTAATAATGTTGTATAGAAATTGGTAGAGTGTATACCCATGTGATGTAGTAACCACTATCCATATACCATATATCAATTTTTTATTTCTGTCTTTAATTTGGAAAATTGTTTAGACATTTGTTTTTTTTTGGTACCCATATATTCATCTGTCTAGCTCTGTCAACAAAAAATGATCTGGGAATCTAGATCAGCCTAATTTTTCCTAAATTTATACTTCTAGATTAATACATGTTTTTAGAAATGAAATTATTTTTAATACCACATATTTGAGGATTTCTTAAATAACATTTTTTAGTGTAGTGACCTTTAATTTGACAAGAAAAGAATGTACATTTTTTAGAAGCAGGAACAAAGTTGTTTTTATAAAACTTTGTCTTTTCTTCCTTGATTAATATTTCATATTTTTCCTTTTAAATAACATTTATTAAAATAATTTCATTTACATTTTTTATCATTTACTTAAAATAATAGCATCACTCATATAAGATTCTACCACATCCTACAATTATTTTATCTTTTTTTATTAATACAGTTTGTTGTAGATGACTTGAATTTTTCAATTAGTTCATGATTTTTTTAGAATTGTGTCTCTTTCAACCAAACCAACATTTTGAATACTTTTTTATGATTTATTATTTATTATTAAATAATCATATTTATCTTCTAGAATAAAATAATAAGCATCCAATTTACTATTTTAGCGGCTACTAGATTCATAAGGGGAAGAGTAATAGGATTATACATTTTCTTCTTCCCAATTTATAAGGCACATAATTGATTTGATATTTTGTGGATATTTTTATGAATCATATTTGGATTAGATTTTGGATTATTCAGTCACAATTAACATAGATTTTAGGGATCTTTTTCATTTATAATCATAATCATATTTCCTATGATTTTCCTTTTCCATTTTTATTCATTCTTTCTTTAGTTGAGGGAAATAATGTCTTTTATAAACCTTATTATTACATCTGTATAATATGGTATATTTGGATCCTTTATCATCATTTTCTAAATGATCTTATGAAGCCTTTATTTTTCTTATATAATTTGATAAAATTAATGGCTAGGTATGCCAATTCTATGTAAAAATATGACTAGTCAGAATATTAATAGATTTTGACATTTTCTTATAACATATTTTCATGATTATATAATGTCACCATAAGGGAAATTTTGTCCAATATTACTTTTATATTTTGATCCATATATTCTTATTTAATCACTACTTTTTACATCATCAATATTCAAATTAATTCTTTCATAGTAAAATTTTGGACATGTGATGATTATTAAATAGGTATAGATTTTTCATTCCACTATTTGGGTAATACTATATGTACTTTTAGTGCTTGATCTAATTGAAAAATTGAATCTCCAAGGGTAGTAATATTTTTGACAATATCTATCTGTATTATTTTCATTTGTGTGATGCTTTCTCCATCATACAAATAGAAGGTGTAAAATTATAGTTTTGTGGTAGCATAACTCATTTTTCTGTTATTATACTTTCCTTTAAATGCATTCACAAATATTTTACATATTTCATATGTGGTTGGTAATTATATACTCTATTAGATATATTATCTTTGATTCCACATATGATAGAATTCTTTTTAATTGAGTTGATATCATATTAAGATTCTTGTGCAGCATTCCATGTTTTTGGCATCATAAGAATTACATAAGGAGTGGTGATATTTTAATAGACATTTAATACTAGATTTTTTAGGTAGATGATAGGTCATTATTTCAAGCATCCATATTTTTCTCTATTAAAATATGAAGAATGAATCATAGGCATACCATCTCTTGGATCAACCATTGAAATCATCTTTGTGCAGAACTTATTCTTTTATGCTTACAAATAATTTATCTTCTTTATCAAAAATATATACTTTAATAGAAATTTTTAGGTCCGAATAAAACCAATATAAATAATATTGGGATGAATTTTGTCATTATATAATATTCACAGATTCTAGAGTTCAACACTCATTGCATTTTTTGTAAATATACAGAGTTCTCTTTTGTGATAAATATGAGCAGTGAATAAATAGTAAATATAAACACAAAAATTTCATAGTGATCAAGGTCACAAATTCCTCCTTTTCCGCTTTACTAACTCTCTCTCTATGATCCTGGTAAATTTTACTGGAAAATGTCATTTTATCATAGGAACCTCATAACCAAAAATGAGTGTAGGAAGTTGACTCCTTTTACCAAAAGGATAAACATAGGCTTATAGTTCTTTTACATGGAAATGGTTATCCAAATATTATTTCAAGAATATGAAACTTAATACGAGTCTATGTATGAGAAAATGAAACTCTAATAAATAAAAAGAGTTTTCTTTTTTGATGGTAAATGTTGAACTTCATAGTTGTTGGATAAACTGATAGAATAAGGATATTTTTCTTCAAAGATGAATTTTTTTATTAAATAGAATATTTTAAGAGCTGCTTGTTTAAGATTATCTACAATGAATGTAGTAACTAATAAACAACAGATAATACAGCAAAATGAGTTTGAAATAAATTACATCAAAGTGTAGTATCTTTATAAGTCAACATAGTCATTTATTCTTTGCAACAATTATGTACATCAAATTTTTTTCAAAAAATATAAATACATGAATCATATATTGTAAACATATTCTAATAGAATATATATAATAGTCAATTTTCATTGAATTTTAAATTCCAAGAAATTCACCTAATATATCAAAGATTTTAAAATTCAGAACATTCATGAGAGTCCTAACATCCCTTAGAAATAGGAATGATTTACCCTTTTGAATATGAGCCTTTTAATTGATCATAACAATCCTTTGAAATGGGCATAAATAAGATTTGAAAAAAATATTTAATACCATCAATATCATTTCATAAATCACAGATAATATCACAGATTTAAAACATCCTCATTGATTTTCAAATGTAGGATTATTTCATGTAATGAAAAAATACCAAATATAGGGTTGATCACAAAATAGGGTTTTTGCACCATTAATTTTCTCCTCAAAATTATGGTACCTTGACCATATATTCTCTTCTCACAAACATAATGTTCCTTACTACTATAGGGTACCTTAACCATAATTTCTCAACTGTATAGGTTTGACGATCTATACGTGTTGTTCTAGACGTAGGGTTCATTCCTTATACTATGTTCGACAATGTCGGGTATGAACTATTTTTCCAGAATACTCTAAAATTCATTCAAAAATTATTTATGAATATTAATTACGAATTAAAAACTTGAATATAATTCCCAAAAAAATATTGCAACAAATATTATTTTCTCAAAATTCACATAATGTAATATAATTAGTAAAATAACCAATGGTATTTGTGAGAATCAAAATCAATAATATTTATAGAGAATTTTTGAGACAATACAAGCCCAACATAATTATTTTCGGAAGAGTTTTCAGCCGAAATATGTTCTAGAGGGGGAGAATACAAATTTTAAACTTATTAAACATAATTAAAAAAGTATAAAAGTGTTATTTATAAAAACAATGTAATAAACAAATGTGAGTGTGGTGTTCAAATAGATATACAGTGGAATAATAATAAAGAACATGAAATCCATGAGTTTTATAGTAGTTTCGTTCATCATGATCATAATCTACTATTCAATCCCCTCTAACTCATAAAATGAACCGGTACACACCTAGATAAAGAGAGAATAATATGTTTTTATAGGTATAGTCTAATCCAAGTCTATTTTAAGATAGACTAAAACATCCCTACATTTTTCACGAATAGGAAGAACCAATTCTATTTTATGGAGAGACCAAACCATTCATATAGTTTTTGGGAATAAGAATAAACCATACTATTTTAAGGATAAACCAAACATATTAATTCCTTCAACAAAGGGAAAAAATAAACTAAGTCATAATACATTTTGGTCATGTGATAATAACCAAAAAATACATTTTTACTATATGTATAACCATGTGTGAACTATAAATAACAAAAACATTAGCTAAACAATAAAACTAACTAGACTATAAGAATATGCAGATAAAAAATCCACAGTGGATTAGTGATCATCAAACCTTATAGAATATATAATGAAATATTATGAAACCATAAATGTCTCAGAAAATAAATATTTATGAATGAAAAAAGGTCAAAAATTCTTTGTTATTCTCTATCCACTTCTTTCCTTTTCCTTTATTTATAGATAAATACCTAATAGATTCTATTATTCTAAAGAGACCCAATGAATATTATCTATATGGGTTCTTCCTAATTCATCATCATATATTTCAAATCAAAATATAGAGAAAATAATTAAATATATTACCATTTCATATATTTCATGTTTTGGACTCAAATTCAATATATAATCCACACAAATATTCTCCTAGTATTATTTCATCATAGAGGAACTTACAATATAGGTGTTTTCTATAGGCAATAGAAATGACATATAATTATATATCTTTCTTAAGGGTATTTGATATTTTATAAATTATACATTAAATTTTTATAATGAACATGCATAGGGGTATAATTGATTTTACATGAATTTTGTAAGGGTAAGAATCAATTTCAATGTGATGAATAAAGGTAAAATATATTTTAAACATGTCATGTAATGGTAATCCTATGTTTGGGTAAGTACCAGCCATTCATAAAGGTAATATTGAAACTAACACAAAGGTATGAATGGATTTTACAATGCTATGTAATGGTAAGCAGTATCTATGTGTAAGGTCAACCTCTTATTTCCAATGTTACGTAAGGTTAGTTATGGGTTTTAACTATTGACTAAATGTATCATTTATAAGGGTAATGGATATGGTCATCGACTCTTTTAAGGGTAAATACCATGTTAGTTAGGGGTTGGATTGAATTTTCCCTTCTCATTTAAGGGGTAGAATAAATCTATGTAAGGGTAATAAGAAAATCCTCAATCATGTTTACGGATTGTATGAAAGTTTTGTAATTGCAAATAGTAAAATTAAATGTTGTGTGAAGGTAAAAATAAAATACCATAATCCACATAAGGGTACTACTGATCTTATGTAAAGGTAATGAAAATAAATAAACATCACATAAGGGTAAAACATATATATAAGGGTAAAACTAAGTTAACTTATGTTATGTAAACGTAAACAATAAGTTATATAAGTTTAAAGTGAAATTTATAATTCTTACCGAATGTTAATAAATTGTTTATAAAAGACATGTGAGGGTTAAAAAAATCTATTGTAAAGATTAAAAATATATCATGTAAGGGTAATAAAAAAACTCAATGTATTAATAAAGGTAAAAAAGGAAAATTAATTTTCGACACGAGTTAAAAAATATAATTAATAAGAATAATAAGAAGAATAAATTAAGAACAATTAATGTGAACATTAAATTCAAAAAAATTATTATATCAAATAATAAACCATGTTTAAAATTTAAATAGTTAGTGCATATAATAATATTTCCTCCTTAAAATAGAGTGTAAAAACATAATACATTTGATAAAAACATTAAATCAAAAGGTCATTTAATATAATAATATTAGTGATATTAAAAATTAAATACATATATGAAAAAGAACAATTAAAACAAGTAATAAAATTTTATACAAATAAACATTATATATATAATATAATTAAAATATCTAATTTATAATGAAAAAATTCCCATAATAAAATTAAATATCATTCCAATATAAATTGAATAATAAAATGAGAGGTGTTTTTCAATTTACAAAGAAATGAATCTCAATTTACAAAAAATATTAATTTCCTGAAACCCATAATATTCGAATTTTTTAAATTGACCAGCAGAAATTTTATATAAAAAATATAAAACATTATCCCAATTTTTTAAATCCATAAATTAGTACCAAAAATTGTTTTATAAAAAATACTCCCCCCTTTTGAAATCAACATCAAATTCTAATAAAACATGTAGATATATTTATTAAACAATTAATAAGAAATAATATTATTCACTCCACTTATGTTAAAAAATTAAATATAAAGACTTATTTAAATTTTGAAATGTCAGAATTCAATTTACTAGACATGAAAAAACTTTTATAAAATATGGTAAAAAATTGATTACAAAAAAACAATAGTCAAAACTCTATCAACACACAATGAATTTGAGAGATAAAATTCGTATTAAAAAACTATAATTAAACATGTATTTTATCAAAAAAAAATAAATGAATTTAATGTATTATTAAAAAGAAAAGATCCCCTAAAATGATTCGATTTCCCATACCATTTGAGTATAAACTTAAAATAAAATTAAGCATATATATACACCCACTCAATTAATGTGTCTCTTAAAAATGTATTCTAGGAATTTAAAATATATTTTCCATGACATAAAAAATATGAAAATTATAAACATTCTAGTAGAACATAAAATATAATATAATTACATTCTCACTGACCATAGGGAAAAAATATTTTTTTTTGTATTCCATTATACCATATTTTATAATTACAAATGAAAATTCATCTTTACCAAAATAAAAATACTTACATTGGAATATAAATAAAATTGGGACCAATTAGAGTTTAATATGACCCTTTAGGAACCCATGTGGTACAAGTATTAGTCCTCTTAATAATAAAAGTAGTCTTTCAAAGAAATATCTTAATGTGTCCTAAGGATCATACATAATTTAAAGAGAAATCTCAATTATAGTTTCCAAATTCTATATATATAACAAGTAACATTAGATCCCTTTACATCAGTACTCATAATAGTCATGGTACTAAGAATCTTATAAATCATATTTTTTTATAAAAAACCAGATTTATCCTTATATGGTCTAATGATGGGAATCATCTTATCAAAATGTTCCTATCATTTAACAAATGTGTAAAATGTTCTTTTAGAACCAACTAAAACCTTTCTATGTTTTCAATTCTTTTTTTATCATTTTCAAAATCTCTATGGACATTCTTATTAATGAATGAAGTAGGATTCCTTATGTTATTATTTTCCCCTTACATCTTCATGAATTTTTTCTCAATTTTATACATGTAATAAAAATCAATTTGAAACTATTTTTTAAATCTTCGTTATTTATTAACATGAAATATTTATTTAATTCATTCTAAATTCTGAACATCTCATTTTATTTTTGTTGAATTTCTATCTTTGTAGAGTTAGAACATGAAGTGTAAATTTTATATTTGTAATACTCTTTAACCAATTTTTCTTCCATTTTCGACAAAACATATTCATTATTATGTTTTTCAAAAACGTCTATAGCTTTCAAAGAACCCTTCTATAATCTTTCGTTATCATTTTTTAATTTATTATAACCAACACTAATGATGTATGTTTCATCACAATACATTTAACCAGACTCATAATTTATTTCATAAATAGAATTTGTAGTACGACCATCTAGATTTGATAATGGTTCAAACAATGATTTAGGTAACTCTCCATGTATATTCCACAAAGAAATATTACATATTTTAATTCATTTGTCTTCTCCCCAATGCTTGAATCGGAATACCCTGTACAACTCCAACTACTATGATAATAATTTTTAATATCCTTCTTATATTTGTGGTATTTTCCTTCCTTCATTAATTTTGGAAAAATACATTTAAGTTTTCATGTTTTCATACATTCATAACATGATAATATTGATGAATTAGTATATTTAATTTACATTAAATTCCCTTTTATGAACCTATTATACTTATTCTATCTTACTTTCTTTGACCATTGTTCCCTTTTCATCAGGTCATTTAAAAATTAAGAAAATTGATTAATCTCATTGCCTTTATCACTACTAGAGGGTCATGAACTTTCAAAAAAAGTGTCTGAAGCTATATACTTGGTATATTTAAATACTAGTCAATTAATTTTTTCAAAAACATCTCTATAATTTCTCTTCAACTATGACACATAATGAAGAAGAGATCAGATCAATTCATTCTTCGTATATTGAATGAAATCCTTACTTTATTTGATTATTCCATTATTTGAGATGCATTTATTTGGTAATTCTAAAAGTATTGTATCAATAAGTACTTTAGGATTCATAGTCTCCCTAAGATAATCCATTTTATTCACAATCTTGGTAAATCATTTATACATATCACTAATTTTCTCATGATCGTACATTCTGAATTCCTGAAATTTTGGATGATGTATTCATAATTTGTTTCATTTGAGCTTATTAGTGCCATGATGAGTGAATTTTAAAATCCATAAAATAATATAAGTAGTTTTTCATGGTGAAACATGAATATACATGTTTTTTTATTAAAAACTATTGATTAAATTCATGCCTTTTTAATTTATCATATTTTGGATTTCATCATTTCTAATCAGTGTATCGAAATTGACTTTAGGTATTTTATACAGTTTCATCATAACAATGTAATATTTAACACCAATATTCTTAGAAAAACCTCCATATTATCCTTCCAAGATTTATAATCACTTTCATTGATGTGATACAGATTAAGAGAATATACAACCTCTTTTTCATGAATTCCCATTGAAAAAAATGATATTTCGATGGACTATTTTCTATAGGATTGTATTAAAAAAATAAAAACATAATCTACCCAAAATATAAAGAGATTGTTAGAATAAATAATAGAGTAAAAACTATCCTCTAATGAACCTTGCCCTGATACCAATTACTGGGAAGATTTATTGATGGAAATATGAACAAGAGGGGTGGTGAGAAGTTTTAAACATATTAAACATACATAAAAAATATCAGAGTATTATAAATTTAAATGTTAGGATAAATGAATGCAATTTCTGTATTATACTATATAATTATTTGAATAAAACATTAATTGAGAACAAATATATTTATAGTATTTTGGTTCACTTTGATCATACTATACTCTTTAATATCCTATTACTAATTGAGAAGATGGATAATCACTAAATAAAATACAGAAGAAGAAGTAATTTATTGTTACAGAATAAACATAGTCTATTAAAAGAAATCTAAGACATTTATTACCTTTTCCAAGAAAAGGATGAACCGAGTATATTCTAAGGACTGACTAAACTTTTCCTAAAATTTAAAACAGGGAATGAATAACCTATGTGATCCTTGTTTTTGGTCATCTGATATTAACAAAAAATACATTTTAAATGTAGGTTTGACATGTTTAAAAATAATAATAATAAAAAATTCAATTAAATAATATAACTAAATTGTCTATCAAAAGATTTCAATGAATAATTTTTGCATGGAGATGTGAACATTGGCCCTCTATGAATTGATAGAGAAATCTCAGGAAACCAGAAATGTATCAGCAAATAAATATAAATCAATCCATGAAGTTCTCAATATAATTCCTATTCTCTATTTATATCTCTCCTTGGAATTATTTTATAATTAAGCCAATAAGATATGTTTTTCTTCAATAGATATCCTATAAATATTCTATATGAAGGTGTTTTAGGATTAATTATCACAGATTCAAAATCAGTCATTAGAAATAATGAATGGAAACATATTATTGATGTGTCACAACCCGTCCCAATGGGGCCCGCTCCGTGACTCCCCAAGCCCGCCTCCAATAGGCCAGGGGCTGGTGACTAGCACCGAGTTGGCATATTACTGACATGGGAGGCATTGCCTATGTACCTATACACATGCACACATCTCTAAGCCCACAAATGATGAAATGTAAAAAAACCACTAATCCAAAATAATTCATTCATACAACTAAACCCAACCAACAGAGTACGACGAATGGTAGAGTACTGTAAAAGTAAAATGGGCCAAAAAAATACAAGCCCACCAAAAAGAAAACAAACAAGAGTCTGAAAACTCCAAATCCAACCTGTAAGCACAAAAGGTACTAGGACTGCTGCTCGTAGCCGTAGGAACACCTCGGCCTATAGGGAACTCAAAAATCTTGGTCCTGTCCTAGTCCGCCCTGGACTATGTCAAAAGGCTGCTCGTCTGTACAAGACACCAGACGTGAAGGCAAAGCCCTTGCAGGGGTGAGTATAACAATACTCAGTAGAGGACACCGAAAACCAAAAAGCAGTACACAAAGTAATGGTACAGTCAGCTATGCACAGTATATGTCTACAGAACATATAGAACAAACCAGATATACTCAAAACCCAGACCCATGGTCTAGAGACAAGTCACACAACCGCATACCCCTGTTAGGGATTCTGCTCGAAGATTATGTGATGCACTAATTCCGGGAGAACACAATCCACGAGTCTTATGGATCTGATGACATCCGTCCAAGAAGTGATGTTCATCGGGAACTGTCACGAGAGATAGCTACACTCATTACGGGAGACACACTCTTGAGTGGAAAGGTTACGGTAGGTAGAAGCACTCATTATGGGAGACACACTCTAGAGTGGGAAAGATCACGATACATAGATGAGGATCACTGCCAGGGTCATGGCGGATACCATGACTCAACCAGATTCACCAGTTAGGTGATACACCTTCTAGCTATAGGATCAACTCCAGGTAAGGTTGGTCACCTCGATGCCTGAATCTACCTAGGGTCAGGAATGGATAGAGGATCTCGATCTGGGCCTCTCAAATGGATGCCTAACTCTATCACAGAATGTCCTGCTGAAGGGATCATACTCCTGAGTGGGAAATGATGTATAGCCTTCAAGGGAATGAGAAGAAGGGGCACTAACCCAAAAGAAAGACGTCCAAGGTACGGTGAATGAAATAACCAAGCTTTTTTCCAAAAAGTACACGACGTGTAGAAAAGGTACACGCCGTGTTGTCTGACCTCGGGTACTGCCCGTGTACAATAGCTCGTGTCAATGGAGGGTCATGTACAAAAACTTAGTACACAGCGTGTAGTACGATGTACACGTCGTGTCCAAGTAACTGGGGTTGGCTTCGTGCACTCTGTCCATGTGCCCCGTACACGGTCATCAACCAGTGTACTCCAACACATGTAATCCACACACGAGGTGACCCGTGCTGCTGTCCTTTCCTGGCCTTGTGATGGATTACATGGTTGTGTACTCCATCTCGTGTCTGCGTATCTGCAAGATACACGCCGAGCACCACATAGCCGCTTCTACCGCGTTGTATATGTTGTGCTGCTTGAAGCCTTTTATCTCATCATGTGTCCATGTTCCACCCAAGGTACACGCCGAGCTTTGGGGGAAGTCCAACACACTGTGTGACCAAGGTCACATGCCATGTTATTCCTCTCTGACCCCGAAACCCTAGCTTCCACCACCATTACTACACGACATGTTCTTCGAAAGTACATGTCGTCTATTCTGGAAATTTCGAGAAACAATTCCCTTTGTCGGCGCGCCTCCTATGGTGCACTGATCATCGATCCGGCCATCCGATCGCCGCAAAACATCCAGTTTCTGGTCGCCCTAACACCACGAAGCCGCTTCCATCATTTTAGGTCCTCCGATCAGCTCTAAAAATGTGTTTTTATCTTCATGCACGATGAATGCTCAAAGAAGGCGCTTTCTGATCTAATCTGATTTGTCGTCTTCCATCGTCGCCACTCCTCCTCAAGGTTATTGCGGTGTCAAACCTTCGATTTGGGATCGTTGCATCACAGAATGCATGCGCAACGATCTGTTGTCCGTCGCCCTACAAAGAACGCGAAGAACGCACGAGGAAAGAAGGGGGAAGAAATCCAAAAAATCAAATTAAGGAACAAACCTCTGTCGTCATTCGTCCCGGCATTGATCCGCTCCCGTTAATAGGCTTAAATAGAGAAAGAGTCAACAAAAACATAAAGCATGTATCAATTCCCCATAATCTTCCCATAGAAAATCCATTCTGCAAGAATGTATGAATCTGCGGATCAACATGTTCGTGGTTGATCCGCTTTCGTCGTTTAAACTCAAAATACGGGGAAAAAAATTGAAATAACAACCCTTAACTTTTGAAAGGATCGATCGTTGATGAAGGCGTCGCGCTGCCATTGTTGTCGAGATCCTTCAACACTGTTGGCGTAGCGATTCTCGACTTTGATCCATCGTCGTTTGCACCGAGATTTTGCTCCAACGCACCGCGGATTCGGCAGAGGTTCCTCTCAAACGTCTCCAACGATCAACAAATGTTTAACCGATTAAAAAGGGAACCATGTTGTTGTTTAATTACGTGGAATCATTAATGAAGTTGAATCTCCATTTTGAAGTTATTATGATGCACCATTAATTTAGGAAACAGCTGCACCGTTTCCATGCTGCAGCATATGTTTCCATAAATTAAAATAAAATAAACTTGTTAATTTATTTTATTTTATTTTACTTAAAACGTCCGAAAATTATGTTTTTCCCTCTACCCACGCCGATTGAGGTTTTCCACATTCATAGGTAAAGTCATCATCCCGGACGCAATGGTGCGCTCAGATTTTTAATCTGGGAATCCTTTTGGAAGCTGCCACAACCGCGCACGAGTGCAGACTTGCTTAACTTAAAAAAATTTCAAACCACCATTCCGGGCTCACTGGACCTCGGAATGATGTGCCGTCATCGCGCCCAGTCTCAAAATAATTCCATATAATATTTATGATAAATTAACAGAAAATCCGAGACATTACATTCTCCCCACCATGGGGATTTACATCCCCGAAAAGCCAAAATAAAGGCTACACAAAAATATGAGGGTACTAGGCATGGATCTGGGCCTCCCTCTCCCACGTGCTCTCTTGAAGATTCTCGTGCTGCCACCAGACGCACACCAAGGGAATAGATTGCCCATGAAGGATCCTCTATTACCGATCCCCGATCTCCACTAGGTACTCAGCAAAGGTCCCTCCATCCTCGATTTCCAGCTCGCCCCAATCGATGACGTGCGATGGGTCATGTACGTACCACCTCAGCTGTGACACGTGGAAGAAATCATGTACCCAATGCAACTGTGGCGGTATATCTAGGCGGTACGCCACCTCGCTAACTCTGCACAGAATCAGGAAAGGTCTGATGAACCTTGGAGATAGCTTGTCGCCTCGTCGTAATCTCTGCAACCCTCATCGAGGTGAGACCCAAAGAAAGATGTGGTCTCCCTCTTCGAACACCATAGGTCTATGTCGCCTATCATCATAAGACTTCTACCAGATCTATGCAGTCTTCATCCATTCCCAGATGATCTGCACCTTCTCTGTGGTGGCTCACACTAACTCTGGACACATGAGTGAAAACTCTCCGGGGTCGGTCCAGCAAAGCGGTGTCCGGTAGGGTCTCCTGTACGAAGCCTCGAACGGTGTCATACCAATGGTGGAGTGGTAGCTGTTGTTTTATGCAAACTCCACCAGTGGTAGGTGGTCCTCCCAACCGTGACCAAAGTCCAAGATACAGGCTCGCAAAATATCCTCCAAAACCTGAATGGTCCTCTCTGTCTGACCATCCATCTGGGGAGGAAACGCTGTACTCAAGCGTAGATGAGTCCCAAAAGCCTCCTGCAATCCCTTCCACAACCGGGATGTGAAGAAGGTATCTTGGTCTGAGACTATTGTTGAGGGGAATCTATGAAGCCGAACTATCTCCTGCACATAGAGTCGTCCCAAGCTCTCTACGGAACTCTGCTCCCTGATAACTAGGAAGTGGGCTGACTTGGTGAGTCGGTCAACAATCACCCAGATGGAATAGTTCCCCTTGTATGTCTGTGGTAAGCCTGTCATGATTTCAATCGATATTATGTCCCACTTCCACTCTGGAACTTTCAGGGGGTGAGCTAATCCCACTTGAACCTGGTGCTCAGCCTTCACCTTCTGGCATGTGAGGCATCGAGAAACAAACTCTGCTACTGCCTTCTTTATGCCTGACCACCAGAACGATTGCCGGAGATCCTGGTACATCATTGCCACTCCAAGATGTACCGCCAAGGGGGATGTATGAAACTCCCTTAGGACCTCCTCCTGGAATTCCACTGGTACAACAGTGCGCCCTATGAAAAGAATTATGTTCTCCCCACCTTGTGAATATCCATCAGGAGAATGTCCTGTGGATAATTGAGCACGTAAAGCCACATAGTCTACATTCCAAAGTTGTGCCTCCCTAAATCGCTGTAAGAGTGGAGGGGTGACAACCATCGACTATAGGTAATTTGTATCATCTCCATCCACCGAGGATAACTATAGCGCGGCTAACTATTGTGTTGCCTCACCCAACAGATGTGAGCTCGAACATATACTAAGAGCATCTGCCACCTTGTTCCACATTCCAGGAGTATAGATGATATCAAAATCACAGTCCTGGAGGAACTATAGCCAATGCCTCTACATCAGATTTAGTTCCTTCTGTGAGAAGATGCACTTGAGGCTCTTGTGGTCAGAGTAGACAATAAATCGTTCGCCCATAAGGTAGTGTTGCCACATCTTCAATGCGAAGACTACCACTGCCAACTCGAGATCATGGGTCGCATAGTTCTGCTCATGTGGCCTAAGATGGTGCAAACCATAAGCAATCACTGCATGCTGCTTCATCAGGACATAGTCGAGCCCGGTCCCTGATGCATTGAAGAAAACTAGGTACCTGACACCCTTCTCTAGCAATCCCAAGACTGGGGCACTCGTCAAACTCTGCCTCAACTTTTCAAAAGCCTGTTGACACTTCTCTGTCCATGCAAAGGGTTTCCCCTTCCTTGTCAAATCCGTCATTAGTGTTGATATCCGGGAGAAATTAGGATTGAATCTCTGGTAATATACTGTCAATCCAAGGAAGCTTCACACCACAGTTACATTACGAGGAGGCTCCCATGATAACACAGCCTCCACCTTGGATTGGTCCACAACCACTCCATCTGTTGAGATGAAATGCCCCAGAAAGTGGACCTCCTGAATCCAGAACTGGAACTTCGAGAGCTTCCCATAATGCTGGTGCTCCCAAAGCAAGTCTAGAACCATTCGCAGGTGTCTCGCGTGCTCCTCCTCTGACGCCGAGTACACAAGGATGTCTTCGATGAAGACCACTACGAACCGGTCCAAGTACGGATGGAAGATCTAGTTCATCAGTACCATGAACACTACAACGGCGTTCTTCATACCGAAAGGCATTTCCAACTACTCATAGTGACCGTAGCGGCATCTGAAAGTCATCTTCGGCATATCCTTATCCCGCACTCGTAGCTGGTGATAGCCTGATCGAAGGTCAATATTCGAGAACCACTATGCCCCTCTTAGCTGATCGAAGAGGTCATCGATCCCTGGAAGTGGATATTTATTCTTAACCGTCACCTGGTTCAGGCACCAGTAATCCACGCACAATATCATACTCCTGTCTTCCTTCTTGGAAAACAAGACTAGGGCCTCCCAGGGTGAGACGTTAGGTCTCACGAAACCCTTTCTCTGCAAATCCTCCAACTGCACCCCCAGCTCGCAAAGCTCTGTGGGAGCCATCAGATATGTAGATGAGGATATCGGTGTCGCCCCTGGGTGTATGTCGATGCAGAAATCGATTTCTTGGCACATAGGTATTCCTGGAACATCTTCTAGAAAGATGTCCTCATACTCTGCCACCACTACTGGGAACTGAGAGCTCACAGCATCTACTACTATGAGGGTAAGCCTAGCCAACTCATGAGTGATTGACTGAACCCTCCTATTCATGCACACATTTTGTGCTGCCTTGGTTTCCTTCTCTTTGAAAAAGGAAAACATTGTTCCATCACAGCGGACACACCGCACCCTTCACCTAAAACAGTCGATCTGAGCATGGACCGAAGATAACCAATCCATACAGATAATGATTTCTTAAGGCATCGACGCTACCACCAAGAGGTTCCAACCGAAACTCTCACCTCCAAGGGTAAGATCACATTGTCTGCAAAGGTGTTTGATCATTGAGTCTCTTCCTGTAGGAGTCTCCAAGCGTAAGGATCGAGTCAACAGTTCAACCGGAATCTTGAGGTTTTCTACAAGGCATGTGGCTTTAAGAGAATGAATGGAACCTATGTCTATTATTACGGTAGATAAAGTAGAAAAGATATAGATCGTACCTCGAATCATCCCTGGAGCCCCTGGGTCGTATGCCTCAACCGCGTGCACCTTTCCCCATCCTTGTCACCCATCTCCGTGAGCCTGGTGCGGAACTCCTGGGGGTGGTGGTGGAAGTAAGTCGAAGCGTCTGCCACCACCTGAAGCTCTCCCTGCTTCTCTGCCAAATCTGTCACTTGGAGAGTCTACCTGTTCCGTTATCTACCTTTGCCACGGTGGTCCATCCACCACTTCCCTATCAGCAGCTCGACAGTTCGAGCAATCTCTAGCGAGATGTCCTCTACCGTCTCATGCATAGCATGGCGTCTCCCTAGGCTGACTGGATCTAGTCTGAGAGCCATGGACTGTCGATCCCTAGTCCTAGGTCCTCCTATGATGTTTCCCACGTCCAGATCCTTGTGCCTGATGCCGACTCCCTACTGCCGGTGTCTCTGCACCTGTCTGCCTACTGCTGACTGCCGGTGGCTGTCTCTGCTCCGCCAAGAAACTCTCGATCACCAAGGCTCGCTCAAGCAATCCATAAGTAGTGGAAATGCATAGAGGCACGACACTAGCTCGGATGTCACGCCATAGACGTCGCTAAAAGGTCCGAGATCTGATGTAATTATCACTGACCATATCCATCGAGTACCTGGGGAGGTTGGTGAACCTTGAAGAATAGTCAGCCACTGTCATACTGCCCTGCTGGAGCTGAAGAATCTCCAGGATGCGCACAACCCTCAGCGTAACCGGAAAGAACTCCTCCCTCTAGAGTCACTCAAACTCCGACCACGAAAGAGTCTCCTAGTCGTGAGTCTGTGTGGTCAGACTCCACCATCGACCCTCCGAACCCTGAAGAAGGCTCGCTCCTAGGATCACCATCTGGTCTGCAGTTGTCCTCAATAGATGGAAAACTCTAGTCACTACCTCAAGCCAGTCCTCATCCGCCTGACGGTCAGGCTCGCCTCAGAACCTGAGGGGCCTCTGTCTCTGAAACTCATAGAGCGTGTTGAGCATGCGCTCCTTGCCGGTCAGTACTGCGGGTACCACTGGTTGCTCCACTGGTGTTGGTATAGCAGGTGCACCACCTGGTGGCAACGCCTGGGGAGCTGGTCCCGGTATCGAACCCTCGTCACTGAGGGGGTCATCCTCGTGATCATGCTGCTGAATCCTAGTGGGTATGCTTCACGAAGGCATCCTGTAAACAAACAAGATGTACTATGTTCAATGAGTAAATCCGGATAGCTGACACAAAAGGGAATGGAAAACACAACCCATCCATATATGATGCATATACCTTTTATTTCCCCGCAAACAGTTTTTTCATGAACCGAGTCGAAAAGAAGGTTATCAGAGTCCTGGTGTATGGATATTTTGGTCGCTGCAATAACACTAGGGTCCCTGGCCTGAATGCCGAACCCGAAACACTTAACCCTGTTGCCCCAAACCAAACTCACAGACTCATGGTCCTAAGGTAGAACCGACCACCTCTCATACCACTTTTTCACGAACCGTCCCAGTGGGTCCCATGACGTGACTCCCCAAGCCCACCTCCAATAGGCCAGGGGCTGGTGACTAGGACTGAGTAGGCATATTACTAACATGGGAGGCATTTCCTATGTACCTGTACACACACACACATCTCTAAACCCAAAAATGCTGAAATGTAAAAAAACCACTAAGGAAAAAGAATGCATGCATAAAACTAAACCCAACCAACAGAGTACGACGAAAGGTAGAGTACTGTAAAAGCAAACTAGACCAAAAAAAATACAAGCCCAACAAAAAGAAAAAAAATAAGAGTCTGAAAACTGAAAAGTCCAACCTGTTAGCACAAAATGTACTAGGACTGCTGATCTTAGCCCTAGGAACGCCTCGGCCTGTAGGGAACTAATAATGCTTGGTCATGTCCTGGTCCTCCCTGGACTATGTTAAAAGGCTACTCGTCTACACAAGACACCAGACGTGCAGGCAAAGCCCGTGCAGGGGTGAGTATAACAATACTCAGTAGAGGACCATAAAAACCACAAAGCAGTACACAAAGTAAAGGTACCGTAAGATATGCACAGTATATGTCTACAGAACATATAGAACAAACCATATATAGTCAAAACCCAGACCCATGGTCTAGAGACAAGTCACACAACCGCATACCCTCGTTCAGGATTCTGCTCGAAGATTCTGTGATGCACTCATTCCTAGAGAACACACTCCACGAGTCTTATGGATCTGATGACGTCCGTCCAAGAAATGATGTTCGTCGGGAAACGTCACAAAAGATAGATACACTCATTACAGGAGGCACACTCCTGAATGGAATGGTTATGGTAGGTAGAAGCACTCATTACAGGAGACACACTCCTGAGTGGGAAAGATCATGATACACAGATGAGGATCACTGCCAGGGCCATGGCAGATACCGTGACTCATCCGGATTCACCAGTTAGGTGATACACCAGCTAGGTAAAAGATCAATGCCCAGTAAGGTTGGTCATCTTGATGCCTGACTCTACATAGGGTCAGGAATGGATAGAGGATTTGGATCTGGGCTTCTCGGATGGATTCCTGACTCTATCAAAGAAAGTCCTGCTGAAGGGATCATACTCCTGAGTGGGAAATGATGCCTGACCATCCGGGGAATGAGAAAAAGGGGCACTAACCCAAACGAAAGACAACCAAGGTATGGTGAACGAAAGGACCAAGATGTTTTCCAAAAAGTACACGGTGTGTAGAAATGGTACACGCCATGTTGTCTGACCCCGGGTACTGCCCGTGTACAACGGCACGTGTCAATGGCTGGTCTTGTAGAAAAACTTATTACACGGCATGTAGTACGATGTACACACCATTTATGAGTAACTAGGGTTGGCTCTGTGCACTCTGGCAATGTTCCCGTACACAGTCATCTACCAGTGTACTCCAACCTGTGTAATCCGCACAAAGGGTGACCCGCGCAACTGTCCTCGCCTGGCTGTGTGACGGAGTACACGGTCGTGTACTCCATCCCATGTATGCGTATCCACGAGATACACGCCGATATCCACGTATCCACTTCTACCGCGTTGTACACACCGTGTCGCCTTAAGCCGTGTAGCAAATCCCGTGTCCCTGTAATACCCAAGGTACACGCCGAGCTTCGGGGGAAGTCCAACACGCCGTGTGACCAAGGTCACACGTCGTGTTTTTCCACTCTGACCCTGAAACCCTAGCCGCCACTGCCAGTACTACACAACATGTTCTTCGAAAGTACACACCGTCTATTCTGGAAATTTCCAGAAATGGCGCCCTTCGCCGGCGTGCCTCCCGTGGTGCTCTGATCATCGATCCAGCCATCCGATCACCGTAAAACATCCATGTTCTGGTCACCCCGACACCACGAAGCTGCTTCCGTCTTTTTTGAGCCTCTGATCCGCTCCGAAAACGTGTTCTGATCTTCCCACACGAAGAACACTCGAAGAATGCTCTTTCTGATCCGGTCTGCTTCGTCGTCCGCCTTCGTCGTCGTGCCTCCACAAGGTTGTTGCGGTGTCGAAACTTCGATTTGGGATCGCTACGTCGTAGAATGGATGCACAACGATCCGTTGTTTGTCACCCCATGAAGAATGCGAAGAACGTGCGAGGAAAGAAGGGGTAAGAAATCAAAATAAACAAATTGAGGAACAAACCTCCACCGTCATTCGCCACGGTGTTGATCCACTCCCATTAATAGGATTAAACAGATCAAGAATCAACAACAACATAAAGCATGGATCAATTCCCGATAATCTTCCCAAAGAAAATCCCTTCCATATGAACGTACGAATCCGTGGATCAACTTGTTCGCGGTTGATCCGTGTTCGTTCTTTAAACTCAAAATACAGGGAAAAAATTGAAATAAAAATCCCTACATTTTGAAAGGATCAATCGTTGATGAAGGTGTCGTGCTGCCGTTGTCATTGATATCATTCAATGTTGCTGGCATAGCGATTATCGACTACGATTCGTCGTCGTTCTTCGATGTGAGTTTGCTCCAACGCGCCATGGATTCGGCAGAGGTTCCTCTCAAACGTCGCCAACGATCAACAAATGATTAACCCATTAAAAAGGGAAACATGTTGTCATTTGATTACACGGTTGCATTAAGGACATTGACTCTCCATTTTGAAGTTATTATGATTCACCGTTATTTTAGAAAACAGCTGCACTGTTTCCGTGCTGCAGCAGATGTTTCTATAATGAAAATAAAATAAACTTGTTAATTTATTTTATTTTATTTTACTTAAAACATCCGAAAATTAACTTTTTACCTCAACCCGTGCTGGTCAAGGTTAGCCTCATTTTTAGGTAAAGTCATCGTCCCGGACGCAACGGTGTGCTCGGATTTTAAATACGGTCATCCGTTTGGAAAATATCACAACCATGCATGAGTGCCGACTTTCTTAACTTAAAAAAAGTTCAAACCACCATTCCGAGCTCACTGGACCTCGGAATTATGCGCCGTCTTCGCATCCGGTCTCGAAATAATTCCATATAATATTTAAAAAAAAATAAACGGAAAATCTGAGGCATTACAAGATGCCTATAATTTATGTTTCATTCTCAAATTCAATTTTTATTCCCCACGAATCTTCGCCTAGTACCATTGAATCGAGGGCCTTCTACCATTATTGGTGTCTTCTACTAGTTAGATAAAAATAGGGGAATTCTATTCCTTCCAAAAGGGTCATTCATATTTTATATAAAATATGTAAATATATGTTATAGAACTTTTATAAGGGTATGAATGTTATTAAAGGAGTTTCATATGGGTTCAAAGTAATTTCAATGGGATGTGTAATGTTAAAAAATATTTTATACATGTTACCTAAAGGGAAACTTTCATAAGGGTAAGCTACTACCACGTGAAAAGGTAATATAGAAACTCACAAAATTGTAAGAATAGAATTTTCAAAGCTGTATAAGGGTAAGACATATCCATGCGTAATGTTAACATAATATTTCTAAAGGTAAAATAATGGTAATCGTGGATTTCAACCATTCTTTAATGGTATCCCACATATGAGTACTGACTCACATAAGGGTGAATACCAATTATGTAAGGTCCATCCAACATTTTCCCTTCTCAAGGGTAAGAAGAAAGCTATGTACAGGTAACAATAAAAACCTTAAGCTTTCATAATAGTAGCATACAATTAATATATATTTAAAGAGAAAATAACATATACTATGTAAAGGTAAAAAATAACTTACATATGCTATAATTCATAAGGGTTTTCCAAAGATTAAATATTGTTAAGTAGAAAAAATAAATTTTATGTAAGGGTAACATGAAATTAATATATTTTATATATAGGTAAACCAAAAGTTACATAAGGGTATGAAGGAATATCTAGGCCTTAAGGTAAGGTAATAAAAACTTTTTAAAACACGAATAATGGTAAAACGAATATCACGTAAAGGTAAAAAATAACATATATAAGGGTATTATAAAAATTACAAAGCATTACTAAGGGTAAATAATGTAATTAAAAATATTATTTAGTAAAAAAATTAAAATAATAATTATGAATAACAAGAATGATAATAATAAATGATGAAATGGTAATGAAAAAATAACATTTAAAATTTTATTATAATAACCAAAAATCCATGTTTAAAAATAAAACAACTAACTCGTGTAAAAACATATCCACCTTTAAATGTATTGTACATAACATAATTCATGTGATAAAGATATTAAATCATATAATCGTGCAATAATCTAATACCAGTTACGTTAATAGTAAATCTAATTTTACTAAAAAACTTGAAAATTTAATAAAATTTTATATAAAAAAATTATTTCATTTAATATAATTAAAATATTCAATTTATAATAGACCGATTACCAGAATAAAATTAAAAAATATTCCAATATAAATTGAATAACAAAATGATTGGTAGTTTTAATTTTATCTACATATTCAAACTCAGTTTTAAAAAACTCATATTACCTCAAAAATAAAAAAAATGGAATTCCCCAGATTGAAAGGTAACTAAAACATTTTTCATCACTACAGATTTCATCTCCATACCATCTCTATTCGCCATGCTAAAAATCAGTGATCTATTTAATTGTTCCATTTCCCTTTCTCTTATCCTTTATCATTATGTCTATAAATGCTTTGATATTCCTATATATAGTGTGATTGTAACCTATGGAGAAACCACCAATATTTCCTTAACACAAGTTTATAATAAAAAGAGTGAATATCATGATAATAAATAAATGTTCAAGAAATAACATACAGTCATTTATTGAACATCTTTTCACTAACTAAGACACCACAAACCCCTAGTATTACCTACTATAGATATATGATGGAATCATAGTCATAACATAAGTTTTGAACTAGTATAAACCACATGGACTCCATGTATATATCAATGTACACAAGGCTAAAGAGTCTCAGGTTAGTCCATAAGACTGTGAAGTCCCAACTCTATCATGGGTCAAACCATAGGGTTATCATACCCCGTCTCTATCTCTCTCTCACTCTCTCAGGTTAGGACACTTGAAAATCGTATCCCAGCACTATCATAATTCAATCCTCAAGGCCACCATACCCCCTTAATGTGTCATAGTATATTATAATCATCATATCATGTCAACACGCTCCACTTATATGGGACAACCAATCCATGATATCTTACCTTCCAATTTCTAACTAATGAAATCCCTCCAAAGGACATGAATTACACTTAATAGTGAATAAAATTCACAGTAATTTCATAGAAAATTAATTTTGAACACCATATTACATACACACAAACACATTGGATCAAACTCAAACATGGGTCTCATGGTCTACTCATGTACACACATGTTATTAAACACCAAACATTGTCTCATGGGATACACACACAAACACATGATATCAATATCAAGCATGGTTTAAGTATATGAGAAAACTATGTAATATCATGAAAAAAATATACATTGACACAATGTGGTGTCAAACTTCATACCTCTATCATTTCAATTTCAGTATCATGGAT
This sequence comes from Viscum album, assembly GCA_963277665.1. Lineage (NCBI taxonomy): Eukaryota > Viridiplantae > Streptophyta > Magnoliopsida > Santalales > Viscaceae > Viscum > Viscum album. Next base: position 194,775,661 of record OY728122.1, read on the forward strand.
TCCCAAGCATCAATACCCAAAATACATCCATGCTCCAACAGGAAAAATCTTACATGCCAAGGAACCATAGGAATAATATCAATTCATCATAATGAGATTACATATTTAGGTACTAGAAATAAAAACTAAAATAGCATTATATATGTGATTCACCCCAATATATTAGAGGAAAACAAATAAAACATGGAAAGATCTCAAATAGAAACATCAAGAGTTGATCCTCCAATGATGGGAATGAGTCTGAGATCGTGGGGGATCAAATATCTCTTGAGAAATCCCAAGATTCGATTAATATTTGAGAGTAAATTCTATGAGAAGGATGGGAACTAGGGGTATTGAATATTTATATTCACTCTATAAAAAAAAGTTGTATATCAAAATGTATATGGATATGATGTAATGGATCCCAAAATGGAAAAGACTATGGTGGTCTGGAGTTGTCCATGTAAAATTGGTGTCTAGTTAAAATTATGTTTAGAAGCCATTACATAGTGAATGGAATTATAATATATACCATGAAAATAAACGTTTTATAATTGCTAACACTACATTATAGCCTATGATCCCTCACATGGACACTGTAGGATAGCCACAACTTCATGGCATAGTGACCCCAAAATTGGCATAACCACCCAAACTCTAGATCTATCCTCCATGACACATCCAGAACTCTATGCCACAACTATGTCAAAATATAAATAACCATAAAAGACAACCATTACATAGTAGTTCCCTATCAACACCATAGTCATATCCTCCTTGGTGTAATACATACACCACACTCTAAAAAGTGGTTCCAACAGAAACATCAGTTCAATAACACTCCTTATCATTTAGAACCATCCATATGATATTTCTTAAATATATATGGGGTTTCATAGGTTATATTTAGATCACCACTCTCAATAATATCTTATATAATATAGTATTTTAAAAGATTGTGTTTGGCCCTTTGGTGAGATCAAGTTTACTAACCTTAACTAATATCTCTATTACTATCACATTAATGCTCTATTTATACCTTTATTATAGGAACCTCCCCTAGTTTAAAGTTGAGAATCTTAATCCAGATAGCTTCCATCGTAGCATCTGACAAAGTGATGTACTTTTCATCCTTTTTTATTCCACTGTGGTAGGTTATTTGGAACTCTTCTATCTAATAGGCCCACTATTTAAGATAAAAAACGAAACTAAATTTATATTTTTATCATATATATTGTATTATAAATAAACGTATTTGTAACCAATTACATATATCTCATCCTATATCTAATGTACCAACAAAATATCCTTAGTTCTTCTCAAGTACTTATGGTTATTATTCACAATAATTCAGTGACTCAAACCATAATTCTATCTATATCAATAATAAATTTAAGAGAATATAGGACATTATTTCTATTAAAATATATAGAATGAATGATAATACCTAGGGAGGATTCATAAGAAATTATATCCTTAATGTAAAAGTCTTTAAAAGAAACCTAAAACCTCATTCAATTTATTTCATGTAACAGCAGTAAAGTCCCCTATTTTGGAGTTCTCCATACAAAAAATATTTTAATAATTTACCATTGAATGTGAGTTTTTTATTCTAGTAATAATGTTATATCTGTATGTATATATTCTCATACATGTTTTAGGCATCATCACTGTGTCTTTCATCAAGAAGAATTTATAGAACTAAATCTTCATAGAGTAAAGTGTTTAGGTGTCATTTATTATAAGTAGACTGTAATTTATATATAATATAATAAATTCAACAACACTTCAAATAGTCCATTTGTATACACAAAAATCATTCACAATTTTTTTGAAACTAAACTCATTGATTAAATTTGTAAAATGAATTTTTAAACACCCAGAAGCTTACATAAATCCATAAATAGGCAATTTCAATTTTCATTCCTTATCAGTCTCATTTGGAAATTTAAAATATTCAGGTTCTATCATAAACATTTATTAGCTAAATTTTCACAAATGAAAATATTTTTACATGCACTTTATATATCTCATAATAAAATTAAGGTGATATGACATAGAAAATATGAATTTAATATATAATTTCAAAGGTCAAGAGATTTAATCATTATCAATGACAAGAATTCTCTTGTCATATTTTTTCATAAAAAAACCCCTTGATCACTATGAGTGTCATTCCTTTAGTTGAATCCACTATGATCCCAACATTTTTGGTGTAAAGGTATTCCATTTCTGATTCCATGGATTTTATACATTTCTTATAATCAGAACTCTCAATGGATTCTTAGTAGGTAGTAGGTGAATATACTATTAATATTATATCATCTTAATATTTTATGAGAAATCCATATATCATTGGATATTTATTAATATTTCTATATCATTGAGGTTATATTGTAAGTTGAGTCAGTTCTAATTCTACAACGCTTTAGGGAACTATCTAATCAACTATCTTTGAAACAATTCATTTATTTCTTAAACTTATCTAAGATAAAGTTTTCCCTATCTTGAGCTATAATTATTTATTAATTTTCAGGAAAATAATCATGTTGTTCCATAAACACATTGTGTTTTGTTTTGTTATAGAAATAATATCTCCTTTTTTCCTTAGAAAAACCAACAAACAATCATTTTCTGATTTGGTGGTAAGTTCACAAGAAGTCTTTCATGAAATATGGGATTCACAACCCAAAATAATCATAAAAATAAAATTATGACATTTTCCTAGCCTATATATCATATGGTATCTATAAAAATCTTTATTTATTAAAAAATAAAACTCTTTTCGATTTCATATATAACATGAAAAACTGAACCTAAACAAACCATGAAATATTATTATTTAATTTTGAATATTATAACCTAGCCATTAAATTGGTGGGTGTGAATTTAATTAAAATAATTATTAAATATATATATAAAGGTACTAATATGTATTGATATTTTCATTGTCAATAATAACTCAATTTTGAGTAAAATCACTTCATTATTCAAAAATATTTTTTCTTCAAAAAAGGTTTTTATTTGTTTATGTTAGCGAATATTGTAATTAGTTTCTAAAACTGTTGTAATTGGTTTTTTTGAAAATAATATCATTTTTTAAATAATCATATCAATTATATATTAGGGTAAAATAATTATATTTTTTTGAAAATTCTAGTTTTTAGTGAATAGTGAAAATACCACTTTTTTGTAATGTTGTCATTTGATTTCAAAAAATTATGTAATTCAGAAGTCTCATTACAACATGAATTTTACATTGAAGTAAAATAAGTATCAATTAGTTAGATTTAACTAGTTATTTACATTTTAATAATATTTATACCATATTTTGGTATAATTTCATTTTTGGATATAGAGAAGCAATATTCTAAAAATCCATTTTTCATTATGTCTCATAGGTTATTTTAAATTAAATTATACCACTTTTTTCATTTTAATCTCAAAAAATAGCTCCCTTATTTGTAATAAAGGCGTAAAAAATTTGTTAATATTATAATTTTATTTTTATTCATTATGAATAATAATTATAGTAAATAAGTGTCACCATCATAACGGTAAATCTCGTAATTGTGGTTTAAAATAATATGATAAGGGATTTTATTTAAAAAAATCACTATATTAATGTTTCCCTTAAAATATATTTCTATAATTTTCATGTTATTCTAAATGTGTTAGGAAAATTATTATTTAAGATTTAATATATTCTAATGATCATTTTTTTTACAAAATTTAGTTTTTTTACAGTGGTAAAAAAATGATTATTTTTAAGGTTTTACATATAGGGAACATTAAATTAAAAACGTTTTTTAATGTTTCTTTTGATTTATTTTATAAATATTTTTCTTCCATGTCCATGTTCTTAAAATTATTGTATTAATGTATTTATATTGACATAAATGAATTATAATGGAATTTTTTTCTCTTTTAAATTTTATTCAATGTTTCTCAAAATGAATATTTTTAATATATATTTAATATTGAGAATTTTTACTTTCATTATGGTAGACAAAAGGAATGTGTTATTTTAACAAATATGGTGTCAACTATTTTTTCTATCACCACAATCATTATATAATATTTTTCTTTCTTTATAAGATTCCTTATTTTCTTCATTGAAAAACCCTCAATCTATTTTTTTTATTACATTGAAAAATGCTTTTAAATGGAATGGATATTTTAATCTCTAGAAACAATTTCTTATGGGTGTAAGGGATCTATATAAATCACTCATTTATTTGGGTTATAACCCTTCTCTCTCTGGCTCAGTTTCTGTCCCTATCATTAATATTTTAGGATGCTTCTAAATTATTAATATATTTCTCCCGCATATATACATATCTTATTTTCCCATAAATTTACAAGGTAATACAAGTGTTATGTTATTTTATAAAATATCTTCATTATGAAATTTAATTTGATTATGATATGAGGAAATATTATGCATCCTTTTCTTTTCATGGTTTATTCTTATGATTATGTCTTTTAATTGATTCCCCTTTGTGGAACACATAAAAATTAACCTGTTATGATGGGTGATCCTATATAGAAATATTAGGCATTGGGTACGGATTTTGTCTCATGAGATGTTATTTATGGGATTATGGAGTAAATCTAATCTACTATAGGGCTCTTTCCACCCTGTTATTTTTTATTGGAAGTTATCCTTCACTTGTACATATGTCAATTTTTATTATACAACCACATTTCCAATGTTTCCATGATCAAATGATACCATGTTCTTTATGTTATGATCCCATGTGATTACTCATGGTACATGTCATTGATTATATCATGTTATACCATTTACTCAAACTTTATGATTCCTCACTATATTTAATCCTTACTGGTTTTTTACCTCACCCATTTAATTTATGTTTTCCTTAGGTAATCTCATGAAATTTTAAAAGATTAAAGGTATTTAGGATTTCCTTATTTAGATGAAAATAATTATTTTTTCAGGTTTATGTTTTATTTACTGAGTATTCCAAATTCACAAGACCTTTATAATCCATAAATCTTATAAATGGATGTTTATATTAAAAATCATGTAATAATATGTTAACAAATCATGGTTCACTATAGTTAGTATTAGTGCATAGTCTTCTAATTTTTAGGAATTAGGACTAGAGTAATTTAGTTAAAACCCTAGGGAGATGTCTAATTATATAAAAATATCCTAGAATATTAGTTAAGTCTGTAGAATGTGGTTTCCCTAAAATTACATCCCTATTTAGATACTATTTGTGGATATATCTATAGAATAGTTTTCCACTAGGGTAATAACATTGAAAAGGTTGGATTTGGATTTTAGTTGATCATCACATGGGGAATGAAAAATTATCTTTTAAAAATAGAAATTTTGACACTCTCGGGTGATATGCTTTGGGAATTCACAAAATCATTACGAACAATTATGAAGTACATGATCAATTTTTAGGTTAGAAAACCTAATAGGAATCATTTACATGGATAAACTAGAATGAAACATATATATGAATTTTTTAGGATATATTTAAAATTATAAAATATATTTTACATGTTAATAAGATTATATTTTTATGTTTATAAGTTAATTAATTCTCGTTTTATTTTTTCTTTTATAGTCAATGGTACGAAATATGATAAATCATGCAAATAACCAATGTTATAGGAAATGTCATGATATCACCAATGATATGACTAACTATATGGGACTAGAAGCTGAGAAAATTATGGTATTACTAGATCAACTTTCTATAGTCATGAATAATAATTTTAATCATATAGAACATCCTCTTACTCTTAAGAAAGAGAAACTTGTAATCGAGTATTTTATGAAAAAAATTCCTCCTACCATTAGTGGAACATCTGGCCCCCTAATCATGAAACAATGTATTCACTCTATTTATAAGATATTATATATCCTACAAAGAAAATAACCAGATATTTTTCTTTTGTAATTTTATTGGAAGGAGGGGGAAGGTGACCAGTTGTGGATGTTTATCAAGAACATGAATTCTAAAGATGATATTGATTCTATGAAATGGAAAATTTTTAATAATATATTTTTCATTCAATATTTTCCACAAACTCTCTCTATTAAAATGGAGAGGGAGTTTCTTGTTCAAAAAAATGAAGGTGATTATATTATGGAATATGTGAAAAAAATCACAAGGCATTCAATGTATTCCATGACATTTTTCATAAATAGACAAAGTAATATTTACCATTTGTTTATTGGATTAAAACTAAGTCAATGAAAATATTTATTTATTTGGAACATTGATAGTTATGAATAGATTATTCATTATCCTCTCAAGGATTAGATAGACATAGGTAACTCTCCATGGTCTCATGGTACTAGAGATAAAATGAGAAAAATTGAGTTTTATTTAGGAGTATGAATAGATAAATATCATAGAGGAAATAAAACCCAACATCCAACATTCTATGTTTGTGGGAAGAAGTTCCCTAGAAACTATATCAAGGGAATTTGAAGATACTTAAAATATAAAAAATAGGGGCATCGGTATAATCAATTCTAATAAGATGTTAATAATACCACACATGTGATATAGGAGAAGAATTTTCATATCAACACTTATCCTATAGTGAAATTTATCAACTATATAGAACATGGTAATTATTCAAGATAATATTGTAAGCAAAGGGTTGTCAAAGGGAATCAATGATTGAAACCTCGAAGGCCAATAGAGAAAGTATGAATTTATATTAACACTAATTTTTATGTAGATCATGATAGTGATGTGCTTCCATATATGTTGGTTATTTATTATTGAAGAGAAAACATAATTTTTATTCTGGTTTAACACATTCTTTCATATCTTGAAATCATAGAATAACTATTCAAACACCACCTCAAAACATTAGGGTTGAGTTATCTATAAGAATAGTAAATGGAAAAAAAATTCATCCAAATGGGATTATTTCTCCCTAGTTAATTTATTTGGACAAAATATTTCATAAAATCTAATATTACATCTACTATTGGAAATTGATGTTAAATTGGTAATAGATTTTATGTCATTATATGAATCCAAAATAAACTATTGAGATTGGTATATAGCTCTTCACAGTCTAAGTAATCCTCCAATTCTATACAAGTGTAAAGAGGGGGATTAATATCCAATGGAATATTTTCCTTAAGAGTGGATAATAATACCTTATGAGGAAGTATATCTAGCCCAAATGATTGAAACAAAGAATAGAATCATGCATAAAGACATCCAATTTTGAGGGATTATACCAATTTATTCCCCAATGAGTTTCTCAAAATTCCTCCTAACTAAGAGGTTGATTTCACAATTGAACATATACCAAGATATTTTTCTATATCATCGACACCTTATAGAATTCCCTCCATAGATTTGGAAGAACTAAATAATATGTTACAAGAGAATCTTGAAAAGGGGTTTATATGCCTGAGTGATTCATCATGGGGTGTGTCAGTCCTCTCCATAAAGAAGAAAGATGGGTCAATTTTACTCAATGTTTATTTTTGGTGAACTCAAATACGTAATGATAAATAAAATTAATCCCACACCATGGATATATGAGTTTTTTGGTAAACTATTTCTGGTCCATTATTTCAATATGTTGGACTTTTTGTAGGTATATAACCAATTAACGTTGAATATGGAATCTATTCCCAAAAAGACATTTTGAATAAGGTATGGACACTATAAGTTCATCGAGATTCATTTCAGACTCAATAATGCTCTTTAAATATGTATAGACTTAATTAATAGTCTTTAGATATTACCTTGACAAATTCTGCAGTATCCTTTGTCAACTATATTCAGATATACTCCAAAAGAAGGGGGAACATGATGATAATTTGAATATTTTTCTAAATAAATTGAAAAATGAGAATGAATATGAAAGTTATTGTAAATTTATGTTTGGTATGAATATCGAATCATTATTAGATAATTTCATCACTAATAAAGTTATATTTTGGAATCCTTCTATGATAAATAAAATAAAGGAGTATACCAAAACAATTGCTAAAATATAGATCTTTAGTTTCCTTGTACTATATGTATAATAATAAATTATTCTTTGTAAACATATCATGAATTTAAAACCCCATGACTAATATATATTGGTTCAATTAATGTTTCTATAGACTACTAAAATATAAGAGAGATTTAAGGATTTAAAAACTATGCATATTAATACACCAGTCCTCACACTTCTCTCAAGTGGGGAACTTTTTTTGGAATATATCATTTCTTAAAAAAAGGTAGTGGGTTGTGTGCTAATAAAAATGATAAATTTATAACCAAATCCTCAAGGTAGTTGAATTTTCATTATAAAAACTATCTAACACGTTTTCTGGAGTTGGATATAGTCATGTTTCTATAAAAATTATGGAAGCATTCTTTTTATTAAGAGAAGTGTGAAATATGTATAGATCATAGGAGACTAAATATAAATTCACACAAAAGGATATTAATATTCACCAACTAAGATGGTTATATTTGATCAAGGACAATTAATTAAAAATCCATTATGATCTTGGGAAGGAAAACATTTTGGTATAATCCCTAAATAGAAATGATGTGATAACTTTATCAATGATAATAATTGAGATGGATGGAATCATCATAGAACTAAAAAGATAGACATGGGAATTATAAATGAATTGGTATAATCATTCATTTCTAAAATGAGTTCTCAACCATCACTTATGGATAAGTCAAAGGATGCTCAATGAGATGACCTGTATATTACAAAGAAGGTGTACACTACAAGAAAAGGGAACTCATTGGAGATAAAAATTAATGTAGATGGGGTTATAAGATCTAGGTCAGGACTATGTTCACACTAATATCATAATATACTAAAATATTTTTTGAATGATACACATATCTCAACCTTCTCCATCCACCCAGGGAGCACGAAAATGTATTCGGATTTATGATATCACAATTGGTATGAGAATATGAAGAAGAAGATAATATAATATACATAAAAGTGTCTAATATTACGGTGTGTAAAGGCCTAAAGGAAAAAAAATATACGAGTTTGATGAAACTATTACCCATAAATACATTGAAATGGGATAAAATCACCCCAAACATTTTCACTAGTCTTCTAAAGACATCATGAGTAAATAATTTCTTATGGGTTGTGTTGGACAATCTTAAAAAGACAGATCAATTCACCACCATTCAACATGACACTCACTTAATGAACTTGAAATGATATACATAATATAGGTTTTGAGGTTCTATATAACACCAATATCTAATATATCTAACCAAGAACCATGATTTACCTCTATGTTATAGAATATTATATAAAAAACACAAAATATTATGTTGAACTCTAGTACCACTCATCAGTCCAAAACTGAAATCCAGTCTGAGTGGACTATTCAATAACATGAATAGATGTTGAGAGAATGTCAGACTAGAAAAATTATATAATTATTATTTTATTTATTTATATATTTACAATTTTTTATTAGGACTATTGGGTATTTTAATCTGGTAAAATGATAAATTTTTTAATCTTTTGGTGTGTCACACGGTTGAGCCGCATGATTACCAAATACTTTGGGAGACTAAGTGGGTAATTATATTTCCTTGTAAGATTAGATTCTAAGGGTTTTTGTACAGTTCATTAAACCATATAACTAACTCTTTTTGGAAGCCAGTGTGACTAGTAAACTGTGCCATGACGGTGTACAGTTTAGTAGACTATATTCCAGGATAGTGTGAGCCTATCCTGGTTTATTATTAATAATAATAAATAATCCTAATATTATATTTGAACCCCAATCATCTCCTCATTACCCATGCAACCCCCTCCCCTCTCCCTCATGCACACCATCTTTCCCCTCACCAAACCCCCATTCTACACTGATATCTCCTAATTTCTTCCCTATTTCAGTTTGAATATGTATGTTTTGACCTCTTTCTCCTTCCGTTTCATAATTTCACTCCATCTTCTCTACTCTGTCACTGTGTGTCTCTCATGTTGTAACACTATAGGGGGTATTTATTCATATTTCTTATGGATTTGTTTTTCTAGGGTGTGTGATGTCATGTTCGGGTCTTATTCAACCTAGGATTTAAGATTTAAACCCAATTCAACTTTATTATACATTTTTGAAGTAGTTCTACCCTATTATCATCCTTATAATTTTAGGTTATTTTGTTTCATAACTTTTAAAATTAAAATTTTTATATATAACAATTTTATTATTGGTAATTATGATATGTTTAAGGATGAAATTATGTTTACATTTGGTTTTACATAGATTATCTATTGGGTTCCTATACCATTTTTGTGTTTGGAAAATAATTATCATGGATTTTAATGTTATATTGGGTATTTTTAATGTCTAATAAGTTGATTTTAATATTTATTTTCATTATTAAATTAAATTTATAAAAATATTATTTGTTTTTTAGTTCTAATTCATTATCTTATTTTTAATTAGGGATTTTGTATTTTCAAGATTTCTCATATTTTTCTAGTGTGTCTTGTGCTACTATTATTGAAGGTGATATGAACACATATTCATGGTTAAGGAATATATATATCCTATTTGTACATATTCACTCATGGAGAGGGGAATATCTGCATTGCATCTAGGGGAATATATTTATATCTGTATCGGTGCATATGGGTGTAAGTGTAAAGGATTTTATTACTTCCCATAGTACATTGTGGTCTCTATTTCATTTTTATACCCCCATTGAAGAGGATTAAAGTTTCCATTGTCAGAGGAACCATATTTTGTGGTTGGTTTCCTTTTTCAAAGACATTAAATTGAATCCATTGATTTCATTAGTGTTTAAGAAAAATATATTTTACAATTATGTGGTATGAATATTCTATAAAATATTTATGGCATATATAAATTGTAATTTCATTCATTTTTCATAATTTACCTAAACGTAGAATGTGATATTTTCATTTTAATATATGCTTTCGTCCTAGTATTATAAATTTAATTTATTTTAAATGTTGTATTGTTTTTCTCAATGGTGTTTTGTTAAAATTAATAAGGCACATTTCACTCCATTATGTATTTCAAGGAAAATGGCATTGATCTCTCATGATGTGTAGGCTTAGTTGGCCCCTTTGAAATGGTTACTCCATGATAAGAACCCTCATGGTGGTCCTCCAACTATATATAGTCTCTTCATGGATTGTTTCAAGAATTAGGAATGGCATACATGTTGGAACCCCACATAGTTCACAGGGTGTGATGACCTCCTCTCTTATCGTTTATACTAATTACATGTGATATTTGGTGTTATAGTAATAGTTTAGAGACATTTTCCATTTAGTCCCAATTATATGGAATATATCCAATGGAGTGACCATGAGTTATGTGCCACCAGTGAGGCTAGTTAAGATCATCATTGTCGGCTATTGACTGTGGATCATATCGATTGGTTGGAAGATGGATTCTAAACCAAGTAAATCTAGGAAATCATTATATTGTGCCTAGGAATATCTCATTCTAACTATTTTATAGGTATTCAACTTTTTTCAATTTTATTATTTTTTTATAAAATATTATTAAAAAATTTCTTCTATAGGAAACCCCTTACATCTTTATCTATATATATATATTTTATTTCCCATTTTTTTGGATGCACTTTGTGATATGTTTTTTTTTGGATAATGTTTCTTTCATTTTATTTCTCTTATTAAAAATGTGTTTTAGGAAAATCTTCAACATTTTAGAGATTATTTATGAATAAATTAGGGAATATGGATTTTTATAAATATCAAATTTTTACATGTTTAAAATGGAAATGAACTCCAACTATTATTATTTTATTCTCAACTAGCATGAAATTTATTCCTCTATAATTTTAAGGCATAGATAATTGTTTGTCCTTTTTCACTCTTACTGGTCATTTAAATTTTCACACATATAGTATATTTTTTTAATTTTCACTTTATACACAAATCCGGTTCACTCATCGAGAGAGTGTGGTTCTATGGTTAGTGGGGACCCATGATGTCACATATAATTATGTTTAGTAGTAAAGTATTTATATTTACCAGCATGTTTTTACTATAAATTTATTTTTATGTTTATCAGTTTATTTATTTATGATTTAGTTACAAGATAAATCATTCCCAAATAATTTATATCTAATGCCCGACACTAGTTGTCATCCTGAGGGGATCATAAATTCCTCTTTGGTATTATTTTGGGCTAGTATGGGTGATTGGTTTGAGGTTGACATACATTAGTTCATGAAAAAATGGTATCAGTGGATTTAGACCTTATTATTTTGGGATGTCCAGTATTTGGAGATCAGATTATCTAGGATCAACATGTAGGTTATGGTTCTGTACCTGATCACCACGGCTCCTGATGAAACTTGAGTTACCATGGAATTTTAGGATTTTGATTTTGATTTTGAGATTTTATTTTTCGTTGAAAGGGTAATGGAATGTAAGGAACCATTTTTTCAAATGTCCTAACCAACCATGTAGGGCCACCATGGATTGTTCCAAGATACCCTCTTGGGTAGTTTTAGGGTTATCATGTTTTCTACTAAACCATGTGGTCCAACCCTAAACAACTAATATACATTTTTAAATTTTTTGGGTTCCTTTGTCTTGGAAATTATTTTTAGTGATACATATATATGATTTGGATTGATTTAAAATGAATTTTTTAAATGAATTTTTTTAAGTAAAAATTAGATTTTGGAAATTTTTATCTTTTTTATTCATTAATATAAAGTAAAAGGAATTTTTGTGTTTGAAGACCAATATGATTTTTTCAAAAAAAATTATAAAGTTTTAAAAAAAAGTATAGATCCTTAGTGTTTTAAGAATTAATGTGTTGTATTTTAAATATATTTTAGTGGGAATCAATTAATTTAAATTTTATAATTAAGTATCAAGACCAATTTTGGATAAGGTTTCATGTTTTAGAAAACAAGATGTAGAGTTTTTAAATGATTTTAACAGAGAATATAATGGTTTTATTTGGTTTTTAATTTATATGACATTTGATTATAACCTTTATTCTTGATTTTTTAAAATTTGAATTGATTTTTTTGTGGTGATTAAAATTGGGTTTTTTTGTGTAAAAAGGTGTGAAAAGTAGATTTTTAAGTAAATTAATGGTAATTTTTAAAGAAAGCTAATTATTATAATGTTTGTATTCTAGATTGTTCTAAATGATATTTTTACATTTTCCTTATTTTTATTGGTTTTGTTTCTTTTTTTTGAATCATATTACCTATTGTATAGAAATACCTACCAGAAAATCCTCGAGTTTCATTGGCCCTAGGTGATTGCCTATTGTGAATTACTGATTGGTTGAGTTCATAAGATGTTCCATTAACGGGTTTGTTTCATTGGGTCCCCTTTGATTTCTCAATTTTTTTGATCTTATTTTGCATTATATTTTTGAATCATTAGGGGGTGTGATTATTGTGTATTTTATATGATGAGGTTGTGTTGAGGTTTTCCTTTGACTTAATATGTATGGGAAGCCATCATTGTGTGTTTCAGGTGACTAGGATTGATTCCACACTAGTTAATATTATGCTTAGACTGGTTTTCTTCTTCTTATTGGTGAGATATCAATTATTTCTGGTTTATATTTGGGGTTCTAGGACACCCCTTCTAATATTTAAGATTCAAGGGGGCCCATGTCATTATTAAAGAGGAATTTTCAGGATTTATTCATCTTCCCCCTTCATCCCTAAGTAGGTGTGTTGTAACAACCTGAAAATTTTGGAATAAAATTCCCATTACATTAATATCTTATGAATATAGAAAACACATTTTCTCTTTTTTATTATTTTTTTGTTTAAATGACCATTAAGTATCATTGTCATTGATAATATAGTCCTTGAATAGTGATCACACAATTAATAAAAATATAAGGTTTTAACAAATCCTTTTAACATAGAAAAAGGAGATGATGGCCTCATATAATAAATTCAGGCCATATGAAGCTCATTTGTTAGAGCTCTGAAAGGAGTTAACGTCACTAGGCTTACCTCTTGACCAAGCCCAAGCCGAGCTTCAACATGTTAAGCTTCAATGGAATCTCCTACGGGAGATATTCATGATAATAGAGATTACCACCCGGGCAATATTATCCAAGCCGCCCATATAGTCTATAACCATCCCACACCATACCCATATGTCTTATTTAGGTGTTATAACGGGTTATGTAACAATGTATTAGTTACTTATTGTGTAATCCCTTTTGATAAATAAAAGACTTATATCATCAATTCCATTACGGGAATAGTGTTTTTTAATGCTGAATATGCTAAATTTATATTTTTAGGTAAAAATGGTACACTGGACAAATAAATAAAATATTATGTTATGAAAAAAATTCTTATAAGTTATGATTATATCATTTCCTTATTTGTAAATGATTAGGTAATCAGTGTGATAAGAGTTATATTTTTAGACGTAAAATAGAAAGGGTATTTTTAAAGAATTTAGTTTAAGGAATTATTAATATTTGAAATAATTAATATTTTAATAAAATATTATCATCAAATCACTTTTTTTAATAATAAATGAGTATATAATATTAATGAATCCAAATGTAATTTTTATTATGTTTTAAAAGCTATTTTGGTTGAAAACCATGATATTTCCAATAAATGTCAGTTCTCGATTTAAAAGTAAATATTCACATATTTAGAAGATTATCTTGATAAAATTAATATTTCTTTTTTATTATGGTTTCATAATTATCTAGAGTTGATTTTTTCATAATTTTCTGAGATAGTCTAATTTTTTGGTAAAAATGAAATAATATATAAATATATATTGTGCTTTATGACATCATAATTACCCAATAGTGCAGTAATAAATACCATAAAATGGATCTTCAACCAAATCAATGTTTTAATGTTAAAATATAGAGATTTTATATTTATATGACTTATTTTATAATACCTAAGTGAATACTTCAAAATATATAACATATTTTATGATTTTATGTATTTTTCTATAACAATGTGACTCACCTCCACATAAGAAAATATAATATTTTAACATCTTAATAACATAGAATTATTAAATAATATTTTCCACCTCACTTTTTAAAAATACATGGGATGGTTTTTGGTTTTTTAATATTTAATTAAATTTATTCGAAAACCTATGTTTGTAAAATATTAATGAATTACCCTCTCATTTCCTATAAATACCCACCCAATATCCCACTTTGATTCACTAAAAATCATTTTATCATTTCACTAATCTATCCTCACCAATCCATAATCCCCATAAGGTGCCCCAAGCTCTCATAAAACCCCTATTAATGCTTCTAATGTCAAAAACTCAAGTAAGGGTTTTCATCGTTTCTCATTTTTATCCCAATTTATTTATGATGTTACACCCTTTTATTTTCAGTTAAAATTTATAGGGTATTATTTCAATCCTCCCAAATACTGCACATATTATGTTTGAATTATGAGAGACTCCTTTATCTCTCATTAATCCCTCCAATATACACCTGTTACAATGTAGAAATTTCGTAAGGGTTATTTCATTCCTCCTCCTTATTCATGTCTCTTTATTATGTACCATATTCTATTTAAAAATTAAACATTTTGTAACATGTAAATATATGATCACATTAAATCCCATTTCATTTCCAAATTAAGACATACCCCTTTCACTCTCATCAGACCATTTTATGAATCACCATGTGATGTTGTTATGCTGTTGAAATTGCAATGTGATTATCCATGAAAAAATCATTGTGTAGTGAATACCATTCCCATTTATCTATCAAGGGTATTACCCTTTATTCACATAAACTAATTGATTATATACATTCATATATAATTATTCCACGTTCCGTTATCATGGAATAAATGTTGATGTTGAATGAATCCATGTTATATGATCTATGTTGCAAACTTAAGCATGAGATTAAAATGTTCATTAAGGGTCCACCGTTATACCACTCCAATGCATTGGGTAATGTTTATAATAATGATACGTCATTTTGGGATAGAGGTTCACTTGATTCCTTTATAGTAATTTTTGTTATCATGTTGGGAAAGGGTTTTACCTGATTCATTTATGTTAATGATGTAGTGTTTTTTGTTGTTTCCACATTAAAATGTTTTCATAATCATGCCTTATCAAGCCTTTATGTCCATGTTTCTCTTATAATCAATTGATATTCCTATTTCCTAAGATGAATTTTATTCTTCATGTTAATTCGGTTTTACTCCCTTACTGGTCATTATGACACACCCTTTTCTTATGTAGTCCTCAAGTTATCCTATGAAATGCTATGTACAAAGGAATTTTTTGGTCATTAAAAAAAGGTTTTCAAGAAGCATGTTATATTTTATGTCCTAATATTCCACATAATGTTCTTAATAACCAATGACACTACTAATATTTGTATTCTATGTTTTACTATTTTGAAGTTTATGTAATAAATCATTTATAAATATGAAATAAATAGAAGGGTTTTTATAGTTGGTATCAAAGGACAGGTTTTGTTATTTTTGGGATTGGAATTAGAAAACCCTAGTGAAAGCCTTATGGATAATAATATTTATAAGAAAAGAATCCATAATTTTTTTTTGAGTATTGAGTATGTGTATTATCAAGAAAAAACATCTCTAACTAGATATGAACAAGTAGAGGTGGTTCCGGCACAGATGAATCTAGGGGTAAAACTTTAAAACACCACTTTGAGCTAGATTAGAATGGGAATTGGTGCATGATAATAGGCCTTGATGAAATTTGGGTTAGAAACTCCCAGGGGATATGCTTCAGTAAATTTATAATCTTATTAGAAACCATTGTTAAGGAAAAAACACGCCTATGAATATATGTAAGGAAATAGATCATGGATATCATAGATTAAAGCATTGAAATTCATTAGTTAAGGAGACAAATGAAATGTATAAGTTATCCCTTTTTGACGTTTCATTCCCCTTTATTTGATTAATAGTTTAAAATACATACCCACAATTTCCTTTTATTCTATCCAATGTTTGTTAATAGGAGGACTCAGGATAACAATCGATGCGAAGATCAATGTGATGACTGTTCTAAAGAGATGCACAATCCTATGGGAGTGGGAATTGAAAACCTTGTCATGATACTCTCTCAGCTAAATAATGTTTTAATAGAAACATGGGTCAGGAATAATGTCTAACCCTGCTTATTATATGGATGGTGTAAGCTGATCAATGGTGGGTATTGATCAAAAATATGAAGCACGAGGAAGAGATCAAGGAAATGTTATGGAAGGATTTTCGAAAAATGTTTTGTGATAAATATTTTCCATGCACCATCATTCTTAAGATTTAATTATATTTCCTTGAAATCAAGAAAAAGTGTGATGGATATATTGAGGATTATGAGGAAAACTTCACTAGACATGCATGATACACCTTTCGTTTTTTCATTACCCACGAATGCATGGTTGACCGCTTCATTGGTGGGATAAAACCAAGCCAATAGAAATCCCTAACATCCTACGACTTTGGTAGCTATGAGGAGATTTCCTGACGTTACCTCAATGTCAAGGTGGAGAATGGAGAATCTAAGGGGTATCATGGGGATAAGAAGTGGAGGGTGGAATTTAATTCTAGTGGTCTGACGGATAAATCCTATAGTGATAAAAAATTCCAGAATCCAACATTCCAAAGGTGCGGAAAGTAGAACCATGGAAATTTCCTAAAGGTAATGAAGAAATGATTTAGGAATAGGATGAAAGGACATCTAGCAAGTGATTTCCAGTAAGAAAAAACCCACAACTACGATAGAGGAATGTAATGCTCGATTTGATCCTCAATGCATTGTTCATTGTTACAACATCAATGAACCAGAGAACTTTGTGAACAATTTACCTTAGACAAGGGTTTTTAGAGGCAACCACAACCTCCAAGGAATCTAGCTTTTTCCATCACTACCAACGAACCGAATCAAGAAAATCATGTGGTGATAGGTACTCTAGTAATTCATTCAGGAATAGTGAAAATACTTTTTTATTATGGTTCTACAAATTCTTTTATATCTTGAAAGTTTAGTAGAACAATCAAATATCACTTAAAAGAATGGGAGTAGAGATGTCGGTAAAAATGAAAATTTTGGAAATTATTTCAATCCATTAATATAACACCTCCCATGTCACAATTTTTGGATTTATCTTCTTGGATAATATCATCATACTTCTCTTGGTGGAATTTGATGCAATTCATGGCATGGACTGTCTTTCTCTATATAGGGACATCATAAATTGTTGCAAAAGGGAAATCACTTTCCATATGGAAAATTGACCCCCGGATTCTATACGAGTGCAAGGAATAGGATTAATATTCTTTAGAATAATCTTTTAAAGAATGGATATTACTTCCCTATTATAATTTGTATCTTTCTATGATGAACGAATCTATGGAAGGAACTATCCTTGAAGACATGCCTATTGTGAGGGAGTTTGTAGATGTTTTTCTCAAAGAATTTCATGTTCTTCCTCCTAGAAGATATGTTGAATTATTTATTGATCTTATAACTGTGGTGTTTACAACATCCAATAATCCAAATATAATGGCTATTTTTGAGCTTGAGGAGATAAAGAAAAAACTATAGGAGAATCTGGATAAAAGGTATATATGCCCAATTTCTTCACCTTGGGGTGCACCAGTCCTCTTCCTCAATTATAATGATGGGTCAATGAACATTTTCCTTGACTATCGTGAGCTCAAAAAATAAAGATAAAGAAAATGTTCCATTTTATACAAATTGATGACTTGTTCAATTAGAAAAGTGTCGCACAATTCTTCTCCAAGGAGGATATGTGGTAGGGATATTACCAAGTAATGGTGAAGAAAGAGGATATCTCTAAGGCTACTTTTTGTACAAGGTATCGGCACTATGAATTAATAGTAATGCCTTTCAGACTCACTAATTCTCTATAAATTTCATGGAAATGATGAATATACTCTTTATAGATTACCTCAAAAATTGGTAGTCTTTATAGAAGATATTCTTATATACTACAAAACCAAGGAGGAGCCTAAGGATCATCTAAGAACTGTACTAGAGACCTTGAAAAATGATAAGTTCTATGAAATGTAAATAAAGATTTCATTATAGTTGAAGGAAGTATCATTTAGGGGGAATATCATCACCAAAAATATGTTATCTATGGATCCTTCCAAAATATATGTAACTAAGGGATGTATGAGGCCAACATCTATGAGGGATATCTGTTGATTCCTAGGGTTATCTGGATACTATTACTAATATGTGAAAATTTTATCATGATTTTCAAACCCTCATAACAATATAACTCATAAGGTAGTCATGTTTTCTTGGAATGATTAATGTGAAGAAGTCTACATGGAGTTGAAGAAAAGGCTTATCACTTCCCATGTTATCACACTACCCCCAAGTGGGGAACAATTTGTAATCTTCAGTGATTCTTCAATGAAGGGCATGGGCTGTCTGTTGATGTATAAGGGAAATGTTATTTCCTATTCCTTAAGGTAGTGTAAAATTTATGAGAAAAACAATCCCACACATGATCTGGAGTTGGTGGATGTGATCATTGAGTTAAAAATATGGAGCCATTATCTCTTTGGAATAATTTTGAAATATATACGGACACAAAAGTATCAAATATATATTCACATATAAATGGATGAACAAGAACCAATGAATATGGATAGAGATCATCAAGGATTAATGATTCTCAACACATTACCACCCAAGGAAAGTGAACAAGGTAGAGGATTCTCTAAGTTGAAAGGACCCTACTATTCTATCATTGATGAGAATTGAAGAGGATCCAATCATCATAGATTTTGTGAATATGTAAATGAGAATAAAAAAATTTAACATCATCAATCATTTCACAAATGATTTCTCATCTAACTCTTTTTTAATGGTTAAAGTATGCTAAAAAATATTATTTTGGAATTCAAAAAAGTGTGGAAGCTATAAAATATAGAAATCCTTGGTGTTAAATGTTAATGAAGAAGGAATTGTCATATTTGGGTCAATTCTATGTGATCTATCAAATCTAATGTTAAAGAAAGAACATTTGGATGATGCACATTGTTCAAATTTCTCCATTCACCTAGTAAACAGAAAATTGTATCAGGATATTTGAAAGAATTATTGGTGGGATACCACGAAGAAGGAGATCGAAGAATATAAATAAAAGAGCTTACTATGTCAGCAATTTATGGATGAGAGGAAGAAGTCTAAGGGGATAATGAAACTATTACCCATACCAACATGGAAATGGGAGAACATAACCATGGAATTTTTCATCATAATTTAAAAGACATCTAAAGGAAACAATGATACCTGGGTTATGGTGGATCATCTTACAATGACTACACACTTCAATACGATTCAAGAGGATTTCTCATTAGATCAACTAGGAAAGAAATACATCAGAGAAGTGGTATGGTTTTATAGTGTGCCAATTTTGATTATATCCCATTGAGATCCAAAATTCACCTCAATATTTTGGATGAGTCTCCCATACACTCTGAATACTAAGTTGAACATCTGTATGGCTTATCATACTCAAACTGATATCCAATCCATTTAGACTATCCATACACATCAGGATGTGTTTAGAGAATTCTCAATGAACTTAAAAAAATTATGAGATCAACATCTTCCTCTGGTTGAGTTCTCATACAAAAAAATATTCCACTCATGCTTCCAAATGGATCCTTATAAATCCATTTATGGGTATAGGTGCATAACACAGGCATGTTGGGATGACGTTGGGGATATAAAACTTCTATGTCTAGAAATGGTCGAAGAAATGATGAGGAAGGTTAATACCATGCAATAGGACATCAAATCTACTCAGAGTTGATAAAAGAGCTGTGATGACAACCGTTGACGAGACATAGAGTTTGATGTAGGAGATATGGTTTTCCTCCACATATCTCCATGGAAGAGTGTGATCAGATTTGGGAAGAAGGGAAAGCATATTCCAGGGAACATAGACCATTTTGAAATCATTGAATGCATCAAAGTAGTGGCCTATCGACTAGAACTCATACTAAACACTCCTCATGTACATGATGTGTTCCATGTATTACTCTTATAGAAGTACATACGAGACCCTTCACCTATACTCAATCAAGAGATAGTGTAATTGGGGAATTACCTCTCCTATGAAGAGAAGCTAGTGAAGTTATTAGATCATAGTTAAAAAGATCAACGAAATAAGAAAAATATCTTTGTCAAATTGTTGTAGAAAAACCAAATGTTCGAAGAAATGGCATGGGAACAAGAGGAAGTGATGAGGAAGAGTTACCCTCATGTGTTTTATTGTGGGAAAATGAAATTTTGGGGGAAATTTTTTATAAGTGGGGGTGGTTGTAATCACCAAATAATTTATGTATAAAATTACATTTATTTTATTTTTTATGGATATAGAAATCACATGAACTCTTTTTTTATTATTATTGCATTTGAATGACTATTAAGTGTCATTTCCATTAATAATATAGTTTTTGAATAGTGATCCCTCAATAGATATAAATATAAGGTTTTAAAAATTCATTTCAACACTGACAAAGGAGACGATGGCATCATCTAGTAGACTTGGTCTGTATGAATCTCATTTTTTGGATCCCAGAAAAGAGGTAGAGACACTAGGTTTCACTCCTTAATATTTCCAAGATAAGATTCAACACGTTAAGATTGAATATAATCACATACGAGAGAAGTTCATGATAATAGATATTATCACCCTGGAGATATTATCAGAGCATCCCCAAGAGTATGTCATGATCACACACTTTACCCTGAAGTATAATGCGGGTGTTATAGGTGGTTATGTAAAAATGTATTAGTAACCTATTGTGTAATCGTTTTCGATAAATAAAAGACATATTCCATCAATTTCTTATGGGATTAGTCTTTCATAAAAATTATGAATATGATAAATTTATTTTTTTGGTAAAAATTGTAATTTAGATAAATTTATTCATTATTATGTTATAAAAACAATTCTTATAAATAATGATTACATTAGTTCCTTATCTGTAATAATTAGGTAATCAGTTTGATAAGAGTTGTATTTTTATATGATAAAATATAAAGTGTATTTTTAAAAAATTTATTTTAATGAATTATTTAAATTTTGAAATAATTAATATTTTAATAAAATATTATTATAAAATTAATTTTATTAATAATAAACGAGTATATAATTATTATTAAGTCAAATGTAATTTTTATTACAGTATAAAAACTGTTTTTGTCAAAACCTACAAAATTTATAATAAATATTGGTTCTCATATTAAAAGTGAAAATACAGATATTTATACAATTATTTATATAAAATGAATGTTATTTTTGGAATCATAATTTTGAAATTATCCAATAGTTAATTTTTCCTATTTTTCTGAGACAATCAAATTTTTGGTTAAAAATTTAAAAATATATAAATATATAGTGTGTTTTATGACATCATAATGACCCTTTAGTGATGTAATAAAATCCATAAAAGGGATAATAGACCAAATATATGGTTTATCATTAAAATAATGTGATTTTAGATTGATTTTGTTTATTTTATAAATCCTTATTGAATCATCCAAAATGTATAACATATTTTATGATTTTAGGTTCATTTCTTTATTAATGTGACTCACCTATACCTATTAAGGGAAAGTATTTTAATATCTTCGGCCCATATCCATATAAAATAATGTTCTCTATCATATTTAGCAAAAAACATGGGCAAAAACCACATTAAGGTTAGTGGTTTTGAATATTTAATAATATTGATTCAAACAGCGATGTTTGTGAAATATTAAAGAATTCCCCACTCATAACCTATATAAAACCCCACAAGCACCCACTTTTCATCACTAAAAATCTTGGGAACACATCCCTACCCAATTTTATCCTCTATTTAATCCCCAAAATGTATTCCAATCTCACAAGAATCCCCTCTTCAAGATTTTGAGTCACACACTCAAGTAAAGGTTTCCATCCTTTCTCATTTTTATCCAGGTTTCCATATATAGTTACTCCCTTTAATTTTCAATTACAAAGGATGGGGTATGTTTATCAACCTCCCCATACAGCCCTTATCATGTTTTAATGATTATATATCCCTATGACTCTCAATAATCCGTTCCATGTACACCTGTTACCATCCCAAAATTTTGTTAGTGTTATTTCATTCATCCTCCTTCTTGAAGTTTCTTTATTATGTTTTACATTCTATTTAAAAATTCCTCATGTTGTAAAATATATCTATATTATCCCCTTACTTCCCATTTAATTTCTAAATTATGATATACCCATTTATCTCTCATCAACCAATTTTATGAATCCCCACATGAAGTCGTTACGCTGCCGAAATTACACTATGATTTCCCATGACAAAATCATCATGTAGTGAATACCATGACCATTTATCTATCAAAGGTATTATCAGTTATGAACATCTACATATTTTTTACATACATTAGTATATTTAGTTTGAATTCATCTATCATGGAATAAATGATTCATTAGAATGGATCAATGTTATATGATCTATGTGGAACACTTAAGCATGAGATTAAAACGTTCATGAATGGTGTGCCCTGATAGTGCTCCAATGAATTGAGTAATATTATGTATCATGATAAGTTTAGTTGGTATGGGGTTTTACATGATTCTATTATAGTACTTTTTTCATCATGTCTGGAAAGGGGTTTACCTGATACCTTTATGTTAATGATTCAGTGTTTTATGATTTTTCCACATTTCCATGTTATGATAATCATGTTATATCATTCCTTTATGTTCATGTTTCTCTTATGCTCCATTGATATTACTATTGACTATGATGTATTTTATTATTCATGTCAAACCTTTCTTAATCCCTTACTAGGCTTCATATCTCAAAATTTTATTATTTATATCCTTAGGTTTCGACATGAAATTAAAAGTATGAAAGAATGTTGTAGTCATGTAAAAGAAGTTTTCAATAAAGATATTGAATATTATGTCTCAAGTTGTCATGTACTGTTCCTAATCCAAAAACATTCTGGTCGTCTTGATATTATGTGTTTATTTAAGTGAATGATTATGTAAAAATTAAAATTTAAATATGAAATAAAGAGTATGGTTGTCATAAGTGTATTGATTAGTGTGTTGTTGGTCGTTGATTTAGGGAATCATTTCAGTTCTTATAAAGTTGTGTTCTTTATTGAGAATGTTTTGGTAAATATTTCTCTATATTAATCAATATTTTATTTATTTTTATCTTTTATACTCTCTTGTGTTATAGTAGTGATTTTATTTTTGATCATAGTGCTAGTACATTAGAGAACTACTTTTCATTTCAGTGGGGTTTTGGTTGATCTTTGGGCTGTACATTCTTCTTGAGTCTTCCTGTTTTTTAGTTTGATTTATGTTTTATAGAAATTATATTGGATTAAACTTTTCCTATTGATCCACCATTCTTGTATAATCTTTAAAAGGTGGATTGATCTATTCTGAGTGTCTTATCTTTCTCTTATTTTATCAACATGGTAGGGCATGACATTTAAATTTGTAAGTTCAGTGGATTGGAATTTTTTGGGTGGTTTCCTCTTCCAATTATGGTTCCTTCAATGTTACTTTCTTTTTTTGTCTAATGTCATTCTAGTGGAATAAAGAGTCATAGTGGGGATAATTTTCTCCCTCAACCCATATTTAGTGATTATTTTATTTATATTTTTATTTTTATTTTTATTTTTATTTTTTCTTATAAGGTTTGGTAATTTTAATATATGAAAATTTTAAAAAAATTAATCATTTAGTGTGGAACACAGTTTGTCCCACTATTGGCCAATCCTTTTAGAAATAATAAGAAAGAATTTTTCACCTTAGCCGAGTGGTTTCTCAATGTTTTTTAATAGTTTATTAAACTATGTGAACTACCCATGTGGGCACTGAGTGTGCCTAGTTAAGGGTACACAATCGGTGCATAGTTTGGTAAAATGTGCAACATGACTGTTTGGGTCCCTCCTAATTTAAAAATAAAATTATTATTATTATTATTATTGATCATAATAAAAAATTAAAAACCTAAAATTCAACCTATAACACCCTCCTTTCCATATTATCATATGATTTACCCCCCCCCCCCCACTCCCCACTCCCTTGAGAGTGTTACATTTCCCTCACCATACCCATATTATTCATTAATTTCTCCCATTTTCTTCATGTTTTTTGTTTGAATACTTATGTTTTGATGACCTCCTCCTTATATTTCATATTTTCTTTTCCTTCTTCTCCCCTCCTTC
The DNA here is from genome assembly GCA_963277665.1 of Viscum album. Lineage (NCBI taxonomy): Eukaryota > Viridiplantae > Streptophyta > Magnoliopsida > Santalales > Viscaceae > Viscum > Viscum album. The sequence goes on from OY728122.1 coordinate 194,800,918, forward strand.
ATTGTGCGTCACTCATGGCCAATCCGTAGAGTGGGGTTTTATTCCAATTTCATATAGAATAGATTGTTTATGGTACGTGATATCCTTATTAGGTTTCATTCAACCCTTAATGGATGATTTATATCATTCTCAACTTGATTTGGGATTTTCGATATATGTTTTCCTTATGATCATCCTTATAATATTATGGTATTTTGTTCTATGACATTTATATTAACATTTTCTATATGTAATAATTTTATTATGGGTAATTATGATATCTTTATGGATTAAATTATCTTTTAATTCGGGATTCCCAAGATTATCCTTTGGGTTTCCTCTGATTTTGAAAAAAAAATTATTAAATTTCCTAGAAAATACAATTGATGATTTATAAAGTTGGATTGGGTATTTTTAATGTCTTATAATTTACTTAATATTTTTATATTGATTATTAATGTAATTTTATTAAAATCATGTGTTTTATTCTATTTTAATTGATTATCCTGTTTTTAATTAGGGATTTTCTAATATTTATATTTCTCATATTTTTCTAGTGTGTCTTTGGATATTGTTCAAGAAGGATTCTTGTACACATGCTTTGGTAAGGAATATATATATATATATATAATTTTTGTATATATTCCATCATAGAGAAGTGAATATATGATTTTCATCTTTAATGTATGTGTGTATATATATATATATGGTTGAATATATATGTCTGTTTAAAAAAGGGTTTTGCTTCCCCAAAGTCCCATGTCGCCTCTATTTGTTTTTTGGACCCCTTATGAAGTGGATTTGTGTTCCCATCGTAAGATATAATGTGTTTTGATGTAGTTTTCCTATTTTTTGGAATTTAATTTGAATTCCATTAAGGATTGATTTGTTTTAAAAATTGTTTTATTATAATTTTCCATGTTTATGCTATAAAAAATAGTTCTGTCACTTATAAAAGGTAATTTCATTCATTTCTTAAAATTTTCCTAAACATGAAATGTGATTTTTTCATATTAATATATTCTTTAAACATTGTGTTATAAATTTTAAAGATTTTTAAGTCTAAAATTGGTTTCCTAAATGATGTTTTATTAAAATTGGTAAGGTATATTGGGATACATTATGTATATCTTGGAAAATAGTTTTGAACTCTCATTTTTTGTAGGCCAGGTTGAAACCTTTGAAATGGTTATTATGTCATGGTAACCCTGTGGGTTTTCCCTATCTAGAGAGGGTCTTCACACATATAAGTTGAGGATGTTGGCGTGGAATGCATGTTGTTATCCATGTTATTGTGAATCATTTGATAACCTCCAAAAATATCCTTTATACTTCTAACATAGGATCATAAGCCTCCTAATGAGAGTCAAGAGACATTTCTTATTTAATCCTTATTAAATAGAATAGATACCACTATAGTGTCCATTTGGGTTGTGCCATCGGTGAGGCTAGTTGAGAGTATTTGGGTTAGTTTTTAATTATGGGTTGCATCGATAGGTAGGAAGATGGTTTCTGAACTGAGTGAATATAGGGTCACTTTAATTAGTGTCTAGGAATATCATTTGTTATCTTTTTTACATGTATTTTAATTTCTATCATTTTTTCATTTTTTTTATAAAATCATTTTAATAATCATGATTCCATAGGAAAAACATTTCATCTCTATCTACTTATATTTATTTTTTATCCCATTCGTTTGAAACACGTTGTGATATGAATTTTTCCTAGAATGTTTCTTTCATTTTATTTCTCTTCGTAAAAATGGTGTTTGGGAATATATTTCACCTTTTTAAAGTATTTATGAATAATGAAGGGTAATGGCTTTTGAGATACATAAAATTATAAATTTTTTAGAATAGAAAAGAAATCCTATTTTTATTATTGTATTTGAAACTACCATGAAATGGATTCCTATTTAAATGTAAGAAATAATACATTATTTACACATTGGAATACCTTCTGGGTATTTTAATTCTCACTCTTATACACTATTTTTTCAAATATATTTTCTTCCAATCTCTAGTTCACTTGTGGGGAGAATATTTTTTTTGGTTGGAAGTAACCCATAAGGTCACTAGGAGGAATGTGTAGTAGTTGTTTAATTATTTTCCACTTATGGACTTTACTTTATCTTTCTATTTTTTCCTATATATTTATTTATTAATCAATCATTTATGGGATTAATCATTCCCAAGTGAGTTTTATTTGATTCTAGCCACTATTTTCTAGTGTAGGGGGATTGGGAACACCTCCCTGACGTTTTTATGGGATGGATCAGGTGACCATTCAGGGTTGACCCGAGTTGGTTGTGATAGATAATATTTGATGGACTTCAAAGGAGGATGGGATCAATATCATCCTCTAGTTGAATTCTCATACAATACTAGTTTCCAATCAAGAATCCAAATATAGTCTTATAAAGTCTATTATTGGTATAGATTTTCAAGACCAACGAGTTGGGATAAAGGTGGTTAATGTAATCTTTTGGGACCTAAAATGGTTGCATAAATGGTATAATAGGTCAATTCCTTTCAAAAACACATCAGGGATGATCAATGTTGACAGAAGAGCTAGAATGACAATCGTCAATGAGGAATAGTGTTCAAGCTTGGAAATAAATTGTTCTTCCCCATATATCTATAGAAGAGACTCATGAGATTTTGGAATAATATAAACATATGTCCTAGTTATATCATCCCCTTCAAGATTTGTGATCTCATCGGAATTGTGGATTATTTACTAGCACTCCAAAAAACCATTTATCATGTTGAAGATGTATTCGATGTATCCCTCTTGAGGAAGTAATTTTTAGATACCTAAAATGTAATAAATTATTAATTTTCATGGTTTTAATATTATCTCTCTTATGAGGTGTAGTCGGTGAAGATATTGGACCATATAGAAAATTATTCATTCTATAAGAAAACTAAATTATTCAAATTACTAAATCAGGACTAGAAATATGAAGATAAAACAAAGGAACTAGAGGAATCCATGAATGGAAATTACCATCAACTATTTTCACCTTAGTATGTAATATGAAATTTTGAGGGTGAAATTTCATAAGGGTGGAATAATGTAACACAATATTTCTTTAAAAAATAACACTATCTTTGATAGCGTATACTACATACAACCCCAAGCCAAAACAACCCATAAAATATTATTATTTAAATAAAACCACTATAACCTAGAAGTTAAATTAGTGGTTATAATTAAAATTAATTATTTTATGAAATATATATAAAGGACTTTATTATTATTGATGACTTATTAGCTAATAATCAATCAATTTTTAGTTATGTCATTTTGTTCTTCAAAAATAAATTTTCATCATAAATGATTTTTATTGTTTTTATGAGAAAATATTAAAATTAATATATGGAACTTTTTGAAATGGAATTTTATAGAATTGAAATCATTATTGATATTTTCATATCAAAATTGTCTTACAGTGCAATTTTGATATTTTTGTGAAAATATTGATTTTTAGTGAATAGTTAAAATTTCTCTTTTAATGATTATTCTTTTTAATAAACTAATTGATATAAAATAATAACTAAAAATTCAAATTTATTTTTAATAATGATAATTATTCTTTAGTTATATCTTATATAATTAACTAAATTTGAATCATTTTATATTGTATATATGTATAAGTAAATATTAGGACTTAAAAATGCACTTTTAATATAAATCACATTCCATTACATCATTATAGTCTAATTTCAAATTTAATATTACCACTTTTATAAAATTATTATTAAGAAATTCATTGATTATTTTAAATAATTTGTTACAAATTTGTTAAATATGGATCTTTTTTTAGTCATTATGACTTGTAACTATATAAAATAATTATAGCTGTGATTAGGGTTACTCGGATAATTATGTTTAGAAATAATATGATAAGTGGAATTATTTAAAAAATAATCTCTTAAATTTTGTCTAATAACTTATTTTCTTCCATGTTCATGTTCTTCTAAATTCGTTTAGAAATTTTTTTTATGATTCAATAGATATGAAATTTTATTCTTGACCATATTTATCTTTCATTAGAATGTTTCAAAAAATGAAACTTTTAAGGTTTTTTGTAAGTGAAATTTTACTGTAAAAACGTCTTTTAATGGTTTTAAATTTTTATTTTATAAATATTTCTCTTCAATTAAACATTCATAAAATTATTTTTTTAGTGTATTGGTTTGGACGTAAATGAATTATAAAGTAAATTTTATGTCTCTTTTGACTTTCTTCCAAAGGTTTTTAAAAGGAATATTTCACATATTTCATATGGAATGTTTTTTATTTGTTTTTAAAATAAAAAATTAATTTTTTCCTTTAAAGGATATGGATTCAAGGGCTTTTTGGATAGCCTCAACCATTATTTGATTTTTTTGATTTTTTTAATAAGCATCCATATTTTATTCATAGAAAAACCATGTTTCCCTATTTTCTATGTTTTTTAGAAATGGGTTTTAAATGTAATATATATTTTTAAATATAGAAATGTTTTTTTTCGTGTAATGGATCACTCTAAATCACCATTTCCATTGGGTTCTGACATTTCTATCTCTATATTTTTTCCTCTATCTATTTAACATTATGGAATGATATTAAATTGTGTATATATTTCTCTCATATATATACATACCTTATTCCCCCTTCCATTAATGGGGTTATAAATACCTTATGTTCATTTATCAAATGAATTCATTATGATGTTTTTTTATTGTAATATAGGGAAAAATTATTCAACCCATTTCATTCTATGGAAAATTATAGAGAATATGACTTATAATTTATTCCCTTTTGTGACAGAAATAATCATAAACATGTTATGATGTGTCTTCCCAAATAGATATTCAATTCATTCTGGAAATATTTTGTCCAATGAGTTGTTATTTACTGGATTATTTAGTAAACCTAGTCAACTATGAGACTATATCCACAATTTGATATTGTTTTGGAAGTTTTTTTAACTTATTTTTATATTATTTTTTTTCTTCCTTTATATATTTACACTGTATCTATAATCTTTTGATACTATGATATTTGTGTTTTTCTCTAATTTGATTACTCTGTAGCCTTCACTTTTATGTTACTATGTTATTCCTTTGACTCACATATTATATTTCCTTATCATGTTTATTTACTTACATGGATTTTTAGATCAACATTTTTTGTCTATGTATTCCTCAGGATATACCATGAAATTTTAGGATCTCAAATTTATTTAGGATATAAATATGGAGTTTCAAATAAATATTTTTTTATGATTATGTTATATCTAACTAGTATTGAAAATAATTTAGGCATTTTTATCCTGGATATGTATTAATGAATATTTATGTTAAAAATAATGTCTTAATATGTGTAAAAATTCATGGATCGCTATAGTATAGTTATGACTACTTTTGATGGAGTTTGGATTAGTAGAAATGAAATTATCTCCAATTAATAACCCCATAATGAAATATTTTTTTCATATTTACTCATCATCAATCTAAATATGCCCAATATGGTACAATTTCTACTCTCTGATTCACCATTATATTTTTTTTTCCTGGTGGAGTGAGTTATGAAACAATTCCATGATCCCTTACATAAACAATGAATTCGTGGATAAATTATTCATCACCCTAATCTAGTCATATAATCTTAATAATTTTACCCAATTTATTTTTCATGTCATTCAAAGTGTCTTCAAAATTTTTAAACAAATCGTACTTGTATCTCAATTGAAACAAATATCCATACTCACAGAAATTTTTAGTGAAGGAAATAACGTTTCAAAAACTGGCACTTGTATGAGTTCAAATTGGTCAACATACATCAATATATATGAGATATAATAATCCAATAGACCATTCACTTTTTCCTACAAATTTTACTTTCGTCATATTGCTAAATAATTAATATTTTAAATTAGTAAATAACTCATAATAGAATGAATCAAAAAATCCATCTCTATGGACACTTTGAATGAGTTTCACATTAATATGTCCTACGTGAAAATGCTGATGATGGGTGAAATTGTAATCAACCTTGACCTTCTTATTATGATCATTATAAAAATGATTTTCTCTATCTAGAAAATATAAACCATTTACTATATAATTTATTATATAAAACATTTAATTCTTATATACAAACCAATCTATCTAAATAATTAATGAAAAATTCATCTTTTTTAAATTAGATATAGAAATAAAATTCCTATTTATGTGGAAATAGTTTTCCAAATAATATACTAATCCACAAAGTAATATTAGATAACATGTTTTGATACTAAATTTAGAAGTATTTCTCTATTTATGACATAATGATCTACTTTTAACTTTATCAATCCCCTTATATCTCTAGGTCAGTGTTTTATAGAACATATGTGTGAAGCACAATGGGTATCGAATAACCATGGGTCATAGTCTATGAAATAGACCTCTATAACAACCACATTTAGATTATTAGAATATTTTTCATTGAGAAAACTTCACATCCCAATAGACCATTATATAAATGTTTTATAGGTCATTATTATAATCTATCTCAATATGATCAACATGAATTATCATATAAACAATAAAATGTCATATTAGTGGTTTAGTTTCATGTTTTATATATTTTTTATCAAGGAAATATAATGGATGTACTCCCACTATGATTTATGACCTCATATATCATATATGTTTCGTGATAGAAGATAAATATTTCACTAAGAAACACTTATAAAAACTTCTCACCAAACTTTTATTTAGGTAGAGAGTCATCATAAGAATAATAATTGTGACTCAATGATAGTTGAGTGGATAAATGTTTATCCAAATCCTTAAAATGATCTTATTCAACTATATTCCTCTATTATCATAACTTTTAGGGTTTCCTAACTATGTATAAACTGAAATAAATTTCATAAACAAGGAATTGACTATTTGGTTTACATCATTACATGATTTATTTACACAACATAATCATAGGGAACTTGGATTTGGAGAAAAACTACCTAGTTGGATTATAGAGGTCTTGATAACTACTGTTTTAGAAGGACTCTCTGACTTAGTATTTGAGGGGTTTTCTTTTAAATTCCCATTATACATAATATTATTCATATGCATATTAAATGAATAATTATTTCATCTCATGTAATGTTTGAATTCTCATTTTTTATTCCTTTTTAATACATTCTAATTTTTAACCTCATTTTTGAATCCATATATCCTCGTCTAAATTAATGTCATGAAAACACAATAATGTGTAACTCTTCACACAACCCCAAAAATTATTTTACTTACCCATGAATAAAAGTCAATTATAACCATTCATATCTTAATATATATGATCCATATGGTAACCAAACATTTCATGTAAATACCTAGAGTTATATGATATTGATAATATCCATAAGAGTTTTCTTAAAGTGATAGATAACCAACCCCTCACCTTTCTAATACTAGAAATAATCATGCATGGGATTGGGTAATCGGACCCCTAGTCCCTCTCCCATAAGAGACTTTACAAAATGGAGGATTCAATTAATTATATCTATAGTACCTGATATGATCGAAATATATTCAACGTATATTGTAGATATTATATCCCCAGATACAAAATGTGGTTAATATAGATGAAAAAAAAATCTTATAAATTTTCACCTGTCCTGAAATAAAAGGTGTTATCTCCTATAATCAATTTATCAAATAAATATAAAGCATTATCATTATTCTTATATGATAAATAATCTATAAATACTAATAATATAAAGGAATAAACAATTAAATAATCATTTTATATAATATGAGAAAAAATATGAACCGTTATTATATATTTTCTTCTTGTAAGAGAAAATATTATAAGGCATATAACATATAATTTATAAATTATTTATAAACTATAATAAATATTAATTACATATTAAACATTAATTTTATATAATATTTTTTAATATTTCTGTTAAAAATTTGTTTTCCCTCAATGTATTGTCAGTTCCAATGAAGAGGGTCCGTCCAGGAAGGAACCGATAAGAAGATCATGGGGTAGTGCAGGGATATGAACCATCATATTGGGTGACACGATGGAAGTGGTCATTTAGTTGGATAGTTTCATAGGAATTCAATGATCCCCCTCAAGTGTGCTTAGGGAAATTAAGAATTCCACTTTCAAGTTAAAGTCTGATGTGGGACTCACTTAGTAAAGAACACTAATCATAACTTAAGCACACATGCTACATTTATCACTTGAAATTCGGTTTTCCCACTATATAATTTCAATCCCAGTCCTACAATTTTTTCGACACTCAATTCAGTGTTTGATAAGGGGAAAATGATGCGTTTTTTTCAATTATGGTGATATAGTCTACTTTATCTTCTTAATTTAAGTCTTGAATTCCATTCAAAATTATGTTCACACATTAACATATTGTCTTATTTTACTCCATGTAATTTTATCTTATTCGTGTATTGTCAAGTGGATCACCTAACATTATGTAATAATATAATTTAAGGTCACATAGTGAAAAAACATTTTTTTATTTCAAAAAGATGCTCATCAAATACTAGTTAATTAAACATGTTGATTCATTGGATAACAATACATTGATACCAATTATTGTTTTTTGGTTTTCATCATATGAACAATCAAATTGGAAGAAACCCATCTTTATTTATATATATTTATCTATCCTTTAATGAATCAACATGCCTAAAAATGAGGAACAACATACGTGTGTTGTGGTTGAAGAATACATCATATCGATAAGTAATCTTGATGATTACCAAAAAAACAAAAAAAAAACTTCTAGCCAATAAGTTATTACACCATTCAAAGGGTTCCTAAAAAATTATTGAAGACTCCCAAATGCTAAATTAGTGTTATATCATCTACTTTTTCAAAGGAATGATTTTTTGAAGAAATTGATATTCAAAAAATCATTGAATGAAATTGATGATCATCATCGCAAACCATGAGGGAGATCATTACATTTTATAGTCCATGATAGATGCTCTACTATTAATGAAAATGTTTCTTCCATATAAAATATATCAAACCTCATCTTGTTTATTACATCTCATTCATGAATCCCTTAAAATCATCCAATAATCATACAACCCATATTTAATCCATTCTTAATGGATTAGAAACTGATGGAATCCTTATGGGATTGAGGTGGAAAATTCATTCCCTTAACATGCATTATATTTAGTCATTTGTAGTCTTGGGTTTCATTGTATGCAACAAGAATATATTTCCATCAAAATAATCTCAATCATGGGATTGGGGATTCATTGTTATGAACATATCCTTAATTCATATGTATCATATAAATTTTTTTAGTTCATAACCATCAAATAATTCATTTATGTATTTGAGTGTGATTTTCATGTAAAAGTATTTTATTAAAAAAATTATTAATCCACTCAAAATCAGAAAATGTTCTTTTAATAAAATATAAACAAAATATGATTGGAAGAGTAATTTTTATTAAAACATTTTTATATAATTTTTTATTAAAATATTTCAATGCGTTATTTTATGGTAAAATTTCCATTTTAAAATTTCAATGGAATTTTTTAGTGTAATATTACATTGAAATATTGCAATCTATTATAATTAAAATGAATATTTCCACTCGAAATTATATTGAATAATTATTATAAAATTTTCCATTGAAATATTATAGTGTTGAAATCTAGATAAATGTTTTATTGTAATATTAAAATGAATAATACCACCAAAAAAATCCCTAAAACATTGAAGTGGAATAGTCCAATATAAATTTCCATAAAAATATTTCCATACAATTTTCAAGTAAAATTATCTAGTATTGTATTGAATAATTTATGTGGAAAATTCCAATGAAATATTTTAATGGAATATTATAATGTATTTTTTAATTTAAATTTACCTTTTTAATTTTCCAATTGAATTAGTAAATATTAATGTTAGATTTTCATTTGAATTTTCCACTAGAATTATCAAAAAAAGTTTCCATTCAATTTTTTCATTTAATGTTTATATTGTAATTTTTCACTAAATTATTCACATGAATTTCCAAATCATCAACTTATGTTTATATATGTATATTTATATCATTTCATTAAATTATTATTTTTTATATGAATTTTTATCGATCATTAATAGTGTAATTGTACATTGTAATTGTTATTTGTAACATTCTACTAGTACTATTTATCTATATTTTCGGTATTGGAAGATTATGTGGAATTTATATCATTTAAATAAGTATTTTTGAATAAAAAATTAGGATTTTAAGTTTATAAATATAAACATTCATTTATTTAATAAATTAGTAATCAATATATTATTTTTCTGATGATTTTATTCATTTATAAATCTGAACAATAATTTTAATATGAATAAAAATTTGTCTAAAAATTTAAAATATGAATATGTATATTTTTTATTATATTAAAAGGAACCTTTTCTGGATGATGTGAAATTAATTACAAGCCATTTTAGGGAATTTTTAAAGTATGTATTTGTAAAAATTGTATAAGACACTTTTTCAATATAATGTCTACTATTTTTTATAAAAATGTCAAAATATAAATGTAATGATTAATTTATGGGATTCTAATTACATCATTCATTCCCTGATCATATCCCATTCATTTAAAGACACTAATTTTTTTCCTTTCCTTGAGGGCTCCCCTGTGTAAGAAGTGTAAAAATAAACCTACTCAATTATATAATTCAGTATACCTAAGATGATTTTATGCTGAAAAAAATTATGATACATTCAATTAATGAAACCAACATCTTCATTTTATTCTATATAAACATATTTTTTCATTTCCTAAAAAACTATAAATATATGTTTTAAAAAAATTACAAAAATTGTTATCTCTTCAAAAATTAATAAATTTTAAGAAAAATTATTGTTATAAACAATATTATTTGGGTTTAAAAATTGGTAGTTTTTGAAGATTTATAAATAAAAAATTATATGTGTTATGAAGAATTAATAACAAAAATACAACTATATTGATTATTATTTTCTTAATTGACATAAATTTTGTTATTTATTTGAAATTAGCAAATAGATTTTTTAAATTGTCTAAGTTTTGAACTATTTAAACAATGATCATTTATATTTTTATTCCAAAAAATATAAGTCAATCCAAAAAACATATATAGTAATTATATATTTATAATTATGATAAATTTTCTATGAATCTAATGATATAATAAATATTTTATTTCATTATTAAAAAATAATTTTTTTGTTTTCTTTATTTTATAAATAAAAATTATTTATAAAGAAATAAAGACATGTTGTATTTTATCATATAAAAATCACTTTGAAAATTTCCACTATAAAATAAATATTTATATTTTGACTCATTCAATTGAAAATTTTCATCAAAATACTTAAAATTATTAAACAAATAAATATAAATTATCTAAAAATATTTTAGATATGATTGTGAAAATTCATATAAAATTTTAACAAGAAATATTAGTTGAAAAACCTAAGTAAAACATTCACTTGAAAATTCTAGGGAAATCTTGTACATGAAACATTCACCATAAAATATCATTAGAAACATTCATTTTAATTTTTTTATGTATTTATAATTAGAAATATGTTTTAATATAACTCATAAATACTAATGTAAATATTGTTATATTGACACGTCAGATAATTTCAGTGCAAACAAGAACTTAAAAATTTTAGTGGAAATATCAATGTAATGTTAAACTCTAATATTTTATTAAAAACATGGAAATTAAAATGAAAAAATTCACTAGAAAATTATAACCGAAAATTTTACAAGAAAATTTCATAAAAAATAATTTAAAATTTTACTTGAAACATTCAAAGAAAATTTTTAATTGAAAATTTTTAATTGAGCATTATAGTGGAAAATTCCAAGGACAATATTTTTTAATTTTTTATTAATTCAATTGGAAAATTCCACTATAAATTTCAATGAAAAATGAACTATAATATTTTTTAGAATTTTATATTTTAATTTTACACATGAAGTAAATAATATAACATTGGATTTTTATTCTTAGAAATTCCAATCTAATATTATAATAGAAATTTATAATGTAAAATTATACTTCAATGTTATAGTGGAATATTCAATATAAAGTTTCTGTTAAAATAATAAATTAGAAAATTTTCAACATAATTCGGTACCAAAATATTCAGCTTGAATTTTTACATAAATTATCTATTTAAATATTTTACTTGAATATTTTAATGGAAGGTTATATAATAATTTTCTAACAACATTTTGTAGTGGGATTTTCCACATAAATAATAATTTAAATATTACATTTCATAATTGCATGGTAATGTAATAATATTTTTTTTGAAACATTTTATAGAAAACCCACACTCACCTATCATAGTGCGTAGAAAAATAAAACTATTTTCATAGCGCAGTAAAGTGGATGAACTTGGTCGTCTCCCTTAAAGATATTTCTCAGTTGTTTACCCACATAATCTAATTCACATAAATCTAATTTTTTGGGTTTTAATTATTTTATAAAAATAATGATAATTTGTGTTTTGATTAATTTATAAAAAAATTAAATGATGTTAATTCTGAAAATTTAATCTAAAACAGCGTACAAGGAGAAACCAAATCTGATTAAGGAAGAAATAATTTTTTCTCAAGATTGGATTTGGGTTCAATCATTATTCTTCTTTATTTTTTTAATTTTAATTTGATTATTCAATATGAAATTTCATGATAAATTATTATCCTTGGGTTTATAAATTGAAAAATAAATAATTTCTTAAAGAGTTTGAAATTCACCTCATCTTGTACTTAAGGTTCATGACACACATTGGTCGAGGGTGTGACAACTTATAGGACTAGCTCAATTGAATATTGTTTCATCCATGGATTAGATCAACTCTATTGTATGAAGAGATAACCAATTAAGTGATGTAAAGTAAATGAGATAAAGAAATATAAATAAATTTCAGCAACATGTGTTGGGGGAAATGCACTGCACTCACTCATACCACTCATATCTATCACAGTCATTAAATAAAAGTTAGGAAATAATTCACTAACACCTTAACCTACCATGGGCCAATCCTTAGGTCAGCCCCTCATTATTGAGGGTAAGCGATGAGTTCATTGAAATAGTGAAGATAAGAAGAAAAAATAATAAAAATAAAAATTAATAAAATGAAAATAAAAAAAAGAGAAAGAGAAAATTTGAAAAAGAATAAAATAAAATAAAAAATAGAATGATATTTGAGGAAGAATATAATATAATAAAATAAAATATATATTTATGATAATGTTAAAATAAGAATAAAATGAAATCAAATAAGAACAATATAACAAAGAAGAAGAATAATAAAATGATGATTGGATTTAGGTGGTGGAACACTTAAAAAATGCATGGACTAAATTATATTAAGAAATTAAATTAAAAATTACATTAAAAATATAAAACAAAATAAATAAATTAAAATTAATGTAAAAATGGAAAGAAAATGAAGAATGGATTCAGCCTCAATAGAGAATCCTCCATCTTAGTGGATTCCCTTTGGAGATCGAGAACTCCTTCAAAAGTGGTATAGGTTCCCCATATTTATATGTAGGGAGGTGACATATAGGCCTCCTATTAAATGATTTAGGTGAAAGGTTTGAATATGAAAATATAGAAAACAACTGAGGGACCCAGTGATGATGAAATTGGAAACACCTGAGGTTATCAGGGGTTCAATTTTTTAGTGGTGGGGGCTCATTCTTAGGTGACTCCCCGTATTCATCAGTGGTAGTGAGTCATGTAAGGGGTGTTTAGTGGATGTGTAAGTGAAAGCAGAGATGTTGTGCCAGTAGTGGCCTTTATCAATCTTCATTTATCCTTCACATTGGAAAATTTGTTTGATCTATCCTTCTTAGCGATCATAAAGGGCCTCTTAGGTGATTACATGGAGAAACATGGTGATAGAGAGGAGAATGAGCTCGAGCCTGAGCTTCAGTGTCATGATAATTGAGGTTCATAACATGTTCCATCAAGCGACCGATGACTTCGAGTGGTGAAGGTTGAAAAAGAACAATGGCTCTGGTGGTGTGTTTATTTTCGAGATCCAATTAGAATTATTTTAAATAGAATGAATAGTAACCAAGAAATATGAATCCCATATAAAAATGGACGGTAGTTGCAAAGAGTTTTAATAAGTAAAATCATGGTATCACTAAGAAAACCCACCTGCAATGGGGATGGGTTCCGCCATACACACCCACAAACAAAAATGGGCAGAGACACTTCGTCAGCCCATGTAGACCTTCGGCCCCACTACGCTTGCAGTAATCTACGAGATAAAATTCCCACACCATAACATTTGGGATATCATTGTGACATTCTTGGCCAGACAGGCCTATCTAAGACAAGCTTTGAGGCATGTTAGTCAGGTAAAGGGCCTTCTTGTATTAACCCCAATTTGTTATCCAACAACTAAAAAACATTAATATATATCAAAAACAAAATTAAAATTCAACATATTCCCTAATTAAATTCTATCTTTTAAAATAACTTTATTTTATTCATCTAAAACAAATTTCCTTCCTTATTTCAAATTACCCATAATTTAATTAAAACATTGATAAATATGGGTATTTAGATCAATAATAAATTTAAACCCATTGATAATTACATAAAAATATCCGAGAAATTTTTATGTATTAAATACCCCTACACATATTCCATGATTTTCCTCAGGCATAAAATCTCAACATCACAAATTATAGAGAACCAATGTTATCAGTATTTTAATTTCAAAGCAATGAAATAAATCAGTTGTCAATGTTAAATCAAATTTTCAGAAATCAACATAAAATAATATATTCATTTCTCAATTTTCCAAGAAACAATAATCATAGTTATTTTACATTTTCTTATTAAAAAATTATGATACATCTATACTCATTCATTCAAGATCAATAATTTATTATAATTACAAATTTTAAGTTCTGATCTACCTCACCTTTGAATCATTTCTCTCCTCAATAATTATATTAATTCAAATAAATTTATGTTAATATCATGAGAACATTCTGTTAATACATAGTATTTTAAGGGAACTCCTTCTTCCAATTTATAAATAAAAAATAAAAATGAAATCATAGAGTATTTTCAATCAATTATCTAATGTATCTACGTATTTGGTTTGGTAGAAATTGATTTTTTAATAATTAATGCTCAAAGAATAGGCTTATCTCTTAAAGTATATGGAATTATATCTGATGTTAATGTGTAATTAAATTCTCCCCTTAATATTTCAATATCCCCCACATTCCCCAAATTTAAATTAAGGTCATGATCAAAGTAAAAAAAATAAAAATTAATTGTAAACCCTATTGATTTTTATATAATTTTTTAAAAATTAACTTTTTCAAAAAATCTTTAAAATTTTATATCATTTTCAATATATATTCATAGAATAAACCTCACATTCACCACATAAAATAATAATATAAAAATTCATCATTCTTGTGATGTAAATTATCTGTTCCCTTATCTCCAACCCATTAATTAAATTTTTTTGGTTCAATTTTTCATTTTATATTTTTTTTTCAAGATCTGGAAATAATAGAGTATAATGAATATAAACCATTATCAGTCACAAAATTTATCCACACACACACACACAATTATACTTAAAATTTAACTCATCAATTTTATCATGACTATCCTTACCCCCCAAACTTCTTCTTTAAAATATCCTTTGAATACTAATATGAGGGTAAGAATGGATAAAATTGGATTGAAACATGGATCATTCTTAAAAACAACATTAATGGTCTCTATGGGATAAACATGGAATGATGGAAAGGTGCTATTAAATGTACAAGGTATTTTCAATAGGTTCCTCAATAATTTTAAATGTGTTTTTATAAAATCACAACTTTTACCAGTTCAAATGCATATTCTGGTAGGTGAGATGTCCCAAGCTCACTCAAGAAATATGATCAAGAAATAAATGGAGTACATGGTCTGTAAATACTCTCTAATGTGAAATATCATTTTTTTTAAAATCATTCCATGCCGGAATAATAATAAAAAGTAAATTAAAATGGATTTTATAATTTCAATGCATGAAAAATTGTCAGGAAATTTCATTTTTTTAATCAACTAATTCCCTCAAGTAATGATTCATTATTTTAATATCCATGATTCACTACAATAATATATTTCTAAATTTTAATTATCTATTTTCATAAACATTGAATTATAAATCATGTATTCACTATATTCCAGAGAAACTCATGTCTCTTGGATAAGTCATGTGAAGCAATAATATATGTGTGGGTATGCAATTTCAAGTTAAAATCTCAAAAGAGGTTATCAAGAATAGAATTTAGTGAGTTTAAAAGATAAATATTAAAACTAAACTCCCATTAAAATGAATCCTTTATTAATCCCCATTAAAATAGATCTTTGGGGATTCCTTGATCTATTATGAACTTAAAAAATGAAATTTCTCAATTTCTCATATGGATCATATATTTAAATCTAAAAAATGACAGATATAGTGGGATGCATATTAGAATAATCCTAACAATTACATTGAAATCTACATTCCTAGAAATAGAAATAAAGGATAAGCCTTTGTATGATCCCACAAGTGGCACCTAAAATTTTACCACATATATAGGGATGTACAAGTTGTTATCCAAATTTCGATGGTGGATATATATTCTTGGATTTAAACCACCACATGTGGATTATCCTAGCTAATGTTTCTTTTTTAGTGGTGAGGAAAGATCTATGGATATAGTACAATAGATCCTCACCCTTCACAATTAAGTATAACTTTCATTTAGGGGGTAGCATGAAGTATGAATCATCCCCCTTCTTGATCAATACTTGTGAAACCTCATATTTTGTTTTGAGTACTCTCTCAACATGGGATAGATGAGTTGAATATTAAAAGGGAATGCAATATTGTATTTTTTACATGAAAAGAATTTAAATTTTAATTATTAATAAAAAAATTCTTCTTTTAAATTTAGGTAGCCTCTATTTTCATATCCTCGGGATTAGGAACTTGGTATTTTTCAGGGACTTCCTCAAATTCATGTTCAATAAAGTTAGGGAGCTCCATATATTCCTTAACATGTTCATATTCAGTTTATTCATCATCATATTAGAAGAAATATGGATTGAAAAAATAAAAAATAAAAAAATTGGAGTGATACTCAAGTCATATTGAATAAAATAAAAATATAATGAATTTAAAACAATATAATATCCCTAAGTTGTTTCTAGTTCAATAACTACCTCAGTGGTGAGTGCCTCTTAACTTTAGATATCATTGGATGGAGGTAGGTAGTTGGGATCCTCCATCATTTAATAAAATTACACTACATGGGTGGTTTCCTCCTCTTACATGGATAGAAAGAGGCAATAATGTATTCATTCTTCAATATTGTAGATAGGAAGACCTCTTCATATTCCAACATCTACCCAGTTACCCAAAAAATTGATCTGACTTTTTTCTCATATTATTCTCAACATGTGATTATATATCTTCTCTCTCTAACTCCTCTTGGTATTCTGGAATTCATTTCATAAAATGACTGGTCTATCAATATTCTTTATATTTAGCCTCAACTTCTTGGATGTCTTTGTTGAAATTTTGGAAAACAAGTGGCACTTCCTTTTTTGCATTAAATAATTTCAATTCAATTTGGAATTGATCATCCATGCCCATTAAATATTGAGTAGAGAGGCCTATCTATATGCCTTTTTTTCTTCTTTATGACCATTAATTTAAGAAAATTAACTATATGATAGAGGTTCTCCTCAGTATAGTCGGTTTCTTATTCTTTCACTTGTGACTAATTATTCCCTAAATTGATTAAAAGTTCATTTTAAAACATCATGGAAAAATTATTGTTTTATTCTTTTTGTTTTTTTATGAAATTAAAACTATATAAAATTTGAAAATATATAAATTATGAAATCTAATGGTTGGATCCTTGGAAACAATACTTTTTTTGATTCCCGCTTATCGTAGAACTTGGGAAAATAAAGTTATATTTCTAGTGTAGCATGGTGGTTGACCATAGTCTTCTCCCGTGAAAATATTTCTCAGTTGTTCGCCTATTAAATATAATTCATTAAACATAATTATTTCATTTTATATTTTATAAAAATAATGGTAATTTGAGTATTGATTAGTTTCAAAAATAATGAAATGACATGGAATATGAAAATTTAAACTAAACATACATGATATGACAATCATTATTTGATTTAGTAAGAAATAACGTGGTTTCAGGTTTGATTTTGGGTTTTATCATTATTCTCCATTTTTCTTTTCTGTTTATTTAGATATTAAAATCACGAAATCTTACAATGATTTATCATCTTTTTTTTAGAAATTGTAAAATCATGACTCCCTTAAACAATCTAAATTCCACCACATCATATAATTAAGATTGATGAAACACCTTTGTTGAGGGTGTGGCATCTTCTAGGACCTAGCTTAATGAAATTTTATTTCATCCATTGATTGGATCAACTCCATCAAGTTAAGATCTCACCAATCAAATGTGGGAAAATAAAAAAATAAAAGAAAAAAAAATTATGTTTCATGTCATGGGGTATATTCTCCACTCCCATTAACACCACTCATTTCTACCAAAAAACATAAGATATGAATTAATAAAAAATACATGAAAACATTTACCTCCCAGGGGCCAAGCCTCTGGTTGGTCCTTCATTATCAAGGGTAAGATATCACATAGTGGAAAGAGAGAAGAGAAAAAGAGAAACAAATAAAAATAAATGGAATAAAATAAAAATAAATTAATAGAGATAGAATTTTAAAAAAAAATTATAAATATATTTTTATTATAATAATAAAAAATAAAATAAAATCAATTATATTTATATATAAGAATTATAAAATAATAATAATATAAAATAAAATAGGTGGAAGAAGAAAAAAATAATGGATGATAGTGGTGGAGAACATAAAATAAATATGCATGTATTAAATTCTATTAAGAAATTATATTTAAAATTACATCAAAAATAAAAAAGTAAAAGAAGTAAATATAATCCCTCATGGATTTATCCTTGGCATGGAATCCTCAATCTATATGGCTTCTCTCTGTGGATGGTGAAATCCTTCAGTAGTGGAAAGTGTATCATCATTTTATATGAAGGTAGGTGAAAACTCTTCTTTCACATCAAATATCCTAGTTATAAGTTCGAATATGAAAATTTAAAAATGAAAAGTGAAACCTAGAGGTGATGATCATAGAAACTCCTTAGGTTTTCAGGTGTTCCGAATTTTTTAGTGGTGTGGGATACAACTGAGGTGTTTCTCTATAATAATGGGTGGCAGTGAGATTTGGAAGGGGTTATTGGTGGATATGGAAGTGTAAGAGGATGTTTAGTGTTTTTTCACCCATCATCAAACCTTATTAGGCCTTTTTTGTGGATGGATGAGTCAAGATATCCTTCTTGGTGATCATAAATGGCATGTGAGGTCATTTCATGGAGATCAATGGTGCAGTAGAGGAAAATGAGAACAAGACTGATCATTGGTGGTGATATAATAGAGGATCTCAGTGTTTTTCAGTAGGTGTTTGGTAAATTTGAGTAGTAGATAATGGAAGATCACGGACGCACAAATAACATGTTTATATTTGAGTTCATGTCACCATTGTTTTAAATTGGATAAATATTATCTGGGAATTATGTTTCCCACGTCAAAAAGGGCGGAAGGTTCCACAATTTTTTATAATAAATAGAATATAATTACCAGTAAAAACCACCTATAGTATTGACATGCTCCTATATACACACCCACACAATAAAATGGGTCAAACCATAATTCTTCGACCAGACGGACCATCGAACCCACTATGATCATGGTAATCTATGGGCCTGCATGGGCACAAAATCCCATCCAGTCTCTCCCTCCATTATGCTTCGATGACTAGGCCTATACAAGTCTGGAAATAAGGCATATTGTCCAGGATGAGGTCTTGTTAGTCTTGGAACCTATTTTTTATCAAATAGCATAAAAACATTAACATGTTTATAAAAAATAATTAAAATTCAATATATTCCATTATTAAATTCCAATCATCAAAATGAAAAAAATTTCTCACTCAAACCCACTTTCATTCCTCATTTCAAATCACCCATAATTTATTAAATATTTTAGAATAATGGGTATTTAGATTAATAATCCAATTAAAACCATCTAAAATTACCTATAAATATTCTTGAAATTTGTGTGTCAAAAATCATATTAGATTAATTTAATGAATTTTACAAAGAAACTAGTGCCCTAACAAGTGTATATTCATAGAACATAATAGCTTCTATGAAAAAATAATTAACTATTTATTTAAAAATATATATTGATATAAATTTTTAAGGTTAGAAATTAGAAAATATGTTTTAGATAATATGTATCTAAAATTGAAAAAATGTGGATAAATATAATATTAAAAGGGAATCACATGTTAAAAGATAGATAAAAAACAAAACATTTAATTTATTTCATGAAATTGATTAACTATACAAAAAAACAAAATAATTTATTTTTGATTTAAATTAAATTTTTTAGGAAACAATGTTGTCAGTAAATATATTCATATGATCATTATAAGACCATATGAAAGAGAAGAAATCCCAAACACAGACATACCAATATTCATGAATAAACATGTATATAAAACATTAAAATTTAGTACTTAGAAATCATAAATACTAGTAGTCGTCTTATTCCTTTAAAAATGATAATTCTTTATAAGGATCATGATTCCATGATGATGAGAACCCTACCTCATAGGGGGATGAACAATGGATCCATGATTATATCATGAGGATACCCAAATATTAAAGAGGATCTTTTTTAGTTGACTTAAATGATGAACAACATTATGGGAGGAAGATAGAACTTTCCCACACAATAGAAGATGACACCATCATCTTATATTGACAGATCCAGAGGATCCATGCGTTATATGCATTTCATAATATTTGGCTAATTAATTAAATTTTTTCATTGAATTAATAAAAATACATTGAATCATTTATAATGGTTTGTAACTGAAAATAATATTGTGTGAGAGAAATAAGAATATAAGATATAGGTTTATTATTACATTTAAATTAATTCATGCACTAAAATACATGCATCACATGCATGTATTAAGTATAAACTTTTATATACAACATCATAATATGTATATATATTAGTTTATATCCAACAATATCAAAACTTTAATAAAATCCCATAATGTCTTTATCGATAACATCAAAACAATTTTTTAATACATCCAAACTCTTTTGGATATGGGTTTTCATCCAACTATAAATATTTTGAGAAAACACTTTTTCTAAAATTTTATCATTATCCAAGGCCTAACTGTAATAGATCTTCATTCCATATAATGATTTCATATACATCTACTAATATTTTTGGATCCAAATACAATGACAACGTGATATTTTGAGTCCTGGTGAGCCCAATATTGAAAATTAAATAATATTATATATACTTATATCACAATCACAATGTTTTGATAAAATATTGCAATAAATACATAATAGAGACTTGTATTGGAATCATAAGTCTGTTATTGAGTTCATAACTTGGGTTTTACCCTTTTCATGAAATAACCTATTTTAGTATTCGGTATTAGTAAAAATATTTTTGTGGACAAATATAATAAATAAATAAATAAATTATATTATGTGTTAACATAGTGACCTAGGAGTCTTATATAAATATGTTTTTATGACCAATTTTCAGGTTTATCTATATAACC
Organism: Viscum album; assembly: GCA_963277665.1. Taxonomy (NCBI): domain Eukaryota; kingdom Viridiplantae; phylum Streptophyta; class Magnoliopsida; order Santalales; family Viscaceae; genus Viscum; species Viscum album. The sequence continues at coordinate 194,822,694 of OY728122.1, forward strand.
TTGATAATTTAGGGAGAGTATTGGAGGATATTATTAGTGGACCTCAATGTAAAAGAGAATCATATCAATACCACATGGATCATCAATTCCAATAGGGTCTGTGGATTTTCCTAAAAATACGATGCATTATCATTATTCATCAGTGACTGATTTGAACTCAAAGTATGATTTTTTATTTATGTTGATTCATATCATCTATTTATCCTATATCAAATGTGGATCAATTTCACTAAAATGAATTTATTTTTGTATCGACGGGTGATTTACGGTTAATTTATTTGATTATTTAGTGGATAATTTGTTCATCATTTTAAAAGGCTTAGTTTAAGGCTAACTTGAACAAAAAATATGTTTGTTGTTATCTTGTGTTTCCTCGATTTCTCTTCAATTTCCTTATACATTTATTGTTGGAAATTTCTTTGTTCCACAGATTAAAGAATTACCAATATTTGATTGCATTGTGATGCATCTTTGGTGAAATGGGTCAATACCATGGTTTCAGCTCATGATTGAGGATGTGATCATGGTGAAGTGGTAACAAAGGATTATTAGAGATGGATCAGATCGTTCTAGTGATTCTTGTTCACCTTGGAATTAATTGGGTGATGATAATGGTTTCCGGATCAAATTTAGTGGTCAGATTTCGATTAACAATGACAGTGGGGCTTTGTTAAGGGATTACCTAAGGATAATGGGTGTGATCAATGGTATTAGTAGTGGATTCGGTGATGGAGTTGGTGTACGCATTAAGGAACTGTAGTATCCTTGAAATCCCAACATACATGGCATGTAATCTAAAAATACACGATGTGTGGGAGCCCTTATTTTGGTGTTATGGTTTCTATAGAAACATAAATATAACACACCATGTGACATGTATCCATCATCATGTGACCTGATACTAGAGGCCTGACATTTACTCCATTAGTATATGAATATACGCACACCTAAGAACATGGGCATTGGTAGAGTGCATAGGCATGGCCCAGAACTCATACACAGAAAAGTACACAAGCACAACCATAGTACACAAGCATGACATGGTGTACGCATACATGGTCAATGGTAATGTCGAGTGGAAAATGAACATATACATGATATTAATCCTTAAAGGAAATGTCATGTATATGGAGGTTTACATTCCATGTTAGATGATTAGTCCCGATATGACTAGGGGAAGGAATGAAAAATCATGCACCTCTTGTACACTCCATGTACTCTCTTTGAGGGTATTTTGAGCCCTTGATTTCTTAAGTACAGAATAGGTTTAGTTGATTCGATACAGTAGTCTTTTTCCATTAGGGTACAAAATGAAATTACATCTTTATTATAGGATTATGATCCCATTTATTAGTTTAGTATCATATAATGTCTTGGGAATCAACTTGTGGGACTAGGGTGGGATCCTCTATAATTCATAGGTGGGGTTTGTCGTATCAGTATGACATCCTTGCATCGGGAAAAGATCCTATGTCTAGAAAGCCAATCCGGTAGGTTTTTTGGCGTCCCCAAGTGGCCCTGGGTGATATCCCCTAACTAAATTATGTGATATTTAAAAAACTAGGGATTAATTATTATTGAAGCCATATTATCATGGCCTCTCGGATGAGTGTCATTGGTGAAAAAATTACTCATGGATTGGATTATCCTAGATGAGTTTTACCATTAAGCCTTGATTTGAATCCTTTGGTTAGTAGTATTGGTTGATACCCCTTGAGTATGGTAGTATGTTAGGAGTATATATAGGTGTTTATTAGTGTTATGTCTCTTATATTATTTTCATATCTTATGTTGATCTAACTACTCTTGATTATTTATTCTTAGTGATTTTTGGGAATCCTACTATATATTGTTATACACACACCTGCACAAACATTCCAACACATGTCATGTATTATGTAGATGACATGCTATTTCATGGTTTTTTATGAGGATTGAGGGTAGGTGGATCTTAGTTTGGTCTAAACATATGGAAGTTCTTATTGGGTGATGAACATTACAATTGTATCCCCTTATGAGAAGGTTGGGCTCTTTTTTAGTTTTGGTTTGGCTTTTATTTGGCCCCATTATCACTTTCTAGTACTTATTATCATTCTATGATGTGGGATAGATGTTATGAATGCACTGGTAAAAAAATTTCATATATTTTAGAATTATATGGTCTTAGTGAAGTGTGTGTGTGTGTAAAGATACAATAGGATATTGTCTCCAATGTGTGTGATATTCCTAATCATCACTGGTCTCTAGCCCATATCCAAGTGGATGAGGTTATAGGGTAGTCACACTCATCTTATCTATACATAGGCAGGTCTGGGTGGGTTGGGTTGTGACACTAACTGTGTGACCATAAGGTCCTTAGCAGTGTTGATAACAACACTAAAATATGTATTTCAAAAATTCAAGAAAAGAACATCTTCTAGAATAAAATTATTTCTACTCAACATACTAAAGGGTCTGGTGTGATCTCAACCAAACATACTCATATCTCTATATGAACATTTACATCATAATATTTATCACTTGAATCATATAAATTTTAATAATCCCTTTATCCATGAAATTGAGAGACTACTAGACATGGAACATGCCAATCTAGTATAGGCGTCCCTTTATTTTATTGATTCTTTAACAAATACTAACTATATGGATGAATACATCAGATGCCATTCGTCCATCTAATAAGAACATCTCATATCACTTATCTAAGTAATTTAACACATATTATTTGAAACAATAATGTATGAACATTAATTTCCTCTATATAATTCAATAAAGGTCCAAATGTATTTTATTCTCATATAATGGGGGAAATATAGTCTTGGTTTCACTCAGACTAATGAATTGATCATTGATATACCCAAGCACCCCCTAATTCGCTTAGTTCATGTGGTGAATTGTACTTGTAGGGTATTAAAGTACAAAGTTTCTCATGGTAGGTATCTCTCCATCCTCGGTTAATAAGGAATGATAACAATCATATACCCTTATGTACATCCATGACCATATAAAATTCCATGAGATATACTTTAGAGGATCTGTCCAAGTGATAAGTCTCCACATATTACTTTAAGAATCAATTCATCAATATCGCATATGAAACCCTTTGAAATGGATAAATGAATCTATTCAAGGTAACCGTTACATATCATTGCAACCCATTATAATCAATAATGATCATTGGTTAAGAACACCTCAATGTATGTACATTGAGGTATCAATTATGATTTTACTATTCATATAAAATAAATTTTAGTAGAAATGAATGTATGATAATTTGATATTTCCTTTATTACAAATACATAATATTTTTATAACCATTACAACCAATCATTAATGATATTCTATATGACCTTCATGTTGTTTCTATAGGAAAAGTTTCCTAAACATTACATCTAAATTTAATTACTATAAAATCCCAATGAGTAAATATGATAAAATAATCCCATTAACCTGTTATTGAATAGAATTTATAAATCATGTTTTTTTTGAATAATGGTGATACATAGGGATAATATTTTTTAAGTCGAATCTTTGAACTTATATTCATACTTCTAAACATTATATAGTCAACGGTTGTATTTTTATTTTCTATTATCTACATAGAACTCTTTCTAAGTACACCATCATCCTCCTTATAACCTTTTCAATCAAAATTTCTTATTTAAACCATTTTTAAATAATATAAATATTCTTATTATCACTTTACCAGCACATCCAAAACTTCTTTTAGGATAAAGTTATATCAACATTGTTTTGTTAACTAATGAAACTTTTTTCATATTTTCAAATCCTAAATATTATTTTAGGCTCTCAAGTGTATTTCAATTTCTCATGATAACTAAATATAAATCCTTATATTTATTTATCATCACATATGTTTTCGATTCTTTTTTTGCATTGGGAATTTCTCCATGGGGACGTGCTGCATTGTTTCCTCACATTCCCACATTCCAAAGGCAGGAATAATCCTTTGCTTATTCATGGAAATTTGATCCATAATCGAAACAAGATGATGGGATGTTGGTTTCTCCTTCTGTGGAATTCTCCACGGAATTTGTCTCTTTGTCCAGATCTCTATTAGAGATTTGAGTTATTGTTTAAGAATATCATTCTCAGTGCCGTATCATTGTGGACACCAGTTAATTACACTAATTTTTTTAGGATATTCCAAGGGGACTAGATAGGGAAACAACCTTCGGTCAGATTTGATGGAAACATTAGGCATGTTGGGGAATCTCTCGATGAGTGTACATTAGGGAACCAATATTATTTCTCATGAAATGGAATCTCAAGGGAATAGAACTGGAGGTATCCCATGTCGGTCATAGGGTATCATATGACGGAGGCATGTCTCTGATGTTTTCCTCAGGTTCCCATGTATAACATGGGGTATTTCATGATTTTAACATCTTGTTGATATGGTTATGCCAAAGGCGTGTCTTATGAGGTTTTCCTTAGGAATATTAGGTTTATCCCGAGGTAGGCCATGATATTAACGTCTTGCGGATACATATATTCCAAAGGTTTGTCTTATGAGGTTTTCCTCAGGCATATCATGTTTCACATGAGGTAGGATCTATTTTTAACATCATGAGGAGATGGAATGAAAGTTATCAGAACATCCCATAGAGACGGATCTGATTGATAAATTCCTAAGAGGGAGCACCTGGATGGTTTACCATTTGGATGGATCAGAATGCCCAATGAGGATGAATCTGAGGAGATGCTTCCCAAAAGGGATAATATCACACCATAAAGGATGATCTGGATTCATTTAAGGGTAGATCTGAAAGAGTGCACCCCAGAATGGGGAACACGGTATGGATAGTTCAAAATGACCAATGAGAGAAGCCCCACAGTGGTATGTCCCAAAAATGGAAGATGTCACACTGTGAAGGCTGATCGGGACACCACTGAGGGTAGATCAGGGAGAGTGCACACCAATATGTGGAACACCAAGGTTTACCATTTGCTGGGATTGAACCTCATGGAGGATTCCTATATACCCTATACAGAAGAAAGGGATCAAAACCCACATAGTTTGAAGGGTGAGTCAAGGAATCGAATGTAAACAATGGAAAACGACCTAGAGACATGTTGGGGCTTACGCGTGGTTAGTGGACCATCACCAGAGGGACACTCATGGTGTTATGGTTATGGATTGTGTGGGTATTGTGCAAGGATATCTACTTGGGTGCGACAAAGAGCATCAACTGGTAGGATTTCATGATCCCACCAGGAAGTGGAGTCCTAGGTAAAAATCAGGATGGGGGATGGATGGTTGAATGATGTTAACGAGAGTAATGGGATGGGAACGATGTGAAGATAATGTAAATTTTGGGCTTAAACCTCTAGGAGTCTTCCTACGTATGTTTGTGGAAGGGAATCAAAGTCTGTGTAGATTGGGATGGAGTGACGGGACACCTGAGGAAGCGTGTTGTGAGAATGGATGCATGGATGGGATCCGAAGGAAGTTGAACCCCCAGGATAGGGCATGATCTTCCCAAAAACACAAAGGATCAATGTAGAGACCAGGATGAGACATGGGTGATGGTATTGAACCTCTGGGAGGCTTCCATCATATCCCTATAGTAGGGAATCAATGTCCACATAGTTAATTATGGGGGTGTGGAATTGGGGTGTACACAAAGGAAAACGACCCGAAAACATACTATGGATTACGCATGGTTAGTGGCCCAATACTGTGTATGACTCCACTAGAACAAAATGAACATGTGGATCCCAACAGGGGGACACTGAAGTTTTCCATTGCATGGGGTTGATCCCCAGGCAGACTTCCTACATACCATTCCTTGGAGACTAGGATCTAAAACCACATAGTTCGAATAGTTCTACCAATGTTTGGGAGCTTAACCTTAGGGAGGCTTCCTTCTTACCCTACCGATAAGATAGTGATCAAAACTCGCATATCTTAGTCGGAGGAATTGGATCTTCTGTAGGAAGAAGATAGCGATCCAAAGATGAGGTTAGGGCTTACGTGTGGTTAGCTGCCTGAGATTGATCTAACGCCTGAGGGAAGACCAGAGAGTTGGATCTCGATAAAGGGGAACACAACGGCTTACCTTAGACTGGGATTGAACCTCGGGGAGGCTTCCTACATACCATTTCGAGGAGCTAGGGATAAAAATATACATAGATAGAATACATATAGTGTGGATCTAAGGGAGAAAAGGTTCATACAGTTTAATGTCATGTGGGATGAGGAAACCCAACATGAAGTGGTCAGGACCAATGGGTGCTAAGCTTGAACCTCCTGGAGGATTCCTACATACATTTCCTATATAGGATAATGATAAAATTCCATGTAGTTTGTAATGAGGGATTAGGGATTAAATGAAAAGTAGGCCCAATAAGGATTCCATGGTTGATGCTTACATTAAGATTTTGTGAGTCGGGCTCAGTGTGAGAAACAAGAGGAAACTACAGACCTGGTGATTGGGGCATAATGGTGTGGCCAAGATGGATGGTGAATGGGGCTTCCACACGGACGATTCCTAGTTTCAACTAATAAGTGTCAATCATTTATGAGTATTATTCATGGAATCATCCCGAGTTCCGATAAGAAGTGGAAATGGTGAATGTTATTTACAAATGAAATATTCCTTATTAACATTAAGGGGAAAAATGGTGAGTGGGTCTTACGCATGGAAGAATACCAGGTGCCACAAAAGAGTGGAAATGGTTAATGGAAATTATACATGGAGGATGTCTGTATTGTCTTCCCTGTGTCAGGCCATAAGGGATTAAAAAATCACAAGTGGCTTGAGGTATAAAATTGAGGCCTACACCTATTCACTAGAGCACACGTGGGTTAATTCCAAGGGTATTGGAATAAGTTAGAAAAGAGGGAGGTGAAATGTTTGAATCACATACCTAACATTTGGAATGAAGCGTGGGTGTCCTGATGATGGAGGATAACTATTTTTCGTGTTTGAAACTCAACATCCATATCATGTTACCCTAAAATAGGGACAGAAAAATGAGTGTGGACTATTGATCATATTCGAAACAAATGACCAGACTGAAAGTGTCATTCAACGTCTTCTGGGGCGTTGTCCTAGAATGGTAGGTGAGACAATGCGGCATGGTACAAGGCCATTAGTGGGTACCTTCAGACATGAAAGAGGAAGAAGATCCAAATGAAGGACATGAAAAGCCTGAGGTGGAGTGATGGAATGTCTAATGTATTCCAACACTCTTGTAATTATGCCACACTAATCATGGAATGAGACATATTATGCTTGTCACATAAGGAATATCTTCGTTGGAATAGAAGGCATCCTATTATTGAGTGATTTCAAATGATACAGTTTAAAGTCATGTAGTGAGGGCTATTGGAATCTTATGCTCTGAACAAAAGGAATATCTTGTTTGGAGAAAGAGGAATCATATTTTGGTTTCATAGTGTGTAATATAGTTTAATGTCATATAGATATGACTATTGGCTTCTTATACATGAAACATATGGGATTTCTTATTTGGAGAAAGGGTGATCCTATATTTTCCACATAGGTTGTACTACGGTTTATATTTAGGTATAGAGGACTGTTGGAATCTTATGCTTGGCGCAAAAGGAATATCTTTCTTGGAGGATGAGGCATCCTAGTTTTTTCACATAGGGTGTACTACAGTTTATAGTCATGTAGAGAGGACTATTGGCATCTTATGCTTGACATATATGTAATCTCTTTTTTGGAGCAAGTGGAATCCTATGTTGTCACATATGGTGTACTACAGTTTATAGTCATGTATAGAGGATTATTAGAATCTTATTCTTAGTGTATTAGACATATCTTGTTCGGAGCAAGAGATGTCCTATTTTTGTCACATAGGGTGTACTAAATTTTAAAGTCATATAGATAGGACTATTAGGAATAAATATCCTAGACAATGGAAGTGTTGGGGATTATGCAAGAGCATCCCTTTTTGGTTCAACTTGGTATAGGAGTCTGGTGATAGGGTTTGGAAGAGTTACTTGAGGAATGTTTTGACTCAAGGTACTCAGGTAATTGATGATCATAATCTTGACTCATGACATGTGAAAGGGAACAAGAGGAATATTTCGACTCAAGGTATTTCATGGTGATTGGAGGACTATCTCAGATCATGGTATTACATAGGTGGATGGTGGCTGCGTATAGGGGTGCAATGGAAAATGCTGACTTTACGTCCTGAAAAGTTCATGGTGCAACTCTCCAACATTCATGGGGGTCAGTGATGGTAGTGAATGGACCATACCGAAGGGTTGAGACTACAGCCCGACACTGATCCTGAGTGGGGGCATATCCCTCATAGAATGGACCAAAGGGCCTGAAGGTCGAATCTACGTGAAGGATAGGGCTTCGTAATGTATCTTCACAGAGGAATGTTTCTCATGAAGCATGAGGTCTTGCAAAGAAGATTCGCAAAGAAAATGATCTCACAGAGCATGGCCTCGTGGAAAATAGTTTTTCATGGAGAAAGGGGAATTGCAGAGCTTAGGGCCTCATAGAGAAAAGGGGCTTCACAGATCCTCGAGCAACCTGAAGGAGCTTACTCCTTTGCAAAGGGAATCACTTTGTAGTAATCAGTAGCATTGTGAAATGGGAGATCAGTCATTGAAGGGTGTCATAACCATTCATTTTAAGGGGGTGGGACAATAATTTATAGGCGATGGAGGTTGGAAAATATCACTGGGGAGAACAAATGTCTGCCATGAATAGAAAATGATGTTATGAAGGAAGTCATGCTCCACAACAGGAGAGAGTTCCCTCAAGTTTCCCATAGTCGTAGAGCATACCAACACTGACTTTGTGGTGCTCGAAGAGGCTTCAGTCAAGTTCTCTCAATATTATCGTAGTCATGTAGGCAACCATCATGGCTTTCATGGTGCTTGAAGAGACTTCAGTCCAGTACTTCTACTCTACGATCGCAGAAGGAGCTTCACGAATGGGCTTCATGAACCAGTTTTCCCGCCCAACTTCGAATATCAACAACTCATAATTTGTAACTCTGTTTGGGCTCTACGACCAGTAAAATAGATGTTTGAAAAACAAAAAATTCTCTTTGATCATTTATGGAATAATTTGAAATATATTTTTGATGTTTTTTCCAGTTTCAACAACATATCCTAAAAATTGTAGATTGTTAAGTGAATAATAACATTTAATCTTATACTAGTATAATATTTTAGCTAGTAATGATATTAACCTTCTCAAAATAATTAAAATTATCTATTTACATTTTTCATTACTAAATCAAATATTTAATCTCTAGGATATTAAGATAAAAATCAATTAAAAATAGACTGGATCAATTTTTATTTTTTTTATATTTAAACTTCTTCAAGTTCAAATATACTATAACTAGATTCTTATACATCATATTCTCTTTGGAATATTTTCCAAAGACTCAGCAAAAAAACTTTTTCTTTTAGTAAATACCATTTCATTTTTTAATAAGAATAATTAGAGTGTTAATATTGAATATAGGTCTTCTCCTAAAAATTTATTCAAAAAATATAGGTAGTAAAGAGGCATTACAAATGAGACTTACAAATCTGGGTATGTAAATCACCACAAAAATTTGGATCATCCAATGCTGGAAAAAAATTAGAGTAACAAAAGGTCCAACCTGAGCTAGTCTCTATGACTACCCACTTGGAAATAAAATAAAAAACATGATTTTCATCCTTCTAAACATGTATAACACCATGAAGAATTCTCTCCACAAGAGAACAGAATCCAATCCTATACGGATGAATTATCTTAGGAATATTCCATGAATGAACATTGATAATTTCCATATCCAAACTAGAATATGATTAAACCCATATGAAATTCTAACTAAACTAGAAATCATACCTGACTGTCTTGATCATATTCTATACTTCTGCTTCAGTTTCAGGACCATTCCCAACAAAATTATAAAAACATCCCTTAAGGAAGCCCTAATAATTATTTAATATACCACCAAAACGTGAATGTCCCGGTGCACCTAAGGCCACCCCATTAGTATTAAATTATATCCACATAGTCATTGGAGGAATGCATATAAATAATTTACAACTACTGGTTTTTTAGACCTTCTAATAATATAAAGAGATATCAAAATAACGAAATTTGATAAATCATTATAAATTATTCCCATTTTAATTTAGTAGGAAATAATGATATCTCTATGAATTTTCTGAACTAATTCATGAAAATAATGAACATTATCATCAAAAGAAACTACATTTTTTTCCTTCCATTCATAATATATAGTTTCTACAGATCCTGATAACAAAAGATATTGAGTTTTCTCACAGAAACATACATTATTAACGGATATCATCAACATATAAAAACTACCATCATCAAGATTGATACCATAGGTGCACTACACAATCTATCATAGTTTGTAGGAGAAATTAATTCAAGTAAAAAGGTGGATGAAGGACTCCTTGGCCTATATATAGAGATTAATAGATGAATATAGTGGAATCCATATGTGTTGAATCATTCCATGAAGAGGAAAATGCTACTTCCATATTCTCTAGGCATGAAGCTAAAAAGATTGTGGGATAAGAGGAATTTTAAAATCCATAATCCACATAGACATGTTGGAAACATCAGTACAAGAGGACCTATATCAATCCTTGAATGTAAGGATTCCATTTAGATTATTATTCCAAACATGAGTATCACAATCAGTGAACTCGTATCTTGAAAATTCCATTTTGTATTGAGAATGAAGTATCACATGATAATTTTTAATATTCAAAATATCAACAATGGTGGAATTTTTCAGAGAAAGATGAATATCAATGACTTAACTAATTTTACTTCCAAGAAATTTTTTACTCTGGTAGTTCAATGAAGACTTTAAAAAACCATCCATCTTAAACATGAAAATATGTCATTAAAGCTCCGATTAATGGATGTCTAAATAGAGGAGGGTATATAAATTGTATATCCATTTTATAAATGATAATTGAATCTATTGAAAAGAATCTCTAAAGAAAAATCAATAACAAAAATAAGACTCCAAGTAAATTTTTTAATCACAGGGTAATTGAAAGTCATCATATCTTTAACTCTCATCCTTCACAAATCAATGGGATTAATACAATCTTTCCAATAAACATTTACTATTTTATCATGAATTGATACATTCCAAATTAAATTATGAACCCTGATATGAAACTCCTTAAGATGTGATCTAAGACATTATTATAATGTGAATTCATAGACAAACAAATAAATTATCATGGAATTGACAAAACTAATCCTACATGATTGTGACATAGTCATCGGATAACATGTTTCCATTTGACCGATTATTTTTTAATTAATACCTTTCTAGATAAAAATTTTTAAACTTACCCCAAAAAATTGGCACCCTAAAATATGTAAAATGGAGGGACCCCCTCTTAACACTAAGATCCCTAACCACCCTTTTTTCTTAGAGATTTACACTCCTTCCCGAGAAACACAAATGAATAATTACAACTAATAACTTGGCCAGAAACTTCCTCATAATGATCAAGGATGGATCTCATGTGAGATATAATAATTTTTCCCAAATGGATTAAAGAGTAGAATATCATCATAAAATAAGAGGTGTTAAGGTCCAAAAAACCTCTTCTGACCTGAATATTCTTGTAAATTACATCCTATAAAACATCATTCAAGAACCAATTTACATAATACTCATTAATATAAAAAATACTAGATAATGGATCTTTCTATCTGAACCCCCTAGGGAACTGAAAGAAGCATCTGGGGGACCCATTCAAAAGAATATAGAGTCTGGTACTCTTAGGGATGCAACTAACCAGATTAATAAATATATAGGAAAACCAATGAATTCATAGAATAGAAAATATAAAATTCAACTTTACAGTCTCAAATGACTTGGAGGAGTCATTTTTCATAGCTATATTTCCATTTTCCCATTTTCCTCATGATGTTGGAACATTTTTAGGAAGTAAAAAAAAATTTGAATACTTATCCCTAGGAAGAAACCAAACAGATTTGAAGTAATAAATCCTTTGGAAAATTCTCCCACTATAGAAGTCATTATTTTACTAATTAATTTAGGAATTGAATTCCAAATTGCAACCGGTATAAAATATTTTATATCCATAGAAATATCCTTTATTTGAATCAATGCTATAAAATGAGAGTTAAATCCATAAGTAATAGATACATGATTTAAAAATTCACTCAATGAATTGATAACCTCAATATAAAAAATATACTAGTATAATATAGATAAATTATTAGTGAACCCATCATGTCCGACAAAACTAGAAATATTAAGAGAAAACAAGTATGCCTTTATTTCCTTTCTCATTAGGAACTTCAACCAACATCTTCTTCTGATGTTCATCAATGGTAGGATGAATACTTTTAAACATATTTTGAGTGTTATAAAATCCATTTTCCACATAAAAGTACTCAATGTATCTTCAAACATCATTGGATATTTCATTTTAAAAACAATTTAATGTATTATCCATAATATGGTTAAAAGTCCCCTTTATAATTTATTTTATCTATGAATTCAGTGGTAAAAACATTAGTTCATATACCCTTCAATGAGATAGCCAATATTAAATTGATTCTGAACAAAGTTTTCATTATGCTAATGAAAATCATTAATCTTGGATGGGGCTTGCATCTCCCCCTTAGAGGGAATATCCTGCGTCATATTATTTTATTAAAAATGATCTAATGATATTTTTTTATCATTAAAATCAATATCAATAATATAAAGGGGAAACATTAATCTAAAACTGTTTTCTTACTTTAAAAGATTTTATTTTACAGTCCAGGACATTCAAGGGATTTCCAAAACATTCTATATTATAATAAGCCTTTCTTAAGATAATGATCTCAAGAGTTTCATACATTAAGATTCCCATTTCGAGGACATATATGAAGATTATTTTTTTGATGGTGATGTATTTATCTATAATAAAACCTTTTTTAGATGAATATCATGTGTTATACCTTTTCATTAATGAATTTTATTGATAATTATCCAACTAAAAATGATGACCCAATACATCTTATCCAATTAGTGATCCGAGATCCATATTTCACTATGCAATTAGTCTACTTATGGGTTCGTCTCACTATATAGTTATTTAGGTAGAGTATCATCTCAACCACAAAAATTGTGACTCTTGGATAGTTGAGTGGATAATAACTAATCCAAATCCATCATATGGATATACATAACTCTATTCATATGGTATGATTACAATTATAGATTCCATACTATTGTAACCCAAAGAAAATTCCAAAAGAAACCTAACCAATTAAAATACATGGGAACCATTCGTAGCAATGAAACTACACAAAAGTAAACTTCAAAATATCTTGTTACATTATTTCCATGCATAATATAATCTAGGGGAACCAGAAATAGGCACAAAACAAACTGATTGAATAATGAATTTCTTTAAAAGTGTTTCTTTGAAAGGGATATCACACATAGTGTTTTAGGGGTTCTAAGTCTCATTAAATTAATATAAATAATATCCATATCAAATTATTTTCTATTACATCATTTGTAATAATTATATTTTCATGTTTTATTTCCTTTTATGTATGCATGATTCTAACTGTTTAGTTTTTCAAATAACAATTCCAATCACTAAATTGAATTGTTCACATCACATTATATTGTAACTCTTTACACTACCCAGATGTTTGTAATAATCACGCAAAAAATAAGTCATGTATATTCATAAAAATCCAAATTCATTATATGCATAAGGTATACAAACACTTCATGTAAAATCATATATTTATAAGAGAGTTAAAAATCCATAATGGTATGACTACAATGATAGATATTCAGCCCCATTCACTTTTCTAGCCAAGGAAAGATTCCAATAATGTGGGTGGTATGACCCAAAGACCCTCCACCCCAGGAGGCATTACTCAAGAGAGAATTAAATTCATAAAAACACTAAATCATAATATACAAAAACTATATTCAATAATTGTTCACAAACTCATAACAATAATTATAAATTGAGTCCAAGGTAGATGAAAACCAAATTTAATGATATCAATCCAAGAATGAAATTAAAGGCTCGATCCTTGAAGAAACATATCATATAAATGGGAATACACAATATTCACATTGCATAAGAAATGAAATAAACCTGAAAAATCGATGAAATTTAGATAAGTAATAAACAATTTATTTAGTTTCCAAAACATGTGACATTTATGAACTATTCATAAAATAATGATAACTGTGAAAATTTTAAAAATTTGTAGGAATATAAAAATATTATATTCATTTCAATGTGATCCCCTTTATATTTTATATTTAAAAGAATATATATGATCTTTCATGAATTATAAATTTTTTTAAATATCATATCTATTATATAAATATTTGTATATAATCTAAAAATCATAAACACTGTTACATATTACCACTTTATAAATCTACTTTTATGATTTCATAATAATCCATTTATTTCTATATCATAAATTAGGTCATCTAATTTTTTTAAATTTATTTTAATGAATATCATTTAAAATTTGGATTATTTTGTTAATAAATGACTCATAAATATTTATGTGACAAATTATAGAAAATTTATAATTAATTAATTTAAAATCATATTATAAATAAAATATTCCCAAAATACCATTTTTAGTATTTATATATTACTATAAACCATACTTATTTGAAAAATATTTATCAATTAACCATAAATAATATATTATTAAGACACTTAAAAAAGATTATTCATATTTAAAAATAACTTTTATGTTATTTATAAAAAATTAATAATTAATAAAATTATATTAAAAATTGAATTCTATCAATTAAAATAAATACATTTTAGTTTCAAAAACAAGTGTACTAAATATAAACATTTCATATTCTATGAAGGATAATAAATATATTTTATTACCACTAAATAATTTATTTTAGTCCCATTTTATATTCCATTCTATAAATATGAATAACATAAATAATTTTAAAAAAGTTTTTATTTAATTTATAAATTTTAAATTTTTATATTTATTTCTATGCTAGAAATACCTTGTATAAAAATTTGTAAAAACATGTTTTTCTTAAAATAATGAAAACATTGATTTTTCAAATAATCCTAAACTCAGATACCACTAATGAGTTTTGTATGAACATCATATAACCATATCATGTAGAATAAAACCCAAACACCTGAAGATCTATATTAAAAAATCAACATGTAAATAAAACAATAAAAAAAGTACTTAAAACATGCCAAAAATAGTTGTATGTTTTTTCCTTGACAAAGGATAATGCTTTATAAATATCAAAAAGCAGTGAATAAATTACCCTTACTATGAGGGGAATATAAGATAATGGATTTTTTATCACATATTTATGATACCTCGATGTTGAAGGGGTGTTAGTTCCTTAATCCCATAATATAAACAATATTATTGGAGGAATATAAACTTTTGCACACCGAATAGAAATATAATACATCCTATTATATTAGCAGAGTTTGAGGCTCCTAACATCATCTAAGTTTCATAATTTTCTGTTAATTAATTAATTCTGTTCAATGAATTAATATAAATTTATTGAAACATTTATATTGGTTTTTAACTGATAAAAAACTATTTGGGAGAAATAAATATATATCATATATATATATATATTATTGAATATTCATTTCATACATGTAAAAAATACCAACATAAAAAGAATGTATTAAATATACACGTATATATATATATAATATCATATTATAAATATACATATATTTTTTTTCATATCCAGTAGTTTCATTATATGAAAAATATTTTAATGTGTTTTATATGTACAAATAAGAATAGAAACAAAAAAATGGGCATTTTTTATAAACTCAAGTAGTGGATGTAATTTGATTGAGAATCAAGTTTCTATAGGTTCATCAAAAATTTTTATATTTGTAACACCCTGAGATTTTTATGAGATATATTTTTTTATTTTCTTTTATGTATTGTGTCTTACACTGCACCTAGATAAGCTTGTGTTATATGCAACACCAGATTAGCTTATATTATATGAAATTATATTCTTGGATTTTGAGACACAAAATATCATTTTTATTAGATAGAATGAATTTCATGTAAGATAGATTTCATATGAACAACTAAATTTTAATATAACATAGCCATTATAATCGTGAGTATGAATAATATTAAATCTATTCTGAAAAACTATTTAAATGATAATAAATAAGTTTATAAAATAATAAAATAACTGTTGAGGAATTGTATTAATGAAATATATATGTAATATGTTCAATAAAATTGTTAAAATTCATCTCATATGTTTTCTAGACATGATATAGAAAAAAGTCAATTTTTCAGATAAAAGAAGTATATTTCAACAAATACAATTTCACCTCCACTTGATGGAACATCAAATTTAAATGTAGTTTTTGACACTTTTATATATTTTATTTAAAATATAAACTTTTTTTTTGAATCCGGATATAAAAATTTACTTTGGATGATTTTTTATATTTTTCTAATAAGTTTTATGTTTTGATGAATTTTAAAAATAATAATAAATTTTTAATTGAAAACAAAGTTTTTCAATAACATAGTATTTTTGGATAAATTATATTATTAAATGGTTATAAAGTAAAAATAAAATATATTTTTATCATTTAATATAATTTTGTTCATTTCCATTAATTTATTAATTAATTTTGATGTAAAAACATTCCAATATTTTGTGTTGTCTTAACATTAAAAAAATAGTTTTCATTATGATAAGGATATTAATTTAAAATTAATTACTATGAATTATATGTTTTGACTTTTTGAAAATTCATTCCATTTTTGGATTCATTAGTTCTAATTTTTTTAAATAACATTCTTTTATTTTTGGGTAATATGAATAGTAACTTGAGTAATGGTTATTAATATGGTAAAAAGGTAAGTTGGTTAATAAAGGGTAAATATAATATTATAAAATTACTTTAACAATTTTATTAATATTATTGGACAAGTTATTTTTGACCTAAACAATCCATTTATCTATATTATACCCTTTTGAAGCCACATGGATGAGATATGACATTTAATTTAATTTATTTAAAGAAAACATAAACATGTCTTACTCAAATTTTAATAAGTTTATAATCATTAAAAGAAGGTTATTCATAAGATAAATTAGATTATAAATACTCATTTGAAAGCTAAAAGTTTTTTATTTATCATTATATTTTATTTGTAAATAAATAAAGACCTTAAAGGATTATATATTAATGATAAAAAAAATTTATTTAATGAAAAATCAATAATGTAATTTTTATTAAAATAATAATAACCATTAAAATACACAAGGACTTGAACAAATTATATATTTCGATTATATATTGACAATATTCATCCAAGGTTCGTGTTATTGACAATTTGGAACCTTTTATAATATATTATGACACTTATATTATTTTATTTAAAGTGTTGTTAAACTTTTCAGATTCATGTTTTAATAAGTATAACATTTTTAATGTAGTATTTTCTAAGAGATATATTCGACTATAAATATTATTGTTAAATATAGATATTTTATGTTATTCGTAGTATTTTATTTTTATTTTTTACCAAAAAATTTTCATATTAAATAATTTCACAAAACTGTGGTAGTAATTATTTTATTATTGGAAATATTAAATTAATGCTACAATAAATAATAAAATAAATATAATTTTGGATAATTTATATATCCATAAAATTATAGATTTACCTGACCTGATATAGATAAAATGAAATAATTTTTCCTATGTTAACATATTATCTTGATGTTTTTAAAAATCTATTAAATGAATAGTGACAAAATTATAGTTGTTATTTTTTCAAAATAATGTTTTATTAAATTAATAAAAAATAATAAAATATTTTAAAAAATATAAGATATTTAATGATTAATATAAAATGTTCTATAATTTCCATTTATGTTCTAGTTGAAATAAAATAAGTAACAATTACACTATTTTCATTTTGAACAATTAGTTACAATAGTTATAATTATTTGAAAAAAATTAAGGGTAAAAAAGAAATGATAATGTATAAAATGAAATCAAAACATTAATAAGAATTATTTTTTGAGGAAACTAACAACATATCTAAACTAATATTCTAAATAAAGACATTTTGGAGGTTTTTGTATGTGGTTTGAGTTTATTATAAATTCATATTTTTAGAGTTTCTAAAAGTGCCCCGCACCTCAATTATAAAAGGGAACCTCCTCCCTCACCTCTTCACTTCCCATTTAGACTTAAATATAGTCCATCCCCTACCCATTTACCTTTAAAAATTACCAAATAATATTCTATAGGTTTTTTTACTCTCATAAGATCAACTTTAGTTCTTTTAAAGAAGATCTAGAGGGAGAAAGTCATAGAAATGGTAATCTCCTCTATAGATTCATTCAAAATTATTACGTCTTCTACTTCATCATCTTGATTTGTTTCAATTATAAAGTAATAAATCAAGTAGAAATTATAAACTGGTATGTTATTATATTTATGGAACAACCACATTCCACATTATATCCATCCTACGAAAGATGAAATCATCATGTGTGTGTATGTACAAATTATTGTCTCCACACCGTGGTGTAATCTATTTTTCACTACCACTTTTCCTGGATAGAAATAATGATGTAACTAATAACTATATATGATTATTATAACAAGATATAGATTCTGGATCCAAATATATACCATCCACTTCCATACCATTTCACAATTACAGTAATGATTGTGTTCCTTGCGTGTAATTATGGCCTACCATCTCCAAGATTCAATGTGATTCATACTAAAGGATATCCATTAACGAATAATTATATAAATGTTCAGAATGATTAAATATGGTATATATTATGTTAATATCATTTATAATGATATAAATATATCCTTATAAGTAGAACTAAAACGTATTCAACAAAACATGCATACGAACATAAAGCAATTAATACTTGAATAATGCGTAACAATGAAATGTTTATATCAAAATGATGATAATATGATTATATAATAAATAAAATGACTTATTTAAATCGTTATAATTGATATTTAGATACATTCAGAGGATATGACACCTAATTTAAGAGATTAATTTGTCCCACTTTTATTTCTATGGGACATATACCATAATAACCACCAATTTAATTTGAGTTGTGTTTTTGTTTTAACATGAATGTTAATATGATCCTCATTATGAAGGATATGATATTT
Source organism: Viscum album (assembly GCA_963277665.1). Lineage (NCBI taxonomy): Eukaryota > Viridiplantae > Streptophyta > Magnoliopsida > Santalales > Viscaceae > Viscum > Viscum album. The sequence goes on from OY728122.1 coordinate 194,841,940, forward strand.
ACATATGAATAAAATTTTCTTTATTTTATGAGACATATAAATCGACAGGTTATAAATTTGTAAGGGATAATTTCGTAGTCTCATTATTCTCTGATACTCTTTATAAATAAGTATTTACTGTGGAATATTTATAATCCACATCCATGTTTTCTATAAATGTATTAATAAAATTTTTTAATATTCTACTATGTATTTTTGAAGACATTTTTTCCATTTTTTTCATTTTTCTATATGGTTTCAGCATGAATATATTTTTACACCTTATTTCCATGAAGCGTCTTTTATAATATTTCGAGCTTATTTTTAATTTTTTTAAATTTATTTGGTGTTTTGAGAAAATAAAACATTTTTATGAAGAAATGATATTTTCATAAATAATTAATTTCAAGATTTCTATCAAATATTTTTCTATATAAGGAGGAATTCATTAATATGGTAATGTTTCATTTATATTATCCATATTTTTATTATGGTTGATTTTTTTATAATAGAATTTTAATTATAAAATCCTTTTGTTTTAAATTTATTATATTATTCTGTAATAATGTTTAATAGAACCATTTTATTTCTTGAATTATGCTATTATGAATGATTTATGTTTTTATGAAACACATATATATGGTTTTTATTATGTGATGGGTGAGACCTATATCTATTTCAATTTTTTTAATGATTAATATCTCATGAGATAGAAATGACTAGAACACAGAGTAAATCTTGTTCGGTAATATCAGGCTGGAATAGTAAGAAAATTTGGTTCATTAATATAGGGCTGGAATGAAGAGTGAACACAGTTAACTACAAGACTTTGTCAACTATTATGTTATTAGAAATTAGCCTTTGGTAATATGGAATTTATATTATATTCTTATGTGTTTTCTAAAATTCCATATTTTATGCCAATTTTATTTTCTCTTGGTTCATGATTCTTTAATGATTTATTATTTATTATCTACCATGATTTATTTCAAAACTAATAATTTTTATATATGTTATATGTGGTATGGTTTTAAAAAGTTATGTTTATGTTTTTACATTCTTATGTTCTTGTTTTATTTATATTTTCTTCGTTTAACGTGACTGATCGTCTAAGATCACACTTTTTACTTTTTCATTTCTCCAATATATAAAGAATGTTTTTAGGTAGAAAAACTAAAGCGGAAGATATTTATGGGAGATGCAGAAGATCTTTCACCATTTTAGGAGAATGTGTTCCCTATTTTTAAATACAATTAACTAATACTATATTTGGGTATTTGTTTTTGTCATGCATTAGGAATTCTATATAAGTAATATAGTATCCATGTTCGTCATTCTTGGGGCGTTATAATTGGTATCAGAGAGAAGGTTTAGTAACCATTGGAAACTATGATGAAAAAAAATAGTGAGATCCCTAGAGATATTTAGAAGGACATATATTGGGATGTCCTATGTATATTTATATGTATAGGATAGAATACTACAGTTTTTTTGATAAACATCAATAAGTTATTATTAAACCTAAGATATGATAGATTGAAACATTATAAGTAATTTACCTTAATTATGGGTTTTAAATCTCTCATATGTATTTCTCACACATTCCTTACTAGTCTTAACATATTTCCAGAACATGATAGAACATATTTAACCTTGACTATTTCAGATGTAGAATAGGAATTATGAATCCAATTTCCTTAGTGTAAATATCATAAAGAGTATCATTAAGGTGAAATGAGTATTGGTTATACTAATGAGGATAAATCGATTGTAAATGACATGTTAAAGGAATAATAATTTCTAGAATTATTTTTTACATTAAACCTATGAAGCTTGGTTAGATTACGGTTGAGTAACATTATGAAATTATTCATAATTTTGGAAAGTCTAAGCTGATGGATCTCGAGTAATGGTTTAAGAATAAATTTGAATGACTTAGGTTTTTATGTATACGAATTAATAAATTATGTTATATGAATCATTAAATGTATATGTTTTTTTCAGTATTAGTTTTTCATTAAGTATTAGAAAGGATAAGTTGAATAGTTCTAAAGACCTAGAAAAGTGATTTAAGGGTAAGGTGATATAATTGGTTAACACATGATTAAGGTAATAATAAATCATAATATGAGCATGATTATGAGTTATCAATATTTTTAAAATGGTATGTTGGATACGAATACGAAAATTGAACTATAATGATTTTACTAGAACTGAATAAGGATGGATGGATAGTAGTTTCTGCTATAATGGAAGAAGTTTATAACTTTTGTACTTATTCAAAATTAAATGTGTCTGTTTTCAATAAATATATCGGCTAAAGATAATTAATTATTAAGGTATTCACATGTTTGGAATGTGATAATCCATAATTTCACTATAAGATATATGATATAAATTTTAATATGTTTTAGTTCACCTATTTCAATAGTTTTGGATTTTCATCATTCAGAATGATTATAAGGTTATCAATTGGATTAATTTTATTAGTAAAAATTCTTATTGCACTATAGGTGGACATATGCATATTCAATAACCTGTGATAAATGTTTTTTGTATAAAGGCATATGTAATGACTTGTCATTCTATTTATAGATCGCACGATCTTATAATGATCCAGGAATGAAAAGTTCAACTTCATTTCTATGAATAAGAACTTAAGGGTAAATTATTCATGGAATAACCAACAGTGTGATTATACCAAAAATAGTTATTTATATCATATCATGAAAATTCATCAATATTAGGGAAAAAGGATAGTTATGTAAAATGGGCTCGTATTGTCAACATTTTTTATGATATCAATGAACTCTTTCACACTTCATTAGTTTATGGTTTTGTGATTGTTAACATTCAATGGATCAAAAAATTTCTTGTGATAATTCATCATTATCAATCTCATTTATTATTTATGATTTACCTCCATGCCCAAATTTCACCTATGTTCTCCTATGTAGAAACCTTTTTATGATTTACTTTGGGTAATTATTATTTTAAAACTATTCCTTTTTAAAATGAAGTTTTATTCCTTATTTATATAATCTAGGTTTCTATTAAATAAACATTCACATATTAAATCATTTGTCTACCTAGAAGAATTTTGATGAAAATTTCATTTTAAGGGGGTATATTGTATCACCCTAATATTTTTATGAGATATGTTATTTTATTTTATTTTCATTGTTGTCTTCTGTTTTACACTACACCAAAATAATATTGTTCTATGTGCAACAAGAGATTAAATTATAGGATATTAAACACTATGACTATATTTTATTACACATAATTTCATCTTATTTTGATATAATTAATTTTTAAAAAATACCAATTTTAAATGAACAACTAAATATTTTTATAACCTAGTCATTATAATGGAGAGTATAAACAATATGAACTTTCTACAGAAAAAAACTTTAATTGAAAATATGATAGCTTATAAAAAAAATAAATATTTAGGGATTATATTAATGTAATATATATGTAATATATTCTATAAAATGTCTAAAATTCATCTTGTATTGTTTCTAGACATGACATAGAAACATATTCATTTTTTCAGATAAAACAAGTATTTTTCAAAAAAAAATGCAGGTTTTCCTCCTTTTTATGTTGCACCCATTTTAAATATACTTTTTGATATTTGTATGTATTCTATTTTAAAATTTAAAGTTCTTCTTTTCAATTGGGATATAAAAAATTATTTTTAATGAATTTTTGATATTTTTTTGATAAGTTTTATGTTTTGATGAATACAAATAATATACAAAATTTTAATTGAAATCAAAATTTTTCATTATATTAATTTATATGGATAAATATTATTATTAAATATATTTAAAGTAAAAATATAATATATTTTTTTTCATTTAATATAATTTTCTACATTGGTATTAATTTTTATATGAACTTTTATTTAAAACATTTCAATCTTTTATAATGTTTTAACATAAAAAAACTTTTTTTTCATTCCAACAAGAGGATTAATTTTAAATTCAATAATATAAATTATGTGTTTTTAATTTTAAAAAATTTATTCTATATTTTTAATATGTTGGTATAAAATATCTTAATAATGTTATTTTGTTTCTTAGAATTAGGAATAGTAACTTTATTTATCTATATTAATACGGGAAAAAGATTAATCTAGTACTTAAGAGTAAATAAAATATTATAAAATTACATTAACACTTTTTATAACATGATTTTATTAGTTATTATAGATCTAAACTATCCTTGTGTATAAATTATACCCTTTGGAAGCCACTTGAATGATATTAGGACATTTAATATATTTTATTTAAAAAATTTTATTTATGTCTTACTCAACTATTAATAACTAGATATTTATTAAAATAAGGTTATACATAAGTTAAATTCAATTATAAATACTAATTTTACATATATAATGTTTTCATTTATCATGGTTATATATTTGTAAATAAATAATGACCTTAAAGGTTTATATATTGATAAAACATAAATTATTTTATTGATGAAAAATCAATAAACTAATTTTTAATAAAATGATAGTAACCATTAAAAGACATGAACACTTAAAAAATTTTATTTTGTGTGTATATATCCACAATAATCAACCAAGGGAATATTTATTTACAATTTGGATCTTTATAGAAGATATTATGACCCTTATAATATTTTATTTAAAAGGGTGATTAACTTGTAAAATTCTTGTTTTAATAAGAATAAAATTTTTAATGTGGAATTTTACAGAATATATATTCAAATATAAGTATTATTATAGAGGATTTAGGATTTATCTCGTTTATAATATTATATTTTTAATTTTTACCCCAAATATAAGTATATTAAATAATTAGAAAAAACTAATGTAGTAAGTATTTTATAAATGGAAATATCAAATTAATTTTCCTAAAATAATAAAATAAATATAATTTTGGATAATTAATATATCCAAAAAGTCACTCTTAACTTGACCCCATATGGATATAATAAAATATTTTCCCTCTTAGTAAACTTTTCATCTTGATTTTTTTGAACCATTAAATTAATATTGTCAAAATGACTATTGTTATTTGTCAAAATAATTTTTTACTAAATAATTTAAATATCATAAAATATTATAAAAAATGTAATTTTTTTACTCTAATATATTTTATATATTTCATTTATGGTCTATTTGACATCTTATAAATAAAAATTACATTATTTTAAAACTCACCAATTTGATATCGTAGTTAAAATTGAATGAGATTAATAAAAGGTAAAACGAATTGATAATGTTTAAAATGAAATATAAACATGTATAAAAATTATTGTTTGATGATATTAAAACCTTATATAATATCATCTTTGAAATATTGAAATTTTTGAGGTCTTACGGTATAAGGCCCCAGCCTTAAACCTTACTTAATCTTGAGTTATTACAAGATTACACATTGAGGATCTTTTCAGGTTTAGAGTTTTAGAGAATTAGATCATGAAACTTGCATTACATTCCACATTTAATCAAAGTGGTTACATAAAAGAAAATATTCATTCTTCCCATCAACGGAAACATATTGAAAATAAAACATGGATTCTTTCTTGACACATCCTTGACACTATCACGACATCATGTACCTTTCCCTTGACCTGTGAAAAACATTTCAAAAACTTGGGATGAGAATAAAAAGCTCAATAAGGTTTATAAAAATATGGAAAGGAAACATGAGTTCATATATACATAAGAATGAAATCATACTTTACCCATAAAACATAGGCATATCAAATCATGAATAAATCATAGAAAACATAAGACATAAAGGTAACTTGAGGCATTCATAACATTCTTACGTAGGGAGTAACCCTCTTGGTTATGTTTGGAATACCCATCACAGTATATTCCCTAAATCTCTTCGGAGAAACCTTAACGTTTCACTCCTTCGCGTTACCCAATGCATTGGAGAGCTATATCGGTCTCACCCGCCCTTAGTTTATCACGGAACCACCCGTTCTTCATAACAATGCCCAAGAACCATAACATAATCGTATCACATAAACATGAATAAAGGAAACATAACATTTCCACATTTCAATCACAATATAACATTTTAGGATATTGAAATAATGAATCCATTCAAAAAGAAACCATTTCCAAAACCATTTAAAACATTTAATAAAGAGATTTTTGAATCAAAGTGTCCCATACCACCTTGAAGCTTTTAAAATTTTAAACCATTAATATCCATATAAATAAATCCTTAAAACCATTTTGAAAACATGGATATTAATAAGAACAAATAATTAAAACATTTAAAATGATATTTTGGTTAAAGGGGTTTTACCAAAATTAGAGACACTTGAATACAATAATCGAGGAATAACATTTAGTCAGAACTTTATAATATCATGAGAATAAAAGGATTCATGATATAATACTCCAAAGGACAGTATATACACCATATAAGAGTGAATTGGTGCATAACAACAATGAACCCTCAATAGAAATGTCAAATGTGATGAAATCCCTTATAAAGAAGGTATCCTTAAATTAAGGACAAATAAATCTAAAAAATATGTGTGACAAATATATATACACCCAATATAAGTGGATATTAAGTGTAAAACAATAAAAGGTCATTCACACATATTCAATGGATGACATATTCAATGACTACAAGTTGAACCAAAAGAAATCGAAATTGGGATAAAAAGTTCCCTTGACAGCCTAACGGCATCACATCAAAATGAGTTGATGAGAGATAAAAAGTGTATCTCATCACTTGGACATAAAATTTACATCAATAAGGATGTATGAGAACATATCCCAACATAAAAATATGTTAATTAAAAGACCCAATAAAAGAAGTCTTTTAAAAAAGAGGAGGGTGAAAGGTTCCCTTACCGACTTGGGTATCTTTCAAAACATACACCCCATGAAAGAAAGACAATAGGTCATTGATGTAAATACTCATAAACGAAAGTATATTACACAAAGAGTAGAATAATGTGCAGTACATACACCCCTCAATGGAATTTGTGGCAAATGTAGCATAAATCTCACGGGAATAAAAGTGAGATGAAAAATCCCTTATGAAAACTCGGCAGCCTAACGGCGCCACATAAAACTTCCAAATATGGATTGATGAGATCAAATATAGTATCCCATCACATTACAATAGAATTTACAGAAAGTGTAATATAAAAGGAAATCCCCCAACATTTCAAGGAGGTGTTTAAAAGAAGTGACATAAAGGAGAGTACTTAAAAAGAAAGAGAGAGGTTAGATCTCTTACGAAAGTTCGGCAGCCTAACGGTGCCACTCAAAACATCCAAAATGGATTGATGAGAGAGAATAGGGTCTCTCATCACATGAACATAAAAATTACAGTAAATTTAATATAAAATAACATCCCAATCATAAAAAAGATGATCTTAAAATAAATGACATAAAAGAGTGTACTTAAAAAGAAAGAGAGTTTTAGGATCCCTTACCTCGGTTCCGACGTGACTCGATCGTTCTTTAATCTCCTGAATAATAACTTGAGTTAATTTCTAATTACTTAATAACCTTTTTCAAGTTCATTATTACTTTTATACCACTTATTACCATGTCATAAAGATTATGTAATCATTTAAGTTAATAATATTTGTTTTGCTGATATTTGGTTCTTAAGTCGAAAGTGGACTTCTTACAATTACATGTTGTTCATGTGGACAAATTTTTATTATATCCAGAATTGTATTCATTATGTAGATATCATATATTTCATATATATCCAGTACATGCATGCATTTATAACATTACATAATCATTTAGAGGTAAGAAATGAAATGCACTGTTCATGGAGACGGTAAGCCGTACGTACGCATGAACGCTACTTTCATTTCTATTTCGTATTTTATAGAATGGAATAATAATGATATAAAGGTATATTATAATTACAGTATAATATAATATCATATTTCCATCTTTTATACATTCCACATATGGTGTTTAACGAATCAAATCACTTTGAGGGGGCGGTAGTCCGCACTTCCTTAAATGAAGATATCGCATATACCCATAACGGAAGCCATAAAGGTAAGACAAAAATGAAAAATAGAGAAGCATAAATAAAACATAAACATATTATATATCATATATAAAAATAGTGACATCATAATGGACACCTTTGAAGGTGTTAAATGAGTATTGAACAATCATCGTTTCGGGAGGCAGAATTTCACCATCCACGGAAACCGTATGTTCTTTAACCATTTGATGTAGTTGTGTGAGAGTGTAGCTAGAATTAATATTATAACAACATCCTAGTATATTGAAGTTACTGGTGTTGTTACAAAATAAGTAAATAAAAAGAGTTTAGGGGGTTGTAGAAGCAAAATAAAACAAATGAACATGAGAGAATGAATTACCATTAAAAGTGTAACTCCTTTTGATTTGAGCCTAAAGGATTCCTTCGAAAGGATTCTTCCCAAAGGGAATCCTCTAGGATTAGGAGAGGGATGTTTAGAGAGTAAATGGGCAGGGTTTGGCCGAGCCAAAGGCTTGAGGTGTGTGTTAAATGAGGTAGAGGTGGGGGCCTTTTATAAGAGGAGAGGAGGGGTACTTTTGGAAAGTAAAGAAATATTACTTTATTTGAAAATGTTTTTCGGTTTCCAAAGGTCCCACATTGATATAATTCGAGGATAAGGTGATAAGGCTTCGAAATCCACTCATCCAATAAGTTTTTTACATGTTTAGTTCATATATTTTACATTATATTTCCATTTTATTTAAATCGTCAAATAATGATGTCATCGCTGCATCATTATTATGTCATAAATAATTTAATTTATTTAATGTCTAAAAATTATAAAAAAAATACTATGATGTATGAAATATTTTTATCTTTCAAATTAATATTTATAATCAAAATTATGACTTGTATAACCCCACTTAAAAATTGTTTTAGTAAAACATATCATGTTTGTGTCAATTTTACGTTTACATTAAATAAAATGTTATTTATGTCATTTCCCAACCAAAGTGGATCCATGGGGTCCCCAAGTTGACCCATGGCTTGTCTTGGTCGGCCATGATACAACCAATGAGGGTAAGACATGTTTCAAGCTCATCTCATTTTATTAAAGCATTATTTTTACCTTAAACTACACTAATTACCACTAATCGCGATTAAAAACTTAATAAGTTACTATTCACCAAAAAATTATTTTAATCTCATTGAACCACATTTTACTTCTTAATGACAACCATGTATGTCGGATTTTTTGAAAATCAAAACACAATGATGGAAAAATTTCATTTAAACGGAAAATCAGTTTTTATAAGTACCACTTAGTGGTTTCACTATTCATCAAAAATTGATGTTTTTCAGAAAAATCCCAAAAAATCACCCTAAGCTATATTTGATATTCTGAATTCAAAAATGAATTTCGTTTTACAAAATTCAAAACATATAAGTCACATTAATTAATTTAATAATTAATTCCCGCTGTCATGACAAATAGCGTGTTTTATAAAACAATAAGTATCAAAAGATTGACACTAGTTTAAGTCTGATTTCAAATTGAAATTGATTCCAACGACCACTATTGGATTTAATGGTAAAAATATTTTCTAATTTCACTTTAAAACCAATTCAAAATATAATCTAATCATATAAATAAATAAGATTAAAAAGTGGTTTTGAATTAAAATACAACATTTTACACTATTCATTAAAAAAATGAACTTTATCAGAAAGATACCAAAAATTTACACAAAGTAATTTTTGATGTCCCGATTATTAATAAGAGTTTTATTTGGTCCAAAAGAATGTTTAAGAGTGAACAAAACTATATTTAATGATGGTTCTCCATCAAAAGGTGATAAGTGAACCTTCAGTGAAAACTAGGACATATACGCCTAAAATTGAATTCTTTCCGTATTTTAAGCCTTTATCTTTTATTGTATAAATGTAAAAATAGTTAAGAACATATATAATAATATTTTAGTTATTTCTATCCATTCCCGCCATTACAACAGCTACATGTTAACTACCATTTAAAATAATATTATTTTATTATTAGAGTGCAACGTAAGATTCCCAAGAAACTCGTTGTTGCGTGTTGGGTACGCCATCGAGCATAGCGTCCCCTTTAAAGTCATATTAATATTTTATTCACAAATATGGATAAATATGAAAATTTCATATTAATTATTTACCTGGGGTGTTACATCCTTCCCCCTTTTGGGAATTGCGTCCTCGCAATTTTAAAATTGCGCTTGGAAACATCCTTGAAAGTCCCACATCGGAACAAAAGTCGGTAAAACAAACACTTTAAAATAAAGAAAGATAAGTACAAAGGTCACCCGAGTTAACCCATACTAGGATTCCAAGTATGAAAATATGGACATGGAGGAGAAAACATAGGTTCATGTTATCATGGAGAGTGATAGAAAACATGTTTAGGAGAAAGTTAACCATGAGAAAATCACAAACTTGTGATGGGTTAAACGGTATTCGATTCACCAGTAGGAAAAGTTAATAGACAACATTTTTGTTTTAAGTTACTTTTTATTGAGGAATTTATTCATAAGGAAGCATAATCACTTATCATGTTGACTTTCAACTTTTACTAGATTCCTTAGTCAAAATCATATTATTTCCAAAAGACGAGTATTTAGGGAGACTTGTTCGCATTAAGAGTACTTTAATGAACTTCGAGAGAATCACCTAATCCCCAAAAGAGAACTATATAAATCCCATATATTTAGGCTTTAACCAGAACCAAAACCAAAACCAAAAAGGTTAGTACAAGATCAGATAATCCAGAAAAGGATAACCCCTTATAAAAAGAAAAATCTATTCTTAATCTCCAAAATTTGTCCAACAAAACCCAAAGTTCAACGAGGACCATCCGATAAACAATTTGACCATAAAATTATTCAAAGTAAACCAATATAATATTGAAACCCAAATATTTGAAGGATTTAGTCACATAGTCTTCCAAGTTAAATCGTAACATTTATCTCCAAACAACACCAGTTGCTCCTAAAGTCTCACATTGAAAAGTAATTATTCTAATCACATATCCTCTAAAATCAACTTACTCTTAATTCATAAAATCATATAACTAAAAAGAATCAGTCAAACTAACCAGGGACTTCCCGTAGTCCAGTGGTAGGCGATAAATACCAGTCGCACTTCGGTTGTGGGTTCGATTCCCGCAGCATTGTCCGACGCGACGGGTTGTCACACGGTCTGCGTGTTTTTCTTTTTCCAAAACTATATAATTCTCAAATAATTACCCAAAAAGGGATAAAATCATCAAAAATAACCATAACATAATTTAACCTCAATTTTATCTCATGCCTTTCACTTCAATCATAACATATGGTAACCCATAATTACCTCAAAAGTAAGGATCATATAAACCCAAATGGTTATTTATAACTATGTCCAGAAAAGAAAAGATAACTATTACTTGAATAAAATTTTCCTATATTAAACATCAGGGTTACACATAATATAAAAAGTCTTCTAATGTAACCCCATCATCAAAAGAGACTTAATACTCTTAAGAATTTCACCCAAACTCTTGAAGCCCTTATATGTTGATATCTTACTCATTAAACATTCTTCATGATCCATTATCCATTCCTTTCCAACTTATTCCGAAATACCTCTTTCCTACAAACAAAATCATGAATCATATCCTAAGATTCCAAAACAAGAAAAAAATAGTCATGAAATAGTACATACCTTTGATTGGTCATTGTCAGTTTCTTCATCCTCAATCGGAATGGCATTAGGTATTGGTAAACGAATATTGGTACGCTCTTGGTGACCCCATTCACGAAACTTCTACATAGGACATGTGTTTGCATAATGACCATGCACACCACATTTAAAACATTAAATTGATCCCTCAGAAAGAACTTCTTTCCCTTTCCTCGAGTCAACTGGATGCTTCCTTTTTCCATGGTAGGTTCTTGCTTTATGACCTTCATTTCCACATCTATAGCATATTTCTGTCCCTTTGAAACATTTTCCTAGGTGTTTCTTTCCACATCTTTGACACATAGTATTTTGAACACACTTACCTTTATGATTATTACCTGTACTTCCATAGGGATTTTTTTCTTCCATATATGATGCCTTAGAGAAATCTCCAAGGTTTAGGTGGTCAATCATGACTCTAGATAGTTGGTTGAGGAAAATCAAAAGAGTTCTCATTGCAGCTCCCATATCATTCAGTTGCTTGCTCAAAAAACTGTCACAGTTTCCATCACATCCACTGTTACTTTGGTGCCTGCTAGATCCAACCATTTACTAAAACCAAAAAGGTCAGTGTGAGTATATCAACAAATCCATCATGTACTAATGAGTAATATAAACAATAAGATATACTTACTCATTCACTATATCTAAAACTAATACTCTTTGTGAAATCCTAACCATTATGGTAATGTCACTTATGCTTAAAGAATACCCTAACCTCTAAAGTTATCTAAACCGACCATTGATACCAACTATAAGGCCCCAGCCTTAAACCTTACTTAATCTTGAGTTATTACAAGATTACACATTGAGGATCTTTTCAGGTTTAGAGTTTTAGAGAATTAGATCATGAAACTTGCATTACATTCCACATTTAAACAAACCGGTTACATAAAAGAAAATATTCATTCTTCCCATCAACGTAAACATATTGAAAATAAAACATGGATTCTTTCTTGACACGTCCTTGACACTATCACCACATCATGTACCTTTCCCTTGACCTGTGAAAAACATTTCAAAAACATGGGATGAGCATAAAAAGCTTAGTAAGGGTTATAAAAATATGGAAAGGAAACATGAGTTCATATATACATAAGAATGAAATCATACTTTACCCATAAAACATAGGCATATCAAATCATGATTAAATCATAGAAAATATAAGACATAAAGGTAACTTGAGGCATTCATAACATTCTTACGTAGGGAGTAACCCTCTTGGTTACGTTTGGAATACCCATCACAGTATATTCCCTAAATCTCTTCGGAGAAACCTTAACGTTTCACTCCTTCGCGTTACCCAATGCATTGGAGAGCTATATCGGGCTCACCCGCCCTTAGTTTATCACGGAACCAACCGTTCTTCATAACAATGCCCAATAACCATAACATAATCTTATCACATAAACATGAATAAAGGAAACATAACATTTCCACATTTCAATAACAATATAACATTTTAGGATATTGAAATAATGAATCCATTCAAAAAGAAACCATTTCCAAAACCATTTAAAACATTTAATAAAGAGATTTTTGAATCAAAGTGTCCCATACCACCTTGAAGCTTTTAAAATTTTAAACCATTAATATCCATATAAATCAATACTTAAAACCATTTTGAAAACATGGATATTAATAAGAACAAATAATTAAAACATTTAAAATGATATTTTGGTTAAAGGGGTTTTACCAAAATTAGAGACACTTGAATACAATAATCGAGGAATAACATTTAGTCAGAACTTTATAATATCATGAGAATAAAAGGATTCATGATATAATACTCCAAAGGACAGTATATACACCATATAAGAGTGAATTGGTGCATAACAACAATGAACCCTCAATAGAAATGTCAAATGTGATGAAATCCCTTATAAAGAAGGTATCCTTAAATTAAGGACAAATAAATCTCAAAAATATGTGTGACAAATATATATACACCCAATATAAGTGGATATTAAGTGTAAAACAATAAAAGGTCATTCACACATATTCAATGGATGACATATTCAATGACTACAAGTTGAACCAAAAGAAATCGAAATTGGGATAAAAAGTTCCCTTGACAGCCTAACGGCATCACATCAAAATGAGTTGATGATAGATAAAAAATGTATCTCATCACTTGGACATAAAATTTACATCAATAAGGATGTATGAGAACATATCCAAACATAAAAATATTTTAATTAAAAGACCCAATAAAAGAAGTCTTTTAAAAAAGAGGAGGGTGAAAGGTTCCCTTACCGACTTGGGTATCTTTCAAAACATACAACCCATGAAAGAAAGACAATAGGTCATTGATGTAAATACTCATAAACGAAAGTATATTACAAAAAGAGTAGAATAATGGGAAGTACATACACCACTCAATGGAATTTGTGGCAAATGTAGCATAAATCTCACGGGAATAAAAGTGAGATGAAAAATCCCTTATGAAAACTCGGCAGCCTAACGGCGCCACATAAAACTTCCGAATATGGATTGATGAGATCAAATAGAGTATCCCATCATATTACAATAGAATTTAAAGAAAGTGGAATATAAAAGTAAATCCCCCAACATTGCAAGGAGGAGTTTAAAAGAAGTGACATAATGGAGAGTACTTAAAAAGAAAGAGAGAGGTTAGATCTCTTACGAAAGTTCGGCAGCCTAACGGCGCCACTCAAAACTTCCAAAATGGATTGATGAGAGAGAATAGGGTCTCTCATAACATGAACATAAAAATTACAGTAAATGTAATATAAAATAACATCCCAATCATAAGAAAGATGAGCTTAAAATAAATGACATAAAAGAGTGTACTTAAAAAGAAAGAGAGTTTTAGGATCCCTTACCTCGGGTCCGACTTGACTCGATCGTTCTTTAATCTCCTGAATAATAACTTGAGTGAATTTATAATTACTTAATAACCTTTTTCACGTTCATTATTACTTTTATACCACTTATTACCATGTCATAAACATTATGTAATCATTTAAGTTAATAATATTTGTTTGGCCGATATTTGGTTCTTAAGTCGAAAGTGGACTTCTTACAATTACATGTTGTTCGTGTGGCCAAATTTTTATTATATCCAGAATTGTATTCATTATGTAGATATCATATATTTCATATATATCCAGTACATGCATGCATTTATAACATTACATAATCATTTAGAGGTAAGAAATGAAATTCACCGTTCATGGAGACGGTAAGCCGTACGTACGCATGAACGCTACTTTCATTTCTATTTCGTATTTTATAGAATGGAATAATAATGATATAAAGGTATATTATAATTCCAGTATAATATAATATCATATTTCCATCCTTTATACATCCCACATATGGTTTTTAACGAATCAAATCACTTTGAGGGGGCGGTAGTCCGCACTTCCTTAAATGAAGATATCGCGTATACCCATAATGGAAGCCATAAAGGTAAGACAAAAATGAAAAATACAGAAGCATAAATAAAACATAAAAATATTATATATCATATATAAAAATAGTGACATCATAATGGCCACCTTTGAAGGTGTTAAATGAGTATTGAACAATCATCGTTTCGGGAGGCAGAATTTCACCATCCACGGAAACCGTATGTTCTTTAACCATTTGATGTAGTTGTGTGAGAGTGTAGCTCGAATAAATATTATAAAAACATCCTAGTATATTGAAGATACTGGTGTTGTTACAAAATAAGTAAATAAAAAGAGTTTAGGGGGTTGGAGAAGCAAAATAAAACAAATGAACATGAGAGAATGAATTACCTTTAAAAGTGTAACTCCTTTTGATTTGAGCCTAAAGGCTTCCTTTGAAAGGATTCTTCCCAAAGGGAATCCTCTAGGATGAGTAGAGGGATGTTTAGAGAGTAAATGGGCAGGGGTTGGCCGAGCCAAAGGCTTGAGGAGTGTGTTAAATGAGGTAGAGGTGGGGGCCTTTTATAAGAGAAGAGGAGGGGTACTTTTGGAAAGTAAAGAAATATTACTTTATTTGAAAATGTTTTTCGGTTTCCAAAGGTCCCACATTGATATAATTCGTGGATAAGATGATAAGGCTTCTAAATCCACTCATCCAATAAGTTTTGGTCATGTGTAGTTCATTGATTTTACATTATCTTTCCATTTTATTTAAATCGTCAAATAATGATGTCATCGCTACATCATTATTATGTCATAAATAATTTAATTTTTTTAATGTCTAAAAATTATAAAAAAATACTATGATGTAGGAAATCTTTTTATATTTCCAATTAATATTTATAATCAAAATTATGACTTGTATAACCCCACTTAAAAATTGTTTTAGTAAAACATATCATGTTTGTGTCAATTTTACTTTTACATTAAATAAAATGTTATTTATGTCATTTCCCAACCAAAGTGGATCCATGCTGTCCCCAAGTTGACCCATGTCTTTTCTTGGTCGGCCATGATACAACCAATGAGGGTAAGACATGTGTCAAGCTCATCTCATTTTATTAAAGCATTATTTTTACCTTAAACTACACTAATTACCACTAATCGCGATTAAAAACGTAATAAGTTACTATTCACCAAAAAATTATTTTAATCTCATTGAACCACATTTTACATCTTAATGACAACCAAGTATGTAGGATTTTTTGAAAATCAAAACACAATGATGGCAAAATTTCATTTAAACGGAAAATCAGTTTTTATAAGTACTACTTAGTGGTTTCACTATTCATCAAAAATTGATGTTTTTCAGAAAAATCCCAAAAATTCACCCTAAGCTATATTTGATATTATGAATTCGAAAATGAAGTCCGTTTTACAAAATTCAAAACATATAAGTCAAATTAATTAATTTAATAATTAATTCCCGCAGTCATGACAAATAGCGTGTTTTATAAAACAATAAGTATCAAAAGATTGACAGTAGTTTAAGTCTGATTTCAAATTGAAATTGATTCCAACGACCACTATTGGATTTAATGGTAAAAATATTTTCTAATTTCACTTTAAAACCAATTCAAAATATAATCTAATCATATAAATAAATTAGATTAAAAAGTGGTTTTGAATTAAAATACAACATTTTACACTATTCATTAAAAAAATGAACTTTATCGGAAAGATACCAAAAATTTACACAAAGTAAATTTTGATGTTCCGATTCTTAATAAGAGTTTTATTTGGTCCAAAAGAATGTTTAAGAGTGAAAAAAACTATATTTAATGACGGTTCTCCATCAAAAGGTGATAAGTGAACCTTCAGTGAAAACTAGGGCATATACGCCTAAAATTGAATTATTTCCGTATTTTAAGCCTTTATCTTTTATTGTATAAATGTAAAAATATTTAAGAACATATATAATCATATTTTAGTTATTTCTATCCATTCCCGCCATTACAACGGCTACATGTTAACTACCATTTAAAATAATATTATTTTATTATTAGAGTGCAACGTAAGATTCCAAAGAAACTCGTTGTTGCGTGTTGGGTACGCCATCGAGCATAGCGTCCCCTTTAAAGTCATATTAATATTTTATTCACAAATATGGATAAATATGAAAATTTCATATTAATTATTTACCTGGGGTGTTACATACGGTGTGCTTTGATTTTATTTTATATTAATATTTGTGGGGTTTCCAAAAGTGCCCCTCACCTCAATTATTAAAGGGAACCTCATCCCTCACCTATTCAATTCAAATTGATACTTAAATCTCAAAATTTACCTATAAATTTCCATTATCAAATTATGTAGTAATATTCTATAGGTTTTTTTCTTCTCAAGATACCAACTCTAGGGATTTAAGATGAGATATAAAGGGAGTACATAAAAAAGAGGTAATATCATCTACTAATTTTTTTCAATATTCTTTCTTTCGTCTAGTTCCTCTTCATCAGTTATTTCTATTAAAAATTCATAATTATAGAATAAATTATATAATTATATGTTAATAAAATTATATAACAATAATATTCCACCTTTTATCCATCCTATGAAAAATGAAATCGCCACACATGTGTGTGTGACTTACCATTACCACACTGTGGTCTAATATATTTTTCACTACCAATTTACATGGATGGGAATAATGATGGATATAATAAATATATATGATTATTATAAAATTATATGGATTCTGGAAAAAAATATATACCATCCACATCCAAACCATTTCATGGTTATGGGAATGATATCATCACTTGTGCGTATGTACGACCTACCGTCTCCATGATGTGATGGGATCCGTTCTACAAGATATTCATTATAGAAATATTATATAAATGTCCATAAGGAATAAATATAGTACATATTATTTTATTATCATTTTATGAATGATATAACTATGGCCTAATAAGGAGAACCAGAACTTATTTGACAAAACATGATCATATATGATTTCATAGAAATGACTATGGTTTTGAAATTAATTAATGAAATTATTTAAATCAATATACAGGTGATTCAAATACATATAGAGGATATCACACCTAAGGTAAGGGGTTAATTTTTCTCGCTTTTATTTTTGTGGGACATATGCCATATACACCACCTATTTCTTTTGATTTGTGTTTATGTGTCCCATGAATTTTTATCTGATTATTATTATGAAGGTTATCATATTTAATAATTAAATTAATTTTCTTTATTTTATGATACATATGAATTCACTGATTATAAATTTTTAAGCGATAATTTCTTAATCTCATTATTATCTGAGAATTTTTATACATAGGTATTTATTGGGGAATATTTATCATCAAAATCCATGTTTTCTAAAAATTAATTAATAAAATGTTTTACTTTTCTAATATATATGTTTAAACTCGTTTTTTCCAATTTTTTGAAATTTTTCAATATAGTTAAAGGATTCATTCTTTCATTTTCAGAACGAGGTAATTCTGAATTTTTTTAAAATGTATGAGAAAATTGTTTTTTATCTTGTACGGCATGAAATAAATTTTACACCTTATTTACTTGAATCTTACTTTTCAATATTTCAAGGTTATTTTCAGAGAAAATATTTGCTTTTAAAATTTTTTGTAATGTTTCGAGTAGAAACTATTTTTGAAAACGAAAGTATATTTTCCTCAAGAATTAATGTCAAGTGTTATATCAGTATTATTCTCCATCTAAGATGAAATTATTTAATATGGTTATGTTTCAAGTATATTATCTCTATTATTTTTATGGTTTTTTATGATGGAATGATATTCATTAAATCTATTTTTTTTACTTGTTTTATGTTATGATGTAATGATGTTTAATAAACCCATTTTATCCCTTGTGTTATGCTATGGTGAATGATTTATATTTTTTAGGCAACACATATGTGTGGTTTTAAATATGTTTTCGGTGGACCTATATATCCCTCTCATTTATTTGGTAATGATTTCTATATCTTGAGATAGACATAACTTGAACTACACGTAAACTCATTTTAACAATATAGGGTTAGAGTTATAAGTGTATCTGGTTCAGTAATATATGGATAGAACAAAAAGTGAACTCGGTTCAGTATACTAATTTTTCTCCTATGATTGTACATTAATTTATACTTGTCTAATGTGAAAATTATTTTCTATTATTATATTCTTTCCACAATTCCATATTTTATTCCAATTATATTTTCCCATGGTTCATGATTCCTTTATGATTTATACCTTATGAACTACCAATATTTATTTCATAACTCAATATTTTGATATATGTTATATGTGCTGTGGTTTTCAATAGATATTTTCATGTTTTTACATTATTATGTTTTCTGTTTTATTTGATATTTTCCTTGTTTACCCTTACTAAGAATTTTATATTTTCCTCATTACTTTTTATTTTTCCAAGGATATAAATTAAGGTTTTAGGTAGTATAATAAAGGGGGAGATATTTATGGGACATGATGAATATATTTCACCATGCTATTAGAACGTGCTCCCTATTTCCAAAGAAAATAAACTAATACAGTATTTGGGAATCTGTTTATTTCATGTATTTAGTATTTTGAAAAAGTAAAGTAATGACCATATACATCAAGATTTGATCATTGCAATGTTTATCTATAATAAAAAAATTATTATAAGTAAAAATTTTAAGGATTTATTATAAATTAACAGTAACTACCATGAGTCATATAGTTAGAAACATGCATCACCAAAATTGGGTATTTAAAACATAGTACATCACATTATAGTATATTAAAACTCTGAAAAATCATATACAATTGATAAAATAAACATAAATTTAATGTGTTAAAAATAATAACTGTGATATTTAATGGTGGAATTGAAATAGAATATTATTTTTTGAATAGTACTCTAAAATTCATTGATTTTTTGAATATTTTTAGAAATAAAATTCAATATTTTAGAGGATTGATCCCAAAATAGAATGTTATATTCTAAAATTTGATAACAAATAACCACTTTTTTTGATTTCAACAAATTAAGTTTTAAGTGATTATAAACTCATGAAATAAGAATATAGTAAAATGATAATTTTAAATCAATTAAGATTAAATAATAATCTAAATTAATCCTTCTTTAACTTCTGATGTACATTAACAAAAAAAAATCAAGACTTGTTTTTTCGATCAGTTGTGATATGTACCCACAAATGTATTCAAATAAATAGTTATAAAATTATAAAACATAGTTAAATAGGGAAATAAAGAATTAAATAGAATCTTCCATTTACTATTTTCCTCATATATACAATCCATGATGGAAAAAATAAGGTTGATCAAGAAAGGTAAACAACCAAAACATAAGAATCAATCACACACTCCATGAATATAAAATCCAAAAAATAGTAGTACATATAAAGTAAAAGAAGGAAAAAATAAAAACACAATGGATGAAATCTACAAATAATAAGAGTTTGAGGTATGATTTTAGTGGTTCCAAATATATTGAATACATAATGAATATATAACTAATGGGTATACAGATGTATTATGCATAATTTTCATAAAGAGAACCTTTTATCAATAAAAATATAGTGATTTTATATAAAGGAGAAAATAAAATATTCATGAAGTTAAAATATATTCATAAATTAATATGCATAACACCAAATCAATAAAACAATATTATTTTAATATGGTTAATTCAGAGGAATATTTCCATATGTAATAATACATAATGCTCATGAGGACTAAAGTAGAATGCATAATGCATGATGAAAATTATGCATTCAATATGCATATTGAAAATTAGTTCCTATATTATTCAATTATAAACTATTATTATGAAATCATATGAGAAGTATATATCATAAACATTATAGATAATCTTTTTGTAAATAAATAAATTTACTCTATAGGTAGAGGATCGGGAAAAATAATTTAAACAACCTCAAGTATTTTTTTAATATTAATTAAATTGAAATATACTATGAGGTGATGATGTCCCCCTACTAATTATATTTAATGAAAATCCAGATGTTTGACTCTCTCCTATATCAAAAAAGTGAAATTAGAAAATATTTTTATAAAATGGTGAGGGTTGCCACTATAATGTAACACCAATGGAAAAATGAAGCCACTATGAATAAAAACCTAGGATTATGTACACTAAACTAATAAAGAGTAAGATAAAAAAATATAAAAATATAAACAAATATAGAATGGTTAATATATTAAACAAATATAAATATAATTAACATTCTAAAAATATATAGAAAATAAAATATAACAAAATATAAAAAAATTATAACAAATTTAAAAACAGGTCTAAATTTAATGCTATATTTAATGAATATTTTTTATTAATATGAATGGATAAAAATTATTAATACTAAATAATATCATAAAATAATAAATCATTATATAGTATTTAATAATTAAATAAATTATTTATCAATTTTTATATGCATATGTTTTTTTATATTTTTTAATATTATAAATTAATTTATTTTCATTTGATATCAACATGGTTCTTATGTATAGGGTAAATAGAATATTCAGATTTATATTTAATATAAATAACAGAATTGGTCTAGTAATAGTAGACATGATGTGAAGAAAAATCAACTATAACTATTTTATTTTTTATAGTGATGTGGGTGTTTGATCATTGGAATGGTTACTTATTGGATCATCATTCCAATGTTATTAGATAAATATATTACCCAAAAATATTTTATATTGACATATTAGAAATAAATAACCATAAAAATATAATGCATATTTAAATTTATTCTTGTATTTATATTCAGAACTTGATGGTCAAACATAATGAAATAAATTTCAACAAGATGTTTTTATGAAATATTACATTGGAAATTCCACTGTAAAACTATAGCATTTTTTAGTATAAAAAATTTACTAAAAATATTTATTTGAAGGTTCTGATGAATTTATAGTTTCAATTGAATATTCCTTTTTAATATTTTAATTGAAAATTTCACTAGAACATTCAATTCCAATTTTCCAACAGAATTTTCATTTAAACTGTCCAAAAAATGTTTCAATGAAAAATTAAAAAGAAATTTTCTAAAGAAAAACATTTACATAATAATTACACGCAAATATTTTAAAAAAATACTTGTATATTATTCAACATAATTTTCAAGTATAATTTTTCACATAATTTTTTCAATAGAATATTCTAGTGAAGTATTACACTATAAATTTCTAGTTTAGTTTCCTCAATAAAACTTTCTATTTAAATATACCAATAGATTTTTCAATTATATTTTTTAAGGGAATTTTTTTATCTTTATAAAAAATAATGTATTTTTAGAAAATAGTATTTTGAAATTTTCATTCAAAAATTACTGTAAAATATTTTTTATCCATAAAATTAATCACTCATTCTGAGGGTATAAAAAATCTTTTATATTTTATTTTAAAAAATTAATACTTTTTATATAAATTCAAAAACTTATAAAATAATTTATTTTCAAAGATAGAAAATTTTATAGCATTTTAAAAATTAAAATTTTATTATCCCATTTATAGATTACTTTTTTATATTTATAATGACTTACTAAATTTAGAAAATTTAAATAATTTTTATTTAACTACAATGTAGTGTAAAATTCAACAGAAAAGTAGAAATAAGTAATCTCATTTAAGAAATCAAGTAATATATTTTGTATTAGAAAATAAAATTTTATAGGAATTAAAAGAAACAAAATAACTTTAAATAATTTATTAGTTTCTTAAATTCAAGGATAATTTATTAGTTTTTTTCAAATGATTATAAATTTTATATTTTTCAAATCATATAATTTTTAATTTTTTTAAAAAAATATATTCTTTCAAAAGAACTATTTATCATGCTTCGTATATTTTTTAAAAATTTCTATGTTATGTGATCTGTTTTTTATAATTTTATAACTTATTTTATTATGAAATTTTTAAAAACTATTTTTTACATTTATAAAAAAATATTTTTTTTATTTTCTTAGAAATAAATTTTTTTATTTACATAAATAAAATTTTTTGAATCGTATAAAAAATATTTTTACCAAAAAGAAATAAATTTTATATATTTTCAAATAAAATATTTATTATATCATTTTAAAAAAAATTATGGATTTAAAAATTTGATTACTTTGGAGAAGATGAATTATTTTTTTATGTTTTTTCAACCAAACAAAATATACCATTTTTTATAAAAAATATATTATTGAAAAAATAAATTTTTCAATAATAAAGCAAGTCATTATTGTGTTCTAACCCAATGAAACTTGGTTCAATTTTTTCTAGAAGGTTTTTCCTTTTCCATGGGATCTCCATGTGTAGAAAACATGCGATAAAATATTATTAGTGTGGTGTAGGTTCTATCATTTTCTTCAATATAGAATTTCACCCATTCATTTTCATGGTATTTGAAACGTATTATAAACGTTATGTTAAATAATAACTTGAATATATGTTAAGAAAATAGATAATGTTAAAATTGATAGATCATAATACAGGGGATAAAAATTAAAAAAATACCATTTTCATTAATCATGCGAACCATTATCATAGGCGCACCACATTACATGTGAAAGAAGTAGTCCACTTCCCACTACAATATCATAAAATTTTTATATAATAAATAAAAAATTTATAATGACATATTTTACATTAATGTTGAATGTAATAAAAAATATTGAAATAACCATTCATTATATTGAACTATTTATATTCTTTGGTCAATATTTTCCCATGTTTTCATATGTTGATAATGATAATAATATTAGATAAAATATTGGGAGACTAATGAATTTGGTGTGAATAAATGGATGTGAATGTTAATGAAAAATATTAAATAGATCCTCCTCAGGTGTATAGGCTGTAAATTCATAGATGGAAAGTTAAACTTCATCCCTTAAAGAAATTAATCAAATTTACGATCAAAAGAATGTTGATATTGTTTCACTTAGTGTTGGTACCTCTAAGGCTAGTGTTAAGAGGATAGATGAACTTGTCAAAATTTAGGCTTATGAGAATGCTAAGGTTGACAAAACTAGGAAAATGTTATATGAATAATTTTTTGAATCAACTCATTCTCCACTTGATGATGATCGTTATTGGAAAAAATAAAAATACTAGATGAGAGTCACTACCAAAGAGGTCAACATTCACCTAGGAATACTAGGTGAATATCTCAATTTGATAAATGAATGAATATATTAATGGCTTCTCGAAAGGATATCCTATTCATTTTTTTTGGATTTGGTAAGTTATTTATTTGAGCGATTAACCCCTTGTAAATTTTGTAATTCTTTAGTAAAGGAACCATGAGTTTTGTTTTATAAACTCATGGTTCAAGTCATTTCAGATTAATAATGAGTTGTGTTGTGTAAAATAAGAAAGAAACAATTTTCAAGTGTACCCCAGTAATTAAGTATTAGTAATCCATAGAATGTAATATGAATGAATATTTATTATAGATATATGATATTGTATAAGTATGGAAATTTATAAATATTTTTTAAAATTTAATGTTTTACTTAATTCTAATCAATAATACACATATTGATGTACAACATACGCACAAATTAATTTTTAATCTATGTGTGTATTATAATACACATATGACACATTGAGTATAGTTGATTAACAGAAAAATATTATACATTACAAAAATTGTGAAGAATAATGTTGGGATTACTTAATATAATACGCATATAGATTTCATATTATTATAAAGATACTATAATTCAAATATTTGTAGTGAAATATCCATATTATAACACACAGATTGTAAAATATAAAACAAATAATCCAGATTTTAATATAAATAATCCATATTATATTATATATTTTCATTGTCATTCCAAATTATAAGTCCTACATCATGTCATTTATATTACAAATAGGGAGGACAAATATTACAAAACATGAGTTATAATATAAAAATTTAAAGAAAATAGTTACGAATTGATGATAGTAATTTTAGAATACGAAAATCAACTTGATTGAAAAAATATTTTAATTAACTTAAAATTATATAAATTTAGAGATTATAATACATTTATTTCATAATATAATACAAATAAATTACAATACACAAATTATAACAGAGATTGACACATACCACAAATTCTGACTAATAATTTTTTTTCTATTGTTCTTCCTTTACATTCACATTATGTCAAGGAAGTATGTGGTTTGGTAAGTAACATTAAAAAAATAAATTATAAAAAATTATAGAATAAATGATTCATAATATTAGACTTTATTAATAAACTAAAACTCTAATATAATTTTTAACACCCTTTAGGTCCATGAAAACTCGATAGTTTCCATTTGGGGGTGTCACGTGACCCTGGGAGTGCCTTCTCGTATCCCAGAGTCTACTGACTATAACTGAGGGTTTATGATTTTTTAATTGGGAGACTAGACCATCACATTAGAGGGAAAAAATAGTGTAAATAACTAAATAAAAGACATAATAAACATCATTGAACACCCAAAATACTAGAAAATAAGAATCATTCTATATCAAATAAAAATATATAATCATATATTTATACAACCCAGAAAGTCACCCATCAGGATAACAACATATACCAAAATAAATTAAATACATAAAATATATAAGTGAAACTATATCCATCCATAATCCACACCACTTCTAAATCACTAGACGACGTCTAAGTTATCCAACTTGATCATTCTTTGCACCTCTTACATATATAAACCTATTAATATGAGTTCTTCTTTGGTCCCAATGTGGCATGGTTCTTGAGCATAGTGTGAGTAGAACTCAGTAGGCACCACTAATAGTGTCCCCACCATAACCAAAAAATAAATTTATGTACCTTTGGCATGCTCATGATAAAAAATAAATCACTATAAAAGCTCTATAATATAATCACTATTAATACTTTGGTTCTAATGTGACAACTAGGCTAGACTATAAATATTTCATCTAATACTGGAGTCTCTATTAACATGTCATGCAATCATCACACACCTGAGTTTATACATACTTTTCACCAAATAAATAAGTGTAATGCCATCAGGGACCCAAGAGAAGACTCATTAGAGCCAGAATCCCATAAACAATCATTATGACCTGAGGGTATGTCTCTCCCCGACTTAAAATCATGAATCATATCAGTAGGTAACTGAATTGAATACACACACCCTTCTATATAACATTTTTTATTTCATCAATAAGCTCTATGTAATACAAAAACCTTTTCTATAAACACATATTATTACATTAGGAAACTCACAGGTGTATACACTCTTTTTCTAGAATCATATATCATTTCACATAATGGAATTAAAAATTAATGGTGGAATCATGTTTCATATTAGGTAATTATCACCCCAAATATAATATTATCATACAGCATCCTTATATGGGTTGTCTACGTGCCTAAACGAATCACACATCCATTGGTTGTCCCATCTAGAATACAATCTAGACCCATCACTCATATCCTTCCCATGCCTCGAAGCATGGCACATCATCTAACCTGCCTCACTTGAAAACAACCACAAAATAATCCCGATTACACAAGTTCATTTTACCGAACCCATTGAAATTCTCTCCTCACCTACTAGGTTATCCTCTACTGTACTTGAAGTCCATGTAAGTCTCTAATCACTAGAACCAATCTATATACATCACGGATGGTTTTCTCTCTTCATGTAGGACATTTTGCTAACACTATCATCATGAATAAGGTTCCAATACAAATAAAATCTCACACCACAACCTAGAACCCATAAACATGGATCATATCCATCTTACTCCCTATTGTAATACTAGTGTGAAGCCATTAAAAATCCAAAAAATCCACATTATGGTCTCATCCAATGTCTCCCTTAGGATACCTCTTGATAATATTGTTTGAGGAAACCTAAAATATTTGTTGGGTTTCTTTAATAACCTTTATTTTTCCAAAAATAGTTTTCTATAAGATGTTTTTTGGAAGAACAATTTTGAGTAATGAGCTTCTGGAAATGGTTGTGGACCTTATCATTTTTGGAAATAGTATAACTGAATAATTTTTCTCTAATGATATATTAGAAGTATCACAAAGGGCCGAAGAACATGTTTATTGGAAAGAGTTTGACTGAATCATTTTTTCCTGAATCAGAGATGGCAGTAGAACATTATTATGGGATCAAAAAAACTATAAATATGAGTTGTAATTATCATATATTACAGAAAGATATATAAAATATTTGATACATTTTTGTAGAGTTAGTTGAGAGTGATAGTGATTTTAATTTATTTTAATTTCATTTATCATTATGGTTTAAGTGTTCCCTAATGGATGGGGTACTTTTTTGAACCACATAATCCTTATTTTTACATAAATTTGTTTCCTTACATTCTTTAATTGTGTATGTATTGTAATTTTATACAGTAATTAGTTTTTATATATCCTCATTCCATTACATGATTTCAAGGGGGATACTGAATAGAAACTGAATGAAATATAGGTTTCTATAAGAATGTTCATCATGAATTTTATTTTATTTTGTCTATTTCTAAAAGGATGTTTCCCTCAAAAGTTGAATTAAAGGGAAATGTTCTGTTACACATACCTAGATGTTGAAAAAATTGGAATTTGATAAAATAATTATTATTATTAACAAGTATTATGGGATAGACATTGGATTCTAATAGATTTAGTTGGAATATATTTTGATATAGAAAAAACTTGATGCTTAATTATATAGAGAATGTCTAGATAATAATCAAAAATCATAATGGGAGAGAATAGATTAAAATGGTCTATCTTTAAAAATATTATATCTTTCCCAAAATATATATTTTAACATTCAAGAGAATAAAATCACTACAGAACTTATGAATGTTTTCTTTGAAATGTATGACAAACCCAGAACACCCAACAAAGACTTTATGATGTGATGGTTATTCGTCTTCATTATATAATATGAATGAATAATAGCATACCATGAGAATGAATAAAACATGATACAAGGATATCTCTAATAATTTAAGGTCTATTTCAAGAATTATTTTTGAATAATGGTTCTTTTATCTTAACTTTTGGGTAGTTGGGTTTTATTTGTTACAATAATAAGTAATTCAAGAAGAAAAAGAAGGTATTTGATAACATTTAAAATCTAATTATTATATAATATTTGAGTTGAAAAAATGTGAAAGTATCCCCTATAAGTGGATTCAATTCAGTAGGATGGGGATGGTTTCTTAAATGGAATTACTTAAAGAAGTTGTTAACAGGGGATAAGCCCCAATAAAGAAGTCGGAGTAGATCATCTATTCAAGGCCCAACTTGTTGGATTTGTGGAAAAAATGGACATATCAAGAAATTTAGAAATTATAGGTATTATAATGTAATGACTTCAACCTAAAAAATTTCAAATTAAGTTAGTATGACAAAAATGGTAATAATTTCTTTTTGATTGTGAATATTCAAGATGAACCGTGGGTTATTGAATCAGTTGCATCTTTCCATTGAATTGGTGAGTTGGTGTTCATGGGGGGCTATGTTTCTAGAACATTGGGAAGATTACATCTCATAGATGATGAAGATATAGAGATATTTATAAGGTTAAATGTTAACATATAGATAAATAATGACTGTTTATTGATGTTTAATTATATTATAAACATTAAAAGACTATATAATAAGCTCATTTAATTTGGATAACATAATTATATAGGGTTCATAACCACTTTCTTGGATAGATTATGATAGATAACAGGAGGATCTATGGTTATTTCTCATGGGGTAAAAAAATGAACCCTATACCAGACTAGAAGGAAATATGAAGTTACAACGATCAAAATCCCTTCATCGGATGATCTAGAAGTATGAAAATGTAGGTATGGACATCTCAATACATGAATATAAATGTTATAGAAGAAAATTTTATTCATAAACTCAATCACACAAATTCCATAATATTTGATAGTTATATACTGAAAAAAATGAATAATTTTTTCTTAAATTTTGCGGGACATAAACCTATGAAATGGAAGA
Source organism: Viscum album (assembly GCA_963277665.1). Classification (NCBI taxonomy): domain Eukaryota; kingdom Viridiplantae; phylum Streptophyta; class Magnoliopsida; order Santalales; family Viscaceae; genus Viscum; species Viscum album. The sequence continues at coordinate 194,871,057 of OY728122.1, forward strand.
TAGATGTGATGTACCAGACTGGGATTCCACTTATCGGGTTCCATAAGCTTGGTGGGCTACATGGCCTTAAGAGAATCTTCCCGAATGTGAGAGGTTTTCGACTAACAGTGAGGTCCTAGGGTGTGTCTGTGGGAAGACTATGTCCTCATTAGAAGAGTGTTGTGTAGAAGTGGGGATATAAAGGAATAGTAAACAATATTAGCAATACAAATGAATAGTGGAAGCATGAATATGAATAAGATAAACACAAATAACAATAACCATAATATCTGAGAAAATGATGATGTACCGACATGCCACTAAAAAACTAGAAAACATGGATACAAGAAAATACACCTAAAATGTTCCTAATTGTAAAAGAAAACAAAGGATACTCGAAGAATCTCAATATCCTACTCATTCATCAGTAATCAGTATCCATCCTATCAGAATGCAATCAGGTTTTGTAATCAGTATTCATCTCTTTTCCAATACCTACAACCATGTAATCTACTTAGGGTACCAAACAACACCCGGAGAGGGTGTGAGGTAAATATTAGTGGCCCACCACCAATAGTGTCTATAACATTTTTCTCATGTAATAGAATATAGTAGTGTACAAGCATGAGTATATAAGGTAAAGAACGTAGTACAGTATAACTAAGATACCCAAGTACCTACTCTATCCCTCGACTAGTGTCAAAATGTGTAACTAGTTAGAAAGATGAGAAGTTGTTCTCCTTGGCGTCCCAGGAGGAATGGGATGGAGAATGGGATACCAAGGAGAAGAACTTCTCAGCATTCTCTTTTATTTCTTTTCTTTTTCATAGTTTTGTAATGCCTTCTTCTTCCCCAATAATCTCGATTACCCTTACCATGGTGGGGTAAAAATTTGGAATGATTGGGGAAGGGTTGGTTTTCTACATTGTAATTCTTGAGTTCTTGGACGCAATTGAATAAATTTATTTATTCTTCAAAGTTGATTTCAATTTATTATAGAGGATTTTATTAAGTAATAACCATTTAATTTTAATAGGTCACATGAGGGATAGCCAACACTGGCATCACCTCATGATAGTAATATTAGTGAAGGTCTCAAGACATAACAGGGCAACCTGAAAATGAAATCTAGTAAGGGAGTTCCAGGGTAATAAACAAGGTGATGTAGATGTCACAGAATGCTAACTCATTAGTATCTGAGTTTAGATAAGGGGTAAGACTGTAATACAAGGAGTGTAATCCATGGTATTCCACAATAAGTTTCCTATCATGTCCAAGGTGATCGACCAAGGTAAAACGGGGGAAATCAAAGATAAGGGCCTATGGGATTTCACCATGGAAGCTACTAGTCAATTCTAGATCCAAGGAGAGTATCTGAGGTATGATGTAGTAATGTAAGGGACCCTATAGTAGTATACTAGGAATACTATGAATAAGAAAATACTGAATTCCAGGTGGGTATCATCCTATGAAAACTGCATCCTTGAATCAAAATGAGGTCCCCAAGACCCAAGGTATCCTCCTCTCAAAATCCAAGGAGAACACAATGTCAGTCCATTCTTATTTGTTGTTGTAATCTTGTCATAATTTATTTTCTTCAATTATTACCATCTATCAGTGTGGTTAGGTAAATTACAGTTGCAACCATTTATTTATTGGTTCAAGACTTGTATTCTATTAGTATAGATAGTCCAAGTAGCATTGCAACCATATAATCAGGTCTTAATTAACCATTAAGGCTTATTAAATTAGAGAGTTTAACTCAACTACCTTCCATTAACAAGGAAAAGGGTACTAAGGATATATAACCCTAATTCAATCTCATCTTTAAGGAGAATTTATATAATTAGTATACATTCCATTTCAAATTTCACATTTAATAATCATTTGGAAGCACATACCTTAGGTGGGACATGTAGTGATCATACAAGGTACATTCCATTATGAAATTATCATTAATAAAAATCCATTTATTATAAAAATATTCACCTTTAGAAAGGTCAATCAAGGGTACACCCGAATAGTTTCTCAAATGTACCAAAACACTAAAACCAAAATATAGCATAATGTATGACATGAGGTGGATTTTTTTGTGGTAGTAAAAAATAAAAACTAATCACATACTTAGAAAGAGAATAACCATATTATTCTCACAAGTATAATCATGGAATTTAAATTTATGAAACAACTTTAAAAAAACCAGTGGTCCCCACATGAACATTCCAAAAATAAATAACATTAGGGATAAGTCATAGACCACCCACCTTAGGGTTTTACGATCATTTTCCTCTAGTATCGTCCCTTAATTTTCCCCAGATCAGAGTAGATCTAACAAAAGGTGAAAAATTCTCACATAACGATATCTAGGTCAAGAAAAATTGGGATGAAGAATAGCTAAAGAGGAATCGATTATATACCATTGTGCATCTAACATGATTAAGAGATGCTCGATCAGATTTCAGATAAAGGAGATCTCTTGATCCCAAGATTTTGCCTTCACAAATATTTAAATTGCTGAAAATGGAGGAAAATCCAACAGGTTTTTGGATTAGTATGAAGGTGGAGGATTAATAGATCATGAAAGGACAACTAGAAATTTACACATAAAATTAGAATACACACTATTTTTCCACATGGTTTGTCAAATCGTGCACAAACCGTGCAGAATGGCTCTGTTTGAATAGTTTGGCCACACAATTTGATCAAACCATTTTCAAGCCATGCATGGGTACCTGGGGAAAAAGGGGCACTCGCACGGGTAGGCAGCATGGCCATGCACTAACAGTGCAAGATGCCTCTGTCCAAAAAAATACCATTTTCACGGTTAGGCAAACCTTGCGGAAAGCCTTCTCGATTTACTCTAAATCATGAATTGAGTCTGTTTCCTCCAAAAATATGGGTTTCGGGCCTTGAAAAATCCTCAGACACCCTTATAACTAGTACTAACTCATTAGGAATCCATATTATTTCCAATGTAATGACTTAGACTGAAAATTGAAGGATCAATACCTGAGAAAAAAATTGGTTCCTTATAGGCTTATCCCATTAAAATAACTCACCCCAAGTTCACCTTCTAAAGGTAAAGGAATGCTATCTATGGACAACTCTCGACACTGATCACTTAAATTAGCTTCCCTCTCACAAGTATTGTGTTGTACTCAGTCGTGCTGCCATAGCACATGTATAAGAAGGATATACTTTCCTAGGAAAATCTTTGTCCTCTAGTCAAAGATACGTACTAGATAACACTCAAAGGTAGCATTGGCATCTAACTCAATATCCTCGGGATCAAAACTATGAGATGGGTCAACATGATATTGGTGAAGCTGTGAGACATGATATATTGCATTCATGGCATGGTACCTCTGAGCCAGTAGAAACTGATAGGCTACTGGCCCAACTCTCTTTAGAATTTCAAACTGTCTGATGTAATGAGGCAAAAAATTTACCAGCTTCATTAACTTTTAAGCCCTATCATAAGAAAAACCTGAAGAAAAAAATGATCCCCAACCTCGATCTCAAAGGGTCAGTGATGGAGATAGGAAAATATTTTTTTCGAGACTGATCAGTAGTCATACACTTCCTGATCAGCTGAACATGCTCTAAATTCTCCTAAACGAGACAAGGACCTAGTAGGGTTGTCACACCTGCCTCTAGCCAGCACAAGGGTAAATATAATGGCATACCAGATATGGCCTCAAAAGGATCAATCTGAATCACCACCTAAAAACTGTCATTATAAGAGAACTCTATGAGAGGAATATGGTACTCCCATGAACCACTGAAATCAAGGACACATTCTTGGAAAATATCCTCTAGAACATTTTTTGTCTGTTACAAATGTCCATCTGTCTAAGGGTGAAAAGATGTTCTTATAATCACATGAGTCACAATAGATTTCTGTAAGCCTTTCTAAAACTGTGAAGTGAATGGAGCATCCCTTTCCGAAATGATATTACATTTAACCCTGTGTATTAGTATGATCTCACCGACATATAGTCTTCCCAATTCATCAAATGAAAAAGTATCTGAAATAGGAATGAAGTGGGATGATTTTATTATTCATTCAATGACTTCCCATATAGTGTCTCTACCACTTGGAGACATAGGTAAGCTTACTAAAAAAATCCATTGAAACATATACCCATATCCATTCTCATATTAGAAGTGGATGTAATAAGCCTTCAGGTCTCTGGTGCTCCACCTTCACCTGTTGATAGGGGGAACATCTAGTGATGGAGCCTCCAATCGGACATTTCACTCTAGGACACCAATACTGGAGTCCCATATCTCAAGACATCTTTGATATACCTAGATGAATGGTCCATTGAGAAGTGTGGGAATTGTTCATCAACTCCTCTCATATTTGTAGGAATAAAGATACATCCAAATATATTAAAGACGCCATCATTGTCCACACACCAATCGAGAGGTGGGTTGCCTCTAGATATACTCTCACGGAGAACCAAACCATTAGGGTTTGAAAACTTACTACTATTCACCTTTTTAAGGAGGGAAGAGGTAACTATTAAGGCTAAGAGGTAGGACTACTCATGACTATAACGAAACTCCATATTAATTTTAGAAAAGGGGACCATTAACTTCCATTATTTACAGGCTTCATTAACAGAATGTGTTTGAGTATTCCAAATCAGTGCGTCAGCAATCACATTTCCATTTCTATGATTATAGGCAAGATCAAAATCATAGGATTGAATATATTTGAACCACCTCCGCTATCTGAGGGTCAGGTCACATTGATAAAATATATACTTGGGGATCATGTTGTCTTTATACACAACAAAGTGCTCACCTAATAGAAAATGTCTCCAGCAACGTAATTCATTGAAAACTGGTGCTAGCTCGAGGTCATGCATTACGAAATTTATTTCATGAGGAATCAACTACCAAGACTTGTACACAACAAATTTTTATTCCTGCATCAACACTGCTCATAATCCAACACCTAATGCATCACAGAAGATGATATAACCTTTTCCAGGTTCTGGTAGATTTAGGAAATGTGCCAATACAATCCTCCATTTCATCTCCTAAAAGGATTTATCACATGATTTTGACTATAGAAACATAACACCCTTCATTGTATGTCGAGTAATATGTGAAGAAAAATGAGAGAAATCTTGTATGAAACACTTGTAATATCGAGTGATCACTATGAAACTTCTGATATCAAACTTGTTCATGGGATGCTCCCAGTAAACTATAACACGAATCTTTTCTAGTTCAAAATATACTATGAATTATAAAATTAAATGACCTAATAAGTAGAATTTGTCAATCCATAAGTCGAAAATAGTATTATTGGCATAAATATGATTCCCTCTCACTGTACTCAAAACTATCTAAATTTGTTTGGATTGGTCATTACGAGTGAGAGAATACACTAATATGTCATCCAAAAATACCACAACCAAAGATTCCAAATAGGGGTGGAAATCCCTCTTAATAAAATCCATGAATATAGTAGGAACTTTTGTAAGACCTAACAACATAACAAGATACTCATATAGACCATAATAGCAATGAAAAGTTGAATGAGGTATCTCTTATGGTCGGACTCATATATGATGATAACCTAATCTCAGGTCGATTATATAGAACACTGTTTCCCATCAGATCTAGTCAAATATATTGTCAATTTGAGGAAGTGGATACAAGTTCTTGACCATAATCTAGTTCAACCTTCTGTAATCCATGCATAGACATGTGGTTTCATCCACCTTCTTGGAAAAAATCACGAGTGAACCCCAAGAGGATGTACTAAGAAATATAAAGCCTTTAGCCTCTAGGTCCTCTATCTGTCAGTCATGTTCATAAAGCTCAGTAGGTTCCATCCTGTATGGAGTAATGGACATTGGACCTACTGAGGGAACTAGTTCAATTGTAAAATCAACCTCTCTCTTAAGAGGTAAGTAAGAAAATTCATCGAGAAAGACTTCCTAGAAACGATCAAATATTGGAGGAAAATCAGTTTGAAGCAACCCCTAATACTCCATTAAAATATTTGAAATCTATGCAGTCACTTCACCTAGACCATTATGCTTTGGTCTAGCTCTCCCAGAATGGACCTCCCACTAAGCTTTGAAAAGAAAACTTCTACCTTTTGGTGATGTAAAAGAGACCATACAGTAATAGAAGTCTTAAAATGTGTGATAGTGGACTAACTAGTCCACCCCAAAAATGACATTAAAGCCCTTAATCTTGAGAATAAATAGATTCCATAAGAAAAAGTAATTTCCAACCTCAAGGAGATAGTCCCTGCACAAGCGTATTCCCTCTGTCTGTATTCTCAATGGTGTATCGAGGGTCGTTACACGATAGTGACATTGTATCTCTATTCCACGTTTTTCCATGATACATACATAAATAGAATAGTTTTCATCACCTGTATCAAAAAAAGAGACAAAATTGAACGGTACTAGAATAGTAACTCATACTGTTGATTGTCCAATAGCCTGATCCTCACGTATCGGCTGTAAATCAAGCAACTGACCAAATTCATAGCCTTGTGCAACAAATGGACTACCACGATCATGAATTCTCTGCTGGCACTACTGATAATGAGGGGTTGAACTACCATGACCAAAACCTCCTCCTCGTCCAGACCTATCGGTGCTACTCCAACTCCCCGCTTGACGGGGCACAAAATAACTCTCTTCTAATGGTGGATCTAAATTTAATCCTTTTCCACTCAATGCCAGTGGAAGGGTCCTGCAGAAGTGAAATAGATTACCCATACAACCACAATCCCAACACTCCATAGGGTCTCTATCACATTCATGATTTTTAAACCCCAGTCTTCCACAATGATGACACTCCATAGATCTATAAAAAATGATACTATGGTTGGCACTGACCTAATTAATAACCATAAAGGAATATTTCCTACCACCCAAAGAACTATTGTCCTAATGAGGAACATAGATTTTAAACCCGGTACTTATGTCATCCCTCAGGATATGTTCAGTGATAAGGTCCTGAAAAACGATTGAAAAAATGGTATGAAGGTGAAAGATAGTCACCTGAGTTGAGATGTTGTACTGGATCCCAACCTAAAAACATCTAGCATGCGAAAGGTCATCACTGTCTAGAATCAGTGCAAGGTGCTGTAAATCAGTGAAACGTGCTGAATATTCCCTAACTAACATAGAACCCTAATCGAGATGCAAGAACTCTCTGTCTCTGTCATCTCTCAGTGCCTAAGGAAAGAACTAATCAAAGAAGTAAGTCTAGAATTCAACCCATATCTTTCCCTGATGACGACTTGCCTGATTAACGACATCCCACCAACTCTTTGATAAATCCCAAAGAATATACGTAACAATTTTGACTTGTCACTGTAGATGAATTTACATATTCTCAATGATTCAAAGCATGGACTCTATCCAAGACTCATCCCCCTAAGAACCACCATTTCATGAAAAAAGTAGGAGGATACGGATGCTAGATCTCACAGGTCAGATCAACCATCATAGGAGTAACCCATGGAGCACATTTCATGGACTAAGTCAAATGTAAGAAACAATCACGGACTTGAGTATCAATTCTCATATCACGTAAAACAGGTAGTCCCTCACATGGAACTCTTAAAATTAATATTGGGGGCTCAAGGCCCACCATGTCTGGATCTTGGTCATCACCACCATCAAGGAGAACGACATGAGGACTTCATGGTGGTATTTATTTAAAAAGTCTAAGCACGCCCCTAAGAACATGCATAGAAGCAAGGAGATATAATTGCTAATGGAATATGAACATAAGAAAACTCACTACCCAAGTAATACTACCCAGCTACCCTCTTAGATGGCTAGGTATCGGTATGTGATCAAGTATAAGCATCATATCTATTGTCAGTTAATTTCTAGGTTCACTCATTTATCTTTCATAAACATGACAAGCTGGAACAAGGATGTGAAACAAATTCATTTTAGATTCTAGGATTCATTTCTATAATGGTTTTTCATTTCTGATGAATCGGTTCTCATACACCTATCAACAGAAAGAACACTCATTTCTTTATAGTATAATGTATTTACTCAAAAAATTACTCATCCAAACCCATGAGGGCCCATACACCTCATGAATTGATACAAGAAGTCACTCAATAAAAGCCAAAGTAATACATGTACAAGAAACTATCACAGCATCACTCAATAATCACAATCATATAAAGCAATGAAATGAAATGAAATGCACCTATATGGAATTAAAATAAGCATGACATGTGAATTATAGGTGCCTATAATGATGTATGTAACAATGCTCCTTACCCTAATATCATTAGGCCAAAGATAAAATAAAAATAGCAACTAGAGTTATAATAAACTACACCACATATCATCTACATCACCCAATAGTGAAATAATATAATCTATAATAGGAAAAAAGTAGAATAAAAATTATAATTTAGGAAACATGGTTTTTACCCCGAACATGGGTTCACGATTCCTAAGCATGACTTATGACCAAGTCCCAATAATTCCTATTCAGAAATCTATTGTATCCTTATATAAGTCAAGAAAAGAATCCACCTATGATACAACATTGGGATGTCCAGGGCCTGGATGCCACTTTTCGGGTTCCCCGAGCCAGGTGGGCCACATGGCCTCAAGCACATCTTCCCGAACACAATTGGATGCCGACTTGTAGTGAGGGACTAGAGTGTCTCCATGGAAAGACAATGCCCTCATTAGTAGAGTTTAGTATAGAGGAATGAATATAAAATAATATTAAACAATGGAAATAATATAAATAAATATATGAATAAACCATATACAACAGATAAATGAGATTAACAATAACTGTAACAACTAAAAAAATGATGATGTAATGTCATGTCACTAGGAAACTGGAAAACATGAAAACAAGAAATTATGAAAAACATGTTCCACATAGTAAAAGAAAAAAAGGCTATTCCAAGAATCTTGAGATCTTACTCAGTCATCTTCTATCAAGATACATCCTATCAGCACACAATCAAGTGCTGGAAGCAGTATGCTTCCCTTGGTCAATACCAGCAACCACATAATCTACATTGGGTACCAAAAAATTCCTGGGGAGGGTGTGACATAAATCTCAGTGGGAAACCACCAACTATGTGTATAACATCTGGCTCGTGTAATTGAATATAGCAGTGTGCAATCATGAATACATATGGTAAAGAAATAAGTACAATATAACTATATATCCAAGTAACTACTTCATCCCTCAACTGGTGTCTAAACATTTTACTAGTTCATTATTAAATAATCACCATTTTATGTGAATTGGTCACATGAGGCATATCCATAACTAACATCACCTCGTGATTGTATGAGTAGTGAAGGTCCCAAGACATAACAACGCAACCTGAAAATGGCATCTAGTGAGGGAGACATGGGGTATTAACCAAGGAAACGTAGACATCACATAACGCTAAATCAGTAGTATCTGATTCAAGATAAGGGTTAAGAGTGTAATCTAAGTAGCGTAATCTGTGTCCTTCCATAATAATGTTACTACCGAGTCCAAGGTGATTGAGAAAGGTAAAATGGGGCTATGAAAAGACAGGGCCCTATGGGATTTCACCATGGCACCTACTAGACATTGCTGGATCCAAAGAGTGTATCTGAAGTATCCTATAATAATGTAAAGGACCCTACGGTAGTATACTGATCATCCAAGGAATTGAAATGAATGGTAGTATAGGTTGGTATCAACCTATGAAAACAAAATCCTTGAATCTAAATGAGGTTCCTAAGACCTAGTGGATTCTCCTCTCAGAATACAAGGGCAGCTCGAGTCAGTCCATTCTAATTTGATATTGTAATCATGTAATAATTCATTTGGTTCATGTCTTTCCTTCCATTAATGTTGATAGTTCATGTAGTGTTGTAACCATATATTTATTGGTCCAAGTCTTCTCTTCCATTATTGTGGATATTCCATGTATCATTGAAAACATTTAATCAAATATTAATTAACTATTAAGTCATATTAAATTAGAGAGGTTAACTCCACTACCTTCAATTAACATGGAAAGAGGTTCTACAGACATTTAACCTTAATTCAATTTCATTTTTTAAGGCCAATATATATACTTAGTATAATTTTAAATTAAAATTTCACATTTAAAAATAATTTGGAAGATATTACCTCAGGCGGTTCAAGTGGTGAGCATACATAGTACATGCCATTATTCACTTCTCATAAATAACAAGACATTTTTTATAAGGAGACTCAAATTTATAAAGGACGAGATAGGGCACAGCTGAACGGTGGTTCAAACATGCCAAAACACTAAAACCCAAATACGACATAAACTTTTACATGAGGAAGATTGAGTTGGGGGTATAACCACTATCAACTAATCACATATTTAGAGAGATCATAACCATATGATTATAACAAGTATATTCATGGAATGTAAAATTAACAAATATATTTAACCAAAACCAGTGGGCCCCACATTAACATTCCCAAAATAAAAAACTTTAGGGATAAGTTATAGACCAACCACCATAGGGTTGTACGATCCTTCCCCTCTGGTATCGCCCCTTGATTTTCCTTAGATCGAAGTAGATCTAAGGAAAGGTGAAAAATGATCACATGACAATATCTAGGTCGAGAGTAAGAGATATGAATAATGGATAAAGAGGACTCGATTACATACCATTTCACATCCATCATGTTGAACAGAAGCTTGATCAAATTTCGAACGAAGGTGATATAATGATCCCTAGCTTTGGCCTTCAAAAGAATCCAAATGGATGAAAATGGATAAAAATCATGTTGGTTCTCAGATTAAAAGGAAGGTGGAGGAATAATTGATCATTAAGGGAAAAACTGGAAATTTACCTAGAAAATTAGCATGTGCACTATTTTTCTTCATGGTTTTCCAAACCATGGGATAATCGTGTGAGAAGGATCTGCCTAAACGGTTTGGCTACATGGTTTGTTCAACCTGTGTGCAAGCCATGCATGGGTACCTAGAAAAAATGGGTGCTCTCATGATTAGGATGCATAGCTATGATCCAACCATGAGATATGTCTCTATCCCAAAAAACATCATCCATACAGTTAGGCACAGCATGCATAAATCCCACACGGTTTACTCTAATCCATGCACAGGGTCTGTTTCCTCTAAAAAGATGGGTTCCAGGATCCAAACAAGCCTCAGACACCCATGTAATCATGTTGAGTGACCGACACTACTAATTTGCACCATAATTCATAATGGCTTTCCATCAATTAGCAGTTTTTCACCCATCATTATATACCATCCTATTCTGGTGAATACCTTTGAAATAAAACCTGGACTCATTCATATGATCCATAACATTTGTAAATTTAGTTAGTTTCAAAGAGAAGTCCCCCATGAGCACATTTATAATTTTCTTGAGGATTAAAACACATTTCTAAACTATGGTTTTTCATTGGAAACCATAAGAACAAGAGTATTCATGTTCTCCTTGTTTGATATATATATGAATTAACTGAAAGGTCAATCTCTAGAGCCAATCATGACTTGCTATGAACTAAAATATAAATTTATTGAATAATAATTTCCAGTGATCTCGACTAGAAATATCATAATTTCTATTCAAAATTTCATCTAGGAAGATGGAGAATCATCATTGGAAGCAGGAGACCTATTTAAAGAACTGACTCAGAAATTCCCACATCAGGAACTCGATATGTGTCATCCGGTGAAAACTGTCAACCAAAGACTCCAACCGGTTGCATGCACATTGGTATATGTTACCACTAAAGGTGGTCTCATTATAGAGACACCTAAAGATGGAATAGTGATTTTGGATATAGTTTCCTACAATTCCATCTATTGAACAACAATAATAATGTATTCGGTTGGGGACAGAATAAAGTGTAATAAACTACTCACCGTGAATCCCATGTTGAGGCCCTCACTAAGAAGATTTAATATTTTTAGTTACCGTCCCCACCATACCCCCTCCTTCTCATATTAGGAAAATCCAGTATTATAAAATATGTGGAGGCCTACACCGATATCTGAAATGTTGATCTGGTATAGAAGAACTTAAAATTAAAGACTGTAATTACATAAAATACTATTAGAAAAGGTCATCTCAGTAGTCAAAACCAAAAAAAACTAATACTATTATCTATAGGGGATTGTACAGGTACCACCATGTAATCAAATTCCACCTGGGTATCCTCTACAAATTCCATTTCCTAAACCATAGTAATTATTTCAGCAAAAAAATTTCCGAATAGCTCAATAGTAGCAATTCTTGTAGGCTTAGGTGAGACCACAATAATAAGATCCACCCCTAAAATATAATCTTGAAAACCTAGTAAACACCTTTGTATAGATACAATATCAGAGAATTCAAAACTAAGAAACTAGAATGAAAAGAAAAAATGTTATCTTCGCAACATGGATAACCAAATTGTGTTGATCTAAAAAAATTATTGGATCAATTACCAAATATGTTTCCTAATAATATTAAGTTATATCAAAGGGATGAGGAAAAAATTATGTTTATTAAGAATAGAAAAATTATAGACTTCCAGAATCCATTCTTATTTGAATAAAATAATATTTTATATCATCAAAAACATGATACAATATTTATCAATAATAATAATGACCACACAATTAAAGACATTTAAGAGAAATTCTGAGAATTACAACATACAAAAAAATATCTAGTACAAGATCAGATTGGTAATGAAGAAATATATATGGATTCACAACTTAATAATATCCCTCTACCCATTCTAGAGTGGATGATATAAGACAAATTATTAGATCAATACCAAAATGGAACTGTTTAAATAATTTCACATTAACATTCTCCTTACAGAAGTTATTGATGAAATTCATGCGTGTTATAAATTTTTAAAAAACAAGATCACATGTAAGATGAAAATGGATGACTTAGGAGTAATCTAAATAAATTAATAATTATTCAATATTATTCATTGAGAGATACCTTCCAAGATGTGAGACACCAGAAGTATCTCTGTTATATAAAATATAGAGAAATGTAGTTTCGGAATATCCTTGTGTAATCTTAGAACATGCATTAATCTCAGACCTATTATTGTCTTTAAGAAATTGGGGCTCGAATATTTCAAACCAATGAGTGTATAAATTCAATTAGATGATGGATCAGTCAAGTTACCTCAAATACTTTTTGAGAATATATTTTTATATGTTGGAATTTTTATCTTCCCTGTGGATTTTCTTTTGTTTTACATGGGGGAAGATGGTGAAATTCCCATTATCCTAGGGTGACCATTTCTCACCACTAGAAATTATTTTATTGGTTTTGATCAATGGAGACTGATATTGGTAGTTGTTAAAGAATAAGTAATGTTTGACTTAGAAAAGGCCACCAAGAAAGATTATGAATCATTATATTGTCAAAACATCATTATTACTAATTAGAAGGATAATTTTATAAACATTAAGATAAAATATTAACATAGTCTCTATATGAATATTAATGTGGTGACTGCGATGGAATAAATTACATTGAACATCTGATGAGGGATATTATCCCATCATTTATACCCTTGTTCATCAAACAACTGATGTTGGAATTATTACCTCTACAGAGAAACCTAAAGAAACCATTTTTAGAGACTTTGGATGCACTTAAAATCATTATCAATGTAGAAATAATCCATTTACAAGAATAAAAAATACTTTAAGTCCTTAAAATACACAAAATTGTTGATTTTCCTAGAGATTTTTATACATTAAAGGAATCAACCCCATGATATCCACCCAAAATATTTTATTATCGGAAGATGCTATGAACAAATTTCAACTTTATAGGTGACTCACCACACAAATTATGGAAGTGTTCATGAAATAAGTGTAGAAACTTCTAAAATATAACATAATATTTAAACTATCTGACAGAAATTTGTTATGTCTGCTACAACTTTTACCAATGAAAGTCGGCTTAATTTTTTTAAAAAATAATGAATGGGTGTTAAGAGAAACTTGAACCATCAATGAATAGTTAGTTTCCATCGACTATAGAGTCTATATCATGAAAAAAATTAAAGGATCATTTCTTGTTACCTTTCATGGATCAAATGATGGAAGTAATAGCTAGGAATTAATTATATTATTTCTTTTATTTCTACTTCAAGTATAGTCAAGTAGTTGTTGGAAAATAAGACTATTTTAAGACTATGTTTACATGTCCTTTTATAATAATTGCATATAGATAGATTTAATTTGTTATGTAAAACATGCTAATGAATTTTCAATGGTGTATAACCCATATATTTCAAGACATGGTGGAGCAATTCTTGGAGATCCTTATATTCGATTTCTCTGTTTAAAGAAGATCCTTTGAGGATTTCAGCAGAAATTTGGATCTGGTTCTATAATAGAATGAATACAAGCATCGATTATTAATCTAGGAAAATTCTACTTTATGGTCTAGGGAAGCATAATCCTTAGACAAAAAATATAAAATAAATGCATGAAAATTGATCCAATAAAAAATAAAAATTTAAAAGACTTAACCGAGCCCAAATCTGTAATGTGAATAAAGATTTATGAGATTCATGTGGGATTTTATCACTATATGTTCCTGAATATTCCAGAATATCCTACCCAATGACACACCTTTCATTAAATGATGATCTATTCACGTTCACTAATGAGTGTTGGCGGGTGTTAAACACTATAAAAAATATCCTAGTGACTGCTCCTATTATAATATAACTATATGGGAAACGGAATTTGAAATCATATATGATATTAACAGAATTATTATGGGGTCATTCTAGGATAGTGGTTAAGACATATCTTTTATCCCTTTTATTATTCCATCTATACACTTAATGAATATTAGGTTAACTATATAACTACTGAAAATTAACTTCTTGCATTCACCTATGCATTTGAAAAGTTTTGTTCAAAAATCATACTATATAAATTTATGATCTACACAGATCATGAAACACTAAAATATATGCTAAGTATAATGGATTTAAAATCATGGTTAATAACATGAATCCTAATACTGTAGGAATTTGACGAAGTTATCAAGGATACAAAAGGGGCTGAGAACATCATTGTAGATTAACTCTCTATACTCCCACAACCTAGTATTAAGGATGATGATAATCTAGATATTAAGGGGGATTTTACTGATGAAATTATTTATAACATAAATTCACAAGAACAACAATGGTTTTTGGATATTACAAACTATCTTTCCATAGGATTTATTTTTTCCCACTTCTCCTACCAACAAATGAATTTATTTTTGGTCAATCTGTCAAACTATTATGGGGATGATCGATTAAAATTTAAGCACCATACTAATATCATAATGAAACACTGAATACTAGAGGAGAAAATACAAATAATTCCCATGATGTGTCATTTATCACCAGTGGATGACATCGTGGGCTTGAATGCACCTTGCCCAACATTCTACAGAGTGCTCCTGTCTAAACCACACTCCATTAGGATACCAGGATCCTAATTAAAAGCTATGATTAATGAAAAAAAATAAGAACACTGGGGAAAAGAAATAAATTTCCTCAAGATCTCATTCTATAACATGAAATATTTTATGTATAGGGAATTAATTTTTTGGGTCTGCTACTAAATTATTATGGGAAATTATACATCCTGGTCATTGTGGAATACAATTCAAAGTTGGTGGAAGCTGAGGCCACCACTCAGGACACAACTGTAGTGGTCATTAAATTCATAAGGGAATTTTTTTTTTGAGATTTGGATCCCCATAATTTCTATTTTTTGACCAAACAACCAACATTGAAAATATTTTTAAGAAAGTTATACTCGGAATGTATGGAATCTATTATAACATTGGACCTTTATACAACCTATAGAAAAGAGAGAATGTTGATTTTTATAATATTAATATTAAAAAATTCTAGAAATAAATTTTGGATACAAATAAAAAAGACTAAAACCTCAAATTAGAGGATTCACTTTGTGAGAGTTGAACAATGTATAAAAACCCCATTGACACTACTCCATTTTGTCTTATTTATGGGAAGCCATGTATATTCCTAGATGAATTACTGCATCAGTATTATTAGAAATTAAGAAACTGAATATGGATTCTCAAAAATTCGGGGGCATTATAATTATATAACTCAATGATCATGAAGAGATATTATGGGATTATTATGAAAAATATTTCATTTATAATGAATATATGAATAAATGGCATGACCAATGCATTTCATGAAGAATTTCAAAACCATGAGATAATGTTATACATTTTTAATTACCAATTGAAACTATTCCCTGTGAATCTAAAATCTTGATGGTTGGGTCCTTTATAGATTTTATAGTGTTTCTCTATGTGGAAATAAAAATTCAACTAGGTGAATACCTACCCTTAATGGACAATGTAGAAAGGCTAAAAATTTAGAAACAAGCATTTTTTGAATGGTATGCTATTTATCAAAAGTTTAACCAATTATTTCTTTCATCTGTATGGATGAAAACATCACAATTTTTCCTTTATGGGAGGCAGTACATAAGTTTTTTTATTTTTTTTTTTATTTTGTGTGATGAAGACTGTTTTTTTATTTTGTCTTTATTTTCTATTTGTTGGTCATCCCAAAATTCGTTGTACCCCCTTACAGTATTTTTTTTATCAAAATATGTTCATAAGAACATTTTCATTTTTTCTCCCATATTGGATGACCTCTGTGTACTAATAGTATTTCTATTGTAGGTATAATCTTTCTAACAACTATGTAGGTAGCTCAATCTCTAATAAAAATCCAACAAGTTTTCCCATGGACTAAATTTCACTAAAGGGAGGTATAGATTCTGTATTTTCATTTCCTATAAGTCCATTTTAATTTTTTCTCTACAATATATTCTTTCCCAATCATTATTATTTCAAGAAAAATGCAAACACTGTCTCATTTTAACCATGGGAGATTCCCTCTATATTTTTATTGTTGATTCTCTAGGATTATTTCTATTTAAAAATATTCTTGTAGATATTTTTCATTGAAATCATGCTTTATGAATGAAATAAATTTACACCCACATAAATAAATGAAAATATTAGGTTAGATATTGATAAAATATTTTTTATATTTCTAAATAGTTTTTTATAATTACTTCTAATTTGAGTACTTTAATTGTAATTTTTGACTCTTGCAATGGCTTTTGGTTAAATTTTTATTGGATAATATGCCCTGATTTATTTATAGTTATTTTTTTACACTCTCATTCCTAATATTTTTCTAGAACTAAAATATAATATTCTTGTCTGATCATATTTCTTGAGAGATACATGGGGAATGTAAACCTATTATAGATTTTGATGAGATCTTATGTAGGCTATGATTCAGAAAATACACATTTAAATTGATTGCGGAAATATGTGTGATCTAATTTTCCCTATGAACCACCTGTACTTATTTCATTATTTATCCCATAGTGTTTATGAATAACCTTGTTAGTATGGATCTATTCAAGCCGATTATTACTTCATACACTGCTCTTGATATGACGCATGATTTTCCTCCAAACTAGTGTGGAGGAATTTTCAATACTAATGGACATGAGATGTTGAATATGGGGAGATGTGATGTGGTCTATGATTACTTTTGTAATTTTATATAGATACCCTATTCCATTGAAAAATAAAAAAATAAAATAAAATTTTAGGTTGTGTATTAGGAAGGTCAAAAAAACCATTACCAGACTGCTAAATCCTATTATGGATCATATATGGTTAAGGTGATGGATGTGAGAACCAATATTTTTGAAAAATAAATAAAATGAAAAATAAAAGAACATGGTATATTATTAATACTTACTTGATATATTTATGGGCCCACAATGATCTGTTTGGAGCTTGAAGAGAATTTGTTTAGGAGGATACTCCATTATATTGTTCATAGTTATCATACATCTATAGAGAGTACCATCCATTTCAAGATTTATTTTCACTTTTTAATCACCTTCCCATAGCCTTAGAATCATTTTAGTCATATTACATAAGCCCTCATGATTTATTTTGTAATTTTATTTATGAAATGGAACTAATAGAACCAATAAAAGCCAATGGTTAGGAAGATGTATTCAGGGTATGAGCATAACTCTAGTTAAATTTTACCTTGACTAAGGAGAGGAAATTAATTGTGAGGTAAACTCAAAAATATTTATATCTTTTATGTAAAAACTATGATATTGTAATAAAAGGAGGAAATAATCCCAATAAAAAACTTAATTATGAGGATTGACTTATTTTCCCTATAGGAATGACTGTGGCTGAATTACTTCATCCCCAAACACATAGATTTGTTTTCATAGATTATTTCTAAAGAAAATATTCTTATCTTATATTCTATGGTATGGTTTTGGGGGTTTTATTGGTTTCAGAATAATTTACTTCATATCAACCATTTTTTGAATGACTTGCAATGGGTTTTGTTTATGGAGCTAGAAATACCCATCAATTTCCTCTTTCAAAGTATGTCATTATTGTTTTTTCCAAAGGCAGATCGTTTTTGTGAAATGACCCAACAGTTATTAGGGACTCACATTGGTCGAGTGGATGGGAGGTGAGGCTCATAAAATCATTTTGGGTGGAATTATTACCTACTCTGGGATTCTATTAAATATTTAAGACATCTTCACAAATCCTTAATAAATTCCCAAGTATAAAATGGGTCTCCATTGGGTATAGAATCATTTATTAGCACATACGAAATCTAGAATCATATATGTGTGTCTGATGTTCTACATCAGTGGCGATAATTTTATGTATCAGTGGTTCTGCATCAATGGTATGATTTTAAGGATGGATTAGGTATTCTTTTGTTTTTTATTGTTATGATGATGGTTTTAAGCCATAAACTGGGGAACTCTAGAGAATATCTTCATCCATAAAGATGGGTAATTCTTTTCATGTTGGGATTAGTCCCCTGAAATGGTATTCTTACATATCCTTGTGAAAGGAATCGAAACCCATGTATTTTAGTTCCACGTAATGGTACACATCATACCTTCTAAGGTCATGTGACGTGGACCAAACCATGAAGTTTAATATTGTATAGAAATGACCTCTAAGAGAATGGTTCCTAGTCAATGGCTATTGTGGGACTTATGTTAAATCATCCCAAAGAACCTATATGAGATATGGGATCCAATATTGGAAATGAACCTACTAGGAATTTTTCCTAGAGAGAATAGGGTTGACTTTGGGGCGTTAGGTTTAGACCTCAAGGAGGCTTCCTACGTATTCTATTTTGATTGGAATCAAAGCCCATGTAGTTCGGTATGTGGGAGTACCAAATATTATTGAGGTCCTATAAAGGTTTGTATTATTTTTAATGGGGCCCTTTGAGAGGATTGTGCCAAGGATTATACAGAATAGGAGGAACATTGACTTTCTTCATCTGGAATATGGACCCTTTGAAGATTAAAGAATTATTTTTGAGATTTCACTATATAAGTGGAGGATTGTGGGTTGGATACATGGCGTTGAGGACCCATGACTATGGAATCTCTATAAAAGAAGGTGAGAGGATGATATAGAAAAGGATTTTTTGTTCAAACATGCATCTGACCTGGTGGATTTCATGATCATTGATATCCACTCATCCCACAAGATTTAGGATCAGATATTATAAACAAGAGGAAGTAGAATACCAGACAAACTCGAACAACCCTTCTTGCACTAGTGGAAAAGACATGGGATATATGATGAGAAGAAAGTGATTTGATGGTGAATCTATTCCCCCACAATCATAACTAAGATAGTCACATCTGACAACCCTCTAGATATAACCCATTAGAAAGATCATGTGATTACTCTATTCAGGATTCCCTACTTCAGGTTCTATAGGATAGAGGAGGAGGATCAATTAATCCACATCAAATGAAAAATACAACCGGATCCCCACCCTTACCATCTACAATTAGAAGTCCCTGGTCATAGTGATGATGAGGGAAGGATAAGGCCCTGACAGTCATTTCTTTGACTGGGAAGTCCATAACATATTCCCCTGAGTTGTGGTCCTCAAGACTGATGGAATGCATAACTACATGCACCCTAAGCACCCTACCCATTAGGTAGGACAAGTACGGGGAACATCTGACCAGAGGTATGCATAACAGAATGGGATACACACTTGTGTGTCTCTTTCCATGGTTTTTATTGTCTAGAAGCTTTTTGGATGCTTTAATTTTATCTCCATATGATGGGATTTCCAAGGAAATAGGTTTCCTATTGTTGGTGGCATGAAGAGTTCTCAAAGGAGGGTCTTGCAGGAGAAGTATGGGCAATCATAATGTGTCTTGGGTAGGGGAAAGCCTTTTAATATATTAATTTCATCATGTAGGGTGGTCCTGTGTGAGATGGATGTGAATTTTGGAAAATGGAAAACCTAAGAATCAACACTTGGCAATGGTTTTACCTTAGGATAAAAGGGACTCATTTGGTCTCCCTAGAGTTATCTCACATAGGTCTTAGATTTAGGAGGGGGAATTCACACTAGTCTCTATTGATTATGGAGAGTGTTTCTCCTCATTTAACTGTTTTGTCTTTCACATCATGGAGGAAATTTTATCCTAGTATCCCCATTAATTTTCTCAACTCATGGGTTTTAGAGAGATACAAAAGTTTTTTTGAGGACCTTAGTAAAGGAATTGGGAGAGCATAGCTTTGTGGATTCTCTAGGTTTTTTCATAATAAAAATATAGGTCCCAATAGGCCTATTTATTATAAAACCTAGGGCCATGGGTGAAGGATTCATCTCTTATATGTGGGTCCTCAAGATGGTTCATTCAGTTGGGTTGCGTGAGGCCATTAGGCATGCCTGCCGAGGCCTATGAAGCATTGTTGGGCACACTGGTTAGACATGTGTGATATGTATTAAGTGAGCATGTGATCCAAAATATCCTTCAACAATTTTTTATTGACGGATTTTATATTTTATCTGTGTGACTAAAAAAAGTTTCAACAAAATCCCCAACCCCTAGGATTGGATCCAATCAAAAGAAGAGTGTTTGATCATGAGGATGACAGATTAAAAGGCCCTAAAGACTGTGCAGGTCATCCATGTTGGGCATTCACATAGGTTTTCTGTGCTACTATTTCATGCATAAAGATTATGAATAGATGTTTCCTTTTTCTATAAATATGAATTAAGGCCTCATCATTCCTTCTTTACACTATCATTAACTACTCTCATCATGTTATTCTTCTATACAGACTATTCGATTGTAATTTCTTTGCTAAATATCCATTTTCACGTACTAGGTTTTCCCTTGTCTATGTGACACATTCACTTATGTGGGTGATCAGCATGACGTCTTCTGGGTTAGCGGCATGTCTGAGGTCACTTTGTTGGGTGACCTTCATTACTCCATGCCTTTTCCAAATTTCAGAGTTTCTGAAAAAAAAACAAGGCACGTCTTCTAAGGAAATATTGGTACTTC
The DNA here is from genome assembly GCA_963277665.1 of Viscum album. NCBI lineage: Eukaryota > Viridiplantae > Streptophyta > Magnoliopsida > Santalales > Viscaceae > Viscum > Viscum album. Next base: position 194,892,502 of record OY728122.1, read on the forward strand.
CTTGAAGATTTCCAATGGATACTCAGAAGGCAAAGGTTTATGAAGAAAAAGATGGAAATAATATCAAATAGATTATCAATATAGTTGGTCAAAATTACTATAACACATGTGGAATTATTCTTCCAGACATGGTGAAACATGGGAAGAAGAACCACGGTGAATATCTGGAGAGTAGATATCTACCACTGTATAACTACATAAATTTTTGTTACATATTTATCTCATTGCAGAAGAACTATTTCCTACATTCCATGTTCTAAGAGTAAATGAACATTTCAACTACCCACATCTCTTCCTATGATGTGTACATCATTATGGGAATATCATCTATGATCTATGTCATGAATCACAGTAGGTGTATTATAGATTTTAAGTATTATACGCTTTATTTGAAGAAACATTGCTATTTATCCATCGTTTTTTATTCTAGGACAGATCGTTCAAAAGGTTGAAGGATGATTGAAACATCTGTCTGGGAGGGGGTGTCTGACCTAAGTGGATATGGGTGTACTAGGACTGCTAGACCTATACAAATATCAAGACAATTCTATTGTAAGTCGACATCTATGAGCCCATCTGGGTTTCCCAGATGTATATATATATATATATATATATATATAGGAATCCATATAAAATTCTAGAACTGTTATATTGATGGAGCCCACAAACGAATTCATTTTATCTCATGCATAATGAATTTGACATCACTCTATAGGATGCCTATAAGATCTATGTATCTCCCATCCGAAAATATATGTATGATGAATTTATTCCATAAAAAACCAATTATGAATATGTATAAATGAATCATGTTCAAGCCCATGAGAAGTTAAAGATATCCAAGATTGTCAAGAATGATGACCCTCACCTACAGGGGTGCATTAATTATGAAGTGTGGATGAGTTCTTTCTTGCAACCTAGGGGGGGTCCCAAATACCAGCATCCTATGGGATGTTCCATAGTGTAAAATCGGGGAATTTTTTATAAATTATATCCCACATTAGAGCATGGTGAGTATATTCAGTGGGGTACATAACCAAGTCCATCATGCATGCCAAGATACATCTCACAACTTTATTTGAAATGTGGATAATTATATACCTATTTTTATCGTGTGACTCAAATTGTGGTGTAAGACCACGGAAACTCGTTATAGTGGCCATGCCAGTAACAAAGAAGAATATAGGTTTTGATGCTCCATTCCTAGAAAATACCCATAAGTGTCTCCTGCATGTGCAGATAGGGAAAGCCCCCTTTTGAATTTCAAGGACATTAAATGTATTGTGGGGATGTATTGAGTCATATTTTTCTTTCATATTCCATGTTGATCAGAATCAATGTTCCTAGGGTCCGATTCTGAAAATTTGTTAAGCCCATTTCTAGCATCCATCCACAATCCATGAAGCACGATACTGTCTTGAAGAGAAAGAATCTTGTTAGAGAGTAAAATTTAAATCCATATGGGTATCCTTGCAATGTCAAATTCACTGATTATGTAAAATATGTTAATGAGTTAACATCATACTTGATCACCATCAGAGATGGTGTTCTAGTAACTCAAATTGTTGGCGAGGTCATATGTAAGGCCTATGCTTCGTATATATTTTCACACCAATTAATGTTTTTATGTAAAATAATTATATCCAACCATAAGAAAATTTTTTCATTGTGTCACCCAATAGTGACATAAAAAAAATTTGATTCTCATAGTAGTGGGTGTGTCTTGTGAATTATTTAATTTTCCCCCAGAAAATGAATCCATTGTGTTAACCTCCTGTTATGTTGAATCTTGGATTTCTTTATATCGCCATGTGGAATTAACATTAGGAATTCCCCAAGTCAGGGGAATAATGATTTTTGGAAATGGAATTTGTTGTACAAAGGATACATCAATTGGTATTAGGTTTGATTCATAGTTGTCCAGAACAACCTCATATTTTGTTTGTATGGAGTTAGTTCAATCATGGAATTTTTGACCTTCTTGTTTTAAAGACCTATGGAAAATATTTATTTTTGGGTTTTAGATTCTAAGGATTGTGGATGTTCAAGCCCCACCAAACCTACACATTAATGATGACACTATGAGGGAAAAAATATATATCTAGGAGTCGTAGATTCTCATTTACACCATCAATGATTGGGTCCCAGCCACAAAGCTACTAAATGATATGTTTGAACCCAGGGCCACTGAAGGGTTTTATGATTCATCTGTTGATAAATGGGAAAACATCATAGATCCTTAGGACCTAATTTTTAATCATCTATTTATTTCCTCATTCATCATATTATTTCATATTTTGAACAAAACATTATTAACAAAGAAATGGTGATCCTGATTTTCAGTGGGTAGAGGAGGAAATTGTCTAGGATACCTGTATCGGAATATTTCTGACATGCTCCCTTGGTGGGGCTGAGAAATCATATACTGAGTCAGGGGAGATATCCTCAAGCTATTTGATGATGGAGGAAGATATTAGAAGATAGTCTTTTGGACTGCCACATCGAATAACTATATTTACAGAGGAAAGTTCTAGCCTACCACCATTGAATGTAAAGGAATGAGAGAGGGTGAATCACTTGGACAAGAACATCATTATGATGCATATGTTTTCTTAACACTATTTATTATTGACCAATCCAGATTAAAATTTTAATCATTCTCATGGGTTATAGGATCCACTAATATATCTTCTCTAATGGGGCTTAGAGAAAACCCCCTGATAACTAGGGAGATTGTTTTAGACGAGCCACATGTTCCTACAAACAGGTTTATTCCCTTGATAAGAGAAGTATCAATGGTCGAGGTAGCATTTTATCCCATTAATTTGGAGAGGGTGGAGAATCATGTTGATCCAAAATTTGAATCGTAAGGTTTACTATTCTAATTAAAAACTTTTGTTCCTCATGATATATCAGATTCACCGTACATATTGGAGGACCCTATGACCACTACTGTCCGTCTGGCTACAAATCCAAAAGGTGATGGAATGTATATTAAACTATCTATTGAATGTGGCATGTTTTATGATGATCTAGCAGGGATTTAAGGGGTTTTTTCTTCTAAATTCACTATGAATGTTGTTGATGGTGGAGTCAATTTGGGTACTAAGACTAGAATCTTAGACACCATTACATGAGAGGATTTAAGGATACTTGAAACTCATTGTCATGAATTAATAGACACACTTAATTTATATATTTATATCTCAAGTTTCTTTGAGGGGTTTGGGGACTTTAATAGAAAATTGGTTGGATGTAATTTTTCTCTTTCACATATTTTCAAACATAGTCATCTCTCTTTCATTTGATTTCTTACACCAAAGCTCAAAATTTTCAGCTCTGTTTTACGAAAACATTATCAAGGAACTTCCTAACCACAGAATCCAATTCTATTATACTCCCATTTCTGATGGAGTAATAGTTTAGAACCTTGATGTGGTAGATCATGGAGGTCCCTACATATCGGACAATGGAAAAACTCAAGAATATGCCTGTGGTCAGGAGGTCCCTACCTAAAGTGTTAAAATTGAGTATTTTAGTGAGGAAACAATTCCAATCATTAATCGACCAACGAGTGAGTGTGGTTAACATATACTGTTGTTTTAATACATTTAATGTATTTTAAATTTCACTTGTTAATGGTGGGATTCCATATTCATTCTTGTGCTATCAAATTCAGTGGTCGAGCCTAAGCTGGGGGTTTCTATGATAATTCATTCAACAGTGGTAGGTGGCGCTAACATTATTTCAAAGTGAGAAAATTGGTGTAGGTATTTTAGATCACTAATCATAGAATATATTTATCCCTATGAAATAAGATTTATGCCATACTTAGTGTCATAGTATTCTTTTGTCACCCCATGTCACTTCGTCTATTGAGATATCTAGAGGATAATTTTTGGATTCAAATCTCTATGATTTTTCATTATGAATACATCGAATTCCAACCATGTCTTCTATTTTCGGGTATAGTGGGTTTTATTACGACATTATCCATAATTTTTTGAATTCAATAATCTGATAATGGGAAGATGATTAATAGTAATAAGAAGCTAAGGCATAGCTAGTATACAAGTTTGAAGATATGAGGGATGTTATATCTCAAGCAGAGTTGATTAATACAAAGGACATGGAGAAGTATCAGTGACTTCCTGATGATAAATCTCTCTAAATTTTTATCATTCATGAATAACTATATTACATAAACGAAGTCATTTTATAAATCCATTATTCCTTGAAGAGGGTCTCAACACAAGGTGAGGATTTCATGGCTACAGAGAAGAAGAAACATTGTCACACTGAGAAGGCCATCACCACACAACTACCTGGGTTTAAACAACCTGTGAAGAATTATTGAGACACATTTCAACATCTCAAGACCTATATCAAGGAACACCTATTAAATTTGGTAGAGAGACTCCATCACGTTAAAGTTCCTCTGTATTTTAAAAATAATAATAAATAAGTTTTTCCCCTTGATTATCATTTTTTTATTCTTTTAAAATTTTAATTGGAACACTAAAAATGACTCATTTGATTAAATGAAATAAAGATATAATGTTATAATTACAAATAAAATGACTAAAGTGATATAATTTTTTCTTAAGTATTTTTGACATAGTGAGCATCGTTTGACTGTTTCTATGGTCATATGATAGAACCCTCAAAATATAATTATTTGAGTTATTGCCCAAATTTTTTCCAATTTCATTAATAAAATGAATTATAATATGAGACTTGTATCTTTCTCAATCCTCCAATAATTGGTTTTTATACTTAGTAGTTTTATTTCTCTTTCTTTTCAATACTCTATTTTTTCCAAAATCACAAGAAGTACAGGTCTAGCGAGCTGAGACTCTAATTTTATACAGGGTTACCATTCATGGGTTTTCAACCTACTATGTTCTTTGTCTCAGTTTGTGGGTATTTTAGAGTCTACCAAGCTAAACTAATGATGTTGTTGTTTTAAGTCTCCCATATTTGACAAAAGGTTATGGAATGTTGACCCAAACAATGCTTTCTATCCTACAATGTTTCAACATTATTCAGATTCCTAAATGGAATTTTGAGTAATGATTTTATGGTTTTTTGTCTCAAACGTGATGTGAGAAAACATTAGAGGATATACAACTATTCATATTCAAAAATTAGTTTCCGGTAAGATATTTTAATTGGGGATTATGGAGATAGAAATTTTCAATACTGAGGACAAATGTACCTATGGTCAATAGGCCCTTTTCGTGGGAGACTTTTGTAAAGAAATCTAGAAAGTTTTAAAACATGGTCAAACAACGGAATCCTATGACTAAAAGGAAATTTTAGGTGGGATAATTAGGAAAATACAACTTGGGAATATAACTTCATAGATTGACAAAGGTGTCTTTAAGAATCTAACATTCTATTACTAATGGCTGGGATGTTTATGAAGATCCATATTTCTTAAGACCAAGAAGGGTAGTATGTAAAGGGGAGGTTTTTGAGAATTAATTGGTCATATATATTTTCATTTCACATGAATGGGTAATAGATCCTACATAAATTTTATTTTTTCAAAAGAGGGAACATTCAATTAAATGTTCTACATTAGGGGGAAGGGCCTTCGTGACCCAGGTTGAAGCATCATGTAGTTTAATATCATGTGACTAGGAAATGGAATGTGTATTTTAATGTGTTACATAGAGGATGTTGGGGATACAGTTTATTTCCATTCATATTTTACCGAAATATAACCAATTTTCCCTTTCATGGCAATCTTCCCATTAATATTCCATTATTTTTAGGTTCATAGAGGGAGGGGTGTAATCTAAAATCTTGGAGGGTTCCCAAATATGAATATTGATATGAGAAAAAAAATCATTTGGGATTGCAAATAAATATGAGGTATATCATGAGGATTATTGTACTAGTAGTTGAATGGACGTTTTGGTGGGAGATTTATTTAATTCCAACTGAGGAATATTACTACATAGTCAAATAGAGGAATCATTTGGATGACACTCCTTTTTGGTGGATGACTTGTTAAAATCCAACTATGGTGTATTACTTCATAGTTAGAAAAATTCATCCTTAGGAATAAATTATTCCACTATCAATGGATGGGTAAATCTTAAGAAGATTTAGATTGTCTTATAATGAGAGTTTGGATTGTGGGAGGAAAGTACCTAAATATGAGATGATAATTTCTTATAATAATTATCAAAAATGGGGATAAATGATTAACCTATTTAGGTCTGATGAATATGCAATTAAACATGAATAATTTTATATATTTCCATCCAAAACATGGAAATTAACCATGTATCTCGACCTATCTTGTTGGAGTGATAATCGTGCCACACATAGTTCTATAAAATATTACCCATCCTGATTTAATTCAAGTGTGGATAAGGGATATTTTTTTGAATAAATGATCATGAATTTGGTAATAAACCATATTGGTTATACTTATGAAGGTCTGATTTATACATAGGGGAGTGGGGGAATTTCTCATCTTATGGCTGGAACATGATGTAGGATATTGGAGTCACTACATATCTTATCAAAAAGAGTATCAAAACACGTTTAGTTCTTGAATTTTCATCAACTATGTAGTTTAACATCATGTGTTAAGGACATGTAGTGCTCCATATAAGGTCTTGAGACTTGGAATATAGTAACAATGATGTGAATTTTTAATCCTTGGTCATATGAGGAATCCATTACCAAAACACTTAATCCCACATGAGTTTTTCTTCGTCTGAGAAACAATAAGTGTAAATGGTTTATTACACCATAAAAAGGTGATAAAAATAATGGATGATGAAATATTGATTTTGTGGTGGCTAGACTAGAATGTGTGATCCAGGAATCACTATGTATATCATTATATTGATAATAAAGTCATGAATAGCTCTGTAAACCCATTCAGTTTAGTGTCATGTATTGGGGGCATCATCAATGAAATTTAATGACATGTGGTGAGGACATTTGAAATCATTCCATTTTAGGTCATACTTTGAAGAATATTTTTCATGTAAATGAGAATTGATGTAAGTCTTATATGATTCATGATTCTCTATCATGATTTGGATGTGAAGGTCGAAACAAAGAGGCATTATGTTGGAGTTTCTCATATCTGAAAGCTGACATGGGAAAAATTCAATGTATGACCATGGATCAATTTTCAAACAACAGGTTCCTTGCATATTGATATTGAGGAATACATAGATATAAGAGGTACCTCCTGAGGAAAGATGTACCATGGTTTTATAGGACCTTTTTGTAATGCCTAGGATTTTTTCATGTATTATTTTAAATGTAATATGGAATTATTTTGAGATAAAGTGCTGAGGAAGAATGCAATTCTTAGGCCGAGGGTCCACAGAATAAATGATTGAAAAATATTAAACATTAAATAGTTTATGTGATAGGTTTTCCCATCAAATTGGAATAACATCCAAACAAGTTCCTAGATTATAAATCTAAGGGAACCATTACATTCTGAGCAACGACTTTACCTGAGATAGGGCCTAAAATTATGGGCTATGGGGGGTTATGAATGAAGTTTTTAGACATTTAATGAATAACATAAAGTGTTAATTTAATTCATTTTGACATCACATCGATAAATCGATGCTTTCATTTAATTTACAATTTTTAAGAAATTCATGGTTATCACTATAACCCTGTAATTCCTCTGTGATGTGGAGAGGAATCCTCTTGACAAATGATGATGATGGATCAAGTAGATTATGGATCATCGTGCCAATAAAGTTGGGGTATCTCGTCAACGATGGAAATGTGATTGTTCTTCATCAACGATCAATCCAAACTACAAGTAGGGAATTTGTTTCATCATTTCATTTCCCTATCCTTAAATTATATGACGAACTCCGGAAAATACACGAATAGATTTTCCTGGCGATCAGTCATATGTTGAGGGATGAATTTTATTGTAGGTTAACAAGAGTTTTTCCTTGGTTTTCAATCCCAAAATCTCCAATGTTCATCATTGTCAAGGAATTCTTGACCAATGATGTGAAAACATTTTTATTTTTTGATTTTCTACCTTTTTTCTTCATGTTCATTGCCATTGGTCCCCCGTGGCCTTGGATCATTCATTCTAGGTGGTTTTGAGCATGATAAGACCACATGATCGAAGGTGAATCAACATTAAATGTAGGATTTGTGAAGATCAAGACTCAAAAATCCTAGATCATCAATGTTTAGAAAACCTTGCACAAGGGGTGACCCAATGTTTTATGGAAGGGACCACCATTATAGGTATATCAGGGTGGTTAGAAAAAGAAAGGTGGTGTTAGAGTGGTGATGTGTGGTAGAGGTGGTCAGTGGTGACCATATATGGTCAAATGTGATAGCGTTAATGTCTGCTGGCGGTAGCATCAGTAGATGGAGAAGCCGGCGTGCAGAGCAAAGCCACGGGTGGTGGCCGTAGAATGCATGGGAGCCACAGGGGAGGAATAGGATAGAGCGGATGTCGAGAATAGTTTTGTGTGGTGACTTGTTCATGGTGCATGGTTGGGAAACCATGTGGGATACAGGGTAGTGGAGCAGACTAGATGCAGAGGGTTGGAGCAGGCCAATGGGGTGGAACAAGGAAACCGGGTAGGCCAACAGACTAGGTGGGTCAGAGTGGGCTGAAGCGAGACATGCTTGGCCAAGTAGACCAAACAAGCTTGGTTAGACCAGATTTAAGCCCACAAGCCGAGTAACCCACCTTTGAATCTTTCAAACTATCATAACTTTCCAATAGAGCATCCATTTGATGAGCCATCTTTGACATTGAGACTTTGATGTTGAGACTGTCCTTTTGAGACCAATGGTGGGTTTCAACATGGACATATTTCTAGTGACATGGGTTGTTTACAGAGGAATTACCCAGGGTCAAGGGACACGGTTTGTGTGACCACTAATGACCGTGCATCCTCTATTCCAATGAATATTTATTCTCTCATCCACCATAAATTATAAAATATTTATTAGGGTTCATTCCCTTAATCATTTCATAGAAGGTTTGTTGGTAACATTTCCTACTTAGAGGAGTATGATCCCTTTAGCAGGAATTCCAAGATAGAGTTATTGGAATCCCCCAAGAGGCTCAGAGAGAATACTCTATTCCTTATTTGTGCCCTCAGTAGAGTCTTCAGTATTAAAGAAACCAACTTCACCAGACAATAATCCACTACATAGCAGTTTAATCCATCTCGAGGTTCTGGTACCACCCAATAGCCCTGGTTGTGATCCTCCTCTGATGTATCATATCTCTCTTCATATCATTCAGTGTGTGTCTCTCTCCCATGATGGTTTCTGATGAAAGATACTTCCTAGATAGACATCATCAATTCTCTCAAACACCAGAGTATGTTCTCCTAGATGTGTGCTTCATGGAATCATTGAAAGGAATCCCTAGTGTTGGTATGGATTGGTTGTGAATTACCCTATACTATGTAGTATGGATTTAGTATATCTAGATATTCATGATATATGTTGTAGACATATAATTGTGTAGATATTTCTATATCATTCCCTTGTGTATTGCTTTGTGGTATCGATATGTTCTATTGAATATTTTTTATTCTCACCCTTGCATGAGCTTTTCCCGCACGTGTTGTTTATTTTGTAGATGATCGTACTTTTGATATAATCTAGGTCATAATAGGATTGGATGGGGACTTATGAGATTAGGTAGGATAAGGTGTTTTTCGGTAATCATACAGCATTTCCATCTCCATGATATTAGCATTGATAAGGTAGGTTTTTCTACGGATGAGTTAGATAAATTTTTTATAAAATTTCTTTTTGGAGGGATTCTATTATGGCCATGTTTACATTTCATTACTTTCACTATTGTACTCTGGTTGTGGGTTATATTAGTTTTCATGCAGTTTTTTACTTGGGGTCTTTACATTTCATCATGTGTGACTTGGAGATATGTGTGTGAATAATGGTAATTTAGTCTAATCCCTAGCATTTGTGTGATATTCCAACTTAGATATAGTCACTAAGCCTTGTCCTATTGGAGTTGGGATTAGGGTATTCACAAAAAGAGGCCCTCTAGGACAGGACATGATCGAGTGGTATTAGATCTTGTTAGTTCTACTATATGACCGAGAGTCTATGAGATTGGTTTTGGGAAACAATGTTAAGTGACTCAAGTTAGTTTTTCAGGTTAGGGACTCCAGTTTAGGTGTAGAGACTGACATATTCATTTACTTGGACTCTGATAAAATGATTTTTGACTTAGTAAATGAGAACACTAGTTGCATGGAAAATAATCAGACATACATCATAAAGTAAAGGGTTGTGGTTTTCATTTCGTTCTTGAGTTAGTTGTTTTGATATATTCATTGATCACAGTATATCTTGTTTCCATACTAGATTCCTCTATCAAGCATACCATCTAGGATTCTATTGATCAATCACTAGGATAAAACCCTTAGTGATGAGGCTTCAGTACAAGGATTGGTTTCTCAGATGTTACCTATAGGTGGAGAAACAGCTATACCACCACTTATAGAGATACCAATGGCACCTATAGTCCTATAAGATGATAAGCATAGTCTGAGATCACCCTATGAGTTTTAGAGATAGAGACCCCTCAGGTTTTAAGGAGAGCCTAACCCTCAGGCGGCTAAGGACTGGATTGAGGTGATGACCGAGGTTTTTGTCTAATTAGGACACCATATGATTAGATGGTGGTTCAGGTAGTGAGCCTTCTTCAGGTCTTAGTAGGGAGATGGTGGAGTTTGTATACCCATACTCATGATGAGGTGACACTCTCATGGAAGTTATTCAAGAACCTCTTTAGATAGGGGTTCTCACACGTTATGATGATTGCTATGAAAATACAAGAGCTTCTTCATCTCCAGTAGGTTATTATGAAAGTATTATATTAATCATCAAGGTTTTCTAGGTACTCAATGTATATGGTTAGAGATCAGTACTTCTATGTTCAGAACGTCGAGCGGGGTATGCATAGAGACATCTGATCGATTTTTATCCCTTTGAGATTTTATACTTATGATAGGGTTCTTTAGTAGGACATGGTAATGGATACATTCATAGCTGAGCATAGAAAGTCGGTGAAAGTCAGCAGAGGAAAGGCATGTGTAGAGTCCTCAGCAAATGGGAGGGGATGTCAGGATCAGGGATTCAAACATGGGAGGCATTTCAGGAGGAGGTCCCAGGAAATGGGTTCTTCAGTTCATGTTTCACATGGTGGATTCGGTTATCATAAAAAGAGGTGGTGTTACTCATGTGAAGATAGGGGAAGACTCACTCATAGTTTTCCATCCCATCATTCTGCTGATAGGGAGACTATGGATGGACCACCGATGCAGAAGCAGAGGCAGAGGTTGGAGAAGTTATATCTATTGGGTGACGAAAGTGGAAGAGGATCTTGGAGAGTAGCGGTAGGTGGTCGACATTTCAACTTTCTACAACTACTACCCCCCATGTGGCCCATGTTAGGCTCAAGTAGCTAGAGGACAGGGGTAGTTACATATTCATGTGATTGAGGATTATGAACCAGGGACTCCCAGAATGATTTGGGGTTCGATCTATGTATTTTATACTTTATTTTCATTAATGATATAAACATGTTCTATTCATTCTTTCATCAGAACATATCTTTTTATTAGACCTTTAGATTCAGTTAGAATCATTGATTCAACCCTTGCACATGGAGACACCTACAAGAAGAGAATCGATGTTCACACATCTATGTCGATATTGTGACCTTACCCTTAGAGGTGAGATTTTCAGTTGGAACATCATAGTGGTAAGGTCATGGTCTTATGAAATCATTCTTGGTATGGATCTATTATCTTTATTCCATTCACATATTGACTATTTTAGGAAAAAGGGGTCGTGTGTGTGGAGTAATGGAATTTTTTTCCTTTGCTGGTGAAAAGGAAAACCATGCAACACAGTATTGACCCATGCATAGGAGGGAACAAATGATCACTTATCACATGGCTAGCCAACCCCTTAGTGTAGTAGGATTTTTGAGTTTCTTATTCCTAGAAGTAGTGGAGGAGTACAGGGATGACTTCCAAGAAGATTTTCCCAGATTACATCCTCTTCGAGATATCAAATTCTTCATCAACATACACTTCAGGATGGAACTGATATCCTCACCATCATATTGGATTTCTCATGTAAATCTTCAATAGATGAAGGTGTATTTGGATGATTTTAAGAGCAATCTCTTTGTGAGACCCACTGTTTCACCCTGGGTGGCCCAAGTGTTTTTTTCCAAATTGGCGTGCAGGAGGTTCAGCTTGTGTGTGTATTATCGGATCCTAAACTAGGGGACTGTGAATAACAAATATCCACTACCAAGGATCAATGACATCATAAAAAATATTATAGGGGAATGGTGGTTCTCAAAGTTGGACTTTATAATAGGATATCACCATCTGCGAGTATGGGATGAGGATAAATTGAAGGAAGCATTCAGATTCACCTATGGTAATTAGGAGTACTTGGTGATTCCCTTTGGCATGATGAATGACCCAGTAGTGTTCATGAGACTCATGAACCCGATATTCTATCCCTACATAGACCGGTTCACGGTAGTATTCATCGATGATATCCTTTTGTACTCTATGTGTGATGAAGAGCACACAAGACACTTTAGGATGGTTCTAGATGTACTCTAAGAGAACCCGATTTACGGGAAACTCTCAAAGTCCCATAACTAGATTCAGGGAAAAGTTATATCAACATATCTAGTGGTAGCTGACCCATACAAGGCTTAGGCAATGTTAACATGGGATCCACCTTGGACTATGACTGAGGTGCGAAGCTTCCTTTGGTTGGCATTCTATTACTGGAGATTCATACCTGATTTCTCTATGATATTAATACATTTGAAATATTTGACCTGAAAGGGGAAGCCTTTAACATGGATGAAGATGTGTCAACTATCTTTCTCGAGGTTGTTGTAGAGTTTGACGAGCACCATGATTTGGAGATTTCTGGAGGAGGGTGTTGAGTACATAGTGTTCAATGATACATAAGGAACATGGCATGGTTGTGTAATGATGCAAGGTCAAGCTGTGATTGCCTATGGTTTTTCCTAGTTGAGACCACATTAGAAGAACTATGTGACCAATGATCTTTACTTTTAAGTTGTATTCTTCGCATTAAATATGTGGAGACACATCCTGATGGACAATAAATTTATCGTCTAATATGATCCCAAGAGTCTCAAGTATATCTTCTCTCAGATTGATATGGAATTGAGATAATGGATATGGAGAAAGTTCCTCCAAGATTATGTCGTTGAGATCATTTATACTCTTAGGAAGGAAAACATAGTGGAAGAATATCTTAGTAGGAAATCGAGTTTGAAGTTGCGGGATGACGCGTCAGATTAGTTGGCCTCATTGTAGTTATATTTTGAGTATAGAGATGGAGGAGATTTCCTACAATCGATTATTGTTACCCTTACATGCATACAACGAGACAGGGAGGTGCATCTTGGGGAAACCAACTATGAGACTCTAAGATCTCATTTTTTCAAAGTATATCCTCTTAATAAATAATATAATGCTGAGTATTACATCATTATTTTCAGAGACTTCATTGTAGCACTAGTGGTGTTATAGGATGAGGTTCTAAGGGTTCTACACACATACACTTTTGGTGGTACATCTTGGTTTAGAAAAGTTGCACCAAGACTTCCTAAATTAGTTTTGGTGGCCAATAATGAATAATGGAGTTGAGGAGTTTGTTTCTCAGTGCCTCACTTGTCAGCATGTGATGGATGAGCACCAGGTTTCAATGGGTTTGGCTCAACCCTTTGAGTTACTTTAGTGAAAGTGTGATGGGATATAGATGAACTTCATGATGGGTTTACCATGCATGTCAATGGAACGTGATACCCTATAGATGATTATTGAAGAACTCACCAATTCAACCCACTTCCTACCTATCTTGGAGAAGAGTTTAGTGGAGATCATGGGGAGCCTCTATGTGCTAGGGATATTTCAGCATCACAGAGTTCCATCGGTTATTTTTTTAGATCATGATGCTCATTTCATATCTTGGATATGGAAGGGATTTAAGGGGGATTTGGGAATTAGTTACTCTTGATCATGGAATTTCATCCCCAAATGGATGGCCAGACAAACAGGACCATTCTGGTTCTAGAGGAATTGATGCGGGCCTGCATCATTCACTTCATTCATACATGAGAGGATCATCTACCACTGGTGGAGTTTGTGTACAAAAATAGGAACCACTCCACAATTCGTATGAAACCATTTGAGGCTCGGTACGGGTGACCCTATAGGTAACTACTTTACTAGACTGACCTAGGAGAGTCTGCAGTCATGGGCCCGAATTTGGTGTGAGATAATACTGAGAAGGTTCATATAATCCAAGATTGGATAAAGGCTCCGCAGAAATAGTACTAGTCATATGATGACAGGAGATGGAGACCCTTGGATTTTGAGGAGGGAGACCATCTATTCCTTCAGGACTCACCTTGATGTGGGTTTCAAAGATTTGGTAAGGGAGGAAAATGATCTCTAATGTGTCACTTTTTAGATACTACAAAGATTTAGTAAGATGGATTACCTCTTAGATCTACCCTCGCAAGTGTACTAGGTACCCAAAGTCTTCCACATGTCACAGCTAAGGAGATATGTATGTGACACATCACACATCATCAACTAGGGAGAGTTGGACACCAAGTAGAAAGGAAATCTTCTTGAGTTTCCAGTGGAGATTGAGGAACGACGGGAGAGAATCCTTTGTGGATAAGTGGTTCCTTAGTTTTTTTGGTGATATCCTGAGAATATTTAGAATTGAACATGGGAGCAGGAGGATCATATTTAGGCATAGTACCCACATATTTTTGTGTATCCTTGTTTTTAGATTCTCAGGGACATAAATCCCTATAGTTTGGAGGTTGTAATATCCTCTATTTTTCAATGAATTGATTTAAATATTATATAGAATTATTTGATAAACATGAATTCAGATGGTGTTGGATTCTGGGCCCGGTGTTCCGAGAATAAATGTTTGAAAAATATTAAACTTTAAATAGCACGTGAATGCAGTTTTCCTAAAAAAATGGACTAACTTCTAAATTGGTGGCCAGATCAAAAATACGAGAGAACCATTGTATTCAGATTAGTGGAATTAACCTAGGTAGGGAATAACATTTGCCGATGTTTTTTGACTATGAATGTTATTTTTTATACTTTTAATTAATAAAATAAATTTTTAATTTATTTTATTTTGACATTACGTTGACGTAACGACGTTTCCTTTAAACCAGTCCTTGTCAGTAAAATCAATGTTATCTTCATAACCCTATAATTCTTCTAAGACAGGGTGAGGAACCCTCTCAACAAACAACGATGAAGGATCAAGCGGATCGTGGATCATTGTGCCAATAAAGTTGGAGGATCTCGTCAATGATGTCAACACGACTCCTCATCATCAACAATCGATCCAAACTCCAGGTAGGGTGATTTTTTAATTGTTTCTTTTTTCCATGATTGAATTATATGAAGAACATGGGCTAATCCATGAATAGATTATCCCATGGATCGGTTTTATGTTACGAGATAGATTTATTTGCGGGTTAATGGGAGTTTGGATTGGGTTTTCTGACCCGAAGTATCCAATCTTGATTGTTGGCCATGAAAAATTGTCCATAGATGTTAAGAACTTTTCTATTGTGATTTTATCCCTATGTTCTTTGTGTTCATAACTTTTAGTCCCTCGTGGCCATGACTCGAAGTTTTTGTGAGGTTCTGAGCACGATGTGAAACCAGGATTCGAGTTGCATCGACAATAGAGGATGGATCTATGAAGATCGGGACCCAACCATCTTGAATCTTCTTTCATTTCAAAACCTAGGCACCTGAGGTGGATCATTGGTCGATGTAAGGAACCATATGTGTGGTTCCATCATTGTGGTTTATTAAGGTGAGGTGGAGGTGATACGGCGATGTGTGGTAGAGGTATTCAATGATGACTAGAGGCGGCCAGATACAGTGGTGTTGGCTATTGTAGGCGGAAGCCAGAATGTGGAGAAGACCCATAGGTGGAATCCATAAATAATGTGGGAGTTGGGTGGGGGACATGGAGGTCAGAGAATAAATGGTATGAAGGGTCTTGTAGTGAGGTGGACATGGGGAGACCACGTGCGATGCAGGTCAACAGAGCAAGTCAGGTGAGGAGGTTCATAGTGGGCCAGTGGGGTGCGACTAGGTGGGCCTATGGGAAAGTGTTGGACGGAGTATGCCTGGCGGGGATAGGTGGGTTGGGCCAACAAGATTAGACCAGGGCCAAGCCCACATGCCCATAAACCCCCCTCTAAAACATTTAAATGGGAATAACATTCAAATAGATATGTTGTTTGACGAGGTGTCTATAGCGTTGGGACACTAATGATGAGATGGTCCTTTTGAATCAAATGTTGGTTTTTAAAACGGACTTATTTCAAATGACATGGGACATATACATTGGTAGTACCCAATGTCAAGGGACAGAGTCATTGTGACCACTACTCACTCTGCTCCCTCCATTCCTATGAGGATTGATTTTCTCATCCACCGTATCTCAGACAAGAGTCATGAGGGTTATGTCCCATTATAATTTCCTTGAAGGTTTATTGGTTTCATTTTATACTCAAAAAAGTATGATCCCTTCAACAGGACCTCTAGGATTGAGTTTTTGGAATCCCCCAAGATTCCCATAATATATCCTCTATTCATTCTTAATTCCCTAGATAGATTCTTCTGTATTGGAGTGACCGACTTCCTCGGGCGTAGACCCTCTACATAGAGGGTTAATCCAAATAGAGTTGTTCGTATCACCCCATGGACCTGGATTTGATCCCCATATGATGTATCACTTCTTTATTCAGATCATTCAACATATCTCTCTCTCAGGACAGTTTCTAATGAATAGTACATATTAGATGGATGGTATCAGTTCTATGAGACATCAGATTATGTTCTTCTAGATGTGTGCTTTGTGGAATCTTTGAACTGAATACCTAGTATTGGTATGCATTAGTTTTGACTTACACTAGAATGAGTGGTATGGTTTGATTAAATCAACATATTCATGTTATATGTTATAGACGTATACCAATGTAAAGATGACTATATCTTTGCCTTGTGTATTTCTTTGTGGTTCTGTGGTTTCCTAATGAGTATATTTATACTCACCCTTAAATGGGATTTTCACTCACATGTCCTTTATTGTGTAGATGACCAACAATTTGACAAAATATCATGCGGATAAAGACCTGATGGGGCCATATGATATCAAGAAATCCAAGGTGTTACTACCGCTTCAGATAGCAGTTCCAACACCCTACCTTCAACTTGGATTAGGTAGGGTTTTCTACAGATGAGTTTCAGAACTTTTTTACTAATTTCACTTTTTGTGGTATTGTATTCTGGCCTTGTTTAATTTCCATCACTTTCACTATTGTACTATGGTTACGGATTATAGTGTTTTTCATGCATTTTTTACATAGTTTTTTTTTACATTTTGTCATATGTATCTTTGAGATTTGTGTGTGCGTACAAGTAAATTAGGCTGATGCCTCCCATTTATGCGATATTCCTACACGGCGCAAGTCACCATTCCTAGTCTTATTGGAATCGAGTTTGGGGTATTCAAAGAAAGGGCCCCTCCGGGATGGGTCATGAATCTTTTGGTGGGAAACTTAGGAAAATCCAAATGGTTCATATTTTTACATAGTCAAATAGTCCCATCCTCTGACCGACATTCCCTTTTGGTGGGATAATTATGCAAAGACATCTAGGTAGTATTACTACATAGTTAGAAACATGTGTTTTCTGGAATCTAAAATCATATCATTGATGGTCTAGGAAATATTTTGGACATCTGAAATAACCAAGGGAAATGAGAATGATTGGTGGAATGAATATGTTTGACCATAATGGGAGTTCTTCTACTAGAATTTTCCCTGGAGTGTGAGGTTGTTGATATAGATCATAGTTGTTTATATGTGGGAGATTAATATTTATGTTTCCATGAAGGGATACTGAATGAGGGAACCCATGTTATGGTCTCCAACATAATTTTATGTTTTTTGGTAGGATGGGGGGTTTAATTTATAGTTGGGATCAAGAAATTGGTTTTAGGAATTATTATGCATCCTATTTGAGGAGAGAATCAAGACACATGTAGTTATTGTAAGGATCCTTGTGCATGTTTGACCCAGAAAAAGGGAGGGTAATTTTTATGTTTCTTATGGACCAATTATTGGAGATTCGGGAATCACAACATATCCTTTAATAGTCGAAATCAAGTCACACATAGTTCTTGAACCAAAGTATGGTGAGGACCATCACCATTGATTATAATCCCGTCAATCTCATATTGAAATTATATATAGTTTTACATTGCACAATAAGAACGTAAACCATGTAGTTTTATGCCATGTAACAAAGATGTAATCCTAAAATTTAATGACTTGTAACAATGAAATTATTCTATGTAGTTTAATGCTATAAATCTCATACTATGATATCTTATAGTTTTGGGTTGTATGATGATGACCATATGAGGTGCCTTTTATGGTCATGCATAAAATACCATGAAACTAAAGATTTTAATTTTAAATTTAGTTGACTTGAAACATGTAGTTTTATATCATGTTGTAAGGACGTTTCCATACATTTTACCATCTTTTGGAAAGGATGTTAGGATATTTAGTTTAATGTCCTACATATCAGATAATAATGTCTTTTAGTTTTGGATTATATGAATAGGACCATATGGTATTCCTTTAAAGGTCATTCATAAGTTACCATTATGTAATTTAGTTTAATTTCATACAATAAGGATGTTGGTTTCATGAATTTTATCATCATGTTACATAGATGACGGTGTTCTAATCACACATAGTATTTCATGACAAATATTATGTTTATAGTGGTTGTAGTGAGCTCCCCATCCACCGAGATCATGGAATAATCTCCCTTAGAGTGGAACTTGTGTATGGAATAAGATCCCTCCCACTATAGAACAATATTTGGAGGGTTCTTCCATGGTATCATTAGACTCCTAAGGATGAGTACTACTTCTACTTAGAGAAGTGAATGGAGGAAGAACTTCTTGTTAAAATATTGTGCTCTCCGATTTTGATGTGCACCTAAGTGATTCATGGTATGAAATACTTTGCCATCAAGTACCTCCAATTCAACTACATTTTTATGGGATTTCTCATCTATGGATATCTGATCATAGATGTAGATGAGGACTGATGGAAATTGGACCTCAATTGGAAGGAATTCATATGTTCCATATATGGGTGAATAAGGGGGTTCCCATGCAATGATACATGTGGTAGTTCAAAAGTCCCACAAGGAAGGAAAGATTTTATCAGGAAAATATTTTTTACCCTTATCCACAATCATCTATTGTATACATTATAGGTTCTTATTAAATGATTCTATTTTCCATTATCCACTATGTAATAGAAGGATTAATGGTTTAATTTTATATTATACTTCTATTATAGCTTCTCCAACTTAATAATATTGAAAATTGTTTCATTTTCCATTAGTATCATATGAGGTACACAAAATATGGAAATAATGTTGGCTTTTATAAAGATAATTATTCTTTTGGTATAGACTTCTTTTAGGGTTATTTCCTCAACACATTTGGAGAAGATGTCTATATATGTTAACATGTATTTCATCTTCTTTGTCATAGTTGGATAGTATGACCCTACAACATTCATTCCCCATACAAAAAATGACCAAGATTATATTTCTTTATATAGAAAATATAAGGATTGATGGATGATTTTGGATTGAAATTGGTAGGAATGACACTTATTAGTGAATTTTGTGAAATAATACATCATTTAAGGCTAGAAGTATACAAGAATTTGGATTTTTTTAAAAAATTGGAACCCTGACATGTGATAAACACATGCTCTTATATATACTTCATTAATAATGGATGTAGTATTTTCTATACTGATTCATATAATAGTTACTCCATTAATTCCATATTTATTGAATATTTTTTTGTGGTTTGATCCTTTATAATGAGTAGAGTTGGTTTCGCACCATCAGATCTATTTTTTCTAGCTCTATCCGATAAGAGTTATTTATTTTTAAGGTAGTCCAAAATGGGTATTGTCCAAATAATGGTAGGACCATCTGGTTCTATGATGCTACTAGCCCCGTTAATCTCTTCCATACTGACACAAAAAAAAGGTAGTACCATTCAGTGGTTCATGATATTGAATATTGTTTCATCTGAATTTGGATCTTCTAGAATTATGGGTGCATTTACAAATGCATTGGCTTAGTAATTTTATGACCATGGGATGTGAGTCAATTTTTTATCTAAGTAGAATCATTTCATTTTTCCTCAAGCATATTCAATAAGGGGGATTAGTTATTTTTTATGTTTTAATAATACCAATTGAGATATTCAATTATAAACTCTAAATCTCCTTTCACCTCTACGTGGTCCACTAGCATTTGAATGGTCTGTTTTAGCCCAATAATGATGACATAATATTCTTTATCATTTTTTGTAAAACCTTATAACAATATAAATGTTTAAAAATGATTTTTTTTCTATAAATGTGAACATGACTCTTAACCCGACTTTATTAACACTGGTGCCTTGATTTTTCTTCCCTTTTGGGATTTTGGATGCACCATCGAAATATATTTCACATGTCTGGGGGTAGTCATTAATAGAAAAGATCAAGTTATCTAGAAATTCAGTATTTAATAATGTATTTTCTACAGATGGTTGTTTTCCAATCAAATATTCAAAATCATGGAATTTCATCACCTTCTGAGGCACGAACTATATATCAGACTACTTTAGGGTAACCACCCACTATTTTAAACATATATTAAACATAGGACTATCGAGTATATATTTTAGAAGATTATTACAAGTGAAAAATTGGACCTCATGGTGATACATTTAGTGCCTCAGTTTTTGGAATGCGAATAATAACACCATGCAACTCTTCTCGATATCTAAATAATGTGCCTGAGTTTCAATCATGGTTTGACTGAGGCAATAATGGTTTTTTTAATTCCTTTAATCATTATTTTGTTTATATTAAAGAACCAAAGGATTATTATATGGATATAACATTCACAATGAGTATATTCCCCTCTACATGAACCATCAACACTAGTGGACTCACGATATATTTATTTATCCTATTGAATGCTTCTTGAAAGTCATTCGTCCACTGGTATGTGACCCCCTTCTTCATCAACCTGGTGAAGGGAAAAACATTTTCCTGATATATTTTCTATATAGCGTCTAATGTATTCAATGTGTCCCTATAAATCCCTAAACTCTTTGAGGTTCTAAGGAGGTGACATATTAAGTATAGACTTCATCTTCTAAGGGTTTACCTCAATACTGTGATGGCATAAAATGAAGCTATGAAATTTATTTGAGGTGTCTATGAAAGAACATTTTAAGAGGCTCATCTTCACACTATGTTATCATAATTTGTTAAAGATAGAATCAAGATCATCCAAGTGGTCTGAATGCTACCAAGACATAACCACTAGGCATTTGGTGTAGCATTTATGAAACATCCCTATAACAGTATTGAAAATGAGATGAATGGTTTGTTGGTATGTAGTGTTGGCATTATTCAATAAAAATGGCATTAGTCGATAGTAAAATACACCATGGTGGACCCTGAAGGTGGTGGATTATAAATATTATTAGGTCATTTTTATTTTATTATACTAAGAATATCAATCCATGAAGGATATGGATCGATTTATAACTATTTCATAAATCTTCAGCTCTATGATTGAAATTAGGAAATCATATTTTGGATATTTCTAGTTGAGATCTATGAAGTCAATGAAAACCCAGATTTAACCATTATTTTTCTTTACTAGGAATACACTGGCTATCCCTATTAGATAATGACCTTCCCTAATAAAATTTTCATTGATAATATTATGAAATTTAGCCTTAATTTTTCCAGCATGAGTTGGGTGTGTCCTTTTGGAAACTTCTTTATATCCCTGGCGGTTCTCTGGAAACCCCAAGTGTTGAGTGGCCACCTCGATATTGAGTTCTAGAATTTATGTGTAATTATAGGTGATCACAACCTATGTTTTATTCATAATGGTGTTTTATACCTTTTTCTCTTCTGAATACAAGGTCTCACTAATCCAATTGGATCATAGATCTTCTTATATACCTAGATTTATTTCTCAGAGCTCATTAATGGTGGTAGAAACACCTTCGTAAAATGTTGGAGGGGATTCCTTGTGGTTATCCTCCTTCTGTTATGGTTTCCATTTCCCTTATTCGTTATTCTAAAAAAATTAGGTAATAGAGGATGATATCTAGAGTTAGGATGGGATTCTACATTTTGAAATCCATAAGATGAAAATAATCCCTATGATATCACTGTCAATGTGGGTGTTTTTCATGCTCGAGGGGGTAATGTAGTGAGGGATGGATAATATGTATCATTATTCTCTATTGGCTCAGCTTTTAATGAAAGGATTTTTTTGGGGCTCTATGGATAAAATTAGGGAATTATCCTCAAATATTATATCACTTTCATGAGGTTCCATGAACTTTCCAACACTTATAGGCTCAATTTTCATGACTAATATCAAGATGGTTGTTGAATATATGCCTACATTTGGGCCCATCCCATCAGTTTGATGGGTAAAAAGCCCAGATTATTCACTAAGATCAAGAAAATTTGGGACATAAAATGGTGACCCAATTCATGCCCCATATGAATTTATTAAATAAATATTACAATACAAAGATGAGGTGTAAATATTTTACACCACCAGGGATGTGAGGGGAATAAAAGTTATGATTTCCAAGAAAAAAACAATATAATAGATTTCATGGGACATGTCCAAGAAGTCATTTCATCGATTTATCAAAGGCTTCTTCCATGAAGGGAAATTAAAGTGCTACCCAATACCTGACACCTTGGGAAGAAACACCCAAAAATGATGAATATCTAATGCCAAACAGAAGAAGTCACCAGAAAAAAGAAATTGCATCAGACCACGCCAAGTCCAACAAGCATGTTCCAAACACGAAACCAGTAGGCTGAAGAAAATTCAACCAATATCTTACAGGGAGAACATAAAATAAAGTGTATAAAGATTAATCAATATCCATTGGGTATGTCTAGAATATAATCATAAGATCCACTTGAAGATAAGGAAGCCCAAAGACATGCTTCAATCCTGCCTTCTTTATTAGGGTATAAACTCCATGATAACACAATAATCTTCCAATATCCCCTTAAAAAATACTTGTATTAAATAGAGGAGAACCAACTACAAAAAAAATAATATTCAAGGAAACTAGATTCATCCGAACAAAACAACAACAACACCAAAAAACTGAGAAGAAATACAAGGTTCTAGCCAGGAGATGAAAACCCATTCTTCAAAAATGAAGGAGAGAGGCCCCAATAGAGTTCAACAAAACAATAATTGATAAATAATTACAAAGGAATATATTTTAAGTAGATTTTTTTGTCCTTCTTAAATTCCTAAAAAACTTTAAAAAACATCCATTTTCAGATATCAAGATAAATATCAGTATTCATGTCACCATTTATATATTTATGAAAGGTAGTTTCTTTATTATTCTCTATACAAGAATGAATATACTATGGGATGTCTAATTTTTCCTATATCTAATAAAAATCCATATAAGGTGGATCATTTTCATTATCATCACCTGTGGATGCTTCTTATTTAGAATAGTCAGATGAATATGAAGACATAAGAAAATTTTTAGTAGGGATGGGTTGTGGGGGTAAAACATTTTTTTCATTCATATTGGTAGATAAATATTACATGAAAGTATTCCTCTCAGTATTACCATTTTCCCTATGTTTCAATGTTTTTTTGGAACTCGGATTGATGAGGACATCAGGTTCAATCATTTCCTTTTTTCCTTTTCTAGCTCTCAAATTTAATAATTGATCCCTAGTTTACAGGAGTTGTCAAGGTATTTTTTTAATGATTCATCATAATCCAATTGCATAGCTACTTTATCAACATTATCTATAAGAATGGTAGTAATTTTTCTTTTCTCCTTAGAGATCATAGGTCTGTGAAAAATCTTAGCATTGCAAATGTTGTCAGATTGGTGATTTGAAGCAACCTTGGATCTCAAAATTTTAGTGTTATCTTTATGAATATCTTCCTGGGAAGTAGGGGAAAATTTTGGATCATCATTTTCTACCCAAATCTACATGACTTGTTGTAGGGGTGAGGGGTATTCCTTTGAATCCCACATCCATTTATAGTATGACCAATTTTTATGCATTTTTTACGAAAGGATGAAGCATTTTCAATGGCAGTATCTTATATGAACTCATTATACCCATTTTGAATCCAAAACCATGATGGAAACACCTAAAAAATGTCAATTTTAGTGAATATCCCAGAAACTAACGGTATTGATAGGTTTAAAGTAGCACCATTAAGCTTGATAGGATGATAGAAGAGTCTAGGAATGATAATTAAATCATTCTTCTTGAAAATGTGCAGATGCAATCCTTGGAATCCAAGAAAGATAGGAATGATAGGGGGTTCAAAATCAAAATTGAAATCTATAGGCAATTTATAAAAGTTCATGTAAGAAAACCAAATATACCATGAAACACAAGTCCAGAGTCTATAGTAATCTTTCTCGGAAGAAAATCAAAAAAGAACATGAAAAGAGTTCAATAATATTATATATAAATTTGTGAATCATATGCTTTCCATGGTTTTGCGATGATATACTAAAGAACATATAATTTTTTAAAATTTACCAACAATAGAAAACTGAGATATATAGAGAGAATATGTTCCTCTTTGTTAGAAAATAAAATCACAGATAAACTTCGATTCAAGTATTTTTTAGGGTCAATGCGCTCTAAGGTCTTTTCTTCAGCATATAGAACATGATCCATGTAGACATCCATGAAAGACCTTGCATCATGGATCCCTATTTTTTTCATTGAGGCATGAATTTCATTCATGTTTTCCCAAGGGTGGATGTTCCCATGTGAGATTCACCCTCCTTGTATTTACATTAGTTATTTGATGGTTAATCCTTGTATCTTCCCTGGGTTGTCTGAATGGTTTTTTAGGATTGATTTCAGACCATTCTGGGTCATAAACCAAGTAACACCATGGTTCAAGAGTTGCCTACCATCCCTCTTATAGAATATTTCATCAACTTACTGAGTTTATTGGGATTATAATGGGAATTTATCACTATAAAACATCCCAATTTTTCAATTAATTAAATATTTGAGGAATTGGTTGTGTGCTTAGTGGATTTCTTCATGATTATGAAACCATGGTCTTCCTAGTAGAACCCTGAAAGACATGTATTACTGAACAACCACAATTTATGAGTCAAATACTAGGTCCTCAAACTAGGCCTTGAGATTAATTCCACCAAGAGTATTTTTCATCCTTTTTTCATGACCCTATAGAGTCAAAGTGGAAGGGGATAAGTGGCCCTCAATATGAACTAGTCAATGAAATGTTCTGACTAAAATGTGGTTGAATCCTACATTATTGTCAATGAATTATCATTAGATATCAATGTCAATTATCATGAAAGATACATACAAATGTATTATTCATATTTCTATAATGTTATATCTGTCCTTTTATAGGAAAGAGTTGATTGTAAGGAATTTAGAAGGACCTATCTCTTGATGATAAACCTAATCATTGGAAAATATATCCTCAAATTCCTAAGGGATTAAAAAACATCTATAATCACTTGACGGGATTATTTTGGTAGGCTTAGAGAATCCATGATCGATATTTCAAATGGAACCAGGGATAACTAATTAAGAATTTCATAATTCTGATCTTAAGGTATGATCTTCCCAATGTGAGTTTTTTATATGATAAGAAATTTATGAAGTGAAGCACTTATTTTAGGAAAATTGGTCTCTTGGATAGGAAATGGGGATTCTCTTGTCCTTAGTGTGCTATGTTGGCTAGTTCTATCGATGAACCAATGACAATTTGGTGATGGTGTCCCATCAAGTCGATCTTCCAAAAATGATTAGGTCATGGAACAACCTAGAATATGTGGAGGAATATTATTTTTTCCTTCTCAGTCTACTAGAGAGATTTTTTCATGAGTTTCATTAACGTATAAAACTCATATGGGGATGTGGACAAAGTATTGAAATCCTTTGTGATTGCATCTTCTCTTGTACCCAAAGTTGTAATGGTCTCTTCCCCAAATTATCCAATTGGATACAGGGAACTTAGGTTCATAAAAATACTCATCATCAGGGAAGGGATACAATAAGTGGATTAAAATAATGTAACAAATGTCAATTCTTCTTCTAATGAGGATTATATATCATGGGTAAAATCCAAATATATATTTCGGTGGGGGTAGTGCTCACACTTCTGGATTGAAGGCATCATGTCAAGTAGTGTCAAAACCAACTTTTCCCATTGTTCACTTTTATATTCTCATGTTTTACTTATGATATTATAGCCATGCTGTTTCTTTGAAGGATGTATTTTGGTGGAATGTGGCACTGATGGAGTCATTTGTGTCATAGGTAAAGCATCTCGGGTCATGTTTGGCTATTTTAACTATGCTTGAAGGATAGAATGAGTCTTGTTGATCATATTTCTAACCATATAATCACTAAACCTTTGTATATCTTTTTACTAACTTACTTCAATTCACCCTCTCCCTCTGGATTGGTGGTTGAAAAAAAGTTACCTGTGTTGGTGGATTTTCCAAATTGTCAAGATTCCACCAGT
This sequence comes from Viscum album, assembly GCA_963277665.1. Taxonomy (NCBI): domain Eukaryota; kingdom Viridiplantae; phylum Streptophyta; class Magnoliopsida; order Santalales; family Viscaceae; genus Viscum; species Viscum album. The sequence continues at coordinate 194,919,315 of OY728122.1, forward strand.
TTTTACATAATACATTTGAAAAAAAATCATTCCTGAATTGTGTGCCCCAATTTTTAATGGAAGGGGAAATAGTTTGGGAAATATTTGAGGCAATCCTGATAAAGAATATTGGGATTTGTTAACTTTAGTAAGTTTTTTCCATAGAAATTATGATGTAGTATGGCTATTTTTCATCTCAGAATGAATAAAACTTGTTCTTTAGATACTAATTTTTTTCATCTCTGATACTTTTTCTCATCCTTATAATGTAGATGTTTTTATTGACAATCAGGAGGAGGTGTAGCAGAATATGGTATCTGTTTTGGAGCTGGATCTTGGGAAGGAGATAGCCTAATCATTACAAATACAACATATGGTTTCCCTATTCTATTTTCTTATGCTCCTAGATATACTCTAGACTAATACATTTTTTATAATATGTAACTTTCCAATTTTCAATCCACTCTTGTGAGATCCCAAAACACTACTATCTATTTTATTGGGAAGAGTGGTGTACAAAGCTCATCACAGAGGTTATATGTACTAATAGACCACAAATCTTCTTGGGGAAGCTATAGGTCAAAAGACTAGTTCAACTATTTACATAATTTAATGAAATAGGAGACCCTATCACTCCCCTATTTTTTATAGTTAGAGAATTCAAGCACTATTTTGTTATACCGCATTGAGATGAATCGAAAGAGAAACTATTTATGATGATATTCCCATTATAGGATTAACAGATCTAGAAATATGGAGTACCATACAAAGGATATCATATTCAGTGTCTGTAAAAAAATCATAGTATCACTACTTCTTCTTGTGTTTGGGTACCCATCATGGGATCACCAAAGGATATGAAATGAGTAAAATAATTCTTTAGATCCCCTAATCTATTAAAATTTGTAAATTTAGGGTTTCTAAAATTTGTAAAGGGAGGTTTTGGATCAACCTAATCAGTGTAAGGCCTCATTTCTAGATTCAATAGTTCATTACATTCTTCCATGGCATCCAATATTTTATTCAATGACTCAATAGTATTGATTATCCCTTGATGGATTTCCTCTTGAATAAGGTCTTGAGTGGGGGAAGTTATAGATAGATCCATTTGTGGAAGAACTATTTTTCTTATGGTGGGTAACCTGCAGTAGTTGGCCCATGAGGATGTGGCTGACCTAGCCCTAGTTGTGCTCCAAATGGAGGGAAATCCTTATATATAATTATAGTGGGGTAAAAATATACTGGTATTCAGTCTCTCGTGTTTATTGGATGTTATGGTTCCACTTCATTTACTGGGGTGAGCCGTTTTTGTTGAGGTACACTGGTTAAGAGTGTGAGTGAGGCTCCACTTGTAGAATATATTAGGTTGGAATGATTTCTTGGAGTAATTTTTCATTGATTCTTCTCTCATTTTTCATCTCTTCCCCTTACTGATTTAATATTTTCTTGAGTGTGAGGGGTTTAATCTCTTAAAAAATGCATGAGGCCCGACCATACCTATTTTTTCTGGATTATTCCTAAGGTGGTTGTGAAAGAGTGGTTGAGGGAATGCCCAAATTCAGATCAATCCTCCAGTTCTGGGTACATACACATCCTTAAATCATTTTGGTATGGACCATATTATGAATTTATACATCCTAATCTATCTCCTCTATATTATACTTGTGTTCAGTAGTGTAAGTATGGGTGGTGTCAATTAAATTCACCGATTCTTAATAAAATTAAATCATTTCATTAGTCTATTTGTGAGACATTATATATTTAGTCCCTCAATGAGGCCTTTTCCATTCAATATCTATTCCTATTTGAACCATTTGGAGAATAGTAATCCAATGGGAATCACTATAAAATTTGGTTTTGCATATTCCCAATGAGTACATCGGGTCATGGGATGGGAGGAACTTGGTAGATCCATTTTGTACAACCTCCACTAACCAAGAGAAGATTGGAATTCATTGATGATAAGGTTGTCGAGGTAAAACACCCACCACTCTTATTGGTTGGTGTTGTTCCTAATCCATTTCCATAAACATTAAAGCATGTTTTCTGATATCAAAGGATTTGTTAAAAGATTCCACAATCTTGTAGGTTGGGGTTTACCCTAGATTTCCATGGATGTTTCCATTATATATTCTTTCATGATTTTATGGAGTTATGTTTCAACATGGTTCAGATGCATAGTACATCATACACATGATCTACTAGCTTCCAGAGATATTTTACAAATTTATGACATTTGCGACATGTTTGTTATATTATGGCTGATATTATTTAAGATGGAGGCTTTCTTGATATTTTAATATACCCTATGAAAAAAATAGTTTAATGGTTAGATATCTTCTAGATTGAAATTTTAAATTATTGGTTAGGGATTGTTTTTTTAGTGCACTTTATATCATAGAATAAGTGTGTTTGTTAATACCTACATGAATCAATTACATTGAATGCTTTCACATTTGAATAACTATGTTGATTAGGGCGCATGATAAAATTCAACACTCTATATTCACCCAATCCTATGATACGAACATGGTATGAGGAATATGAGATCAGCTGAAATAATTATATTAATATGTTGAGACATGAAAACATAAGTGTTTCATGTTTTTTAAATTATTTTGGATTTTGTGTAAACATGAGAGCCTCCAAGTCAATTTTTTGATATATCCCTTCTATTACCTTGATTCATCTTTAATATTAAACATAAAGTAATTCTTTTTCTCTCAAGTGATGAATAGTGTTCCATATATTGAGGCATATGTCATTCACAAAATCTTTAGATAATACCTCTAGAATGCTATATTTGGGAGTAAATAAATTCCAGAAAATGACTGCAATTTCATCTTAATCTAACTATCTCCTCATGTTCAATGTTTCTTATTCATCATTCATTTTAGGTTCCTAAACAAGGTCCAAACAATGTGGATTCTTCCCAACTGCTTTATAATAAATATAATGATTAGTTGGTACTTCCTCCACGATATAATAATGCAAGAAACATAATGGTGGTTTGAAGAATGATTGATGACTTTGGTTGTCTTCTAGGTGAGAAAGTATTTCATTTATTAATGACAAGGAATAAGGAATGTCTTGCATCATTTTACCATGTTCCTAATGATAGGATGGATTTATCACATTATATAACCGTGGGTGGGGGGACCTCCTTGCAATTTAATATTTTGGATACATGTAGGGCTACTATATCTCTCTTATAGAGATGGGTTCTTAAGATTGATCAAATTATCGACATGATGCAAGACTTCATTGTGAGTTTTTCAGGGAGGACCTTTGAAACTAGTTGTAACATTCCAATAATTATTTAATGGGATTAGGGGATACTAAGCTACCATAAATAAGAATATAAGTGCTATAAGAACTCTAGAATTAAGAAAATTGGGATCAGAGATTGCCTCTTCATTTTCTCACTATATCTGACAAGGCTTATTTTTGGATTCTTTCTTTTTAGTGACTAGGAAAACTTAATTGGGAAATATTTTTTCATATATAGAATCTTTCTTGGTTATCTCCCTTTATGTTTTCATAACTTTCTTGAAGGCTTCTGGAATATTGGTAGGGGTTTTTTCCACTGTAGAGTGGCCATTGAAATAGGCTGACTACAACCTTTTGAATGGGGGTGTGGACCTGGTCCAATTTTCCTTGCATAATGGTGGAATTTATCTCATGACCTACTAGACATAATCATTGATGTTCTTATTCTCAAGAGTGACATTTTGATGATTCACCCAAATTGAGGGGATATATCTATGTATCCACCCAAGAGTGACATGTTTATGAGTCACCTCAATTCTCGGGATAGATTTGTGTGTACATCCCTCTACTAATACCTATGATATTACTATATCTTAGCATATTTTCAGGATGTATGTAGGAATATCCATCTTCTATTTTAACATTTATAGAATGTGTTTTCTAACTTCAGTATCTGAATAGGGATGTATTCTTATTATGTGGATAGTATAGGTGTGTCTTCCAACTCTTATGTCCCATTTCCTATCAATGGATACTAAGATTACTAAGGTATGGGGGTAGAGGTATGGGACTACCCACTATTAGTTTTTATTACATTCCAACGGATTTCTATAATTTCTATCATGTTTAGTTTATAGTCATTATAGATATTGGAAGTTGTTCATGCTTGACCACAATTTTCCAACAAATGTTTCTGGCTAAATTGATTTATGCAGGAATGTGTTTGTTCCAACTCATGGATTTCCACCACATTTCATTAAGATCTCTTATGTATGTTACATAGTAATGTTGATAGTCTTAGATGGGGTGTGAAGGTTTTTTTCCATCTTATCATTTTCTATTGAATTTTATTTTAGAGATTTTTAGGGAACATAGGTGTTTCCATGATTCCCCTTGTTTGGTTGTTTACTTCAGCATTCCATCTTAAATTCCAAGGTCATAGTGATATGGGACGATGTCTTAAGGACAACACACTTATCCTACTAATGGGTTTCCACTATGTGGAATTAACAGAAGCAGTTGTCGGAAGGAGCTCCTTGGAGAGATCCATGTTCTATCTGGTTGAGGATATCTTTGGCCTCTTGACTTAACTCCATGACATAAGGGATAATCTAATATCAATGTTCCAGGGATAGAATCCTGAAAGGGTTTGAGACAATAATGGGTGTCGTCTACTTCTAAGACACAAATCATTTTTTAAATGATGGGTAGTGGGTCTACATAAGATAAAGGGCCCACCAAGATACCCCCAGGGTCGGCAGGGATCCATTTTGGTGGTAATCATGAACCAATCCAATTGAAACCCAGATTTGAAGACACTGGGTGGGTGACAGTGTTCTCTATTTGGTTGAAAACCTATATTGCGTATTAGTGGATGTGTATGTCATTGATAATAGGTGTGATTCCATTTGGATCAAATAGATATTTTGTTTAAAGTGATTTAAATATAGAAAAAATACATAAATAAGAAACCATAATCAATGGAGCATCTTAATAAATGAAAAAAAATTCATAATTGATTTTCTTTTTTTGGACCTCTTTCATTTTGAGAGAAAACGATGTCTGACATGTGGGTGACATCATCATCTTGGTTAATGATTCACATCTAGTTCACCATTTTTTCAACTAACATGCTTGTGTGTTCTATTCGATGTTGTGAATATGGTGGTTTTAATGGTTTCACATTCATTCACATCAAATCCACTATTTTTTAACGACATCCGATATATATTGTTCATGGAGTCAAAAAACACCCAACGTTTCACTCATTTAGAGCGTTTCATGAACCTTCTTTCCAAAGGTAGGTTGTTTTGGGGAAATGGTAAAATAACACTTAGGGACTCACATTGGTCAAGAATATGGGATCTCGAGATCATCACACCATTTTTGGGGAGAATTGTTGCCCACTCTAGGACTCACTTAATGATTTAAATTTTTTTGTGAATCCTTCATTAATTCCTAAGTATAAAATGTGTTTCTATTAGATTAACAATAAATTATTAGCATTTATTATCTCTAGAATAATCTATATGTATATGAGTTTCGTCATCGATGAAGACATCTGTATGTATTTTAGGTTCTCCATTAATAGTACCCTTTTATGGATTGATTAGATATTCCTTGGTTGTTTGTAATTATAATGATTGTTTTAATATGTGCAGTGGGGAGCTCCAAAATATAACATAATCTAAGTATATGGGGATCTTTTTTGATTTTTTGGTCGAGCCCATGAAATTGTATTCCTATGTTTCCCAGTGAAGGGAATCAAAACCCACGTAGTCTGGTGTGAGTTAATGAGACACATCATATCTATTAACGTTATGTGACGTGGATAAATCAGTGTAGTTTAAAATCACGTAGAAATCATTTCTAGGTTAAAGGTTCCTAGTTAATGGCTAGGGTGGGACTTACGTCGAAGAAGACCAAGAAACCTATAAGGGATGTGGGCTCCTATGTTGGATATGGTCCTACTAGGAATGTGGCTCAAAGGAAAAAGGGTTGATATTGATGTGTTGGGTTTGGACCTAAAGTAGGATCCCATTTTATCCCATTTTTATAGGAATCAAATCCCACATAGTTTAGTAAGGTTTTTGGAATCACACCTACAGAGGTTCTATAATTGGTTTTATCATAGGGAATATGGCCCTTTGAGAACATTTCATCAGGGCTTGTACTAAATAAGAGAACCTTTGACTTTCTTCATTGATTATATAGCCCCTTTGAAGTTCAAGGAATGATTTGTGGGATTACACCGCATAGAAGGAGGCCCTGTAGGTTGTATAAATGGATTTGGGTACCCACACCTATGGAGGCCCTTTAAAATAAGGTAATAGGAAGATATAGAAAAGGATTCATTTCCAATACATTCATTTATCCATGTGAATTTTATGATTGTATATAACCTCTAAGCCCATGTGATTTAATATCATATTTTAGGCACCAAATGAATGGGATGATCTAGCAAACTTCATACCCCATCTTCTATTTGTGGAAGAGGTCGGCGATATGGGAGAAGAAGAGTGGAATTTGATGTTCCCATATCTTCTCCCACCTTCATAATCGGGATAGTCACATTTGAAAACCCCTATGGATACAACCCATTATAAAGGCCATAATCTTACTCCAAAATGGATTCCATGATATTAGTTCCAAAGGAGATGGGAGGATAAACAACTAATCCCCATAAAATGGAAATATCAATGTGATCCCCTCCCCCAGTATTTTGAACTAGAGGTCCATGGTCCTAAAAAATATGACGGAAGGTAAAGCACCTAGCCCACATGTCTGGAAAAGGAACAAATTATAAATACCCTTGGGGTTAGGGTCCTTATGAATGATGTGATTCATAACTTCATGCACCCCAAGGAACCTATCCATCAAGTAGGAAAATTGTGGGATACCTCTAGCTAAAGGAATTCATTACTGAATGGGAGACACGCTGGTGTGTCTCTTTCCATGGTTTTTCAAGTCTGGATGCTTTGGTGGAGGATCTGATTTGAACCAAATCATATGGGAGTCCCAAATAAGGAGTTCCCCTACCATTGGTATAATGAATATATCATAAAGGAGATTCTCATATGTCTATGATGGGTGAACCAAAGGTGTATTACATAGGGTAATACATGCACAAATTATAATGACTTCATTCGGGGTGGGCCTGTGTGAGTTGGAAGGGAATTCTGGATGATAGAAAATCTGGGAAATAATAATTGGGTGAGGTGTTTCTTTAGTATCCAAGGTTCTACATAGGTTTCCCTAGAGTTGTCTTACATAGTTCTCAGATTTAGGAGGGTACAACCACACAAATCATTTTTCATTAGGGAGGGTGTGGCTTCTTCTGTAGGTGTTTTTTGTTTAAAACCCTAGAGGGAATTTTTCCCTCTATCCCCTTTAATTAACTCTTATATTAGATTTTATAGAGTGACATAAGTTGTTTTATGGGCATGGGTCAAGTATAAGGGAAAACAGAGCATTGAGGTTTTTCAAGGTTTTCTCATCATGAATATGTGGATCCCCAAGGTGCTATTTATAGGAAAACATGGGACTGTAGGTAAAGGATTCATCTTGAGTAGGTGGTTTTCAAGGGACCATTAGGAACACCTTCTCGGGCCTACGCAACACTACTGGAAACACAGGTAAGACAACATATCAATGATATTTTTTGGATCTACGTGATATAGATTAGGTGAGCATGTGATCGATGATATCCTTCAACTATTTTCTTCATAAGGGATTTTACATAAATATTTCTTCATCCTTTTGACAAAAATATCAACATGTGTGTAATACACATTTCTTGTTTAAATTTTTTTTTATTTGGAATCCAAGTTGAGATTCTTTTTGCTTGAGGACACAAAATTATTCATGTGTGGGGGAATTTGATAATATGAATTTGTATATAATGTTTTGGATACATTTTTTAATTATTAATCATGTATTATTTGATATTATACGAGTTTTTTATGTGTTTTCTCATGAATTAGGATGTTAAGACTCTAAAGATTAATGTTGTAAAAAAAATAAAAAATCTCATTATAAATCATGAATCTTAATTTCCCGATGTGTAATCCACAAATAGACCACCTTCTAGCTGAATTACAAGATTTTAATCCCAACTAAAAGTCAGGAACCAAGTAAAAAATGTGTATCCAAATTAAACATTTTTAAAGTCATGGAATCCAAACCTATTAAATAATACACTACGTGAACTCATTTAATGATGTGAGAAGCTCAAAACCAAATTGGCATCAAAGGGTCAAGCCATGAAATCAAAAAGATCCTAAATTTTTAGATAATTTTTTATTATAATTTAGAAAAATGAATAATATTTAAAAATTGCGAAGTTTTGAATTTGAATACACATAAATTATTACAATACATGAACCATTTACACATCGTGTGCCTTTCAGGCCCTATATATATTCAGTTCCCCCATTGTGAAAGAAATATCCTTAGAGTTCATATGTTTTTTCTTATTTCATACAAATAATCTCTATTTTAATTTTTTTGAAATTATTTCTATTTATACATCATTATTTTAGTTTTCAACAAATTCTATTGTTTCCTCTTTCAATTCCACGACGCGTTTGTTGATCATTTGTGTTCCAATGTTCTATTTCTAGTCTTGTTTTCCATGATAATTTTATTCTTACTCTAATATTCATTGATTATTAATTAAAATTAGTATTTAATTTATTTTTCATGATTTTAATTGTGTATTTATTTTATTTGATTAATTTATTTATTATACTATGCATGATGTGATCGATTTCCTTACTTTCATTCAATTCAGTCATGTCTGGCTAATCTAGTTAGGTTTGTGGGTCAAGAGTAGGGGTGGATAGGAACTAGTGAAAATCAAAAATCTAAATTATATAAACATATGGCTATTAATAAGGTATAAAAAAACAATATCATTCTCTCACACTATCCTAGATAGTTGGAGGTGAAAATTGAATGGTCATTAACTAGTTAGAGAAGATCATGGAAGTACCAATAGCCTGTAATAATTTCTAACTAGAATCCAATATTCCTACACTAAGGTTGTCAATTAATCTGGATCATGAATTATTTTCAAGATTAGGTTTATCCAATTAGTTGCACCAAGATCAATTGGATCCTTTTACACTAGTCTTCATCCAATACTATAGGTCTATCCCAATTTCGATTTAGGATTACACATTTCCTTCACACTAAAATTTACCTAAAACACTTTAATCTATTTTAAGATGAAAACTACTATGTTTTATTCAATCCAAACAAAATAGAGTAAATTTTATGATTCTCCCAAAAGGTTCTAACCATAGGGTTTCTTGTCTAACAAGTTGTCTTTGTGGGTTCGACTATAAAATTCAACTGTTTACAACATAGTAGTTGAGTGTAGTTTGGGGAAATAGATATTTAATCTGATCGGTGCCTATAAAAATTGATGCTGCATTCTGAGAACAACAATTAAAATCCTAAAATTTATTTTAAACTATTTATTAAATATTTTATAACATGTTTTATCCTAGTGCTGTGAGTTAATAATTCATTGTGAAAACAAACTGAATTTATACTCACACCTTGCCTGGGCATTATTGTGCATTTGTAGATGTCATCTATCTTGACACAAATAATATGATGTTATTCCAATCCTTTATATATTCGTCTTGATACCTAGTCTTGGGCATGGTTATTTGGAGGTTTGAGCCAATTTGGAGATTTTGTTTTGGTCTTTGGGTTTTATCATCCTACAGTCCCCTTGGAAATGTCCCTTTATTTATTCTTGTACTCTGATATTTTCCTTATATTTTGTTTTATATTTTCTCGTATTTCAGTTCTCATGCATCATATATATGTTTGGTTATTTTGGTTCTATTGGATTTGTTGTTTTATGTTTAAATGTAAAATCATACCCCTATTGTTTTATGAGGACCTTGACATTTATTTCTATACATTGGTGTCTTGGGAATATCACCTATGTCAAGTAACGCCTGGAGCCTCTTTCCAAGATAATGGTGGATTGGTGTTATGCTACAAGTGGTATTAGTATGTTCAATCATTGGGTATTATATTTGTTAATTTTGGTGTTGGAAATATTATCATTATATTTCTTGGGATGTTAAAAAGAAAATAGGTTTTTTAGAACATGAAATGTAGGGAATAAAAATATAGATCTAATATTTTTATTTCGAACATCATGTTACTAGGGTGTTTGGGTACATGAGTGTTTTAAGATAATTCTTTGTGTTTTCACATCATCTTCATTGGTTTAGAAGATGAGAAGGGAATGAAATGAATTTATATTAATGAATTCCCATTATAAGTTCCTATTTAATTTTGAGTAATGATTTATGATATGGTGAAAAAGTGATGATTTTTTAAAAATATTTAATTTTTTTATTATAAAAATGAACCGTGAAATTTTCAAAAATGTTGTGAAACCAGAAAATGATGAATTTTTTAATTCTATATTGTCATATTTATTTTGTCATAAATTTTATATAGATAATACTTTAGTTAATAATGAGTGAAACTCAATGGTATTTTTTTATAAAAAATTACACTATAGAAACCAATAGGATAAGGCTGCTAAGAACGCAATTGGACTGTAGTAATAGTTGAACCAAAATTGGTCCAAATTATTTTCTAGGATTTTAAATCCATGAAATGTGGGAATATAAAAGATGAAACAAGACAAGTGGGGAATTTGGTTAAGTTAAAAAATCATAATCCACCAATGTTTCTAGAAAAAGAAGACGTTTGGTTAAATATGATGAATCAAATCATCATTTTCCTTGGGATACCATCAGAGATGAATGAAAAGATTTCAATTTGTAAGTGGGATAATCATACAAGCTAGTGGTTGGGTTTATAATTTTAGGATAAATTGGGCCAAGGCAATTCACGAGAGTATTTTGAAGAATTTTTTAACAAACAATTATACCTCACACATTCAGAATTTTTAGGAAAAAAAACTTATTCAGTTTGATGTAAAAGAATCTATTAGTAAAATAGTATGAATCAAAATTTAGTAATTTAAATTTATTTTCTTTGGAAATTACTACAAGTGCATCCATAAAGGAAATTGTTTTTTGATTCAGCATTAAAACTATAAATTCACTCAAATTCTTCCATCATTTATATAATTGATTATACATATATGGGAAATATGGAGATGTTGGTAGAATGAGACATCTAGGGAATCACTATAGAAGGAAGTATGTTTATTACTGTAGGAACTAGTGGGAGCTCCAACGTGAGGAACATGTAAAGGAGAGAAACCTATTCACAAGTTGATGGTATATCTTAGAATCATAGCATAAGATATTTCAACTTACCTTCATGACCAAAGTGTAATATGGGATTCTTTCGGTTTTATTATTTTGATAATATAAGGTGAGATTTTATAGTTTAACCTATATCATGTCACAATTGAAACCACATGGGACATCTTCTGTACTATTGTCATAGTGGTCTAAGGTCAGGTTCTAGGGACACATGTCATGCTTCTCAAACATCATATTATTTGTCATGAAGAGTGAAGTATAATAGATCACATCACCAAGACTAATAAATACATAGTGATTCAAGGAATTCCTTGAGTACTCAACCATGGAAATATAAACAGTGTAACAAATAGAAATGGGTACTTATTAATTAGTTACATGAGGCTAATCATCTAATATTGGATGATCAATCAGAAACATTATCGGTGGGTGGTATGATTCAGTTGACTTCGACACATATACAACATTTGTTTCTTACAAGTGTATACCTTTTATTTATTTCATCTCATGTCATTGATCTAATGGATTTACATGCTGAGATGATTCCTTCTATTCTGAAACTCCAAATATATTTAGGATAATGAGAATGTTAGGATTTTAAATATACAACATGATCAATAACAATCATTGGGACTAAGTTGGTATGGTATTTATCTATGATAGATATGGGTTTCTATTAATTTATTCTGGGAATGCATAGGAATGTAAAATTTTATGCTCTTATTAATTTATATGTGCGTAGGTAAGTTTAAAATCTTTGAATGGTGTTATACAAATCATTAAATTAGATTAGGTTGTGGATGTAAGCAAAAAAGGACCTTTGGTACCTATGGTTGGAACTATCTTCTATCAGTTGATAGTATTTAGTATGGAATCCATATATGAAATAAAGAATAATGATTTTACAATATTAGTGGACCATATCCTTCATGTTTTTCCAAAAAAATTAGGGTTTCCACCCAAAAGAGAAGTAACATTTATAATTTATATACTATTATGAAAAAGTCTTATTTCTATTCTACCTTATCGTATGGAAATAAAAAGAATTGACTGAATTAATGGATCAATTTGAATAGTTGGAGAGTATATGGTTCATCTAAATGGGCATGTTTTAATGTTGAGCATTGGTTTTTTTAAGAAGGTGGAAGGAACTATAAGGTTTTTTGTATATTATCATAAAATTAACCAAGTTACGATAAATAATTGGGATACTCTTACATGATTTGATTATATTCTCGATCAATTGATTGAATACTAGTGGTTATCTAAAACTAAATTGAATGCACGATATCAAAAACTGTGCGTTTGAAAGGATGATGTTATAATGATAGCTTTTAGTGGAAGATATGGAATTATGAGTTGATTATTATTCCTTTTGGTCTTACGAATGCACCAACCATATTTATTAAATTTATGAATCTGGTATTTAAAAGGTATATTGATTTATTTATGTTGGTGTTTTCGGATGATATACCAGTTTATTCTAAGGAAAAAGTGGATCATGAAAAACTCATGGAAATAGTGTTTAGTATCTTATTGGAGCATCATTTTTATTTCAAGTTAAAAATGTTGTATTTAGGTCTACAAGAGGTATGTTTCCTTAGACTAGTCATTTCTACAAATGGTTTTTATATAGATCCTATAAAGAATACAGTTTTTATCTCTTAGAAACCACTTAATAATGTCTTTGAGATTTGTATATTCCTAGGCTTGAAGAGATACTACAAATTTTTTATATGAATTTTCATGTTTTCATCATAGATTATAGTATTGATGAGGAGTTTTTTTTCATTCCAACAGAACAAGGAATGTCATAAATCCATTCAAGAGGTCAAATTTAGAATTATATTATCACATATTGTCACCATTATAGAAATTATACAGGGATGTGTTTTCTATTAGAATTCATCAGGATTAGGGTTGGGATGTGTTCTCATGGAATGGATCATGTTATTTCTTATGGTTCATGGTAGTTTTGGTTTCATTATAAGACTACACAGCACATGATTTGGAATTAGCTATTATAGTCCATGAATTTCCACCGGAAATCATCATATTTTTTTGAGAAATTTATGATGTTTATAGATCATAAGAGTTGGAAATACAATTTATCACAAAGAGATTTGAATCTTAGGGAATGAAAATGGATGGAATGCCTTAAAATGTTTGAATTAAACATGATGTATACATCGGTGAATAAAAATATATAATAGATGAATTAAAAAGGAAGTTATATAATCATTTGGATAGAGAATCTTTTATTCAATGGAAGATAATTTTAGTTATAGCACAGAACTACCTAGATTGTATTGACCAATGTGATGTTTAATTTTATTCCTAGTTTTAGTTATTCCTCATTTGGTTCAGTATGTGATAGAGGATCATATGTGGAATTATGAATATGTTTCTATGAGATCAAAACTCAATGGTGGGGAGACCAATAAGAGATGGAAGCTGTATATGAGTTTTGTTTTTTAGTTTAGAGATCAGATCGTGGTAAATTTGGTTTTCCATGAACAAATTCTTATTTCTTACCACCATTTTAATTGTTCTATTAAAACAAGAATTAAAAATATATTTAAAGCATTGAAAGAAAATATTTGTGGGTTGGAATGAAAATTTTAGTAGAAAATATTGTTTTGGGATACCTCACTTATCAACATGTCATGGAAAAACATCACCGACCAACATTAATGTTGTAATATTTAATAATTGATGTTTAGAAATTGGAACTGATGTCCATGGATTTTGTTATGGTTCTCCTAGTGAAATTTTATAAAAAGGATACCATATTTGTAATTTTTGGATCATCTCATGATGTCATCTCATTTTATCCCTATTCGTGAATCCCATATGGTGGAGTAATTATCCAAAATCTATATCTAAGAAGTTGTAAATAGGAATGGAGTTTCATTCTCAATTGTATCAAATAGAGACCCTAGTTTTTCATATTGTTTTTTGAAGAATGTACAATTATCCCTGGGGGCATAGTTGACTATGAGTATAGTGTATCATCCTCAAAAGGATAGGAAATCTAAATGGATGATCCGGACATTGGAGAAATTCTTAGGACTTGTGTGATGGATTTTGGTGGCTCATGGGAGGGGAAAATACCATTAGGGTAGTTCTCAAAAACAATATTTTTTAGTCCTAGATACATATAGACTTTTTTGAAGAGTTATATAGGTGACCTTTTCATTATCCACTTTTCTGGGTGGAAATAGGTGCGAATCCATTGATTGGACCAAGAATTATGGAAGAGACAATGGAGAATATCCAATTGATTAGAAATAGAATGGATTCAACCCAAAGTTTTCAGAAATCAAATGAAGATCATCATCATTGACCATTGTTGATTGAATTGAGTGATTATGTGATTTTGATAATCTATCCAAGGCTTGAAGATCAACATTTTTGTGAGAAGGAAATGTTATATCATTAATAAATAAGATCTTTTAGGTACTTGAACAGGTTACTTAGGTGTCATATTAGTTGGATTTTACACCAGGGTTCCATTAAATGCATATTACGTTTCGTGTATCTCAATTCAAGAAGTATCAACCTGATTTGGTCCATATGATTTGATGGGATAAAATTGACTTATATTTGGATTCTAAATTGGTTCATATTTAATTGAGGATTGTGGATAGGTTAGAAAAAGTATTTTGTTGGAAAATAATTGGTCTGGTATGGGTTTTATGGAAACAAAGTTGGATTTTATGGGGAATGAGGGAGAATGAATAGGAAATGTTGGAGCAGTGGTAGGAAATATTCCTTGATGAATTTGGTTTTCTAATTTCTAGGGATGGAATGATCAATGGCATGGAGAATTTAATTCCTCACGTTTTCGGTACATAACCCTATATTCATGTCTTTTATATATATATATAATGATTGGGTTATGTTTCTGGAGGGTCTAACAGGTTATGGAAACTATTGGAGGTTTTTTTGGAGGATCTAGGTTTGATCATGGTTAGTAAAACCCATGAAAAGCTTCTCGTAAAACTTGTAAGGACAAACAATGAGAACTGATTAGGAACATGGATGGATCATGGTTTGTCCAAACCCTTCTAACAAACATAAGAAATCATTCACTTTGAGATAGTGGGGTAACACATGGTTAGAAGACTATTTTTCTAATCATGAAATCTAGCCATGTGGGTTGTAGATTGAGACATTTTATCATTCATATATAGTGGGTAGTTTTTAAATTCATTAACTCTAGCCATGCACTGTGAAATTTCAGATCAATAAATTGTGGATATAATTTAATTTAGCCCCTTGAAAACTCATTTTTTTCTAATCTAGCCCTAACATGAATTCTATTTCCTCCCAATGATTTATAGGAGATTCCCTTTGATCTGGGAGAATGTTTTAGGTGACCTAATGTTCTTTAGAGATCTAGATTCACCAGTAAGTGCTATATTTTTATTGTTTCCCATAAATATATTCTCCTCTACCCTCTTAGAACTATGGATCTAATCTGATGTGGATAGATCTGGGTTCATTACGAGTTTTCATATTGATATAATGTTGGATTGGTTAAAGGGAACAAGATCTAAGTTAGACTCTAGAATATCTATGTTAGGTTGCTGAGGTTATTTTCTCATTCTTTTTTTTACCATTGTTTGAGAGGTATGTGGATTCTATATCAATTAAACTTGATTATAACATTGAGGATTGATTTAAAATTGATTTAATTTCTTGAATTTATTTTGAAACACTATTATTATTTTATTGAATCATCTTTAGTGATTTTTTATTTTAAATTGTCCATATCTATTGGTTTTGAGGAAATTGATTTGGTTCCTGATTTTAAAATGATGGTCTCAAAATTATGGTTCAGTTTTGATGTATCAAAATTTTTCATCATATATTTTAAATAAAAAATGGTTTTTTAGAAAATGGTTTTTCATGGGTTGTTTGCATACATAGTTTTTGTGAGTACAATTCATTGATGTGGCCCCATATAAGGGGTGTGTACCACTAGGGTACAAAGGCAAGGCCCTATAGAATAGTTTTCATCCATTGGGGAACTTTTGTATTGGTTACCGTATGATTACTTGGTAAATGAATGAGAGACTACTCATGAGTTTGGAAATTTCACCGAAGCATGCATGTGTGGGTGTGTTTGAAATCTTAAGATGGGTATTCCAAACAAGATGTTAATTTTGTTAAAGTACCGATTGATTGGATTCAATGGAACACTATTTTTTGAATATAATATAACTTGAATTCATTTTAATATATTTATTAAAAATGTAGTAACATGTTTTATCCTAGTAGCATGTGTTAGTAAGACATTTGGAAAATCCTACAGTCTTTAGACTCACACTTCTTGGACAAAATTGCATTTTGGTAGATGAAATATATCGAGAAATAGTTATATAAAAGTTATCCTAGTTCTTTATTGACTCTTATTGATACCATTGGGTGGTAATGTGGATTTGGGTCATGGAGGGGTTTGGGAGTTTCTATTTTGTTCCTTTGTGTTTTTTCATCACTTGGTCCATTTATCTATGTCACTTTGTTTCCACATGTACATTGATATTGTATTTTGGTTTGGTAGTGTATTGTCTGGTATTTTGATACATATGAAACATATAGTGGTTTGGTTATTGTGGTTATCTTGGTTTTGTTATTTTATCTCTAAAGGTAAAATCGTCCCCCAATTGTTTTATGCAGCCGCTCACATTTATTTCCAGACATTGGTATATTATGGATGTCTCCTAAGGAAAGTAATAGCCACCGCCACATCCCAAGCTAATGGGTGATGGGCGGGATGTTATATAACTCATTTATACACCATGAAAATGGAATTTAACATGAAGCTTCTATTTTAGTAAAGGTGATGAGATATCATCTTACATTAATATGGTAGGAAGAAATCCTTACTTGGTTATTCGTTATTAACAAATCATTTGTGACACACCCAACAAACACAAATTAACTATGATCATATGTCATCCAAGTTTATATAATTGAGAAAGTCATGACATATATTACTAATAATCCAAAAGTTTAAGTATCATTACACATGCTCATGGATAGGAATATCCAGTGACCAATAAACTTGTGGATTCCCTAGAAGTTTTTTTGTTCTTATGACCTCCCATATTGGATTTTTCCTTGTTGGAACTTCATGAGATTAAGTATCATCTATTAATGATTAGTTACACCTTTTGTTCAAGATACTATGTGTCATGTCAATGAATTTTATCTAACTGTAGAAAAATAGGTATGAATATCATTAGAAAATTTCAAGGTTCCCATCATAGTAGAGAACCACTATAAAATTTACAATGAAATAGATACTCTATAACATTTTAACATTAATGTGATGCAGAATAATGAGCAGTATATAATAATATATTGTATTAATATTCACTAATTTGAATATAAATGAAATCTAAAGTACAAAATTTTTGTTCTTGGACACCAAATCCAACAAACTCCCACATATAGTAGATCCAAAAATGACAAATTTTAATCATCTAGATCTGACATGATGATCATGGTTTTGTAAATTAAGGATTTTAAGCGGTCAACCATGTTATGTTTTTTTTTTGGAAAATTCACTCACTATGATGTCAAATAATTATGGAAAATCACTGAAGATATTTATTTCTAGACTATTTTTTTCATTTATTGATGTGACTTTGTCTCTTCGGTAAGAGCCACCACTGTAGTATTATTACATTATAGTGTAATACATTCATTACAAATAAATACTAACTCAAGATATTGAATGAATTTTTATACCAAAATGACTTATTTATATGCCTCATATTCTGAAATGTGGTTGGAATATACAATAGAATCAACAACCATAGATTTAATCGAGCTCTTATAGCTCACAAAACCTCTATTGAGAGTGAAGATTTACCCAATATGTGATTTCAGATCATCCAGATCTATTTAGAGACAAGTATTTTCATATCCCCTGATTAATAGATCCTCATGTCCTCATAGAAAAGGATAATATCCTTAGAACACAATACATTATTAAAACATAGACTTGACTTGCATCCAATAGCAGTCACTTGGTTCATATAGATATCTACCTTTTGTGCTTACGGAGTTGGTGAAATATAGCCTGGTACATATAATAACATACATTACTAGCCTAATTGTTGATGTGTATGGTGTCCTTAACATAATTTATCTCCCTTCATGGGTCTAAAGACGCATTTTCATAGAAATATGTTTTCCATATGACATTGGAAGTAATACCCTCTGAGATTTTTCTATACTAAATCTCTTCACTATCTTACCAATATATGTATCATGAGTTAGTCCAAGTATACTCTCAGATAAATCATTATGGGTCTTGATCCTATGAATATATTATTCTTTTCTTGAGTCCTTCATAGAGAAGAACATGTTAAACCATGACTTAACATACTGTAAGGCTGGTATTTCATTTCTAATAATTAGTATTTCACTAATATGAAGTATTAAGAAAATGACCAAACTCTCACTTAAACATGTATATATAAAATACTTACATTCATTATTTATGATACTAAAATTTGGCGTGGATTCAACAAATAAAATTTTCCATGATCTGTGTTCTTACTTTAATCAATAAATATATCTCTACAACATACATTACATATTATCATCCTTTGGTGACACAAACCCTTTTGTTGGATCTCATTAAAAAAATAGTGAAAATGTTTCATCATAGTGTGCACCTTCACAATATTTAAACCCATTTGTAGCTAAGCATTACTTGTAGGTACTTAAATTCCCATATGTGTTTATTTTCTAATAGAATAACCATTTTCAACAAACATAATTTACTTTCACTAGATGATATACTAAAATACATTCTTTTTTTGGTACATTGAATCTATTTTACTATTTATGGATTCCTTCCATTTAGTAGCTTATATGCTATTTAATGCTTCCATATATGTTACAAGATCATTCTTATCCACTAATAATGATCCATCATCCTCAATGAATAGAAAACCATATCATTCATATTATCAAACCTTTGTTGTAATTTTATACATTACTTGTGTCTCTATAATATCTTCATCCATTGAGAATTTTTTAATCGATTAATTTTCCTAATTTTATGTATCTTGAGCTATGACTTCATCGATTTATATCTCCCTCCTAATATGTCTTCTAGAGATATGATCCCACTTAAGAAAGGTGGTATTTTTTTATCAAAAAATTTCTTATTTGAAAGATCATATAGGTAATATCATTTAGTTTACATATGATATATTATAAATAAAAAGTTAGTTTCTCAGGGTGATAGTTTTTACTTAAGGATGCCTTGAAAACCCCTTTGAATCCCTACACATCTAAGTTCAAAAAATATATTTTCTTCATCATTAAAGTTCAAATGGAATACATTTTTTCTTTATTTGGAACTTTTTTTAGTATATGGGTTATTGAATATAACATGTATCTATAAAAGGATAATGTAAGACATCAATGAATCATCATTAATATCATCATGTTAAGAAAGTGTGGATCCTCCTTTCACATATACCACTACATTATGGTGTATTAAAAATATTGAGTTGGGGTAATGTCCCAAAATCACATAGATAATCAATGTATTTTTGAATAATATATTATCAACCATGGTCTAAGTATGTTTTCTTAATCTTCATACCAAGATGGTTCCCAAGAACAATATTTTATTTTTATTTTTATCAAAAGAATTTTATTTATACCGAATTAAGTATATATATCCATATCTACTAAATTCAACACTTAATGTTTTAAAGATTGATTATGTACCCTTGTTTTAAACTCAAATGGTCTATACAAATCGATATGAATCAACTCATGAAGCTCAATGTCCCTCTCACCTTTTCCACGAAATAGGGATTTGGTCCTTTTTCCTTATAGACATGGATGATATACAATAAGTGGTGTTAGTTCAAAATAATCTAAATATCCATCATGGTGTAATCTATTAATTATTTTTTCATTTACATGGCCATGTCATAGATTCCATAATTGTGTGTGGAATGATTCATGCAAACTATTTTTGTTCTGGATTTCTAGTACATGGTTCATGTAATCCAACACATAGAGTCTATTATTTAAATATGTCTCACAATAAAAATGATTTCCTTATAAAAGAAAAAAAACATTTTCCCATAATTGAATATAAATCCCACTATATCAAGTCTTCAAACAAAAATAATGTTTTTGTTAATTGATTCCATTTAATAAGAAAATTTTAAAACCAAAATCAATCTAGTTGTAAATTTGGGGTGGTTGTATCCAATAGCCAAAACAGTAATCCAGGCTCCTTTGGATAGTAAGATATCTAACTCACCACAAGAAATATTACAGAATCAACATGGATGCTATATTTGAATACATACCTGAGAACTACATGCTATATATAATACCCAATTTGTATAAACAAATTAATTACACCCAATAACTAACACACCTAGATATTCACCTTGATTCCATTATTGTGTACATTTTTCCATTCAGTGTATCCTACCATATGCAAAATAGGTAGTGTCATATTCCATTACTTATCACTTAATAATACATTTATTAGAATGGAATTGTAGAGAATATTTAGAAATTATGTTATTATTAGAGATCTTCTCCTATTCCATCATCATATTCACAACAAGGACTGATGGTTTTTCATGTGTGTAATACTAATAAATTTGGATAGGTTGAGTTAAGAGATCTAGGAGTGACTTCTCTATGTTTTCCATATCAATGTTTTCTACAAAACTATAGAATATTTTATGGAGTGAAGAAATAATGATATCGATATGAAATTACATGGGAATCATAAATCCTAGAATATCTGGGAACTCAATATAGCCAATAATTTTGATTACTTAAGGCCCATCTATTTCACCTTCTCCATGTTTTCATATTAATTTCACCTTTTAAATCTTATATGATTATTATCTATATAACTTATAAGAATGGTCATTGAGATTTTGGAGCATGTTATAGGCATCCATCTTCTCATGAGATTCCATGAGTTCAAAAGAGATTGATGATAAAATCAAACATTGAAAATATTTTGCATCAACCATGTGTTTTTTATAAATAAAAATCTCCTCGTCACTCACTCCCTTAGTATACAAATCAGGGATTGAGTATTTTAGCTTGTAAGAATTTATTTCATAGCATGACACAACCCCAATGTTTATGAACCATTCCTAGAAGTTATTTCTAGTTAGGATATAATATTTCTCCATAATTAAATGAAGGGTTAATTTGATTGATGAACATTACATTTTTTTGATAACAACATGAGAGCATATTATTAGTACATTATTTGATAACTAGATGTTACATAGTAAATTATATTTTATTAGGCTTCCAATATTATACAACTTATTACTATCGCTCACCATTGAACATGGAATGTTCTATCATGATAAATTTCTAGACAAAAGGATCTATATTTCCCTTTTTTAACCCATAAAAAGGACATGTAAATTATAAAAATGTATTTTGGTTGGAGTTATTGTAATATATGGGCTTGTATCTTCTTGATATGTTGAGTGGACTCCCCTATATTAAATCTTAACTCAAAATTTCAAAACCCTTTCCTACAAAATTCTATTTTACAAAAAAATGATTATTAGATCCAATACGGGATTAGTTATGTCAACCCACAATCCCTGTTTAGATTTCCTAATAATTTAATTTTCCCCCAAAAAGACCAAAACTGACACTTTAACAATGGGTTCATCTTAACTCATAATAATTAATGTCCAATAACTTAATATTAAATTTAGATATTTTTTTATTATGCAAAAACATTCTTATATTATCTATTAATATGTATTGTTAATATTAAATGGATTTTACTTAAGTGATCAACCTTGTAGCAATAAATTATTTACACATAATCCTTTTTATTTAAATCTAATATTTTCATATTATTAAATTTATTTATGTGATCATGTTCTTATATCCATAAAATTGATCATGCATCAGATAGAAATAAAATAAATTAAATATGGAATGATCATGAGCTTTAACTAGTGGTTTGTCTATTGAGGGGAGGGGGACCATTAAACCTCAGTAAAAAGTTCCTTCAGATAGTATGGGATCGATTTTATCATTCCAACTCTATCATGTGTATCTACATGGTTTGGTTTCACATAATCTGTAACTTTAACCAAATCTATGAATCTCATATCTCCATACATACAATTCATTTACGTTACATGTAGGTAAAGGGTACAAGAAGCAGGATTACACAAAATAAATCATGGTTATCCAATCTCATATATATTAAAGAGGGATAAATGACTCATATGCCGTTAATTTAATTTAATAATAATGATTGAAAATATGCATGTAATAATTAAATTATATGTAATCACACACATACATGGGTCATTATAATCTCATAATCATCCACAAGTGAAAAGAATACTCATTTAAAATAAATGTATAGAAGTCATTTTGATTTATTCTTTTATTAAAGTAAAACATGAATGAATTAATATGATTAATTATATGATTGACCAATTAATTTATTTTATCTTAATCTCAATCCAACATATCCTAGATATACCCACCCACTATGATTAGAATTAAATTAAATTAATTAATTTTATTTAAAATTGAATAAAACAAGTACACAGCAAGTACATGGAAGAAACTCAATGAGTGACTTCACAAACTATTCATCATTGTCCTTATTATATAAAATTCACTTACACAGCATATCACATACAAAACATATGAAATAATTTCATAGTCTGTACTGCAAAAAATGCTACATGAAAAACATGAACATTATGCATTGTATATCGATTTATTACATGTGGAGTATAAAATATATAACGATCATTCCTAACTTTTAGTTTTTGTGTGGAAGTTCTTAATAATTAAACATAATAGAAAACATATAATGTTTTTTACTAAAAATAAAGGTAAAAATATAATGATGAGTTTTGATTGAGTAATAAATAAATTTTCAATTTTATGCCTAAATAGGTTTTATGCACCGTGAATACATCCATATACACACTATGTATCTCATTCATTGTATATCGATGATACATGTATATGCACTGAGAGTGTATTTATTAGTGGAAATTTATGTGTTTCATATAATGTACAGCTAATACACATTGTGTAACCTCCTTATTAGATGGAATCAGTCTTGCACATGGTATATTTTACCATGTATTTTCCACCAAAAAAATACGTAGACTGTACGGCGTGTAACTTAGTTATATGGTTTGAGGTCTGACATGTCATGTCATATACTATTATAGTTAACACATGGAACATATTTAGTACATATTCATTTATTTATTACATGGTCTTCAGTGGAAATTGTGGTTGATCCTGGTGCAATTTGCTGGGATACAAGACCTATACCTTCAGGATACATATTGTGTACTCTGATAATATCCATCCAAAATTAATAGAACCTCCAAATGGGTTCTTTAGATATTCATAATTTATTATTAACTAAACATGAGTTATATGAGTGAAAAAAATAGGTGGAAAATATATCATTCCAATCGTATTATAATAATGAATTTCATTAAAGGAAAACAAACTTTTGAACATGTAAACGATGAAAAATTAATAAATAATTATAAATTGAATGTGACCTATCCACTACCACTTGTAGGTTTAATACAAATAATAATCTCCTATGAAGCCTATGGATAAATTATATTTTGTATAATTCAATTAATAATATACAATGTTCATGAAATAAACATCATGACCAAGGAATTTATTCCAAATAATATTGACAAATGTTTTTTCCAAAACCAATAGAGAAGATATTTTCACTTAATTTATAATTATTTTTAAACACATGACGAAATATTACCACATGATTTAGTTATTTCATTATTTATGGTATTGATCATTCAAACATAACCGATGTATCGTCATTGTGTTACAACAACCCAGAGTAGAGCCCCTCAAATGATGATCCACACATGATCCATTCATCTCCAAACAAGACTGATTAAACTTCAAATACTAGCATTGTCCATTGATCTTATTGATTTTTTTACTTAGAAAGGTCTATATTACTTTAGGATTAAATGAATATCTCCAGTTCTTCTCAATATTCAGAGGAAGAAAGGAGGAGGAATATGTTGAGAGGAATGTTGATCACAATGATTAGCAACAGCAAAAATTTCACAGTTGTCTATTTATATACATAAAGTTTAATTTTTATATTAAATTAACTTCACATGGGTCATTAATAACATATAAAACCCATAAGTAACCTCATTCCATGTAAAATAATAATAATATTATTTTATTTCAGGGAATATTCAAAATTGTGTAATAATAAAAATTATTTTTAAAATATTGTAAATAAATATTTAACATCAAACCCCAAGCATTTTACTTTCATCATACTTGTCATTTAATTAATTAATTAATAGATAATTAAAATTTATTATTCATTTAATAGATATATAAATAAATATTCTATTCATAGTCTAGTTAATAATTATTTATGTAATATTCGCAAAACTAATAATTTATTTATTTAATAAATAGTAAATTATTATCTTATGAATAATAACAGATAAATTTATAAATTCATTTAATTAAATAATTTCCATGTGAATTAATATTTATATAATATTTATTATATTTGAATAAATTCTGAATAAATATCACTTATCGGTCTAAATATAATATGTATTCCATTTATTAAATATAAAAAAATATTTAACTAAGATAAATGGAAAAACTTTATTTGTGATCCTCTAATCCTTCCTTAGTGAAATTGGGTGGGATTTCATAGAGACCAAGATTTTTTCCAATAAATGGTTCAAGAAACCCATAGAGGGAGACGATATTTCATAATAAAAATAACCACATATGAACACTATTTGTGTAATATAATCCCATTATCAAGATATCTCATCAAGAAGGTCACACACAAGTGTCACCAATATATATGGATGATACATCATTCATTGAATATCATAAATAAAATCATCTATAGATAATGGAAATATAATTTAATATATATGTTCAATTTAAATTAAATTTCTAGGATATCAACCTCTATTAAGTTGGAAGGGAAAAATCAATCTCTGGCTTATTCATTAATGACATATCATTCATGAAATGACAACCATACCTAACTTCACCATGGTCATATTTCATCACGGTTTATGGAAAAGTTTAAATTGTGTGAGTCAAGACATGTATTAATAATAATATTATAGTCTAAGGAAAATTACACAGACTTGTTGACATGAATATACAATAACACAAAAACATGTGTAATTACAATAGGAAGGTCTATTATAATAATCTCCCATATTATATATTACTAAGTAATAACTTCATGAGATTAATTATAATCCAATTAAAAGTACTCAATCATGATGACCAACATTCTATGTATCCCAAAATTTAATTGTATTCAACCATAGAAAAATATTTCATAATATCATCATATTATTTCAAGGTTCCCATTGTAGTGTAAAAATAATACGACCTTTTCAATGGGATAAATACTTTGGGACAATTTTTTTATTAATGTTGTGTCAAACAATGAATATAATATAATATGAAATTGTATTAATTTTCACTTGTTTGAATATACATCAAATATATATAAAATTTTTTTTTTCTAGAACACCAACTCCAACAAAACATAGAAAATTCTATTCATGGTAGTTAGGAAACTCGATGATAATTTATTTATTTTTCTTTCCTATCAGTTACATTGTTAATATTATCCTTCAATTCAATGTATATTAGTATAAATAAATAAACTTAATAGAGAATACTGAAGTAACTCTTTTCTTCTTTAGAAGTTACACTCAGGCTGAGAGTTTCCTCTCATCCTAGGTCACTCTTTTCCTCTAACATCATATTTCAAATAATCTTTATTTCTTTGTGTTTTAATATTCTTTGTCCAAAAATATTCTTAATATGGTTTTATTATTATACAATCTTTTGAAACATGTCCATATTTATCAAACCACTAACATTTCATCCTTTTAATTTTTATTTCACTTCTTTTGGATGGATTGACTTTAATGAAAGTAATATCATCTGTAATAAATTAATTTTCTTTAGCACTATATTTTATCTCAACTTCATCAATTTATTTGGAGTTCATTATTAAATACAATAAAATCGGGAATCATTCCTTCATCATATGCACATCTTCTTTGGTTTTCACATTTCCCCTTATGATGGAATTAATAAAAAAATGATTCATTTTTTATTTATAAGAATCCTCTCCAAGGACTCTAGTAATTAATTCCATATCTATGTAACCTTCTTGTCCACATCCTCTATAAAATTATTCTAAAATTTTAAACCTATTGTGATTGGATGGATTTTTTTATTGATCTAGTCAGAAATTTTTTCTCATGAAATATATCCTCACCATCTATCCAAGGATTCCCCTTTATTATTTCCTCCATCATATAAAATAAATATTATTCCAATAAAAATATTCTCAGTGAGAATACCTTCCATAGAATAATAAATAACAATGGAATTTTGACCTTTCAGTTTGATTCAAAATCATCTTGTATTGACATTGATGTTTTCATACAGAATCATAATCCTTATTTTCTCAATGGGGTAGTAATTTTTTGTAAAATTTATTTCCTCTTTTTAATAGATGATTTCTTCTTATTAAACTTGGCCCAAACCTCCTCAAATTTTCATTTAACACATGTAATATTATAAATAAAATATCTTTTCGCAAACTGATTTGGTGAATATTTACTTTCATATATTGGAATTTTCTAATCATTAGCATTAGAAGATTCATCTATAATCTCCACTTAATTATTGAAATACTCAGTAATATTGTTCAAATAATGTTGAACTATGAGACATATGGCCTATCTCTATAATATCACTTTATCCATTCTAAACAACTTTTCTTCAAGACCACTCACCATATTTTAAAGATAAGTCACATCCAACATATTATTATTAATCTCATCAAAAATATTTTTTTTATTCTATCACACTATTATTTTCCAACATCTAGGCTTTAATTTATTTTACTAGTTCTCTTATTTTTTTTCTGAAATTGAGTAGTATTCTCTAAAGTTACTTTTAAATTATCATTCTGTATTTATCCAAAATAGGTTCTTTACCCATCATCATCAACATCACTTATTGATGAATCAAATCCTTTTTCAACCTTAGTATGAAAAAACCCTCAGAATTTTATTAGTTCAATACTTTTGAATCAACTTACGCATGCTTTATCATTAAATTAATTTTTAGGATGATATAATGTTTCTTATTCTTCTTATCCTTTTTCTTTTTTTAAAGTTTCTTATCCTTATCATTAAATTTATATTCATTTTCACTCTTATTTGGAATTTCATAGGAAAATTTCCCAAGACTATCATAATTACAGTACATTGGTGATTTTTTTTCGCCTTACATTTTCTGTCTTTGAACCTATCTAAAATAATATAAGTGATATTTTTGAAATCATCCTTGTCTTCTTCATCCTTAGAATCACTTAATTCTACAACATTCTTTTCATTGAATCTTATTTTCAAATGGTTTCAATATCCATTTAATATTTTTCTTTTTTCATGAATAGTAGATATATCCTCATCTCATGTGTTATGATTTTATTTTATAACCCATTTAGTATTAATTCCAATTTCTTTTCCAAGTTTCATATTTATGGATCATGCATATGTGGAAAATTCTTCATTGGTTTTTTTAGGAATGATGTAATCCTTAATTTGTTCACCAAAACCATGTATGTTTCTCAAAATATCATTAACCATTGTAGAGTAGAAAAAAATGGCCTCTTCATCAGCTATCTTTTTGTATTTTAATTGCTTCCACTAGAAGTGTATCTTATTTTCTTTGACATTGATATTTCCTTAAAAAACAATTTAATTTTTCCTATATCTCATTTATAGTTTGAAGACACATGACCATAGTATATAACTTTTCTTATAGAGATATTAAGATATATCTTTGATCCACTCCATATAAAACCATATTTCTTTTATCATCTTAAGTCATAATGACCCCTTCAACAATTGGTGGAAAACCCACTATTGCAGTATCTCTCACTTATAGGTCGGGTGATAGGAGATAGGGAAATATCTTATTACTATACATATTATAATGTTTCCCATTCAATATTGGAACAAATTGGATATTATTAATGTTATGATTTTACCTATCTCAAAATTATTTATAGTTATTTATATTCGACCTTTTCTTGGATACTAATGGAGGTTATCACATCCGAATAAATAACTAGGGGTGATTTAGTAGAATTTTTTATTAATTCATCCTCTTTTACATTAAAACTCTTAAACTTTTTAAGCTTATCAGTCCAATCAATAATATCTCAAAACCTCGCCACATGTGTGGTGATAATAAATGAGAGAGAACACATAATATTTATAAGGTTTTCCATAAAATACCAATCCATTCCATTTTTTTTATACAACCCAATGTGGATTCCATAGCATAAAAAATTGATATAAATCATTAAAAACACTAATTATAGATCTATAATAATTTTCTAGACACCCCAATTTCAATTATATAGTGTTTTTTTAGACACCCCAATCACAATCCCTTAGTAGTTTGTTCAACACCCATATCACAGTATTCATATTCAACATTGATCCTATTATAGAAATAACTCCTTATACTCCCAAATTCTTATTCTTCACATGTCATTTAATTTCCATCTAAAAAAAGAATGTTTATACTAGATTGATTGTGTACATCTATTGAAGATCTCCAATAGATACTTAGAAAAGACCCATTTGACTTGAATGTGTCAATATATTTTGAGTGAACCGGTTCTTCTCAGTTTTATTAAATACTCAATTGAACAAAAAAGTAGTATCTCTTAACTTTGACCTATTCTATCTATTTTATACTCTATTATATATTGATCTCAGTATTCTCTCAAGTGTCAAAAATTATCATCATCACCTGCAATATCTTTTTATATCACAGAATAATATGAATATTATTTCATAATTGTTCTTGGATATTATTTCATATTTAACATCCTAGAAATATTAGCAAGATCACCTTATTCTCCTTTAGTAATGAAATCTCTAGGTAGATCAGTTATATTTCATTTAAACTGAACATTGAATAACCTGAATTCTTAGGAAAATATTTCATATGGTATTTGAATTACCACAACCACATTTTCTATATAAATTTCATGACTTTAAAATCTATTAGCATCATCCTAAAAATATATATGAAGGGTAAAACACCACAATAACCAAAAAAACCCATGGATTTCACAATGTTTTTATATTCTTATATATTCAGAAAAACTATCGTCCTCCACTTTTCTCTATCCATGGTAATCATAGATTTTTAACATGCATAAATCCATGCATGTATACTTGTGATTTTGGTTTCCCCATTTCTTCAACAAAATTCCCATATCAGGAAAATCATCATGATATTTATTTTTATTTGAGAATATCATACCCAGAATTTTAATATTATTATCCATTATATTTTCTTTTTTGTTTCATAGAAAATATCATTATCATTATAAAGCCATGTAGCCTCGATTTCATAAAAAATTCCATGAACCCATCTTCTCTATGTTCATTTTTTCATCATGCAATCAATCATTAACCATGAATAACTCATAGTAGATCAATCTCACTTCATAAAATCATTTTTTTTTTCACCATATCTCTCTGGTTATATCATTCTACCCTAGAGGTTATCATGGTTTATTTCCATTCTTATAATCATTCATCATACCATGGAGGCTTCTCATTATTTATATTCGCTTTTCATAGATTGGTTGATTAAATTTTTCACTTAGCCACGAATTTATGTGGCTTATCACGTACTAACATGGGAAGTGGGGTCTTAGAGTTACCATTACATAACATCCCATAATCTCAGTTTACCCTAATGTAACCCTTGTAACTGTGAGACTACCATCCTCAACTAGTCCAAGTAATAGGTTATCCTTATTTAGATTGTTCTTCAAGAAAAAAACCTTTTTGTAGGTATTGGAGTCTATATTGGACCTTTTTGTAAAACTATATGATACCTTTATGTAGCCATTTTGATTATATACTTACCTTTATATAGGAAATGCATTTCATAGATAATGTTTATGCAACAATGACATTATATTTACACATTTCTCCTCCAACTCAGCTACCTTTACACAACATCTTACTCACCACTTACCCTTATATAGACATAATAATTTTGGTCTTAAATTTTGGTAGGTATATATTTACCTTCACATGGGTTTGATCTTGTAATTCTACACTAAGAAAGCCCTTGTAACTAGTTTTGGATTCACCTTAAACATAGGTGTTTTTGTTATATTTATATAGCAGTATGTAATTCTAGACTTTATCAATATCACACAAGAACCTACTAAAACTCATTTTAATTGATTTTAGGCATTTTTCCAGAAACTCAATCATAATTCTCACATGTAGTAGATTTTGTTCATTTATTCACCAATACATAGTCATTAATTTCCTTCATTATCAATACATGAATAATTGTAGCTTTCAGAATCTATAATCCATTAATATCTATAAAATATTATAGATAATACATCCATATAATCAGTGTTTTACTTTGAATAAAAGGATAATATTTCCAATAATCATTGCATGTAAATGAAAATTTATATTGGACCATTCAATGAGAACTCAAATCTAGCATCCACATATCTAAAAACTATTTAATTTGGAATCCTACTTCAATATTTTTCTAAGAACATATTGATATCACCTCAATGCCAAAAAATAAAATAACCATTGGTAATAATAAAATATAAAAATAATGAAAATAAATAAAACACTTAAGAGTCTCTACTACCATCAACGAGACTCACCTAATCCCAATCACCTAACTCCGTCTAATATATCAATGTTGACTATAAAAAAATAGGAATCATCCACACCTAAACTAGTGAACATGAGATTTAATTTGGTACCAACGTACCAAGGCTTCCTAATAAGGGTGTGAGTAAATTTTAATTGGCCAAAACCAATGATATCCCTAACATAACTTATAAAGTAGTGTATGCACATGTTACATGTTAAAAATAAAAAAATATATTTAGAATCCTAATAAGATAATAACCATCGATCCTCATGTAATAAGGTGGTACCTAAGGATTACCACACCTATTTTTTAAAATTACATAGTGTCCTTAAACATGTCACAAAATCAATAAGAGCCTATGTGCAGACCCTCTCCCTTCTCTAGAAATATTTATCCTTCTATCAGGTACCTAGGAGAAGACTCTCTCCTGCCTAGAATCATGTAACATATCTTCAATAAAATATGGGGAATACCCAATCCCCACCTGAACATATTTCATTATTATCAATAAGCATAGGGTCATACCAGTTCCTTTCCTAGAAACATATCTCTTTTCATAAGAAAATATATGGGTGTACCAAGTCCCTACATAGAAACATACATCATTTCATTTTTGGGAATTAGCTCCCCATCATGTAATCGCATGTCGCATTATGGAATTATCACACCACACATAATAGAATCATAAATTGTCCCTTAAAGGGTTCATAACATTCCCAAACCCATTACACATCTTCTAGAATGACATATTAGGAAAAAAATATAGATTTTTTTCATGTATCCAAGACATTTCTCAAAGCATGCCTCATCATCTTACTAGTCACGAAATTTGGTCCCCATAAGACTATATTGTTCACAAAACCTCATTATGTTGAACCCATCAGCATTCTTATCTCATCCATTGGGGAATCTACTAGGGGAATTCAGACCCACCCAAATATCTTCTCACTAGAACCAAGCTATATCCAACACCTACAATGTTATCTCGACCTATATAACCATTCCCAACACTATCCTCAAGTGACTAGTTCCAATCATAATCCAATTTATGATCATATCATATTCCCACTATCCTTGGACAATATTCATCAAAATCATATTGATCCTCTTGGCATCCCAGTTCTAACTGGTATAATATTTCACATGACATGACTAATACTCAAGTCCAATACCACATAGCCCATAGGAGACTTCTCAATCAAATCTTCATGAGGAAACCCACCTTATCACACCTCATCTAGTCAGATGGGATTTATCACGCTCATGGAAATTTCAAAGGTCCTAATCCACACCCAAAAGGGTGTTCCATTCATATATGACAGGTATAATTATAAAACATGGTCTATTAGGAAAAATCCTTCCATTCCTATCCTATTAGATTTATGAAACTAACATATTATTAGGTTAATCTCAAATCAATCTTTAGAAGAAATTTTTAGTATCTTGTGACCTCAACTAGTATACCATCCCCTTAGTGAAACATTCATCGGCCAATTTTATTTCTTACAACATCACTGGAGCACCTACATCAAAACTAGTGTCCGAAATACACCCAATCATGAGTCTAATTAGTTCATTCACATTAGTTATACCCCTTCTGGTTTTAAATACCATAAGGAACATATTTCTTATCATGCCCTTTATCATTAGTGGTTAGTTCATCAAGGTAGTGTTCAAGGGTCCATCATGACCCTTGAAACTTCATTCTTATTCTTCTGAATTAAAAGAAAAAAATAACTAAATTAATGGTAAATATTTCATAGTAGATATACCATATATCAAATTTTATATAAACACAAATAACACACTTTTATGGAGATTTTATGGGATTTTCTACCTCATTTAGTGTTATTACCTTTAATCAAGATCAACCACCACTACCCATTCTTAGTCAAGCCTCTTCCCAACTTATATCATTTCCCATTCCCCCCATACTTTAGAACAACATCCAAAAAATTAATTATAATAATTTATAATTAATTTTGAAATTAAATAAAAATATGTATAATAACATAAAATCACACAAATCCATCTTTCCACATCAAAATCATGACTAAATTCACTTGGAAGGTCCATGACATACCCCGACAACATTATAAGAAAAAGAGATAACTTTTTGAAATAATATCAATTTCCAATTTTATCTAATTTAATAAAAAAACCTAAATAAATATGGAAAATGGACAAACTCAAAATAAATTACAATAAAAGGTGTTTTATCCTATTCCCAGTACCTCCTCTAGAAATTCTAGGAAAAATCCACATCATTTGATATGAATACACCATGTTGTGGTAGAATTTTCACTAAAAATCCTAGTAAAAAAACATATAAAATTAGAATATTATGGATGGAGATAATAAAATATTTATGTATAGTAATATCATTCCATAATTTCAATTAGAAATCCTAAATAAATTCCCATACTCAATGGGGATTGATTAAGGGAGGGGGAGTTAAGAGCTAGCTCAAATGGATCTCCTCATGTGGTTGTCTAACCAAAAATAAAATGGAGGGCATCCATTAAAATAATGATCTACCTATTGGATTTGGATTCGTAGAAATGAAATTATTTGTACTCTATGATACCCTAATATTCATTTGAAGAATATTAATAAATTATTTATCACATCTTGATTGTTCTTGTTCATGAGATATTATGTGATAATGTCTTAATTATAGTTGTCACACTAAAAGGTCAGAGAGGATCCCTACTATTATGAGAAACTATAAGTTCCACGACACTATTATTGAATATATATTATATGGATAGATGATATAAATTTAAGGGACACAAATGGTATAGGCTATCAAGGGTGGGGACTCTTGAAACTTTGAGACACCTTCTCATGGTTTGCGCCCTTAGTAATATCTAGGAGGACATTATGAGAACAAGTACCCCCAGTAAGAAATCCACATTCATAAGTGTAATTGTATTTTCATATCTATGGAGGTATGTATTGGTCCTTACACATTAATATTATTATTAATGGGTATTATGACTCGTACACATAGATTTAATGACAAAAACTATGATGAAAATGATCACGGTGGGGTGGGATATGTTGGGTGTGTCACAAGTAATAATTCATTGATAAGTAATGAATGAAAGGATTTGTCACTTATACAGAATTAGATATATCAGTCCCTTTTATTGAAATTATATAGCCCAACTAAATCCATGGCCATGGTGTCCTCTAGTCATGTTCAATTATGGGATGTCAATGCATGATAAATCGAGCACATGGGTTGATGTCACTTGCATGCAACCCACTTGATTGGATATATTGGGATAAATGGATTGTATTACACTGTAACCATTTGTTTGAGGTGATATTCCATTTCAATATCAACTTATTTCTCTTGGGTACCTTGACCCATTTCTAGATAGTAATCTTGGACTTTAGGTAGGCTTGCCCAATGCCAACTAGAAAGAGGCCTAGAGGGTCACACACAAAGTGTACATAATATCTCAGATAAATAATTTATTATTTAACAACATGAATATATATTTTTTCTGATTTGTGATTTAATAATTATAAAATTATGTTTAATAGTAATTATTTAATTCCCAGTTATTTGAGAGAATATATTGTTGTTAGAATATTTATTTATCAGTGAATAATGCAATTATATTTATTTAGTAAATAAATTGTCATTATTCATGGCCCAGTAAAATTTGAGGAGGATAGGAAGACCAACTTATGGGTCTAGTGATAAATAATATTAAATATTATTTGGTTAAATAATATTTAAATATAACATGCAATTGAATAACATTTTATGGAAATAATAGCATTACTATTATTATTTGACATGGGGTTCACATGGAAAAATAAAATAAGTAACAAAACTTATGCTAATTATTTATTATTACATGTTGAATTAAATTCCCTACTATGTTATTATTCTCTAATCGTTCATGGGTTCATTCCAATGGCTAACTGATGGTTGTGTGAATAGTATCCTTGGAGAAAAGATCTCGATCCTAGAGAACTCTTCCCTCTCAAAGAAATATCTCAAGAACGATAGAGATCCTCCTCCACCAGATCTAGATGAATGATTTGGAAGTAATTATAAAGGTAATAAAAGGTGGACATCACAAGTAAAGGGATCTCCCATGATAGCACCTACCGACTCATTCAGAAACATATATGTATATGTGTAGAACATGTGGATTAGTGATAGTGGAATCCTATCCTTGGATTCTAAATTGCAACGAATCCACACCTTGGACCCACGGTCAAATGAATAAACAAAAAAATCACCTTGGAGGTAATTCATTAATTTAATTAAATTTATTACAAACAAAATATGTTGTTCCTCTCTTATCAGTTCTCAGTTATCTCTATTGTCTTCTATCATTGATTCAATTCTGTGGATTCTAGATTTTATCGGCATGTTGATCCAAGATTAATCATCGATCGTTGAAATTTGAAAAGTTGGGTACAAATCCATTTTTCACCTCTACTACTCTCATAACCTTCATGTGGTACTAGAGCAGGTATATTTTCATTTATAGTTAATTATATAATTTTTTGATCATTTACTCTTTAATAATTTAGTTTTTCAATTCATGTTTAAACATTCTTATAATCTGAATTTGGTGATCTATTATTTCTCTCTTTTTTATTATAGATATTATAGAATTGAATAAATTTGGATTAAAATTACATCAAGGATATCATCTGTACGAACAGGTGATTATATCCAAGTAACATGAAAGTACACACCGTGTAATCTACCACAAACACCGTGTAATTCGGATCACACAGCGTGTAGTTGTGTCCAACACACCTAGATTAATTTTTGAAATTACTGAATACCTTTTTATTAATGACATGTGGTGTAGTTAATTATTACACCATGTGTTGAATAGGATATACTGGCTCATAATCAGTCAGACTACACGCCATGTGGCCCACTGGACATGGTGTGTAGTTCGTTCGGGTCAAGGTTGAGTTGTGTATCCCATACACGGCTTTCCCAGCTGGTGAATATGTAATATGGAGTCTATATGTCATGTGTCCCACTAGTCATATCATGTGTTCCAAATATTTATGAAGTATACATCACATGCCATTTCCCCAGGTGTGTATTGTAGATGGATGATAGAGAGGGTACACACCATGTAGTCAGATATACATGCCATGTATTGTTTCCAGATTACGAATAATTAAAAATTTATTATTATGTTATGTAACCCTTGATACATGTACCTTCATGTGGGAGTAATTATGGGACACAACATGCGATTGATGTTATATATATATATATATGTTTAATTAGCATTTGTGTAATGTTCTATGATTTTCACAACATGTATGAGTTTTGATAAAATTATAATTATATGTGCATGATACATGTCACAAAGAATAAATTTTACATAATTATAAATTCATATTGGGTGGTTTTTGGATGGGTATTCACTGGGTTTCCCCAATGGTTATAAGTTATGTACAAGGTTATGGATGAGAATCTCAAGGAAATTCAGAAAATGATTAAGGTAAAAAGGATTTATTAATTAAAAATATTGAATAAATCAATTAGAACATAATTTATCACAATAATAATGGTTAAATAATTGAATAAGAGTTTTATTAAATGTGTAATTTATTTCTTGTATGTGGATGATCATGAGAAAAACCAGAACATTGAATGTGATTAGTTCCCTTTTAATTTATTTATTAAATTAAAATTGTTGGAATGTGTGCCTTATACTCATTAATGTATAGGTTCTGTGTGATCATGGATTTTTTTATGTAAACCCCCTTTTACCCCTCACCTACATGTGAGTTAAAAGCATATTTAATGGATAGAGCTCCCAATATAGTGGTGGGGGTTCAAGTTAGTGACCAAGGTGAAACCAATCCAAGGAGATACATAGATGGACGAGTGGAAAAATATAAACACAAAAACCATTCATGGTGTTTCTCCCCTAGGATAGGGTTAGTTTTTCAATGGATAAATAAACAAACCAATAGTAAAGCTCATGATCATTAACTTTATTTATTTATATTAGTTGTATGGTTATTCATTATAGATGTTTGATGCGATCAAATAATCAATGATATAACATGAAAACAAGATGGAACTAAAAATAGAATGGCTTATGCGTAAATATTATATATATATGGTTCATTAGTTAAGTATATACCACTTAATATTAAAAATCCTCTGAAAATATAATAAGTGTAAATTTACTCATAAATTATAAAATCCCTCAATTAAATGTTAAGATAGTATAGCATTCAGTAACATTGGTTTGAATCAAACCATAGTTCGAACAGCTTGACCAATCCTGGTTGGGGTGCTTTCAATTAACGGGGAATTCTAATTTAAGTTTTTAGGATGAATTAACAATGATTACATCAAGGGTTGATTGCCCAAGTAGTACATGGTTCAATTGAGAGGCAAAGGTTGAGGGAATCCAAAATTAAGGATTTTAGGATTGGGAAGTCCACACAACAGATCAAGGAATAAGGAGTTAATGCAGTTGGAATTTGGAATGCCTACCTAAAACCATTCAAGTGGCTTGGCCAACCCTATTTGGGGTAATGTGAAGGGAAATATGGATCATTCTACTAGAATGTCCAAACAACAGGATATTCCTAATCCAATTATGAGGGAAATTGGTTGTCGACAAAATAGTGGGAGACTAATATATATTAATTTAGTTATTTTTCTCTATTTATCAAGAAAAATTACTAAAACTTTGTTCCACTTATATGTAGAAACAACATGAAAAATGACATCAGACATATCTTTGTGATCCATACGTGATAAAGAAAACCTCACTGGCACTAATTTCTAGGAGTGGAAAAGGAAACTTCAGGTCATCCTTCACCATGAGAGGCAACATTATGTGCTCGAATAGACTTTACCAGTTTCCCCTAAAAATTAGGCGAGTGATAGGGAACACTATATGTACAAGAAACATAAAAATGGTGCTATGGATGTTCAGTGCCTCATGTTATCATCCATGACCAATGAGCTCTTGAGGTAACATGGGGAGATAGTTTCTTATAACTTGATGTCCCACCTTTAGGATCTATATCAAGAGATGGTGAGATAAGATATGTATAAGATCTATAATGCTTTTTTCACTACTATTGTTGGAGATTCAACACCAACTGGACCACATGTAGTCAAGATTATTGGCTATAATGAGTTTATGGAAATCTTAGGGATTAAATTCCAAAATGAGATGTGTACAGATATCAGACTATCATCACTTCCCAAGACCATATCTAGTATTATTGTGAATTATAATATGAGAAAAAATGATAAGATTCTATCAGAGCTTCTTACCCTGATTCTCCAAGTGGATAAGGACTTGGGGCATGAAAACCCCACACTCCTTTTTGGTGAATATAAATAGGAAGTACATGGAAAGGAGGATGAAAATTTATTAAACTAAATCCTCTAATCACCTCTTGACCAAGAATAATAAGATCTAAAGGTAGGAGAAGGAAAGGGGGCAGTATGCTTTGCATGTGGTATGCCATGCCACTAAAAGATGGACTGCACCCGGAGGCAAGGGGAATCCTAGGTTGTGTTCATTATCAAGTTCAATATTTCTATTTCTACACATTGGGTATTGGATATAACTTATGGGGATCACATATATATTAAAATGTAAGAACCAATTATATTCTAGAAATTTTTTTGAGAGGTGGATCTACGAGCTGCCAATGGTGCAAGGATGGCTTCTCTTTCCATTGGAGACCACCAGCTCACATTGATTATGGGAATGATTTTTCTTTTACATGGTTATTATTTTGTACCAAGTTTTACCAATAAAATAATTTATGTATTGATTTTAAATACATAAGTATTTATTTTCATATTTGGAAATATGTGTTGTTACTATTATAAGGAAAACATATGTTATGGTATAGAACATTTATATAATATTAATTATGTATTAAATTATGATAACCAAGTGTTGGAAATTGATAATGAACCAAGTTCACAAGACACATACAAATCCCAATTGTGGCATCACCACCTTTGTCATGTAAACTAGATGTCCCTAACAATGCTCTATCAGGATTGTTATTTAGTCTCTCCCGAGATAAAACCACTAGATAGATGTCACACTTGTTTAAAAGTGAAAATGAAAGAGCCACCATTTGGTGGATAGGGTGAAAGGTCCAAAGATATTCTAGGATTAGTACACACATATGTGTGTCGACCATTTCTTGTACAATCTAGATGTGGATATTCTTATTTCATTACTTTTACTGATTACTTGAGAAGATATGTCTATGTCTACTTAAAGAGGTATAAGTTCGAGTCTGTTGAGAAATTCAAGGAGTTCAAGAATGAAGTAGAGAATCATCTTGGTATGGAGAGAATAAAGCTTTGATCAGATCGAGGTGGAGAATATCTTAAAAAAGAGTTCTTTGACCTTTTACAGGTGTCTGAGAATCTATCTCGACTCACTTCACCTTATACACCATAGTGGAATGGTGTTAGTGAAAGGGGGAATCGTTCCTTGTTGTACATGGTAAGGTCGATGATGATTCATGCAGATCTTCCATTATCCTTCTAGGGATATGCATTAAAAACTGTGGCATACACATTAAACCAAATACCAACTAAGGCAGAAAATTGGATTCCCTTTGATATATAGAGTAGAAAAACCCCCACTTTATTGTGTACATGTGTATGGGGATGTGAGGAATTTATTAAGGCTTTTTCAGGAAACAAAATATCACCCTAGGACATAATGTGTATCTTTTTATTGTATCCCATCGAAACAAAGGGTTACTACCTATACAACCCCTCAAACAAGAAAGTGATAGTTTCCAGATAGGTCATCTTTCTTGATAAGTAGTAGATCCTCAAAAAGTATAATGGGAGCATGATAGAATTTGAGGAATTTGATGCACAAGATAAACATAAGTTGGTAGAGGATCATGTTCCACCAGTCCTCGTGGAAGCCGTAGTTCCTGAAATAGAAGTACTGCGTTGGAGTAAAAGAGATGTAAGAGAACGAGAGAGATATGGTTTCTTTTTCACTGGGGATGGTGACTCATTATTTTTGGGAAGTGACGAAAATATCTCCTAAAAGGAATAAGTAGAGATCTTAGAAGTTGTAAGATGGCTATAAGCTATGAATTATGCGATTTATTATATGTATTAGAACCAAGTCTAGGTTCTGGTTTACACACCAATTGATGTAAATTCTGTTGGGTGAAAATGGATATTTATGATAAAATAGGACATGTAAATTCAAGTTATTACCTATAATGCAAGGATAATGGCTAATGTTTTTAAAGAGAATCAAGGAATTGACTATGATGGAACCTTTTTCCCCATTCACATGTCTAAATCCCTAAGAATCATACTTTCCATATAAGCCTTCCATGACTATGAGATTTGGAATATAGATGTCAAAACTGCATTCCTTAATGGGAATAATCAGTGAGATATATATATGACACAACTAGAAGGGTTTGTTACACAAGGTGATGCTAAAAGGATATGAAAGTTACAGAGATCCATTTATGGATTAAAGAAATAATCCAAATCAAATAACATTAGATTCGATGATTTCGTAAGAGAATATGGTTTAATTAAGAATGAATGTGAGCCTTTTGTTTAAATATTTTTAATTGGAATGAGGTTATTATCATAGTAGTGTATATTGGTGACATATTTCTTATTATAAATGACTGAAAGGTGCTGTCGTGGGTGCCCTCAAATGATTAGTGATTTTTTGGGTACTTGGGTGTAGTGGAGTGGTCGGCCAAGGTGTTCTCTCAAAGGAGGAAGTAATTTGACAAATTATTAAAGTTATTTTAAAAATTACATAAAAGGGAATAATAACAATACTTGAAAGGATATCAGGGTTTTTTTACTATTCATAAAACTATAAGAAGTTTTCTGTAAGAATATTGTATAATATTTTTTTAATTTTTGAAATGATATTCGATTAAAAAGTCACAACAAGAAGATATTATTTAGACAATATTTAAAAGACGCAATCGAACTAACTCTACCCCTTCATTTACTTATTAATCATTATAATATAAATTAATATCCACTTATTTATTATCCCCTAATTTGTTAACACCCAAGAACTATGAGAATTAACTTTACCACAAATATGAAGAGAACTAAACCCTAGGCTATATTCGGAACATGCAATCACAACACCCTACTCTGATTGATGTTCTAAGGATAGATAATGGTCAGTGAAAATTAAGGCACATTTCCATTCTAGAAAATGATGACGAATTGATCTTAGGGATTATATTTGAACTCTAAAAATTTATCCTGTGTGGTCTTGTTTTACCGATTAAGTTTTCCCTCTCACAATTTACACAATACTCGACCTCGCGTGTTTTTGTGTTAATTGATCAATTTCTTTCTTAGTTTATTATTATTAAAATACTAAATTCATGGATTATATTAAGTGAATTATAGTATCTCAATGATTACAAAAAAATTAAATGAATAGGGTATAATATAGGTCAATCACTAAGAGAACTACTCTTCCATGGGCGGTGTGGTCATCGTGGAGACGTTTGGCATGAGCAAAGGATTGAAAGCGTAGAACCCAATCTCGACTTCACTATTGATTCCAAACCAAATATAATGAGTAAAGAATAATACTATTGAACCAAACTGAAGAAATGAGATGAAATAAAACAATAACAAATAAGTTTATTACACAAATTAAAACATTAAAACATAAAGAAGAGAAGAAGGCTTTGTTGAGAGGATCCTTACTTCAAGAGCTACACCTCTTACAATGGTTGGATAATTTGGGTGAAACCAATTATCCTATTCCTTAAATATCATAATTCACGTCCCAACACTTAAAAATTAGAAAACTACATATTTATAGAGTGGATGGGAGGCTAGTATAAAAGTGGTTTCAAGTGTGAATGAGAAGATTTGCCAAAATATTTTAATCCCACTTGCACCACAATATTGACCCCAAAAAAGTGCGAATTAGCTTCTTTACATAAGTATAATTTGTGAAAAATTGGGTTTTCAATACCCTCTCAAATTTGGGATCATTCCATGCACGGATGTAGAGGATATGGCTCAAGAACTAAACTGATGTCCAATCTCACGTGTCCAGACCACCATGGATTTAATGACTCATTTACTCTATCCAAATTCACTATTTAGTTAATTTTTCCTGAATAAAAGTTGTATAAAATTATTTTAGGAACACTGTTACAAAATTTTATGTTCAAATAAGTCATACTAAAAT
Organism: Viscum album; assembly: GCA_963277665.1. Lineage (NCBI taxonomy): Eukaryota > Viridiplantae > Streptophyta > Magnoliopsida > Santalales > Viscaceae > Viscum > Viscum album. Next base: position 194,961,625 of record OY728122.1, read on the forward strand.
ATTTATGGGCGAAATACTAAAGTTAATTTTAAAAGTTTGAAACTAGAATTTTCCTCAAATTTTCAAATGAATGATCTAATCCAAAATATTTCGTAAATGAATATATTTAGCACAATGTGAGGAAATTATTTCAATTATTATTAATAAAATAGTCATCAACGTTGTTTTTTATCAATGACATACAAGTCTTGTCGTCAGTCAAGGACTTGTTGAATTGGTGCTTCTCTCTAAAGGACTTCGGCGAATCAGCCTATATTCTATGGGTCATGATCAATTATAATATATCCAAGAGGCTTCGTGGACTATGTTAAAGTACATACATTGACCAGATATTAAATATATTTAGTATGTAAAAATCTAGGAGGGGATTGGATAGAGTGTCACATAGTATACATATTTCCAACAAAATGTATCCCCATACCCAAAATGATAAAGATAGGATGAGTAATATTTCATACACATTACTGACAGGATCTATCATGTATGCCATATTATACTCCATACATAATGTTTCCTTTGAAATGATCATGGTAGACAGATATCAAGAAGATACAGGAGAACCACACTGAATTACTATCAATACTATCCATAACTATCTAAGAAGAACTAAGGTTAAGTTCTTGGGTTATGGAGGAGACAAAGAGCTTGTAATCATAGGGTATGTTGATTCTGGTTTTCAGATATATCATAATGATCTGAAGTCACAGTCAAGATATGTTTTCTATCTCCACATAGGAGTTGTGATCTAGAATAGTTCAAAGCATCTAGTTGTCACTAATTCTTCAGTGGATCCCGAATATATAGAGGCTTCTTATGCATCCATGGAAGCCACGTAGATTTAGAACATTGTTTAAGAGATTGATATGACACTTATTAGTAAAGATCCCATTACATTGTTTTGTGATAATACTACAGTAGAACCTCTTTCAATGGAGCCAAGGTCACATCAACAAAAAATGTAAATAATCTAAAAGTATCATCTATTATGATATTTCTATCAAAGGGGTGAAGTTGTAGTGATCACAGTGTCCGTAAAAGAGAACCTGGTAGAACCCTTGACTAAAGGCCTATCTCAAAAAAAGTAGGAATATTTGGTGATAACTATTGGTCTGATGGTTGATAGTAGATGTATTTAGTGTAAGTGAGAGTCTATTGTAGTTTGTGCCATAGAAAAAAACATATTTTTACTTCATGATAAAAATGTATTCATTTGATGAATATTAATAAAATCCTTATCACATCATGCCTTTTCTTCTGCGTGACATAGTATATAATATTTTCCTAAGAATATGTATTGCACTAAAAGGTCTTATCATATCCCTACTATGATGTGAACCTAGAAGTGTCATGACACTATTCTTGAATATTTGTTCTTTCGACATTTGATTTCATTTGAAGGGACACAAATGAATTATGATATCAGGGGTGGGGACTCATGAAACTTTGAGGCACCTTCTCGTGGTGTGCTCCCTTGGTAATATCAGAAGAATATTAGGGGGAAAATACCCGCGAGTAGTAAATCCACATTTATATGTGTCATCGTATGTTCCTATCTATGGATGTGTGTATCGGTCCATAGACTTTACGATTGTTATTAATTTTTATTAGGACTCGTCCACTAAGATGTATTGATTAAAACCACGATGACAAATGTTCCCGGAACAGTAGGATATGTTGGGATCATCACGAGTAATACTTCATTAATGAATAGTGATAGAATGAATTTATCAATTATATGGAAGTAGGTTTATCAGGACCTTTTAATGGAAATGATATAGCCTAACTAAATCCATGTCCATGGTGTTCTCTGAGAATGTCAAATTCCTGGATGCCAATGAATAAGAAATCGAGCACATGGGTTGATGGAACTTGTATACATCATACTTGATTGGAGATATAAAAAAAAGGGGATTAGATCACAAGGTAAGTGTTAGTATGTGGTTTCATGTATTTGAGACATAAACTTCTTTCTCTTAGGTTCCTTAGCCAATTTCTAGACAGTTATCTTGGATATTAGGAAATCCAACCTAATGCCAACAAGAAAGATACCTAGACTGTCACACACTAAGTGTAAATAGTATCTTTGCAAAATAAATTTTTAGAAAATATGTTTAATATATATTATTCCCAGTTTTGGTTTAATTATTATTCAATTATTCCTGATCAAATATATATTGTCACTAATTATTCAGTAGAATATATCATGGACAGAATATTTATCTATAAAAAAGTAATGAAATTATATTTATTTAATAAATAACTAGTGATTATTCAAGGCCCATTAAATATTGAGGATGATAGGCAGACCATGTTATGAGACTGGTAATAAATAATATTAAATATTTTTTGGTTAAATAATATTTAAATATAACATGCAAGTTAAGCATGTTTCATGGAAATAATAGAATTGATATTATTATTTAGCATGGGGTTTCATATGGAATAATAAAATAAGTAATGTAACATGTGATAATTGTTTTTTATTACATTGTGAATTAAATTCCTCATTATGTTATTATTCTTTAATTATCCAAGGGGTCATTCCAATGGCTAACCAATGGTTGTGTGCACAACATCCTTGGAGAAAAAAATCTCTCATGCCAAGAGAAAACTTCCCTCTTTAAGAACACTCTCAAGAATGAAAGAGCTCCTCCTCCACTGTATCTAGAATAATTCTTTGGAAGTGATTCTCAAGGTAATAAAAGGTTCACATCACAAGTGAATGGATCTTCCATGATAGCACCCAGAGACTCCTTTAGCAATGTTTGGAGATATATGGAGCACATGTGGATCACCGTTAGAGGAATCCTATCATCGGATTCTATATCAGAATGAAGACACACCTCAGACCCATGGTCGAACACTTCAACAAAGAAAGAATCACCTTGGAGGTAATTATTTAATTTAATTAAATTAATTACAAACAAAATATGTTGATCCTATATTCTTGGTTTCAGGTTTTATCCTTTTCCTTTTATCTTTGATTCAATTGCATGGATACTGGGGTTTATCATCATATTGGTGTTGATTTATTCATCAATCGTGGCAATTTTTAATGTTGGGTACATGCCCATCCTATGATACTGCTATGCCTAGAACCTTCACTTCCCATATTAAGAAAAATTACAAGGAAATTGGTTTTGTTGTAACCATGGTTATCATGGTAAGAATATGGGGGTCATGGTGCATCTATAGGGGTCATTTCATGACTTTTATGGGTTGCATAACACCCACTTCATGTGGAGGTTCCTTCCCTTTTCCAAAAACATTCGTTATGTAAAAAACCTGGTGTAACACCCCGACCCTAATTATCTAGAGTCGGTGCATTATTACATAACATTGGCATGATCATGAGAAAGATCAAGTCTCGAAAGACCGATTAGTTTAGTAGCCTTGGAATAACTAGATACATCCATAAATTTTTACATTACATCATAAAAAAAACATCTTGTCTTCATATCCCCTCATACTATCCCTGCAGGTCATTCATAAATTACTTCTTCATAATCCTGGGAAAAATAAAACATTGAAAGGGGTGAGCTCGGATGCTCAGTAAGGATAACATTATAGCAGAAGATTTCATAAATAAGCATAAACACTTAAGGCAATTTATAACTAAAACAAAAGCCTTTTAAAATTGAATTTCAACATAGTATGGCAAAAGTAAAATGAAATAATGCCATTTAATTACTCACATGGATATTCTACTAGTCGAATAATCACATGCAATATCAATAACCACTTTCATAATGATGGAATGCATAATGCCAGACTATCATACCCACATAGCCAAGGCCTCGTGCCAAGACTACAAATAAGATTTTGCCAAGGCCTTGTGCCAAGACACTAGTTTGTCTCATGAGACCTACCGATGCATCGAGGAGCTATAGCGGGCTCCACCCGTCACTTATTAAGTCCAATGCATTCCTCATATGAATAGTTTTAAGCATAAAATAAACATTCGTATTAAAACTAGCATACGAAATGTCAATACTTTAACCACAAACCATGAATGGTATAAAAATAGAACATCCACAGTCAAACATAACTCATTTGATACAATATGAAAGATTTTATTGTATCACATTAACCTAAATCATGAATAATGAAGGATGTTGACATAGATGAAAATAATCATCATAACTATTTGAGAGAAATATCCCCCTTTTCTTGAAAACTTTTAAAAGTCACACTATTTGTCAAGAAGACATTCAAAAATAGATTTTTGAATCAAAGTGTCCCATACCACTTTGAAACTTTTAAAAGGATTTTTAAATTTAAAACTTTAATGTCCATAAAAATAAATCCTTAAAACCATTTTTAAAATATGGACATTAATGAGCATGATTTAGAAGAATAATTCTATAAAACATTTTAAAATGGTATTTTGGTTAGAGTTTCTAACCAAAAGAGAGACACTTGAATACAAATAATTGAGGTAATCAAAACATTGTAATATCATGAGAATAAAGTAATTCATGATATACTATGTCAAAGTACATTATATACACCACATAAAAGTGATTTGGTGTATATCATCAAAGAAGTCTCAATGGAATGTAAATTGAGATGAAATCTCTCATAAAGGTTGTATCCTTAGGTTAAGGATAAATCAACGACATAATTATGTGTGAAAAATATAAATACACTAAATATGATTGGATATTCAGTGTAAATCAATCAAAGGATATTCACACATATTCTTGTAAAAACAATACCAACGAATTGGATGTTTAACTCAACAAATGGAGAATGAGTTAAAATTACTCTTATCAAATTCATATCAATGAATTGAGAATTATCAATGGAGTGATTATGTGTATCAAACTTATATCCACAGGAAGGGGAGTGGAAATTATGACATAATCAAATGAATAGTGATTCCACACATAATCTTGGGGTAATATAATCAATGAAATATGCGTAAAGCCAAATGAGTGGAAATTGAAATCTCAAATTCCCTTATTGATTAGGTAACTTAAGAAACAAACACCCATGAAAGAAAGATCATACCATTATGATGTAAATACCCATAAAATAAATTATATTACACAATGAATACAATCATGGGTAGTACACATACACCACATGCAATAATTAAGTGGTGATCAATGGAATTCTCACGGAATTAAAAGTGAGACAAGAAACCCCTTACCACGTTAATCTACTGAGTCGCATGGCCAAAAGTTAATAACCACAAAATGATTTACAGAATAACATGAATATAAAGTGAATCATGATAATATATATCAAATGGAAGTACACAATACACCACTTTCAATAATTTAGTAGCGAACAATGGAAATCTCACGAAATTGAAAGTGAGATAAGAGAATCCCTTACTTTGTACTTTTTCCTTGGTCGATGGTAGGTTTACCTCCTGTATAATGGTGAAATAATTGTTATTGAATAATACAAGAATCATTTACTTTAATATGATATCATATATGATCTTTTAACATTGATTTGTTAATAATATCTTAGTATTAACGCCGTTTCGGGTGTTAACTTACTCATTTTCTTTTATATGTTTTGTTACATAAGTCATGTTTGTTGTATCTTATTAATATCCAGAATGATATCAAGTCCTTAAACATCATTTTTAAATCATTAAATGATAATTATACTTTAATGGATACGATGGATAATGAATCTCATCGCGTTCGTGGAGACGGTAGTCCGTACGTACGCACGAACGCTACTTCCATTTATTTTTTTAATTTTTTATTTTAAAAGAATCGAATCCAAATGATACATAGGTATATTAATATTCCAGTATAATATAATATTTTATATATGTTACTTAAGTTCATTAACACCATCCTTTATACGTTCCATGTGTGGTATGAACGAGTCATATCATTTTAAGGGGGCGGTAGTCCGCACTTCCTCAAATGAAATTATCGTATGTATATACGACATGAAACGAATAATGGTATGAAATAAAATGGAATTACAGAAGCATATATATAAAATATATATCATTAATATCATATTTAATTATAGTGCCATCATAATGGCCACCATGAGAGGCGGTAAGATGTTTTTGAACAATCATCGTTTCGTGAGGCGTTAGTTTTCCATCCACAGAAACATTATGTTCATCATCCATTAGATGGAGTTGTGTGTATGTGTAGTTTGAATACTTCTTATAAAAACATCCTAGTATATTGAGGATACTGGTGTTGTTACAAAAGAAGGGAAATAAAAAGATTTTGGGGGTTGAAGAAGCAAAATAAATGAAAATAATTTAAGAGAAATCGTTACCTTTAATTTAGGTAACTCACTTTGGTTGGAACCAAAGGACTTGTTGAAATGCTTTCTGCCTAAGGGGAAGCTTCAAGGAGGAGGAGAGGGATGTGGGGAGCTTAGTTGGGCAGAGTTTGGACGAGCCAAGTGGCTTGAGAGGTGTGAGGAAATGAGAAGGAGGAGTGCCCTTTTATAAGAGGGGTGAGGGGCACCTTTGGAAAAGCTAGAAATATTAATTTATAATAAATTCATATTCGGTTTCCAATGGCTCCAAAGTTGACTATTCAAAGTTTTAGGTGAGGATAGGTCGAAAACAACTCATCCAATAGAATTTAGACAGGTTTGGGTACTTATATTAACCTTATCTTTAAGTATTAACTCTAAGTTAATTAGTTTCACTTTTACAATGTCTCTTTGTATTTTTATATAATATGGTTAATAAACTTACTATATACATCCAAAAGACCCCCAAGTGGTCCATTAATGATTAAGCTATCATAATATAAGTCTCTTGGCCGAACCTTAGATTTTTAGGAATTTAATATCAATTAATAATATAATATTTGTTTTAAGAACTCTTTTATGTCAATTTTGACACTATTCACTAGTTGATTTTTGTGAAACTCATAACAGATTGATTACTTCGAAAAAAGTAAAATAAATCAATCCTAATATATCATATTATCCTAGAAATTTTTTTTAATTCATTAAAAGTTCCATATTATAATTATTTGGGTATTTATAATATCAATTATGTTAATTGTTTACTATTTTAGTAATTACTGCATCATCATTGTGTCATAAATAAAATAACTTATTTAATGTCAAAAAATTATAAATAAAATATAATTATGTAGGAAATCGTTTTAGCTTTCTAATGAATATTTATAATCTAAAATCCAGCATATATAACCCTATGTAACAATTGTTTTTCTAAAAGATATATGCTTGTGTCATTTTGTATTCATTTTAACTTAATTAATATAAAGTGTCATTATCACTTACAAGTGGATCCATGGGGTCCCAAAATTGACCCAAAGATGCCCATGGTCGACCATGTATCAACCAATAGGGTTAAGACACATTTTAGGGTAATTTAGTATTATTATAATATTATTTTTTTTAACCCTTATTTACCGGATTTACCCTTAACCATGGTAAATAAAATATTTACCGCAGTAATTATTCAAAATGTCTAAAAATAAAAGTTACCTATTTACACAATTTGGACATCCTGATTCCAAATATGGAATCCATTTTTCTAAATTCAAAACACAGAAGTGGCAGAAATTAATTTAAAATTAATTCCCGCTGTCAAAACAAAAAGCGTGTTTTTAAGAGATAATAACTATCAAAAGATTGACACTTGTTTATGTTCGGTTTAATTGTAAAATTATGTCCAATGACCAACATTATATTAAATGGTAAAAATATATTCTAAATATACTTTAAAACCACTCAAATTCACAATTTATCACTATTAATTATTTTGATTAAAAAAGTTGTTTTTAATTAAAATTTAGTAATTTTCACTATTCATCAAAATATGAAAGTTATCCGAAAAGTACCAAAATTTCACCTTAGGCTAAATTCGATATTCCGAATCCAAAAATGAAGTCCATTTTGAAATATAAAATATATATAATTTCAAAAAGTAGGTATTACTATTCATAACGGCTAGTTTGATTGGTTGTGGTGTGTTAAAATCTCGAAGTTGCGTATAATGCACGTCATTGCATTATTCGAAAGGAAACATACAGAGGAAGCTTGGGGTGTTACATTCTCCCCTCCTTCAATAAATTGCGTCCTCGCAATTTTTAAAATTTTTCTTGGGAATATAATGGAAAGTCCCACATCGGAAAAAGAGTCAATAAAACTGTCACTTTAAAAGAAAGAAAGAGAGGTATAAGGGTCATCCAAGATAACCCATACTAGGATTCCATGTAAGAAAACATGGATATGGATGATAAACTAAGTGTCAAGTTCTTATGGAGAGGGATAGAAATCATGATCAGGAGAAATTTAACAATGAGAAAACCACAAACTTGTGTTGGGACAAACGACCATTAGTCTCCTAGTAGGAAAGTAAACGGACAACATTTTTTTTAAGTTACATTACATAAGGAAGAGGAATTCATTTATGATATTGACTAAGAACATTATGAGATATACTTACATTTTAAGTAGATTTTCATTCTTTAATAAATTTCCACCACTAACTCATTTTTTTTTAAACGATGAGTATTCAAGAAGACTTGGTCACACTGGAAGAGATAGAATAAACTTCTATAGAATCACATGATCCATGAAGGATAAACCATATATTTACATTGTCTTTGAAGATTAATCAAAACCAAAATGGTCAGTGAATGATCTAATGATCCCGCAAAAGGATATTCATTGAGATAAATATGCACTAATCTTAATTTCTAAAATTAAACCAACAATACCCCAAAGTTAAATAGATACCATTCAATAACCAATTGTCCTTAAAATCCTTTAATATAATCCAAACTAATATTGAAACCCAAAACATAGAAGAATTTGATTATGTAGTCTCCCATGTTAAATTGTATCTCAAAATGACATCAGATACTCTTAAAGTCACATACTCAAAAGTAATTAACCTAATCACATATTCTCTATTATAGGTTAATCATTTCCATAAATAACCCAAATCACTATAAATCCACAATAAAAACGTAGATAAAAATCTATCATTACTCCACAAATGAAACCCCATAGTATTCTATTTTCCTTGGACATATAGTGTTTCCAACAAAGCGAACATCTTCCAAAATAACATTTATCACTTAATCACCAAATCATTTTCCTATTCCAAGGGTATTCTTTTGATATGAAATAAGAACCTAAATCAACTTATTATTGATCAATAAAATCATTTAACTAAAAAAAATAGTCACACTAACCAGGGACTTCACGTAGTCCAGTGGTAGGTGATAAATCCCAATCGCACTTTGGTTGTGGGTTCGATTCCCATAGCTTTGTCCGACGCAACGGGTTGTCACACGGTCTACGTGTTGTCCTTTTTCAAAAACTATATTTTATAATATTGCCAAAATGAGATAAATTCCTCAAAATACTATATCATAAATTTAACCACAAATGTTATATCATACCTTGAATCTTCATCCCAAATTAGATTAACATATAATTCTCTCAAACCCCAATGATCATATAAATCCAAATGGTTATTTATACCCAAATCCACAAGAGAAGAGACAATTCTTCCTCAAATATCATTCTCACATGGCAAACTGCGGGGTTACAAATACAAGAGAAAATTATTCCATAGTAAACCCATCAACAAGGAGTGCTAATACTTTTTAAACATTTCTCCAACCATTTATTAACACATAGCTTCTTCTTTGACCAAGAAAATATCCTATAGAATAGGACATTCACTCGGGTAATGGCTAGGTCCCCTACATTTACGGCAAATGACTGTAAATAAACTCTTGGGACCATTTTTATCTTCTTCCATAGTACTCTTCATTTTTCTTCGGCAATTCTTTACTTTATGTCCTTCCTTCCCGCACGTAAAACATTTCGTTGTCCCATTGAGACATTTTCCTGGGTGTCTCTTTCCACATTTCCTGCATGATGAAAATTGAGGGTTCTTTTCTCCATGGTCTCCATTGCTGGAGCTCTTATCATTTATCACCTTTCTCTTCCTTGTTGAGTCTGGGAGTTGGTTAATATATATGTTGTTGATCATATTTTTGGAAAACTGATTTGGCATAAAGACGATATCTTTTACGCCTATCAACATTCCATTTTGTTACTCATTGCCACCACCGTTCCCATCTTGTACATCATTCTCAAAGTCACTATGACTTCCTTGGAATCCAGCCATTGACTAAAACCATAAATCATTGTGTGAGTAATAGTAGTCGTAAAATCATTTAGAGATTAAAATGTCACCATATTCTCAATTTGAAACATATTAGGATTAACCAAGGTCATTTACTCTAATCTTATATATATATATTACTTAAATTGGTTTGTAAAGAAAATGTAAATTATCCTAAGCATATCCCCCGGGAGTGTCGTAACCAAGAGTGCAGCAAGGCCCGTTGTCGTGCACCAGTTCCCGTTCGAGTCTAGCTCAAAGCGGTGTTTTCGGGTTTTACCCCTAGGTACATCTGTGCCAGAGCCGCCTCTACCTGCTCGTATCCAGACAGGGATGTATTGCTCGGAAAACTCACAAAATCTCTACAATACCAAAATTCTAGGAAGTTCTTTTATACTAATCCTCAAAGTTCATCTTAGGTCTACGTGCTCTAATCAGAGTTTATCTAAATCTAGCTACCAAGGTTTGTACTAAACTTCCTCTGATACCAACTGTAACACCCCGACCCTAATTATCTAGAGTCGGTGCATTATTACATAACATTGGCATGATCATGAGAAAGATCAAGTCTCGAAAGACCGATTAGTTTAGTAGCCTTGGAATAACTAGATACATCCATAAATTTTTACATTACATCATAAAAAAAACATCTTGTCTTCATATCCCCTCATACTATCCCTGCAGGTCATTCATAAATTACTTCTTCATAATCCTGGGAAAAATAAAACATTGAAAGGGGTGAGCTCGGATGCTCAGTAAGGATAACATTATAGCAGAAGCTTTCATAAATAAGCATAAACACTTAAGGCAATTTATAACTAAAACAAAAGCCTTTTAAAATTGAATTTCAACATAGTATGGCAAAAGTAAAATGAAATAATGCCATTTAATTACTCACATGGATATTCTACTAGTCGAATAATCACATGCAATATCAATAACCACTTTCATAATGATGGAATGCATAATGCCAGACTATCATACCCACATAGCCAAGGCCTCGTGCCAAGACTACAAATAAGATTTTGCCAAGGCCTTGTGCCAAGACACTAGTTTGTCTCATGAGACCTACCGATGCATCGAGGAGCTATAGCGGGCTCCACCCGTCACTTATTAAGTCCAATGCATTCCTCATATGAATAGGTTTAAGCATAAAATAAACATTCGTATTAAAACTAGCATACGAAATGTCAATACTTTAACCAGAAACCATGAATGGTATAAAAATAGAACATCCACAGTCAAACATAACTCATTTGATACAATATGAAAGATTTTATTGTATCACATTAACCTAAATCATGAATAATGAAGGATGTTGACATAGATGAAAATAATCATCATAACTATTTGAGAGAAATATCCCCCTTTTCTTGAAAACTTTTAAAAGTCACACTATTTGTCAAGAAGACATTCAAAAATAGATTTTTGAATCAAAGTGTCCCATACCACTTTGAAACTTTTAAAAGGATTTTTAAATTTAAAACTTTAATTTCCATAAAAATAAATCCTTAAAACCATTTTTAAAATATGGACATTAATGAGCATGATTTAGAAGAATAATTCTATAAAACATTTTGAAATGGTATTTTGGTTAGAGTTTCTAACCAAAAGAGAGACACTTGAATACAAATAATTGAGGTAATCAAAACATTGTAATATCATGAGAATAAAGTAATTCATGATATACTATGTCAAAGTACATTATATACACCACATAAAAGTGATTTGGTGTATATCATCAAAGAAGTCTCAATGGAATGTAAATTGAGATGAAATCTCTCATAAAGGTTGTATACTTAGGTTAAGGATAAATCAACGACATAATTATGTGTGACAAATATAAATACACTAAATATGATTGGATATTCAGTGTAAATCAATCAAAGGATATTCACACATATTCTTGTAAAAACAATACCAACGAATTGGATGTTTAACTCAACAAATGGAGAATGAGTTAAAATTACTCTTATCAAATTCATATCAATGAATTGAGAATTATCAATGGAGTGATTATGTCTATCAAACTTATATCCACAGGAAGGGGAGTGGAAATTATGACATAATCAAATGAATAGTGATTCCACACATAATCTTGGGGTAATATAATCAATGAAATATGCGTAAAGCCAAATGAGTGGAAATTGAAATCTCAAATTCCCTTATTGATTAGGTAACTTAAGAAACAAAAACCCATGAAAGAAAGATCATACCATTATGATGTAAATACCCATAAAATAAATTATATTACACAATGAATACAATCATGGGTAGTACACATACACCACATGCAATAATTAAGTGGTGATCAATGGAATTCTCACGGAATTAAAAGTGAGACAAGAAACCCCTTACCACGTTAATCAACTGAGTCGCATGGCCAAAAGTTAATAACCACAAAATGATTTACAGAATAACATGAATATAAAGTGAATCATGATAATATATATCAAATTGAAGTACACAATACACCACTTTCAATAATTTAGTAGCGAACAATGGAAATCTCACGAAATTGAAAGTGAGATAAGAGAATCCCTTACTTTGTACTTTTTCCTTGGTCGATGGTAGGTTTACCTCCTGTATAATGGTGAAATAATTGTTATTGAATAATACAAGAATCATTTACTTTAATATGATATCATATATGATCTTTTAACATTGATTTGTTAATAATATCTTAGTATTAACGCCGTTTCGGGTGTTAACTTACTCATTTTCTTTTATATGTTTTGTTACATAAGTCATGTTTGTTGTATCTTATTAATATCCAGAATGATATCAAGTCCTTAAACATCATTTTTAAATCATTAAATGATAATTATACTTTAATGGATACGATGGATAATGAATCTCATCGCGTTCGTGGAGACGGTAGTCCGTACGTACGCACGAACGCTACTTCCATTTAATTTTTTAATTTTTTATTTTAAAAGAATCGAATCCAAATGATACATAGGTATATTAATATTCCAGTATAATATAATATTTTATATATGTTACTTAAGTTCATTAACACCATCCTTTATACGTTCCATGTGTGGTATGAACGAGTCATATCATTTTAAGGGGGCGGTAGTCCGCACTTCCTCAAATGAAATTATCGTATGTATATACGACATGAAACGAATAATGGTATGAAATAAAATGGAATTACAGAAGCATATATATAAAATATATATCATTAATATCATATTTAATTACAGTGCCATCATAATGGCCACCATGAGAGGCGGTAAGATGTTTTTGAACAATCATCGTTTCGTGAGGCGTTAGTTTTCCATCCACAGAAACATTATGTTCATCATCCATTAGATGGAGTTGTGTGTATGTGTAGTTTGAATACTTCTTATAACAACATCCTAGTATATTGAGGATACTGGTGTTGTTACAAAAGAAGGGAAATAAAAAGATTTTGTGGGTTGAAGAAGCAAAATAAATGAAAATAATTTAAGAGAAATCGTTACCTTTAATTTAGGTAACTCACTTTGGTTGGAACCAAAGGACTTGTTGAAATGCTTTCTGCCTAAGGGGAAGCTTCAAGGAGGAGGAGAGGGATGTGGGGAGCTTAGTTGGGCAGAGTTTGGACGAGCCAAGTGGCTTGAGAGGTGTGAGGAAATGAGAAGGAGGAGTGCCCTTTTATAAGAGGGGTGAGGGGCACCTTTGGAAAAGCTAGAAATATTAATTTATAATAAATTCATATTCGGTTTCCAATGGCTCCAAAGTTGACTATTCAAAGGTTTAGGTGGGGATAGGTCGAAAACAACTCATCCAATAGAATTTAGACAGGTTTGGGTACTTATATTAACCTTATCTTTAAGTATTAACTCTAAGTTAATTAGTTTCACTTTTACAATGTCTCTTTGTATTTTTATATAATATGGTTAATAAACTTACTATATACATCCAAAAGACCCCCAAGTGGTCCATTAATGATTAAGCTATCATAATATAAGTCTCTTGGCCGAACCTTAGATTTTTAGGAATTTAATATCAATTAATAATATAATATTTGTTTTAAGAACTCTTTTATGTCAATTTTGACACTATTCACTAGTTGATTTTTGTGAAACTCATAACAGATTGATTACTTCGAAAAAAGTCAAATAAATCAATCCTAATATATCATATTATCCTAGAAAATTTTTTTAATTCATTAAAAGTTTCATATTATAATTATTTGGGTATTTATAATATCAATTATGTTAATTTTTTACTATTTTAGTAATTACTGCATCATCATTGTGTCATAAATAAAATAACTTATTTAATGTCAAAAAATTATAAATAAAATATAATTATGTATGAAATCTTTTTAGCTTTCTAATTAATATTTATAATCTAAAATCCAGCATATATAACCCTATGTAACAATTGTTTTGCTAAAAGATATATGCTTGTGTCATTTTGTATTCATTTTAACTTAATTAATATAAAGTGTCATTATCACTTACAAGTGGATCCATGGGGTTCCAAAATTGACCCAAAGATGCCCATGGTCGACCATGTATCAACCAATAGGGTTAAGACACATTTTAGGGTAATTTAGTATTATTATAATATTATTATTTTTTTAACCCTTATTTACCGGATTTACCCTTAACCATGGTAAATAAAATATTTACCGCAGTAATTATTCAAAATGTCTAAAAATAAAAGTTACCTATTTACACAATTTGGACATCCTGATTCCAAATATGGAATCCATTTTTCTAAATTCAAAACACAGAAGTGGCAGAAATTAATTTAAAATTAATTCCCGCTGTCAAAACAAAAAGCGTGTTTTTAAGAGATAATAACTATCAAAAGATTGACACTTGTTTATGTTCGGTTTAATTGTAAAATTATGTCCAATGACCAACATTATATTAAATGGTAAAAATATATTCTAAATATACTTTAAAACCACTCAAATTCACAATTTATCACTATTAATTATTTTGATTAAAAAAGTTGTTTTTAATTAAAATTTAGTAATTTTCACTATTCATCAAAATATGAAAGTTATCCGAAAAGTACCAAAATTTCACCTTAGGCTAAATTCGATATTCCGAATCCAAAAATGAAGTCCATTTTGAAATATAAAATATATATAATTTCAAAAAGTAGGTATTACTATTCATAACAGCTAGTTTGATTGGTTGTGGTGTGTTAAAATCTCGAAGTTGCGTACAATGCACGTCATTGCATTATTCGAAAGGAAACATACCGAGGAAGCTTGGGGTGTTACACCTGGGACACACCATAACCCCATGGATCAAATCATGACATGATCCTTCTATGGGATTCAACGCATCCAAGTCATGGCTTCCCATCCCTCATGATGTGGTGCCTTATTCTCTTTGTCATGATGCATTACTCATGTAAGTTGATCATGGGAAGACAAAAGGGGGTCATTACATGATTGATTGCCGAGAACTAAAATATGTTAACTCAAAGTATCTATTAGTCCATGATACATATCCAAAAACATCTACTTGAAATATTCCAACCTTAAAATTTTTGATCTAAATCCCAATTCTCAAAATTTCCCCTTCTCTCAGACTAAAATTTAAATTCTCTCTGAATTTCACAACTCAAATAGTTGGGGGACTTTATATAGCGTATATATACATATACATGTGAACCAACTAAAAATATACCAAGTTATTGGTGGTCACTAATAATACCATGTAATAATATGGGTATTAACTTATTAGTGATGTTATAATTCTAGTTCCATATAATTTAAAGCATGGATACCCTCCATACAATTTTTTTGAACCAAATTATTATAGAATTTAAATATACTTGATATTTATGTTAGGATTTATTGGATCAATGTTATCCAATTTTTTCAAATTTTAAATCTCTCTCTTATCTCTTGTGTTATTTTTCTTTTAAATAAATCCTCTAACGTCACTTAATGGTATAATTTCTAAGTCTCTTTCTCACTATGGTGTTAGATTAGGATCTAAACTCTAATTATTTTAAACTCTTCCCATCAAGTTTTAACTATGTATTCCCCCCCTAGGGGGAATATCTAGTAGGACCTACTCCTTTTTTACTTCCCCTTATCTCATCATGTTTTCTGGTGACACATTTCCCCCCATTTTTTCTAGTAGCATCAACATCCCAAACCTCCTCCCATCTCACAAAACCCAGGTAGGCCTCCCAGCATCATACCACTTTTCACACCCAAACCACACTATTAATATTTATTTTATTTATTTATTTATTTATATATTTACATCTTTATGTGGTTCATATCTAAGATTTACCATGTGATTCTAGACCTTTTTAAATTATTGGGTGTTTTGGTGTAGGATGGGAATCATGTATCAAGTGCCAACCCAAGATTGAGGGAAATTTTTTTAGCTTGCATAGAACATTGTTGTGTCTTAGGTGTTGAATTTAAATAACTTTTTATATTCTTAATTTTGAATATCACAATTCACTATCATGATATTTTTATTTCTAATCCTTATTTCTTCCAAAGTATAAATTTTTTGCATGAAGGAATTCAATTTTAACTAATAGAGAAATCCAATTCTATCAGATGGACATATATGAAATATATCAAACAGATGTGTAAAAGGTACATAAAATGTATATATAAAATTTCTATCAGATTTTGGCGTGTAAATTCCATTGTATAATGTTTTAAGAAGATCGTTAGATAGTGTATTACAAATTCTATGGGAAAAATATTCACTAGGCCCGCCATATAGTGATTTGAAAAGTATACCAAATGAATATTTACAATTTATATGGGAAATAACTCCTCAATGAATTATAATGATACCAAAGATGAGGACCATTGTACAAAGTACTATAATTCTGAACGATTATGATGATGTGTCTTATTCCATTGCAACTGATCCTGAGATGTGTAGAATCTCACAGTTGGAGTATTTCTATAAATATGATTGAAACCATTAGAATAATAAGTGTATTGAAAATATGTGACATACTTTTTTTGAATTTTTTAATTATCATTTTTTTGAGTGTTATTCAATTTTAATGTTTAGGGAGTTCACTTAAAGTATACATTTGTGATCTTATTCTTGTATATTCCTTATTTTATGTCTATTTTAAAATTTTTTTGTCTGGTCCAGTGGACCATGGGATCACTAGGATTGAAGGACAGAAGTTTTCTAAACATATTTTTCGAGGGATCCTAGGGATAGAGAGATAGATATTTGATAGCTTATGATGATAAAGTACTTCCATGGTTTGGAAGAAAAAACAAATGAAAGGTTTAAGTCATGGATAACTTATTTCATGTTAAAAAATTCCTTATAACATTTGGTAAAAGTGAAGAATATTCCTAGGAAATGTTATGTACGTTTTATTATGATAATTTATAAAAGTGGTATTTAATTTTTTATTATTATTTATAAAATTTTTACATTTTGGTGGTGCATTTTATAAATCTTATATAAGGTAGTATTGACTTTTTTCTTAATTTAAATTTACAATGAATATCAAAAAATCATTATATGACTTGGGGTACATGTAATGGTAAGGGGTTGTGTAAGGAATGCAATTTAGGTTCTTTGTATGTCAGGCCATGACTAAGGGGTAATCACATCACGGTGGGATAAAGGTGATTATTATGTTGAGAATAATCAAGTATCACCTAGTGACCTATGTTTATTATGTTGTAACATGGTTCTAGGGTCCAAAATCCCCATTTTGATGATGGGTGAGATGTTTTAAATGGATTAATTAATGGGTAGGTTTTGGTGATTTCCATATATAAAAAGGGTATAAGAATAATGCATGTTTTAGTGAGCATGTTCTATAAATATTTATGAATACTTTCACTATAGAAAATTAGTAATGAATAAACACACATATTGGATATCATAGTATGTTAGAAACATTCCCAATTTTTCCTCTACTTCATGGTGATGGACTTTTTGGTGATAAATGTATATTTTCTAATCCCCATACATAATAGATTACTCCAATGTATGGGAATCCATATATGAATGTGTCCCAGACATTATGAAAAAACATTATCTAGAGAAATCACACTATTATCCAAGGTGTCACACTATGATGGAAGCCCTTATATATTAGAAGGGATTTATATAAAGAAGTTTCACACAATAGAGTTTAATATTAAATATTAAACCCTATAATTTCACTTTATGGATTTTTGTGATGGTGTATGTTATGGATGAGGATGGCCACTTCATGATGGTGTAGGGATTATAGTGTTAACTAGAGTAGGAATCCCATACCATGCATTAGGAATGACATCCTATGATGTTTCCAGAGATGGGATTCATGTTGTAGTGGATAGGGAAATGTTGTGGTGAGATTGTTCCCATATTTTTCTAATTTTGATATTTTCTAAATTTATCCAACATCGATTAAAACTCTATTTTGGGTATTCTCTTAACCTAGATCGAGAGAAGATCTATGTGTCCCCCCCTTTCTCCTTCACATCACTATGATCATTCAACATTGATTTTTTTTAGTTTATATAGGTTAAACATTTATTTCTCTCTATTTCTCTTCTTCTTGTTCATCTCTTCTTGTTTATTTTTCTTCATCTCATCATGAGGTATGGGTGAAAAAATATTAAGTTGATTTTTCTTATCTTAACATTGTGGTTCTTGTTGTATATTGTGTTTGGATTTCATCTATGGGCCCAATATCACCATATTTGAGTGTTTTTTGTCATCCACACTTGGTTGGGGTAGGTATTTCTATAAAGTGTACATTTCTTGAAAAACTTTATGATGATTTCACTTTATAAACATATTTTCCTTAAAAATTGTTCACGATCTAATATCCTTATTGAATTCAGAATTTTTTTCCAAATTTTTATGGTTTCATTTCTTAAAATAAAAATTGGATCTACATTGAATCCTGTTGTTATATTTTTTTAACTACACGTTATTTCACAATGTCTCTTCTAAAATTTGTATAAGGATCTATCTTAGAGATTTGATAATTAAAATTGAATTTTTAAAATAAATGTGAGTTTTTAATTATTTCACATGGTGGTTTTATGGATTTAGGGTATTTATTTATTATATTTTTTTACTCATTGAATTTGAAGAGTCTCTCTGACATATTATTATGTTACCTATAAGTAACTTGTGTTTATTTTACTTCATGGACATGATGGATAAATGTTTTAGTTTCTATTGATTTAAAATAAATTTCATATTGACTATTATTTTGAAAATGGTTTTCTACCATGGATTTAAAGTGTTTTTCTATAACCTTAAATCCAAAATCCTATTTTGAACTTTCTATAAATTATTTTCTATACATAGAGAAATACCCGTAGTTTTGTGCCAAATTATAACATGTTTTATTTGGCCATGTGGATCTTAATACGTGTATGTGTTTGTTGTTTTATATTTACTTGAATTAAAAAGTGGTATTTTATAAAAGGTTATATGGGGGTGGGATGAGGTAAGGTTAATGTGATTATTTTCAATGATAGTTTCTTTTATATATAATTAAAATGTTATAAAATGATTCCTCGCATCCAAAAACTGTTATCATGGGGAACATGGGTATCTAAGTGAGATATTAACAGATGGTTTCTTCACTAGTTTGGATTACTCAAAATGTAGGATCCCTTAGAGAGTTATGTGACTCTACCTATAGGGAGTACAATCTTGTGAGACTATATAATGAAAGTGGGGAGGTTATATGTAATAAAATGCATCTATAGAATGATGTATAGTTCAACCAAAATATTCGATGGATTATCTTGCGTGGACCAAAGAACTTTCCCATGAATATAAAATACATTTCCTAATTCCCTTATTTTTATTCCATGATCATGAGTTCATTTTAAATTCATTAATTTATTTATATGATTTTTACTACTTGATTATATCTCTTATTATATTGCGGATCAACTGTATTTTTTTCCGATATGATTTACCAACACTTATATTTTTTATATAGTTAATTTTGAATATTTAATTTATTTTCCTTCTTATTTATATATCTTTATTGTTCATAGTTAATTATTCATTAATTACTTTTCAAAACATTTCTTATTTTTTGATTTATTGTAAAAATAAAATTTATGGTATCATTAGTGAAATCCTACTGGGAAATTATTCAGACAACCTACATCAACCCCTTATTTTCAATAGTATCTATCAGGACCCATCGCCCGGGGCCCATGCTATGACTCCCCCATACTCACCACCTGAAGGCTAGTGGTTGGAGACTAGCACCGAAGATTTTAAACTGAATGTGGAAGAAATTTTCCTAACTACCTATACACATGCATATACAACCACATCCCAATAAAACGAGAAAAGAGAACAAGAATGATAGTAAAAAACCACTGAGTATAGAGGTACAACTAAAAGTAAATGGGAGAGAATACAAACCCAACAAAATAAAATGACAATAAGATCAAGTACAATATCGATGGAAAGTCATGTTCTAAAAACCCCACCTGATGGGTAATTATTGAGTAGCTTCTAGAAGATATAGAAGCACATCTTTCCTACCTGATATCCTGGGGCACTGACTAGTCCTGGGCCACCAAGTCCACCACCACGTCGTCAGTTGTCTACACCTGAAACAACATGTGAGGGAAAAATACATGCAGGGGTGAGTAAGAAAATACACAGTAGGGACACCAAACCAATAAGGAAAGACACAAATCCATCCATGAAGAAATCCAAGAAGCATGATCATGATGTAAGACTGCTCACACCGGGTACAATCTAATGTATTGAAAGAAACACTATCAATCGTAACATTGAACACCTTAGACTATTGAGCTACTAATCCCATATGAGTATAATAGGTTTGCTGGGTCACACAGATCCACTTGTAGTAGATCCACATAGGGTCACTTGGAGCTGATCCATAGAGGGTTTCTACGAGCTGATCCATAGACAGTCGCTAAGAGTTGATCCACACGCGGTCGCTAGGTGTTGATCTATATAGGGTCTTTAGGATATGATACACAGAGGGTCTCTAGGATCTGATCCACACCACGTCACTACGAGATGATCCACACAGGGTCACTATGAGGTGATCCACACAGGGTCGCTATGAGCTTATCAACACAAGGTCACTAGCCTTTGGGTCTCAGCAAACCACATGATTCCTGTAAGAAGTGTGATTGATTCTAGGAGAATCAAATCATCAATCCAATCATCATATTTCAACATCGAAGAAACTCTCCTTAAATAATTCCAAAATAACATCCTCATCGCGAGGGTTCCAACACCACAAACAGCTCATCAATCAGATGCCTAGTTTGAATGTTATTGCAGTTTTAGTACACAGGGAACGAATGCATCTGAGCCTGGTCCAACCTAACCAAGCTAGAATGGGGGCCCCACCAACCTTTCCCAGGTCCGGATCCAACCAAGACCACATGGCGGGTCCGTCCCACCCACTTCTCGGCACATTGTGTTGGCCGGTTCTCTCTCGCCAAGACGCCCTAATGGCATCCAAATTTTGTGCCACGCGGCCATCCAATGCTAGCCGCACCTTCCACCGGCACTCAGTCGAGGAAACTGGTGCTAGAACCCTGCACCACAATGATCTCTAATAATCCGGTTGATGCTCGCATCCCCTTTTTTTCAGTTGTCAGCCGGCTACCGGTAGCTCCTATCGCACCACTACTGCACGATCTAGCCACAACGCTCCCTCCAGCACACCGCCCCCTAACCGCAGCCACTACCATGTGCCACTACGGGCGGTCGCCAGCACCAGTGCACCGACAGGTTCTTTCATGGACCATCGAGTCCACTCTAGTGATCCGTTCTTCACATCGTCTATGCCTCTGGCCTCCATGGGGTACCGCCTTCCCTACTAAGGACTTGAAATCACTTTGTACTCAACATAGATGTTTGGCCACAAATAACACACATAGAGATGTGGATCTATACATGATAATGTTGTCCCATAACCTATATTTTAGACTTTAAATCAATGGTAGGTTTAGGATTAAAGTTTTACTAAAAAAAATAATTAATCATTTGTCAAAAATCCCAAGAAAAGGGCACCCTCCCACAATAAATAGAGATCCAGAGATCAAACTGCTTATTGGTTGATCTGTGTTCTTCATTTGAGAATAAAGAACGAGGAAGAAGAAAATAAATTCAAGAAACCCCTACTTGAGTAAATCATTCATTGGAGATGATCCATTTTATGGGGGGGGGGGAAGAAAAAGACATCTTTCATTCGTCGTTCAACGATCTGTTGTTTGGCGGTAGATGGCATTCGTCGTCAGCACCCACTAGAGCTTTAGAGTGGAACCAGAATTGTGCTACCAATCATGTGTTTTTTTCTTATGCATTAAAGTATGAAACATGAAACAAAATTTCAGTTACATTCTGTTACAAATTCGTTAAACTTTTTCATTTATTAAATAGCGTTATCTGTTTTATTCCGCTATAATTTTTTTCGATGCAACGATTTGAAAATTTAAAAAAAAAATAAAATAAGTTTATTTTATTTCTAAATTTTTCTTTAAAAACACCAAAAAATACTTTCCCCCTGAATCACACTGGTCGATTTTAGGTCCATTCAAGGGGAATGTCACTGTTTGGAGTTCCACGGTGCCCTAATATTCTTTATCTGAGCACAGGTATTAATGTTAGAAAAAACCCACTCACACATTTATTTAAATGAACAAAAAAATGTTCAAAATTTTATTCTTGGCTCATCGGGCCTCAGAATTATGTGTCGTCAGAGCATTTGGACTCAAAATAATTTCTTACAATTTGAAAAATATTACACTAAATTGTTGGGACATTACATTCTACCCACCTTAAAATTTATATCCCCAAAATACAAAAAAGGACTAAGCAAACATTTTGGGGTACTGAGCAAGATTCACAGCCGCCAACTCCGATGTGCTATCCTAGAGATTTCTGTGCTGCCACAAAATGCACACATAAGGAATCAACTACCCATGAAGGACCTACTCATGTAGATCCTCTATATTTACTAGGAACTCCACAAATAACTTTCCATCATCAATTTCTAGCTCTCCCTGGTCGATGATGTGTGATGGATCATGAGTGTACCTCCTGAGCTGCGACATGTGGAAAACATTGTGCACTCAGTGCATCTGTCGGGGAAGAGCTAGGTGGTACACCACCTCACCAACTCTTCCTTGAATTTGGAAAGGTCACATGAACCTTGGAGATAACTTTCCACTGAAGCCAAATCTATACTATCCCTGTTGGGGTGAGACCTGAAAGAAAACATGGTCCCTCACCTCGAACTCCAAGGGCCTCTATCTCTTATTAGCATAAGATTTATACATACTCTATGCAGCCTTAATCCCTTCCTGGATGAGCGACACCTTCTCAGTGGTAGCCCATTCCATCTCAGGACCCATGAGTGTTGAATCTCTCTGGTCTATTCAACATAGAGGTTATTTACAAGGCTATCTATATGAACCACTGAATGGTTCCATGCCAATGGTTGAGTGATAGATTTTTTTTATAAAAACTCCACCAGTGGAAAGTGGTCATCCTAACTATGACCAAATTCAAGAATTAAATGACAAAGTGTGTCCTCTAATGTTTTTAAGGTCCGCTCCATCTGACGATCATTTTTTAGGTAAAAATATTTTCTCAAGAGAAGCTGATTTCCGAACGCATATTGTAATCCCTTCCATAGCTGGGATGTGAACTGAGAATCATGGTCTAAGATTATCGTCAAGGTCACCCCCGGAAGTTTCACTATCTCCTGGACATAGAGGCATCCCAAACCCACTATCGATCACTTCACCCAAATGGGTTGGAAGTGACATGACTTGGTGAGTTGGTCAAAAATAACCCAGATATAATCCTGGCCCTTTGACATGCATGGTAATCCCATCATGTAGTCCATCGAGATACATTATCACTTCCATTCTGGTACCTTAAGTTGCTGATCCAAGCCTGCTAGAACCTAATGCTCAGTCTTTACTTGTAGACACGTGAGGCACTGTGAAATGAACTCGGCCATCACTTTCTTCATCACTGGCCATCAGTACTCGCATTGTAGATCCTAGTATATCTTTGCCACTCTGGGGCGTACTGACAAGGGGTAGTATGGAACTCCCTCAAAATATGATCTCGCAATGCCATTGGTACTACTACTGTGTGTCCACTAAAAAGAATTATGTGCACCCCACCTATCGAATGTCTATCAGGATCCTATTGTAAATATTACTAAGAACGTCCTGAATCATAGTCATCAACAACAAGTTGTGTATCTCTAACTTTCTATAAGAGTGGAGGAGTGATATTCATCTACTGAAGGTATATTGCGCCATCATCATCCATGAATGATATGTACATTGTGGCTAACTTCTTTGTCGCCTCACTCAGTAGCTGCGAAGAAGATCTCATGTTGAGTGCCGCTTTCACCACCTTCCCCTTCCTAGGAATATATAATATCTCAAAGTCATTGTTCTTTAGGAACTCTAACCATCATCGATGTCTTGAGTTCAGGTACTCTTAGGAAAATATAAACCTGATACTCTTGTGTTTGGAGTAAATGGTAAATCGTTCACCCATCATGTTGTTCCACCACATCATTAGAGAAATGATCACTACTTCTAACACCAATTCATGGGTCACGTAGTTAGGCTCATGTTTCCTTAAATACCACGAGCCATATTTGATCACTTCTAGCTCATGCATCATGACACAACCCAATCAAGTCCTCGATGCGTCGTAGAATACTGCATACCCAACTCCCTCTTTTAGTATTTTCAAGATGGGGGGCCCTCATCATTCTCCACCTTAGCTCATAGAAAATTTTCTAGAACTTCACTGTCCACACAATGGGATTCCCCTTATTTTCAAAATATGATAAGGGTTCTTATACTCTAGAAACGTCAGGCAAAATCCTTTAATAGTATCCATCCTATACCAAGAAGCTCAACGCCTCAATCACGCTCCTGGGTGGCTCCGTATAAAGCACTGCCTTTATCTTTTTCTGATCTATGAAAACTCCATCATCCAAGATGATGTGTCCTAGAAAATAGACCTCATGAATCTAGAACTATCACTTTTAGAGTTTATCGTAAATATGGATTTCAAGAAGTGTAACTATGACTATCCATAGGTGTGTGGTGTGCTCCTCCTTTGACACCGAGTACACCAAGATGTCATCAATTAAGACCACCATGTAGCGATCAAGGTAAGGCTGGTAGATTTTTTTCATGAGTCATGTGAACACTATTGAGGCATTGGTCGTGCCGATGGGCATCACCAAGAACTTGTAGTGTCTATATAGGCATCTAAAGGTTGTCTTCGATACATGCTCATCCCGTACTCGATGCTAGTGATAGCCTGATCTGACGACTATATTTGAGAACCACCATGCTCCCATTAGTAGGTCAAAGATGTCATAAATTCTTGGGAGTGGATATATTTTCTTCATGGTTTCCTATTTTTGGAACTGGAAGTCCACACATAGCCTCAAGATTCCATCTACCTTCTTGGAAAACAACATTGGGGATGCCCGAGGTGAAACGTTGGGCCTCATAAATCCCTGCTCTTAAAAGACCTCCAGTTATAACATCAACTCATGAAGCTCTGCGAGGGAAATCTGATATAACTGTGTGGATATCAGTTTCGTCTTGGGGTATAGTTCAATGTTGTAGTCTAACTTCATATAAGGAGTTTTTCTTGATACATCCTCAGGAAAGACATCCTTCATCCCCAAGTATAGGAAAAATTGGACTCCTCTCTCACACTGAACCACGGGTGAGGCTAGCCAACTAATGAGTTATAAGCTTCAACCTCCTTCAAGAATGTCCCTCAGGTGATGCAAAAGTTCCCTTCTCTCTAGTGAAAGAAAAACCTGGTCCCATCCTCAAAGACACACCGCACTTTTTTCCGGATACAATTGATCTGAGCATGAACTATATATATCAAGTCCATACCCATGATGACATCATAAGTCCTCGATGCCATTACTAAAAGTTCCTAGCCGAATCTCTCACCTCCTATAGTAAGTTGACACTACTAGAACTAGTGTATAATCCTCAAGTCTCCTCCCATAGAAGTCTCTAATTGTAAGGATCGAGCCAATGGATCTACTGGAATCTTCGAGCATTGTACAACGTTTATTGCAAGGAATGAGAGACTGGAAATTGTGTCTATAAGAACTGTAGAAAAGGTGGATAATACACAGATCGAAACTCTAATCATCTATAGAGTGTCATGTCCATAGGCCTCCATCACCTGGAGCTGGTCTCTCCCATGCCAATCGGCTCCATGAGCCCCTAGTGGACCACCTGGGGTTAGTGATGGTAGCACCACGAACCGTCATCCACCGTTTACCACTCGTCCTGCTCCCCTGCCACATTTTCCACCCTATGGGCCACCTCGATCAAACCTATACCACATCCTTGTCATCCCTTCAATCTCCTTTTGATCATCTATGTGGTGTGTCAGACTGTTACAAGCCACATGTCCCTTCTTTTCATATGATAAGCACACCCTACTCCTCTACTGACCACTACTGCCTTGGTAGCCTCACACCACTGATCATGTGTCTTGTGGTCACCATCTAGATGGACTATCCTACTTGGACCTCAGTGTCATCTGTCGGATTCCCTCCATGGATGAATCATCCACCTGTCATCTGATGGCAACTCCCACCACTGGAGCCTACTCTATGAGGAATATCTCTACAAGTAGAGATCTCTCTAGAACTCCATCCAATGTGGGTGTAACATCCCTGGTAAATAAAGAATATAAAATTTTCATATTTATTTATATTTTTGAATTAAATATTAATTTTACTTTAAATGGGATGCTATGTTCGATGTCGTACCTAATATATAATAATGGGTTTCATTGAGATATTATGTTTCACACTATGTTGAGTTATACTGAAAAATAATAATATATTTTTATTTTTAATGGTATTTAATGCCTAGCCATTGTAATGGAGGGAATGAATGGAACTAACTACTATATAATTATAAAGGTTAGTTAAATGTTTTTACATTTTTTCAATAAAAGTTAGTGGCTTAAAATTTGAATGAATGTAATTTAAAGCATAAATACTCTAATATTCATTAAAAGGTTGATTTACTACCTTTTGATGGTGAAATTCTTTAAAACTAGTTTGTGTCACTTTTATAAGTTTTATTTTAAAAAATAAAATTCTTCTTCTCAATTGGGAAATAAAAATTTACTTTGGGTAAATTTTTTTTATTTTTCTGATAAATTCATTTTTAATGAATAGTAAAAAATATTGTATTTTAATTCAAAACTACCTTTTAATATAACTTATTTATATGTTTTTTTATCTTCATAAATGGTTTAATTTGTAATTATGTTATTTTTTTATAAAAATTAATCCAATGCTAGTCATTCGAAGAAATTTCCCTTTGAAATTGGGCAGAAAAAGGTGTCAATCTTTTGATAGTTATTATTTCTTAAAAAACACGATTTTCATTTTGACAATGGGAATTAATTTTAAATTAATGAATACAACTTCTATGATTTAAATTTGTTAAAGTAGACATAATTTTTTAATTCCGAATATCAAATATAGCTTAGGCTGATTTTTTTTATTTTTCTAAAAAAACATCAAATTTTGATGACTAGTGAAACCACTAAGTAGTAGTTAAAAACTGAATTTTTAATGTAAATGAAATTTTACCACTTCTGTGAATTGAATTCAAAAAATTCGACATAAATTGTTGTTATTACTAAGTAAAATTTGGTTCAATAACATAAAACAAATTTGGTTAATAGTAACTTTTGACTTTTATTTACCGCGGTTACAGGTAAATAGAGTAATTCAAGGTAAAAACAATATTATAATAATAAAAAATTATCTTAACACTTGTACTAGCCTTATTGGATAATTCATGGACAATAATGGGCATCCTTGGGTCAATTTTGGGACCTTATTGAGCCACATAAGTGTGATAATGACAATTTATTTTAATTAACTTAATGGAAAAAATGACACAAAAAAATATCTTTTATAAAATCAATTTTTACATGGGGTTATAAAATTTATATTTTGATATAAAAATATTATTTGGAAATATAAAAATATTTCCTACATCATTGTATTTTTTTATAATTTTTAGACAACATATAAATTAAATTATTTATGACACAATAACGATGCAGTGTTTATCTCATTAATAATTGATTTAAATAACAAGATTCTAAGGATTAAAATAACATCTAAAAAATTTCCAATGATCATTTGGTGGTTTTATTTCGACCATTAGTCATCTTATCTTCTTCCATAATGAGTTTTGGACATTTAGAAACCGAGAATCATTTTATAATAAAATAATATTTTCACACTTTCCTAAGGAGCCCCTCCTCCCACTTATAGAAAGCCCCCACTTCTAACTCATTCCTCACACATATCAAGCCCCTTGGCTAGACTAACATCTTACCAATTATTCTCCCTACATCCCTTTGTTACACCTATAAAACTTACCTTAGTCAGAAGAAATTTCAAGAAATTTTTTTTGGTCAAACAAACGGGAGTTACCCTATTTTAAGGTAATGTTTTTTATTAAGTTATTTTCTTTTATTTTACATCTCCAACCCTTAAACTCTTGTTATTCCTTTATTTTATAACAAAAAAAGTATCCTAAATATACTAATATGTTTTTATGAGAAGTATTTAGACTAAACTTACACACACCTCGATCTAATGGGTAATGAATATACTATTTCTGTGGATGGAAAACAAACACCTCACGAAATGACGATTGTTCAATTTTCTCCTACCACATCTTATGGTGTACATTATGATGGAACTGAATTTATATATGATATATATTATTTTTAGGTTTTATTTATCCTTCTATATTTTTAATTTATATCATACCTTTATGGTTTCCATTATGAGAAAATGCGGTAATTTCATTTGAAGAAGTGCGGACTATCACCCCCTCAAAGTGATATGAATCGTCTATACCATACGTGGGATGTATAAAGGATGGATATATTGAAATTATATACGAAATAATACTGGAATTAAAATATAACTATGTATTAGTGAGTTTTCATTCATTTAAAATACAAAATAAAAAATAAAGTAGCGTTCATGCGTACGTATGGCTTACCGTCTCCATGAACAGTGCATTTCATTTCTTATCTCCAATTGTTATGTACTCTTATAAATATATATATAAATATATATATATATATACTTTATATATATTATATATATGATATCCAAATCATGAATATCATCTTGGAGATAATGTACTCTTGACCACATGGACAACTTGTAATTATAAGGTCTTTATTTTTGAATCAAGTACCAAATATCGAAAAAATGACCATTATTCAATTAAATGATTAAATAATGTTTATAACATGGTAATAAGTGATATAAAATGAATAATAAACTTCAAAAAGGCATCTTGATAAATTATAAAATAACTCCAATTTCTTATTCAGGAAGAAGAAGGAACAAACAAGTCAATTCGGACACGAGGTAAGCAGTTTTTTGTCTCACTTTTAATTCCAGGAGATTTTCATTGTTCGCCACTAATTTATTGAATGTGGAGTATTCTGTACTTCCATTTGATATATATTATCATGATTCACTTTATATTCATGTTATTTTGTGAATAAGTTTGTGGTTATTAACTTTGGTCATACGACTTGATTGATTACAACGTGGTAAGGGATTTTCATCTCACTTTTTATTCCAGTAAGATTCATGCTATATTTTCCCCTATTTCCTTTTTTGTGGTGTCTGTACTTCCCATGATTGTATTAATTATGTAATATAATTCCATTTATAGATATTTACGTCTACAATTTATGATCCTTCGTTCTTGGGTTGTATGTTTCATAAGTTACCAAATCGGTTAAGGGATCCTTTTAACCAAATTTCCATTCCTTGAGTTAATCTTCTTAATGATTATTATGTCATGCTATGATTATTTTTGGAATAACTGTTTTTTTATTTGTGTTCTATTTTTCACTCCACTTTGTGTGGATATACTTTTTATACACATAATCACTCCATTGATAAATTCTCTAGTCATCGATATGAACTTGATAAGAGTAATTTTAACACAATTTCCATTCATTGAGTTAAACATCCAATCCATTGGTTTTGTCTTAAAAAGAAAATGTGTGAATGTCATATGATTGATTTACACTAAATAAACAATCATATGATGTGTATTTATATTTTTCACACATTATTATTATATTTATTTATACTTAATTTAAGGAAATAGTTTTTTGTAAGGGATCAACTCTCAATTTACATTCCATTAACACTTCTTTATCATTATACACCAATTCACTCTTATACGATGTATATACTGCCCTTTGACAGATGACATCATGAATATCTTTATTCTCATGATATTATAAATCTCTGACTCAATGTTATTCCTTAATTATTTATTTTATAGAATCTCTCATTTTGTTAAAAACTCTTTAAATAAAATATCATTTTAACTGTTTTAAAGATTTATTCTTCTAAATCTTTATCATTAATGTACATGTATTAAATATGGGTTTAAGGATTTATTTATATGAACATTAATGTTTTCAAATGATAATTTATTTAAAATTATCAAAGTGTTATGAGACACATTGATTCAAAAATATATTTATTAAATTTTTTAAATGGTTTTTTAAATTGGTTTGATAATGAATTGATTGTGTCAATATATTGAAATAATATATAGTGATTGCAATGTGGAAATGTTATTTTTATTTTATTATTGTTTTATTTGTCATGACTATGTTATGGTTCATTGGCATTGTTTACGTATACGAGTGGTTCCATGATAATCCTAGGGAGGGTGAGCTTGAGATAGCTCTACAATGTATTGGGTCACATGACGGAGGTAAATGTTAATGTTTCTCCTAATAGATTTAAGGAATATACTATGATGGGTATACCAAATGTGACTCTCTATGTATTTGTGATAGCTATAATGAAAGTATGTTATGAATTCCATAAGTTACCTTTATGATTTCTTATTCTTTTGTTATTCATAAATCATATGATTTAGTATGTTATGTTATGATTGAGAAGTATTGGTTTCATTGATTTGTATTTATTGATGGTCTAATGTTTTTTTATTTATTTTATAAACCTTACTGATATTTTTATGCTCACCCCAAGTTTTTGAAAATTTTTCCACAAGACATAAAGATTAATATGGTCAAGGATGGGATCAATGAAAAGTTATACTATCTAAAACATAGAACTAGACATATTTTTTTAAGAGTTTTTATTTTGTGAAAAAAAATTGGAAACAGGGTAGAAGTGTCTAATTTGTAATTTTTGAGATGTGATGTAATAGTTATGGCCTAATTATCAAAAACTCTAAACCTGAAAAAATCCTCAATGTGAATGATTCCTTTAATTCACGATTAGGTAATGATTAAGTCTGGGTCCGTGTATTTGGTACTAGAGGTCAGTTTAGATAAAATTAGAGGTTATGGTGTTCTTTAAGCATAAGTGACATTACCACAATGGTTAGGATTTTATAAAGAGTCATAGTTATTTTAGATAAATTGAATGATAATAAGACAAGATGAATACGTATATCATAGTATTTACCATCCTCGTAAGATATTATATGATGACTTTACTAATATAATCACACGGTCCTTTTTGGTTTTAGTAAATGGTTGGGTCTAGCAAGAACCAAAGTAACTGTGGATGTGAATAAAACTGTGACGGTTTTCTGAATGAGAAACTGAATGAAATGAGAGATGTAATGAAAACTCTTGTGGTTATTCTCAACCAACAATCTGGAGTCCTTATAGACCACCTGAACCATAGTGATTTTTATAAGGCATCATATATGTGAGAAACAATTCCCTACGGATGTTCAGGTAATAATCATAAAGGTACGTATGTTCAAAAACCTATGTGTAAAGGATGTGGAAATAAAAACCAATGAAAATGCTTTAAAGGGATGGTAAGATTCTATAGATGTGGAAATGAAGGTCATAAAGCAAGAACCTTTCATGAAAAAAGTAAGCATCTAGATGATTCTAGGAATGGGAAATAAGTTCTTTCCGAAGGATCAATTGAATGTTTTAAATTTGGTGATCATAGTTATTATAAATATAGATATCCTACGAAGAAGGTGCTGGAATGGGATCAGTAGGATCGTACGAATATATTTTTACCAATTATTAATGTGATTCCAATTTAAGATGAGTAAACTGACAATGACCAATGAAAGGTATGAATTATTTCTTATCATATGTTTCGATATTGTTGAATCTTAGGATATGATTCATGATTTTGTTGGTATGAAAGAAGTATTTCAGAATAAGTTGGTAAAGAATGGTTAATAGATAATGAAGAACGTTGAATGAGTAAAAAGTCTACATATAAGGGATTCATGAGTTTTGGTACATTTTAGGATGATGAAATTCTTAAAAGTATTAAGGATCTATTAATGATGGGATTACATTTTAAGACATTTTCTAGTATGTATAACCATTATGTTTGATACGTGAAAATGTCATTCAAGAAATATTTATCTTTTCTTGTGTGGACATAATGGATATGCTTAGGGGTAAATATGATCTTTTGTTTTTGAGGCAATTATAGGTTATTATTTTATGGGATTAAAATGTGAGGTATGGGATAAAATTTGTGGATTAATGGTTCAAATATTATTTTGGAGGAATATATGTCTTTATTATGGACATAAGGTGATTTGTTTTATTTATAGAAATGATTATCCTATCATAGATAATATGTGATCAATTTAATTACACTTTAGTATGATACTTTAAAAGTAGCTGATGTTTTTAGAGATAAATGTCAAGATTTTTGTGGAAGACTATGTGATCAAATCCTTTCAAAATTTGGGTTACCATCTTAGTTTGAATTAAATTGAATGATTTTATGGAAAATTTTATATTGAAAATTATCTGTTGAAATTTGGGTACTATTTTTTGAAGTATGGAGGTTAAGAGTAGTATTTTTTTAATGATTATTATTTTGGGGAGTATCTGATCTTATACTAACCAATTTTGGTTTTGGTTGATGTGTAAAGACAAGGGAAATATATAGATCGTCTTTTGTAGATTATGTGATACTATAGAAGTTTATTATATCACTTTTTATGTGACCAATTCATATTTAATACTCATCATTTAGTGAAAATATTAGATAGTGGTAGAAATTTTGTAAATGATGAATGTCTACATGTCAAGTACGTAAGTTTACTTATGTTCATATTCAATATCATAAAACAATTATCCAACATTATGAAAAGGAACATAAAAAAATGTTTTCCATTTATTTTTCTTAATGGGAAACCAATGACCTGTTAACCCATCACAAATTTGTGGTTTTATCGTTGTTAAATTTCTTAGAATCGTGTTTTTTATCACTCTGCATCAGAACTTGACACTTAGTTTCTCCACAATATCCATGTTTTCATGGAATCCAAGTATGGGTTATCTCGGGTGACCTTTATTTTTATCATTCTTTCTTTTAAAGAGATATTTTTATTGACTCTTTTCTGATGTGGTACATTCAATGAAGTTTCCAATTCCATTTTTAAAATTGCGATGACACAATTCCCAAAAGGGGGGAAGGAGGTAACATCACAGGTAAATAAAGAATATAACATTTCAATATTTATTAATTTTTTTAATTAAATATTAATTTTAATTTAAAGGGGATACTATGTTTGATATCGTACCTGATACGCAACAACGGGTTTCTTTAAAATCTTACATTGCACACAAAGTTGAGTTATACAAAAAAATAGTAATATATTGTTATTTTAAATGATAGTTAACACCTTGTTGTTGTAATGGAATTAATGAATGGAAATATCTTCAATATGATTATATATGTTAGCTAAATGTTTTTAGATTTAGCCAATAAAAGTTAGAGGCTTAAAATTTGAATGAATCGAATTTAAAGAATAAATACTCTAATATTCATTAAAAGGTCAATTTACCGCCTTTTGATGGAAAACCTATTTAAATAATGTTTTTGTCACTTTTATTTGTTCTATTTGACAAAATTAAATTATTATTTAGAATCATGACATCAAATTTTTCTTTGGGTAAATTTTTCGTACCTTTCTGATAAAATTCATTTTTTAATTTATAGTGAAAAATACTGTATTTCAATTCAAAACAGCCAATTAATCTAACTTATTTGTATGGTTATATTATCTTTTTAAATGGTTTTAAAGTTTAGTTAGATTATATTTTTACCATTTAATCTAATTAAGTTCATAGGAAGAAATTTCCCATTGAAATTGGGCATAAACAAGTGTTAATATTTTGTTAGTTAGTATTTCTTAAAAAACACATTTTGTTTTGACAATGGGAATTAATTTTAAATTAATTAATCCAACTTATTTGATTAAAATTTTGGAAAATAGGAAAAATTATTGATTTCATAATATAAAATATATCTTAGGCCGAATTTTTGGTATTTTTCAGAAAAACATCAATTTTTTATGAATACTGAAACCACTAAGTAGTAGTAAAAAACTGCCTTTTTCTTTTAAATGAAATTTTACCACTTCTGTGAATTGAATTTCAAAAATCCAATATACATGGTTGTTATTAGTAAGTAAAATTTGATTCAATAATATGAATATAATTTTTGGTGAATAGTAACATTTGA
The DNA here is from genome assembly GCA_963277665.1 of Viscum album. Lineage (NCBI taxonomy): Eukaryota > Viridiplantae > Streptophyta > Magnoliopsida > Santalales > Viscaceae > Viscum > Viscum album. The sequence continues at coordinate 194,996,342 of OY728122.1, forward strand.
CTTTTATTTACCATGGTTAAAGGTAAATAAGGTAATTCATGGATAAATAATATCATAATAATACCAAATTACCTTAAAAATTGTCCAAACCATATTGGATGAGTCATGGCCTACCATGGTCATACTTGGGTCTATTTTGGGACCTGATGAAGACACATAAGAGTGATAATGACACTTTATGTTAATTAACTAAATGTAAATGGATAAATGACATAAAAATGTTGTTTAGTAAATCAATTTTTAAATGGGGTTATAAATACAATCTTTTAGACTATAAATATTCTTTGGAAAGATAAAAATATTTCCGAAATTATGTTATTTTTTTATAATTTTTAGACATCAAATAAATAAAATTATTTATGACACAATATTTATGGAGTGTTTATCTCATTAATAAATGATTTACCTAAATAAGATTATAAAGAGTAAAATGATATCCAAAACCTATCCAATTATTTTTTTGGGGATTTTATTTCGACGATGAGTCATCTTATAATTTATATTATGGAGTTTGTGACCTTTAGAAACCGAAAATAATTATATAATAAAATAATATTTTAACACTTTCCTAAAGAGCCCCTCCTCGCCTTATAAAAATCCCTCACTTCTATCTCATTCCTCACACATCTAAAACCCATTGTATCGTCCAATATCTATCAAATTATGCTCCCTAAATCTCTGTCTTACACATAGAAGCATTACCTTATGTATAAGGCACTTCGAGAAATTCGTTTGGTTCAAACCAAAGGGAGTTACATGATTTTGAGGTAAGGTTTTCTCTTAAGTTATTTTCTTTTAGTTTACTTGTCCTACCCCAAAACACTTTTTATTAATTTATTTTATAACAAAACCATTATCAGAAATATACTATGATGTTGTTATGGGGATTATTATAACTAAACTTATACACAAATCCATCTAATGGGTAAAGAATATGTTGTTTCTGTGGATAGAAAACTAACACCTCATGGAACGATGATTATTCAATTATCTCCAACCACCTCTCATGGTGGCCATTATGATGGAAATGTATTTATATATATATATGATATATATTATGTTTGTGTTTTCTTTATGCTTCTGTATTTTTAATTTATTTCATACCTTTATGGTTTCCATTATGAGTAAACACGATAATTTCATTTGAGGAAGTGGGGACTACCGCCCCCTCAAAGTGATATGAATCATTCATTCCATACGTGGTACGTATAAATGATGGGTTTATTGAAACTATATATGATATTATACTATAATTATAATATAACTATATATCAATATGTTTTCATTCAATTAAAATAATAAATAGAAATGAAAGTAGTTTTCATGCGTACGTACGTCTTACCATCTCCATGAACGGTGCATTTCATTTCTTATCTCCAAATGTTATGTACTGTTATAAAGAAATATATATATAGGATATATATTATATATATGATATCTGAATCATGAATATAATTTTGGAGTAATGGACTCTTGACCACATGGACAACTTGTAATTATAAGGTGTTCATTTTTTACTCAAGTACCAAATATCAACAAAACGAACACTATTAACTTAAATGATTACATAATGTTTATAACATGGAAATTAGTGATATAAAAAGAATAATAAACATTAAAAAAGGTTTCTTGATGGATTATACATTAGCCTGTGTTTATTATTCAGGAAGAACAAGGAACAAACAAGTCTAGTCGGACACGATGTAAGGGGATTCTTATCTCACATTTAATTCGGTGAGATTTCCATTGTTCGCCAATAATTTATTTAATTTGATCTATTTTGTATTAAAATTTCATATATATTATCATGATTCTATTTATACTCATTATATTCTATGAATAATTTGTTGGTCATTAACTTTTTTCATACGACTCGATTGATTACAACGTGGTAAGGGATTATCATCTCACTTTTTATTCCCGTGAGATCCATGCTATATTTTCCACTATTTACTTTTATGTGGTGTATGTAATTCCCATGATTGTATTAATTGTCTAATATAATTTAATTTATGGGTATTTACATCTTCATCTTATGGTCCTTCTTTCATGGGTTTTATGTTTCTTATGTTACCAAATTGGTAAGGGAACCTTTTAACCCAATTTCCATTCCTTGAGTTAATCTTCTAATTCATAATTATGTCATTCTATGATTATGTATGGAATAAATTTTTATTTATTTATGTTATAGTTTCCACTCCCCTTTTTTGTTATAATTTTGATACACATAATCACTCCGTTGAAAAATTTTCAAGTCATCAATATGAACTTGATATGAGTAATTTTAACTTAATTTCCATTCATAGAGTTAAACATCCAAGTCATTGGTTTTGTCTTAAAAAGAACATGTTTTAATGTCCTATGATTGATTTAAAATGAATATCCAATCATATTGAGTGTATTTATATTTTTCACACATTATTATGTAATTTATTTATCCTTAATATATGGATGTCATTTTTTATAAGGGATTCCATATCAATTTACATTCCATTGAAACTTCATTGTCGTTATGCACAAATTCACTCATATATGGTATATATACTTACCTTTGACATATTACATCATGAATCTATTTATTATCATGATATTATAAAGTTCTAATTAAATGTTATTCCCCAATTATTTTTATTCAAGAGTCTCTCATTATGTTTAAAACACATTAACAAAAATATCATTTTAAATTATTTTAAGATTTATTCGTCTAAATTCTTATAATCAATGTCCATATATTAAAAATTGGTTTAAGGATTTATTTATATGGAAATTAATTTTTTCAAATGATAATTTATTTAAAATTTTCAAAGTGGTATGCGACACATTGATTCAAAAATCTCTTTATTCAAGGTTTTAAATGGTTTTTTAAAATGGTTTGATAAAGAATTGATTGTGTAAATATCTTGAAATAATATATTGTAATATAAAAGTCGAAATGTTTTCTTTCCTTCATACTTTTATTATGATTTATGACTATGTTATGGTTCTTCAGCATTGTTTACGTATACAGGTGGTTGTGAGATAAACCTAGGGCGGCTGAGCCTGAGATTGCTCTCCAAGGAATTGGGTAACATGACGAAGGTAAACGTTAATGTATCTCATAAAATATTTGGGGAATATATTGTGATGGGTATTCCAAATGTCACTCCCTATGTAGCTGTGATATCTATAATGTATGTATGTTATGAATTTCATAAGTTACCTTTATGATTTATGATTTCTGTGTGCTATTTATAAATCTTATGATTTCGTAAGGTATGTTATGATTGAAAAGTATTGGTTTCATTGATTTGTATTTTTTGATGGTTTAATTTTTTCATTCCTTATTTTATAACCCTTAATGAGCTTTATATGCTCATCCCAAGTATTTTAAATGTTTTCCAAAAGACATACTGATTAATAGGTTCAAGGATGGGATCAAGGAAAAGTCATGTTATTTAAATCCTAGAACTAGACATGTTTTGTTTTATGATTTTTTATTTCGTGAAAAAATTGGAAACTGAGTAGAAGTGTATAATATGTAATTTTTGAGATGTAATGTAATAGTTATGGTATAATTCTCAAAACCTCTAAACCAGAAAAGATTATTAATGTGAATTACTCATTTATTTCAAGATTATGTAATGTTTAAGGTTGGATCCTTATAGTGGGGATGTTAGGGAAATCATCGACCCCCTAATCTCCCACTGGAGTCCCTTCTCAAAGGTATATTCCCTGAAGAAAGGATCATGTACCATATTCGTAGAGTAACAAGAGAGGTATGTATACCCTTTAGAGTACTCAACAACTGAAATGTTTCCCAACTATAGATGAATCAGCTCATGTTTGTGCACCAAAAGCAAGGTTGCAGGGAAGAAATCCTCCTGGAAGAGTTGCTCAAATTCATCCCAAGATAGGGTCACCTCATCGGGAGTCTGAATCGTCAAAGTCCACCTTCTACATGCCGAGCCCTGAAGATGTCTCATAGCTAAGATCATCGTCTGGTCAAGTGGCTTCCTCACTAAGTGGAAGACCCGCATCACTGCCTCCAACCAGTCCTCGATGGACCGAGGGTCTGTCTCTCCCCTAAACCTGGGAGGTCTGTGTCTTTGTAACTCATGCACAACATTGAGTATGTATGCTTTATCTACTGGTAAAACCGGTAGTAACTGCTGATAAATGGGTGGTGGTAATGTTGGGACACCACTCGGAGGGGACATCTTAATCACTTGTCCATCAACTGATGCCTCATCACTAGGCGATCTGTCCTTACAGTCACCCATCAAAATGCTAGCTGGTTGTCTGGTTGGAGGTATCCTGAAATAGATAAAGATGTACCATGGTTAGTAGATGATACCTGGAGAGCTGACTGTAGTTCAAGAAGAACATGAGGCAACATTAATCTTCTATATGATGCAAGAAACCAGTGTTTTTATGAATAAAGCTAAAAAGAATAAATCAATGTCATAGTGTAAGGATATGATGGCTATCACAACAACACCGGACTGCCCGAACATGAATGTCAGACTCGAAAAATTTAACACTGTTTCCCAAAAACAAAACAACAGGATCCTGATCTTTGAGGGAGAACCGATCGCCTCTAATACCACTTTTTCACGACCTGTCCCCTAGTGCTCAATCCATGACTCACCCAGGCTTGCCTATCCAAGACCAGGGGCTGGCGTCTAGCACTAGAGGTATTAAACTACATGTAGGATGCATTTTATTAAGTACCTATACACACACACATACAACCACATCCCAATAAAATAGGAAAAGATAACATGGATTATACTAAACAACCATTGAGTGTAAAAGTACAACTAAATGTAAATGGTCCAGAATAAAAACCCAACAAGAAAACTACAAAAAGATAAATTGAAAGATCAATGGAAAGACTTCTGCTAAAAAACACCACATGATGGGTAAGTATATAGTAGATTTAGGAATTCTTAGAAGCACATTCTACCTTCTGGATCTCACTGGACTCCAGCTGGTCCAAGGCCACCAAGTCCTCCACCAAGTCATCGGTCATCTACATCAAATACAACACATTCGAGAAAAACCCTTTCAGGGATGAGTAATGAAATACTGAGTAGGGACCTCTAACCAACAATAAAGACCAAAAATAAATCCACGAATCAATCCATGAAGCGTGATCATGAATCAATACGGCTCACAGCTGATATAATCTGAAGAATGAAAAGAAACACTATCAATGGTAATAATTAACTCCTTGGACTATTGAGGTACTCATCCCATATGAGTACTGTAGGTATTATGGGTCACACAGAGCCACTTGTAGCTGATCCATAGAGGTTATCTTGGAGATCATACACACGGGGCTTCTAGGAACTGACCCACATAGCGTTGCTAGGATCTGATCCACACAGGGTCACTAGAAGATGATCCACATGGGGTCGCTAGGATCCGATCCACACAGTGTTTCATAGATCTGATACACATATGATCTATAGGATTTGATCTTCACAGGGTGGCTTGTATTCTGGTCTCAGCCAACCCCAGGATTCCCAAAGGAAGAATGCTTGATTCTTAGAGAATATACTCCTCAGGAAAATCATAATGTTTCAACTTCTATGAAATTATCCTTATAGCATGTCCAAAAAATATCCATATCACAAGGGTTCCAATGCCGCAATTGGCTCATCAATCAGATTCCTGGTTTGAATGTTTTTGGTGTTTTAACAAACAGGGGGTCGGTTACATATGGACCATATTCGACCCGGTCCAACCAACCTGAATGACCTGGACTAGGGGCCCCAACAACCTCACCTAGATCAAAACTGGGTCCATTTCCCACCCAGCCTATTGGTCCGTGAGTCTGGCCCGCTTGTCGGGGCATGCCCACCCTCTGCTCGACCCATTAGGTGGCCTAGTTGTCTCCTTCCCAGACACACCAATGGCATCCGGCTTGTGCACCACATAGCCAGCCGATGTCGGCCACACCTTCCACCAGCACACGGTCAAGGGACTACGTGTCGTAATATTTCATTGTGGATCCAGACGTGGCCCCCTCCACCAATGCGGTCAAGGTCCGTGTCCCATATCCGCCAGTTGTTGACCCCATACTGACACCTTTGGCCACACCACCGTGGCCCGAGCCGGCTGCGACACTCCCCCAAGTGTGACAACGTGTTCATCCACAGACCACTGGGTCCACTCTGGCAGTCTATTCATTGCATTTTTTGCATCTTCAGCCACCATGGGGTACATTCTTCCATACTAAGGACCTGAAATTTCTCCTCCATCAACATGGGAATTTGGACACAAATAATGCACATGGAATAGGGGCGCAAGCCTTATTCTAGTCAGCCCACGACCTCCGCATTAGAGTTTAAATCAAGGGGACGTTTAGGAATATATTTCTATTTGGATAGGGTGAAAGGTACAAAGAGATTCTTGGATTGTTACACACTAATGTGTGTGCAACATTTCTAGTAGAATCTAGATGTGGATATTCTTACTTAATTACTTTTACTGATTACTTGAGAAGATATGTCTATGTCTACATAATGAGGTATAAGTTAAAGTCTATTGATAAATTCAAGGTGTTAAAGAATGAAGTATCAAATCATCTTGGTAAGAAGATAATGAAGATTTGATCAGATCGAGGTGGAGAATATCTTCAAAAAGTGTTCATTGACCTTTTACGGGAGTATGAGATTCTCTCTCAACTCACTTCACCTTATACACCATAGTGGAATGGTGTTAGTGAAAGGAGGAATAGTACCTTATCAGACATGGTATGGTTGATGATGAGTCATGCAGATATTCCATTATCCTTTTGGGTATATGCATTAAAAACTAAGGCATACACATTAAACCAAGTACCAACTAAGGAAGAAAATTAGATTCCCTTCGATATATAGAGTGGAAAGAAACCCACTTTATTGCATACATGTGTATGGGGATGTGAGGATTTTATTAATTCTTTCTTAAGAAAAAAACTAGCACCATGGGGCATAAAGAGTGTCTTTATATGGTATCCCAAGGAAACAAAGGGTTACAACCTATACAACCCCTTAGACAAGAAAGTTATGGTTTCTAGATAGGTCATCTTTCTTGAGAAGTAGAGGATTCTAAAAAAGGATAGTGGGAGAATGATTGAATTTGATGAAGTTGATGCTCAAGATACAAAAAAATTTGGTACAAGAACATGTTCCATCGGTCCTTGTGGAAGCAGTAGTTCCTGAAAAAGAAGTACTCTGTTGGAGTACAAGAGATGTAAGAGAATGAGAGAGATACAACTTCCTTTTCTCCGAGGATGGTGACTCATTGTTTTTGGGAAATGATGAACTTTTCTCCTAAAATGAAGAAGTATAGATCTTAGAAGTTGTAAGATGGATAGAATATATGAATTATGAGATTGATTCCATGTATTAGAACCAAGTCCAGGTTCTGGTTGACACACCAGTTTATGTAAATATTGTTGGGTGTAAATGGATATTTAAGAAGAAACTGGACATGTAAAGTAAAGTTGTTACCTATAATCCAAGGATAATGGCTAATGGTTTTAAACAACATCAATGAATTTACTATGATGGGGACTCTTTTCCCATTCACATGTCTAAATCCCTACGAATCATACTTTCCATAGAAGCTTTCCATGACTATGAGATTTGGCATATGGATGTCAAAACTGCATTCCATAATGGGAACCATCAGTAAGATATCTATATAACACAACTAGAAGGCTTAGTTTCACCAGGTGATGCTAAAAGGGTATGGAAGTTATAGAGATCCATTTATGGATTAATACAATCATCCTAAACATGTAACATTATATTTGATGAATCCATAAGAGAATATGGATTAATTAAGAATGAATGTGGGACATGTGTTTAAATAAGTTTAATGGGAATGGAGTTGTTATCATAGTAGTGGATTTTGATAACATATTTCTTATTGGAAGTGACTTATAGGTGTTTTCATGGGTGACCTTAAATTATTAGTGATTTCTTTGGGTACTTAGGTGTAGCAGAGTGGCTGACCAAGGTGGTCACTCAAAGGAGGAAGTAATTTGACAACTTATTAAAGTTATATTAAAAATAACATAAAAGGGAATAATAACAGTACTTGAAAGAATATGGGGGGTTTTACCATTTATAAATCTAGAAGAAGTTTGTTGTAAGAATATTGTATAATATTTTTTTTATTTTTGAAATGATGTTTGATTATAAAGACACAACAAGAAGATGTTTTTCGACAATATTTAAAAGATGTAATTGATCTAAATCTACCCCTTCATTTACACATTAATCATTATCATTTAAATTAATATCCACTTATTTATGATCCTCTAATTTGTTAACACCCAAACACTAAAATAATTAACTTTACCACAAATATGAAGATAATTAAACCCTAGGATATCTTCAGAACATGTAATCGCAACACCCTGATTTGACTGATGTTCTATGGATTTTTTATGGTCAATGAAAATTAAGGTACATGTACATTATGGAAAATTATAATGATAATATCTTAGGCAGTATATTTTAACTCTAAAAATTTATCCCACGTGGTCTGGTTTTACTGATTAAGTTTGCGCTCCCACAGTTTACACAATACTCAACCTCGTGTGTTTTTGTGTTAATTGTTCAACTACTAGATTAGTTTCTTATAATTTAAATACTCAATTCATGGAACATATTAATTGAAATAATGTATCTCAATGATTAAAAAAATTAAATGAATTGGGTATAATATAGGTTGATCACTAAGAGAACTACTCTTCCATGGGAGGTGTGGTCATCGTGGAGACGTTTTGCATGAGCAAAGGATTGAAAGGGTAGAACCCAATCACATCTCCACTATAGATTAAAACCCAAATAGAATTTTTAAAGAATAAGATAATTGACCAAAACAGAAGAAAAGATAATAAACAAAAGATTAACAAAGAATCTTATTACACAAATGAAAACATTACAATATGAAGAATAGAATAGGGCTTTGATGAAAGGATCCTTGATTCAAGATCTACACCTCCTATAAATGTAGGTGAATCTGGGTGAAACCAATTCTCCTCTGCCTTCAATCTCATAATTCATGTCCCAACCCTTAAAAATGAGAAAAAATTCACATTTATAGAGTGGAGGGGAGGCTAGGTTAAAAGTGGATTCAAGTGTGAATGAGAAGATTATCCCAAATATATTAATTCAACTTTCACCTCCATCTTGACCACCAAAATGCGTGAATTAGCTACATTCTAGAAGTATGATTTTTCAGAAATTGGTTTTTGATCCCCTATTAAATTTGGGCTCATTCTATTCACGGATGTAGATGATATGGCCCAAGCACTAAAGTGATGTCCAATCTCAGGTGTCCAGACCACCATTGACATAATGACTCATTTACTCTATCTAAATTCACTCTTTAGATCTAGTGTCCTGAATAAAAGTTGTATAAAATTATGTGGGGAACACTATTACAAAATTTTATGTTCAAATAAGTCATATTAAAATATTTATGTTCTAAATACTAATGTTCATTTTAAAAGTGTAAAACTAGAATTTTACTCAAATTATCAAATGAATGATCTAATCGAAAATATTGCATAAATGAAAATATTTTTCACAATGTGAGGAGATTATTTCATTTAATGTAAATAAAATATTCATCAAAATAGTGTTTTATCAATGACATACAAGTATTTCAGTCAGTCAAGGACTTGTTGAACAGGTGCTTCACTATTAAGGACTTAGGAAAATCGGCCTATATTCTATGGATCAAGATCAATTATAATATATCCAAGAACCTTCTTAGAATATGTCAAAGTACATACATTGACAAGATATTAAATATATTTAGTATGTAAAAATTCACGAGGGGATTGGATATAGTATCACATAGTATACATATTTCTAATAAAATGTGTCCCCATACACAAAATGATAAAGATGGGATGAGTAAAATTACATACACATTACTGACAAGATCTATCATGTATGCCATATTATGCTTCATACTTAATGCTTCCTATGCACTGATCATGGTAGAAAGATATCAAGAAGATACAAGAGATCCTCATTGGATTACTGTAATGGCTATCCATAACTATCTATGAAGAAATAAGGTTATGTTCATGGGTTATGGAGGACACAAGGATCTTTTAATCATAGGGTATGTTGATTCTAGTTTTCAGATAGATCAAAACGATCTGAAGTCATAGTCAGGATATGGTTTCTATATCGACAGAAAATTTGTGAGATGTTATAGTTAAAAGCATCTAGTTGTCACTGATTCTACAGTGGAGCCCGAATATATAGAGGCTTCTGATGCATCCAAGGAAGCCAAGTATATTCAGAACATTCTCTAGGAGCTTTATATGATACTAAGTAGTAAAGATCCCATTACATTGTTTTGTTATAATACTATAGTAGTACCTCTTGGAAAAGAGCCAAGGTCAGATCAACAGAAAATGGAAATAATATGAAAGTATCACCTATTAGTGGATTTCTATCAAAGGGGTGAATTTGTAGTGAGCAGATTGTCCATAGAAGAGAACATGGTGGACCCCTTAACTAAAGGCCTATCTCAAAAGAAGTTGGAATATTGGGAAATAACTATTGGTCTTAAGGTTGATAGTAGTTGGATCTTGTGTAAGTCAGAGTATGTTAGAGTTTGTGCCAATGAAACAAACTTTTTTTTACTTCATGATAAACTTGTATTCATTGGTTGAATATTAATAAAATCCTTATAACATCAGGATTTTTCTTCTGCGTGACATAGTATGTCATACTGTCCTGAGAATATCTGTTGCACTAAAAGGTCATATCGGATCCCTAATATGATGAGAACCCAGAATTGTCATGACACTATTCTTGAATATTTGTTCTATGGACAAATGATATCATTTGAAAGGACACAAATGAATTATGATATCAGAGGTGGGGACCCATGAAACATTGAGGCACCTTCTCATGGTGTGCTTCCTTGGTAATATCCAGGAGGGTATTAGGAGAAAAAGACCTTCCAGTAGTAAATCCACATTTATATGTGTCATTGGATGTTATTATCTATGTATTTGTGTATTGGTCCTTAGACTTTACGATTATTATTAGTGGTTATTATGACTCGTCCACTAAGATGTATTGATGAAAACCTTGACGACCAATGTTCCCAACGCAGTAGGATATGTTGGGTGCATCACAAGTAATACTACATTAATGAATAATGATAGAATTAATTTATCAATTATATGGAATTAGGTATCTCAATCCCTTTTAATGGAAATGATATAGCCTAACTAAATCTATGTCCATGGTGTTCTCTCAGAATGTTCAATTACTGGATGCCAATGAATGAGAAATCAAGCACATGGGTTGATGGCACTTATATGCAGCATGCTTGATTGTAGAAATTGAAAAAAGGGGATTATATGACATGTTATGTGCTCGTATGAAGTTCAATGTCTTTGAGACATAAAATTCTTTCTCTTAGGTGCCTTGACACGTTTCTAGACAGTAATCATGGATATTAGGAAATCCCACCTAATGCCAATGAGAAAGATACCTAGAGTGTCACACACTAAGTGTAACTAGTATCGTAGTTAAATAATTTATTAGATAATATTTTGAATAAATAATATTACCAATTTTGGTTTAATAATTATTCAATTATTCCTGATCAAATTTATTTTTTTCACTAGTTATTCAAGAGAATATATTGCAGACATAATATTTATTAATCAAAAATTAAAGAAATTATATTTATTTAATAAATAAATAGTCATTATTCAAGGCCCGTTAAATATTGAGGAGGATAGGAGGACCAAGTTATGAGTCCAGGGAAAGATAATATTAAATTTTATTTGGTTAAATAATATTTAAATATAACGTGAAAGTAAAGCATGTTTCATGGAAATAATAGCATTGATATTATTATTTGACATGGGGTTTCATATGGAGTAATAAAATAAGAAATGAAACATGTGATAATTGTTTTTTATTACATGGTGAATTAAATTCTTTGTTATGTTATTATTCTTTAATTATCCACAACGTCATTCCACCAACAAACCAATGGTTGTGTGCACAAAATCCTTGGAGAAAAAAAATATCTCGTGCCTAGAGAACTATTTCCTCTCTAAGAACACTCTCAAGAACAAGAGAGATCCTCCTCCACTGTATATAGAATATTTCTTTGGAAGTGATTCTCAAGGTAATAAAAGGTGTACATCACAGGCATTTGGATCTTCCATGCTCACACCTGGAGACTCCTTCAGTGATGATTGGAGATATATGGAGCACATGTGGATCACCATTAGAGGTATACTATCATTGGATTCTATATCAGAATGAAGAAATGCATCCGAACCATGGTCGAACACTTAAACAAATAAATAATCACCTTGGAGGTAATTATTTAATTTAATTTAATTAATTATAAACAAAATATGTTGATCCTCTATTCTCGGTTCCAGGTTTTATCCTTTGCATTTTATCTTTAATTCAATTGCGTGGATACTGGTGTTTATCATCGTATAGATGTCGAGTTATTCATCAATCGTGCAAATTTTTAAAGTTGGATACTTTCCCATCCTATGCTACTGCTATGCCTGGAACCTTCACTACCCATATTAAGAAAAATTACAAGGCAATTTGTTTTTTTAACCAATGTTATAATGGTATGAATATGGGGGTCATGTTGCAACCATAGGGGTCATGTCATGACTTCTATGGGTTGCATCACACCCACCTCATGTGGAGGTTCTCTCCCTTAGCATAAAATATTCGTGATTTAAACCACTCGGGACGCATGATAACCCCATGGGTAAAATCATGACATGATCCTCCTTGGATAGTCAATGCCTCCAAGTCATGACTTCCCTCCCCCATGGGGTGGTTCCTTATTCTCATTTCTATGATGCATTCCTCATGTAAGGTGATAATGGGAAAAAGGGGTTAATTGAATGACTGATTTCCTAGAACTAAAATTTTATAACTCAATGTATCTATTAATCCATGATCCATATCCAAAAACATCTACATGAAATATTCTAACCTTTATAATTTCGATATGAATCCCAATTCTAAAAAATTCCCCTGCTCTTGGACTAAAATTTAAATTCTCTCTAAATTTCACAACTGATAATGTTGTGGGTCTTTATATAGAATATATATTTATACATGTGATCCAACTAAAAATATACCATGTAATTTGTGGTCACTAATCATACCATGTAATAATAAAGGTACTAACTTATTAGTGATGTTATTATTCTAGTTCCATATAATTTAAAGCATGGATACCCTCTATACCATATTTTTTAACCAAATTATTGGAGAATATAAATATACCAGATATTTATGTTAGGATTTATTGGATCAGTATTATCTCATTTTTTGAAATTTGTAATCTCCCTCTTATCTCTGGTATTATTTTTCTAGTAAATAAAGCATCTAACATCACTTAATGGTATAATTTTTTAGTCTCTTTTTCACTATGGTATCAGATTAGGATCTAAACTCTAATTATTTTACACTCTTCCCATATAGTTTTAACTAGGTATTCCCTCCCTATGGGGGAATATCTAGTAGGTCCCACTAATTTTTCACTTCCCCTTCTCTCATGCTGTTTTTCGGTGACAAATTGCCTCCCATTTTTTCTAGTAGCATCAACATCCCAAACCTCCTCCCATCTCACAAAACCCAGTTAGGCCTCCCAACATGATAACACATTTCAAAAACAAACCACACTCTTAATATTTATTTTATTTATTAATTTATTTAATTCTTTATATCTTTATTTGGTTCATATCTCAGATTTACCATGTGATTCTGGACCTTGTTTATTTGTTTGGTGTGTTGGTGTAGGATGAGAATCATGTCTTAAGTGCCAACCCATGCTTGAGGGAAGATTTTTCAGCATTCATAGTACCTTGTTGTGTCTTTGGTGTTGAGTTTAAATAACTTTTTATAGTCTTAATTTTGAATATCACAATTCACTCTTATGATGTTTTTGTTTATAATCCTTATTTCTTCCAAAGTAAAAATTTTTTGCATGAAGGAATTCAATTTTACCGAATGGAGAAATCCAATTCTATCATATTGACATATATGAAATAAGTTGAACGGATGTGTACAATGTACATAAAATGTATATATAAAATTTCTATTAGATTGTGTCTTATTAAGTCCATTGGATAATGTTTTAAAAAGCTCATTAAATAGTGTATTACAAAGTCTATGGGAAAAATATTCACTAAGCCCACCAAACAGAGATGTGAAAAGTGTACCAAATAAATATTTCTAATGTATATTCAAAATAACTCCTCAATGAATTATAATGATGCTAAAGATGAGGAACATTGTTCAAAGTACTAACATTCTGAAAGATTAAGATGATGTGTTTTATTCCATTGAAACCAATCCTGAGATGTGTAGAATCTCACCGTTGGAATGTTTTCTGTAAACATGATTGAAATCATTAAAATAATAAGTTCATTGAAAATATGTGATCTAATCATTTTTTTGAATCTTTTCATTATCATTTTCTTGAGTGTTCTTCAATTTTAATGATTTGGGAGTTCCCTTAAATAATACTTTTGTGATATTAATCTTGTATATTCAATATTTTTTGTCTATTTTAAATATTTTTTGTCTCGTCAGGTAGACCATGGGATCAAAAGGATAATGAGACAGAAGTTTTCTGATCATATTTATCGAGGTATCCTAGGTATATGGTTATAGATATTTGTTATATTATTATTATTAAGGACTCGCACGGTTTGGAAGAAATAAATAATGAAAGTTTTAAGTCATGGATAACTTATGTCAGGTTCACAAAAATCCTTACAACATTGGGTAAAAGTGGAGAACATATATAGGAAAGGTTTTGTATGATTTATTATGACAATTTTTAAAAGATTTATTTAATTTTTTATTATTATTTCTAAAAATTTTACATTTCTGTGGTGCATTTTATAAATCTTATATAAGGTAGTATTAAATTTTTTCTTAATTGAAATTTACAAAGAATATAGAAAAATCATTTTATGACTCAGGAGTACATAGAGTGGTAAGGGGTTGTTTAAGGAATGAAATTTAGGTTTTTTGTATGTCAGGCCATGAATAATGGGTCATCACATCATGGTGGGATAAAGGTTATTATTATATTGAGGGTAATCAAGGATCATGTTGTGATGTATGTCTATTATGTTATAACATGGTTCTAGAAACCAAAATCCCCATATTAATGATGGGTGAGATGTTTTAAATGGCTTAATTAAAGGGTAGGTTTTGGTGATGTCCATGTATAAAAATGGCATAGGAATAATTCATGTTTTAGTGAGAATGGTGTATTAAGATTTATGAATATTTTCACTATAGAAAATTAGTAATGAATAAACACATACATTGGATGCCATGGTGTGTTAGAAACATTCATGATCCTTCCTTTACTTCACGGTGAGGGACTTCTTTGTGAGAAATACATATTATCTAATCCCCATACATAATAGATTACTCCAATGTATGGGAATCCTTATATGAAATTATCCCACACATTATGAAAAAAACACTATATATGGAAATCACACTATGATCCAAGGTGCCACACCATGATGGAAGCCCTTATATATTAGAAGGAATTTATAGAAATAAGTTTCACACAGTAGAGTTTAATATTACATATTAAACCCTATCATTTCCCTTCATGGAGTTTTGTGATGGTGTATATTATGGAGGAGGATGGCCACTTTATGATGGTGTAGGGATAATAGTGTTAACTAGAGTAGGAATCCCATACCATGAGTTAGGAAGGTCATCCTATGATGTTTCTAGAGATGGGATTCATGTTTTGGTGGATAGGGAATGGTTGTGGTGACATTGTTCCCATTATTTTTTATTTTTATAATTTCTAACTTTATCCAAAATGGATTAAAACCCTGTTTTGGGTATTCTCTTAACCTAGATCGAGAGGAGATCTAGGTGTCTCCCCCTTTCTCTTTCACATAACTATGATCATTCAACCCGGATTTTTTCTTAGTTTATCTAGGTTAAACATTTATTTCTCTCCATTTATATTCTTCTTATTCATCTCTTCTTGTTTTTTTTTCTTCATCTCATCCTGAGGTATGGGTGAAAAAATCCTAAGTTGATTTTTCTTATCTTAACATTGTGGTTATTATTGTATATAGTGATTAGATTTCATCTATAGTCCTAATATCTCCATATTTGAGTGTTTTGTGTCATCCACACTTGGTTGAGGTAGGTATTTTAATAAAGTGTACTTTTCTTGAAAAACCATATGATGATTTCACTTAATAAAAACAATTTCTATAAACAAATTTCCCGATCTATTATCCTTATTGAATTTATAATTTTTTTCCATATTTTTATGGTTTCATTTATTAAAATAAACAGGGGTTTTACATGGAATCCTATTGTTATTTTTTTAACTACAAGTTATTTCACTAGGTGTTTTCTAAAATTCTTATATGGATCTATCTAAGAGTTTATATAATTAATATTGAATTTTGAAATTAAATGTGAGTTTTCAATTATTTCACATGGGGGTTTTATGTATTTAGGGTATTTTGTTATTATAATTTTTTTACTCATTGAATTTGAAGAGTCTCTCTGACATATTATTCTGTTCCCTATAAGTAACTTTTGTTTATTTTACTTCATGGACATGTTGGATTGATTTTCTAGTTTCTATTGATTTAAAATATATTTTCTATTGACTATTATTTTGAAAATGGTTTTCTATAATGGATTTAAAGTGTTTGTCTATAACCTTAAAGCCAAAATCCTATTTTGAACTTTGTATAAATTATTTTCTATACATAGAGAAATACCCCTAGTTTTGTGAAAAAATTTAACATGTTTTATTTGGCTATGTGGATCTTAACAGGTGGATGTGTCTGTTGTTTTATATTTACATGAATTAAAAGGGGGTATATTATAAAAGTTTATATGGGGGTGTGATGAGGTAATATTAATTTGATGATTTTCAATGATATTTTCTATTTATATATAATTAAAATGTTATAAAATGATTTCCCACATCCAAAAACTGACATCCTGGGAACCATGGGTATCTAAGTGAGATATTAACATATGGTTGATGCACTAGTTTGGATTACTCTCTATGTAGGATCCCTTAGAGATTGATATGACTCTGCCTATAGGGAGTACTATCTAGTGAGAAAATATAAAGAATGTAGGGAGGTTATATGTAATTAAATGCATCGATAGAATGATATATAGTTCAACCAAAATATTCATTGGATTATCTCACTAGGACCAAAGGAGTTTCCCATGAATATAAAATACTTTTCCAAATTCCATTAATTTTATTCCTTGATCATGACTTCATTTTACATTCATTAATTTCTTTCTATGATTTTTATAGTTGATTATATCTTTTATTGTAGTGTGGTTCAATTGTATTTTTTTTAAATATGATTTACTAAAACTTATATTTTTTATATAGTGGATTTTCAATATTTAATTTATTTTCCTTCTCATTTATATAACTTGATCATTAATAGTTATTTATACATTAATTACTTTACCAAACATTTCTTATTTTTGGAATTTATTGTAAAAATAAAATTTATGGTATCATTGGTGAAATCCTACTGGTAAATTATTTACAAAACCTACTTCAACCACTTATTTTCACTAGTATCTATCGTGACCCATCCCCTGGGGCCCGTGCTATGACTCCCCCATTCTTTCCTCCTGAAGACCAAGGGTTGGAGACTATCACCAAAGGAGTTTACATCCAAGTGGGAGAAATTTTCCAGAGTACCTATACACATGCATATACAACCACATCCCAAGAAAAATATAAAAAAGAATATGCATGTTACTAAAAAACCACTGAGTGTAAAGGTACAACTGAAAGTAAATGGGATAGAATACAAACCCAACAAAATAAAATGGAAATAAGAGAATGTAAAAGATCTATGGAAAGTCATCTTTTAAAAACCCCACCTGATGGATAAGTATTGAGTAGCTTATAGAAGATGTATAATCATAGATTTCCAACCTGCTATCCCTGGGCACTGCATGGTCCTGGGCCACTAAGTCCTCCACAAATTTGTTAGTTGTCTACACACGAAAAAAAAATGTGATGGAAAATCCATGTATCGGTGGGTAAGAAAATACTCATTAGGGACCCCTAACCAACAAGGAAAGAAACAAATCCATCCATGAAGAAAACCAATATGCATATCATGATGTAAGACAACTCACACCAAGTACAATCTAAATTATGGAAACAAACACTATCAGTCATAACTTTGAACACCTTAGACTATTGAGGCACTCATCCCATTTGAGTACCATGGTTTTACTGGGTTACACATATCCACTTGTAGTATATCCACATAGGGTCACTTGGTGCTGATCCATGGAGGGTTGCTAAGAGATGATCCACATAGGGTTTCTAGGAGCTGATCCACACATGGCCGCTCGGAGTTGATCTGCAGAGGGTCTCTATGAGATGATCCACAGTGGGTCACAAAGAGCTGATCCACACCATGTCACTAGAAGATTATCCACACAGGGTCACTGTGGGGTGATCCACACAGGGTCTCTAGGATCTTATAAACACAAGGTCACTAGTATTTGGGTCTCAGCAAACCACATGATTCCCATAAGAAGTGTGCTTGATTCCGGTATAATTGAATCATCAATCCAATCATCATATTTCAACATCCACTAAATTATCCTTAAAGAACTCCAAAATAACTGCCTCATCGCGAGGGTTCTAACACCGTAAACAGCTCATCAATCAGATGCCCAGTACGAATGTTATTCGAGTTTTAGTATACATGGACCGATTACATCAGAGCCTAGTCTGACGAGACCAACCCGGCCTGGGGGCCCTACCAACCTGACTCGGGTCTGGATCCAACATAGACCACTAGGTGGGTCCATCGCACCAACTTCTCGGCATGCTGTGTGGGCTTGTTCTCTCCCGCCTGGACACCCCGATGGCGTCCGACATGTGTTCCATGTGGCTAGCCAATGCGAGTTGCACCTTCCACCTGCACATGGTCGAGGGACCAGGTGCCAGCACCATGCACCGCGATGCGCTCCACTGATGAGGCCGATGGGCACATCACCTATCCTCCAGTCATCGGCCTACTACTGGAAGCTTCTATCACACCAATGCAGCCCAAGATGGCCACAACGCTCCATCCGACACACTGCCCCCTACCCGCGGCTGCTACCACGGTCCACTGCAGGTGGTTTCCAGCACCATAGCACTGGAAGGTTCTTCCATGGACCATCAATTCCTCTCTGGTGATCTGTTCTTCATGTCATATATGTCTCTGGCCTCCGTGGGGTACCACCTTCCCTACGAAGTACTTAAAATCGCTTTGTCGTCAATATAGAAGTTTGGCCATAATTGACACACACAGAGGAGTGGATCTATCCATGATAATGGTGGCATGTGCCCTCTATTTTAGAGGTTAAATCATGGGGATGTTTTGGATTAAATTTATACTAAAAGAATAATTAATCCCGGATCAAAAATCCCAAGAAAAGGGCAGCTCCCCCCCCCCATGAACTAGCAATCCACAGATCAACCTACTTGTTGGTTGATCTGTGTTCTTCATTTCAGAATGAAGAACAAGGAAGAAATAAATCAATTCAAGAAACCCCTACCGGAGTAACTCGTTCATTGGAGATGATCCATTCGGAGGGGGGAAGAAAAACATGTCTGTCATTCATCGTTCAATGATCCATTGTTTAGAGTTAGTTGGAATTCATCGTCAGCACCCACTAGAGCTTCATTTTGGAACCAGTATTGTGCCACAAATCATGTGTTGTTTTCTTGATCATTAAAGAATGAAACACGAAACAACATTTCAATTAAATTCTGTTACAAAGTCCTTACACTGATTCATTTATGAAATAGTGTTATCAGTTTCATTGTATTATACAGTGTTTCGATGCAACGGTTTGAAAATTCAAGAAAATAAAATAAAATAAGTTTACTTTATTTTTAACTTTTCTTTAAAAACAATGAAAATAACTTTTTCCCTAGAATCACACCTGTTGGGTTGAGGTTTATTCTAGGGTAATCTCATTGTTTAGAGTTTAATGGTGCCCTAATATTTTTTATCTGAGCATAGGTATTAATGTTAGAAAAAACCCACTTGCACGTTTATTTAAATGATCTAAAAATGTACAAAATTTTATTCTGGGCTCATTGGGCCACGGAATCAGGTTCCGTCAACGAATTTGGACTCAAAATAATTTCCCATAATTTAGAAAATATTAAATGAAATTTGTGGGGATTCAAATTCTCCCCACATAAGGGATTTATATCTCCAAAATCCAAAAAAGGATTAAACAAACATTTGGTGGTAATGAGCATGAATATGTGCCTCCAAATCCAATGTGAAATCCTAAATATTTCTATGCTTCCATAAAAATGTGCACAAGAGGAATCAAATACCCATGAATGACCCACTCATGTTGATACTCTATCATTACCAGGAACTCTGCAAATGGCATCCCATCATCAATGTCCAGCTTGCCTCTGTCGATGACGTGTGATGGATCATGCATGTACCTCCTGAGTTGTAACATGTGGTAAACATTGTGCACTCAGTGAATATATGGGGGAAGAGTTAGGCGGTACACCACCTCACCAAATCTTCTTTTAATTTGGAAAGGTCTCATGAACATTGGAGATAACTTGCCACCCTAGGAAAATCCCTACTATCCCCATTGGGGTGAGACCTGAAAGAAAACATGGTCCCCGTCTCGAACTCCAAGGGCCTCTGTCTCATGTTAGCATATGATTTCTACCTACTCTGTGCAGTCCTAATCCCTTCCATGATGATCTGCACCTTCTCAGTGGAAGCCCATACTAACTCTAGACCCATGAGTGCTGACTCTCCTTGGTCTATTCAGTATAGAGGTTATTTGCAAGACTTCTTGTATGAATTCTCAAACGGTTCCTTTTCCAATGGTGGAGTGATAGATTTTGTTTTATAAAAACTCCACCAGTGGCAAGTGTTCATCCCAACTATGAAAAAATTAAATAATTAAATCACGGAGCACGTCCTCCATTTTTTGTATGGTCCACTCCGTCTGACCATCATTTTGTGGGTGAAAAGATTTTCTAAAGAACAGCTGATTCCCGAACGCCTCTTGTAATCCCTTCCATAGCTAGGATGTGAAGTGAGAATAGTGGTATGAGATTATTGTCATGTTCACCCCGCGAAGCCAAACTATCTCCTGGATATAGAGGCATCCCAAACCCTCTACTGATCCCTGATCTTGGATGTGTTGGAAGTGAGATGACATGGTGAGTTTGTCAGAAATAACCAAGATAGAATCAAGGCCCTCAGATATGCTTGGTAATTCCATCACGTAGTCCATCGACATGAATTCTCACTTCCATTCTGATACCTTAAGTGGATGAGTGAAGCCTGCTAGTACATGATGCTCAGTATTCACTAGATGACATGTGAGGCATTGTAAAAGGAACTTTTCCACTAATTGGTATCATATCAATATGATAATAATAATAATAATACATCCTATAATTGGTATCATATCAATATGATAATAATTTTATAGCACTCTGTATATATAAAAAAGACATGAAGACCCCATATATACCTACCTTCCTGGTCGAAATCCTCATGTAATGGTAAATACATCAATTGGGAAATTATAGGGAGATGATCGATGAAGATCATCCTTCCAATAAGTCTCATGATATATACACATCCAAATCACCACACAATGATCTCACTAATATTTTTAGCTAGATGGGTTAAGTGTTTTTCTATCCATCGAATGTTTAATCAAATACCAGTGATTAACCTTTCATTATCCCATATATCAAAACCTATTAGTCTAGAAACTAAATTAGAGCGATCATCACCAACTCATCCTACCACCATCATACCAACAATGCCGAGTCCAAACATAATGGAAAATTACATAGGAGTAATAGTTATATCTCCTTCTTTAAAATGAAATGTATCTTTATTTGGAATCCATATATCTAATAAGTTAGAAATCAACTGATGATCATTGAAGGTGAAGTCACACATCACTACACCATGGAACTCAGCATGAAAAAGATAAGGTATTATGGAAGGAGGTGGTGTAATATGATGTAAATTACGAGACATCCATACACTCAAATTAAGAAACTGAGATCCCTTTTTGACTAGACATGAAACATGTATATCATAGTCTATGATTAGTATAAGGTCCTCTATCTCTACATTTCATATCATCAGTACTTTTTAAATTTAATTAAATAAAATTTGTAAAATATTTGTTAATAAAATTACAATAATAAAAATGAGGTAGGCAATTAGAATTCATAATCAATAATTATGATGAAAAATTATGTCAAAAAATATTTTAATGATGTTGTTATATTAGTTTATTAATTTATTATTTTAATTGTCTGTAATCATGTTTAATTTATTTTTAAATAATTTATTTTATATACACCTTACTGGAAAACCAGCATTGTATAAGTTACTGGATGATATATTCAATAGGCCATTTCATAAGTGAAGTGGATATTATCTTTACTAAAACCTTGTTTCAAAGTATCTAGGATAATCTATTTTCTGATACAAATCAAAAAATTCTAGAAAATCATCATGTGGCCACATCATGTGATTCCAAGGAAACATTGAAATAAATATAATTTATAGGTTGAACCTCTTGTTATTCATTTCCATTTTGTGTTTAATATCTTCATTGTTAAAATATCACAAAATTATTTTTTATTTAAACTATAAATTAAACAATATTGAAATGAAACAATAGATAAATAAAATTTAATAGAAATGAATCAAACCATAAATTAAACAATCCATCAATAAAAAATCCTTAATACGAAAAACAAATTAAACAGTATTGATATAAATATAAAATAGATAAAATATATTGTGATGTGGAACCCCATAATACTATTTTGGGACATTTTTTATGTGTATTATATTCTGTGTGAAAAAATATGCATCATAGTCTCACACCCCAATCTTGAGGCAATCCCAGCTCAGTTCTGATATGATTATACTTTGGTTTCCCCTAAGGGTTCAACTTTGTAACGCCCCGAACCTAGTTACCCAGAGTCGGTGCATTATTACATAACATTGGCATGATCATGAGAAAGATCAAGTCTCGAAAGACCGATTAGTTTAGTAGCCTTGGAATAACTAGATACATCCATAAATTTTTACATTACATCATAAAAAAAACATCTTGTCTTCATATCCCCTCATACTATCCCTGCAGGTCATTCATAAATTACTTCTTCATAATCCTGGGAAAAAAAATAAAACATTGAAAGGGGTGAGCTCGGATGCTCAGTAAGGATAACATTATAGCAGAAGCTTTCATAAATAAGCATAAACACTTAAGGCAATTTATAACTAAAACAAAAGCCTTTTAAACTTGAACTTCAGCATAAAATGGCAAAGGTAAAATGAAATAATTCCATTTACTTACTCACATGGATATTCTACTAGTCGAATGATCACATGAAATATCAATAACCACTTTCATAATGATGGAATGCATAATGCCAGACTATCATAACCACATAGCCAAGGCCTCGTGCCAAGACTACAAATAAGATTTTGCCAAGGCCTTGTGCCAAGACACTAGTTTGTCTCATGAGACCTACCGATGCATCGAGGAGCTATAGCGGGCTCCACCCGTCACTTATTAAGTCCAATGCATTCCTCATATGAATAGGTTTAAGCATAAAATAAACATTCGTATTAAAGCTAGCATACGAAATGTCAATACTTTAACCACAAACCATGAATGGTATAAAAATAGAACATCCACAGTCATACATAACTCATTTGATACAATATGGAATATTGTATTGTATCACATTAACCTCAATCATGAATAATGAAGGATGTTGACATAGATGAAAATAATCATCATAACTATTTGAGAGAAATATCCCCCTTTTCTTGAAAACTTTTAAAAGTCACACTATTTGTCAAGAAGACATTCAAAAATAGATTTTTGAATCAAAGTGTCCCATACCACTTTGAAACTTTTAAAAGGATTTTTAAATTTAAAACTTTAATGTCCATAAAAATAAATCCTTAAAACCATTTTTAAAATATGGACATTAATGAGCATGATTTAGAAGAATAATTCTTTAAAACATTTTAAAATGGTATTTTGTTTAGAGTTTCTAACCAAAAGAGAGACACTTGAATACAAATAATTGAGGTAATCAAAACATTGTAATATCATGAGAATAAAGGAATTCATGATATACTATGTCAAAGTACATTATATACACCACATAAAAGTGATTTGGTGTATATCATCAAAGAAGTCTCAATGAAATGTAAATTGAGATGAAATCTCTCATAAAGGTTGTATCCTTAGGTTAAGGATAAATCAATGACATAATTATGTGTGACAAATATAAATACACTAAATATGATTGGATATTCAGTGTAAATCAATCAAAGGATATTCACACATATTCTTGTAAAAAAACAATACCAACGAATTGGATGTTTAACTCAACCAATGGAGAATGAGTTAAAATTACTCTTATCAAATTCATATCAATGAATTGAGAATTATCAATGGAGTGATTATGTGTATCAAACTTATATCCACAGGAAGGGGAGTGGAAATTATGACATAATCAAATGAATAGTGATTCCACACATAATCTTGGGGTAATATAATCAATGAAATATGCGTAAAGCCAAATGAGTGGAAATTGAAATCTCAAATTCTCTTATTGATTAGGTAACTTAAGAAACAAACACCCATGAAAGAAAGATCATACCATGATGATGTAAATACCCATAAAATAAAGTATATTACACAATGAATACAATCATGGGTAGTACACATACACCACATGCAATAATTAAGTGGTGATCAATGGAATTCTCACGGAATTAAAAGTGAGACAAGAAACCCCTTACCACGTTAATCAACTGAGTCGCATGGCCAAAAGGTAATAACCACCAAATTATTTACAGAATAACATGAATATAAAGTGAATCATGATAATATATATCAAATGGAAGTACACAATACACCACTTTCAATAATTTAGTAGCGAACAATGGAAATCTCACGGAATTGAAAGTGAGATAAGAGAATCCCTTACTTTGTACTTTTTCCTTGGTCGATGGTAGGTTTACCTCCTGTATAATGGTGAAATAATTGTTATTGAATAATACAAGAATCATTTACTTTAATATGATATCATATATGATCTTTTAACATTGATTTGTTAATAATATCTTAGAATTATCGTCATTTCGGGTGTTAACGGGTTCATTTTACTTCATATTCTTTGTTATGTGAGCCATATTCATTATTAATGGGATGTATATTATTCATATCCAGAATGGTATCAAGTTCTTAAACATCATTTTTAAATCATCAAATGATAATTATACTTGAATGGATACGATGGAGAATGAATCTCATCGCGTTCGTGGAGACGGTAGTCCGTACGTACGCACGAACGCTACTTCCATTTAATTTTTTATTTTAAAAGAATCGAATCCAAATTATACATAGGTATATTACTATTCCAGTATAATATAATATTTTATATATGTTACTTAAGTTCATTAACACTTCCTTTATACGTTCCATGTGTGGTATGAACGAGTCATATCATTTTAAGGGGGCGGTAGTCCGCACTTCCTCAAATGAAATTATCGTATGTATATACAACATGAAACGAATAATGGTATGAAATAAAATGGAATTACAGAAGCTTATATATAAAATATATATCATTAATATCATATTTAATTACAGTGCCATCCTAATGGCCACCATGAGAGGCGGTAAGATGTATTTGAACAATCATCGTTTCGTGAGGCGTTAGTTTGCCATCCACAGAAACATTATGTTCATCATCCATTAGATGGAGTTGTGTGAATGTGTAGTTTGAATCCTTCTTATAACAACATTCTAGTATATTGTGGATACTGGTTTTGTTACAAAAGAAAGGAAATAAAAAGAGTTTGGGGGTTGGAGAAGCAAAATAATTGAAAATAATTTAAGAGAAATCGTTACCTTTAATTTAGGTAACTCACTTTGGTTGGAACCAAAGGACTTCTTGAAATGCTTTCTGCCTAAGGGGAAGCTTCAAGGATGAGTAGAGGGATGTGGGGAGCTTAGTTGGGCAGAGTTTGGACGAGCCAAGTGGCTTGAGAGGTGTGAGGAATGAGTAGAAGTGGTCTCCTTTTATAAGGGAGAGGAGGGGCTCTTTAGGAAAGTGTGAAAGTATTACTTTATAATATATTTTTATTCGGTTTATAATGGTCCAAAAATCATTTAGGTAGAAGATAAGATGACTCATATTCTAAATAACATCAACCAATAAGAATTGGACAGGTTTTAGATAATATTTTAATCATTATAATCTTATTTATTTAAATGATTTATTAATGAGGTAAACATTGCATCATTATTGTGTCATTAATAATTTAAATTATTTGATGTCTAAAAATTATAAATAAAATATCATTATGTAGGACATCTTTTTAGCTTTCTAATGAATATTTATAATCGAAAATACAACATGTATAACCCTATGTAAAAATTGTTCTTCTAAAAGATGTAAGCTTATGCCATTTTTATTTTTATTTTAACTTTATTAATATAATGTGTCATTATCACTTAAAAGTGGATCCATGGGGTCCCAAAATAGACCCAAAGATGCCCATGGTCGACCATGTATCAACCAATAGGGTCAGGACACGTTTTAGGGTAATTTAGTATTATTATAATATTATTTTTTAACCCTTATTTACCGGATTTACCCTTAACCATGGTAAATAAAATATTTACCGCAGTAATTATTCAAAATGTCTAAAAATAAAAGTTACCTATTTACACAATTTGAACATCCTGATTCCAAATATGGAATCCATTTTCCTAAATTCAAAACACAGAAGTGGCAGAAATTAATTTAAAATTAATTCCCACTGTCAAAACAAAAAGCGTGTTTTTAAGAGATAATAACTATCAAAAGATTGACACTTGTTTATGTTCGGTTTAATTGTAAAATTATGTCCAATGACAAACATTAAATTGAATGGTAAAAATATATTCTAAATATACTTTAAAACCACTCAAATTCATAATTTATCAATATTAATTATTTTGATTAAAAAAGTTGTTTTTAAATAAAATTTAGTAATTTTCACTATTCATCAAAATATAAAAGTTTTCCGAAAAGTACCAAAATTTCACCTTAGGCTAAATTTGATATTCCGAATCCAAAAATGAAGTCCATTTTGAAATATAAAATATATATAATTTCAAAAATTAAGTATTACTATTCATAGTTTGATCGGTTGTGGTGTGTGTTAAAACTCGAAGTTGCGTACAACACACGCTACTGTTTTATTCAAAGGAAAGTGTACCGTGGAAGCTTGGGATGTTTTATTTTAAATTTTTTTGATGTCCCCATTTAGTCAAAAAGTTTAAAATATTTTATTTAAAAAGGGTTCACTATTAAAAGTTGGTAAAACTACAATACTGAAGATGAATTTGTTCTTACATTATGTCTAAGAAACTCATAATATGGATTCTAAAATTATAAGGATTATATAAAGTTTAAAATTTAGTTAATAATATTCATAACCTTTTTTGAACGGCTTGTTTGGTAAGTCATGGTGCGCTTGAAATCGGTGTTGCGTGTAGTGCATGTTATTGAATTATTTTGAAGAAATAACACACTATGAAATCTTGGGGTGTTACATTCTCCCCTCCTTCAATAAATTGCGTCCTCGCAATTTGAAATTGTTCTTCGAAAATAAAAGGTTGAAAATAGAAAATATATTTGTGGGAAAACCCACATCGGAAATTGGTTTACTAAAATTTAGTCTTAATATGAGGAAAAGAGAAATGAAAGGGTCACCACCAAATTATGATCTCGATTAGGAGAACATTGGTGGCAATTAAAGACATATAATTGGAGGAAAACGTAAATATTTATAGGTAGTGGTTGAGGTCATCAATCATAAACAAGTATAAAATTGAGGTCCTTAAACTCATCAATCTATGATGATTTGAAGTACCATCGGTTCAACAAAATATAGGGTATTGGGATCACACATTTCAAAATATCTTAGTTGAAATCCCACATCGAAAAATGAATTAATGAGGCCTCTATTTAAAATAAAGAGTAGAAAGTATGAAGATTACCGAAAATAACACATACTAGGGTTCCATGTAGGAAAATATGGATATGGAGGAGAAATCTAACCATCAATTATCTGATTGAGAGTGGTAGAGAACATGGCTATGAAAAGGCCAACAATCCCAAAGCCATAAATTAGTGATGATTTAAGGTACCATCTAGGACAACATTTTTTTTTTAAAGTTACATTACATAAGGAAGAGGAATTCATTTATGTTATTGACTAGGAACATTATGAGATATACTTAAATTTTAAGTAGATTTTCATTCTTTAATAAATTTCCACCACTAACTCAATTTTTTTTAAACGATGAGTATTCAAGAAGACTTGGTCACTCTGGAAGAGCTAGAATAAACTTCTATAGAATCACATGATCCATGCAGGATAAACCATATATTTATATTGTCTTTGAAGATTAATCAAAACCAAAATGGTTAGTGAATGATCTAATGATCCCCCAAAAGGATATTCATATGCACTAATCTTAATTTCTAAAATTAAACCAACAATACCCCAAAGTTAAATAGATACCATTGAATAACCAATTGTCCTTAAAATCCTTTAATATAATCCAAACTAATATTGAAACCCAAAACATAGAAGAATTTGATTATGTAGTCTCCCATGTTACATTGTATCTCCAAATGACATCAAATACTCTTAAAGTCACATACTTAAAAGTAATTAACATCATCACATATTCTCTGTTATAGGTTAATCATTTCCATAAATAACCCAAATTACTATAAATCAACAATAAAAATGTAGATAAAAATCCACCATTACTCTACAAATGAAACCTCATTGTATTCTATTTTCCTTGGGCATATAGTGTTCCTAACAAAACGAACATCTTCCAAAATAACATTTATCACTTAATCACCAAATCATTTTCCTATACCAAGGGTATTCATTTGATAAGACATAAGAACCCAAATCATCTTATTATTGATCAATAAAATCATTTAACAAAAAAAATAGTCATACTAACCAGGGACTTCACGTAGTCCAGTGGTAGGCGATAAATCCCAATCGCACTTTGGTTGTGGGTTCGATTCCCACAGCTTTGTCCGACGCGACGGGTTGTCACACGGTCTACGTGTTGTCCTTTTTCAAAAACTATATTCTATAATATTACCAAAATGAGATAAATTTTTCAAAATAACATAATTTAACCACAAATGTTATATCATACTTTGCATTTTCATCCCAAATTATAATAACTTATCATTTTCTCAAACCCCAATGATCATATAAAACCAAATGGTTATTTATACCTATATCCACAAGAGAAGAGACAATTATTCCTCAAATATCATTCTCACATGGCAAACTGAGGGGTTACAAATACAAGAGAAAATTATTCCAAAGTAAACCCATCAACAAGGAGTGCTAATACTTTTTAAATTTTTCTCCAACCATTTATTTCCACATAGCTTCTTCTTTGAGCAAGAAAATATCCTACAAAATAGGACATTCACTCGGGTAATGGCCAGATCCCCTACATTTACGGCAAATGACTGTAAATGGACTCTTGGGACCATTTTTATCTTCTTCCATAGTACTCTTCATTTTTCTTCGGCAATTCTTCACTTTATGTCCTTCCTTCCCGCACGTAAAACATTTCGTTGTCCCATTGAGACACTTTCCTGGGTGTCTCTTTCCACAATTCCTGCATGATGAAAATTGAGGTTTCTTTTCTCCATGGTCTCCATTGCTGGAGATCTTATCATTTATCACCTTTCTCTTCCTTGTTGAGTCTGGGAGTTGGTTAATATATATGTTGATGATCATATTTTTGGAAAACTGATTTGGCATAAAGACGATATCTTTTACGCCAATCAACATTCCATTTTGTTGCTCATTGCCACCACTGTTCCCAACTTGTACATCATTCTCAAAGTCACTATGAATTCCTTGGAATCCAGCCATTGACTAAAACCAGAAAGCATTGTGTGAGTAATAGTAGTCGTAAAATCATTTAGAGATTAAAATGTCACCATATTCTCAATTTGAAACATATTAGGATTAACCAAGGTCATTTAATATCATCTTATGTATATATTACTTAAATCGGTTTGTAAAGAAAATGTAAATTATCCTAAGCATATCCCCCGGGAGTGTCGTAACCAAGAGTGCAGCAAGGCCCGTTGTCGTGCACCAGTTCCCGTTCGAGTCTAGCTCAAAACGGTGTTTTCGGGTTTTACCCCTAGGTACATCTGTGCCAGAGCCGCCTCTACCTGCTCGTATCCAGACAGGGATGTATTGCTCAGAAAACTCACAAAATCTCTACAATACCAAAATTCTAGAAGTTCTTTTATACTAATCCTCAAAGTTCATCTTAGGTCTACGTGCTCTAATCAGAGTTTATCTAAATCTAGCTACCAAGGTTTGTACTAAACTTCCTCTGATACCAACTGTAACGCCCCGACCCTAGTTACCCAGAGTCGGTGCATTATTACATAACATTGGCATGATCATGAGAAAGATCAAGTCTCGAAAGACCGATTAGTTTAGTAGCCTTGGAATAACTAGATACATCCATAAATTTTTACATTACATCATAAAAAAAACATCTTGTCTTCATATCCCCTCATACTATCCCTGCAGGTCATTCATAAATTACTTCTTCATAATCCTGGGAAAAAAAATAAAACATTGAAAGGGGTGAGCTCGGATGCTCAGTAAGGATAACATTATAGCAGAAGCTTTCATAAATAAGCATAAACACTTAAGGCAATTTATAACTAAAACAAAAGCCTTTTAAACTTGAACTTCAGCATAAAATGGAAAAGGTAAAATGAAATAATTCCATTTACTTACTCACATGGATATTCTACTAGTCGAATGATCACATGCAATATCAATAACCACTTTCATAATGATGGAATGCATAATGCCAGACTATCATAACCACATAGCCAAGGCCTCGTGCCAAGACTACAAATAAGATTTTGCCAAGGCCTTGTGCCAAGACACTAGTTTGTCTCATGAGACCTACCGATGCATCGAGGAGCTATAGCGGGCTCCACCCGTCACTTATTAAGTCCAATGCATTCCTCATATGAATAGGTTTAAGCATAAAATAAACATTCGTATTAAAGCTAGCATACGAAATGTCAATACTTTAACCACAAACCATGAATGGTATAAAAATAGAACATCCACAGTCATACATAACTCATTTGATACAATATGGAAGATTGTATTGTATCACATTAACCTCAATCATGAATAATGAAGGATGTTGACATAGATGAAAATAATCATCATAACTATTTGAGAGAAATATCCCCCTTTTCTTGAAAACTTTTAAAAGTCACACTATTTGTCAAGAAGACATTCAAAATAGATTTTTGAATCAAAGTGTCCCATACCACTTTGAAACTTTTAAAAGGATTTTTAAATTTAAAACTTTAATGTCCATAAAAATAAATCCTTAAAACCATTTTTAAAATATGGACATTAATGAGCATGATTTAGAAGAATAATTCTTTAAAACATTTTAAAATGGTATTTTGGTTAGAGTTTCTAACCAAAAGAGAGACACTTGAATACAAATAATTGAGGTAATCAAAACATTGTAATATCATGATAATAAAGGAATTCATGATATACTATGTCAAAGTACATTATATACACCACATAAAAGTGATTTGGTGTATATCATCAAAGAAGTCTCAATGAAATGTAAATTGAGATGAAATCTCTCATAAAGGTTGTATCCTTAGGTTAAGGATAAATCAATGACATAATTATGTGTGACAAATATAAATACACTAAATATGATTGGATATTCAGTGTAAATCAATCAAAGGATATTCACACATATTCTTGTAAAAAAACAATACCAACGAATTGGATGTTTAACTCAACCAATGGAGAATGAGTTAAAATTACTCTTATCAAATTCATATCAATGAATTGAGAATTATCAATGGAGTGATTATGTGTATCAAACTTATATCCATAGGAAGGGGAGTGTAAATTATGACATAATCAAATGAATAGTGATTCCACACATAATCTTGGGGTAATATAATCAATGAAATATGTGTAAAGCCAAATGAGTGGAAATTGAAATCTCAAATTCTCTTATTGATTAGGTAACTTAAGAAACAAACACCCATGAAAGAAAGATCATACCATGATGATGTAAATACCCATAAAATAAAGTATATTACACAATGAATACAATCATGGGTAGTACACATACACCACATGCAATAATTAAGTGGTGATCAATGGAATTCTCACGGAATTAAAAGTGAGACAAGAAACCCCTTACCACGTTAATCAACTGAGTCGCATGGCCAAAAGGTAATAACCACCAAATTATTTACAGAATAACATGAATATAAAGTGAATCATGATAATATATATCAAATGGAAGTACACAATACACCACTTTCAATAATTTATTAGCGAACAATGGAAATCTCACGGAATTGAAAGTGAGATAAGAGAATCCCTTACTTTGTACTTTTTCCTTGGTCGATGGTAGGTTTAACTCCTGTATAATGGTGAAATAATTGTTATTGAATAATAAAAGAATCATTTACTTTAATATGATATCATATATGATCTTTTAACATTGATTTGTTAATAATATCTTAGAATTATCGTCATTTCGGGTGTTAACGGGTTCATTTTACTTCATATTCTTTGTTATGTGAGCCATATTCATTATTAATGGGATGTATATTATTCATATCCAGAATGGTATCAAGTTCTTAAACATCATTTTTAAATCATCAAATGATAATTATACTTGAATGGATACGATGGAGAATGAATCTCATCGCGTTCGTGGAGACGGTAGTCCGTACGTACGCACGAACGCTACTTCCATTTAATTTTTTATTTTAAAAGAATCGAATCCAAATTATACATAGGTATATTACTATTCCAGTATAATATAATATTTTATATATGTTACTTAAGTTCATTAACACTTCCTTTATACGTTCCATGTGTGGTATGAACGAGTCATATCATTTTAAGGGGGCGGTAGTCCGCACTTCCTCAAATGAAATTATCGTATGTATATACAACATGAAACGAATAATGGTATGAAATAAAATGGAATTACAGAAGCTTATATATAAAATATATATCATTAATATCATATTTAATTACAGTGCCATCCTAATGGCCACCATGAGAGGCGGTAAGATGTATTTGAACAATCATCGTTTCGTGAGGCGTTAGTTTGCCATCCACAGAAACATTATGTTCATCATCCATTAGATGGAGTTGTGTGAATGTGTAGTTTGAATCCTTCTTATAACAACATCCTAGTATATTGTGGATACTTTTTTTGTTACAAAAGAAAGGAAATAAAAAGAGTTTGGGGGTTGGAGAAGCAAAATAATTGAAAATAATTTAAGAGAAATCGTTACCTTTAATTTAGGTAACTCACTTTGGTTGGAACCAAAGGACTTCTTGAAATGCTTTCTGCCTAAGGGGAAGCTTCAAGGATGAGTAGAGGGATGTGGGGAGCTTAGTTGGGCAGAGTTTGGACGAGCCAAGTGGCTTGGGAGGTGTGAGTAATGAGTAGAAGTGGTCTCCTTTTATAAGGGAGAGGAGGGGCTCTTTAGGAAAGTGTGAAAGTATTACTTTATAATATATTTTTATTCGGTTTATAATGGTCCAAAAATCATTTAGGTCGAAGATAAGATGACTCATATTCTAAATAACATCAACCAATAAGAATTGGACAGGTTTTAGATAATATTTTAATCATTATAATCTTATTTATTTAAATGATTTATTAATGAGGTAAACATTGCATCATTACTGTGTCATTAATAATTTAAATTATTTGATGTCTAAAAATTATAAATAAAATATCATTATGTAGGAAATCTTTTTAGCTTTCTAATGAATATTTATAATCGAAAATACAACATGTATAACCCTATGTAAAAATTGTTCTTCTAAAAGATGTAAGCTTATGCCATTTTTATTTTTATTTTAACTTTATTAATATAATGTGTCATTATCACTTACAAGTGGATCCATGGGGTCCCAAAATAGACCCAAAGATGCCCATGGTCGACCATGTATCAACCAATAGGGTCAGGACACGTTTTAGGGTAATTTAGTATTATTATAATATTATTTTTTAACCCTTATTTACCGGATTTACCCTTAACCATGGTAAATAAAATATTTACCGCAGTAATTATTCAAAATGTCTAAAAATAAAAGTTACCTATTTACACAATTTGAACATCCTGATTCCAAATATGGAATCCATTTTCCTAAATTCAAAACACAGAAGTGGAAGAAATTAATTTAAAATTAATTCCCGCTGTCAAAACAAAAAGCGTGTTTTTAAGAGATAATAACTATCAAAAGATTGACACTTGTTTATGTTCGGTTTAATTGTAAAATTATGTCCAATGACAAACATTAAATTGAATGGTAAAAATATATTCTAAATATACTTTAAAACCACTCAAATTCATAATTTATCAATATTAATTATTTTGATTAAAAAAGTTGTTTTTAAATAAAATTTAGTAATTTTCACTATTCATCAAAATATAAAAGTTTTCCGAAAAGTACCAAAATTTCACCTTAGGCTAAATTTGATATTACGAATCCAAAAATGAAGTCCATTTTGAAATATAAAATATATATAATTTCAAAAATTAAGTATTACTATTCATAGTTTGATCGGTTGTGGTGTGTGTTAAAACTCGAAGTTGCGTACAACACACGCTACTGTTTTATTCAAAGGAAAGAGTACCGTGGAAGCTTGGGATGTTTTATTTTAAATTTTTTTGATGTCCCCATTTAGTCAAATAGTTTAAAATATTTTATTTAAAAAGGGTTCACTATTAAAAGTTGGTAAAACTACAATACTGAAGATGAATTTGTTCTTACATTATGTCTAAGAAACTCATAATATGGATTCTAAAATTATAAGGATTATATAAAGTTTAAAATTTAGTTAATAATATTCATAACCTTTTTTGAACGGCTTGTTTGGTAAGTCATGGTGCGCTTGAACTCGGTGTTGCGTGTAGTGCATGTTATTGAATTATTTTGAAGAAATAACACACTATGAAATCTTGGGGTGTTACAAACTTGGTAATATCTAGAACCATAGTCAACTGATGAGAAGAAAAGGTAAAGGTATGAAATATAAAAAAACATAATGATTCAAACAATAAATTAAACAAGTTATCAATGAAATAATATAGAAATGAAAAAAATCTATAAATTAAAGAATTCAAAAAGGAAAAATCTAGAATAAAGAACCTGGTAATATCAAGGTCAATAGTCGGCTGATCATCCGGCATGGTAAATGTATGAAAATCACTAAATAGAATCCAAGGTGAACTCTAATAGTGAAGTATAGTGATAAAGTGATACACTAGGAAGATATAGGGTTCTCGTGATGAGGTCACCAATTCAAAAGATTCAATGACATGTTCACAACGATATCTCAATGGTCATAAAGAACCACAATTACAGTACCTACTTTCCAGTAAATCCACAACCACGTGACCACTATTTCCTGTGAATAGGTCAGGGAAATATATTACCTAAAATTGGATCCCTACCCATTGGAATTCTCAAACATGAAATGATGATGATTCTTGTAATATCTTATTAATCTCACATTGGAAATTCTAGAAAAAACACAGTCCATGTTACATCCTCTAATAGTACTGATAAGACCATTAAAAAAATTAATTCAAACATCTATAAATTTTCTTGTATACTAACCCTATTATTGGTAGTTTATGAAATCCATTAAATATCACATTTATTCACTCCATAATACTAGTGGTTATATGACCATATCTCTTTCCACCATCATATGAAAAATACTATTTATCCTTTGAAATATGCATCATATAATCAAATATATCTCAATTATCTCTTATAATTTCTTCAGATCACTAATCCAACATTCCTTGTTTGGGATCATATGATGAAAATAAAAAAAACAATGTATTTAAAATGATATTAAACTTTTATCCATAATATATATGTTTAAGAAAATATACTCAACATGACGATTAATTTATTTATTAACTTATCTTTGAAATGATTATGCAAATTACTGACAATGTGTCTAATGAAATTTCAACGAGAAGAATTTTATTCTCACCATAAAACTCCATCAATATTAATGACCTCTATTATCACCTTATGATAATCATATATAAATCATACAACTTGGTTTTTTGTAACATGAATGCATATACATGACAAAAACAAACTCTTTGAATCGAAAATTCTCTTTTTAATCAATGGAAAAAGCATGTTGTATAGAAGAACGATTACCATCATGGGTGACACCAATAATTAGAACACCTTTATACATTATATAATGACACTTTCTATCAACATGATTGAATTTTTTTCAATAAGGAAAATTAGTAATACATGGCCTGAATGCCCTAAATAGCCTATGGTACATCACCTTTGTTTGATCAACTCTATGATCTTGGGAGACAT
Organism: Viscum album; assembly: GCA_963277665.1. Taxonomy (NCBI): domain Eukaryota; kingdom Viridiplantae; phylum Streptophyta; class Magnoliopsida; order Santalales; family Viscaceae; genus Viscum; species Viscum album. The sequence goes on from OY728122.1 coordinate 195,032,997, forward strand.
ACTCAATGGTGTCCGTATGATAAATAATGTGATTATTGAGAGACAATAATATCATTAGTTGTAGAAATAATGTATATAATTTATCCCAAAAGCCATAGACATTCATAATTGCCTATTCTTTTTCATTGCATGGTTTTTAATAGGATATATTTTATTTTTTAAAATTTATGCATTTGTTCCTGGACAAGAGACATAAGAATATCTTGACATGTTCATATCATCCCTATAATAATAATAGATATAAATTCATCATAATGTAATGATTGATCATGGGATAATCTCGGACCTACACAAGTATGTTCACCTTCTAACTTAGTTATATTTTAACATATGAACAAATTATCATATATATAACTCATTCAAAATATATATTCTAGCCCATATTTGTTATAACAAATGATGAATTTTTTCCTCTTGGACTCATCAACCAAAAATGAAAAATATCTCTTTTTTTGTTTTTGATTTAGTACATTTTAAATGTAGTTTTATTTCAAAACAATTGTAAAACAAATATGACATTATGAGTTTATGTAGATGTGTTGCCTATAATGCGAGGTAATTCTGTTGTGGTGTAATGACACCCCAATAAAAATGTTGTGCATGAAGCATTCACTCAACTAATCAAGTAAGTAATCTGGGATGATTTCCATGAACTAGTTATTTCCTATCTATCAAAGGAAACTCAGAAGGTCCATTCCCCAAATTATCTTCAACTACATCATCTCTTATTGAATCATCAAATACTACCTCACTATATAAAGTATCATTCCTTAAATCAATATAATCAATGGGGATGTCCTCTATAGTTCTTTCCATATTTTTATCAACTTCTTCATAATTAAATTATGTTACCAAAGTTATATGAGAAGAAAATGAATGAGAATGTTGTGAAGAACTTAAATAAAAAGATCTCTCATAACATGGTTCTATAATTGTTGGTTGTTCCTCATCAATAATATAAATATCCAAATTTTATTTTATTAAACCATTATTTACTATTTCATGAACAAAGACGATGCCTCCACCCAATCATCATCATCGAGCATAGGATACTCAATGATCCATAGAAGATTAGCATGTTAAAGATTTTGATATGAAATTGATGTAACTACATGAGAATCCCTCAATTTTAAGTGACTATGGATCTCCTTATGAACTTTCTACAATATCAAATATTTTGGAAGATTTGCAACTCCTATTGTTGGAAAACTATAGCTAAAATCTTGATTGGTATAATTTATCTCACCATTGAAGTATATTAACATAGACATGACTACCTAGATTTTTTTAATAAAACATTATATATTTTTAATACATCATTAAATTTTTATCATATTTTACTTAGTCATGATTAAATAATTGTCACGTGATATTGATAATTTTTCTATGTATTGGTTTGTCGTTATTTGATATACCAACCAAAACCTAAGGGAACATTTTGGAGCCTTTATTATCTCATATTTGAGCGACCACCAGTCTCCTTTCAATCATGGTGCAAAAATATTGCATTAAACAACAAGCCCTCTTATCAGATGACCTTTTATTCACTACCACAAAACATGGAAAGGGAAGCACTTCCTTTTATCAGCGCTAAGCATAAATAAATGATTAATGGGCCTGCCTTTATTAGTGCTAGCTAAAAGTACTAATAAATGTTACCTTTATCAGTGCTAAAAAAAGCTATGCTAAATGTGTACCCTTTATCAGCGCTTTTCATAGTGCGAATAAAGGGCGCATTTATCAGTTCTAAAAATAGCACTGATAAAAGTTTTTAATAAATAATATTATTAATTTATATAAAATTATTATATTTATATTAAAAACTAATGTTTTTTGTTATAAATTAAATGAAAACAAATGTTTATAATTAATATATATATTTTAATAATTCAAATATATATATATATATATATATATTGTTTTATTTGGAAAAGTATATCTAGGATTATAATTATATATATATATATAATTAAATAATTATAATATTATAATAAATTACATTAAATAATATATATATTTATTAGATTTATTAGATTAATTTTTTAAATTTATTAGACTTATTGGATTAGTTCATTATATTTATTATATTTGTTATATTTAATATATTTATTTTCTTTATATATATATATATATAATAATTTTTAATATATATATTTATAATTAAAATTATTGAATATATGGGTGTTTTCCAAAGAATATGGTCAATGAATATTTTGATCATGCATATATATATGTTATGTATCATGCATGAATTCTCATTTATACATTACATCACGTTGTCTATTGATTTAGTATATTGATTAATTTTTAATGTGACCAATATGAACTATATATACTAAAAAACGTATTTATAAAATTACATTAAATATATTTTATTATATTTTTAATGATATATATAAATACTTTTCGAATACATCTTTAAATATAATTATAACTATATATATATAATTAATTATAAAATTATATATATGATATTATAATTTTATTAAAATATATATATATATATATATTAACAATTATATACAAATATTTATAAATATATACTATTTATAGTTATAATTATAACTATATATATATATTATAAAATTATAATAAATATATTTAGTATACTACTTATAAATTTATATATATATGGTTAAATATATATATATATATTTACAATTATATAAAAATATTTATAAATAAATACAAATTAATTTTTATTTATTTAAATAATTATTTAGTTAGTTTTGAAATTATTCTGATAATTATTTCCTTTATCGGCACTATAATTTTAGCACTGATAAATTTTTCTTTTATCATTGCTAAAACCTCACTGATAAAAGAAGCCTTTATTAGTGCTATCATTTTAGCGATGATAAATAGTTCTTTTATCAGTGCTTATTTAGCACTGAAAAAGGCCTATCTTTATCAGCACTAACAAAGCACTGATAAAGGTATGTTTTATTAGTGCTTTTCTTCAGAGTTTATAAACCATACCATTATTAACGCTTTTAACATGCACAAATAAAGGTTCCAACAAGTTTTATAAAAGAACCCAAATAGGCTCATCCTCCATCACACCCTTTCAAGCCTTCACGGAAGCTGAACCCTACGTTGTCGATCCCTCCTCCACCACGACCCTCTTTCACTGTGACCCCTCATCCTCCTCCTTCACAGCCACTGCCTCCTCCTACACCTCTACTATGACCCCTCATCCACCACGTCCCCTCATCATCCTCCTCCTCCTCCATCACTTCCTCCTCCCCCACTGCTGTCTCTGCATCCTCCTCCTCCTCCTCCCCGTCCACTGACTCATCCTCCTATACTGTTGTCACCTCCTACTCCTCCTCCTCCTCTGCCTCCTTCTCCTCCTCCTCCTCCTTTCCTGGACTCCTTGTCCACCTAAACTACTCTAGCGCACCCTCCTCATCCGATGACCATCCCGACAACCTCCTCTATAGCACACTAATTCCCCCCGACAAGTCCCTATTACGGTTTCCCTAGTATCCATATTGTTCATAGGGTTTGCTGGAGTTTTTCATCTAATTTTTGGTATATCATTGATTTTTGGGGGACTTTTTCATATAATTGTCGATATATCATTGAGAATTGGTGGATTTTGTCATCTAATTGTTGGTATAACTATTGAGTATGCTTGTTCACTCATTGATTATTATTGTTTATTGATCTTTATTATTTAACAGAGGTGGAGATTATTATTAGATATATTCCATTCACTTTGTTTTTTATTACCTCTATTTGTTTTTATTTACAATGTACTGCTCGTAATTTTCATGTTTTTTATCATACAAAAAGGGGGAGATATATTAAAATTTTGGGGGAGTTTATTGGATTTGGTAATTATCAAATGGGTTTAATGGTTCCTTTCAACTCTTTCTATGTTTTGATAAATTTATATCCCATCTCAATTTGATTATTTTTTTTTGATAATTACTTTTTCCTCTCTTAGTTTATAGTTTATTATTATTTATTATGGTGTACATTCATATTAGATAAATTTATATCCCCACTAAATTCATTTGTTTGTTCTATCACTTATTCTTTAACATTCTCTTTCTACCTACATAGACCTATTCTAACTATTTATACCCAAATACATGCAAATTTTTGATAGACCCTTCCTTTATGCTCGGTCGGCAACCTCTATGATGGACAACTTCTCTTATAGTGTTTATCTTTTAATGTTAAACAATATCTTAGCTTTATATTATTCCATAAATTCTAGATTCCTGAGTAATATAATAGAAACAACCCTTAAAGAAAAACATGTAGGTCTCATCTCTCTACCTTTTAAAATTCCCTTAGTAATATCCAAATGTAGTAAATACTCCTCAAGGCATTTATTTTTCCTTTCCATACAAATTGAATTGTATGTAATCATAATTTAATCCATGAATAAATGTATATCTTCAATCATCTTTTAATATTCATAATTCATCACACATGATAATGAATTTCATATTAACTCATATAATTGTGGTGACGGGATTAGGCTCACCAACCACCTTCCAAATTGTTCTTCTATATTATATATTGACATCATGCTAATTGACACTTCATGTTCATTGACAAAAATAGTAAAAAACGAATTAGGTCTCAATGACCACCTTTTGGGATTATCACATATGAAAATTAAATAGAAGAATAAAATACATTAGGGCTCTATTCCATCCCCAAACCTCGCTAAGGTTATACTAGCACCCATCAATCTACCCTGCCCAATTCTCACACTAATCAAAAATTAGAAAATTGTCCTGGGTTATGACGGTGGTAATAAACCAATTGAAAATGGATATAGTTTATATCCACTATCATGAAACCCATGGGTGTTATCTCGGTTTCTATAGCCCACCAGTAATAGCCACCGTTGGATGGTCTAGAACCATATACAATGCTTGTGGATGTATTCCTTATTTTGGAGAACCTATAGAAATGGTTCGTAACCTTTTCCATAGGGTATAAACTTCCATGGGTGGTCCGTAGAAATAGGTATCTCCAGCTAGAGTTTATGAATCTGGTCATATAATTTGAAATGTTAAACAAAATGATGATATTTGATCTCATGACCTCTTATATAATTTATCTACGACTTTAAAAATAAGATATACAGAACTATATTTATATATTTATACATATATATATATATATATATCTAAATATATTAATATATGTTTGTTTGTGTGTATATATTTTTTATAAATATAATTATTATACTTTTAGAAAAGAAAAAAGGTCATGGATTCTGGAACCTTTTGCCACAGTCCATATCAACTATGGTCATAGTTGTTGTTGGAAAGTCCTACCACCACTATATATATGGATCATGGCCTTAGTAATTTCCCATTCCCTTCCCATGAAAAAAATTCCTTTGGAAATAGTCCATATCAACTCACACATCGGTTATACCTCCATTAATAGGTATGTGACTTGGTTATGCTGACCTAACCAAAAAGTAAATCATAGGTTGTGCCTTATCATTGTAAAAAAGGCATATGTATGGGTAATGCCACTATGTGTGTAAAAGTAAATAATATTTTATTCATGACTTGGTATGGTGAAATATAGATATTAAAGAGTTACACTCTCCTTCAAAATTGAGGTTTATCTTGTGCATATCCATGTGACACCCATGTATTTTAAAGAATTACCTAGGGATGGTTTCAAAGGTGAAAGAGGGAAGATGAACTGATTTTTCAAATGGAACCATATTATATGACATGGTGAATATTATATATCATGGAGGTTTCTCTTGTGGCATGGTTGGGGAACTACGGTGTGGTAGATAGTTTTTATTCTTCTAGTTGTTTTGTAATATCTGTGTCATGGAGTTTTGGTTGTGGTGTGCAATTTTATAATGTAGAGTTTGCATGGTTCTTCCAATTTTTGTATCATTTCACTGTAAAGGGTGTGAGGGCTTATAGGTTAGGGTATTGTGATGACCAATGAATCGTATTCCCTTTCCCCTAGATTATATGATCTCAGTTTTGACTGTCCACATGGATTCTAGATGTTTTTTACCAAGAACCATTGTGGTGTGTCCATCTCCTTTGTGTCATAGTTATTTCTCATTTGGGACCCATTATGGCATGGCCCTATGTGTTGTGTTGTTATGCATGTTTTCCTAGATTTCCTATGTGTTGTCTTTTTATGCATGTTTTATTCTCCCTTATATTTAGGTCCTTTTTTATTAAGTCCATTTGATGCTTGGATGTTTGATGCACCTCTTCTTTTTGAACCTCGTGATGGAATAACACAACCAACCTAAATATATTTACATAAACATACCTTATTCTAATGAAAATTTTACAATGAATATTTATACACAATTCCACATAATCATTTCCATCAACATCTCCACATCATTCATCCCCCCAATCTTATTATTTACACATTCCACATCACTGGTAACTATATGATGAATGAAACCAATCCTATTACGATTCAATGTGGTTTTTAATATATTTTTAATTACATTATGATGTCTAATTTACACACTATGTTCAACAAACATTACTACATTACAAATGATGAATTCCTTAGCAGTGACTACTCTATTGTCCAATATATAAAAATTTATCAGATATGATACTATCTGGACCCACCCCGATAAGAACTCCAATGGAGTTGGGAATATATTAGTGTCTGAACACCCCCCCCCCCAATCTTATATTTAAATAGATGTGGGTCAGTTATAATTGTAAATGCAATTATATATCCTAGGTTGCTATCATAACCAATAACTGACCTGACTTTCCACTATCCTAAGAGGCATTCATGATCCATACGGGATAGCAAAGATCCCCTAAAAATATACAATTAATGTGGAATATTTTACCCTTAAATTAATGTAAATTAAAAATGATATTTCTCCTGAAAACCAAACATGTCCCATTCATAAGTTGAAGATCTAGTAAAATTGTAAATATGAAAAAATAAATAAATAGGAAGCAGATATCATAGATGGAAAATAAAATCCCACTATTGAACAATAAAACTATTTAACCAGTCATTTACCATTCCTAAATCTCATTGGACATATTTTGGAAAGGTAAAACATATTATTTCTTAATTTATTTTTTCATTTTAGTTGGAGATATCCTATGTTGCACTCCTCTCCTCCACCGTGAATGAACCTTTTCCATGAAATGAAAAACACCTTTGCGGTGAGTTTTCTTCTCTTACTCAATGGTTTTTTATTTTTCACATGTTACTTTTGTTTGATATTAATGGTTATGTTGTGAATTGTATGGGTTAAACGCCCTGCTGTAAATCGTGTCTATTGGTGGTCATTGTTTGCACACTAAATTAATTGTATGTTGGTTAGTTCATGTTTAACATTTGAATATAGAAATTTGTAATTTACATAGAATTGGATAATGGATGAATTCTCTATGATGATAGAACTTCTTCAATAACACCTTAATTAACAAGAGGAATTGAATAATGGGTTCTTTGTAAAATATAAAACTGTGTATTTTTTGTTTTTAGGGTGTTGCTGTTTTTTTCATGTTTGGTATTCCATTTTTTCAATGTTTTAGTTCATCCAACATTGAATATAAATACAACCCGTATCCATTTCAATGGAACAACAACTTTTATACTATTGAAATTTCACTAATTATTAGAAAACCACTTCACTAGAGGAATCTACGGAACAATATATGGACACCCTAGTCAAATAACCATAAGAACACATGTAATGAATCCTTACACCTGTAAGAACTCTATAAAAAATCATACCATCTATTAGTTTAGTACCATAGTTTTTTACTCGAGACATTATGTTTCTAGAGAAACACTAAAAACCCGATTTACAGCATTGCATATAGATCACATGTGGGACAATAAAACATTCTATTGAAGGGTCATCTCATAGCTAGTTCCATTGATCAAGTGGTTGGGAAGATGTGTGTGATCTAATTTGGTCCCGAGTAATGCATGGAGAGATATGGGTATTGTTTACCATAGTTATTTCCATTGATTATAATTGGATGATGACCCTAGTTGAACATATTTTTTGTAATTATTTTGTTAAATATTTATATTATAGAATCAACTAATATGAATATAAATAAATAATGTATGAATGTCAACCGGTTGACAAAAGTTTATGAAGATGGCGTGGAAGAGTTCATCTAGTTTGAAAAAGATCATGGATATAACCCTTATCAAATCCTTGGTATATGTTTACACAGTTTTTATTCATAAAATAGTAGTCCAAAGTAGTTGGAAGAACACTTGATCTGTCACAGAATATATCGAAGTTATACATATTGGAATAAACACAGGGAAAAACAAATTTAGGTAGTGGATGGGTTAACACTGTGTTTTATGGACAATATGATATGATTAGAAGTGTGAAAAATGAAGATAACTATATGGAGGATGTGATTACATATGTGAATGATGATAAAGATCATATTGAGGAAATGAAAAGTATAGTTGAAGATGAAATTTATGATTGCCCAAAATTGTTTGAGAAGTTAAAGAGTTGTGAAAAGACACCATTGTATGTTGGTTTCACTAAATATACAGTATTGTCAGCCGTATTGAAGCTGTAAAATTTGAAATGAGGCAATGGGTGGAGTAATGCTAGTTTTACGGAACTACTTGCTATCCTGAATGACATGTTCCCAAAAGATAATGAGCTCCCATTCTAAACATACAATTCCAAATGAATGCTACGCTCGATGGGTACGATCTCTGCAAGAATACACGCATGCCCGAATAACTGTATACTATTTTTCAAGGACCATAAATCACTAAAATAATTCCCAAATTTTGGTGTTTCTCGATACAATAAAGATGAATCCAGTACAATGAATTTTTTTGTTACTTTCCAATCATTCCAAGGTTTAGGCACCTATATGGAAGTGAGGAGACTACAGGAAAATTGAAATGGCATGCAGATACTATAATAAAATATGAGAAACTATGTCACCCAGTAGAATCACCTTAGTGGAAGAGAGTTGATCATGAGTATCCTAAATTTGGAAACAATCCAAGAATCCTTTGTCTTGTGTTATCTACAGATGGAGTGAATCCTTTTTGTTTTCAAAGCAGCACTCACAGTACATGGCTGGTTATGTTTCTAAATTATAACTTACCACCATGTTTATGCATGAAACAAAAACGAATCATGTTATCTATGCTTATATCATGACCAAAACAACTGATTAATGATATTTAAGTTTAATTGGCTCCATTGATCAAGGGTTTGAAATTATTGTGGGATTCTTGTGTTGCGTTATATGATGCTTACAAAAATGAAGATTTCACTTTCATAGCCATGTTGTATGGTATGATAAATGACTTTCCAGCTTATGGAAATTTTTCAGGATATATCATTAAAGGAACTCAAGGTTGTCATGTTTTCAAATAATGTACATAGTCAATTAGGTTTCAACAGTTATTGGAAATGGTGTTTCTAGGAAATTGTATATTTCTACCCAAATGGCATAAGTACCGATCTTGGATGACATCATTCGATGGAAGTCCAGAAGAACGTATAGCACCATATCCGCTAATATGTGATCAATTGTTTGAGAAAGTAAAAGATGTGGACACTACATTTGGTAAACCATTTTCAAAAAACCTTACGAAAACCGATTGGAAAAAGAGATCAGTTTTTTTAGTTACTATAATCGAATTGTCTGTATATCAGACATTTTCATGATGTTATGCATGTTGAAAAAATGTATGTGATAGTGTCATCAGCACATTTCTAAATGAACCTAATAAAACAAAGGATTAAATTAAGTCTTGGTTGGACATGTTTGAGATGGTAATATGAGAAGAGTTAAAACCAATGAATGGTGAAAAATGAACATTTATTCCCCATGTTGCTTACAATCTTTCCTGGTAGGAGATATATTAGTTTTGAAACTTCTTGAATGACATAAAGGTTATAGAGGTTATTCATAAAATATCAACAACATCATTTCAATGAATGATTTAAAGTTAAAGGCTCTGAAATCACATGACTTCCATGTTTTGATGCAATGTCTAATTCATATAGCTTTACGTTGCTTTTTTTTTTGAAGAATACCCACCATAAATTAATGAAGCTCTATTTATTATTCAAAGCTATATGAAGAAAAGTTATAGAATCGGAAAAATTTCCAAATATTGAAAGATAAATTGATGTCATGTTATGTGAAATAGAAATGTTCTTCCCACCAACAATAATTGATACGATGGTTCATTTGATGGTTCACTTGGTGAGAGAGATACGACTTTGTAGTCTTGTACAATATCGATGGATGTACCCCATTGAAAGGTATATGAATATTCTGAAAGGGTATGTCAAAAATTGAAGTCAACCATAGAGTTATATTGTAGAGCGATATATTGTTGAGGAAGCCATTGAATTCTATACAAAATACCTATTTGGTGTGGAAATCATTGGCCTACCAAAATCTCATCACACTGGGCGGCTTGAGGGTAAAAGGATTTTTAAGAGACAGGTTGTCACAATCAATATTATAGATCAGGAGTAGGCCCATCTTTACGTTTTTCATAACAGTTTCGATATTGAACCATATGTTCAAACCCAAAAAGAAATTCTTAGGCATTTGAGTCCATCTAGGGATGAAAAATGGATATCAGATACACATAATTTATAACATATAGGATGTTTTGGAAAAATATTTTTTAGAAGTAAGATGAAAATTCTACTCAATTTCAAATTGACATTGATGGCTAGTTGGAGGAACAAGTGTGTATGTATTATCTTACAATAATTATGTTGTTAATTGTTATACATTCTCTACTAATGAACATGATTAATATAGTACCATGTCAAATAGTGGGGTTACACTTGTGATTGAAGCGATTCATGTTTCTGGTGCTAAGGAAAAAAATCCAATTTATGTTAATATGTCATACTTTGGCATCATCAAAAAAATATGGTAGTTTAACTATACGAAATTATAAGTTACAATTTTTCAATGCAAGTGGGTTGATAATACGAGTTCAATTAAAATAGATGAATTGGGATTCATGAAAATTTATTTCAGTAATGAAGGGGTGAAATATGAACCATTTATATTGGCATCATAGGTCGTACAAGTATTTTATATTCTAGATCCCGAAAACCAAAATTGGTCAATTGTTTAGTTATCGACCAAAACAAATGAAGGGTCAGATGAAAATTCAATGGATTGTGACCCTTTAATTTGGAGTTTTCAATCATTTCTCAGTGTTCCCAATGTAGATGGAATTTTGTATGTTAGAGGAAACCACAATGAAGGGATTTACAAAGTCTATAGAGGGGTCCAATATCTTCAACATTTAAAAAAAGAGAATTCAATAATCTGTTGATAATGACTTCTTCACCTGCTGATTCTCCCAATCCTGATATACAATAGGTCTCTCTCAACCAGTTTCTGTTCATCCCATTGCAGAGGAACCACATGTTTCTAAACCAATTACTATTGTTCCTAGTGCTGAGCTGCAATAAGTTTCTCAACCAATTGTTATTGGTCCTAGTGTCGATTCTAGTGCTCCAGAGGAACATAATGATGATGTTGAAACTAAGGAAATGGTAGGAAATGAAACCCTATCGGTGCAAAAAAATAGAGTATTGTAGTTTGACAGTGATATCCAAAATCCTTAAGGAAAAATCAAAAGGCATCAAATTTGTTGTGGGATGGAAAGAACAAGGACATCATGTTAACCCCAAAAAATCCATCTTTAGTAGCTACATTGGAATTTTCACTCAGAAACATGTTCTGATTGACATACAGTCCTGACACCATGTTATCACTAGGATTAAGACACTAATATGGGAAGAGATTATAGTAACATTATGATATCAATTTTAAATTTATTAAAATAAAATGAAATATTAAAACATTGAAATATTTTACATCATTCATTTCATAGTTCATTTATAGTAGATGCATCACATAATGAATATGTTTTAAGAGTTGAAGGAAGGATTCATAGTGGCTTCCGCACAATTTTAACAAAATATCATCTTAAAGATGCTGAAGGGAAAATAATGTTGCACCCAAATCCTCTTTATTCACACTTGATATCCCATGGACCGTATGATGCATTTAGCAACTATCGTGTGGAATAGACTTTTCATGTAAATTGTGTCTGGTAATACGTTGATTGATGTTTCTTGTATTCTTCACTTTGATTGATAGTTTTTTATTTATAAAATAGCAACTGAGTGCTTAAAATAATTAAAGGGAAACAAAACAAGTGTACCCCCGCTATAAATCAAGGATGGGGTATGCTTAACTTGAGAAAAAATTGGTACGTATTTTAAATCTACCGTAATAGTTTTACATTACATAAAAAAACACCATAACCATGTTCCTCTATTTATATATAGATTGATGAATTTAAATTGAAATACACTTCCATACCACACCATGTGATGTGGAAGGATTCTTGTGTAAATAAAGTGGGGATACTATTAGATGAAAACACACAAAAAGTTTAGGAAACATGTGTAAGTATGACATAATATAATTTTGTTTTCCTTTAAATCTATATTACATAACAATGATTACTTATTTTCCAATATTTTCTATCTGACATTGTCAAAGGAATCACCAACACCCGCACCAGATATAGACATACTTTCAGCGGCCTTGAAGCATCCAAAACAGTATGGCCATGTCAAAGGTGTAGGTTTTGGGGTGACACCACAAACTTATTTTCAAAAAGAAAAACAAGCAGAGGTTCAAAATTAGGAAATGAAAAATATTACAGAAACATTAGATATGCATAAATAATAATTACAATACCAGAGAGAGCTGGTAGAAAGTTTGATGGGGCGGTAAAGAGAATAAACAACTCAATAACAACCTGTGCATGAAGAACCCGCCCCACCCCCACCCATTGTGAGGTGATCCATTCCCATAAAAAATTGACTTAGTTGAGGTGATCATTGTCATAATAATTGTTTCTTAGAATTTTGAATCACATAGACACTGATACCTTTCCAATACTGATATTCTATAGTGTGAAAATGACTATGATTTATATTTATCAATTCCCACATTTCCCTTGTAGCGAGGGCTATGGTGTTCAAAATGCAGAACGTCATGCTACACAACAAACACCTTCCAATAGATCATGTCAGAGTGTTGATTAACATTTCTCATGAGCTGAGTTTTGAGCTAACTATTCCAAATGACGATGACAACATTCATACCATCGAACAATCTACTGTAACATTTATTGCATAGCCATCAGTTCTTCTAAACAAACATGTTGAAAAGTTGGTATTGATTTCCAATTTATTATTCAAGTTGAACCTTTAACATTTAATGAAAAAAGGTCTAAACCCATGAATTTTATTACAGAATGACAAAGATAAAGTGGTGAAACACATGATCGGCTCAAAACTATCTCAAGGATCAACCAACTAATCGAAACGATATGTTGAGATCACATTCACCCCACCCATTCTATATCCACATTTAATATCATTTCAGGCTCATGTGGATACAAAGTTGATAGATGACAATACTCACATAGTTTATTTTGAAAAAAAAATTATAGAGGGGAAGAATATGATTACATTAGTGTTGAAAATGTAAATGAAATCCTTATGTATGAATGTCTAGGAACCACAATTGTAAATGTATACATGTGGTATGTTTTCATGATTTTATTTTACAAAAGATGATATACTATGATAATTATTACAAAATAAATTTCTTATTTTTCACAGGTGTATATATGAAAAACAATTGAAGGGATTTCCCTGTGAACAAAAATTTAGACTCGTTAGTCCTCACATCACCTCTTAGAAAGATGAATTAAATTCTGATAAAGTGGGTGAAATAATGTCATCCTGCTCAAATCATTTGAAAAAAAATTATGAATGATATAATATTTTAACACCTATGATGTTGGGGTAAAACTCTAAAATTTAATAATATCATATATATTTTTATTTCTTTCATTACTCACTCCTTTTTGTGTTTTTAGGCAGTATTTGATGCTCATTATGCTAAATTTAGATATTCGAAACATTTATTTTCTAGATTCAAGGTTTGGATATCCAACAAAATGACCATGAATGATGGAGTTTTTTAATTTGTAAAACACTATATCTAACATTGTAGAACTAAATATCAATTTATATAATTTATATTATCTTTTAATGAGGATTCTGTTGTGATAGGGAGGTGCATCAATATTTTCTACTTCATGGAATGAATCTAGAGCTTAAGGACAAGAATGCCCATGAGATCTACAAATGGATAAGTAACATGGTATACATAATAATATTTCACTATAGAAACACATATAAAAACAATTTACTTGTTTTTCTTGATGTTTCTCTAGTTCCGAAAAGAAACAAACAGAAAGGATTGTGGTTATTATTTTTCTAAATTTATGAAAGAGATTGTATTTCATCAAAAAACTAGCATCCCTAAAGGGGTATTTTTGAAAATAATTACAATTTCATTTATAATATTTAATAATCCTTTGTGTATTTATATTTTCTTAGTACTACCATAACTGTCGAAAAAAATCATATTCACAAGATGATATAGATGTGTTTAAAAATGAATTGGCAGCATACCAGAGGGAATATTTTACCCAAATAAGATGAAGGTGAATTTATACTGCCTATGTTATCCTTATTTGATCATTGATATCTCCATTTTTTACACTTATTGTGCATCTATGATCACCCTTTCTTATGTTTTATATCTATTGGTTATGAAGAATGGTTTTAGATATTATTTGTCTTTCTAGTAAAGAATAACTTAAAGAGAGACTCTTATGAAAATGTTCTTTATGTTTCCATGTATCCAAAATCACTAAACCTAAACTATTATGGCATGGATCATTTATATTCTATATTTTGGTCATTTATGATACTGTTTCTACTGATGTAGTGTGTTGGAAAAATATTGGTTGTGCATCACTCAGAAATTTAATAACAAAACTAAGGATTCTTCACTATTGTTGGTTAACGACCACTTAGTATAGAACCTAATATGATGTTCAGATTTGGCCTCCCTGTGATGCTCTCATTCAAAACCATCTCTATGATATCATCATTCACCATTCACTTTTCCTTCTCTCACTGAACACATTTACTTGGTAAATGGGCGCAGGAGGAGAAGGAAAACGTGAAGACTGAATGATGATATCATAGAGATGGTGTCTGATGATAGCATCACAGGGATGATGGATCAGATTTTCATATCAGCTAATATATTAATCGGTAGTAAACCAACAGTACTAAAGTGCACAAAGAATCATTAGTTTTGTAATTATCTTGTATCTAGACCAAAGAAACCATTTGGGAAGATGTAAAGGTAATGTTACGATATAATATTTCTATTTTAAAAAAAAGTATATAATGAAACGTCAATTTGATTTTCATTATTCCTTGCAGGGTTCATTTATTTTAGAATATTTCTATCCATGTGACATGCCTTTGTCAGAAGAGCAATGATGCAGTTTCATCTCAATAATAGAGGTAATTTAGATGTTTTCATGGTAAAATAATTGTCTGTATAATTAATTCATTTTTCATATTTATTTTTAATTTATTTATTTTATATAAGTAATATTAATCTACTCATATGTGATATCAATTTATGAAATGTTTATATCATAATAGTTTGTATTAGAGTAACTGACAGATTCGAAATCGAGAAAACACATTTAGTTTTTTTGATACTTTAGGGAGATGATCCATAAGTCATTTGAAATGTGTAGGAGTATAACCCACCTCAATAAGACACTTGATGTGATTGGTATGACTCAAAGTGTCTCTTTTAATTTTTAAATGACATTATTTTTAGTAAAAAGAAAAAGTGACATACTGAAAACGAGGCAAACACATTCAAATTATTTTGATACTTTAGGAAAATGATCCATATGTCATTTTTGACCTGTAATAATAGATCTCACCTCAATTCAAAACACAATGCCACTGGTATGACTCAAAGTGTCTCTTTTTATTTAAAATTGACATTAATTTTAGAAAAAAGACACAAGTGACATACTAAAAACTGATAAAACATTTTCCTATTTTTTGATACATTAAGAAAATGATCCATGAGTCATTTTTGAAATGTAAGAATCAAATGCACCTTAATTTGAAGCAAGGTGTGACCGGTATATCTAAAACTGTCTGTTATCAGTTTAAAAATGACATTTTATCTCAAAACTTGTCACTAACTAAAATCCAAGAGAACCAGCTCCAATTGTCTTCATAATTTAGGATAATTATTCATAAGTTCTTTTTGATTTGTATGATGTAGTCTCTTATAAATCCAACACATGATGCGATTGGTATGACCCAAAATGACTGTTTCCAGTTAGAAATGTTGTTTTAGTAAAAAGAACAAGTGATATATATAAAATAGAGAAAACAAATTCGGATTGTTCTGATAATTTATTAGAATGATCCATAAGTCATTTGTGACATGTAGGAATCAACATCACCCAATTTCAATGCACAATGCCACCTGTAGGACTCAAGGTGTCTCTTTTTATTTAAAATTGACATCAATTTTAGAAAAAAAGACAACTGACGTATTGAAAATAGATAAAACACATTAATATTGTTTAAATACTTTATAACAATGGTCTATGAGTTATTTGTGACATTTATGAATCAACAACACCTCAATCTGATGCACGGTGTGGCCGGTAAGGCTAAAAGTGTCTGTTATCAGTTTAAAATTGACATTTTAGCTCAAAACATGTCACTCATTGAAAAAAAACCCACTCTAATAGTATTAAAAATTTAGGATAATAATTCATCAATTTGTTATGACATGTATGAAGCTCTCTCATATCAATCCAATGCAGGATGCGACTGAAATGACTCAAAATGCATGTTTCCAGTTTAAAATGTCATTTTTGTAAAAAAACACATGTGACATACTACAAATTGAGAAAACACATTTGGATTTTTTGATATTTTATGAAAACAATACATATTTAATTTTTTGATATGTATGAATAGACCACACCTCAATTAAATGCACAATGAGACTTGTACGACTCATAGTGACTATTTTTATTTAAAATTTACATTAATTTTAGAAAAAAAAACAAAACTGGTATACTTAAAATAGTGAAAAAACATTCTGATTGTTTTCATACTTTAGGAAAATAGTCCATGAGTAATTTTTAATGTGTATGAATCAACTTCACCTAAATCCAATTTATGGTGTGACTGTTATGGATAAAAGTGTCTATCATCAGTATAAAATTGATATTTTCGCTCAAAATGTGTCACTCACTGAAAACCAAGAATACCCACTCCAATTGTCTTCATATTTTTGGATAACGATTCAAAAGTTCTTTTTGAGTGTTATGAAGTAGTATCATATCAAAACAATGAATGATGCGGCCAGTATAACTCAAAATGCATGTTTCGAGTTTGAAATGACATTTTAGTAAACAGTACATATGACATACTAAAAACTGAGCAAACACATTCAGATTGTTTTGATACTTTATGAAAACGATGAATAAGTCATTTTGGAATTGTAGGAATTGATTGAACCTCAATTAAATGCCCAATGTGGCTGGTATAACTCAAAGTGTACCATGTTCTTTAAAATTGACATTATTTTTAGAAAAAAAACACAAGTGGCATATTAAAAACTGAGTAAACGCATTCATATTATTTTGATACTTTAGGAAAATTATCCTTGAGTAATTTTTGACATGAACGAATCAAATTGACCTCAATATGATGCATGGTGTGATTGATATAAATAAAAATGTGTCATTTAAATTTCATATTAATTTCTATAAAATAACAAGTGACAAACTCAAAATCGATAAAACCCATTCAGATTGTTTTAATATTTTAAAAAAATTATATATGACTCATTTGGGACATGTAAGAATAAAATACACATAAATAAGACACAAATTGCGACCAATATAACTCCAAATGTTTCTTTTTTATTAAATATGACATTTTTTTTGAATGAGTCATGAGATCCCTTAAATTAAGATATATGGAAAATTAAAAAATGGAAAAGTACAAAAATGAGGAAAATACAAACTGACTAACAATAAAACAAAGCCAAATTCATCTTAGAAAACTCTAGAGCAAGTGCTCATTCCATGACAAAAGTATATTCTACCCTAGCAATGTGGGCGCTGCCCCCTTCACCAAGTTTTTATAAACACCCATTGGCCATCAAAATCATCATAGTGTACATTATCATAATCTTCCTTCATTGTGTTCACAACTGGTGCACCACAATCTTTATTACTATTTTCAGAATCCAATAAATCAATGTTATTATGAGTTCATACCTTCGCTTTAACCTTTTCTATAAAATGATGAGCTGGAGGAGATGTTCCATTCCATTTACCGTCCAATCCTCACACTAGTTCCTTGTGTATATTAGAGTTTCCATAAAATCCCCCTTCATCTCTATCAGATGGGGAAGCTGAAAAAACACTAGATAAGATCCTTTTCCTTGAGGTACAGAGGCTTCTGGAACACTAAAAACAGGGACAGTAGGAGTATCATAAAAATTGGAGTCAGCATTAGGTGTAATTAAATCCCTCCCCTGACTAGGGGTTTCTTTGGATGGGAGAGATCCTCCATATCTATTATTTAAAAAATATACAACATCTATCTTAGAATTACCCTTATGGTTCTTATCATATATCATATTTTATACTTGCCATATGTTGAGGACTACTGCCTCCTAGATGAAACATTCCATGGCAATTTGGCTATCCTATGAGTCTTCCACAACTTGGTTGTCATACAGACCTCTGGATAGTATGTCCCTGAAAGTAACAATGTATTTATGTTAACTTGCTCCAAAATCAGTCCAAGAGATTTCAAGTTTGTCTAGACTAAACAAGACAGTAGTACACAATTTACTATCATGATTTAGAGGAATATTCCCAGACTGGGTACCTTCTGTGTTTTCATTTTCCATCCTAGTAAAATAAAAAATGGGTCCACCCTTATAATGTAATGAGAAATAAACATTATTAATAGAACTAAAATATGAAGATATGATAGGAGGTGGAACTACTCCAACATCTACATTCCCCTCTGCCTCATTAAGAAGAGTAGAAATCTTTTATTTTCTTCTACAGTGAAGTAAGTCATGTCCCTTCAAATGAAATTTGGGATAAATCATTTTTATTCTATAGTCTGAGGTATTATGACCAATAAAAGTACATTCTTCACACAATAGAGGCATTTATTCCTATTCAACTATAAGATTAATTTCATCATGTGGAGTAGAAAAAACAATATTATCAATCCTTGGAATACTCATATCAACCAAAACCAGAATACGAGAAAAATTGCCAAAAGACACAATTTTTGTGGCACTTTCCATCTTTATAAGGACTACTAATGAAGATGAAATATCAAATAAAATTAAGTGATGCCATAAGATCTAGTTTAATTCATTTATTCTTACACAAACTTGTGCATAAGTCTCCTTGAAATTAGAAAGGTTGAAATTTTGATGCCAATCATGTAATCTCAAAGATCCTAGCCTTCAATTTATTGACCGAGTGTTCTAATACTTACCTTTCAAGTCCAGATAAAGAAACTAAATGTGGAAAAACCCACGGCCTAAAGAAATTTATTTAAAATCAGAAAACACACAAATGGTTGTAAGATGGTCAATAACATCTACAAGTTACCACAGATTCATTCCTTTTGATAGGTTGATTCAATCCATGGTAGATAACTTACATAGATCTAACCTTTCTTCAAAAACATAGTTGGATGATGAGACATGTGTCATTGTGCCTTTATTGATAATATGTTCAGTTGTTCAGTTTCTAAAATCTTCAAAAGAACTGATTGTGAAACCCACCAAGGCTGTCAAGTTCCATTCGCCTTTCACCATAGTGCTCCTTGAATGGTTTCCTTTATGTGTGGCCACCCAAAGGGAATCATAGGTATATATATTCATAATTATAGGGTTTTCTGTTGTAGTATGTCTGCCTGTGAAACCCAGAGTGAGGGAGTCTTGATCCTCTATCCTTCGATAATTGATATCATTTTATTAATGTATTCTTTTTTATTAATGATTATTTTATTTCATTATTTTATTAATAACATAATATTTCTTTTCTTATATAGGTGAAGTTTTTTCTTGAGGTTGGATGATTTGTTTGGCAACAAATACCTTGGGCGACATTTTTTGAGAAGGGATCACGGATGCCAAAGGATGAAACATTAATGTTTTAAATATTTGTTAGAAAATTGTAATTATAACCATATAATTTTTTTTTGAGATGTATATTTTAGTGTGTGTTTTTGTACTCATGTTGTCAAGTAAATATATATATCATTGTTTGTGAAACTCTTTTGTGCACTATTTCATTCTTCCATTTTTTGTTTGTGTGCAGGTGTTGTTTTACATAGGTGCGTAGGTGATGGGTGTGTTGTTAAATAAATAGAAAATACCAAGAAACTATACCTTTATCAGGGCTCAAAATAGTGTTGAGAAATTTTACCCTTTATCAATGATAAAAAATTGCTGATAATGGGAGGACCTTTATCTGTGATTTTTTTAGCACGGACAAACGACCACATTTATCTGCACTTTTTGCACTGTTAATGGGGACCCCCATTTTACTTCATCGTGATTAATATAGATTTTCTAGCAAAATTAAAAAATGTTTCTAGAACTTTTAAAAACCTTATTATTAGTAGTGATTACAATTATACTCACAAGAAAGAGAGAGGTTCTAGGGTTTTGGGATATATAAAATTTTTACACAGACATGTATGTCTTTACGTACATAGAGAGAGGGATGAAACATAGATAATCAATGAGATAAAGAAAATGAAATTATTATAAATTATATACACACTTATAAATATATATATATATATATATATATATGAAATTGCAGTCATATATTGCTCATATGTCTCAAGATGAGTCAATTATTTCAAATTAAATAACCAAATACAAAAAAAATACAAAATGAAATTTCAATAATACATTTTTCAATCATCATAAAATACCCATAGCATTGTTTTTTGGATATTAATAATGTTATATATATTATAACATTACATATAACTATATCTAATAAATAATAAATACCAATATATATATCTATATATATTCATAAATTCTCATACATTTGTCACTCTTATAGGTGAAAAACTATAGATAAAACCCTGATCTATATAAATAACCTCACCATTGAAGTATATTGACACAATTCATCATTACATAGAAATAAATTTTTTTAAAGTTTTACATATATGTATACCACATCATTAAATGTTTTACATATTTTAATTAGTTTTGATTAAATAATTGTGACTTGATCTTGTGACTTTTTTATTTATTGGATTATATTAATCTAATTAACCAAAACCAAGGGGGGACTCCATGATACTCTATTATCTCATATTTTAGTAACCACCAGTCTCATTTCAGTCATTGTGTAAAAAACAAACATCAAATAGTAATTCCACTTTTCGAATGGGCTTTTATTACAATGTTACTTAAATGCAGAAGAGGAGGATTGGGGGGGTTGATACATAACATTTTTATACAGACAAATAGGAACATACATACTTAGATATATATATGAAACAAATTTCATAAAAAGGAAAATAAAATTAAATTATTACAAATTATATACCACATACAAAAAATGATATGAAATTTCATTCACATGTTGGTAGATCATCTCAAGATCAATCGTCACACAATACTCTTAACACATTTTCTATAATTATTATATTATAAATATTATAACAATACCAATAAATATATATAATAAATAATATTATATATACATCTATTTAGATTAATTCTTTTTTATGTCAATGAATATATATATTTACACATTTTTGTGATTAATGTTTTCTTTTAAATACGCCAATTAATTTTTTTTTAAATATTATATTCAAATAACATAACATGTATTATCTATTTAATGAAATAACTTTTTGAAGATAATTTATGATATTAATATTTTCATGTAATGATTAGTTGTATTATATTTTTTTAATGTAATTAACTATGATTTTTCTCTATGAATCAAATAATATATTGCATATTTAGTTAATTTTCAATCTACAATATATAGACATTTAAATATTTTTAAGTGTATTTACTAATATCTTTAAATATAATTAAATATATTTTTGTAAGAAATTATAGTTTCATAAATAAAAATATAAATATTATTAACATAACAATTAAAAATATTATTAATAGTAAAAAAATTAATTTTAATAAACAAAAGTAATATAAATTACACTTAAGTAACCAAAAAAATATTCTAAACTTATGTTACATTTGATATAATAAAATTAGATAAGTATATATACATTTTTTGAAGTAATTAAACATTCTAACATTTAAATAATTGTATTTTATGCATAATTACTCAGAATAATATATATATATAATTAATATAAGTTAAAATTAATTATTTTTAGTAAAAAATTAGTTTCATTAATAATAATAACAATATATATATCGAAAAATCTATTTTATATTTAAATTAATCTATAAATGATAAATAATATAACAAACACACATATATACTTATATTCAAATAAAGTTAATAATATTTTTTAGAAATACTTATTAATAAAATAATTTTTAAAAAATATTTAGGTACATTCACATTATTTATTTATGTATCAAATATTATATTTAAAATATGTTTTACATTAAATATACTATATTTTATAATATATAAATAGAAATATATTCGAATATAATTTTTCATAATTTAAATTTCAAATATATATATTTTTATAAACAATAATACTTCATAAAATATAATTTATATTATTTTATAAATAAAAGTTAAATTATGCAGACACCATATTTTTATGTTCTAAATCATTCAATATAAATTAAATGATACAATGAACAATAATTCATACATAAATTAAATCCTAAAAAGAATCTAAATTCATGAATTTATACAACCATAAAATATAAAAACATTAATCATATAAACAAATAAATAAATCAATAATACAATGGAAATATTTAAATAGAAATTTTACCTTCTTGAAATCTGTAAATTAATATGTTGAGAAAGAGATCTGATGGAGCATTACTACTGAATAATATGTTGTAATATAGTAAATGTAGGGGGGTGAGTCTTCCATTTTATAATTTGATGTGGTGGGATACATGAACCCCCTTTATGCCTCCTGTGTATTGATTACAAAGGAATCATGTGTTATATTAAACCAACACCTTTTTATTTTAGTGATCTCAATTCCTATTTATAATATTTTTAATGAATTTCATGTTTTGTGCTAGTCAACAATTTTTCTAGCTTTCCATGAAAAGATGGATAATTCTTGAACAAACCATTACTACCTACAATATAAACACAACCTATTAATTGTAAAAGTCAAGTGACCGTGTGGCATTGACCATGTGAAAAAAATACATACAATTCACGAATTTTATCTATGTATTGTATTAATCGGTTGATGAAGTTCACGTGACTTCATGTGTGATGGATCTACCATATGTTGAACTCAAAGGTACCTCATGAAGGGAACTACCTACCACATAAAGAAATATCATTACAATGAAAAGTTGTGTAAAATTTCTATAAGTTTTGTACTCACTACAAGTTTTGTGGTAGCGACTGCATAACAAGATATACCTATTGTAAGAGAAAATATTGTGACCATGAGAACAAGAGTACCCAATATGAGAATAACATTACCTACCATTAGAAGAAGAGTACCTATAGTGTAAAAAAAATTAGGTATCTCATGAAAGAATGAATTTTTTATGCCTAATTTCCACACCATGTTGTTATGTCAATCGACCATGCCAATTTACAATTATCCAAAGTATCTGTTCCTATGTAAAGACACACCTATTGTGTCTAAATTAAGTAGTGGATTATTTTAAAATATCCAATGAATATTTTTTAGATAATTAATTCTATATTTAGTGCAATCAAGGATATTATAAATATTCTATAATAGCTACTTTGAGATTGAGTTCTCTATAAGTAGAAAAAACATACATGGATAGTATATAGAGACATGAATAGAGAATAACAATGTAATATAAAAATGTTCCTGGAATACATATAGGACTCATTAATAATACTATATTAGATAAAATTTTCCTAAACATTCTGTGAAAACTCGATTCATCAATTTTTAAAGTAAATTTGAATGAATCTATAACATCTGAAGCTAATCAGACTGAGTTGCATCGAATATTCACTCTCTCTATTCTTTTCCCATTCCATTTTAGATTAACATTCAAACCATGTTTGTTTTAATATTTTTAACTATAATAATAGACTCTTTTACTATATTTGAGAGTGTGATACACTCTCATTCATTCATTTTTTTATCTGTACTCCCATGTGACAATGCAGAAGAGGTTGTGTATCTTGGACTGCTTGCATGTTGTTTATTTTTATATGTTTCTCCCATTTAGAACTATAGAATATGTTTTTTAGTATAGAAAACATTATGCATAGTTCTGTAAAACAAAATCTAGGCTTTTGATCAATTTAGTTTATAATAACTTCTTTCCAATATGTGATAACTATGTGGAAGGAATTAGTTCCATACTTGAGACTAAAAACCTTGTTTATTTATATTGGGATTTTTTCTATTATAATTTTCACTATTTTTCAAAACATATGTGTATTAAAATTTTAAAATATATAACAATAAATTAATCTATTATTTAATTTTAATTTCTTTTATATACTATGTTTTATTTTAGTAAAACTATTTCAAATTATAAAATAGTTTTAATCTTATTTTAAATGAGTTGTTATAAAAATTCTATGAAGGTTTTTGAAAAGACCGAATTATATAAATCTACCATTTTAATTAACTAGGAATATTTATAAATTCGGTGATTTAAGATTTTAAATATTTTTAATAGATATTTTTATTGGAAATATAATTCTCCTTCTATTGAGTTATCCACTAGGTCAAAAATTAAATATCAGTGATCTAAAAATTACTTTCTACCATGATGTAGTTTTCCTATATGATCTTAAAATTTATTTTAAGACTAAATTTTTATTTTTATGAATAATAATAGATAATATTTAAATAACACTAAACAAACTCCTTATTTTAATTTAATTAACTATTCTCAATGGAATATTAAGAGAAGAATACATAAAGAGAGCTTTGGATTTTATATTTAGACTATTATCAATGAAAAATATAAATAACCCAATGTTTCAAGAGATAAATAGAGAAAGTACACTATTTCCATGTATGAATATAATTTTAAAGTTATGAATGCAATATATTATTCTTTAGGATATGATGAATTTAATATAATATCTACTTATTCTAATGATTTTGATATATGGGACACATTGGTTTTTTCTCATGAAGGGACTTCTAATGTTACTCATAAATAATTATATCATTAAATATGATTCATTCATAAAAAAACATGATGAAAAAAATTATGATATATATCTCAGGTTTAATTATATTGGAATCATGATGCATGAACATGGTAATATAACAGATGAAAAAGATCATGTGATCCGACTTCTGAGGTGTAAACCTAATAGGTGGAGAGGAACTTCTATTTATATTAGAGTATCATATGGTATATGTACACTACCGGTAAATAAGTTGATTATAATACTTATGAAGTATGATTAGGAAAAAATATTGAATAAATAAGAATATGATGAACCATAGAAAAATTTATTAGCCTGCAATAATTCTTACTCAAAGTTTAAAGATAAAATCCAAGCTGAAGATTTGAGTGATGATGAATCACCTGCTAATAGTGATAAAAAATAGCTCACCTAGCTTTAAGATTGAAAAAGTTCTAAAAGAAGAATAATTTAAAAAAAATAAAATTATAGAAGTAAGTGTGGTAATAGAGTAAATCAGAGGAAATAGTGGAAAAAAGAAGATTCTTCTTAGGAAATAACCAGTGATGAATGAAAAAAAGGATACATCAGGGTTGATTGTCCTAAAAAATATATGTATGAAAAAGTTTGAGGAAAAAGAAAAGGACACAACATGGTTGATTGTCCTAAAAAATATATATGAAAATGTATGAGGAAAAATCTCAAATAATATAAAATGATATGAAATACACATGTATCACCTTTGAGGATAGTCCAAATGACTCTCACTCAAGTATAGAAGACCAAAATGGTAGAGTCAACATGTGTTTCATGAAAAACATAGTAGAGGTACTAAATCTAAATTCCAAATCACTGGTTCATATTTCAAATCATTATGGGTATGAAAATAGTGATGAAACCATGAGTAGTGAGAATTTATTTAACTATTATAACATGACATATGAAACATTAAATGAACTTAATGATAAATATAATATCATAAATAATGAGTATGTTTGTTCTGTTCACTTTAAATATAAAATTGTTGTAGATAAGGAAACAATTTTCAATTATGAATAGAAAACTATGACCTCAAATTGTCTAATTAACAACTAAAAAAGTTATACAAAGATTCAAAAATGGTGTAGAAACCCATACAAGTATTCTTAAAAAAACCACACCCAATTATACAATTAGGATGGGATACTAACCTAGACATATGATGATTTATATTAAAAATTTTGTTCCTATTTCAGGTTATGCAATTTCTGTAAATAATAATTATTATTATATACTTAAAAAATCTTTCTATTCTAAAATCTTTAAATATATTTATATAAAACTAGTTAAACATGTTTTTATTCCTAAGGATATTATTACTAACATTTCTTGATGTGAGAAAATATGTGTACCAAAATCATTTCTGGTTTAGTTTTTGTATATGAAACATGCTTGAAGAGTACCAGTAAAGACTTAAGTTCTTTGGATAGTCTATGGTTCAGAAACATGACTAGGAACTACTCAATAATCAATAACCTTATCAATGTAGATGGTGGAAATGTCACTTTTAGTGACAATTCTGAAGGGAAGAAAATTGGACTTGTTCAAATTTGATATTCAAGTACTATTTTTATTTATAATGTATTATTTTTTGATAGAATAAAATATAAAATTCCTAGAATCTCATTTTTGTGTGATTATGGTTGTAATGTTTAATTTGAAAACAATTCTTGTAATATTTATGATGTCAAACATGTTTAAGTTTTTACTACTTTGATTAATGATAATATTTATTTTTTTGATTAAAATTCATTATTTCAACAAAATATATCTTAATTAATTTCCACTCATAATGTTTCTTTTAGTTAGAATAGTGGAAAAGGATTATAAAACCATTTATCACCTAAAAATATTACTATGAAATTATTAGTTAAAGATCTACCTAAATTATAATTCCCAACAGAAAAATTATGCAACCCCAGTTAAAAAGGGAAGCAACATAAGATCTCTTTAAAACCAAAGAAAAACGTTTCAACGTCTAAACCCTAGATTTGGTTTGAATATAATTATTTGGAACCTCTAGAGTTTATATCTTAAATTGAAATAAATATACTTATGTTCTAGTAGATGACTTTTATGGATATACCTAGACATTCCTTTCAGCTCAAAAAAGTAAATCTTTGTCCTATTTTTTCAATTATGAAAAATATATAAAAACCATAGAGGTATTTCAATTAAAACCTTAATAAGTGATAATGGACATGAGTTTTAATATAAAGACACTGAATATGTATACCCACAACATTTCTACAGTCAAAACTTTTCTGCTCCTAGAACCCCACAAACTAATTTTTTAGTGGAAATCATAAATAAAAATCATTAAGAAATTTCTCAAACCATACTAAATGAGTATTATTTTCCAATTTACTTTTGGTTATATGCCATGAATATATATTTCTTTGTTATTAATATTGTTCATATTAAACCTCTTTTAAATAAAACATCATATGTGTTATTTGATGGGATAAAACCAAATAATGATTGCATTATATTTTTTTGATGTAGAAATATTATACTCAATACAAATAATAGATTAGAAGAAAAAAAATTCATCCAAAAGTGATTCAAAAATATTCCTTAGTCATTCAACATCTAGTAAATCACATCAGATATTAGTACAAGAACCAAAATTTTGGAATAATATATACATTCCAAATTCTAAGAAACACATCAAGATGAACCTAATACCCCTTTACAAAACCTTTAGAATGACCTTTCAAATTTGGATATCAATGCCAAATCTAGTGATTATTCAATGAAACCTTTATCACAATCCCACATAACTGAAAACTTTGATCAGAAACATGTAAAATAAATGAAGGTATCAAATATATTTATGACAAATAATATTTAGACACATATAGGCCATCCTTAGATTATATAGTTGGATATCTAGATAGAGTAACACATATTAGAGTTTCTATTATAAATAGGGTTGAACATCAAGCCTTTTAGTCACAATAGAAACCTAATAAAATCACTAAATTAATAAATGATATATTTTGGGTATAATAAATGCACAAATAGTTGAATCATTTTGAGATAAATAATGTCAGGGGACTAGTGTAAAGACCTATGGACTTCCTATCCAATAGAACTAAGTGGGGGTTTAGAAATGAATTTGATGGGCCATGAACAATAATTAAAAAAATCCAGATTGGTTTCACAAGGATATAATCATGAGGAAGCTATTTATTAGGAGGAAACCATTTCAATATTATCAAATCCAGAAGGTATCATAATGTTTCCTTCCAATATAGCACATTTGAATTTCAAACTATATCAAATGGTTTTCAGAATTTCATTCCTAAATGGATATATTGTTGAAGATTTATATGTTGAATAATCACTAGATTTCAAAACCCTTATTTTCCAAATTAAGTATTTAAATTAATAAAATATTAGTTTGGTTTAAAATAATCCCCAAGATCCTTATAAGATAGGCTCTGCTGATTTTTTATTTCTAAAGGGTCTTTAAAAAGGAATCTCTTACCCTATTGTGTTAATAAAAATAATTTTAAGATATTTTAGTAGTACAAATATATGTTTAGGATATTATTCTGGGATCATCCCAAATTTTTTTATGTACTGAATTTTTCAAAATCATGAAAAATCAATTTGAAATGAGTTTAATGGTTGAATTAAAATTCATTCTTGGTTTTTAGGTTTTTCAGAATGATGAATCATTTTAAATCAATGTACACTAATGATATTATAAAACATTTTGGTATGGATAGTGGTAAATGTATTGATACTCCCATGAGTACATGTTGTAAACTAGATCTAGAAGAAAATGGGAAACCAGCTGATCACTACACTTACAGAGGTATGATTAGATGTTTATTATACTTAACTGATAACTGATCCGATATAATACTTAGTGTGTGAATGTGTGCACATTTTCAATAAAATCCAAACGAATATCATTTTCTTGTTCTAAAAAGAATTTTTAAATACCTAAAAAATATTAAAAATGTTGAATGATTTTAGTCAGGATTAAATGAATTTTATTTAATTTGTTTTTCCGATGCATATTTTTGAGGTTGTAAGTTATATTGAAAAATAACATCTGGAACATTTCATATTTTGGGCATGTATCTGGATTCATGGTGTAATAAAAAAGAATAACTTTGTTTCATTATCAACTATTGGAGCTATGTATATAGCTACATCTAGTTGTTTTTCACAAATTTTATGGATGAAATAAACATTTACTAGACTATGGATATTAATTTCGACATTTACCTTTAAATTCTGATAATAAAGTGTAATAAACATCTCAAATAATAATGTTTCAAATCCAAGTAGAAAAAATATTTATATAATACGTGACTTTTTGAGAGATCATTTTTGAAAAAGGTGATATAAATCATGAATTCATTGGTAAAAATTTATCTTTAAAATATATTTTCAAAGTCGTAGAATATTTAGGGAATTAATTATATTATACATGAATTATTATTAATAAACTATTTATAAGTCATTCATTTTGTTTATAACCATTTTATTTATTTTAATAATTGTTAAAATTTATTACCTTTTGTTTACTAAACTGCTTCTTATAGTAACCACAAATTTTCTCCCACATGATTAGATATGTAACTTTGAGTTCTTGTTTACAATGTCAATATACCTACCATGACTAGCTATTCATACAGTCAATATAGCTACCACGATACATAACTATCAAAGTCATTATACTTATCATGAACCATTTTCCTATATGGTCAGTATATGTACCATGCCCCACATATACTATTAAAATCACACAGTCAGTATTCCTACCGTTTCTATTTGTAATTTTGATTTTTAGTAAACACATTTTGGTGGGATTTTATAAAAAAATTATTATTAGTATATCCCTAATTGATTAAATTTAAAATTATAATATAATTTTAATAGGCACACATATTTTAATTAAAAACAATTTATTATATTTGATGCCTCAACTAATATCTAAACCCTATTCCATGAGACCACATTCTAGCATGAACCATCTGAGAAAATGAATCTAGAAAACTTATGTAGAGAACAAATCAAACTATTGATGTCACACATCCATCCAATAAAACCCCTTTGAAAATACTGAAGAAGGATAATGGTAGCATGAGTGATGTAGCTAATCCATGAAATCTCTATTTAGTCAACCGTCTGACACGTATTGAAAAAAATTCAATGATCATTGGATACTATTAAGAATAATTCTAGTTTATATAGAGATTCAAAGTCAATGATGGGTTAACTGGTTCAAGGAGAATAGTAAAAAAATAACAGAATCTTGTTAATGAATTTTATATATATTTGGATTTTATCCTTGGAGAGAAATGATATTTTCTTAGGATAATGATAAATTGGGAAATTCTATAATTTTCTCCAAAGAGTTGGGATAAAATATTAAAAGTACCACATAAATGTGAATTTGAATATTATGAAACTTCTTATTTGATCAACTATGCTTATTTTGACTTTTAAAGTACACTGTAGAAGGTTACTAGGACTATGACACCTAAAAGGAAAACCATTGTAGAGCTCAGTTGGGAGTGAAAGTTATTAGAAGAGTTCATAAAACATTTGATCTATCCAATAAAATAATATTTCTTTATTATGAGGTAGTAGTATATTCTATTCTTGTTTTTAAATAAAAATGGAATACAAATCCACTTGGAAGTTATGTGATATGGCACATGTATGAATAATGTAAGCCTTCTTTAAATCATGGTTCTATTCCTTACCCCAAACACATATTAGCCTTATTTGATTATATGGGTTTAATACCCAAGGGGGAGGAAATGATTACTTAATAAGATGGTATGTTCCTATCTTTGGGGATTTTTAGGAACATGAATGTTAATTGCAACCCCTGTAATAAAGAATGGGTGGATAACCCGGAGAATCTATGTAATAAGTTTGACCCTATCAAATATCCTATTTAACCAAAATATCAAGTAGAGCCAGGTCTTGAGCCAGATGAAGTTACAAAGTACTCATCTGATGATGATGTGGTTATTTTAGTGGGAGTGAAAGAGGAAGAATAAAAAGAAGAACAAAAAGAAAATTAGTTTGATGTGGAAGCTAAAGAATCCCATGAGGTTGATATGGGATGCATTCCTATTGTACATTTTTAACCACATAACTCTCATATAACCTTACCATATTATGAAGAAGATTTGAAATATAAGAAAATTTTACAAATTGAGGTGTCTATTAGTGGTTTTGTAGATGATCCTAGATGTGATGATTTTGGTGAATTTTATGAAGATGGAATCAGATCAGATATATCTCTTGTGATATGAATTAATAAAATATATTCTATACTAGATAAAAAATATAAGGTAGAAAACCCCATGTATCTGCAGTATTTTTCAAATAATACTCTTAATTTGAGGAGGAGGAGGATGAAGGGTGAAGTCCACCTCAGAATGGTTCACATGATATCCATTCAATAAAAAAATTATGAGGATCTTTAACTACTGAAATTGACACTCAAGGAAGACAAGATGTTTCCCTTGTAATACCTTCAGTGGATCGTGTCTTAAAATGACTATTTATACCAACACCTTCAAATAATTTTGAGGAAATATGAAATGAATATGAGATATCTCATGTAAAGTATCTTCGTCTTACTCTTTGTAATGATCTTAACGAATTTTATGCTACTAAGGGAGATGAAGTTTAGACTATGATATCTTGATCTACAAAATTTGAGGATGATGGTAAGAATCCATGTTTTGATCCATCTCCTTATATACCTATTTTTATCCCTTCTATATCCCATGTTATAAAATATGATTTGGATGTGTTCAAATCAGATCTTATATGCATGTTGAAATAATTATTTCTTGTTTTTTGAAATCATATGGAGAAAACCCAAGAAGGATATATCTCCAAGATGGTAATCTTTTTTATTTTTCATCTTCACCCCAGGTTTCATCTCAAGAAGGATTCAATGGAAAATGAGATTGAGGATTTGAAAAAAAAACATATTGGTTCTTTTCTGGATATCCTTTCAGATAATATAGTACAACTAGACTAATGGTATTTTAATTTAGTGTTTCAATAATATACCTTTTTTGCTCCACCTCATGCTCCTTCTATAAAACAATTAGTTAATTTAGTGAGAATTATAGAATTGATCGGAGAAGAGTTAAAGGTTGTGTATTATGAGTTTCCACAAACAATGGAGTCAGTGTTCGAAGGATTTTAAGCACATGCTTCTAGAAATTTTGTTGAAGAGAAAAAAAAATATTGAACAAGATGGAAACTATAGATAAACTGTCAAGAAGGAAATGAATTCTACCTTAGACAAATCTTCACCAAATCAAATCTTAATATTATATTCAGATCTTTGGCATATTATTTGAGGATTCCTCCTTTTAACCAAGTTATCAAGTCTCAAGTTAAGAAGCTAAAATTTCTTACTCTATTGTTGGAAAATTTAATTGAAAATAAAGAGAACTACATCCAAGCTATGGAACATGGATCTTGAGTAGTGAGTAATTTTATTTAGATGATGGAACCATACCTATACACTACTAACACAACCATTCATAAAACATCTTCCTTACTTCTTACCTTAACCCCTACTACTTCAACCTCAAACATTAACCATTTTTCCCTATCTCTTAGATAATCCCTATAACATATCAGACCCATTTCTAGATGTATTGTCATTGGTGACCCTGCATCAACCTCTAAAACCAAAAAAACGTGTCATATCCTTTCCTCTAATTCAAAAGGAAATGATCCAATCCTTCAAATAGATCCCCAATATCTTCAAACATCAGATTCTAGTGAGAATTTATGATAGGGATTCCCATTTTATTTCCTTTGTACCCACTTTTTTAATATTAATGGAATATCTTTGTTATCCTTTATATTGTTCCCATTATTCATTATTTTTGTATTTATAGTTTAATCCTTTAAACATATTCTCCAATTTTCATTTTATTATAACAATAAAAAGGGGAGTAAATGTGATAAATCAATTTAATTTCCATGAATAACATAAGAACTTAAGGAATATGATAACTCTATATGTTTCCATTTATGGAATGTTTACTTTTGGTGTACTCATCTCATTTCATTATAATGTTCGTGATTTTTTATCATTAAAAACTGAGATATTGTTAGCCTAGATCAAACCATACTTATTTTAAGGATCCCCAATCATGCATATAATATTTTTAATGAATTCCATATTTTCTATCCAAACTTGTAAAAATGGATATTTATATAAGTAACTATGAAAACCTAATGTATAAAGAATACACATTGACCCTGATAGTTAAGTGATTGTGTGGTGCTGACAAGATGAGAAAAGTACTTACCATGCACTAGTGATTTATACGTCTTTTATTGACTTTTCATGGATGTTCAAGTGACCACATGTGTAATGGATCTAATATATGTTGAAATCCAAGTGATCATGTGAAGGAAACTACCAAACACATGATGAAAACTAGTTATCATATGAAGGTAAGTAAAATTTATACAAGTGTTTTGATGACCACATGTGTTATTGTAGTGATTGAATGAAGATATATACCAATTGTAATAAAAATTCAAGTGATCATGAGAAGATTAGTATCCACCATGAGAAAAATAGTACCTATTTAATGGAAAAAATATACTAACTTCATGAAGGGATTATGGTACCATTCCTAGTTATTATGCCTTATTTCTATGCCAACTGACCATGCCTAGTTATCATGATCCAATGTACCAATTCTTAAGTGAAGAACAATGTAACATGTATAACATAATAAGTGGAGTATTTTTAAATCTCTAACCTTTAATTTTCAGGGCACTAATTATAGATTCAGTGTAATTAATGCTGCAATGAATGTTCCCCAATGGATTATTTCAGCTGGAGTCCTCTTTAATAAGAATAAATCCTCGTGGAAAATATATTGAACCACACATAGATAATAATAGAGGAATATACATGTGCACGTATGATACATAGAGTACTCATTCAAAACACTCTACGGAACTCTATTTTCTTGAAACTTCTTTTCAAACTCGATTGATCCCTTTTTAATGAAAAATTCAAAGACTTGTAAACAAGAAAAGCTAACTAGACTAAGATGAATTGAATATTCCCTCTCTCTATGTTCTATTCTCTTTTCATTTTATCTGTTATTTCATGTTGTGTTTTATTTTACTATGTTTATCTGTAAACACAAACCCTTGTATTGTATTCGAGACTATGATAAAATATCTTTCATTTAATTTCAAGTGTACTCCATTGTAAGACTGTGGATGAGGCTTTGTATCATATATTGGTTGTGTTTGGTTATTTTTCATTTTTTTCTACCATTAATAACTATTGAAAAGGTTGTGTAGCCTAGAAATACTTGTGTTTTTTTGTGTAAAACCTGATCTAGGTTGTGTATATTTTTATTTTATAATTATCCTTTTGACAATGGATGATTATGAAGTAGAAGGGATTGTGTCTCATTTTGAGAATGAACCTAGTGATTATTTCTATTTTTTGTTTATTTGATTTATTTTACTCTATTTTTTAAAAAAAAATATCTTTATAAATTTTCAAAACTATATAACAAAACATTACTGCATTAGTAAATTTTAATTTTAATTTTATATACTGTGTTTAATTTTAGTAAAACTATTTCAAAATTTTAAAAAGTTATAAACTTGTTTAAACTGATTTTTTATTGAACATCAATGAATATTTTTAAAAAGATAAAATTATATAACTCCATTTTTTAACTAACAATACTTATTTCTAACGTGAGAAATTTAAATTTTAAAACTTTTTAATTTAAATTTTCATTAGAAGCTCAATTCACCCCCCCCCCACTATTGAGTTGTCTACTAAGACCAATTGCGTGAATGGGGTTCACACTTCTAAGGGGGTGCGGTAGAAATCATGATCCATGTTCACACTTTTTGGTCAATGAGGGAAGCATGAATGATGTTCACTCCTCCGAACCCTTTTTCCATATACATAAAATCGTATCCTATTTTTTATATAATCAAAACATATCATAAAAACTCCTCATGAATTTCATACTGAATGATTCATTCTTTTTTAGAAAATAAAATTTATCACACATACAATATGAAATAAATTTTAGGTACACTTATGTATTTTAAAAAATAAAATTTTTCTCATATTTGTTATTTATCTCATGTGACTAGTGTGATAAAATTATTCCAATTCTTTAAAAATATTATAATAATTTCCTAAATGTTTCATATGAAATTTATCACACCTAGTTACTGAGATAAATTTCTTCTATTTGAAAAAAAGAACATTTTTTTTAATTTATCGTATCATGTGAGTGAGATAAATTTATTATAGTTCATTAAAAAGTCCATTTTTTTAAAAACAATCATATGAAATTTTTCTCAGCTGGTATGTGAGATAAATTTGATCATTTGGAAAGAAAAGTTAGCTTTTTTATAAAAACCTCTCCATGTTAGTGAAAAAAATTTCAATTTTGACTATTTCACACCATGTCCCTCCATTGAAGTCTTCCTCCTGATGGTTTTCCTTAAATTGATAAATTTCATTGTGCATTGTGTCACATATATCGAGAATATATAGATGTGGGGTTCATGATCTTCGACCGATGCATTAGGAACATCAAATTCACTACATGGTACTACAAAGGGGAATGTAGTTTGAGTTTTTTTGTCTTGATGAAGGTGGTTTCAAGAGGTAGTGACTTTCCACCGTTATAAAGAATTGAAATTTTAATTTTTAAATAATTAAAAATGTAAATAAAATTATAATATTAATATTAATATCATTATTATAATACATATGTTATAATTTTAAACTCATAAATTAATTTTCAGGAATAAATAATTGACGGATTCTCAACAACTCTACCTGGTTGTGTTGTATCCACCATAGTTCTTCTGGAATCCAATCAATTGAATTTTGAGCCAAAATCCTCAAACTATGAGCGTAATCTACCTATCTAAAAACAAATACCTAAGAGATAGAGACTATAAAGAATTATAATCTTTATAACATTTTCATATTTCCTATATGGTGCTTGTTAACATAAACCCAATATTCATATATTCACTTAAAACATCTATTATATCTTGAATAAAATAAAATGAAGCACAATTCAATATAAACAAGAACTGATATAGATACCACTATTCTCATTTCATTTATAAATATAGATAGTACTAGAATTTCTGACACATATTTTAAAGAGTGTTCGAAAAGGAATAATAAATTAGTTAGTTGAGATAGGTCGAACATTGGGGATAGAGCATACTACATTAAAAATAAATTTATGAATCTACTCACTTTAATTTTTAATCAAAAATACCATTTTAATGTCAATGTTAAATTTAAAAATTATTTTATTGAGATCATAATTGAAATCAAAAATATCATCTTCATTCTAAAACATCATATAAAGAAAATTTATTAATATTAAAACCAATAATTTATTGTTAAAATCACATTTACATTATAAAAAACTGATAAATAATTTCATAATAAATCATTGTGACAGTTTTTATTATTTTTTTAAAAAAATACTCACTGCTAAAAAACATGTTATCATTTATTTATAATCACATTTTAACAAAAAAAATAAACATTAAAAAAACATTTGTTTAAAAATAAAACACTGAATTCATTTTCAAACATTCTTAGAAAAATAATTCTCTATTTTCAAAACCTATATCATTCCATTTTGAACCATGCTTTCAAAATTTTAACAGTGCCCAAGCCCATTTGAGAATCTTAGTACAACTATTATAAAATTTAATATGTGTAATAATTTAAAAATATATATTTACATGAAAATATAAAATAATTTAAAAGTATATTATTTGAAAAACATTTTCATAATTGAAAATATGGCTATTAATTATTATAATGGTTTAAAAAAATAAAAAAATAAATTCATACATTTTTTAAAATATTTTCAATACTAAAAACAAATATAATGAATAAAATTCTATTGATGGTTCTAACAAATATGAATTATAAATTTATCACCATGAATTAATCACAATAATAGTGGTAATGTCACCAATAAAAATGGTTGTAAATTATTGAAAATGATAAAACATAATAATGAAATGGATTCTTCTTAAAAATGAACTATAAATTAAAATCTAACAAATTTTCACTTTTAATTTGATAAGATCATTCAAAATAAATTGGTTTATAGTTTATCGAATACTAAAACTAAATTTAAAATATTTTGAGTATCAAAAAAGTATGGAATAATCAATAATGAATTTTTTTTGTTTAAGTATAATAGAAGAAAAAAAACTAATTTTCATTCACAGTGTTTGAAAAAACTAATGTCCAATATATGCATTAAGAATAAAAAAACTTGTCCTCGAACACATGAGGTTGATAAACCTATAATTTAATAAGAAGAGAACATAAATATTTTTTGGGAATTAATAAAAAAATATCTCAGTATATAGGGAAGACTCATAACTGGTTTCTACTATAAAAAAAATTATAAATTGAAACATTGAAGAATAAATTAAATTGAAAACCCACAAGAATAGATTTTTTTCTACACATGACCATTCTCTCTATTTATACTCTCCTTTTAATGTCTCATGAAAGATACATAAACCATTACTACCCTCCAATAGTTTTATTATCATTCATGAATTAAAATACTTTAAAAAATCAAAGAGAAAAATAGAACATTAATTTTTGAGGTGCTAACTGAGTTGTTTGGTGGTGGTTAGACTTGCGAGGAAAGCAGAATGTAACCCATTTAACCAGGTGTCATGGAAGCAATGATGGGTGGTAAAATTTGTTACAATTGTGAATTATGTAGCTACATGGTGCATAAAAACATGATAAAAATGTATCAGTACAATGAGTATTTAGGGGGAAAATCTAGAGGTGTTTACAAAATATATCGATACATACCGTAGATTTGGATATAATCAATTAACTGATAAAGTTGATGAAAAGAGGGAGGGGTGAAAGAATTTCATTCAGAGGGAATGGAAATAATAGTAGGGTTATGTGAGAGTCTGAAGGCTAGAGAGAGGAGACTCAGTTAGGCTTCTTTATATAAGATCGGGTAAGATGTTTATCATCTCTTTCAAAAAAGAATTGATAAAACTAATATTTATTAGCATTATAAAAGTGTGTATAAAATGATTATTTATTAGTGGTACAATTCTAAAACTGATAAAGATGTAATTTTAATACTACATGTTTATTTATTTATAATTCGAATTATAAATAAATATATTTAAATAAATTTCTATATATTCTTTAATAAATAAATATATTTATATTATTATATATATTTATAAAATTATAATATATAAATAATATATTTAATATAATTTTATAATAATTTATATATGAATAGATTGATTACCTTGAATTTTCCCCCCATGATCTTCAAGAATCCATAATTAAAAATAAGTTCTCAGTAGACATTAGTCAGGAATCAGTGATGTCCACTAAGCTAGAAAATCTTATTTAGATTTTGAGATTTTATTCAAAAGGACATATTCAAAATTAGTTGGATCGTTGATGGGTATAGAAACAACATGTTCATAAATGATATTCAAAGGGTATGAAGGGCCAATATGCATTTTTCTTTACTCAAAGATGGTGGCAAAATCTTGGATGAAAGACATGCCCTTTCCAACCACATTGCTTCTATCTATATGAATCTCTGTAATGGACCACCAAAGAATGTGTGGATTATGGAAGGAATCATTCCAAAAATGATCACTGAGGAAGATAAAAATTTTATCACCACTACTCCTCTGGATTTTGAGGTTAGGGAAGCCATTTTTTGACTCAATAATGGATGCTCCCCTAGATCGGATGGTTTTACCAATCATTATTCCAATTTTATTGGGATTTCATACAATATTATGTTTTCCATCATGTCGAGAAATTTTTCATAGGGTGATATTTCTCCCATGAATTTAATGTTCAATTCATTATGTTAATTTATGAAGTGGATAATTCTGGTGATATCATCCAAATTAGAATATTTTCTCTTGTCAACACTATCCACAAAGTCATCACCAAAATTCTTTCCAATCGACCTGCTCACGTAATAGAAGAAATAATTTCCTAGAACCTATTTGTATTTTTCAAATGGAGAAACACCTTGGATTATCTGATTACTACCTTGTAATGTGTGAACCTAGTTCAAAAGACAACTAGCGGAGGAAATGTCACTCTAAAGCCTGATATCAGGAAGGCTCTTGACACTAGGGACTGGGGATTTATTGGTAATGTTTTTTATGTGTTTGGATTTCACATGAGATTTATATACAGGATTAAATCCATTATTTGGTCTACTAAAATATAAATTCTTATAAATGGGTCCCTATATGGCTACTTAAAATTCTCTATGGGTTGAGACATGGAAATTCCCTTTTAGCTATCAATTTTTCAATCAATGATGTTTTTCTCAGCATGCTTTTATTTTAAAGGCAAACAAGGGTGACCGGAGAATCATCAGACCGGCTGGAGGTATCTCAGCCCCTTCTCACCTTTTTTTGAAGATGACATTATTATCATTAATTAGGGATGCAGGAGGAACATTACGAACATCAAGGATTCCCTTCTACATACTAAAATTGTGTTAGGCCAAGAAATGAATTGGGGAAAGCCTTTCATTTATTTTGGTAATAATATTTCAGACCCCAGGAAATATTGATGACAAATTATTTGGAAATAAGGGAAGGATCTCTCTCATTTATTTATCTTGGACTTCCCATGTTCTAGGGAAGACCTCGGTCTTCCCATTTCCTTAGTGAGGTGAGTCAGATAAGAAGAACCCTCACTTCCTAGAATGGTAGATCTCTCTCAATGGAAGGAAGAACATGTCTTGTCAATCTTGTGGGTGTATCAAAGATTTTGTATTCATTCTGAATTCATAATATTTATTTTAATTGCATACATACATGTGTACACATTCACATCTAAAACACACATGTATAGATACACATTTATAGACACACATACACAAACATACATTCATTTATACATGTACATGTATTTTAAATTATTTAATATCAATATAAATATATATCTAAATAAATATATTCTTTTATATATTATATAGTTGTTTGAATAAAATATTAAAATATGATTTTATTTTAATTATATACACATTTGGTAATCAATCTATACAAATAAACTATTGATAATTTTTACTAATATAAATTTTATAAATTTATATATAAAAAATTACGAAAATAATATTCATTTTTTATTAAATGATAAATAAATAATATTTATATATTAATTTGTATATAAACATATATATAATTATTTTGACGTAAATCTTATATATATATATATGTATATATATATATTTATCATTATAATTATAAATAAATATATTTATAGAATTATATATATTTATAGAATTATATATATATATAATTATATTTGTTTGTTAATATATATATATACATGTATATTTATTTATGAATATAATAAATATATTTATTATTTAAATATATTTATTTTAGTTTATAATTTTTTAAATATAAATACTTATTTATAATTCTAATTATAAATATATATATATATATATATTTATATATATGTTTATATAATTATATAATGTAGGATGAGGTGATGAAAGCTTATCATTCCTAAGCATGGTACCTAAGGTTTCATTGATATGGTGATCACTCCTCTTCATCCTTCGGTTGATCTCTTTCACACAAGTGGGTGATTCGACTCCCACTGGCCCTATGGTTGTGGAACGAGAATTCAAAAAAAGAAAGTGTGGGGAATCTGTTGTGGTGGGAGATGGTAAGAGACACACTTTCTCTCCTTATAAGGGTTTCACACCATGCACCATCCATAAAAGTGGAAGTATAAAACATGTGATAGTTGATCTGATTACAATTACTAAACATCGTGAAATTGGATAGCATTCCATTATTGCTAAATTTATTTTACCCAACGGTTCTAACAAGATGATGACATGGGATATGGTTGAAATACATTCATAAATTTTGGGAATTAAGAATTGGAAATGTGTTTCTCTGGCAATGGGGTTCATTCATTTTATCTTCCCCACTAAATACTTGAAAATGTGAACATGGAGATTTGACTCGATCTCATTAAAAACTGAATTTCTACACAGTCGTGAATGGGACAAAAAGTTCAACTCGATGCAAGTATTTAATTATATTATCCAACTATGTGTAAATGTTTATTTTTTGAATTTAGTTCTATAGAAATACAAATTCATATATGAATTTTCCATGTTAATTGGTGTACCAATTAAATTTGATAAAGAAACCAAAGAAGAAAATTTTTCCATTTTTATAGATTTTTAGGTGAAGTTGATTTGTCTTACACACCTGTTGACCATGTATTCCTATC
The DNA here is from genome assembly GCA_963277665.1 of Viscum album. NCBI lineage: Eukaryota > Viridiplantae > Streptophyta > Magnoliopsida > Santalales > Viscaceae > Viscum > Viscum album. The sequence goes on from OY728122.1 coordinate 195,074,734, forward strand.
CACTAAAGAAGATGAATTTTTATTAATATTGTATATGAGAGAGATCCCATGTTTTATATTTTTGAGTGAAATATTATTATACATGACACCTATTTCTATATAAGATCAGTGGTCTACAATTTATGCTCTATTTATCGACAAAACTCAAATTCATGTGACGAAAGATAAAGTTCATCAAATAAGAAAGTTTTATCACCCCAACAAGATGATTATGGTGATAGAAAGATTTTTATAAAACATCAGGAGTTAATAGGTGGATTTGATGAAAAACACCACAAGAATATCTCTGATAATCATCATTCCAGGATGGATGACATTTATGGAACTACAAAAGTAACCTCTTTTGTAGTAGAATTGAACAATCCATAATGTGAAGCTATGAAATAATTGAAAACTAAAAAAAATTATAAAATAAACAACTATACTTGAAAGAAACTTTTTGGGTCAAATGAGTTTTCCAAAGGACCCAGCTGGATAGTTCTATTTTGGATGATGCTGGAAAGATAATGGAAGATGAAACAAGTGGAAGTTCTTGGATTAGAGCATCAAGGAATACTTAGATCTCTATCTCAGAATGGGTTTCCTCTCTGATTGAGAATCATTCTAGTATTAGGAAGAAACTCTCATCTAATATAGTTGTTGAGAATGGCACAGTGCGCGATGAAAAACAACTACAGACCCCCTAATGGCAGTGGATATAGTGACTTGGAAAACAAATTTGGAAATTCCATAGATGATAAGGATGTCATGGAATCGGATTCCCAACACATGGATGATGAAACAGAATTTCATGAAAAATATATTTTATCATGTAATCATAAAGGGAAGAAAACACTTGATCTCCATGAGTCTAAAATTAACGGGACTTGTGTATTTATTATTGATGCTAAACAAGGAATAGTAGGTAATAAGTGGACCAATGAAAAGGTGACTCTAGATGCTCATGGCTTCCAACTGGTCTCCCACAAGAAGAAAACTTCTCCCTAATAGACAAATTTAATTGGTCCAAAACATTTGATGGAGACACAGATGAAAACATCAAATTATTTTAGGGTGGTTTATTCTTATATCGAGGTTTCAATTTCTATAAATATGGTGGATAAATGTTCTAGTAAGAATCTTTTTTCCATATTGATGAATTTGGATGCTGGGGAGAAGAACTATATGGAACATGGCATCAAAAATTCTATAGATGGGGTTTGAATCCAAAATTCCATGGCTGAGCTCATGGAAAAGATGAATGGGTGCATCATGAGGGTGTGATCTAAATATTTCTATCATGTCTTCTATGAGATAGATCACTTTTGAGCAGAAAAAGATTAAGTAGGGATACTATGTGATCATTAATCAAAGGAACTCGTAGTTAAAGTGGAAAACTATTGATGATGATGCTGATGACTCTGACAATTATTGTGGGAATGGTCATTTTCATGATTTATAGTTTTCCCTAATGGATGAGGTCATGCCTCTTTGTTTGACATCATTCATCCTCTCTTCACCTCCTTTTCAACATTATTTTTTTTTAAAAAATATAGGAGTGAACTTTCCTATCTCATGATCCTATTGAGTATAGTTAAATAATTATATCAATATAGATCACCTATATTGGAGATCCATGTCAATGAGCAAATATAATTTAAAAAAATAAAAAATGCAATGGAATCATCAAGAAATGGTACGAAAATCCAATATATATACTATAAGATCCCAACCATTTTTAGAGATGTATTGGACTTGAATTCAGGTAATATTTGGAATTATTTTGATTATTTTTTTGTGGGGTGTAACTAGGGTTCATTTTGGTGTAAATTTTATAAATTTTGAATAAGGATGGGAAGTCCACGGTTGGTGCATCATTTTCCCAAATAGTACACCACATCATAGAAAACCATGTGATCCATGATAGAGGGGATTCACAAGACTGGCACATGGATTGTCAAACTGTGCAACCTATAAGGAGAAACCATGAACCCCCTTTTATGATGAGTACAATTAAGGGACAAAGTTAAGGGAAACTATTTTCCATGAGTGGAAAACCATGCATATGATATTTTAATCTCCCTAAAATCATATTTAAAATTTCTCGATCCTACATTTCAACCATTATTCATCCCTAACGTGACCCCTAATATCTTTTAAAAATTTTATAGCCTCATGGAAAGATTCCAAGCCAATTTAACCACCATTCATTATAATTCAAAGCATATATTGAAGATATACACCCCTCATAGTAAGAGAATCTAATCCCTTATGGTTTTCTTCTTCTCTCCCATATCTATCTAGTCTTTTAAAGGGAAGTTATCCTCTCTTTTATTGGATAAACATCTAGTTTTTTTAAATCTAGTTCTAGGATTAGAGGATCTTGATTTTTCTATCTTGAGTTAATTTTTAAGATCTAGATTTATTTTTATGTCATTGTATAAAAAAATTAGGGATTTTTCTTGGATGATCGGTCATCAACAAATTGAGGTAGGCTGACTATTATTCAAATATTATAATAAATATTTCAATTATGTGTATGTAATATTAGAAATTATATTAGGTTATTATCAATTGAGTTTATTAGATTGAATTAATTAATTTTTTTAATTAATTAATTAAAATTTTCTGAATAGGGAATAATTAATTGTTGAATAAATTTTCAAAATGTTGAATTGTGGGATTTGAGGAATAATTTAGATTAATTGAATTGAGATAATAATTTGTTGAATTAATTATATAAATATTGAGTAGTTTTAAATTTAATAGTGAATTGTTGAATTAATTATAGGATAATTATGATTTATGAGGATGATTAATTAATTTGGGAATTAATTAATTGGATTGATATACTTAATTAATTGTGGAAATAATTAAGGGTATTTTTGTGAAAAAATAATTTTTGAATTAGTAATGAAATTTATGTGATAAATTAATTGGGGAATTAATTAATGGTATTTGTAGGATTAATTAGTTTGGGAATTAATTAAGGGGGTTTTGTTATAAACTAGTTGTTCAATTAGTAATGAAATGGATGTGATTAATTAATTAAGGAATTAATTAATGGGATTCATTTGTTTAATTAATTGGGGAATTAATTAAGGGGATTTTTTTGATGAAATTATTTTTGAATTAGCAATGTCATGATGTGAATGTGGAATTTTTTATCTTTATTAATTAATTGGATAGTTAATCAATGTGACTTTGTGATATATTTGACTTGAAATGGTGAATCGTAATAGTGGAATTCACATATGACTTTAAATGGTGAATGGAATTAAATTATGAAATGATGAATGTAAATAGTGGCATTTAATCATGTATTATAAAATATTGATGGTATCATTGACATTCAATTATGAGATGATGAATGGTAACAGTGGCCTTGAATAATGTACTATATAATATGAATGGTAAAAATGACATTCAAATATGAAATGATAAATGGTAATAATGACATTTAGTTATGTATTATGAAACATGAATGGTTACAATGAAATTCAGATATAAGATACAGTTCGACTGTCCTTTAGAACATGGGGGTGTTTTTTTGTTAAATAAAGAGTAATTGAATAAGTGTAAACTATTTTCTTTATTGATTTTATCTATTCATTATAAAAATGAATAGACTATATGACTGAATATTATTTTAGATGTCGTTGGTTTTGCCCTGCTGAGTTGGACTCACACCCTACTCAGGAAACCTGATTTGTACCCAAATATATTTCATGGTTGAATGAGAGGTTAAGTACAAGGGCCATGTGTTAGATAGCTAAGTTAGGATGGAGAATGGATGAGGGAACCAGACGTGGTTTGAGACTTACTTGTGAGTTTTTAGTGCCATTACTTTTGAGTTTCATTTTGACACTTTTCACGTATTTTGTCATGGAATATCTAGTATTCATTTTTGATATTTTATTTCTCAGTTTTGGTCATCCTATGGTACTGGTATTTTTCTGGTTATGTTATATATGTTGGTTATTATTATTTATTACCACTTTTGAGCCACTTTGAAAAAGAAAGTATAGTCTCAGAATTAGCGAAATTAGACCCTCACTTCTAGATAGTATCCTTTAGCATACAAGGAGGTGTTCCTATGGTCATGTAACTAACTGTCTAAGGGAATTTATGTGTGGAACTTGGGTCGAGATGTTAATAAGTGGTATCAAAGGAGTCTTCTTTCCTTTTTATTTTTTATTACTATTTTGGAATGGTAGAGAGGATACTAGGAAGAGTCGGTCCTTAGTTATGAGCACGTGCATGGGAGTAACTACCCTATGTATGAGGGAGAACCTATGTACCTAGGGTGGGATTATTGTTATTACTATTTGTTGTTACATTTGAATATTATTTCACCTTGGATGAAGAACTTATTCTGTGATGTGATTATTGTTTCAATGATTTGTTGAGAATTGACTCGTGGCCTGGTAGGGAATGGTAGTTGTTTAAGAATGCTTCATTCTAGGCACTTAGTGTTATTCTGTGACATGATCCATTTTAGGCATTCATGGGAAAAATATTTTTTTGGTATGTTGTTGAACTTGAACTGTATTTTTTCATTCATGTGAAATTGAAATAAAAATGTTCCTAATATTAAATTGAGAATTGGGAAACTATGAATGATGAGAATAAATGGGTGTCTAAAGATAAATATGACATGAGAATGATATTGACCTTTTATTACCATGACCTAGGTGTAATATGGTGAAGGGTAGTGATAGTGCCTCATTTTTTACCATGTGGCGGGGTTAGGGGAAAAGACATGTTATGACACTTGTGTTTCCCTCTTATGTAAAGGTGATAAAGTGGTGTAATGTCTCCTAATATGTTTGTTTTTAATTATAGAGATATGCTTCCATGAAGAAACTTGTTGAGAGGAAGACATGATTATATGGTTGGTGACGATCTACCAGAAGTGGAAACTGAGGAATCAATAGCGCCAGGTGAGGAAGAAGGAGATAAGTTCCATGATAACTTTGCTCGCTTCAAACTGTTTATAGAGAAAGACACAGAGTGGTTGTGGAAGAATTTTTCATACCTTACTCAAGAATTTCCATTAGAGAACCCTCTAACTTTTACGGGAGAGGGTGGACCAGAGGAATAAAATTTATAGACTTATTCCACACATACTATACTTGATCATTTGTAGACTCATACTAAAATGAGGTTCAAGTTGGTTGCTTATATTCAGTTAGGATAAATGAAGTGATAGTTGGAAATTTAGGATTAGGCTGGACACTCTCATAGTATGTTATAGATGGACCTTTCAGAGAACTTCCTAGAGAACTTATATCTAGAGGCACTGAGGAAGGAGAGAGAAGATGAGTTCAAGTGGTTGAATCAAAGTATTATGTCTGTGATGGACTATGTTAGACTCTTTACATATTTATAGTTATTTTCTCCAATGTTGGTGGGGGATGAGATATCTACAACAAGTTGTTTCCAAGATGTACTTAAATGTGATATTCTTTCCCAAGTTAACCTCTTTCAATTAAAGGGGTTTGTTGAGGTGGTGGATTAGGATCTCATAGCTGATGAGAACCTAAAGGAGGATTCTGGTGTAGGAAAAGTGGTTTTTTCTTGATGATCAGGAGCTATGTCCTCCTAGAGATAGAAGTGTCATTATGAGGATTTTTACTAGGGAGATTGCAGGAGGAGTGTCCTGGGGGAAGGATATGTTACATATGAACTTACCCAGATTATTTGTCACTTGTGCGGTAGATAGGGCCACTATCATAGACATTGTACCTAACCATCAGTAGGGTGATGATCTTTCAGTATGATGGGACATCTACATAGGTTCTTTGGGAACCTTTTATAGATAGTTATTGATAGAGGAGCTCGATAGAATCATAGTGTGGGAAAGGGATCTTCTACACAATATCAGTCTGGACGATGAAGTTCTATTTGTTGAGGTGGTAAAGACAGTGTAAGTGGTGCTTCTGGGAAATATCATTCATTTCAAGAGAGTGTTGTAGCTCATGGATCTAGGAATTAATTGTAGGGAAGAAGTAAATTACAATTACATGACATTAATCGTACACTTTTGGATAGAAAGGCTGGACCATTAATGGTGAGAGGTAGTGTTATTTTAGATTCTAAATTTCCAAGTTCTGTATTTGATATTGGTGCCTCTCATTCCTTTCTTTCTGCAGAATATTTGAATGCTTTGATCCTAGAGGTGGAGTTCATGAGTGGGTTTATGATGATATATACATTAATAGTGGTATGATCTAGAGGCATCTATTTAATTAAGAGGTGTTCTCTCAAGTTTAGGAAGTATCCTTTTTTATGGGATCTTTACATCATAGACATGTCAGGCATTGACATGATTGTGGGTATGGAATGGTTAGTAACATATAAATCCTTCATTGATTTTTTCTGTGGGAGATTTACTTATACATCCCCTAAGGTTTAATACTATATTCACAGTAGATAGTGGGATATCATGGAAAGCCAAAAAGGGCCAATTAATCAAAAACTAGAAGATATCACAACCCAGGTTTCTAGTGTATTTCTGGATGATAAAGGAGTGAAGCCTGGTTTCCATCCACCCATAATAGACATGTTTCAGGATGTACATCCTAGAGACTTCTAAGGGGTTCCATATAAGAGAGATATGGAATTTAAAATTGATCTTATGTTGCTGGAAGATCCATTTTCAATTCCACCATATAGAATAGTACCAAAAGAGCTTCAAGATATCAATACTCAGATAAAAAAGTTTGAGGATAGGGGGTTTATCTATCCACATGCATTACCTTGGGGTTCATCAGTTTTTATTCAAAGAAGGATAATGGGATTTTATGCTTTTGAGTCAATTACCAAAAATTGGGCCCAATGATAGTGAAGAACCAGTATCATCTTCCATATAATGAATATATATTTAACCGGTTTAAACGAGTTTTGTTTTCTATATGATAGAATTTATTTCATGGTATCATCCATAGAGAGTTTTAAATTTTGATATAACAAGGATTGATATCAGAAGAAGGTATAGACTCTATGATTTCATCATAATGTTGTTTGGGTTGGTGAATGAACCATCAGTTTTTATGGCCCTGATGTACATAATCTTGCTTCCATAGCTAGTTCAGTTTGTGGTAGTATTTTTGGATGATATATTTGTGTACTCAGAGACCCATGAAGATCATTCCTAATATCTTAACATCATCTTGGGTTCACTGAGAGAGGATCATCTATATACCAAGCTCTCTAAATTCTAGTTTTTCATTAATCAGGTACACTTCTTGGGTAACATCATCTCTGAGGAATGTGTTCTTGTAGACCTAGAGAAGGTTCAAGTAGTTGTGTCATGGGGATAGACAAATAAGGTGGTTGATATCTATAGCTTTCTAGGATTAGTTGGATATTATCAATGATACATCCAAGACTTTTATCAATTAGAAGCACTGCTTTTAGGCTTGACCAAAAAGGGGATAATGTTTTATGGGTCGGAATAATGTGATAATTCCTTCCATGGGTTGAAGAAGAATTTGAAATTGCCACCAATATTTATTCTTCCTAAATAACGTGAGGAGTATATGGTGTATTGTGACACATATAGGATAGTTGTTGGAGCCATGTTGATGCGGGGAGATCAAGTTGTGCTGTATGGGTCTCATAAATTGAATCCACATGAATAGATCTACCCTATGTATGAGCTCGAGTTAGAAGCATTGGTTTGTGTTTTAATGTGTTGGCACCATTATCTATTGGGTGAGAAGTTTATTGTGTATACTTATCACATTATCATAAAGTATATCTTCTCATAGTGAGATTTGAATCTTCTATAATGGAGATGCGTTGAGTATATGTAGTAATTTTATTTGGAGCTTGCATATATTCCTGATAAGGGAAATAGTGCTAATGATGCATTTAGTAGGAAAACACAGAAAGAAGTAGTTTAGGAGTATCATGATGAGTGGTGGATGATGACTTTTCTGGAAGAGATGCATGTTATGATTTTGATGTTGAGATGATGACTCTCTTATCAGGTTCAATAGAGTATGCACTTTTTATCTAGATTAAAGACCAGAAGATTGAGGATCTGAAGTGATTGACTTTGTGGGAAAGCTCTTAAGGTGGAGAGTCACCTTCCAATTAGATCATAGATGAGGATGAGATCATCTATTCTAGGAATTAGGTTGTCATGCCTATTAGAATTCAATAGGATCTGATGAGTGAGTTTCCTTCGACAAAGTGTGTGGTACATCTTAGTGTGAGTAAAATGATCCATAATTTACAATTAAAGTTTTGGTGGCCGAACATAAAAAAGGGGATAGTAGTGTTCGTGACACGATGCTACACCTATCAGCATGTGAAGGCTAAGTATCCAAAACTTGGTGGTTTGATACAACCATTTACAATTCTATAATGGAATTGGGGCAGTGTTACTATGGAATTTGTGGTGGGTCTCATGAGGATGGCTCCAAAGAATGAAAATATTTAGGTGATTGTGGATCATTTAAAAAAGGTAGCACATTTCTTTCCTATACGAGGGACATTATCAATTGAGAAGTTGGGAGATTTTTTTTATTCACAAAATATTCAACCTCTATAGGGTTCCGTGGAATATTTTTTATACTGTGATTCATTTTTTACTTGGCACATATGGTAAGACTTACATAAATGACATAGTGCACCAATTCTTTTAGTATGGATTTCTACCCACATATATATGGGAAGTCAAACTATAATATATATGTTCTTAAGTATATGATATGTGCATGTGTTCTCGAAATCATTGAGACTTGGTAATTTTTCCCATGTTTGATGGATTTTTCTTATAAAAATAGTTATTAGAAAACTGTATAGATGACACCATATGAGTCTCTTTATGGTAGTTCCAACATTTCTTCTCTATGCTGGATTGAGGCAGGTGAGTCAGATTTGTTGGGAATGAGTCTCATACAGGAGAGGTCCCAGCTCATTCAGCATATTTTGAAGCATATGGATATGGATCAAAATATCCAGAAGTTGTATAATGGTAGAATTCGAAAAAACCCTAGAGTTCACTAAGAGAAATCGTGTATTCCTTCGGGGTTATTATGTGTTGGTTCACCACTGGATATAGATATAAGGAAATTAGATCATATTTGTGTTGGACCATTTGATGTTGTAGAGATGATCAGGATAGTGATATTCCAATTGGATCTTCCATAGACATGTAGTGATATGCATGACGTTTTCCATGTGTCACAACTATGGAGGTATCACCTTGAACATTCTCAAGTGATCATTGTTGATATTTTTGAGTTTGTGATAGATGAGTCATTTTTGGATCATATGATACATGTGTTGGATCTTAATGAAAATATTTTTTAGGGAAAGATCATGTCCATATTTCATGTATTGTAGCAACATGGATGTGTGAAGAAAGAAACATGGGGGAGTTAAGATAATATGAGGTCTCAATGGACTGGTATTTATGACTTTTAATCTTAATGATTTTTGGGAGTTCAACTTGAGGATGATCTGTTATAAGTTAGGGAGATTGTAATGTCCCAGAAATTTTTGGATATGTATCGAGATTTATTTAAAGTATTCTTTTTCCTTGTTTCGACTAATTTTTGTGTGGGTCGTATCTAGGGTGTTCTAGGGTGGAAATTTGATAAATTTTGAAGAAGGATGGCAGAGCATGGTTGGGGCATAGTTTTCCCAAACCGTGAATTTTATCCCAATAAACTGTGAGAACCAAAATATAGGGGATTCACAAGGCTAGCACATAGTTTATCAAACCATGCTACCTCATATGAGAAACTATGTATCCCTAGGATGAGGTGAGTGGTTAAGGTTGACGGTTAGGGGAAACCATGTACCCCAAAAACCAAATCATTTATACTAGATTATAATCCCATGAAAATTAGATATTAAATTTCCCGACAATCCATTTTAACCCCTTTTGTCCTTAAATCAACCACTAACATATCATCACAATTTAGGAGCCTCTAGAATAGTTTACAAGCCATTCCAACCTTCGTTCTTCACAATATTTGGCTTAGATTGAAGATATTTATCCCTCCTGATAAGAGGATCTAATCCCATGTTGCTTCCGTATTCTTTCCCTTATCTCCCTCATATTTTAGAGGGAATTTATCCTATATCTTATTGGATATATATATAGTATTTTTAGTTCTAAATCTAGGATTATGGGATCTTGATTTTTTGACCTTGAACTAGGTTTTACGATCCATATATCATTCTTCATCATTGTGCTGTACAAATTGGGGATATCTGTTGGGTGATCCATGATCAAAAAATTAAGGTAGGTGGTCTAGTATTCAAATTCCAAAGTCATGATTTCAATTTCATTTATGTAATTTTATAATTCCTATTATTTGATTAGAAATTTTTTTATTATATTAAATTAAATAATTTTTTACTTAATTAATTAAGGGTTTATGAATCTTGAATAATTTATTATTGAATTAATTTTTAGAATGTTGAGTTGGGGAAGTTGAGGAATTATTGAGATTGATTGAATTGAGATAATTAATTATTTAATTAATTATTGAAATATTGAGTTGTTTGAAATTTAATTATTAATTATTGAATTAATTATCAGATTATTGGGATTGTGGGGATTGATTAACTAATTAATGAATTAATGAATGGGATTGATATGCTTAATTTATTAGGTGGTTAATTAAGATTATTTGTGTGATAAATTAATTGTTTAATTAGTAATTAAATTGATGTGATTAATGGTTTGGTGAATTATTAAATGGTGTTTATGTGATTAATTAATTTGGGAATTAATTAAGGGTATTTTCTTATAAACTAATTTTTGAATTCGTAATGAAAATTATGTGATTAATTATTTAGTGAATTAATTAATGGTATTTATGAGCTTAATTAATTGATGAATTAATTTAGGGGATTTGTGTGATGAAATAATTTTTTAATTAGTAATGTAATGATGTGAATATGGGATCGTTGAACTTTATTAATGAATTGGAAAATTAATCAATGTAATTTTGAGATATATTTGACTGGAAATGGTGAATAGTAATAATGAAATTCTCACATGACTTTAAATAATGAATGACACTAAATTATGAAATGATGAATTGTAATGGTGGAATTCAGTGATGTGTTTTAAAATTTGAATGGTAATAATGACTTTCAATTATACAATAACTAATGGTAATAGTGGAATTCAATCATGTATTATAAAATATAAATGGTAATAATGAAATTTAAAAAATGAAATAATGAATTGTAATAGTGTAATTCAGTCATGTATTATGAAATATGAATGGTAAAAATGGAATTCAGATATATGACATGGTTTGGGTGCCCTCAAGAACCTTAGTGGTGTTATGTGGTTAAATAAAGAGTAATTTTATAAGTGTAAACTATTTACATTATTTCTTTTTTTATACAGTTGTATGCACTTTTTGATTGGATATTTTTTTAGACTCCATTGGTTGGGTCCTACTGAGTTGTACTCACATAATACATGGTTTTCTTGATAGGTACCTGAGTAGATTTTATGCCTACAAGACAGGATAAGGGTATGGTCCCTATACTAGATGGATTAGTTAGGATGGAGCATGGATGAGGGGCCAGAGGTGGTTCATGACCTACTTGGGAGTTTTCATTGTCTTTACTTTTGAGTTTCATTTTGATACTTAGGATGTACTTTGGTTTAGAATATCTACTGTTCACTTTTGATATTTTATTTCTTTTTTTTGGTCATCTTGTGATTATGGTAGTTTCATGGGTATGTTATATTTATTTCATATATTTATTTATTTCCACTTTTGAGCCACCTTGATATAGAGGGTATAATATACCCACTATTGAAATGAGACCCACGCTGCTAGTTGGTAGCCTTGAGAGTACGAGGAGGTGAACCTAACATCGTTTGACCGACTGGTTCGGGGCACCCGTGTGTGGCACCCGAGTTGGTATGTTACAAAGAAACACCCATAGTCTGTAAAAAACTGCATGAGGTCACCACAAAATCATAGTCCCCTAGAACCCACTGATATTAGGCCATAGACCATTACATGCATATGGATTGATGATTTATCCATTAGCTGGTCCAGATCGTGTGATAGAACATATCACCAGATTTTTTACCATTCAATCACTAGCATGAGCTTTCACCATTATACATCAGTCATTTCTAGCGTCCCATCCATTTTATTAATTCATACACCCAAGTCATTGCCTACCTCTCCCAATCACGAGGATTCTCCACATTCCTAGTTTTTCAACATTGAGACCAGAGGTTTTCACCCTCCATATCATGCATCACTCGTGCACGACCCTACTTTTTTTGGCCCCACCGTAGATACAACCTATCCACAGCCTATCACTAGTCTGACCATCACTATGTCTTGAGGACATATTTCCTAATGAATAAAAATCATCTACATACTATGTCACAACATAGTGAGGTTGATTTCATCACCCATCCATTCTTGAGTTCCTCCCCACATCCTGATGTTGAGGGTGTCGCACGCCAAGGACATTGTCATCCTCTCAAACACCATCATTAGTTTCACATGACTTGAATCTCCATCATTGGGTGGGGAAAGTAAATCTCTCTCCTCCATTTGTCCTGAAAAAAATCGCCAACATAGAACTGTGCCCCACCACTTTCACATCATGTTGTCACTAGTGGAAAAAAAGACAACGGATCCACATCTCCACCATGGTTGAAAATCACCACCATCAGGGTCCCAAACCCCTACCCTATAAAAAATAAAGACCCCAAAAAATCTATGAAGTGTAACCTTTACATACCGAAGTCATGAGACCTACACTGATTTAGTTCACAAATCCATCTCAAGGTCATCATCCATGTCTCAAGGTCACCTATTTCAAGGTCATCACACACTAAATATGTCGTCAGCTGGATCCTAAAATCCATCGTTGACTGCTCACCATACTCCAAATTCCCTATTATTGGCCTACACCCAATCAATAGAGATCCTAGGGTTTTCATCCCTTCGTTTATCAGATTCGTCCTTAGAAAAAATGATTTTCACCTCACTACCTAGGTTTTAATAGCTAGATCGCATAAAAATCCACAAATTAGAGGTATTACACATGATTTCATTACCAGGGGAGGGTTACTCACTCTTCCATGATTATGTAATTACACACATTTTAAATATATTTAATATAAATTTATAATTATTTAAATATATATATATTTATTTAAAATTTATTTCAAGAAAAATATGAAAATCATTATAGATGATGATGTAGTGTGTACACAGAACTAGAAAATTTAAATTTTGTATCATTTAGAAAAAAATTGATAAGGGAAAAGTAATTACTCAACATGAGTAATAAATATGATGACTGATCAATGATTTTTGGGGATATATATAAATTTTATAGTACTATAACAATTTAAATATTCAAATGTTTGAGTAGTTCTTGTGCAAGGTAAGAAAAATCAAAACAACCTATTAAATATGTTTTCATGATATAGATGCGAGTATATATATATATATATTAAATTATTTTAAATGAATATGAAAATTGGTAAAAAAATATATTTTTATTAGTGATTATTTTTTAATATTTAAAAATATGATAATTATTCAAAACACATACAAATTTTCGATGAAACACTTGAACATGCACTTGGAAGGTCAATATAAATTATTTTAAAAATATTAAAAGTCATGTTATTTAGATGAATTTTGGTATAGAAAAATTTTTGGAGATCAACATGATAATTAGATATTTTAAAATCTAAATCTTCTTTCAATTTTTATCTATATATTTTTTAAAATTGAAATTATAAAATATCTCTGATGATGACTTTAAAGGATATTAAATGAAAATAATGATTTATAAATTGATTATAAAATTATAAAATCTTAAAATGAATCATATAGGATGTTTAATGGTCTATAATTTCATCCACTATACATTTATGAGCCAATTGTAATTTTAAGATAACATTTTTTACCATTAAAATTTAGTATCTACAAAAATTCCATTGCATTTTTCCAATAAAAGGGGTCCTATTATACCCTTTTCAAACCACTCCTCAAGTTCAATTTTCTATAATAATTATTAAAAAATACCTCTATAAAATTTCTTTACCATGTTCAAAATTATCTATTATTTCCAAAACTCTCTCCTCCAAAGGAATTAGACTCAATCCAATGGTGGTGGTTTGAGGAGTATGGTAATGGTTTCCAAGCCTACTTCTTTTTTCTAATTTACAATTATTTTTGGAATTTATCTTTTAAAACTCCACTTATAATGCTGAAATTGTTATTTTTACAAGGTATTGTCTCATTTTTTAACCCTGATGGATGAAAGATCCTCCATTACTTCTCATAGAACTCATTTTATATGCTATTACTATATCAAAATAGAATTTTTTCCAACACTGTGTCTTTCATTTCAACTCTACTCTAACTCTTTTAAAAAACATATGTAATATTTAAAAGTAGTCATAAAATGATATTTTAATTTTAATCTAATGTTTTTATAAATATAAAATACTTTTTGGGACTTCCTTCTTTGAATATTTTTTGAAAACCATTGTTCACCGTTGTGTTTTAACACTACCTAACTGAACAATGATGTTTTCATAAAATTACACATTTTATGTATGTTTACTAAATCTTTTTTCATTATTGAACACAAAATAAATGATCAGGTGATTTTATCAAAATTATTTCTAGATGTTGAAGTATAAATCATAACAATGGAATTATAATTATTAAAACATGAAAAGTTTTAGTCTTTAAAAAAAATATTGTAGAGGAAGATTTTAAAAAAGTAACTATTTCATGAACAATTGAACTCCTTTGATGCTATAATGACATAGAATAAATACCTTGAAACATATAGTTATTATGAAACCATTGTACAAGAAAAATTTATTGTTATAAAAATACACAAGTTGTTTTAGATATTATGAACCAAACATCCCCAAAACAAAAAAAGTGAACTATAATGATTTAGTAAATAAAAGAAACATCCTAATTAATGAAATAAAAACGATAATAATATTATAATGAAAAAAAATTCATTTCACCATGTAAATAATTATTACAATTTTACTACTTGGTAGGGAAGAGGATGTATTAAGTGAGTTAGGAGTTGAAAAAAGGGATTTTTCATTTAAGCTTTATTTTAAATGTTTCAATGTTTTCCAATCAAAAAATTATCTTCCATGTCCGTATTATTTTCAAAATTGTTTCCTATATAATTAAATGGTTTCTTAAATTGAATTTTATTATATTTTATTTTTATAAAATGTTTGAAAATTAATCTTTTAAACATTTTCCACATGGGTCATTGTTTCACATTATTTATAATGGTGAGATTTTTTTCTAATGTTTAATGTATGGATGCCTTTTCCTACAGTCATTTTCATTCCTCATTATAAAACTCACTCTTTATATTTTCTTGGATTTAATGATTAAATTAAATTCCAATTTTTTGAGATTTTTTTAAAATAGTTATCAAATAAAATGATATTTCCTTTTATTTTAATGGGATAATAATATTTTCATATGATTATGGGTTCAAATGAATGGTTTTATGAGTTTTATGATGAAATTACAAGACCATATGAGTTATATTCATGTAATGGTTCTTGTAAATTATATATAATAATTGGTGGGTCTGATATATCCCTCTAATGCATTGGTTAATTTTTATAGAATCACAAGGATATAAGTTACTTAAATGATGTTGGAAGAATTTTCTAGTTAGGTGATTTTATTAAGAAAATATTTTGGAATTAACTGGGTAGGTTATTCAATTATAAGGGTGATTTTAAGTGTTATACAAATATGATTTTATTAGTAACATTTATTATTATTTTTATTCCTTTATGTTTGGTCATGATATTTTTTATGAAAATCATTTTGAAAGAAGATAATTTCTTGAGAAAGTTATTATTTAAGCACAAAATTTATTATGTAAAATTAAAATTCTCTCATGGGACTTCATGATTTCAATGTAATAATAGATTTAATTTATTTTTTACAGAACTTATTGAAATTTTTATGTCAATCCCATATTTTTAAATGAATTTACAGTATTTAATGATTTATTAGATCATTAAAAAGGAAAATATTTTAGTTATGATGACTCACCTTGAATGAAGTGAGTGCTTCATGAATGAAACATGATTGTCGATTTAAGAACATGTTTTGTGGAAAAATTGTACACTTTATGGTAATGTATTCTTTTATAATTTAATGGTTTTCCTTATTATTGAAAACTATATACCTAAAGGTATATTTGAATGGATGGGAATACATTCCTCATTATAAATATTGTAATTTTGGTTTGTTTTTTGTATAAAATATTATTATTTGTATCAGAGAAGGGTTTGGTTAAACTTATAGGATTGGATATTAATATGAATTAACATTATTTGGATGAAAATTTATGTTTATATTATCATTAGAGAGTTTTTTATTACTCAATGGTTGATGATTGGCCTGTCACGGGTCCACGAGTAAAAGAATTTTTAACTCGGATTTAATGTAGAAAGAGTGGAATTAGGTTTACTCTAGAGATGAGAGTAATAAGGGGTATTTTTATAATTTTTTAAGGGGTTCGAGTTGTGAAAATGTGATTTGATTAAATTAGATTAAATTTTTTTTTAAAAATTTATCATAAATTAGGATATATTCTATCCTCTTATTAAATAATGATATCATTATTTAAATATCATTTTTCTATCTAACAATTTGAAACATCACTTGATTATCCTCATATGGAATTTCTGGATTGATCATAGAGGTGAAATGATCACATCAATCTCTAACCCCACCTACCTTGGTGATTAGAGATCTATAATACCTTGAGTTCAATACAATACTCATGATCGCAAGAAGTGGAGAGATCCTCAGTGGTCTATGTGTGAAATATAGTGAAAGAGGAAAGATGAATTTTAAGTTAAAATAATAATTAAATATATAAATGTCTAAAATTCATGAATAAATACTTAAAGATTGAACAAAGATATATTTCATTAAAATTTTGAATTCATCAATAGGGTAGATGAAGGGAGTCTTATAACCTCAACCACTAATGGATAAGTGTTCCATAACTAGAGTATTACAGAAAATTAATGGAAGTAAAAACGAAATACCATTAATATCTCTATTCAATTGAGAAATCACGAAGTAACCTATACTAGTGAATAATTTCCCTATTATAGAAAAATGATCTGGGTTATATGGTGCAATTTAAAATTTACTACATGAGAAACACATACTTATTTAAATTCCTTGGTTCATTCAAAAACATACACAATATTCCCCAACTTCATTTCCAATCCCTAGAAAATTATATTTCCTCGTATGTTTGATATGTGCCCAACTTGAGGCTCATGATGGAAAAATATGGGAATCTTGAGTATTTTATAGATACTTCATACCCATGATAGATCTATATATTTTTGAGAAATATAAGTGGAAGTTAATCACTTAATCAAAATAATAATGGAAATCATATATCAATTCAAGGGAGGAATATGATACACATGTTGGGTGGAGTGGACTTTATACTATTGATCTTGAGTAGTGTTGTGTATGGACTATAAATACTAGGCCTTGAAATGTATTTATAACTGTAGAAGTCATCCAGGAAAATTAAGATTCAACACAAGTAGTCTTGGCCTAAATTGGGAGAATATTGGTGTGAATTTACTACTTGATCAAGTTCATAAATGGTTGGTTTGGTTATCCTTCCTCAAGAATAGTCAGTTGAGTGGTTGTGGAAACATTTTTGCTGTATTTGGTGTGAACACAACCAGTTGGATTTCAAATTTTTTGAACTTAAAGATTCTTTCAGGTGGTAGGTTGGTTGAGTTTTGGTCATGTGACTACTTGAGACTTTATATCTTTTCATCCATGGTATCTTGATCAACCATAGGGTTTTCATACTATAGGTTGTATTTTTTCATACAAAAACTTGAGTTTCTTCACACAATATCTTTTGTGACCTTTCCACCTTCATGATGTATCTTAATTCACCATGATAGTTTATATAACATTTCTCTTATTCTCATTAGGATTTCAACATGCACAAATTTTACCTTTTTTCAACATTGTGGATGATAAATTATTTTCATTAAATGTAGTCAATTGAAATACAATCTTGTGGTATTTTTAATGTATTCATGTAGATAATCTATAACTTTTATAAATAACATCCTTAACATACAAACACTAATAAATGTACAACTAGTAATATCAAAAGTTCAACTACAAATTAAATTCTTCAATTTCCATTTCACCTTCACTTCAATATTGAAATTTTATCTAGATTTTACAAATAATAATTAGTTCAAGTTCGTTCATTTAAGAACTCATTTAATTTCATAATTGAAATTTCACTATTTAAAACTCATAGTTTTAAACCAAATTCAATTCATCAATCCGAAATAAAAATAAATAAATTGAAAACATAAATTTTCAAAAATAATCATCCAAAATAATTTCAAGATAAATAATATTTTTTGAAAATCCACAAATTATTCTCCATTATAATTCTTTCCTGGGAGACAAATGATGATACAAAAAATGTGAGTTTTACACATGTTTTAATATGGATTCAAATGATTTAAATAGTGGATTTACAAAAATGAATAAAATATCATATTATCACTCTCACACACTTAGTTTACTAAAAATTTGGTAAATATAGTGAATTCAATTATTTAAAGAGATATTCCTTCCCTGAAATAAGTAAAAAATCCAAAGAAGAATAAATTAGCATTTTCATCTTTTTTCTAAATTATCGTGCCTCCTTTATTAATTCAATTCATTTCATTTCTTTAATTAAAAAATTATAGTTTCAGGTTTTAAATGGAATGGATCCTAGTGGAATCAAGGTTTTAACAAGGGGGAACATCCTAAATCCATTTCACTTAAGCTATCTTTTCAAAGTTCATTTTCAAACTTCCTTAATACTTCTTAATTGACATTTAGATACAGAATATACCCCTTCTTCATCTTAGTTCAGAATTCCCCAAACATATCCATGCCCTTGTTATTTGAATTTATTTTATTTTTATAAGACAAATTTATGTAAAGAACATATTGAATGAGTGAAGAAAAACCTGAAAGTAAACCATCATGAGGCAACAATAATCCCATGAGACTAATTGTAATAGTCAAGGCATAAAATAAATTACTTGGAATCTAGATAATAAGTCACTATAAATCTTATTTTATGGATGAAACACACACACATATGTTTATATTGACTTAATAAGACTTCCAGATTAGATCTTGTCTTTATGTATAAATCCAGTTCAATGAGTATTTTGATTGTATATTATAGGGGATCTATGAAGTTATACCCAATCACTAATGTATGGTTACTTTGGTTTGATTTGTTTAGTACAGTTCCCTCAATATATAATTTTGGTACTACTAATTAATTTTTCTTTTACAACTCTTCATAGTTCTTAAGACTAAAATTCCATGAAATAAGTGATAATTTTACTCAGAAATCATATAATCCACTGTATTTTCATAAAAAAAATCAAATCCTTCAACTATAGTATGGTATTTATTTCTTATAAATATAAATTTCAAATAAATTGTTATTATCCTAAAAATATACTAGAAAAATATAAAACAAAAACAAGAAGAATTTATGTACATATTCTAAAAGAAGGTTTGTATATACCACTTTTTTTATCATTTTTAATAAAAAACTCATAGAATCATATTATGAAAATAAATAAAAATTATTTAAATAATATATTACTTATCTATATCCCCTAAAATTATCTTATTCATCATTTCAATTAATTTGAGTATTCATTTATCGAGAAAAATCATTTATAAATGTTAGCATCTAGATCAATATAAGAGAAATAGATAACCAGAAAATCCTTTATTCAATGGACGAAAAGAGGAGTTAGGAATCCTCTATAGATTATTTGATACAAAACATGTCAATAATTCAATAGTTGTCATTTCTCCTTAAAGGGGTTATTTTAATCCTCCCCTTTGATCCCAATTACACCAAATAAGAAATAACTAATTACTATTTATGGAACAGTCCACATGGAATTATGTTTACAAGGGAAAAGATTCATTATTTAATAGAATAAAAAACTTTTTCTCCAATATGAAAGATTAATTTATAAATGAGCATTTCATGGATAGATTTTGACTTCTTATTACACAGTAGTGAATTCTCATAAGCTTACTTTATTATTTCCTCCAACTCTATCATTTGTAGCTTCACATTCACTCCATCATTTATAAATTCATGGTTTACCTTACTTATGACCAAATATTCCAAATATTTCAGGTCAATAGGAAAATATAAATTCGTTAATCATAAAATTATTTATGGTGATATACCTAGGGGGTTGTGTATTTTTTATGCCCATAATTTATTTTCCAGCTTCTTACTCGGGTCCTTTATAGTGTGTTGTACCACCTTCTCCAGAATTATCATAATCTCTCTATTATATACCTATAAATGGCCATTTTTCTAAGGGATATATTCTTTTTAGGTCTTTTAATTCACTCCATATCTCTTTATTAAATATTCTATATTCATATTGTAGATGTGTGTGCCTTGGCCATTTATTATTTCTTAGGGTACTCCAAATATTTAAAAAAATTGATTTTAGAAATACAATGATAGTTTTATAGTCATCAATTCTTGGGTTTTTTATTTCAATCGACTTAGAAACATAGTCCACTCCTAATAATATGTAGGATAAACCAAATGAGACTATAAATGGACCCAAAAATATAATATCCATACATAAAATATTTTATATAAAATCAAATTTTTTTGATGAATTTCATGTATTTTGGAAACTCCACTAGTAAATTGGTAGTATGGGAATGTTTTAAAAAGTTTATGTAAATATTTAAAATTTTAATTCCAAAATAATCCATATTATAAAAAATTATTATAAGTTCTATAAGGTATAAAATGGAATCTATATAAAATTTTATGACAAAATGTAATCAAATATTTAATATATTCCTCAAAGTAGCATCTTCTAATTACTTGGTCATTATAAATATTTAATAAATATTGATATTACTATACATAAAATTTTAACACATATTTCAATTTAAAAGTTTTAATCTTGGTAAATTTGGGGTCCCTTTGATGTGACTATAAAATTTACCATATTAGAATAATTGGGTACTTTGGTACCTTCATACAATTTTTCTCTAGGGAAAGAATCATCCAATTTCATCTTAGTTGGTAGTAATACCCTGATAGTGTGAGGAAATATACTCAAGTGGTCTATAAATAGATTTTCACAACCCTTCTTGTCCTTTATTTCTAAGTTTAATTCTTGTAAATGTATTATCTACCACACTAGTCTTGGTTTTTTATCATCATTGTTGATTAGATATCTCAGTGCTAATGATTAGAATAAATAATTATTTTATTTCCTCACAAATAAAACCAAAATTATTATACAGTGAAGATAATTGAAAAAAAAATCATTTAATTTTTTTATATAATTTATTTAGGCTATTTCCAAGGTTTGAGAAGATTTTGATACAAATTTTGGGTTCCCATCATCTTTTTGAGACATCAATGCTCCTACAACCTTGTTTGAGGGATTATAAAGTACTTAAAAGTGGAAATAATATTATGGTGGGAATATTATGGGGGATATAATTATAATCTCTTTCAGATTATCAAAAATCATCCTACATGAATAATCAAACATAAAATCAGTTTCTTTTTTATGTATGCTAGTTAGAAGAAAATAATCATTTCTAAAGACCCCAATAAATCTTCTATAAAATATTAAATTTCCTAAAAATGAATTAATGTATCTCATAGTAGTCGAGTAGAGGTATATTTCACAACAATTTTTTCCATATTTTTCTCAATCCCATACTTACAATTTTTGTGGCACAAAAAAAAATTTTATCATAAAATTACATTTTTCAAATTTTAAAATTGGGATATATCAATTAATTTTCTTAAAAAAAATTTCATACTCTCAATACAATATTCATTACATGTTCTATATATAATTAAATAATCCATAATTCCTCTAAAAATCTTTTAATAAACTATAAAAAATACTTATCATGCATTATTTAAAGGTATATATGGAATTATGATGACTGAATTACATCCTTCAGTAATAAAACACACTAGATGGGAAACCTGAATTTGGTTTTTTCATGGTCTTAGAGAGATATTTGAACATGAAAATACCAAGACAATTCATCAATGAAATAATAGTGACACTTTACAACTAGTATATCTAAAATATTTGGTATAATGGAAGTTGGGAAGTGTTATTTTTTCACATGGTTCAATTTCCAATATTTAATATAGACTCACAATCTATTTTGAATTCTCATGGGAACTAACTCATTATTCACATTCTATATAATTGTGTAGATAGTTTTTTTGGGTGAATTTTAATTAGACTCACCCATTAGTAGTATAATATTGGGTATATTATTTCATTTCCTAAAATTGTTTCTATTTAATTTTTACAAAATCCTTAAGCTTCATATTTATACACCTTTAGGGTAGTCTTATAGGTTTGGAATCAATTTAAAACAATATATCATGCATTCAAGTGGTAGGTACAATCCCTAGAATGTCTCCTAGTTTCTAACTTATTTAACTAATGTTCCATTTCAAAAATTTTAGATGAAGGTTCTCTTGATTGGGTTTTACATATATTAGTACTCTAAATTTTTCATTTTTTAAAAAATTCAGATTTTATGATAGATTAAAGAATATTTAATTCCAGTTCAATGGGTCTTATAATGATGTTTTAAACAATTTTTTATCCATGATAACATTTTGAAAATGTAATGTAGATGCTTCAGTGATAGTTTTGAAAAACTAATAAAAATAAAATTCATCAATTTATTCAAACCACTCATCACATAAAAAAATTTAGATTAACTTAATTTTAAAAATCAAATTCAACAGATAAATCAGGTGTTTCAAGATCTTCTACTAATCAAATTATGTCATAAAACATTTCAATTTATTATTTTTATCAACATAGTAAATCATAATAATTAAATGTAAACATAGATTTCTCCACATGGGTTTATTTAATTGAATAAATAATATTAAAAGTCACTATTTTTTCACTAAAATACATTGATAGTGTTCCCTCATTAACATTTATTATTATTTTGGTAGTAATTATAGATAAACTAACTAAGATAATTTGGTAATGGACTTTGCCATTTTCTTCTTCTCCATTCAGAATTTGGAAGTCAATAACGTATACAAATCCATTCAAGATTCCTAAAAGATCCTCCAAAACACCAACTACATATGTAAGGTTTCAGTTAGAAAGATTCATAACCAATCAGGTGGGTTTGAGCTCCCCAATCAATATGGAACAAAAAATAAGTAAGACATTACATTGATCAATACTCCTAAATAACATAGTGCATCAAAAAAATTGATATATATTATAGTGTCGGGATAGTGAATGATCATGGGTATTAGAATTATTTATGTATTTATGGGGTAATAAGGGAAGACATATTTATACATAGATTTTAATTTTTATGTCCTTTCAATCACCTCTTATAGATGTATATGTCTTTGATAAATTTTTAATAAGAAGGGGTTTATGAGATGGATTCCAGTAAATGAATTTTGATTTCCACCTTTTTTAAAATCTTTAATATATCTTCTTATAGTATATCTTAATAGATTTTAGTGGGTGGTTTTAATCTAAAAGTTAAGTGAGGTTAGGGTTTATTTTTCTCTTCTATATTGACCCTTCTCTTTCCCTTTTTCAATTGGGGTGTCTCCTTTGGTAAATATTATTTTGGATATTTTTTCGGGATAGATTATTCAAGTTCAGTGGGGTTTCCACTCTCATCTAGAGCATGATATGGGGTTATTAGTTGTTCTTTAATTACTTGTAACTTCATAAATAAATTAAAATAAAATTTACTTTACGTTTATTAATTAAATTATTTGGATGTTTACCTAAACTGGATTGTTCAAGTCATTGATGGAAAATATAACTTGAATGCACTTTCCTTGCATCTACTTTAGTACTAATCTAGTGGTATTGAGATAAGTGTACTGAGTAGTGTAAAAATCCATAATTTGTTTTATAATTTACTTCATGGAAGTTTCTTGAGATTAATTATGTTGTAAAATTTTAGGCCGATAGTATTTACAACTTTGGAATGATGGTGGTTGGAAAATTGTTTGATATCATTTCGGAATAGTGGCCATTGATACTATTGGTTCATAGCCCCAAATCGAGTATTATAATACTATTTGAATCATAGATTTATTTCTAATTAGATACATTATGGTATTTGGTACATGTAATAACAAATTTTAGTTACTTGATCTTGATGTAATCCATTATTATAGTGGTCAAGAGAGTAGAAAAGTTGGAAAACCCTTAGAGGTGTGTTTTGTGATGTTTTTTCTACCTTGTTTATAGACAACTGTCTCGAGATAGTGGTTAATTATTCAATATTATTTTCTATTAAATGTGATTTCTATATTATTACCTCATTCAATTCTAATTTTATGGTTGTATTATTTAATTATTAGGAATTCTAAGAGATACTCTCAATTAGTTATTTGACTTCAACAACAAAGTTATGGATCAGTTCTCCTCCAGAGGAAGCATCCAATAGGTTTTTTTCTTTATTCCTGAACCCCTGGTAGAAGAGTACCAGAAATGATGATATCTTAAGGTTTGGCATGAAAAAGAGACTTTTAGTCACTATAATCACTCCTATAACTCATAGGGATTTTCTCCTATATATTTCTTAATTCCAAAAATTTATTTCCTCAGTTGGGTACTACTTAATGCATTGAAGTATTTTTGGAGGAAATATTTTTTCAATTCATCCTAGGTGGTGGTATCTCTTAGTTAAAGGTTTTATATCAATTTCTTGGTTTCTATTTCTAGTGATAAGTGAAATACCTTCCAGTTGACTTGATGTTTTGAGACTCATATTAGTTTTAAATTACTAAATACATTAGAAATCTCTCCTAAATAACAGTTGGGATCCTCTCCTCCAAATACATGAATCGTTAGTAGAAGTTGGATCTTTATTTTCCCATGTTAAAAGTATTATTGACTATTTATTTTCAAATACTATTTATTGTTGTTTAAATTTAGTGAATACAATTCTATTAAATTATTATTAAATTGAGAAAAATTTTACTCTATATTTTCAATACATATGGTAACTCAATTGGTGGAAAATAAATATGTTGGAGATCTAGTAAATGGAATAGTGAAAACTCCCTTTATAATTACTTAGTAATTATTATGTAATTAATTATTTATAGGATAACTTGTTCCTCATTTGGACCAATACCATCCAGGTGATATAAACTAGAATTGATCATATATTGATATAATTTTTTAGAAAAGTGAGAACAAAACACTGGCCTACCCAAAAATGGAACCCGGTTGATAAAAATCCTTTTAAGGATATCAAAAAACAAATTATGAACTCTATATAAATGTAAAAATACTTTACTCATGTTGGATCAATATAGGGGTGTGTTATGGTGGTGTTTTTCACTTATTTAATGGGTTTGATTTGTGAGAGTTGTGAGTGGATTTTATTGGAGTTAATTTGGTTTAAAATTAAGTGGCCTAACCATGGATATTCCAAATCCTATTAAATCATGATCCCATTGTTTTACTCTTCTATTTTATCTATATCCAAGTTAAAACTCACATTATTATCCTCACCTAGAAGTTTTGGCTTGATCAGAGAGGTGAAATGTTCACTACACATTCTAAACACACATAGGGTGGTGATGAGATATCTTAAATCACGCTTAGGTTAATCCACTGGTCATGATTGCAAGTAGTGGAGAGAGATGAAATGGATTGTGTGTGCAATATAATGAAAGATGTAAAATAAATTGTAAGTGTAAAAAATAAGGAAATAAAATAATTTATAAATCATTCAAATAAATCTAGTGAGATTGCACAAATGATATGTTCAATTAAGATTTCTAATTCATTAATAGTGGAAATAAATGGAGTCTCCACATATTTGACACTAATTTTTTACTGTGACATCACTAGATTATTACAGAAAAATAAATAAAGGAATCCAAAAATAAAACAACATCACCTCCAATCAATCAATAATTCATGGACGACACTATCCTAGAGATTGCTTTTCCAACTTATAGTATAATGATTTGAGATACATGGAGTACATTGAAAATTATCACTTTAGAAACCTATAATTTTATGATTACCTTGGATCATTATAAAAAAACTAGAATATTTCTCAATTTTAGTGTCAATCCTTATAAAATTCTCCACCCTTGGATGTTTAATAAATGTGTATCTAGAGGTTCATGATAGATAATACTAAGAATATAAAATATTAAAAAATTTATTTCTACCCATGATCAATATTTCCATATTTGATAAATAATAATAGAAGTGATTAACTACATCATGAAAATAGTGCAATTAAAAATCATGTTGGGGGAGGAATACAATACACATGCTTGGTGGAGTGGACTTTGCACTCTTGGGATTGAGTATATAAGTAGTGGGATTATAAATGATAGGTATTTTTTTGAATGGTAGAAATGTGAATTGTAGATTAGGATTCAGCACTGATAAGCATGGCCTAAATTGGGTGCATAAAGGTGGGAATTTCATTCTTAAAATAAGTTGGAAACATTATAATTGGTTTTTCTTCCATAAGTGTTGTCAACTGAGTGATTGTGGATGTATTATTGTGGTATCTTGTGTGCAGATTTTTAGTTGTACTTATAAGTGTGGTAGTATGAATCCCTGGACCCACACTCTCAAAATCTAGTTCTCATATAAATATACTTTTCATAATTTTTTAATACCAAATATAAAAGATGAGATATATCCATTCATAATTAACAAGTCAAAAATGATTATTAAATTTCATACATCTAATGTATCTTTTTAGTTCTTGATCTTTAGATAATTAGGACACATCATAAACAAAAAACCCCTATGTATTTCTCAACTAATGGACATTTTTTTCAAAATATATATAAGAAACTACTTAATTGACATTAATTTTTCAACATATCCCACAAATTCTTCCACATGTTCCATCCTTTTCAACATGTCACATGTATTAATTTTATTCATAAACTAGAGAAAAGTAAGAATAAAGGGGTTATTCTCAGTAAGGGAAATATATAATTGAATTAATAATGGAATAAACATGGAATAGATTTTATTGAAGGAAAATGTAAACAACATGAATCCAAAATTAACTTGAAACCTGGTTCATGATATATCCATGTAAATAAAGGAAAAAATGGATATCAATAATACTTATCTCATACTAGTAGAATACATGATGTCATACATCAAAAACCTTCTATCAAGGCCTAGTGAAAACAAACATAATTGTTTATTGAGAAAACATTCAAGAAATATTTCTGAATT
The DNA here is from genome assembly GCA_963277665.1 of Viscum album. Taxonomy (NCBI): domain Eukaryota; kingdom Viridiplantae; phylum Streptophyta; class Magnoliopsida; order Santalales; family Viscaceae; genus Viscum; species Viscum album. Next base: position 195,102,113 of record OY728122.1, read on the forward strand.
TGGATGGAATACATTAAGTACCTAAAATTATTTTGTATCATGAGATTTGTTGATGCATCTAGGGGATATATAATTCCAAGACCCGCATATACCATGATTAATTAAAATGTATTCATTATAAGAGTCATCAAAACCTTTCATACCTTTCCCTGAGGATCTTATTACATAATGAAACATGTTTTTCTATATAATGAGAAATATGGAATATCAATACATGATCATCCTTTTTGGAAGTCAATAATATTCAAGAATGCCAATACATTTACACATGTCAAAAAGGGATAAAATTATCATAACTCACCTTGAGGAAGAAGGTGGATGGTTAAAAAATACATAATCAACCTTCCTACAATCACCCCTATTAGAATAAAAACATACTAAACTCCAATACTTCCCCAATGTTAATATAATAACATTCTTTCTATGTGAAAATCATTCAATAATAATTATTTAAAATTTTATGTTCACATTGTATAGATAAATCAGTATATTCATATGTTAATAACTGAATAACATGATAATAATCCATCCATAGTAATAAGGAATATGGTTATAAAAGAACATATCTCCAATGTAACAAAGGAAACCTAGAAGTATGTTAACATAGATAGAAAATATCCTTGAAAAAAAATTCTTGAACTATACTACACAACAAGGGATAATGAAATAGATTACAATTATCATGAGTTTATTTCCACAAAATGATAACATATATATATATATATTTAAGGACAAATCATGAAACATAAACTATATTTGGATAATGTTTTTTGAAATAGAAAGGGAAATGGAAGTGAAACCGTAAAATAGATTTTTTTTTTAAAATTGTAACCTTGGCATAAAATAGGATGCTACGAAAGACATACAAAAGTATTTTTAAAAATATAAATTTAAAACTAAATTAAAACCTTTAATTTAATAAATATATTATAATGGATCCTTTCCAAATAAATAAATCTTTTTATAGAGAATGTGAATTCGAAAAATTTTATTATGAAATATAAATTTTAAATATTAGAAATAAACTTTCTTAAAAACCCATATTGTGAGAAACTGGATCCATATATAGTGATACTTTGCATGTTTCGAAGGCTTGAGATGGTTTGAGGAGGTTCAGAGGATGTTTGGAGGAGTTCACGTGCTAAGAGATAGGGGCAGAGAACATTTAGGATGTGAAAGTGGGTTTCACACTGTGTAAAAGAATTTCATGATGTGAAAGTGGGTTTCACACTATGTAATATTTCAAGGTTTGAAAAAAAAAATAAGTAATGCATTTTTTAGTAAAAAGTTAACCCTATGAATTGGATGATGTGAAAGGTGAATACACATCATATAATTCCACGATTTTCTATGTTTTAAAACATTTCTAGCCACTCGTTATTCTCAACCCCTATGGTTTCTCTCTTCTTCCTGCATCCGACTACCCTCTCCATCACCATTTTGGATTCCCTTCAATGGGAATCTATCCTTGGGCCTCCATCATTTATCAATGGTGGTCCATGGTGATCCAATTTCTGTACTTCCTTCATTTTCTAATGGTATCCCCTGATTTGATCTTTTTTAATCCAGTATCTTCTCATCGTGCAATAAAGTTTTCTTAGACAGGGTTCTAATGGGATTTCTCTCGGCTGTTATTTTTTTGGATTCACCCTGACATCCTTAGGTGGATGTAGATTTTATGGGAGAGGTAATCAAAGATCAGTTGTGACTTCTGTTCTCATACGAATAATGTCGAAGACCTTTTGAGGTTCAGTGTTTTTTGCTTCTATGTTTATTTATTTGAAATCATAGATTTGGATTGATTTATCCCCTTAGATCACAATGAAATTATCCTAAATAATTATTTCAACCAAATTAAATCATTGGTATCAATCAAACCTTGATTTTTTTTTGTACCGTGATAATTGTTTGCCTATTGTTTTTCAATATAGTGTTATATCTATTCCTTTCTGGGTTTAGTACGTTGTTCTTGATATAAAATGGTAAAAAATAAGTCTAGAATTAATTCATAAATAATTTTATAAATGATAAAGAGGAATGTTTAAGGAATCATATTATTTTTGTAATTTTATGATAATAAAATTGATTCAGGTGTTCATGTTTATTTGAATTGGTTAATGAACCTGAAGCATAATGATTCTTGTTGATAAAGGAATTAAAGTGATGTTAAATTAATTTGATAATTAATTTTTTATTGATTGAGATAACATTTTTATTAGGTTTCCCATATTTGGAACATATGAATAATTAATCATATAATTCAATATAGAATAAGAAATAGTGTTGTAATAAAAGATAATTCCTTCATAGGGCCAGAGTTTCCCATTTACATGTGAAGGAAACATGCCTTGTGCTTTTGATCTATGAGAGCTCATTGTGTCGGAATGATGGATTCCTTTCGTCTAGAACTATAGCCTGGTTTCTATGATTGTTTATTGGTACTTCTGATGTGTTGTGAGCCTGGGATGGATAATCTTAGTGGGATATGGTGATATGTTGGGAAGTTAGGCTCAGACATGTTGTGAGACTGGGATGGATAATCCTAGAGGGATTTTATGGAATAAGGTGTGGGGAGGACCAGTTTTTTGTGGTAGAATTTTATGCTCAGAGTGGAAACGTGAATTAAGATATACATGTGGGTTTCATGGAGGACAAAATAGATTTTAGAATAGGTTAAATATGGGATTACCCATTGATATTAAATATGGATACTTATTTGAATCTGTTTTTCAGACAACAATCATGTTTTTGTTCATCTGGTTTCCTTTCCCCACTACTTGAGGTAGATGGTTTTGGTTACTCTCCTTCCATGATAGGTGAAGACATGTGATTAATGAAACATGCTTTATATGTTTATATTTTCCTGGTTTGATGATTTTACGCTCCTTCTATTGGTAGTGAAGACTCGATGGATAGTTAACCTACTCGCTGTGTTGATCCCCTTGTGTTTGGTAGCTTAGAATATTTTCCTATAATACCTGGTAATATAGAAATTATTATTGTTAAATAAATAAAAAAGTGTTTAACCAATTGGGTTAGATCGTGTTGGGATGCATTTCTGAGGTTATAATTTTGAGAAGCTTTGGACTAGGTTTTCTTATGCTTGGTGGGCTTGGAAAAATTTTGTGATGCAAATGAAATGTAATGTCAAAAATTATAATGGTTAAATAATTAATTATAATAAAGTTAAACTAATAAAAAAGCAATAAAATAACCTATTTTAGCTATTTAAATGGTCGTGTGCTTATAGGATATATTGTCTTAGCAGAGGCAGCCCAGAGTCTAAGAGACGTTAGATGCAGTTGAGTCTGAGACTTGGTTATGCCCATAGTGTGGTTTTGAACTGGATTATGTCATATACAATTTTGTGATTCTATATGCTACTCCACCCTTTTAGTTAGATTAACTAACACCCCAGTAATTATGAGCCCTAGGGATGTTTTCCCTAATATCTCAGTAAGAGTATTGATGGATGACTACACCCTTTGTCCCCATTCACTTCTCTTGGTAGTTAATTGTGTTGGTATGAATAATGGTTATTTTTTCCCATATATGTGTGTAGAAGGTTGTAGTGGCTAGTGTTTATTTGACACACATATATTCTAAATATAGTTTCCTAAGGACTACTATAGGTATAATGTGTATAGTCTGTGATGGATTTCGGATCCTTACTCGGTGTGTGGGAATTGATGGATTGAGGTATAATAGCCATTGTATAATACATATTATATGGGATTTCATGGCCCCCGAAAACTACCTGGTTACTTTTTGTTACATAGTATTGGTGGTGAGTTTCATGAGGTTCATGTTGTGATGTTTCTCCTAGGTGTCTATGAGCTAGCCTTTTTGGATAGAGATGCTCAGATTGTACGATATTGAGGTAGAGTGAAAAACTAGTGGGGAAGTAGTAGTGGGGTACCCTTGATATTCTTTATTATATTATATGATCTTATATACCTAGTGAGAGTATCCATTGTGATTCTGGAAACATGGTATAACTTTTAAGGTGATGAGTTAGTCTCACTTTTTTTAATGTTCGTTAGGATAATTTATTTTCCTTTTGAATGAGAGACAATGGGAAGGATCCTACTTAGTATACTGTTATACTCACCCTACCTATGTATAAACTATTTTTCAATTCTTTTGTAGAAGGCTGCAGATCAGGATGGTTACTACTATCTTGGGGGGGTTTACAGGAGAAATTTGGGCTTTGTGGTCGTGATTGTCTTTACTTTCTTTTGGTACTTGCCGTTTTCCCTTTCAATTGTAGTAGTTCTTGCATGAAATTACATTTGTGTACAAGGATTTCCTTTTATTTTATATTCTGATCAGGATTAGGTTAGTGTTTATATTATCTCACTATTCCATATTTTCTTCTCTTAGAGGGTAATACCTCTTTTATTCATGTTTATTTTTACCCTCATTGCTAGTCGCCAACCCATGGCCTACTGGTGGAGGGACTCGGGGGGTCGTTATCTCTCTTCTCCCATTTCAAGCCCAGGAGGCGCACACTTTGTGAGGAGGGGGTCATGATAGAGTGGTATAAAATGTATGGTTGAGGGATAGGACAGAGTTTAGAGTTAGGAACATGTGAGGTTTCATGGGTTGGTAGGGAAACAATGTCATATAAGTTTATCAAGAACCGTAAACACGAGAGACCAGTAGTGGCGTGAGTATTTATGGACCACTATAATATGATGCATATAAATTTAAGCTTATAGTGACTACTAATATAAGTGATATTGGTTATAGGGTAGAGACCTAAGAAAGTATCATGCATAATTCTTCTTAGTACATGTGTTTTAATGGGTGGACCTTGGGATAGGCTAACATAAACTGAATAAAATATAACAATTAATTAATTTTAAAGTATTCCATATAACATGGTTAGGGGTTATAACTTTTTTTCTTTTGTATGAATAGATCCAGGATGACGTGATCATCAGGTTCTTGAGGAATATGTTCATTAATTTGTTCCATTAGATCTTCATAGAGTAGATTTTGACGTTGATGGCACATGGAGGAGGACCCTCTAAGAGTTTCAGTTCCATAGTCTACAGAAGTATAAGGGATTTGTTTTATATATAGTCACAAAAGACTAGTTGTAGGGGTTTGATATAGCCTTAACATTGATTCATTCCTGTAGGATCATTGGGTATCATTGTCTTTGTTGTTTTTGTGTGGGGAAGATAGGCAATTTTAGTTCTTGTTCCTCATAGATCGTGAGGAGTTGATAGTGTCATTGGGGGAGTTCTGAGAATAGTACATAGAAATGTTTATTTCTTTAACCATGAAGGTGTCCAGTCTCTAGGATTTTTTTACCCTTTGGCACGGGAGTTCTAGTGTATTAATGTTTAAGATCCCTTTTATGAACCTTATGTAATATTCTTTACACCTATTATTAGATGAGGAGGTGAGGGTGACATATTTTGTGGAGGCTTATCTTCTAGAGATCTAGTGTCATGTCACACTATTTATGGTGAAGATGTATCTTGAGGTGTTGTGATAGAAGAGGTCATTGAAAGGATGTTATAAAAAACTATATTGTCATGGTAGGGGAGTCATCATGATTTTTCATGAAGTAGAGCTATGGTATGGGATTCCAATTTGATTTGAAATAAGAACTTCTGATTAGCCAGAGTAGGTACCAGACCTCGGTGTATCATTTCTCTGGGGGAAGCAGATCTTAGGCCTATTTCATGTAATAAGATGCATTACTTACTTGAGGAGGTCTATTTCATTAGAATCAAGAGTGCCCAATATTTTTGATCAGTTATCATGTGCAAGTTATTCCACTACAAGTTCCTCCATTGAGGTAGTTCCATCCGATGAAGGAGTAGTACTTTTCTCTAGTTTTGGATCACCAGATAGCAGTTTTGGATGGTTAAGGATATCCCTGAGATGCTCCTCATCCTCATAGATCAGAGCATGGTTATGGAGGTGGTCTTCAGTAGCATCAGATAGTTCATTCAGTAATTCGTGGTCAGCTTCATGATTTAGATTTGCTAGTGCCAAGTGAGCCAGGAATCATTCAGGGTAGCCTTTTCTTTTTTCATACTTGGTTTCATGCCTTTTTTGATCAAGGAGTGATGCACTCCATCATATCACCTTCCCTTTTCTTTTCTTTGGGACTTGAGGTAGATATACTTCCAGTACCATTAGCATTGACTATGCTAGTTAGAGGTCAATATGACTTGTTTGAATTATATAGATATTGTGAGCTTGTGTTGGGGAAGCACTACTCTTGGGGAAATTTCCTATGTTTATAGATAGAACAATAAAACATCATCCCCATCATGGATTTTTTATATTTAGTTATGGATTTCATGGATTTCTGTAGGAGTAATGTTGTATTGTTCAATGCTTATGGAGAGCTAGTAGTGTTTGTTGGAGAGAGAGACCCTTGGATGGGTAATTGGCATGTTCCATCATTTTTATGCTTGATGGATGAGCTAATAATATGTTCATCAGTGGTTCAATTTTTAGTGTTTTCTAGGTTTATAGAAGAGTTCCCTGATTTATTTCCAGATGAGGTTGTAGTGCCCCCCCCCCTAGAGGAGAGATCGAGTTCAAGATCGAACTATATCTATTCATGACTCAAATCTCGATGACTCCATATAGGATGAAACCTTCTTAGTTGTGAGAGTTGTGTATACTACTTGATGGTCAGCTGGAGTGAGTTTTTTGTTTGGCCATGTGTGTCACTGTAGGGTGAACATTTTTTGTTCCTAAATAAGGATGATGACAATTTGTGGTTGTGTATCAATTGTAGTCAATTGAATCAAGTTATCGTGAATAACTGTTAACATATTCCATTGATTGATGATTTATTCAATAAAATAAAGTGTGAAAGATGGATTTTCAAATCTATTTGCAGTCATGATATCATCATATGCGTGTAAGGGATGAGGATATCCCTGATACTGATTTTTGTTATCATCACGGGAATTATGAGTTTTTTGTGATGTTGTTTGGTGTGATGAGTACTCTAGTTATGTTCATGGGGTAAGTGAACGCTATGTTTCATGAGTTCCTATATAAGTTCATGGTGCTTTTCATTAATGAAATCCTTGTGTAGTAAACATCTGACCGGGATCATGCATAGCACCTTCATGCCCTTTTGGGAGTTCTTCTTCATGAGACCTTATTTGGGATGTTTTTGAAGAGCGAGTTTTGGGATCAAGAAGTGTGTTTCCTTGGGCCTGTTATATCCTAGATGGGAATATTTGTGGATCATGAAAAGCTATAAGCAGTCGTGTCTTGGGTATCCCACAAGATAGTGGTATAGGTGAAATGTTTCTTTGGTCTTGTAGGCTATTACTAGAAGTTCCTAGTCTATTTTCCTGAGGTTGTGACTCCTTTAACAGTGCTAACTAGAAATGATCAAGTGTTATTGCGGTCGAATCTTTTAAGAGAGTTTTTGAGTATCCGAAAGAGATGATTATCAGTGCTCTTGTTCTTTGTCTACCAGTAGAAGGATTTAATTTTGATGTTTTCTTTGATTATTCATGTCGTGAGATATGCTATGTTCTTATACAATATAAATTGGTCATTTGTTATGGGTATCGAAAGCTGCATACCCATGAGAGTAACTATGACACCCATGATCATAAGTCGGTAGTGGTGCTGTTTTTCCTAAATTTGTGGAGAAATTACCTCATTGGTGAGCATTTTGTGGTCTTCACCAATCATAATATCTTGAGGTATGTTTTCTTTCAATGTGACTTTAATTTGTGCCAACATTAGTGGATGGATTTATTGTAGGATTGCGACTTCTAGATTTCATATACACCTTGGAAAGAGAATTTTATAGATGATTCGCTGATTATAACGTCATGGAGTGATGCAGTGTGTAAATCTAGTGATTATTGGAGAGTGATGGAAGAAAATTAATCATTACATCTAGATAACAGAGTAGTTGAGGTAGAGGTTGTATTTTTTAGATGATGGTGCAGTAATCTCTGGTGAAATAGTCAGAATAATCCTATTTGGGGGATCTTGAGGTGGAGTCTGGAGAGATTGGGTTGTTTTTAGTGAGTCATATGATGGTTGGTCTGAGGATGAACAACACCAAGTGAATTTTGAGGGAAATATTTTCATTCCATTTGAGATTCATGAGATGTTTCTCAGAGAGTTCCACAACTCACCCTTAGTAGTACATCCTATCATGAAAAATATGTATCAAGAATTGAGAGGTAATTTTTGGTGGAATGTGTTGAAGCGTGCAGTTTCAGAGTTTGTGTATCAATGTTTTGTCTACCAAAATGGGAAGTCTAAACATTGTGTTCCCGATGGGTTTCTCCATCCATTATATGTTCCTCAATGGAAGTGGGAGGACATATCAATGAACTTTATTATTAGTTTTCCTAAAGCTCATGGAGGCTATGACGCTATATGGATGGTAGTAGGGTCATTTAAATAAATCATCCCATTTTATAGCGATCAAGGTGATGATATCAATGGAGGTTTTGTCGAGGTAGTATTAGGAGGAGGCAGTGAGACTCCATAGGGTACCGAGGATGATCATTTCCAATAGAGATCCATTTTTTACCTAACGAGTGTGGAGAGGTCTCCCACGTGATTTTGGTTATCATATATTTCTTATCACATCTTTTCATCCATAGAAGGATGGTTAGAAATTTCATGCCATCCAGACTTTTGAAGAAATGTTTATCTCTTGTGTCTTGGATTTTGGATGTTCATGGATGAGGCACATTCCTTCGGTGGACATATCGTAAAATAGTAGTTTTCACTACACCATTGGTATGGTTCCATTTGAAACCTTGTATGTTTGACCTATCCTTTCTCTATTATGCTGGATTGGGGTCATAGAGTTAGTAATTCCTAGACTAAAACTAGTACAGAATATGACATAGATGGTTCATGTGATTCGCGAGAGGTTGAAGGAAGCACAAGATCATCCAAAATCTAAGGTCGAAAATAGGAGTATACCAATAGATTTTGAAATTGGGGATCATATATGTCTAAAGGTGACTCCCCATAATGGGAAGTGAAGGTTTGGTCATGAGAGTAAGATTTCTCCCCAGTTTATTGGGCCTGTCAAGGTGTTAAATCGTGTTGGAGTTATGGAGTATCAAATAGTTCTTCCCCCTCAGTTGAGTATGATAAACAATGTTTTTCATGTGTCGAAGCTCCATCATTATCTTCATGATGACTCTTGCATTATCGATTGGGGGAAGATCAATGTTGACGGGGATGCGACCTCTGATGATAGGTCTATAGATATCCAAGTCTTCTAGGAGAAGTTGTTGTGCATGCGTGCTATCCAATTGCTTCATATCTTGTGGTGGAAAAGTGGCGTGGATGAGAGTACCTAGGAACATGAGTTTCATATACAGGCTTAGTACCCCATTTTTGGATGTTTATCTCTTCTCTTTTAATTTTTTCCATTTTTTAGTTCTAGACCTTTTTTGGTTGTGAGGGGGATTTATATTGTTTCTTGTCATTTCCGGTTCTCATTCGAGAGGTATTTCCCCTGGGAGAATGTTTAAGAGCTGGTTTTGGTTTTTCTGTGGTTTTTTGTTTCTTCCCTAGTGTGGTGGTTGAGATCATGTGGTGAAGATACCTTTGAGAGGTATCTCACAGGGTGGTTATAAGGATGAACCCTTTCTATTTCCACCCTTGTTTGGATTTGGATTCTCAAGGATGAGAATATTTTGATTGGTATCTAATATGAGGTCCCAGATCTATGTAGATATTGTCTTGACATTTTTATAAGGATTGAGATTCTCAGAGGAGACTCAAAGGAAGTATGGAGGAGTTCAGGTGCTGAGAGTTGGGGGGTAGGGAACTTTCATGATGTGAAAGTGGGTTTCTAATCATCTAAAACAATATCATAATGTGAAAGATCATTACACATCATTTAATATTTCATAGTTTGAAAAATAAAAAAATAAAGAGGAGACACATTTATCTACGAAAACTAAACAATGGGAATTAAATGATGTGAAAGGGGATTATACATCATGTAATTATCTGATGTTATATGTTTTTAAAAAAATATATCTACTCAATTTTTTCATAACCTATGGTTTCTCTCGTCTTCTAATGTCCATCATCCCTATCCATCATCGTTTTGAATTCCCTTCAATAGAAATTTATCCTTGGCCTTCGGATTTCAACATGTGGTGATCTTGGGTGATTCAAGGTGCATTCTTCCATCGTTTTCTAGAATTTTCTAAAGGTTCGATATATTTTCCTATCTTATCTTCTTTTCATGCTATGGTTTTTGATAAACCATGGTTTTAATCGGGTTTACTATGGTTTTTGTTAGTATGGATGTGTCATGATGCCCTCAAGTGGATTCATTTCTATAGGGAGAGGTGATTGGAGATCTGTTTTGTGGTCTGTTCTCACGTGAGGAACGTCGACAACATTTTGAGGTAGATGATTTTTCTCTTCTCTATTTATTTACATGAAATTTTAGAGTTGGAATAATTTATTCACTTTGAAAATAATTATATTAAAATAAATAATTATTTGAAATGGATTAAATAATTGATATCAATTTCATGGTGATATTTTTGTTTTGTAGTGTGAGAATGGTTTGCCTCTCATTTTTCTAGAGAGTGTGATACATATTTCATGATTGGTTTAGCATGTATTTCTTGATCTAAATTGTTAAATAATCTAAGGAAAAAATTAATTGACATGTAATTTTGTAAAAGATAAAGAGGCATGTTTAAGGAATCTGGTTGTTGTTTTAATTTGACGATAATAAAATTTATACAAGTTTCCATGTTTAATTGAATTAGTTAATGAACCTAAATCATGATGATTTTTGTTTATAAAGTAATTTAGGCATGTAAAATAAATTTTTTAATTAATTTTTGATAGATTGATATAGATCATTTCTTAGGTTTCCCTTAGTTTTAACCCATGAATAATAAATTGTCTAATTCAAGACAGAATAAGAACTGTTTTTCTAGTAAAAAATACTAACTTCATAGGGCCTAAGTTATCCATTTTCTTATAAAGGACATGTGGATTATTCTTTGGAGCAATGATATATCAATGTGTATGAAGTCTGGATGCCCTGCTTTAGGGCCAAGAGCCTGGTTTCTATGTTTATTTCATGATGATTATGAAGTGTTGTGAACCTGTAATGGATGATACTAGAGGGTTGTTGTGGTATATGGGTTAGGGAGGGACATACATATTGTGATATTTGTATGTATATGCTTGGAGGGATGTTGTGGTGTGTGGATCAGGGAGGCCCAGTTGTTATGGCATCAGTTGATGTCTATAGCGGTGAGATGCATCGGGATATGCTTGTGGGTGTTGGGGAGTACATCAAATATGGTATATGGGTTGAAGTTGGGCTTACCCCTTGATATGAAAGATAGATTCTAGTTTTAATTAGTAGTTCCGTCAATGACCATGTTATTATTTATCTATATTACCTTACCCACTTCTTGCGATAGATGGTTTTGGTTACTCTCCATCCAAGAGAGGTGAAGACGTGTAGGGTATGCCATGTGATTTATGTGTTTAGTTTCTCATGGTTGGATGAATCTATGCTCCTTCTATATGTGGAGAAGACTCAACAAGTAGTTCACCTACTCATCGTGTTGGTCCCTTTCTATTTGGTATCATATAATGTTTTCCTAGAATACCTAGTAATACAGAAATTAATGTTGTTAAATGAATGAATAAATGTTTAACCCATGGGGTTGGATCTTGCTGGGATTCAATGATGATAATACAATTATGATAAGTTTTGGACGAAGTTTTCTTATTCCTAGAGGGCATGAAGCTTTCTTATGATGATAATGTAATGTAATGTGGAAAATTTTATTGGTTAATTAATGGATGAAAAATTAATTAACATAAATTAAATATAATGAAAAATAAATAAAACAACTTAACATTTCTCTCTAAATGTTCTTGTACATATAGGATATCGTGTCTTATAATAGGTAGCCAAGAGTTCAAGAGACATTTGATGCAGTTGATTTTGAGACTTTTTTATGCCCATAGTGTGGTTGTGAGCTATATTATATCGTATACTTTTTGTGTTTCTATATGATAATCCACCATATCAGTTAGTTCAGCAAACACCCTAGGGATTCTGAGCCCTGTGAGTGTTTTCCCAAACGTCAATGTGGAAGGATAGATGACTGACTACCTGTAACATCCCAGGTAATTAAAGAATAAAGAATTTTCATATTTATTAATACTTACGAATTAAATATTAATTTTAATTAAAATGGGTTTTCTACGTTTGATAGCGTACTCGATACGCAACGATGAGTTTCTTTGAAAACTTACTTTGCACACAAGTAATAAAATAATATTATTTTAAATGTTAGTTAACAAGTAGCCATTGTACTGGAAGGAATGGATAGAAATAACTAAAATATGATTATATATGTTTTTAAATGTTTCTACATTTACCCAATAAAAGATAAAGGGTTAAAATACGGAAAGAGTTCAATTTTAGGCATTTATACCCTAATTTTCACTAAGGGTTCACTTATCACCTTTTGACGGCGAACCGTCATTAAATATAGCTTTGATCAATCTTATAAATTCTATTGGGACAAAATAACTCTTCTTTAGAATCGGGACATCAAAATTTACTTTGTGTAAATTTTTGGTACCTTTCCGATAAAGTTCATTTTTTAATGAATAATGTAAAATGTTGAATTTTAATTCAAAACCACTTTTTAATCTAATTTATTTATATGATTATATTATCTTTTTAATTGATTTTAAAGTGAAATTAGAAAAAAAAATACCATTCAATCCAATAGTGGTCATTGTAATTAAGTTCACTTTGAAATCGGACTTAAACTAGTGTCAATCTGTTGATACTTATTGTTTCAAAAAAACACGCTATTTGCTCTGACAACGGAAATTAATTATTAATTTAATTAATGTGACTTATATGTCTTGAATTTTTTAAAATATACTTCATTTTTTAATTCGTAATATCAAATATAGGTTAGGGTGAATTTTTGGTAATTTTCTCAAAAACTTCAATTTTTGATGAATAGTGAAATCACTATGTGGTAGTTAAAGAAACAGATTTTTCATTTAAATGAAATTTTGCCATCATTGTGTTTTGATTTTCAAAAAATCCGACATACATGGTTGTCATTAAGAAGTAAAATGTGGTTCAATGAGATAAAAATAATTTTTTGGTGAATAGTAACTTATTAAGTTTTAATCGTAATTAGTGGTAATTATTGTATTTTAAGGTAAAAATAATGTTTTAATAATATGATATGAGATTGACACATCTCCTACCCTCATTGGATGTGTCATGGACGACCATGAAAAGCAATGGGTCAACTAGGGGACCCCATGGAGCCACTTTAGTTGGGAAATGACATAAATAACTTTTTATTTAATGTAAAAGTAAAAATGACACAAACATAATATGTTTTACGAAACCAATTTTTACATGGGGTTATAAAGATCAGATTTTTTATTATAAATACTCATTGGAAAGCTAAAATGATTTCCTACATCATAGTATTTTTTTTATAATTTTTATACTTTAAATAAAATAAATTATTTATGACATCATTATGATGCAGCGATGACTTCATTATTTAACGATTTAAATAAAATGGAAAGATAATGTAATATCTAAAACCTAAACATGTCCAAAACCTATTGGATGGGAATATTTCAAGGCCTTATCATCTTATCTTAGAAATATATCAATTTGGGTCCTTATAAATTCGAAACACTTTTGAAAATAATATAATAGTTTTATGATTTCCAAAAGTGCCCCTCCTCTCCTCTTATAAAAGGCCCCCACCTCTACCTCATTTCACACACTCCTCAAGCCTTTGGCGCGGCCATACCCTGCCCATTTACTCTCTCCACATCACTCTCCTCATCCTAGAGGATTCCCTTTGGGCAGAATCCTTTCAAAGTAAGCCTTTAGGCTCAAATCAAAAGGACTTACACTTTTAAAGGTAATTCATTCTCTCTTGTTCATTTGTTTTATTTTGCTTCTCTAAGCCCCTAAACTCTTTTTATTTACTTATTTTGTAACAACACCAGTATATTGAATATACTAGGATGTTGTTATAATATTTATTCTTGCTACAATCTCACACAACTATATCAAATGGTTAAATAACATATGGTTTCCGTGGATGGCGAAATTCTGCCTCCCGAAACGATGATTGTTCAATACTCATTTAACACCATCAAAGGTGGCCATTATGATGTCACTATTTTTATATATGATATATAATATGTTTATTCTTTCCTTAATCTTCTTTATTTTTCATTTATGGCATACCATTATTGTTTCCATTATGGGTAAACACGATATCTTCATTTTAGGAAGTGCGGACTACCGCCCCCTGAAAGTGATTTCATTCGTTAGTGGGATGTGTAAAGGATAAAGTTAAAGATATTATATATGTTATTATACTGGAATTATA